>CM061274.1:43827500-45182500 GCA_030848825.1 Tadarida brasiliensis
AGCCTTTGCATAGCCATTCACCTGAGGACCTCTCAGAAAACAGACCTGAAAGGGACTTGTCTAATGAATGAGATTCAGGGGTCTGAGCAGTCACACCCACCCTCCTTTCTCCTCTTCCTTACACTCAGCCTCCCCCCACCCTGTTCTACTCATGTTCCCATTACAGATCATTGTAACAGATGCTGTTGTGCTGCATCCATGTCCCCTGGAATCCTCCTGACCAGTTCTGAGCATCTTCTGGGTACTTTGCTTCTAAGGGCCTGCACCTGCAACTTTTTCAATGATGTCTTTTGAGCTACTGGACTGCTTTGACTGCAAACAGAGAGAGTTGAAAATGCTCGGGAGTTCATATCTGACCCACTCACACCCAACACCCTGGTATACGCACACATACAGAGCAGTTCTTACCCATGATTGATGGAAGTAAGAATACAAAAACCTAGCTCCCTTGTCTCAAACCTTGAGGTGTAATTTATGCTCAGAGCTCCTCTGGGGATCAGTCTAAGGCTGGATCATTGTTTTGGTGCTTCTCCTTGCCTGTCCTACTGCCCCATACTCTTTCCATTTTTCCTGGGAGTTCTTTTTTTTTAATCCTCACCCCAAGGATATTTTTACATTTATCTTCAAATAGAGCGGGAAGGAGAGAGGGGGGAAGAGAGATAGAGAAACATCTATGTGAGAGAGACACATCGTTGGTTGCCAGCCACACAACCCTAACCGGGGCCGGGACGAACCGCAACCAAGGTACGTTCCCTTGGCCCGAATCAAACCCAGGACTCTTTGCTTTGCGGGCCAACACTCTACCGCTGAGCCATAATGGCCAGGGCAGGAGTTCTTTCTTAATAAACCCTTTGCACAAATTCCTCTTTGCAAGGTCAGTTTCCAGGGAACTGATGAAAAACCCAAAGGTGAGGTGGGATTTAAGTGCCTGGAGGCCAGTGCCTGGGATTTAAAAGTCCTTCAATACGAAGAACATCCCACACAACAAAGAACTGCCTTGCCCAAAATGGCCACAGCAACCTGACCAAGAAACACTGGGGGAGAGAGAAAGAGAGAAAATAGAGTACTCAGTTCAGACCAAAACCAGAGGATATTCACCGTTGATCTGGGTGAGGAGGAGGAGTCAACCGATGACATTGAGGAGTGGCAAGAGAGAAAGCAAACCAGGAGAGTGGAAAACCGAGAAAGGTAAGTATTTCAGAAAGAAAGGGTGTCTGCAGTGTTGGATGCCACTGAGGTCACATGAGGCAATAACAGAGAATAGGCCGTTGAGTTTGCTCCAGGGAAGTCACTGGTGTCCTTGACAAATGCAGTTTCTAAGGGGCAGTGAGAGTGGAGTCAGGTAAAGTGAAGAATGAATGGGTGTAAGGGAACAAGAGAAAACTAGTTTTCTTGGCCTTGAATGGGTGCAGAATAATTGCAGAGTGGTTGGTGAGGAATTTAGTACAAGGGGAAATTTAAAATATATATATTTATATAATGATAGGAATAATTCAGTAGAGAAGGAACAATAGACGGTACATGGGAGAGGAGAAAACAGAAAGAACATAGCTTAAGCAGACAAAAAGGGCGAGGATCTGACTATCCCAAAATCTACTTAACCTTCCCAAAGGGCCCAATTCTTAGAACCAGAATGCCTGTTCTCCCCAGCATCCTACCTCCTCCATAGGGGAAGGGCAATGCATTAATTTTTTTATGATTCAACCCCCTCAAACAACAGATGGAAAAACTTCCTGCTAAAGCACACCCAGAAAAGCATTATAATAACCCCTCCCCTCACATATTCACTTCTCATGCTCTCTGTGGTCTTGAATAATGGTCAGGGTAAGTGGGGGAGGTTCACCTTGATTTTTGAAAGGCCAAATCCTCCTCACTTGTCTCCGATGGCCTTCTGTGACCTCCAAGGAAGTATACTGCTCAGATCTTTCTAGAGAGAACTTGCTGCAAGGAAAGAGCTTAGCTGACCACCTTCAGCTGCTGTGTCTTTGAGATCTGTTCCAGCCTTCATACCAAGGCCTGCTCTCTTCCCATTGCTCCAGCCAATGACTGGGCTCCTCAGGGCTACTCTAGCCAGAGGTTCCTAGCCAACACAAGACTCCACTAACTGGTGATATTTACCCTGAAGCACCCCCTCAGCCTGATCTAGACTTTCTCAGAGCTGCATTGCAGTCTGATGTTCTTCCTATGGATCCTCCTTCCTCCCTGCTCTCCTTTAACAAGTGTCAGACCTGCAGCATGGTCTGAGGTGTCTCTCTAACTGCTTCTGTGACCCTTTGTCTTTCACAGATATTTCCTACATTAAATATCTTGCACTTCTAATTCTGCCTTGGCGTCTGCTTCCAACAGGACTGAAAATGACACAAATTCCTCTCCCTTCAGATATCCGACACATGCCCCAAAATTGAGGTCTCGTTAGCTCGCCAATTTGAAGATTTTACATATACTACATTTTCAACCAAATATTTGGCTTCTGCAAAAATATTAAAGCAAGTTTTTGTATTTTTAAGAAGTAGACGATTAATAAATTGTTGTTATTATTGATTGCTATGCTAGTTTTATAAATCGTTGTTATAACCTCCAAAGAATCTGGCACTAACTCTTATCTGCCTGTTCCCTACTGAATAAGCATAGTTCAATAGATTGTTGTTCTTGTTGTTTGCTCTTTTCCAACAATGAAATCACAGTGCATAGTTGCCAAATGAATAAACTGGAATAATGTCATGATACAAATAGAGCGAAGAATGCCACCCAGGCATTCTGTATCAGTAGGGTTCTTGGTTACAAGATAAAGCTGACTTAAGCAATAGGGAATTTATTGACATAACATAGGGTGAGGGAAAGAAGACTGATGGAAACAACAGGAGGTGTGGGGATCAGGCTTGGGAATGCATTGAAAGAACCAAGGGAGCTCTGAGGACCAAGAAGCTGGGAGCAGGACTCAGCAATCATTTCATGGTGGAAAATCCTGGACAGGCACATGCTATCATTTTGGCCATTGCTGCAACAGGTCACCTGCAACCATCTCTGACATCCACATGCCCAAGGGGTTGGGCTCAAATCACACAGCTGCCATTTGACTGCACCAGGGAAAGGGAAAGAAGAGATCCAGGAAGATGTCCTTAACAGTGCAGGATGGGCACTACTACCACCAAAGCTGAAAACCAAGAGGAGAAGAAACGCCTTCAAAGGAAATTAAGGCAGTATTATGAAGGTGCTGAGTGCTGGGAAGATAAAAATAAAAAAGACAGAAAGAAAATATGTACCCCTATGTTCATAGCAGCACTATTTACAATAGGTAAGATCTGGAAACAGCCCAAGTGTCCATCAGTAGATGAGTGGATAAAAAAGCTGTGGTACATATACACAATGGAGTACTATGCAGCTGTAAGAAAGAAAGATCTCTTATCCTTTGAGACAACATGGAGGGACCTGTAAAGTATTATGCTAAGTGAAACAAGCCAAGCAGAGAAAGACAGATATCACATGATCTCACTTATTTGTGGAATATAATGAACTAAACAAACTAATGAACGAAGTAGACCCAGAGTCATGGAAGCAGGGCACTGACAGTCCTCAGAAGGGGTGGGGGGGTGGGGAGGGAGGAGATAAACCACAGAACTTATATGCATGTATGCATAACTGATGGACATAGACAACAAAGCTGAGGACAGGGTGGGAGGGGATGGGGAGGAGGGAGTCAATGGGGGGGAAAAGGAGAAACATCTGTAACAAAAATAAATTAATAAAAAGAAAAGAAAGAAATTAAAATTAATTTAGCTCATTGAGTATATTAAAATACATATATATATATATATATATATATATATATGGAGACAAATTCCACCACACACTTCTAGATCTCAATCCAGCCCTTTTCCAACATTCGAAAGGCATAGGAAGTTTGTTCAAAGAAACTGTTAGAGCAGTGGTTCTCAATCTTGGCTGACGGAAGCATCATCTGGGGAGCGTTCATGAATCCTAACGCTCAGGTCAAAACCCAAGCCAATTAAATAAGAATTTAGTGGGGGGAGGGGCAGCAATACTTTGTAAAGCTCCCCAGATGGTTCTAACGGGCAGGCAAGGTTCAGAAAAACTGAATTAGTAGAAAGTCCAGTACATAAAACAGACAAAGCAGAAAAGCTCCCGTTGGTTGGGAGATTGGCATTGCTCCCATCCTTGCTGGTCCCTGAGGCACCTACAAAGAATCCTTTTATACCAGTACTTAAGACGGTTGTAATTACACATTTGTCAACTCCTCTGTTTTCCCACAC
This sequence comes from Tadarida brasiliensis, assembly GCA_030848825.1. Classification (NCBI taxonomy): domain Eukaryota; kingdom Metazoa; phylum Chordata; class Mammalia; order Chiroptera; family Molossidae; genus Tadarida; species Tadarida brasiliensis. The sequence goes on from CM061274.1 coordinate 43,831,772, forward strand.
CCAAAATCCAGTCTGTCAGTTTAGCTCAACCTTCAAAAGATAATCAGAATCCACCCACCTCTCACCACCTCCCCTGCTGCCCCTCTGGTCCAAGCCACCATCATTGTCTGCTTGGATCATTGCAATAGCTTCCTGCTGGGTCACCCTGCTTCTCCCCTTGACCCCTGCAATCTGCTCTCAGCACAGCGGCAGGAATAATTTGTCTATAAGCTAAATCAGAGCCTGGCCCTCCTCTGCTCAAAACCCTCATGTGGTTCCCACTTTATTCAGAGTAAAAACCAAAACCTCAGAGGTCAGCAAACTTTTTTGGTAAGTATTTCAGGCTGTGAAGGCCATATGGCCTCTGTCACAAGTTTTCAACACTGCTGTGGTAGCCCCAAAGCAACCTTAGACGATACATAAATGAACAAGTATGGCTGTGTGCCAATAGGGTTTACTTGCTGAAACAGGCAGAGGGGCTGGTTTGACCTGCAGGCCAGTGTTTGCCAATCTCCAGGCTGATCTCTTCCCACCCTCCTCTCTGCTCTCTCTCCCCCGTCACACTGGCTTCCTTGAGGCTCCTGGAACATTCCAGGCATTCTCCTGCCTTAGGGGATGTGTTCTATGTCCCCTCTGCCCTTGAAGATTTTCCTTTGGCTAGCCCCTCACCTCCTTCAAGTCTTTGCTCAGCTCCTACCTTCTCAATGAGGCTCTTCATGACTGCCCTGTTTAATTCAGCACCTGCCTCCTCACCTCCCCCCATGGCACCCTAGATTCCTCTTGCTTCTTCCTTCTCAAATTGTCTCCTCTAAAATTCTTCCCATCACACCTTTTACTCTTAAATACACTTTATAATTTACTTATTTATTAAGTTGTTTGCTGTCTGTCTAGAATGTAAACTGCACACGGGCCGAGTACCCATCAGGGTTCAATCAGAGCAGTAGTGTGGCTGTGAGAGAGAAAATGGGGATTTATTCCAGGATGAGTCTTCAGGCAGCTGTCGGAGCAGGCGGGGCAGCTACTCGGGCTGTTGCCTTTGCATCTGGTGCGGTGTCTGAAGTTGCCATGAGTCAACCACTCTGACAGTCAGGAAGGAAACCTGGCTGTGCTGTGCACAAGGGCAAGGACAAAGTGGAGCTCACAAGGACAACTAACTGCAGATGACTCCACCTTCAGTGCTGTAGGGAATCTGCAGGAGAAGCTGGCCCTTTGCCATGGAGTTGCACCATGCTGGCCCCAGGCCCCAGAGAAGCAAGAGGAGCTCCAGCAGGACCTGAAGGTGACCCGCAGCATGTTTGGAAGGTACTCCAATGGATCAGCTCCAACGTACGTGAGCTGCAGCAGAGCCAGGTGCCCCCACTGACCTTTAGAGGCTGCAGCTTCGCCTCTACCTTCCAGATGTTTTGCAAATTTGTCTTGTGGCCATCCCTAAGCCAGAACCTTCTAGAGAAGGAAGTTCTGAGAAATGTAGTTCCAGCTTAGATTGGCACATCATAAAACCACCACAGGCAGGAATAATATTATCTGTTTGTTTTATTGATGAATCAGAATCCCAAGAACCTAAGAGGTGCCTGGCATATTGTAGGTGCTGAAAAAAATAGTGAACGAATGAATGGATGGATGGATGGATGATACTTTGTTGATTATTTGATTCATGCCAGCTCCCCTACTAGTGTGTAAGTTTCTTGAAAGCAGAGAGCATATGTTTTGTGCCCACCATTATATTGCCAGCATCTAGCACACACATTCAGTCTACGTGCAGGCTCTCATTCCAGGAAACACTGCCCAGCAGCCAAAGGTAAAGAGAAATTCCCACCCTAATGGTATCTCTGCAAGAATGTCAAGGGTATCCAACACGGACGCATAGCAACACACTCTAAAATTCTTTCTCCAAACTGTCAGTGTCTCCTGTACCCAGGAAGCTACCCCAAGTCTTTCTCATCTTTCCTGCAGCTCCTCCTGCACAAAAAAATACTCCCTCAGGCACTCTTTTCCACATCCACCTCACCTCCCTGCACTGAATCTTCTCTCCCTTTCTTTCTAATGTAAATCTCCTATCCCCTGTACCCCCAGCCACCACCAAGCACACTACTGTACATCAGAAGCACCACAAGTGAGCTGGCGGATTCCAACTTTCAGAAGATTTTATGTGTGTGCATATGGATGTATGTCTGTATATATATGTATACCATTTTAATATATTTTATATAAATTGTAATATACATTAAATATATATATATCTTCTTTTCTTCCTCCTACTGAGTGAATGAACAAATAAACAAAACAAATGAATGAATGAATTTGAAAACCACTGGCCTGAACTACTGTTCTTCCTTTTAACAGCCCTACAATTGCATGGAGCCTCTACTGAAGGTAGGGCTGGAAATAAATGATAAATTAACTCCTTTGGATACTATGTAACAGAATCAAACCAGTGATATTTCGAAAATATACATTCTCCATATATACACTATATCTCTGTATAGTATATGAACATATATGTTGTTAAGAATGTTCTACAACCTCTTGGATTATAGTAACATTAAAAATATAAAAGTCTGCCCCAGCCAGTTTGGCTCAGTGGTTGGAGCATTGGCCTGCGGACCAAAGAGACATGGGTTCATTTCCAGTCAAGGGCATGTATATCAGTTGCAGTTCGGTCTCTGGCCCTGGTCAGGGTCATGCAGGAGGCAACCAATCGATGTGTCTCTCTCACATCAATGTTTCTCTCTCTCTCTCTCTCTCTCTCTCTCTCTCTCTCTCTCTCTCTCTCTCTTCTCCCTCCCTCTCACTCTATCTGAAGATAAATGGAAAAATATCCTTAGGTGAGGATTTAAATATATATATATATATTTATATTTATATTTATATAAATATATATATATATATATATCAGGTAATTGTGGAAATTACACGGATGCTAGCAGATATAAACTCTGCATTTAAAGTATTTTTTTAGAGGATGATTCTGTCTCATGCCTTTGTGTGTATTTTATGTATTAAACAATAGTAATACAAAGTCAAAAAATTTTTCAGAAGACTACAAAATAGAATATATCATATATTGATATTATATATGCATTATATATAAAGAAATGGACAATATAGAATATTTTTATTTGGCTTGAAACTATATATGTATATAGTTTATTTTATTTTATTTTATTTTATTTTATTTTTTGTGCAGCCAATTTGTAGTTCTACTGATGTCATCACGTTAATGGATGAGAGAGGGCCTCATCTCCCCTGGTTGCTGCTGGGGTGGATTTCTTGCAATATCTCAAGAAAAAGAAGTTTTTGAGACTCATATGGAAAAAATCAGTGATTTTTATTTCTGTGGAATTACATCTTTGAGTTTCCAAAGTCCCATTTCCCATCGTCTAGTCATAGAAGAAGTGTAGCTGGGGTTTCAGCAGAGCTAAATCTGAGTCAGTGTCTAGAGTTTTCGTTCCATATTGGAGCAAGGTCCACTCCAGCATCAGGCTGGCTGTAGTCACTCAGTCCATTGCATGTGGCGGTCCACATGGCTGTGGGCCACACAGGCAAATGCAAGAAAAACCAGAGTCACAAGAGTCATGAGCCAAGTGCACCAAGAGAGCCAAGAGAGCAACAAGAGAGAATTCCTCTGTTTAGGAGATTATGTAGTCCCAAATTTTTGCGCACTTGCAGTGGCTACGCCCATTCTGGCCTATGATATTTGTTCCCAGGTATGACTGATAGGGAAATACCTTCCCTCTGTCAGCCCAACTTTACTAAACATGCATCTATTTTCCCTTTGTTGGACACCTTCCCCCAGTGTTTTACAGGGCTGGTGGTTCCCTGGGGAGTGCAAAGTTGCAGCTTCCTGGTGGAGCTGCCCAAATGACATGCCAATAATGTCTACCCCTTTGCCCCTTTCTATTATTAATAACTAGCTAATCACAGTGGTATCAAGACTTGTATTAAAATGAGTTTGCATTTCTTAGCACATGTTTATATTCAGGAAATTGGTCTAAAATTCACCCCTACTAACTCACAAAGTGGATAATCTACACTTAGCCATCTTCAAACAGGGAATTAAATGTTCTCTGGATACAATACATAGTAGAGGACAAAGAACAAGACTGTATGTCCTTGACACATTCAGAGCAGGGCAAACATTCCCAGGAAATCCCCAACCCACTGCCACTTTTATTCTGAGCCAAGGTCAAATTCAGGAGGGAGATAAATCATACACCCTTAATACTTCCTGAAACTTATTTCCCAGAACAAAGATAAAGACTTTCTCTAGACTTCACTCCCAAGTTAGGGAACAACCTCATATTATCCAAAAGATGATTCAACATGCATGAATAATGATAAGGCCAAGGGTAAAAATTCTACAACCACTGGGATTTGCGATAAATTGATTCAGGAATCAGTCAAATCCAGAATAAACCTCTCTATCTCCAATATCCTGGATCATTTTTGGTCTTAATCCCTAATCCAGAACAGATCTCACTCATTTAAGAGATTCTGGGACAAACTATACAAAATGCCCTTGCTACTTTTCCTCAACACTTTGGTATTGTTAGGAGCGCAAATCCACTATCTATTGTTCAACAAAGTCCCCACAATCTCAAAGCAGATTGTTTCCGTGGGAGAAGCATCACTGCCCAGCAGTGAGCGAGCTTCAGCTACAGACGGCTGTAAAAGCCAACTCTTTGGTTTATTGTTAAGTAGTCATCTTAAAAGGATCATGGTTATGAATCAGCTTGCAATCAATTCTCTATAAATAAAAAACTAACAAGTCAATGAATCATGTAAATCCAGGAGAATAAAACGAAAAATTCAGACGGAGTGAATCACACTAACATGGAGGTGCGGGGGAATGTGGTATCATTGAGTTAGAGTTTGTGGCTGACAGTTAGGAACCAGGAAAGACACGTTATCCCTTTAGGCCCATTGACATGGGGGATACTTTTCGTTACATGGCAAAAGGTACCAGTCTGTTCTCAGAGTGCTCATTGCATCCTAAATGCATGACCTCATGCTCAGAAAATCCCGTTGAGCTTATAATAATAATCATTACATAGACATTTAACTTTCACTTTGAAATAACAAAAAAAAATTATTTCATAGGCATAAAGGGAACAGAAAGTTCTACTACATACCCAGCTTTACCCAGCGGAAGGAGGAAATGACTCAGCTTCCTCCAAATACGGACCATCCCCATTTCTCCAACTCACTTTTACATACATCGTAAGGGTCCTATGCTCATTAAGCAAATGTTTATAAAGCATGATTAATATGTGTCAAGTACTTTGGACAAACATGCATAACTACTCTGCCAGATTTATTATTAGGTGTGTTTCCTTCGAATTTTGTTCCTGACATTTTCCTTTGGTTTAGAACCATATTTACACATTCTTTAAATGTAATTTCTGTATATCTTGTGCTCAGTGCAAATCCTTCTGTACAATGGTTTTTCCATTATTGAATGCTGTGTCCTTAGGTCAGCTAGAGTTCACTTTTGAGTCATTTTTTTTTTTTTCAGGGAACTTTCTTTGGCAGTGCCTTGGCTTACCTTTTCAGAAATGGAATATATATAATGCAGTTATGGGATTTAAATATATATAGATATATTGCTGGAATAAAATTCTTGTACTATTCTTATACTAAATCTTTGCCCCATCTATCCCCATAATCTGTGCTCTTCTAAACTTTAATATTATAGAGAGGATATCAAAGCGAAATATGCTCCCCTCCAACCTCCAACCCTACCTAGGTAAGCTACTTGATTTTCTCCCTGGACACTTTGGAAGTGTTTGAAAGTTTACAATATTACCAGGATGTGTCTGGACATTTTTTCATTAATATAGACACTGCATTAGCCGTTTCTATATGCATAATCAGGTCTCCCATAGCTCAGGCAAGTTTTCTTCTATTATACACTTGAATGTCATTTTCATCCTTTTGCTCTGGTCTCCTTTTTAGAAACCTCAGTTGTCTCTGTTGAACCACTATCCTCTGCTCCAAAGCTATCCATTTGTTATTATTTTAAACTCTTTTTATTTTTTCTTTACCTCTTGAAGAGTATGTCCTCTGTTTTCTTTCCATTAGCTCTTCTGTTTTTTCCCTACTTATTCATCCTCAAGGAAAGGAAGGCTTTCTCTGGCTTAGTGTTTCCTCCACAAACTAAGGCTGGGTTCACCTATTTCTCCTGATTTGTTTGGAATCCTCCTTTCAGATTACGATGAAAAGGGCTGGTTGATGTCAATGTCTGTTACCTATTCAACCTGAAGTAAATGGTATGCAGTGGAGGCCAATGGCACCCCCAGCAGAGAAGTCTGCACAGCTTCTTCCCAGCATTGGTGAAGCTGCAAAGCCTCCAGCTTTCTGCTTCTGGCTTGTTCGTCAGGCCTGATGCCAGGTAACAGCTGTGCCTCTGCCCACCCCCGTCTTGGTCCTGCTGCCCGCCAAATCGGGACACAAGCCTTACCACCCTGCTGGATGCATTCCCTGTGACTGCTGTGTGAAACCAGCTGCCTCCCAGCGCTGCTAATTTCAGCTCCCTGGGCTGCCGGAGTGGAAACGAAACTCAATAGTGGGTTCTACGTGACCCCATGACCCACCCTGTGCATCTCCAGCCTGTGCTCGACAGATCAGAGGTGTTACATTCTTCCAAGGTCTGTCCTTGACTGCATCTGAGAGCAGCCCCCTCGTCACGTGTCCTTCCGTTCAGGATAGTGACAGCGTTCACAAACCCTAGAGGTCTCCTTTGCCACTAACTGATGCTGAGATGCATCTGCAAAACAAAATCCGCCATATGTATTTTAATTCCTGACTCCAGTCTGTCAACATACCACATAGCATCGCCAAGAAACCTTACTTAACCTTAGAGCGTTATTTTGCAATGGTTTGGGCTCTCCTCTTGGTGCACTTGAATATTGTCCCCTCAGAACACAAGACAAAGCTGGAAAGTTACCGCCTCTCTTTGCCAAAACAATCTTCTTACTTTCTTCCTCGTCCTCAATCCAACTGAGGTGTCCTGGGTCAGGAATCCATGAGCCAGGCTGCTATGACTCACAGATTCACTTGATCTCACATGAACAAACACAGACCACACTTTGTAATAAAAATCCTCACTTCAGAGTTTGCAAAGTGCTTGCACATAGGCCATCTCCCTTACTCTTCACAGATGCGTGTAAGAGAGAGAGGGTTATTGCCTCTGTTTCACGGGTCAAGAGAATGTGCTCAGCACCCTTCGCAGCTCTGGCCACCAACACCCTCTGCCCTGAACACCCTCTAATAAGTTCCATGACTTCAATCTCCCCAGACTCTGGCAATGTTTCCAGTCTGCCTCCCACAGTTGCTTGCTCAGTCTTGCAGGTTCTCTGTAGCTGATCCCTCTCTTCAGATCACTAGACTGGGAGTGGGCATTTCCGATGTCCCCTTGCTTCCTGCCCTGCCCTCCCATGGCCTGCCACCTGGTTTCAGTTACACTTTCACTCCATGCCCTGAGCCGTGAGCCAGGCCCACTCACTCCCACGCCAAGTCTGAAAGCTCAGTGTGGGCCAAGCCCTGAACTCCCCGGTTACCTAGGAGAGGAAGACAAATATAGATGTGGAAATTAGGCCCCAGAGGAGGCAGAGCGTACAGGGAACCCATGATCCTCCAGGCAGCTCAAGTTGAAAATGCAACTGAGTCATCTACTAAGAGTGTGATCTTGGACAAGTGTATTAACCTTTTAAAGTCTGTATTTCTCCGCAACAAAAAAGGATATAACGATAACACATCTCCCTCCCAAAGGCTTTCTACAAGTATTAAATGAGATGGGTATGAGTTAAGTGCTAAGTAAAGTGCTCGGGACCTGCTAAGCGGTCACAAATATTAACTGTCATTATTACTATGATTATTAATAAGGTCAAAGAATGAGTAAGTGGCAGAGCTAGAGATTGAATCCTTCTCTATCTCTTCATTTCATTTTTAATAGCACATAATTATAGAAAATTAGTATACAGTGGTAGACAGAAATAGTCACTCAATAGCTTTTGATGAAATGTGGAGAGGTTTGATTACTTTAAGAGCTTACTAGAGGTCAGAAAAATATTCCCTTCCCTAGATAAATATTACTTAGCAGTTTCTATTATTTTATTAGCCTTCTCTGACAGGGAGCGCTAAAGGAAATATCACTACTGACAGGTGAGCTGAAACAATTTTCTTGGTCTTTGTTGTTGTAAGTGAATACACTATTAAATCCAATGGCTTCCTCTGTGGACTCATGATAGCACACTGCTTAAAAGCATTCTAGGGGGCATTTTTCTGTCTTGCCAGTAAGCTCTTGAATCGCTGCACATAATTATCTGTGCAATTAACATATACAGTTTTGCAGTAGCTTCCATGGAAGCTGAAAGTGACCTAAAAAGGCGGTAGATTTTTGATGGCCCTCTACCTAAGGGCTACTTCAGAACCTTTCCTGGAGTAATAACACCTGTTAGAGAGCCTGGTCCAGAGTCAGGCTGTCAGAGCAGCCCACCTACATGCATCAAGGCTCACCAGGTAATTAATTATGTGTTTTCCACGGGACCATATTAGCACTTCCAGTTTTTCTTAATAACATGTCTGTAGGAGCTTTTTAATTTTATTTGATTAAAAAAATTGGCCAAAGTGTTTGTTGCAGGCCATGATCTTTGTGGATTTTGACTGATTGTCTTTTGATAGTTTGCAGTAAATGCTGCTACAGGAGCGGCGACGAGTCCTTGCTCAGATAATGCACTTATCTAATATTTTGCAAGCTTTTAAAGCATGCTCCCAGATTTTCTGGCAAGAAGATAAACTCTGGGGAAGCTAGAGCTCTAAATGGATCTGGGTAATCTCTCTATAAAAACAAACTTAGTTAAGTCCCTCAGGGTTTACCAACAGTGGTTGGCACTCTGTTGTCCCAGGGTTCAAGTAGGTGAGATTTTATTCCGCTCATGCTGACAATGACCCCAAAAAGACACAAAATCCATGGCAAATCAAACATTAGGCAAGCAAACCTGACCTAGATGAGAGAATAACTACTCTGGGCCAGGGACTGTGGTAAACATTTCACATTTATGAGCTCATTTGATTTTCATAACAACCCTGTCGTGGGGGGTGCTAGTGTCAAGCCCATTTAAAGACGAGGAAAGAAAGATTCAAAAGGGTTACATAACTTACTCAGGACCAAACTGCAAGCAAGATGCTGAGGACTTTGCCAGATTCCCTGATTCTGGAACTCCAGCTGGCAGCTAGCCAGGGCCCAGCCATACGTACCCTCCTTTCTTCTGATCCTGGAATATGCCAAGACAAATCCCCCATTAGGGTTTCTGCCAACCTATGGCCTCAGCTGTGAGCGGCCTCTTGTTGTCATTCACAGCTCGGTGTAAATGTTCCCGACTTGGAGAGGGCTTCTCTGCCACACAGGATGCTCAGGGTTGTCTCAAGCAAGGGACAGGGAAGCTGAGGCACTCATCCATCACCTCCCAGCCACCCCTGGTTGAGGGATGCTCCCGGGGGATCTCTGGCCTGCTCTGTGCATAAATACACAGCAGCTGTGGCCTGCACAGGAATGCTGAGTGCTGACGATCAGGCCCTCACGATGGCTTAGGGGTTCACTGATAGCCTCAAGAAGTAGATAATTTCCTTCCCTGCACTTGGTTTTCCAGAGCATCAAATTTCCTCTAAGGAGTATTTCCTTCGTTGTCATAGGCCAGCTGCCAAAAACAACCGCACCTGTTTGCTATCTTGTTCATATCTAGTAAGAGAGACAGACCATCTCTTCCTATTAAAACAGAAAACGTTTCGGACATCTCCGGAAAACTCCCCTACACATCTCATGAGCTCAAATTGGATCTTATAAACATTCCTGAACCAATTCCTAGTGACAGGAAAATCCTCTGTCCTGGTTGGCTGAGACCCAGATCCTCAGACCAATCACTGGCAAGTGGATGGTGTTATCATGACTGGGTGATATTAACCAGAGCCAAGCACACAGCTGAGTTGCACAGCCTTTCCTGAGACACATGGACACCTGAGAAGTGGTTTATTTAGAACAGAAAAAGGTGGAAATGGGTGCCATTTCCTATTCTTTGGCCATCTTATTCCCCTGGGTGAACAACTACAGTTTCTAAGTGCTCCCTACCCCATCTCAGTCAATATCACATATCCTGGTTTTATTTATGTTTTAGCACTTATCACCATCTAATATTATTTATATATATTAGATATGTACTTGTTTGATAGTTTATTTATTAGTGTATTTTCTCCACTAGAAAATAATAATAGAGGAAATAAACTCCAAGAGAATAAGGATCTTGCCTTTCTCACATACTGCTATAGCCCTCATCCACAAAGTAATGCCTGGAATACAGTAGATGCTAAATAAATGTTTGCTGATTGAATGCTAATGAATAAGTGAGTCAATGAATAAGGCTTTTACTACACAAAGCCAGGAGATGAAAGACATGTATATTGAGGTCACTGATGGGTGAGTTCCTTAATCCCGGGCAATACTTGGTGAGAGTGAGAGCTTGGGAGAGGGCTGAAAGTGTCCCCTGGTTTCCAGGCTGGAGTTTGGGCAAGGTACAACTAGTCAGTCTGATTGGATATCTGGTAGGGAGCCATCAGAGCTAAGATGGGGCAGACCAGGGGTGGTTCCTCCTTCTTTGGGAGAGGAGATAGCTGTTTAAGAGCCTGAACAGCCAAACCAAGGGAACAGTCCTGGGACAGTGGAAACTCATGTCCTAGAGCAGCATGCAAAAGCTCCATGCACATACCCAGAGCCCAGCCATGTATGTCCTCAGGTCACTTTGCCTCCTAAACATAGTAGAGTTCATCTAGGCTTAGAGAAGATGCCAAAGAAATGCAAACAAACAGTGCAGCCCTCTTGGCACAGACAAATTGACCACTCTGGACACACTGAAGACCTAGCAGATGAATTACACCCAACACACTAACCATTTCAAACACACTGGCCACTCTAGACAGAATGATCACATTCAAAATATGGACCTGCTGGAATTTGGGGACTGGCAGAGGCACTGACCACTGTGGGCATACTGCTGCTTTGCACAGCAGCAGCTGCCTCCAGAGCTCCAGATGAGGGAGCATTAGAAGTGGAAACCTGGACAGAAGTGGAGGCGAAGGGGCTGTCATGAAAAGTCGTGTGCACACCATTGCTACATAAATGATATGTGCATTGAGGTGTCAGATCTGCCACTATTACACTGACCACTCTGGAATTCTGACTGCTCTACATATGTCGAGCCCGACTCAACGCATACTTCCTGCTCACTGTTCCTACTCTGGATATAGTGCTGCACTCGTGTATTCCCCAAATCAGTGGGCCACTGCTGGCCCCTTCCTCACACCCGCCCCAGCATCGTCTAGGATATTATGCTCTAGATTTAAATGTAGAAGAATTGGTGTCGCTAGGGGGATGGGGAGCAGAGAACTCTCTGCCTTAAAAAATTAGTACCTGTGCAGCAGAAGAAAAGCCGCATAGAGAGCTGGCTAGTACAATGCTTACATTCAGGAAGGCAGGAGAATGGCTGATATAGAGCTTCTCCTTCTGGACTTTCTAATGAGCCTGCGGAGTCTGTTTCTATTGGCACAGCTTGGATGGGCCATCCATTGCGTTTTTAAAACCAATCCATTTTCCTTGCAGTTTGCTACAATGTCTCCAAGATTATGGCAATAGGTTGATTTACGGCCCCAGCTTTTAATGCTAACTTCCCCTTCGCTTCACAGGGATTGTGGAGGCCACTGGGATGGGCTAGGTGAGAGTCTATTTGCCTTCCCAAATGGAGCTCTATGGTGCCAGCACATGCCTTCTAACATGTTCACATCTTTTCATCTTCAGAGGGATGTCCTCCCTGTCAATCCTCAAAGAAATGGTCCCGTGCCCTTTTCCTTTGGCTATGCCCCATGTTGGATTTTCTTTCTACTGAGCCTTTCCTTTTTGGTGTTGTTCACTGAGATATAACTGAAGTAAGTGTACTCAGTTTAGCAGTTGGGCTCAGAGAATTATACATGTATAACCCCCGTGTAGATCAAGATGCGGAACATTTCTGTCACTGGAGAAGCCTTCTTTGTGTCCCCTCCCTGTTAATATCCCCTCCCTCTAAGGTAAGCATTACTTTCACTTCTAAAACCACTGATGAATTTGGGTCCAAATGAACTTGAGGGGTTAAAGTGCCTCAGACTTCAGAGCACTACAATCTGTTCCCCCTGACTTCCTGCCATTAAAAGTGAAAAGAGAGGGTCTAATGGTGACAAAAGAGAGGTGGGACAGAGAGGAAGTTCCAGGCTCTGGCTACTCTAGTGATTTAGGTCATGGGTTTTGCTGTTCAAGGAACTTGGCAATGTCCAGAGACATTTTTGCGGGTCACATCCAAGGACTAGGGTAGAGTGCTACTGGCATCTAGTGGGTAGAGACCAGGATGCTGCCAAATGTTCCACAACACACAGAACAGACCTCCCACAACAAAGAGTTATCTGGTCCCAAATAGCAATAGTGCCAAGGTTGAGAAATCCTGAGTTCAAGGGCGGCTGCCTTTAAATAGGGGTTGACTTACTCTCTATTCCTATCATTTTTGAGACTGTACAGCTCTGATGTAAAATGTGGGAGGTGGTATGCAGTCCAACAATAAGATTCTCAATTCATCTCCATCAATTATAGTAATTTCATGCAAAATTTGACTTGCTGCCCTGGCTGGATAGTTCAGCTGGTTAAAGCACCGTCCGTTATGCCAAGGTCATGAGTCAGATCTCTGGTCAGGGCACATACAAGAATCAACCAATGAATGCATAAATAAGTGGAACAACAAAATCAATCTCTCTCTCTCTCTCTCTCTCTCTCTCTCTCTCTCTCTCTCTCTCTCAAATAAATAAAAATTTAAAAAATATTTGACTTGCTATCTTCCTTTGGTGTCCTCCTTTGTTGCCTTTTGGGTCTTCCCTGTGCATCTTTTCAAGGTACTGTAATGGAAGTTGGAAAAAGGAGAGTCAGACACAGTCAGGCTGCTACCATACTTACCCAGCACTCCCTATGTATGGCTTTTATATTAAAAATGCAATGAACATCAATATTGTTATTTTAAATAAAATGTTTTCATGACTATGAAACAGGGAGCAATTTTACCTGATGGGAATTCCAGAAGAGTGGATGAGATTGAACAAATTGTTTTCTTGACTGTCAACCTTAGCTTTTTCTAAGGAAGGCTATTAGCAAGGTCCTCTTTTAACAGTGTTATTGATCAGGTTCCTAAGGAAATTTGCTAGCTCTGCAATGTAGGTCAGACTCACAATTTATAAGTGGCCACTCATGCTTTTTCCCTGTAAAATAACAAATGTTGCAATCAAGAGAAATGCATTCTAATTTCCCTTCCTGAATTTAAGAGCATCTGTGAGCCTCATTTTCATTTAAGATATAAATTGTACAAGTGTGTGGGAAACACAATTAGATAGGAAAGGCTCACAGAACCAAAGACATTTTGTTTTATGTCCATTTAGTTTAATCAAACAATAAAAATATGGAGGAAGATATTCATATTCTCTCCCCACCTCTACCCTCAATAACAAATTCTTTCTAAAATACATCTCCTTTATCAGGCATTATTAAGAAATTAGATATTTCACATAAGCAAACTTTCCAGGTAAGTGAAACCCAACCTTTTAATCAAGAAAATTGTCATTTATTTATTTTTAAAGCATAGAATTTTCTCCTATCTCTGCCAATAAAAATTCTACTCATGCTTTACAGCCCTTACTCTTCCTTCATGAGTTTTCCTTATTGACATGATGAAAAAGAATCTCTTCTACTTAGAATTTCTGCTGTATTTTAATTGTGTTTCCAAACGTTGCATCTATATTAAGGGTCACTCCAAGAATGTGTAAATAAAATAAATGAGTTTGCTCTCTCAGATAGATAAGCTATCGAACTAACACACGATGGACAGAAATAGAGATAGAGAAAGACACTTTAAAGAGGATTAAATGAGTCAGTGTATTTAAAGCACTTGGAACTGTGCCTGGCACGTCATAAGTCCTAAATAAACATTACTGACTGTAATTATTGATTTTATTATTAGAATTAAATAACATGGATTGCTCCTAGAGAATAATACTTGATTGTAGTGAATAAAATATACCCGTCAGATGGAGGATTGTCCATCCTTAAAGCCCAGAAAAGAGAGAATGCTAGAGGCAAATAATGACTGGACCCATCCCAGCTATGTCAAAAGGGACAATGTCTTTGCCTAAGAGACATCTATCTGTCTGACCAGAGGCAGGTATATCCCATATTGAAGAGGTGGTGATTCTTGTTGATAGCTCCACTCTTTTTCACTCCATGCTCATTGTTCATGACCATAAACTGATTTTCCAGTTGAGTGGCTTCACAGAGACTAGATGCCAAATGGACTGCCGTGTGGGTATGCTTTCTCAAAATCTAGGCTAGCTGGCATTCAAATGATAATTTGGCTTTCTGTGTGGGGTAACCATAGACAGAAGGTGACAGCTGAAGGGACACCTTTGGACTTCTAATCTTCCTGTGTATTAATACATTGGTTTTGTACTATGAGTACAAAGGCTCTATGAGTTTGGTTATTGTGAATCTAGTCCTAAAAAATGAATCCACTCAGAACGCCCACAAATTGGATTTCTGAGCCTGTACTTTTTCTGGGAAGACTCCACTAAAGCATCCTGGAGACAGGATAACACCTTTCTCCACTACCAAGCACCACAAGTTATTACTTCTACAAGTTCAGCTACCTTTAGGGCATTATTTTTATTGTCTTACATTGTAACTATTTATATACTTAATCACATTCAATGTAAATTCCATGAGCGCAGTAAGCATTCATTTTTACATTTCCCATGGTGTCTAAAATATGAAGTGTTGATGAGAGGATAGAAATGAATTTATACATTCTTAGTAAGCAGGCTAATTGGAAAAAATATTTGTAGAGAAGAATCAGACAGTTTTAGTAAAAAATTTTATGTGCATACCCTTTGACCAATTCCACTTCTCAAAATCTACTTTAGAGAAAAACTTGTAAGGCTGCACAAGGAGATGTATATTGTTCATAATCATAAAAAATTGCAACAATCTACAAGTCCATTAATAGAATGAATAAATAACCTAGAGCATATCCATTCTACTGACTACTAATCAGCAATTTAAAAGAATGAGGAAATTCTCATGTCCTAGTATGGAAAGAGCCCTAAGCCACAATGTTGGGAGGGGAAAATAAAAAGTAAAACACAGACAAATATCGACAGCATATACCACACTTACTCATCCATTTCACTGATGAACCCAGGTTGTCTCCAGTTCTACCTATTAACATAAGATAGAGCAACAGACACTCTCAAACACTGGTGGTGGGAGTATTGAGAGGTTTAATCTCTTTGAGAAATGGTTTGACCTTATCATTCAAAGTTGAACACAGCACTCTTCATGCTACCATAATTTGCTCCAGGTAGATACTTAAAATAAATTAATGCAATTGCTTATCAAAATAAAGGCACAGGAGTACTCCTGGCAGCATTATTCCTATTGTATTTTTTATATTAATAAACATGGCAATTACTACATTTCTCATATGAGTTTGAGATAAATGGGATAAGTAGAGTGGAGATATATATATATATATATATATATATATATATATATATATATATATATATATGAATGCTGCTTGAAGGCTGTGAAGCAAAGTATTTTACATCCTATGTGACTTAGCTAAATAAAATCATGACCAGAAATGAACCTAAATATTATACTTCAGTCCGCTGGAGATATTGCCATGTGCAGGATTGTCATCTATCAACATTACTATTAGGCTGCTTTGTTAAAAGAGCTACATAGACAACAACTAGCTCACAGTCTGCTCAGCACATGGACCTATGATTTGATTTTTATTACAAGCTTGAGTATTACAGTGAATTTTGCATTTAATAATTAGCTTCAATAATGATTTAATTGTCATCTTAAATTACTGTTAACCGAACCTGAAATCCACTTCATTAACTTTAAAAATATAAGTCCACTGCTAAATTGAATTTAAAATGTCAGCAGCTAAAATAACGAAGAAGAAAGATATTCACTGTGTGATTTCCAAGCCTCCTGTTCCACCAAAGATTAGTTTAAAGACAGAAATAGCTCCATATGTTACATAGTCTAAAATAATAATTTAGAGACCATCTTCATTTCAAAGACATTTTTAATCAAATCACAAATTAAGCACTGAGAAAAAAATATCTGTGAGCATAGAGAAATTATTTCTCAATATTTGAAAAATTATAAAATGCAAAGACATTCCTTATTAAATAAGTTAAAATTTCAAGTATATAACAAAAGCTAGTTTTACACATTTGTGTTTAATAGCAAAATAATCAAAATTATTAGGGGATGATAATTTATCAAAATCAAGTCATGATGTAGATCATTCTGGTTTTATTTCAAGACTTTGAAAGTTAATGTTAAACATAGATTTACCCAGCAACTGCACTTCTTCCAAAAGAAATCTTGACCCAATAGAAATAAAATGTTCATACAAAGACTTGTGCATGAATGGCTAAAGCATCTTTATTTATTTATAGTAACCAAAAGTGGAAATCACATATGTCCGTCAACTGGTGAATAAGAAAATGTAGTATATATCCATATAATGGAATACGATTCAGCAACAAAAAGCAATGAGGTATAATACATACTAAAGTGTAAATAAACCTCAAAAACATTATGAAAGAAACCAGACATAAAAGATCACATTCTGTATGATTCCGTTGATATGAAATGTCCAGAAAAGGCAAATTTATAGAGACAGAAAGTAGATCAGTGGTTACCTAGAGCTGAAGGTGAGGGAAATTGACTGCAAATGGGCACAAAGTTTCTTATTGGGGTGATGGAAATGTTCTAAAATGAGAATGTGGTGATGGATGCAGGACCCTGTAAATATACTAAAAATCATTGAATTGCTCACTTAAACTGGGTGAAGTTGTGGTATGTAGATTATACCTCAATAAAGTTGTTTTTAAAAATATGATTGGCTTTTAGAAATGAGCTGGGATATTATGGATTGGCTGTAGCTTGACATCAGTGCTTGTGATGTCTTTACATTTGTCTTTTCAAAAGTTTTAATGTTGCATCATCTGAATTTTCAGAAATTAAAGCTCATTGTGGAAAAAATAATAAAAATGTAAAGATATTCCATTAGCTACTATACAAGGAATCCAAGAGATTCAAGGAGGCATTTATAAACGAATATAAAATTTTAAAAATATATCCAGGGGAGCTCTGGTCAGTTTGGCTAAGTAGTTGGAGTGATGGCCTGCAGAACAAAGAGTCTCGCGTTTGATTCTGGTCAAGGGCATGTACCTCGGTTGCAGTTCGGTCCCCAGCCTTGGTTGGGATTGTGCAGGAAGCAGCCAATTGATGTCTCTCACATTGATGTTTCTTTCTGTGTTTAGATACTGGCTCTGTGACTTTGGATGACTTGCTTAATTTCTCTGTGCTTCATTTTCTCATCTGTATAATGGGACCAATAACTTCACCCACATCAAAGTATTGCTAGAATAAATTAAATAATGTTTAAAAGTACTTAGAAGAGCTTTGATATAAAATCTTATTTTTAAGAGTCTGCTTGAAACAGTCTATCCATAGATCTTTTCAGAGTAGGCCTCTTATGATTCAGAAGTCAGTTCTAATGTCTTCATGCCAACCCCCTCATTAAGTAGTTCCCAGCCCCATTTATTCAATATATATTTATTAACTGCTTGCTCTGTGCCAGGCACCATTTGGGGTACTGGGCATATACCACGAAGAAAACAAAGATCTCTGCCCTGTGGAGTTTACGTGTTAGTGGGGTGAAACAGATGAAAAATAACCACAGCAAACATAGAAGTAATATGTGTCAGAAGTAATATGTGCTGTGGAAGAAAGAAAACAGAGAGCAGGGTAGGGCAATGGGCAGTGCGGAAGTACAGGCAGGAAGAGTGGTTTGCATCACTGTGGGTGGTCAGGGACACTGAGAGGTGACATATAAGCGAAGAGTTGAGGGAGACGAAGGACTTAGCCGGAGGTGGTGATCAGGCAGCACACTCCATGCAGTGGGAACAGCCAGAGCAGAGGCCCCAAGGCCAGAGAGCCTGGCCTGTCTGAGGACATCCGAGGGGCTGTGGTTACAGTGGAGGGGTGAGGACAGAGTGGTGGAGCTGTGGTAAGAGAGGGATGAAGGGCAGGGAGAATTATGTGGGACTGTGGGGCCATTTAATGGCTTTGCCTTCTTTTCTCAGTGGCATGGAGGTATGGCAGATAGATTCTAAGAGGGCCCCCTTTCATCCCTGACTCTTGACCCACTGAAACTCTGACATACAACTGTGTGCTGTTTCAGGCCACTAGTTAGTGGTCATTTGTTCCCCAGCAATAGATTAGGAAGAGAGAGCCATCGAAGGGTTTTGAGCAGAGTTGCTGGATGATCTGGCTTGTGTTTCAGAAGGATTTCTTCTCTAGCTGTTGTGTGGAGAACAGACTAAAAGAGAACAAGTACAGAATCAAAGATCCCAGTTAAGAGACCATTGCAATAATCCAGGCAAGAGATGATAGTGTCTTGGACTAGGGTGTGAGGTCATGAGAAGCAGTCATATTTTATCTTTCTCAGATAAAATTTTAGAACTCCTATCTAAAATTTTCATAACTTTTTACTTACTTGTTATAACCTCTTCCTTCCCCACCCCACTACTAAAAGAATGAAAGTCCTATAAGGACAGGTACCTTGTCCATCTTCTGCATCATTTTACCCACTACATCTACAACACACAGTGGAATGCATGAATGGAAAATGAATAAGTGAATGAAAGAATTAGTAAATTAATGAATAAATATGAGTTCAAATTCACTTTCTCTTCTTTGGACAGTCTACATATAATTTTAATATATGATCAATGAAATATTTCAGGTTAATGGAAAGGACTTTATTTTTAATAGTTGTTGCTGAGATAGCTAACAATTTAGAATAAAAATTAAACTAGATACTCATACTGTATACTAAATTATATGACAGGTGGTTTAAAGAGTTTAATATAAAAAAGAAATCCAAAAATATATATAACAATCATTTCAATATGGAAAAGGACTCTTCAAAGGCAGAAATTACTAAAAAAAATAGTGATAGATTTAATAATACAAAAATCCTTAACTTCTATACAGTAAAATCATTGCAAACAAAAATAAAAACCCAACAACAAATGCCAAAAAATATTACTACATATGGAATTGTGGGATAATATCCTTAACACACAAACGACCCTTACAAATATATAAAGGAAAAAATCCCTCACAGAAAAATTTGGCTAAAGTATAAGAGTAAAGAGTTTATAAGAAAGATATATAAATGTTCAATAAACATAAGAAACATTAAACCTTATTAGGAATCACATATACAAATTAAAATATAATTGTATATATAATATAAATAAATGTTATTATATTATATAAAATATAATAAAATAACAATTTTCACCTATCAAATAGGCATTGATTTATTTCAATACTAAAACAAACACACATTGGCCAAGTCACTGGTTAATGGGCATTATCATTTATTTTGGCTCACATGAGTATACACTGATATATTTTAAGAGGTTATTCAGTAGTATGCAGCAAATACCTTTAAAATGTCCATAGTCATTGACCACCTAATTCTATTTACTTTAAAGAAATTATTAAAAACTCACACAAATGTGTATGTCTATACAGTGGAATACTAAATAAACATAAAAATGTTATCAGTGTAGGTGAGATATTAATTGTACTGAAAATTTTTCTCAGTATAGTGTATTAAGTGGAATAAAGTTAAAAAGAAAATTTACAGACCTAGAGAGTATTACACTAAGCAAAACAGGCCAGTCAGAGAAAGACAAGTATCACATAATCTCACTTATATGTGGAATCTAATGAACAAAATAAACTGATGAACAAAACAGAGCCAGAGTCGTGGAAGCAGGGAACAGACTGTCAAGACTCAGAGGGAAGGAGGGAGGAGGGGGCCGGAAGAGACTAACCAAAGAACTTGTATGCATATATGCATAACCAATGGACACAGACAATAATGCAGGGAAGGCATGGGGTGGTCAGGAGTGGGGAGGAGGGGGGTCAATGGGGGAAAAAGGGGGTACATATGTAATACTTTCAAACAATAAAGATACATTTCTAAAAAGATATAAAATAGTAAAATATATTGTAATTTAAACAGCACACACACAGAAAGAAAATTTACAGAATGATCCCAATTTTTTAAATGTACATACACAATTTTTATTGTGGTAGTGGTTACATGAATATATACATGTAATAGAAATGACAGAATCATACACACACATTGTACAAATGTCAAACCCTGGGTTTTGATAACGTACTATACTTATTTAAGATGTAAGCATTGGGTGTAACTGAGTAAATGTACACAGGATAGCTCTGTACTATTTTGTAACTTTTTGTGAATGCATAATTATCTCAAAACAAAAAAGTTTTTTCTGTACATTTACATTTTAGAATATAGGGAAATGCAACAAACTATTAACGGTGGTTTCCACTGGTTTATAAGATTTGAGTGATTTTTATTTTCATCATATTTTTTAACTTTTCTTCAATGAGCAAAGATTATTTTTATGATCATAAAATGTTATTATACTGTTTTAAATTATTTAAAAATCTAAAGATGTTCCAAGAGTTAAAAATTCTTTGAGTGTGTAGCATGTATGTGTGTGTATACACACACACACACACACACACACACACACACATATATATATATATATATATATATATATATATATATATACACATAGTATGTAGGTACTTATATTATACATGAGGAACAATAGGTAGATGAATGGATGGATGGATGCATGCATAGATGCATAGATGGATGGATGGATGATAGATGGATGGATAGACAGATAGATGATAGGTTAGATAGATAAATAGATGATAGGGCCATTTATAATATTTATCAGACATTAGAATGAATTATCACAAAAATGCCTCTGATAATGTAAAGAGCATGGATATGTGAGCCTGGACAGAGCTCTCACATTAATTAATGGTTAATGACTATGTTTGTAAATAAATTCAGTTAATAATCAGTTCTTTACATTAATATTATTTTGTTATGACCAGCTACAAATACAGATGTCAACAACAATAAATGTCAATTACAACTATCATAAAATAGTCTTGCTTCTTCTCCTCTGCTCCATCAGCGTCCTGTCCTTCACCTGTTTCATTTTCCTGGCATCGAGTATTATGGTAAAAACAGTTTAAAGTGCAAGAAACCTCAGTTTGCACCTGGTTTCTTCTATTTAGCATGTATGGTCTTAGACAAAATCTCTTATCCTTTCTGAGTTTCAGTTAACCCCTCTGCAAGGTGCAAATACTGATACCTGCTTTCAAAGTGGGCAGGAGAATTAACTGAGAAAATATGTATGAAGTAAGTGGAACTAGTAGGTTCTTAATAGATGTGAGTTCTCTCCTTGTTTTTCTCCATTTAATACTCATTTCTTGACTTCTCTGTATTGCCAACTCTTTAAAATCCTTATTTTCTGAGAAAACAGATTTTTAAAAATAGTTGCATAAGCTGGAGCACTAATTTTCTTGGTCAGCTCCTGTTTTAAGGATTAAGTATCAGTAAGAGCTCTTTTAAGGATTATCAGTAAGGGCTCTTTCCTTTGCAGGGAGTGGGATGGGGAAAAGTAGTGGAAGAGGACAGAGACTAATATTTTTGTCACCACAAAGAGTCCAGTGCTGTATGGAGGACAGCCTCTCCCAATTAGAACAGTTGCTGGTCATGCAGTTTTACTAAACTAACCAAGAGTACATTTCTCTGAAAGAACTCCCAACTCTGAAGAAAGCTAAGAGAAATTCTGTTCTCGAAGCACAATTTCTTCTCCATGTCATTTTTAATGCTGCCGAATGCCATTATGCAATAATTTTAGTAGAAGAAGGCCTTTCAGAATGGCATATTTTCTCGCCTATCCCCAAGAATGAATCTTATATTTCAAATGGCCTAGTTTCAAGCTGTTCTATCAGTCAAAGTAACACATGGTCTCAGTCTTAGCAATTTAGGGGAGGGGTAAAGGGGGGATAAAAGGGCTCAATTTGCCACTATGATATAGAACAGCCCTAAATTTTAAGATTTACTGGGTTCTATGGTAACATGATGAGTTTATTGCTGTTATTTATAAATGAATTAGTAAATATTTCAATATTTTCTGTTTTCATTTTGTATCCTTAGTTCACCTCCTGTGCTCATCCATGATGCCACAGGCTCTGAGCATTTTATAGTCAGGTGGTCCAGCCCTTGTTTTCACAAGCCTCCTCAGGCAGGCAGCCCACTGTGGTCATTCCCATCACTCAAATAAGTACCAATAAGGTGTGCGCTCCATAAAGAGCAGTAAGTAAGAAATGAAAACCTGCCTGTCTTACTTCTCACTCACAGTGCAGCAAGCTGAAGGAGCTTCACTCTGCTGGTCTCATAAGATAGTAACTCCTCTGGTTTGGAGCTACAGGAGTCCTTCCCATTTATATCAGCGCCTGAGTTGCTCATCTTTTACCATTTTGGATTTAGCCCGTATCTCTTTTCCTTGGCTCTAATCTAAGTGAATAAAATAGATTTTGCAGAGTCAAGCAGGTAAGGCTAACTTTTAAATGTGCACAAATTTAGGTAAACATGTGCTTCATTATAGCTGGCATTTATTTTCCAAGTTCTGAATCTAGTTGGCACATCTACCCCCATCTCCAGAGCTACCCATGTTTCCAGTAAACTCCTTTTCTGGGAAATTTAGCCAGAGTCAGTTTCTCATATGATCTAACCTTCATGACAATGTGACACAGTCTCATAATCTAAGATAATGTCAGTAAAAGTATCTGAAGAACTGGAGATAATGTGAGTACTAATGAAGTGTATACTTGAAAGAAAAATGTTAATAAAATACTGTTGGAGGGATAAAAGCAATTTACAAAAGAGTGTGTGCAGTATGGTCCTATTTTGCAAAAGAAAAAGTATGCATACATTTACATGTCAAAAAAGACTAGAAGGATATGTACCCAAATGTTAATAGGGTGATCATGAGAAGGACCTGCTTGTGGTACTCATTTAATTATTTAAGCATCTCCATACTTACTATATTCTCTGCAATGAATATATATTCCTTTTGCAATATGAAAAAAATGATAAATGTTATTTTAAGAAATGCACACTCAAGGATGAACTTTCAGAATAATTAGAAGTGATTTACTGATTGAAAACTTCGTGGGCAATTAATGAAATGTTATTTCAAAGACCCACCTTTGTAACGACTCTTGAATCTTAATGATACCACTGGCATATATTACCTATTGTTATCCAATCCTCAAAAACTACATGTGTACAAATAGGTCATCTTGTTAATCGTGACTCACAAAGATGAATCATGGCATAGAATGCATGCTACTTTAAGGCTGTAGTCAAACACACTGTCAATCTGCACATAAAATTATCCTCCCTATTTGAGAATCCAAGATTTTTTTCAAAGATTACTACATTGTCTTGGTATATGAGCAGCTATATCTTCCTCATACCAATTAAAATAACCCATTATAATTGCCAGCACATATAATAAAGAAAAACAATAATAAAAGATATTAACAAAGTATTAGTTAATTCAGAGAGTTTGCAATTTCAGAAAATAGTCCCTTTTTTAATATAGAAAATAAAATAGGAATATTTTTTAAACTTTCAATGTTTACTAGTTAAATTTGGATTTTTTAAAATTTATTTTAAAAGACTGTGCCATAATAGAGTAAGCAGAGAGACCATCAGTCTGTCCCGCTGATGGTTGCCAGAGGGGAGATGGGGAGGGGGAGGATGGGTGAAAAAGGGGAAAGGAAATAAGGGGTACAAATTTCCTGTTGTAAAATAAGCCAGCCACAGAGATTTAGTGTACAGCACAAGGAACATAGTTAATAATACTGTAATAACTTGGCACGGTGACAGATGGTTACTAGACTTAGTGTGGTGATCACATCATAAGGTACATAAACGTTGAATCACTATGTTGTACACCTGAAACTAATATACTGTTGTATGCCAACTATACTTTAATTTAAATTTTTTTTAATAAAAAAGACTGTGCCATTACACAGGCATGATAATTTACTCAACTCACATAAATTCCTCTCCTGCTAGAATTCTACAGCATTTCCATAGAATGTTTAGTTGTCTGTTATTTTCCTTGTCATTAATCTGCGTGTGTCTGATTTGCTTGAAAGGTCTGAGGCAAAACTTTTAAGGGCTCTTAGAGTTTACTTATTCTACTTCAAAGTGTTTGGAATAAGGTATCCATAATAATATAATTTGCTAAGTAATAATTATTAGAAATGCTAGATATACCTGTTGGCTGTACCATTTCCTAGGGTTCAATCCAGCCTCTTTCCTTATACATCATTGGTTCTCAACTATTTGATCTCAGGATTTCTTTGTACTTTAAAAATTATCAAGGACCCAAAAAAACTTTTTGCTCATATGGGTGATATTTTATAATATTTACCGTATTTGAAATTAAAACAGAAAATGTTGAAATGTTCATTTATTTATTTATAAATAACAGTAATAGACTCTTACGTTACCATAAATAGCTTATTTAAAAAAAAAAAACACTATATTTTCCAAAACAACCAAAAAAGTCAGAGAAAAGCATTATTCTACATTTTTTGCAAATTTCTTTAATATTTGGCTTAACAGATGTCAATTGTATTATCCTATCTGCTCTGCATTCACTCTGTTGCAATATTACACATCATTTAGTCTCTAGAAAAACTCCGCTGCATACCCATGAGAAAATGAGAGCAAAAAAGGCAAATAATATCTTAGTATAATTATGAAATTAGTTTTTACTTTATCAACCCTATGAAAGGATCTCATTGAGCCCCCTACTGTGGGATCTCCAAGCCAGAGAGACATAAAGGAATTGATGTCATTTCCTGGTTGTACAGGAGCTAAATCGAATATCTAACACATGGAACTAAATGTTTTCTGGGTCGAGAAATATTTTCCTGGTGGCAGCTTTGGCCCTTTAAACAATGGATAAAGGTCTCCTTGGACCTTTCACTGAGATACAAAAAGAATTGATCTACCTCCCCAGTTTTCAGGCAGGACAAAAATCAGGACTACAAGTATAGTGGACACTCTTTTTGGACAACTCCCAACTCTGTCTTTCTATCTCAGAAAAAGATTCAAGTTATGTTTGTCCCTAAATAACCAAAGGATCCAAATATTCCCAAGGAATGAAACATGTTTCTCATCCCCATAATAGACTATCTCAAAGACAGCTCCAGAAGCTACTTTAACTTTCTCATTAGCCTTCAAAGTAGAATGTGGACTAAGATTCAACTAATAATGTTCAGACATCTATCATGTGCCATACACTCACTAACCACTTTAATGTATTTCATTATTTAATGCAAGGAGGATTCCTACCTTCCTCTACAAAACATTACTATTTGATGAAAACATTTTAGTGGTCATTCTTTAGTGCAATAATGGTTCCGATAATCATTCATAGTCAAACCATCTGTGCCAAAAGATTGAGAACATGAATATAGAAAGTTAAAGTATGGAAGAAGCCCTTACGACTATACTCTACTCACACACCCAATCACAGAATACCTGATGCTCTCCCAATCCTTCCAGAAAATATACTGATGGATGCCAATAGTATGTTGACCCTCAAGACCAGTACACACACACACCCTACTTAATGACAGGGCTTACACAAACTGAGTTATATTTTAACAGGAGTCAGTTAAGTTTTCACTCAAATTATTAATGCCAATTGGACTTGTTATTATAACTATGTAATTTAATTGAATATTTTATAAACTGAAAAATATGAGGGTAAAAAGAGAGTTGTTTATATGAAATCTTGGAGGAATCATTTTGGGAAAACATTTTTAAAGGCAACTCTCTTAAAAATACTAAAATTGAATCAAGTGTGGATGAAAAAAATTTCATGGCTGAAATTTTTCTAACCTGGGGAAGGAAACATATCCAGATCCAAAAAGCTCAGAAAATTCCAAACAAGTTGAACTCAAAGAAACCCATTCCAAGACACATTACAATTAAAATGTGAAAAGTTAAAGATAATTAACAAATGTCACCTCAATAAATTTAATTTTTTAAAAATTTAAAGGCAAAGAGAATCTTAAAAGCAGCAAGAGTAAAATAACTTAGTGTGTACAAGGGAACCCCCATAAGATTATAAGCAAATTTCTCAGCAGAAATTTTGCAGGCCAGAAGGGAGTAGCATGACATATTTAAAGTTCTAAAAGAAAAAACTTCCAACTGACTACATGTAGAACCTAAATATACCAAAATAAATGAAAAGACGAAACAAAATTCATAGATACAGGGAACAGATTGGTGATTGCCAGAGAGGAAGAGAGTGGGGGTGGGGGGCAGGGGCTGAAATGGGTGAAAGAGATCAAAACATACAAATCTCTGGTTGTAAAATAAATAAGGCATGGGGGTGTAATGTACAGCATGGTGACTACAGTCAGTAATATACTATACTGCAAATCTGAATGTTGCTAATAAAGTAAGTTTTAAAAATTCTCATCACAAGAAAAAAATTTTTGGTAACTTTGTGTAGTGACAGATGGTGGCTAGACTTAACTGTGGTGATCATTTTGCAATGTATACAAATTTTGAATCATCATGTTATATGTGAATTATATTTCAATTTCAATAATTAAGCCACTGACAACTTCCCTTTACAAGTATTCACAGAAATATTCATAATAAATGTCTTCACTATATTTAAACTTGCAAAATTTCCTTCTCTACTTATATCAGTTAAACTATTTCTAAATCAACATTAAACTGACATTAATTAGTAAACTATTTAAAAATTAAATAACTGCCATACTCAGAGGGAGTAAAAATGACACCTATAATATATAGTGTTTTCTGTTCTACTCAAATAAAAACCAGGATTAATTTCCTTTCCATATTTTATATTTTTTCAAAAAACATTTAATGTGGCTAATTAAAGGATTGTGGAGAGGGGGAAATACATTAGTGCACATGAAATAGTTGTAAAAAAAAATCTGTTTGTCCTTCTTCCAAATAAAATTAATAGTGGAAACCTACAACTTTATTTGTACATATTCAACCACAGCTAATGTCAACATTGTACAGTGAGTCTTGGCATTAGAAGCCATCACTCAGTTCTACCAATTGCTAAGTGTAATAATTGAGCTACAGTAGGCACAACACTGCATGCAAGAATAAATAAAACATTCCACTTGTGATCAAGGTGTTTATTAAATAGAATGACTATTAAAGTATGTGCACAAAAAATGATTAAGTATATAAAAGAGGCACACAGAAAATACAATGAAAACAAAGTTTATTTCAGATGAGAAAATTCAATAAAATCATAATGAAAGAGTTAGTGTTTGAGCCTCTGCTAAGAGTTTGAGTAGGGTTTTAAAAGGTAGAGGGGAGAACAGGACAATGTGAACAGAATATGAAAATAAGAAAGGAAAAGTTAGGTTGACTAGAGCCTCAGGTTACAAAAGGGACAGACTTGGGGATACTGTATGTAAACTTAAACATTGTAAACTCACTCTATAGACCTAAGAAGCCTTAAAGGTTCTCATTTATCTTTGAAACGTTTAGGCAAGAAACACACGCTCTGACTTGTCTTCAAAGAGATCACTGCACAAGAGACCACGATAAATGATTTAGAGAGATGACATTGGCAAGAGGACTCCTACAGTGGGAGAAGCTAAAAGTCTAAAGAACCTGAACTAAAGCAATGACCAAACATAAGCCACTTAATCTTCCAGTATCTCAGTTTACCAATTTGCTAAATACACTATGCTTGTTCTGTCCTACAGCTATATACTCAATTGAAACATTAGCAATTTTTATTTATTTATTTTTTTTGTTAATCCTCACCTGAGGATACATTTCGACTGAGAAATTTTAAAAAGCCCATTAAACAGACAACTCATCAAGGAAGATATACACATGGCAAATAAGCATATGAAAAGATGCTTCATGCCCTGGCCGGTTTGGCTCAGCGGTTAGAGCGTCGGCCTGCGGTCCAGAGAGACCTGGGTTCGGTTCCCGCTAAGGGCATGTACCTCGGTTGCAGTTTGTCCTCGGCCCTGGTTGGTCGTGCGGGTGGCAGCCACTCGATGTGTCCCTTTCACGTCGATGTTTCTCTCTCTCTCTCTCTCTCTTCCTCTCTCTCCCTTCCACTCTATCTGAACAAAAAAAAAAAAAAAAAGGAAAAATGTCCTCAGGTGAGGATTAAAAAAAAAAAAAAGAAAGAAAAGATGCTTCACATTATTTGTCATTAGGGAAATGCAAATTAAAACACTACGATACCTATTAGAATGGCCAGAATCTGGAACAATGACAACAACAAAGCTGACAAGGACGAGGAGCAACAGGGACTCTCTTTTACTGCTGGTGGGGATGCAGAATAGTACAGACACTTTGGAAGACAGTGTGACAGTTTCTATCAAAACTAATCATTCTCTTACTATATGATCCAGCAGAAAGTACAGAGATTTCCCATATTTCCCCTACCCCCACAATGCACTTTTTGGTTCTTAGTCAAAGGAGCTGAAAACTTATGTCCATACAAAATCCTGCACACAAATATTTACAGCAGTTTTATTCATAATTGCCAAAGCTTGTAAGCAACCAAGATGTCCTTCAGCAGGTGAATGGATAAATAAACTAAACTATGATACATCTAGACAGTGAAATATTACTCAGTACTAAAAAGAAATGAGCTATTAAGCCATAAAAATACATGGGGGAAACTTAAATACATGTTCCTAAGTGGAATAGTCAGTCTAAAAGGCGCCTACTGTATGTTTTCTACTATATGACACCCTGGAATAAGCAAAACTATGTAGACAGTAAAAATATCAGTGTTTGCCAGGAGCTGGGGTAAGGAGGTATGAACAGGTCAGAGACTGAGAATGTTTCAGGCAGTGAAACTGCTCTGTATGTTACTATAATGGTGGATACATGTCATAATACATTTGTCCAAACTCATAAATGTACAACACCAAGAGTGAACCCTCTTGTAAACTATGGACTTTGGGCGATAATGAGGTGTCAATGTAGGTTTACTGGTAACAAATTGGTAATAAATGTACCACTCGAGTAGGGGCTGTAAGTGGAGGAGGCTAAGCATTGTGGGGGTAGGGGAAATACGGGAAATCTCTGTACTTTCTGCTCAGTTTTGCTGCGAACCTGACACTGCTCTAAACATAAAGTCTATTCTTTTTAAAGCCCATTAACTGAATTCAAGAATTCAAAATGATGCATATAAAATTTAGGTGTACTATAGAAAACTTAACAAACTGCATGGAAATTTAGTTTGGGGTATCTATAAAGATTTTGCAGCATTAATAATTTTCTACAATGCTAAACTCATTTTGCAAGTGAATTAGAGTTATCTTTTTTGTAAGTCCTTTTTCTTTTTATACTTTCTTTAAAATACGTTTTTATTGAATTTTTAGAGCAAGAGAAGAGAGAAAGAGATGGAAACATCAATGTAAGAGAGAAATATCGATGGGGCCCAAGTCCTTCTGATCAAGGCCCAAGGGGGAAAAAGAGAGAGAAACATCCGATAGGCTGCCTCCTGCACGCCCCCTACTGGGGATCAAGCCCACAACCTGGGCATGTGCCCTGACTGGAAATTGAACCGGGAACTCTCAGTCCATGGGACGATGCTCAGTTCACTGAGCCACACCAGCCAGGCCCCTTTTATATGTTTTTGTTGATTTTTCAGAAAGAAAAGAAAGGAGATAAATATCAATGCAAGATAAAAATATCATTTGATTGCCTCCCATACACACCCGGACTGAGGACCAAACCCGAATGCCGGACATGTACCCTGACTAGGAATCGAACCAGCGAACTTCAGTGCACAGGATGATGCAGTGTCTTTTGCTATATATCTTGTACTTAAATTCTCTAGAGTTAATGTTAATATTCATCTTATTGCAGTAAAAAGTGTTCATATTTAATGAGAGCTTTGAAAAGTATAGGGCTATTCAATATGCACACATTTTTTAAAGAAGTGGTGTTGCTCTGTTGAAATGTATGTATGTGGAGTTTTTATTTTTATAGATAATTAATTTGTAAATATGAATTTCTCTCCTCATAAGGTTATTATGGAATGCTACTAATGTTTGGTAAGATTTAAAGTATAAATATTAAGGGACTGTGTATGGTCTTAGAAGTGGAAGCCCATTATATATTTATGAATTAACAATTACACTCTATAACACATAATTATAGATTAATGTGAAATTGCTAGTTCAGTTACTGTGAGTACAAATATTAGGGAAAAATAAAATGCTTGCAAAGTAGCTTATAATAAATTTGAGTTTAAATTTGCTAGTGATTTTTCAAAACTCATATGCAAAAATGCTGTCTCTCCCTCACCATATCTTTTCACAACAAAAATTAAAATTCCACAGGAGCAATGACAACTTATTTTTAACATAAGAATTATACAAGATATGTGAAGAAACTATACTGAGACATTAAGAGACTAAAGTAAATGTATACGAAACATATTTTTGGATTAGAAGACTCAAAATTGAAAAAATATCAATTCCGTACAAAAAAAAACATGTAAATAGAGTACAATGCCAAATCCTAACACACTTTTGGAAGAGAGAGGCCTTGAAAAAGATTCTTAATTTGTTTAGAAGAATAAACATGAAAATTTAATCTCTAGAAATTTTTTCAAAAAGAAGAGTAATGAGGTAAAATGATTCTACCATATTTTAAAGTATATTTTACAGTTACAAAAATAAAAAATCCTTGAGAAGGGAGCCAGAATAGACATATCAATCAATGAAAGAGAACAAATAAGTGGTTAATGATGATAAAGGGAGACCTTTGAATCAGTGGGGAAATGGTAAATATTCAGTAAGTGTTCTTGGGAAATCTGGAGAAAAATCTGTGATTAAAGAAGAAATAAAAAATGTATCCCTAATTTATACCTTCAATCAGAATAGACTCTAGATGAATTTAAGATACAAAAATTAAAGATGTAATTCTAGAAAGAAAAGAAGGAAATTTAGGTGGACATTTGCATAGTTAAGGTGGGAAGAACATTCTAACCATGCCATAACAAGGGAAAGGTCCATAAATCTGACTGCATAAAGCTACTTAACACTGAACTGAAAAAATACTGAAGACAAGGTTAAATGATAAATTGGAGGGAGGGGTAAAATTGTCACATATGAATCAAAATGTTATCATAAGAAATGAGATATCGCTTTTCACATCTATTAGTCAGGGTCCTGGCAGAAAATAAGGCACACTCAAGCAGGGTGACTGAGGAGAGTTTAATGTGTGGGATCTTTTTAAAAAGAGGACAGTGCTAAGGGAAACCAACCAGGGATGGTGAAGTGCCCAAAGCTAGCAACACCCCGGAGGGGACCACTTCCCACCCTAGGTCAGAAAGCAAGTGAGGAGCAGTTCCTGCACACAAAAGGAGTCCAGACTACCAGATAGGAGCTGTGGCCTTTGGTAGACGGATGCAGCTCACCCACCACTGACCTGTCAGAGAGGGAGTGGAAGAATAAATGCATTGACCTCACTCTGCTCCTGTCTGCCCATCTCCTGCCAATGGCTCCATTGGCTGCCCTTTGAGGAAGCCAGAGGGCAAGAAGCCCACTGATGCACCAAAGAGCAGGGTAGAAAAGGGTGGAGAGGAAATCTGGAGGTGGAAATGGAACACTTGTCATTGGCAAATATTAAAAGAATGATTAATACTGGTGCTGTAGAGGGTGTGGAGAACTGGGGGTTCAAATACATGTTTGTGGCTGTATAAATATCTCCACCCTTCTGGAGGTCAAGTTGACATTATAAAATGTGCATATTTTGTAACTTCAAAATTCTATTTCAAAGGATCTACCCCTCAGAAATAGTCAAAGTGTGTGTGTGTGTGTGTGTGTGTGTGTGTGTGAATAGATACACAGAGAAATATATATACACATACATACACACACACATATATTTGAATATTCCTTGGAGCATTGTTTACTATAATGAAGATTTTATAGAAAACTAAATATCCTTTGATAGATAATTGGTTAAATATATTATTGTATTCATAAAATGGAATAGTATGCTAACATTAAAACTGATTATTTGGGCATTGGCCAGGTAGGTCAGTTGATTGGAGCATCATCCCATACATCAAAAAAAGGTTACAGGTTTGATCCCCAGTTGGGGCATGTGAGGGAGGCAGCTGATCGATGTTTCTCTCTCACATTGATGTTTCTCTCTCTCTGTCTCTCTCTCTCTCTCTCTCTCTCTTCCTCTTGCTCTAAAATCAATAAAAGTATATCCTTGGGTGAGGATTTTTAAAATATGATTACCTAGGCTTATATTTCTTATTTAAAATTTAAAATTTTGACCCTATTGAGGTATAATTGACAAACAACTGGC
Organism: Tadarida brasiliensis; assembly: GCA_030848825.1. Classification (NCBI taxonomy): domain Eukaryota; kingdom Metazoa; phylum Chordata; class Mammalia; order Chiroptera; family Molossidae; genus Tadarida; species Tadarida brasiliensis. Next base: position 43,864,279 of record CM061274.1, read on the forward strand.
TTGTATTTCTTAATAAAGAAGGATGGTCATAAACCATGACATGACAAAATTCACACAGAGAATAATGAACATGTATGTACAGAAAACAAATCCAAAGGGATATACACCAAGAAGAAAGTGGTAGAATTATGGGTGCTTTTTGTTTATTATTTTTATTTCTGATTTTGTGTTTTCCTATTCGTCAAAGAACATGAATTATTGTTTAGTAGTTGGATTTTGGTGGGGTTTTTTTTTTTTTAAGAAAAAATAAAGAGAAATTATAATGTAAAACTAACTCTATCGTGAGATATTTTTGGCTCTTTTCAATCTTGTTTCTTACTGGTTTCAAAAGAAAAATGTGTGCCCTTTATTACCCAAAAGAACAGACAGAGCTCTGCATCATGGTCAATGAAGGCCTCTGTAATAAAAAGCCGAGGGAGTGGAGAGTTATAAATATTTATGAGAAAATTGTATTTGGTGAGGGAAGGAGATGTTTTTAATGATAGGAAAAGGTACATTATAGAGTTGCTTCAGCCACAAAAGTGACAGGATCACCAGTCATCAAACTCATCTTTTTCTCTCGCTTCTAAAATATAGTGTAAACTTTACAGCATGAAGTCTATTATAAATTAAAGTCCTAATTTTACATTAATATCAACATAAGACTAACAAAATTTAAGTGTCAAACAGCATACTGCACACAGTATTACTTAGGTTTTACAGATAAACTGGAGGTTTTTTTAAAATCTCTCAGTATCAGTTAGATTAACTAGTTGTTCTTAGCTATTAGTGGAAGGCAATTTATTGATAGAAATAATCAGAAAATTAGTCCATAAAATAAAATTATGCCTCATTCTGGGAGCTGCATTTAAAAAAAAAAAAAAAAAAAACCCTCAGTTTCTGTCTTCAAGTTAAAAATAACAAATTGATCAAATACATTTCTTTCATTTTCCTCCTAAGGAAGAAGGTATAGTATAATGTGCACTTAGAGGCAGATATGAAAAAAAGGATACAAATTTGCCTGACTTCTTCTTGACAGAACCCCAGAGGGCCTTAGAATGAGATTACGTTGCATCAGAAAATGAGAGTAAGATGTAAAGCTGAAAACAGGAAGATGAATTGGAAGTCATTGTGGTAACTACCTTCCAAGATGACCTCCAGTGATCCTTACCTCCTGGAATCCATTTGTGTATTCACTTCCCATACTAGGTAAAGGATGGCCCTAGGTGGCCAGTAGAATAAGCAGAAGTGACAAGAAGTGGTTTCTAAGGCTAGGTCTTAAAAGTCTTCCCAGCTGCTTCCACTTTGTTGCCTTGGAGAAGCCAGCTGCCATGCTGTGAGGATACTCAAGCAACCCTCTGGAGAGACCCAAGTGGAGAGGACAGTACCAGCAGCACCAATATTCTAAGCTTGTGAGTGAATCACTTTGGGAATGGATGCTCCAGCTCCCTTCAAGCTTTCTGTAGTTCCATTTATGAACAATCCTAAGTCCAAATCACCAGTTAGAGCCACTACCACTACCACAGAAACTTTCAGAGGAAATAAATTATTGTTGTTTTAAGCCACCAAGTTTTGAGGAAATTTGTTATGCATCCATAATAGCCACAACAGTCAACATATGGAGGAGTCAGGCACCACAACTTCACACAGGAGGCTTCACACCAGGATCGGGGTCTGCTTTCCCAGGCAGGAAATTGGCAACTTCTCCTCTGGACACGATAAAGGACCTCCACATTCTCACTTTTGGGAGTCGTGTAGAGTGGCAGAGCAGGCTGGCTCCATGCTCAATCACTCTGTCCTAAAGACACCAATCAATAGTCCCCAACCTTACAACAGAATTCCCAATCAACTTTTAGCATCTCACCTTAAAATATAAAGAGACAATCAGGAATCACCAGATATTTGTAAAAAAGTCTTCCAACTGAAAAAGAAAGGCTAGTATGACCAAAGAGAAGTTCATTTTAAAATGTAAAAAGAAGATGCCCGGCCAGTGTGGCTCAGTGGTTGAGCACAAGCCCATGAACCAAGAGGTCACTGGTTCGTTCGATTCCCGGTCAGGACACATGCCCAGGTTGTAGGCCTGATCCCCAGTGGGGGGCATGCAGAAGGCAGCCAATCAATGTTCTTTCTCATTGATGTTTCTATCTCTCCCTCCCTCTCCCTTCCTCTCTCTTTCTAATATTGATAAAGAAAAAAATTTTAATATAAAAAGAAGAGCCCTGGCTGGTTTGGCTCAGCAGTAGAGCATTGGCCTGAGGACCAAAGAGTCTCAGGTTCAATTCCGGTCAAGGGCACATACCTTGGTTGCGGTTCATCCCCAGCTCTGGTTGGGGTTGTGCAGGAGGCAGCCAGTCGATATGTCCCTCTCATGTCGATGTTTCTCTCTCTCTCCCTTTCTGTCCCTCCCACTATATCTGAAGATAAATAGAAAAATATCCTCAGGTGAGGATTAAAAAATAATAATAATATTTTTTTAAAAAAAAAAAAGAAGAGACTACTGGAAATAAAAGAGAGCTTCAAAATCTCTAATTGATGGCATCAGAGAAAATTCACAAAATATTGAATCTATTTTTTTTTAAACAGAATGATGTAAAACAAGTAAAGTCCTTTGGAATGTAAATATGATCACCAAAATTAAAAATTCTATACAAGGGTTGGAAAATAAAATTGAAGCAATTCCCTAGAGTAGGCATAAAAGATTTAAAAAAAAAATGTAAGAGAAAAATAATTAGACATAGAGGATCAGTCCAGGAAGTCAAATACCTAGGATCTGGTTTTCCATGAAGCAGTGCTGACAGCAACCAGGATGAAGGACAAGGTCCTCGATCTACCAGCTGAGGCAGAGGGCTGACCTCAAGGCAAAGGAAACTCAGTCAGCTCTATGGGACAGTGACCAAGAGGGATCAGGAAATTGGAAGGTAGTCAACAGCCCCGCTTCCCAAGAGAACTGGCAGAGAATCCAGACAATATGAGCGGGACATGACCAGTTTGGCAGATTGCCTCCATGGGGTAATGCATCACCAGCCCAACACTGGGCACCAGACAAATATTATGCATACACCTTGCTTCCTAAAAAGAAGGGCAGGGTTGTCACTTCCAGCATGAATATTCATTGAACTGTAATAAAAGCCTCCATCCTTAACTCTGAGAGCTCTTGGGGCAGAGATTGTATCATGTTCATCTTCATCCCCACTGCTGGGCACCTGGTACACGCAATAAACAAAGGAGGGAGTTGTGCATGATTCTATAAATGAAAGGTACTTTTTAGGAGCCATCGAATCAAAAACAAAAGGCTTAAGACGGATATCCTAGCTCAGAATTAGTTTATTGCCCAACTGTAGCCTCTCTTTAAAGGCACTATTGCTCCTACTATGCTGGTTTCTGCCCTCATAATGTGTGTACTCCCTCTGGCCACTGCTTCCCGCTGGTCACCTCCAGACCACACCCTCCAAAGTATGCACCACCCTAAAATTGCTTACCTCCTGGCGAGGGCGTAAGTGGCCAGTCAGCCATTCCGATCCAGCTAATCAAGGTGACTAACCCTGCCCGATTTCCCTTACCTCCTTCCCTCAGGCATGGGGATCTGTTCTACTTGAGAAAAATTACACAGCACTCCAACTTTCTTGATGTTTCCCTGGCTGCCTCTCCTCTCAGGCATCCCTTGTCTTTTCTTTCACTTTGGGGGACATAGTCCAAACTCACTGCCCAGTGACTGTGTAGAGAAGCTTGTTCAGTGATAACACAAACAAGGAAACAATCTCAGAGAGGATGAGTAACTTGTCCCTGGTCACAGAGCTAACAGGTATTGAAGATAAGAGTAAAATGATACTCTCTCAGACTCAGAAGTTTGCACACTCCATCAAATCTTCAAAACGGTTTAATCTTCCAAGAGAAAGCTCCCTGATCTCCCCAGCAGCCCCACCTTGATAATCCAGGCAATTGCAAAGAGCCCAGGCCTACACCCCTGACCTCCACACACCCCTTCCTCCCAGAGGGAGGAAACATTTGGTTGAAATCTTCATGCCCTTTAAATCCTGGACTACACTTTTGTTCCATAAAGGTCACATCCAAGCATGTCTTAGCAACACTTGAGTTTTTGCATTTATCCTGAAAATGTGGCCTCTGGCTTCAAGGGACAAGCAAAATATCATAAATTTGAAACAAATTCAAGGGGCCAAGCCTTCTGAAATGGGAGAAGTTATGTAAAGATGGTGCATTATTGTCAAGGAAATGAGGCTTTGCCCTGGTCATGTTCATACACTAACCAAAACTTGACACACCAATCATACTTGGAAGAAGAGCCTAATTTAATGAATAGATGAGAATTATATAAATTAGCAAATCAGGGAATCAAGCTAAGCAGCTACAAGTAAGTACAATTACTGAAGTTTTCAAGTAATTAAAAAAGAATAAATATCTCTTCCTACACTCTTACACTATTCCTTACTTAGCAATATCTTTTTTTCTTGATATAGCAAAGAGAAACTTTAGTTGAAGTCCTTTCTAAAGTATCACACATTTTAAATTGGTAATATCAGGATTAATGAAATTTTAATACATTATCTGAATTATCTGTGGATTTTAAAAATGAAGTTAATTTATAAGTGCTGTTTCCTACCAACCATGGGGCATTAATAGCCATATATATATATATATGCTTTTTTAAAAATGTCCTAAATTATTACTGCTCATTTAATTAATGCTATTTTTCTTAATTATGTGATTGTTTGGAAAATTTAAACCTAGTTGATAATCTTTTCTAAAGAAGCTGGTGTTTTACTATATACTAACTTATTGTTTATCAATTGATTTTCTCAGTTCTCCCTTCCGAAACTGCTCCTTGATCATAATACCAGTCACAGCCAAGAAAATTATAGCCCAAATGGGGGCACCTCTGAGATCAAAAGGGGACATTATTAACAAATACACTGGCATAAACCAGCTCTGTCTTGGCAAACTGAGAAATATGACCCACGTAGCCCAGTGATCCCCATCATGAGAATGTATCCTGAATAAAAATTTTCAAAGTATAAAGCCAGATACACAAAGATTCGCACTGCTATAGAATACATAGTCATGAAAAATGAGAACAAACTAATATGAAAAATTAAGGTATGGGAATGTTAGCTTAATTATAGATATATTTAGTTAAATATTATATAATCATTAAAACTAATCATCATGGAGATGGTGTAACAGCACAAAATGGCATGAAATAATGCTTATGGTACTTTTTTTTTAATTGACTTTAGAGAAAGGAGGAGGGAGAGAGAGAGAGAGAGAGAGAGAGAGAGAGAGAGAGAGAGAGAAACATTGATTGGTTGCCTCCCACATACACCCTGACTAGGGATCAAACCCACAACCTGGATATGTGCCCTGTCCAAGAATCGAACCCACCATCTTTTGGTGTATGGGACGATGCTCCAACCAACTGAGCCACACTGGCCGGGGTCTTATGGTATAATTTTGAGTCAAAAAGACACAACTTCAAATCAGCACTGGACTCAGAGCTATGTAAAATTATACACAGATATATACACATATAGATACGTGACTAGCTACATAATTTGTGGGGACTTTCCGAGTGTGGGACCCTGTGCCGTTGCAAAGGTCACGTGCCCATGAAGCCTGGGGACAGACTAGTTGGAAAGAGAGAAAATGAAAGCAACTGAGTTATTTATAAGGGTCATGGGATTTGTGTTATTTTTGTTATTGCCATTATAGCATTTTTCCATAAATTCAATAATTGTTTAAAAATTGGTAACACATATTTAGGTTAACATATAGTGAAAAAACTTTGTTTTGACAATGTGAGCATTTTCTGACACCCTGGAAATAGACACATGCTAGGGTTCTAGTTCTCAGTCCAGCCCGAGCCCCGGCATCTCCTATGTACCTCCATGCATCCCAAATGTCCACGCCTTGCTCTTAGCGATTCGGATTCAGCGGGGCTGAAACAGAACCGCTGAAGCCTAGCTATGTAGCTTTCCGAACTGCCTTTTCCAATAGAAAGATGTCAAGTGTTGATTTTGGCCTTTGGGATCTTATTTTCTTTCAAAAATAACAAATTTTTCATAACTTAATCATGACTACAAGTCATGTGGGGGAGGTGTGTGTGTGTGGTTTTGACTTTTACGTTCTGTTTTTAGTTTGTTTTGCCCATTTTATTCACTAAACCTAGAGATTCTCGCCCTTAGGTAAGCTTTCAAAGTAATAAATACACACGCTTTGTAATTCTGTGATATTTGTAAGAAGACCAAGAAGAAGTGTTACATACAGATAATGAGAAATCTATTTAGAGAATGATTGAGATGTTTGTCCCTCTATATGTCTTCAAGAAAAGATCTGGCATGGCTTTATATGGGGTTTATTGTGGTAAACCACAAAACTTATGAATAAGAACAGTTTTAGACAACAGGTAATCAGCCAACGATATATAGAAGAAATTTTTATCCAGGTAAGTGCTACGTCCACCATGCAATTTTCAGCATAGGCATCATCTCCTAGCAATGTCTGTCCCAGGCACTGGCAGGGTCAGAACTGGGGTGAGGCAAGAAAGGTGTCTAGGGTACAACATTTAAGGGGGCACTCACTCTCAGGTATCAACCACACACTGGCACAACCCTGAGAGTAGATACCTCTTTAAATTGTGTGCCCTAGGTCCCTGCTTGCCACACCTAGGACACAAGAGTAGAGATTTATAGCATGCAAGTTGTATATCTGTCTTCTTGAATGCAGAACCAAATAACAATTTCCCCCTTAATAGATTTTTACAGAAAATTCTCAATCATCAGTAAGTAATTCTTCGAATTAGATGTTATCTTCAGTTAACTGGCTTTCCAGGATCTGTTAACAATATGTCAAATGATGCCTAATTAAATCCTCAGATGACATGAATAGAATCTCTGTACCATTTATTCTGTACCATTAAGACCTAGAACGACCTTTAAACAAAATGTTATCTATTGCCTCTCCATCTTAGAGATGATAAGAACCAGAGAGCCAATGCAGACAAGCTAGCTCTGCTTTAGTATGCTGGTTTTCATTCATCTAAGAGGTAAAAAGGAGTGAGGAAAAGGAATTTTTACAGAGGGGAAGGAAACATGGGGTGACTGCTGTCTAGCCCTGGCTGCCCTCAGCTCCTCTCAGCATTAAGCACTGATGTTTTCAACCTGCAGCCCAGTCCTACGGAGTTGTGTACTCTGTCTCTGCAGTTTGCAGAGCAAACTGTCCACGGCAGCAGCAGCATCACCCTGGAGCTTGCTGGGAATGCAGTATCTGGGGCCTCATCCTAGACCTGCTGATTAACAAGGTTCCCAGGTGATCTGTAGACACATTAACCTCTGAGAGGCATGCTCTATTCCAGCCCATCCCTTCCCCAACGGAGTGTGAATTTGTATTTCTATCATAAACAAAGGGGCCAACACATCAGAAAGAGCCCAGGCTTACTTGTCTCCAAGCAGCCCCAACCCTTAATTACAATGGGTTTCTGCCACTGTTACTAATTAGCAGACTGAGATGAGCACTCTGGCTTGATTCTAGGTGAATCCCACTCTATCCCCAGAGCACTTGAAAACTTCGGGGGAGGGCAACTTGGGGTTGTCACAATGATTGTATGTGCTATTGCTATTTAGTGGGCAGGGGTCAAGGAGAGTAAATGCCTGCAATCCTCGCAGCAGTTCTGCACAGAGTGGCTCCCCCTTCCGGGAAAACTTCGTCTCTCATTGGGTGTTCCTGTAGTGGAACATTTGCCCGTAATTATCTGAGCGCAGAACGGAACTTCGTTTCACACATGAACATATAGTATTGTTGCAGGAAAAGTGGAGTTTGTTTTGATCAGGATTTTACCAAGAATTATTCATGAATTTCCTGAAAAATCACATTAATAAGGCAACACCTGACAATTCAATTGCTAATTAACACACCTGTGTCAGGCTACACTTGCTTTCTCTTCCTCAGTGCAATTCTCTGATTTCTTCATTATGTCTTCTAGGGCCAAGCTACTCAAAGTGTATCCCATGTTCTTGTCAGAAATAAAGAAGCTCAGGGCCCACCCAACACCTACTTAACCGGAATCTGCTTTTTAACCAGATCCCAGGAGGTTGTATGCACGGTCGACTTCAGGAAGCACTGTTCCAGTGCTATTGTAATAAGCATTATATGTGAAAATAAATGTTATTAGTTATTTATAAACTTCCTTTTTTATAGTTAGGGCATACTGATTTTTTAAGTAGGTTATTTTATCAATGAATGTTAAGTAAGTGAATGTAACAAATATATTTGTTTTAAATAGAGGAAATTGAGTGTGTCAGGGTTGAGAGACACTTAGTTGGGGCCTGACCATCTGTCCAGTCATTGATTATTGATCATTGATTATTAGCTCTGTGTAGATCACAACCACTAGCTGAGAAGCTGGAGCCACCCCGATTATCACCATTGACTGAAATGTCCGTTGCTGTAACCCGCTAACCAGATGGATCCCCTTAGATAATCAGATCAATCCAAATCATGGCCAAATACCAAAGTTATTTAGGATAGAAACTGTCCTTTGTCTAACTGGCCATCCTCTTTCTCTTGATGATCAGACCCATGGCCAAGTGAGCTGCACCCAGTTGCAAAATTTTCTCCCACGCCCATGTAAATTTTTTAAATCCTAATATGCTCAGCAAGTTATCCCACCAGAGTTATAGAAAAAGATATAGCTATGATCTAGTAGCATTGAAACCTGATGACTCTATATGAAACTTTCTCAGCTTCCAGAATGTTGCAAATGTCCACATCCCACTGAGTACAAAAATACATTTCTAAAGCGAAAGTGAAAGACTTGGCAGGGGCGAAAGGGGTTAGTGCTAATACTTGAATTATATGTTATCTTTCCTCATTATGGCATAAACACTCCAAGTGTTATTTATTTCTATTATAAAAGCTAAATGATGTCATCTTAGTTTGAATTATGCCACTATAAAGAGAATTAGAAACTGATTCATCCAACTCTCAGCTTCACAAATTATCTAGGAAACTCTAGTAATTTCCAAGTATAGTAATATTTGACAATGTGTAGATGAAGCATGCTAGAATTATCACTTGGGCAAAACTTTTTAAGGCTTACATATTAATAGATTTGTAAGACAGCATCATTGTACTTTTGATGCAGTTCCCAGCAATCAAAAGAGAAGTACCCAATTTATCAATTATAGTTCCTGGTTAGGAGCTTGGTGTAAATCATTTTCACTGGTCACATTATGCACATTTTTCTTCATTACATGCTTGAAATAATTTTTTCATTCTAAGCATCCTAAACTGAATCACCACCTCCAAACTTGTAGCTTAACTAACAGTGTGACCTGTTCCATAGCATAGACTGGAGACCTTTATTTAAGATAGTATAGAAAACACCACGAACCATATGATTCCACTCATATATGGGATATAAAACAGAAAGCAACAGACGAACAAACCAGACAATTAACAAACAAAACTCATGCACAGACAACAGTATGGTGATTACCAGAAGGACAAGGGTGTGAGGATAGATAGATGAGGGTAAAGGGCATCAAATATATGGTGATGGAGGGAGACTTGATTTTGAGTGGTGAACACACAATACAATATATAGATGATGTATTACAGAATTGTACTCTTGAAACCTATAGAATCTTATAAACCAGTATCACCCCAACAAATGTAAAAAAATTTAAATTATAAAAAAATAAAGTAAGACCTCTTTTCCTTTCTAGTCCAGGACCAGGATTTGTATTTACTTGTCATGTCTCTGAAATTTTTTTTAATCTGGAATAGTTCCTTGGTCTTCCTTTCTCTTTCATGCCCTTGATATTTTTGAAGAGTACAAGCCAGTTATTTTGTAGAATGCTCCTCAAGTTGGGTATGTCTGAGGTTTCCTCCTGATTAGATTATGATCCATTTTAATTTAAGGAAATATATATGTAATGACATGGAAGACTTGAGGATATTTTACTAATGGAAAGAGGGAGCATATTTGTCATAGTTACGACAGGAAATAGATGGCCCGCTCAAAGAATTTAACTAAAATTATTTTAGTGAACAGACTCTTTTCAGAGGTGCAGACAGGGTTAAAGGAAGAGCAAGGGGTTAGGGACTCAACATGGGATGGTAATGCACCCTGACATTAGCAAGAGTGAGTAGGTTTACCAGCCTTAAACTGAAGGAGCAAGAGGGGCTAAGGAAGAGGGGCCACAGGATAGGTGCTTCAGCCACAAAAGATCATGAGTTCAGAGGGAGAGTCAGGGTTATAAACATTCCAACTTCCTTTTTTACCACTCTCCAATCTCCTACCAGTGTCTTCCATTAGCCAAAACCAACTAGAAGCAAGAGGACAAGGGAGCCAAGATGACATAGTCCATAGAAATCAGCTTTCCAGGGCCCTATTCAGAACAGAGAACGGTGGGGGACAACTCTTGGGCAGAGGGACAAATAGAGAACAACCAGCACAAGAAGCAAGTTCTAATGCCTAGGGATATGAAACAAGATGTCAACTTGGATTGTTCTCATGGTGCAATATTTCAGCTAAGGGTCAAGGCTAAAGATAGAAGATACTAAGCACTCCATGTTTTATGTACACAAAGCAGTCAACAGTGGGGCCACCTTCCTTCCCACAGACCTTACAGAGAGAAGCAAAAATGTAGAACCAGTCTTACCGCCACCCATCACCACATGATCTTCCTCTAGTCTCTAGAAAAAGAGAATTGAGAGGGTAGAAGGTCACCAGCCTTAAAATAGCAATTGATTGGAAAAATCTTTCCCCCTGCTCCCCATACTGGAGAGAGAGAGAGAGAGAGAGAGAGAGAGAGAGAGAGAGAGAGAGAGAGAGAGAGAATCACTTCCCCTTCCCAAGACAAAGTTGACAATCTATAATGAGGCTCCAAGAAGAACTACCTGTAAAGATTGGGGTGACTGCCCTGGCCAGGTGGCTCAGTTGGTTGGAGCATTACCCCATACACTAAAGGTTGTGGTTTCAATTCCTAGTCAGGGCACATACCTATGTTGCAGGTTCAATTCCCAGTTGGGGTGCTTATGGGAGGCAACCAATTGATGAATTGATGTTCCTCTTTCACATTGATGTTTCTATCTCTCTCATCAATAAAAACATATCCTTAGGTGAGGAGTAACAAAAAAAAAAAAAAGATTGGGGTGACCTTAAGAACAGATTGGCATTTTATTTCTTATCTGGGTGGCTGGTTGGCCAGCAGAGCTGATGATCTACTCCATGGTACTCACTTAGGAGAAGAGAATTGGAGAGAGGTGGCAAATGGGGGAGGGGAAGTATCAAGTAGAAAGAAAGTCAGAACTGTCCCCATCGTCTCAAGTTCTTGATTTCTGACAGACATGGAAGATAAGATCCCACATGTGTCTGCCAGCCCTAGAGATAGATTTGGCGAGCAGTGGAGCCTGGAAGAACTCTTCTTAGAACCACTATAGTCAGATAATGCAGGGGGAAAAGGTGTACCCTATCAAAGAAGGAGAATGGATGCCATCCTGGGCTAGAGAGGTATCTACATATGACAAAGGACTACCTGTGCCCACCAGTGCTGAATGGAAGCAAGTCTCTCTTGCAAGGGGGGTATTGATACTTTGACCATCCCCACTGAGCTCACAAAGGCTAGAACAGCAGATACAGACAACCAAAAAAGAGCTGAAAACAAGCTCCCTACCCTATTCCCATGCAGACCCAGCAGTTGGAACCACACACAGGTCTGGCCTAAACTGGGTTGGAGAGGAGACCCACTCTGAATTCATTTAAAACTAAAATTTTAAAAACAAATATAATCATAAATATTAAAATGAAACTAATAACTAAAAGTAAGAGAAAGTTATAGAAAGGGACTGAGATTTCATTAAAGAACCTACTCACCAATCCATGAAAAAGGAAAGTTTAAAATATCACAGTTGGAGAATTCATGTTTTAAAAATATTTATATTCCAATGAGTTTTGCTACTTAATAATTACCTTCATATCTAAAGTGTCAAATATATACACACGTATAAATAGAAAGAATTGGAAGGCCACATGTCAAATTGTTAATAGTAATTACATATTTAATGGGAAGTAAGATAATGAAAAATGGCAAGGATTGAAGTTAAATGTTCGTGTCTTATTCTACCTTCTTCAGTGTTTGAAACTCGTAATAAACATGCAATTGTTTATTAGTTATAAAATTCGTGTAAGGGAAAAACAAAAAGCTTTCTTGCACTTTCTCTACAAGGCATTGTGAGCTTCTCAAGGGTTAGTCATGTATTGTGAAGATTGGACGGTATGATACCTACAAAGCATTTACCATAAGTCCTGATACAAAAGATGTTCACTTCGCTCCCTCTCCTAGGCCCTCCCACTACACCTTTGTCTTAGCATCTCACACTATATTAGGCCAATTGGCATATTGACGTGATAGCCCAAATATCATTTTATATTTAAAATGGGAAAATATGTCCTGGCTGATGTGCCTTAGTTGATTGGAGCATCGTCCCATACACCAAAAGGTTGCAGGTTCGGTTCCTGGTTGGGCCGCATACTGGAGACAACTGATAGATGTTTCTCTCTCTCTCCCTCCCCTTCTCTATGAAAATCAATGAACATGTCTTTGGGTAAGGATTAAAAAACAAATAAAGACAAAAAGGGAAAACATTATCATAAATACTCCTAGTGCATGTATTACCTTAATTCTCATTCCCTTTTTAAGGATCAGTATTAAATATTTTCTTCAGAAGTGAACTTAGCACTTTTTTCCATGTTTTCAATAGCTTTATACTTAGTTTTTTTGAGGTCCCTCTTTCGGTCTTCCATAATGTGTTTTCTGCTTACCATGAACACAGTCATGACTCAAAGATTTCCTTAACCTGCTTGGTTCTGACGTGCCTGTATCTGATTTACAAATCCTGTGAATCACCACTCCTGTGCTTCTCAGAAAAGCACACGTGCAATCCTGAAGGTGCAGAATGCACCAGGAAACCTCAGCAAACCTCCTGTGCGCCCATCTCCCATGACCTCATCAACTTTCTCCTGCTCCCTTTCCTGACTCACATCCGGGTTATACATTAGTACTGTCCCTGCTGGGCTGGCAATGCCAGGAAGACCACGTCTAGCCTTCCACCCTTCCTCATTCTACAGACATTTTCGAAGAACTTGCCATGTGTCAGGACTATCCTTGGAGTAGGAGCATATCAATGAATAAAACACAGCCCTTGCTGGCCACATCCTACAGCCAAACTTGTCGGCACTTATCAGTCCCAGGTCAGCCAAGTCCTGTCTTCCAAGCTTAGCATGCATATCATCCCTGTACTTTTTTTTTATCATTTTAAAAGTGACTACCACGATGATATTTGCTGCTAAAATTATACTTGAAGTTGGTTGGCCCCCAAAAAAATCTAAGCTATGGTTCATTTTCTTTCACATTTTCTGCCTGTGATAACCTACCTCTTGAGTCATAAAATGTTAACAGAGTAACATAATCTTAATTTTATGAGCAGTGAAAGCTGTTAACAGCAATTTTTAAAAGATGTTTATTTAACATAAAACCAGACTGGACATGACTGTGGTAGTGGGCCTTGATCCAGTGGGAGATTGGCGCAAACCTTAGAATGTTGTCACAATTGCCACTAATTGTTAAATGGGCTTAAATCAGCTTTGCAAGTGAACTTCTCTGGCATAGATAAAGATTCCTGTGGGATATGAATTCGACAAGAGGTTTACCTCTCTGTTACCACACTGCCTGTAACTCTAACCTTCCCGAAAGGCTGCTAAACAGTTTAGGGACTCAGTCTGAAATACCTAATTTACTATGACTGTCCCAGCATTCTGCTTACTTGTGCTTTTGAATGAAGTTAATGCTAATGTAGCAATTCAGACAAAAGCACATATTTAATTAAGTTTTCATTAGTTCTTCTCTTATCAAAAGTAAGCTTTTGATAGAATTATTTCTCTACGTTTAGTTTCTTTTACTTGAGAATAAAAGAAACAAAATTTCAAAGAAAACAGAATTTAGAGGCTAGAAATGAAGGAAAATTAGTAAATCTGTAGCATGTAAAATTCAGCTCAGGATCTAGCTATTGAGATCCATTCAAATAGTGTGTTTGTTGAGAGAATACTTTAGGTCATTTTTACAGTCATCTTGGAGTAAATAGTCCTCCTTCAAGATTTCAAAATCCTGGATAGTACACCTTCTGGACTTTAACAGTAAATTGATTACCAAAAATAAAAGTAACATACTCTGCTATCATGGTGACTTACAACTAAAACCAAAAAGCTTAGATTTAGATAGAGTGTTGTTATGGCAAACCATTTTGATTTGTTGTTTTAAAACCACTGTTCCTTTCGAAGCTTAAAAATCTGTTCCCTCTCTTCTCTGCTCAGCTTGAAGCTGACTCCTTGCCCCCCTGTTCCTCCCTCCCTCCTAAATCACATTTCTTTTAAGTATGAGCTCACTCAATTCTTATCCCTCAAGCAATTTCTCACCAAACTATTTTTTAACAATATTTCAATCCAGCCAGAACCAAATTCCAAAAGAAAGAATGTGACTCCGAGCCCAAATCCTGTCTTTTTATAGAACAGAATAGAATCCACAGCTCTTTGATTCATACTGTATATAGTGCATAGCCAATGTCAGATTATGAAAAGTAAGATTGTGTGCATGAGAGAGCTTAATAAGACAATTTGATGATGAAATACCCTGGGCAAGAAAGCCATAAGGAAATGCCAAAGAAAAAGGCAGGGCCAAATCCTGCAACAAATTTCATTAAGCCCTCCAAATCACAACATGTAATTGATAAATAGCAGCAAACAACAAAATTGAAGAAAGCACAAAAGCCAAACCTTATGCACTACACTCATTATATTCAATTATATCATGGAAAATACATTTAATAAAATATACCAGAAGATTAATGCCTATAAAACTGTGAGCATTTTAAACACCTATTGCACTTATCCTAACATGCCTAGTAAGACATTGAATAGAGGCCCTTGTTCATTTATAGTTCAAATTACTATCAAATTACAAACTTAACATACTGCAAAATTAGGTATTAACAAATATTGATAGTTATGTTAATATTCACATAAAAAAATTACACAAGCTATTGCTTCTTTTGACTCCTATAAAAACACTCTGTTGGCTTAGAGGTATCACTTATTGATAACGTCACTGATTAATAACACTTAAGAAATTCTAGAAAGCAAGAGATGTTCCAAAAGAACAAAAGAAAATGGGGGGGGGGCTGTCAGATGTGGCTCTAAACTTTTTAATGAGCAAAGAGGTAGATTCCATAAATTCTAGACAAGTGTTACCCAATGGAAATAGCATAGCCACACTTTTAAATGGACCAGGTGAAGGTAAATTTAATAGTACCTTTTATTTAACACAAAATATCTAAAATATTATTTCTTCATGTAATAAATATAAAAAATTATTAATGAGGTATTTTAAATCTTTTTTTTTTTTTTTTTTGGTACCATGTCTTCAAAATCAGATGTGTATTTTACACTTTACAGAACATTTTCATTAGAACCAGCCACATTTCAGATGCTCTGTAGCCACATGTGGCTCTTGACTAATGTCGGGCTGTGCAGCTACTGACCTATCGGCGACTGCCACCAGCACAATTCTGAAATTGATTGTATCTTGGCAAAGCCTGAGGCAAAAGATACGCCCTTCTATTTTACTAAGGGTACAATTTCAGGAAGTAAAAAAGAGGCAGGGGGGAGTGAGGCAGGGAAGGAAGACCACTGAGTTGGCCACCGCTGGCAAACAAGGACAATTATTTATTCCATCTCATACAACCATCTTCTGAGACACATGAGCTATTATGCCTCAGAAGGAGGAAGGAAGAAGAATTTATCAGCTAGTGTCCATTTCACCTTGACCAAAATTCACTTTACAGAGTATTCACTCCCCCACACTTTCAGGTTGCATGAAACATGATGCCAGTTCAGATTCCATAGCAACTCATACCTCAGTAGCCATGGGGAAAGCCCAGAACAGCAAGCAAGTATGCACAGCAGGCCAGGAAGCAGGGCACTGTTGGGTTGTGCCCATGTGAAACAAATTGCCATAGCAGCTGGGGAAAACAAATGGCCAAGGACCCCAGGGACAGAAATGTAGAGAGGATGTGAGGTGGTGGATAAGAAATGTCTGATGCAACTAAGAAAGAAATGCAGAAATGACTAAGAGTCACCACTGGTGCACCCAGACCCAGTTACGTCAAACTAAATTCAGACTGTGTATTGAAGACGTTAGATAGGTAGGTCACGTTGACTCACTTGGACCTCTACATTGTCCTTCTAATCATTAATCTGATGGAGCTTACTTCCTTCCCACAAAGCAAGATTTACCCTGGGCACTCCGCAAAGTTAAATTCTATATAAAAGGAATCTAAAGGCCACCAGGCCAATAACACAACATCCAGAGAGCCTGCCTTGACTCCCCTCTAATCAAAGGACCCAGTTCTGGTGACTGGGTTCTTGCACTATTACTTAGTTCTTATCTTCTTTTTCTCTCTATCTCTTTCCTCTTTGTCATGGTGCTGGAGGCCAGTGTCTATCAAGGCCCATCAGCCTGAGGCTGGGCTTGTTCTACGTGCCTCCTTCCTGTCATTGCTCTGTGGTGATTCTAAATCTTTGCTTCCCTGAACACTGATCTGTCTAGAAGCCAGATGAATTGCCTTATTTGGTCTTCCAAGTAGAAAGGACCTCTCATGTATCCTTGTCACCCTTGTCGCCACAAAAAGAACACTGCTTCACAACACCAGAAAGTGGCAGGGTTTGGGGCAAACTACAAAAAATGTATACATCCTAGAGACATTCAAATTCAAATTTCAAATATATTCTACTGACTCAATAGAACTCACCCTGGTCTCAGCATCCCACCAACACTACAGGACCTCTTTGCAATTCCTGCAGCTTGATGACCAGTTTGTGGACAGACAGTTCAGGATACAATAGATGTAGTTAGTACTCTCTAATTTCTTATAGCAACCTGTTAGCAAACTAATAAGGAATTGTACCTCCAAGACTTTGCACATGCTCTCCCCTCAATTCCGTTCACATCTCTCTTCACCAGCCTCACCCTGCTAATTCCCTCTTCCTCAAAGAGCCTTCCACGACCACGCCCCGCCCCTCTCTGGCCTGTGTTCAGGATGCCCTCCACTCATGTTTACCTGTTTGTCTCCCTCCGGGACTACCATAAAGGGAAAGGACTGGGACTTGTATCTGTGTGCAGTTCTTGGCAAAAAAAAAAAAAAAAAATTCAAAATATGTACCCAATAAACAAATGACGCCACCATAGGGATTCAGAGCTACAGAAAGCTAGATGCAGATGAAGGTCACAAGGCTCCATCCTATTCGATATCCTTTATGAATGACTCTGCTGAAAATAAGTCCTGCTCTGACATGCAAAGCACGCAAAGCTGGGCAGGAGAGTCAGAGTACAGTACTGGGAAATGGCCAAAGGAGAGGAGATAAAAGATTGTGGCTGTGGTGAGTGTGGGTTGAGGCCTTGATTTTGTAAACCAAGTTCGAATATTTCTGTGAGTGCTGGTGCGTGGGATTCTTGGAAGAGTGTGGGGGAGGAGGTGTGGTTCAAGGTAGGAATGTGCATCTGTTTATTGGATTCACTTACTGGGGGTTTTCCAAGCCTGAGGCTGGAGCAATTCCAGTTGTTTCGCTTCTGTTTTGCCAGAGAGATTGTAAATGCTATTTTAAAAGTAGCATTGCTGACAGGATTCTATAAGTCAATCTGTGTATATCTTTCTCACCCAACTTCTCAATTTATAACACCCTCGGTTAGAATACTGCCTCCTCTCTTTCCTCATTAGAGGTACGTAAATACAACTGGTTCATTCTCCCCTTTAAATAAACACACTGATATTTGCTTTATTCTTCAATTTGATACCAGGATTGCTAAATGTCTGTTGAAGTTGAGGAGAGGAGAGTCAATATAAATCGGGTCAAGGAACCCACATATTTTAGATGATGGCTAAACTTCTAATACAGTCTTTAAAATCTACCCAGCACTGGTCTTCCCTAACTTATTGCCTCTCTCCAGGAATCGAAACAGTTAGTAACTAATAAAACCCCCATTAATGCTAGCTCTAGAAAATTATAAAACTTGGACGCTATATGTGTGTAACCTTATTTAATTCACACCACAACCTACTGACATGGGTACTTGTAGCAGACCATGTAGGTACCTTGCATATCCAATAGACCTGTGTTGTCCATTCTCCAGAGAGGGGAGAGGGGCTGGAAATTGAGTTTATAATCGATCTTGCTTACATAATGAAGCCTCCATAAAAATCCCCAAAGTACCAGGTTCAGAGAGCTTCTGGGCTGGTGAACACATCTACCTGCCAGGAGGTGGCACACCCCAACTCCACAGGGACAGAAGCTTCTGCATTTGGCACCCTTCTGGGCCTCATCTGTATCCCTTTATCATATCTTTTATTATATAATAAACTGATCAACATAAGGAAGTATTTCCCTGAGTGCTGTGAGCTGTTCTAGAGAATGATTGAATCCAAGGAGGAGATTGTGGGAACCTCTGAGTTGTAGCCAAATCGAGAAGTTGTGGGTTACCTGAGGACCTACTACTGGCTATTGGCACTTGAAGTCAGGGGCAGTCTTGTGGGACAATCCCTTAATCTGTGGGGTCTGCACTAACTCTGGTTAGTGTCAGAAGTGAATTAAATTGTACTACATCCAGCCGATGTCACCAAAGATTGCTTGGTGGGGGAATGGGGGGAGACCCACATATCTGGTCAGAAGTATTATATGTGTGAGTAAAGGAAGGCACATAAGAGAGTGTTTCCTATACACCCCCAATGATCCTTGCCTTCTAATAGTCATACCTTTGAATTCACACCTTCTAATATTCACACCTCTTCTTCAGTGGGGGTGAAATTTATTGACTCACTTCCAACACATAGCCTATGGCAGAGTAATGTGATGATACTTCCAAGACTGGGTTATAAAAGGGGTTTGGCTTCCATTATGGACACTTTCTCTCTCACTCACTCGCTCACTCACTCTGTCCTGGGCCTGGTCATATGTTGTGAACTGAATTGTGTCCCTCCCCAAATTCAAATGTGGAAGCCCTAATCCCCAATATAATGGAATTTGGAGATAAGGCCTCTAGAGAGGTAATTAAAGTCAGATGAAGTCATAAGGGCAGGTGTCCTTAAGAGGAAGAGACAACAGAAATCTCTCTCTCTCTACAGATGCACAGAGACAAGGCCATCTGAGAGCACAGAGAAGGTGGATTATCTGCAAGCCAGGAAGCGACTCTTACCAGAAACCAAAATTGCCAGCACCTTGATTATGACTTCAGCCTCCAGAACAATAAGAAAATAAATGTGTGGGGTTTAAGCCACCCGGTCTTGGTATTTTGTTAGAGCAGCCTCAACAGACATATACTCCATGTCATGAGGTAGTCTTATGGAGAGGTTCAGATGGCAGGAACCAAAGCTTTTCAATAACCACATGAGCAGATACCCCTCAGTCAAACCTCCAAATGAGACCACAGTCCTAGCTGACAGATTGTCGCCTTGAGGCAGAGGCTCACAGCTAAGCTGCAACCAAATTCCTGACCCACAGAAAGTGTAAGATAATAAATGTTTGTGTTCATGAGCTACTGAGTTATGGTGGTAATTTGCTAAGCAACAATGGATAACGAATACATGGAAGCAACATGCAATGTCAAGAGATGAGGTGGATTAAGTGGCTAACCAGGGAGTCAGCCCCAAATGCATTTCCATCAAAAAAAGAGTCAAAGCAGAAAATAGGGAATTCTAGTGTAAAGCCAAGTGAAATAGAGATCAGGATGTAAAAGCAAGGAACAGCCAACTGGCCAGGCAAAGGGGAGGCCATCTTCATAAAAACCAGGAGTAGGAGTTCTAGCCTAGGACGGGACTGCTCCATGCTTCAGGCCAAAAGATTTACTTTCCATATCCATAACCAATAGGTAAGATGGTGTCTTAGTTTGGGTTACCCCAGAAACAGACTCTGAGATAGGGATTCAAGTAAAAGTAGTTAATTTGGAGGAAACACCCAGAAAACACTACTCATAGAGAGGGGAAGTGAGGCAGGAAAGAGAAGAAAGCCAGTCTCTTATTCTGTTCAGGCTGCTCTAACAAAATGCCATAAACTGGGTGGCTTATAAACAACGAACATGTATTTCTGATAGCCCTGGAATCTAGGAAGTCCATAATGAAGGCACCAGCAGATTGGGTCTGATGAGGGCCCACTTGCTGTCTAGCTATAACTCACATGGCAGAAGAGATGAGGGACTTCTGTGAGGCACTAATCCCATTTATGAGGACTCCACCCTTATGACCTAAGCACCTTCCGAAGGTCCCACTTCCTAACACCAGCACATTGGGCATTAGGTTTCAACATATGAATTGGAGGTTGGGGGGCGGCACACAAACATTTGAAATAAAGGATGTGTCACCATGCAAATTACCATGGTGGTCAATTGAACTTTAATGCCACAGGTGAACTCAGAGAGACAGAACAGAACATGCATCTCAGAGTTAAGCCACCCAGGGACCAGGGAACTGGTGTATTTACCCACCAGCTCCTGACAGCCTTTGGCTGAGGGTGAGGAGGGCATAAAGTTTTGGTGCTGGTTGCCTACAGAAACATACATACTCTAGTAATGAGAGCTGGTGTGCCTGGACTTAGTAAATGCCAAGGGGCTAGGAATGAGACACTGAGAGCACCTGCTACATATAAGCCCCCAGAAGTAGCCCATTATTATTTAGGGAGTAACTACATACAGTCTATCTTAATGGAATCATTGTAAATTATTATTGTGCAACCCTGTTAAAATGAAGAAGGCTGTTACACTTTTTAAGAGATTTGAAAAAATAGTGTTTGAATTCAAATGAACTCTGTCTCACTCTTGTTTTAAGTCTTGATTCGAGTCAGAGACTTAGAAAAGTTACTTAGCTTCTCTGAGCCTTAGTTTTCTTACCTATAAAATTGACGCAATAGTTTCTTCTATAGTTGATGTTGTGAGATAAAGTATGTAAAACAGTATAGAGATAATCAGGGCTTTTGGTGTTTTTTGTTTTTTTGTGTTTGTTTTTTTTTTTAGTTTAAACTTGAAATGATAATTTGGTGCTGGCAGCTTTGTTTATACAAATGATTGTTCAAATAAAATTAATAATATCACTTAAAAGACACTATTAGTGTATGCTACAGATTGAATGTTCTTATATTAAATCCTAACACCCAATGTGATGATAGTATTTGAATGTGGGGACTTTGGGAGGATTAGGTCAGGAGGGTGGAGCCCTCATGAAGAGACTCCAGAGAATTCCCTCGTCCCTACTGCTATGTGAGGTCACAGTAAGAAGACAGCTCTTTATGAACCAGGAAGTGGGTCCCCAACAGACACCAAATCTGCCAGCACCGTGGTCTTGGACTTCTTGCATCCAGAACTCTGAGAAAGAAAGTTCTATTATTTATGAACCATCTGGTCTATGGCTTTCTGTTATAGCAACCCAAATGGACTACTAACATAGAATACTTAGGATAAAAAGCTCAACGCCTATCAGTATTGAAAGACTTTATATAGACAAATATGTCTTACCATTTTCTTTCACATTCCGATGTTAAAATGACTTTAAAAACCTAATGTTTCCAGGCAAATCCAACCAAACTTCGTTATTCCTTCAAACCTGCTTTTTCTATAAAGCTTTCTTTATTAAAGCTGTTATATATAAGAGAAATATACAACCAGAATGTTCAAAATTTATCTAAGTTAGCATCAATAAGTAAAAATGAACTTTGGATATTAAAAGGCAAAATAATAGAAAAGCTACAGAAATAGCTCTCCAAAATTGTGATTTTAAATTGTAAAACTGTACTAGCACACCCAAAATTGATCAGTATATGAACTAGCGGTTGGAAGCACCCATTTTGAAGGAGTTTGCTTCTGGAAAACTCAAAGCTGGAGACAAAACTTAAATTCATGGAAGAATGCCAAACAAGTTAAACAGGCTTAATTGGCCAAAAATAAATAAACTCACTCCAAATATGTGAGAAATGAATAGAAACACTCTACATTCTTGTAAGTATCCAAGGGTTTATAAAAATAGTTTAAAACCCCTAAAAATCTCTGACAAATAGATACAAATATTTAAGGTCACTTTAAAGTTGGCAACACTATCACCATAATACATAAAAGCCCCAATATGTGATAAACTTCTACGATTAGAAATATTTCTTTTAAAACAATTTGTTCTTTCATTCAATTGCCTTGGAGCCCCCAGTATAGTCTGACAATGGTAGCTGTTTGAGAAATGTTAGTTTCCCTCTATTAATTAATATGACTACAGCATTGTTAGAGGGAGAAAATGCAAACAGATGGGTGTAAACAGACACCCATCTTCAACCCCAAAGCATCCCCCAAATATGCCCTATTGTTGAAAGCCCAATTATGGGAAATCAAATAGAAGGGTTGCTATGAGTGCTTTGGGGTTGTTTATGAAAGAAGAAAAAAAAATAAAAGACAGAGGTAGATATTAGACACTAAGAGAAAGCCAACCAATGCATCAAATTGTACAGTGGCCCAATAGTCTAGGTTGTAGCCTCAAAATAACAAGGTCTAGGAAGTCCAGAAGCAATGCTTGGAACAAGCAGACAAAATGGAATGGCTCAGAAGCTAAGTCAATGTGAATGCTAATTATCTCTTCAGGCATTCTTCTTGCTAAACCAGGCACAAAACCAGAGATAAATCCTTACTGTAGCCAGAAAAGACTGGGCAAAGTTCACTAGATGCCTCTGATCTCTAACACACGTATAACCCTGCACTGGAAAAGGATAACTCACTCGTCTAACACAATTCAATGAAAATATGCCTTTAGGAAGACTCAATTCCTTTTACATGGATGTTGTTTTCATCAGACTTTAATTATTAATTTTCTCAAAGATCTTATCACTAAGAATAAGATACATTGACCAGTAAACACAAACATTCTTGTTTTAATGGCCTAGATACCCAAAATTGTACATGACAACTGACATTACAGTTTACTGCCCTCTCATTAAGTCTGACCATAGCTGAATTAGAAGTCATTGGGAATCCACATTTAAAGATGTAAGACACCAGTCACTATTATTTGAGTGTCCTCCTCCATGGCTCAACCCCAGGCACAGCCTGCAACAACTTTGCCAGCCTCACATTCCTACAAATGTATTGTATGCTTGGATGTCAATGGTTACCACCAAACTCTCTGAATCCATTAATCAAGTTCTTTTCACAAGGTTGAAGGCAATTCTGTTTGGGGAGTTGCTAGGCAGCTTTGTCTCCTTCCTGGAGAGCCATGATTAGTTGTTAAATGTATTGGTCCTGTTGGCTCCCCAGTTGCCGGGGTGGTGAGCTGCCCGTCGTTCAGCCATAGAGCAATGCTCCACCACAGACAACAGCTATGCCTCTTTTACTTGAGAAAAACTGTTGCCAAAGTTTTTTGAGAGATGAGAGAAAGAAGATGCTGTCCATTTGGCTCAGTGTTTCTCTTGGCTAGAGTGATTTTATTTGGAAAGCTTTGGTCTAGATTTAGAGAAGGTCACTGCCTTCATGAAGAATAAACAATGACCTTCTCCCAGGGCTTCGAGCCATCAGGTTAGAACTTGTAGAAGAGGGTGTGCCCATTCTTCAAGTGGACAGACTGAATTCTTGGATGACTCATATTGTGTTTACTCAGTGGTAGCCACCATTCCAGCAAAGTCAGCAGTTTGTTAACAGCAGAACCCAGTCCGCTCAGTGGCTAGTTGTATTTGTTTTGGGTGGCAATGAGGAAAACGTTCTAGTCAAAATGTATGATTTGTGACCAAAATATTCATATGATCCTGATCCTGACTCCCTAAGCATGAATGAATAATCAAGAATATAAAAACATAGCCCAAGCCTCCAGGACCAGATCTTATTTTAAAGCAGGGTGTTAAACCACCACACCAAACTTTCTAGCACATAATACCATTAACAGGCTGTCTGACTGTCACCTCTTCCCCCTCACCCCATGGCTTGGGAATTGAACAGATATTTTTAAACTCAGATCCACCCCCTGTAATCCCTGAGACAGTGAACAAGTCATAAATCCCTCTGAGCCTCGCTGTTTTTATCTGAAGACTGAGATAACAAGATTAATTTAACAGGTAGTTATTGAGTGCTTAATATATAGCAATCATCCACGTGGGAGCTAGGAATACAGAAGGAAAAAGAAAAAAAGGACAAAAATTTCAGGTATTATGCAGTTTCTACTCCTCAAGACTGTCCAGACCAGTAGAAGAGATAACAAAACAAATATACCATCATATTATTAACACATAGTATGTTAGGACCTTAATGTTAGGTCTTTCAAATAACCCTCTCACTCAAGTTTGTATCACAATGATAATAAGTTCTATGGAGATAGTAGGAGGCAATGTAGTGTGTCATTTCTTTTTTTTTTTTTTATCCTCACCTGAGGACATTTTTGCATTTATCTTCAGATAGAGCGGGAGGTAGAGAGAGGGGAAGAGAGAGAGAGAAACATCGATGTGAGAGAGACACATCGACTGGTTGCCACCCACAGGACCCCAGCCAGGGCGGGGACAAACTGCAACCAAGGTACGTGCCCTTAGCGGGAACCGAACCCGGGACTCTCTGGTCCGCAGGCCGACACTCTAACCTCTGAGCCAAACTGGCCAGGGCAGTGTGTCATTTCTGAATTGTGTTTAGAAATATAAAACACCAACCTCACCTAGGCCAATATTTTTTTAAACTTCAGCTTCTGACATATTAGTGAGTTGTAAAATCAATTTAGTTGGTTAAGGTCAGCATTTTTTTTTTCTTAAATTAAAAAATGAATGGGATGGGATGGGATGGGATGGGATGGGATGGGATGGGATGGGATGGGATGGGATGGGATGGGATGGGATGGGATGGGATGGGATGGGATGGGATGGAAGTATAAAGGAAAGTATTGATTCCTGAAGTTTTAGTTTCATTTGTAAGTTGTGTTTGTGTATGTGTGTGTGTGTGTGTGTGTGTGTGTGTGTGTGTGTACTAGGTCAGGATGTAAAATGTATTTCTGACTATAGATCAAAAGTTTTTCAAAACACTTTTGAAAGCTACCGGTCTATATATAATTTTAAAATAAAGAAAAATTTTCTTTTGGCTTTATTATTATCCCCAAATACTTAACTAACTTCTTATCTAGTATTTACTAGGTAAGATGAGTACTATAATAAAAATATTCATCAAGATGAATTAGTTTTTTAAGAAAATGAACAGCCATTCTCTAAAATAAAATAAAGCATTTTAAAAGGCATTTTCTATAGTCCCATATACTTTATTTCCCAGAATATCCAGCCCAGAAGTGGGATAGACAAAGGGAGGACAGACGAGGGGTATATATGCTCCTTCTAAGCACATTTTCCAAAATTGACACCTTCTCAAAAATTTCTAAATTTATACATTTACAGGATGGTGTTTAAAACTATCATTAAAAAATCAGAGGGAGGTGTGAAAACAAGATTGCATGGGAGGAAAAGAAACCAGACAAATGCTCTTCTTTCTCTCCAACCAATGAGACAGGTCTTACCCAACCCCCCAGACACAGTTAGATCCTACCCGCAGAGGTACCACCTCTGACTTTAGAACCTTGCCATGTTTCTAACCCAGCTTAGAATCACCCAGCCTGGGTCAGGAATCATAATGGCTCTAATTCATGAGCACATTTTTCCATCAGCCTTACTCTCACACCACCTGTCCACTTGGGGATCATCCACTGCTGGGAACTAACCTAAGGCAATTTAGTCTTGAATAACTAGTAGGCTTTTTTTTCTTTCTTTTTTTTTAATATCACTTGCCTCCGAAACACAGATGTCTTTAATCATGTTTGTGTTTTCTCAGAATAACATTTTACATGTGTAAGATAAAATGCATAGGGATTAAAAAGAAAGCATTGCAAAGAAAGCTTGAAATATTTTTAAATATTTGTGACATAAAAACACACAGATTTCTCTAGTAATCATTTTAGATTAAATGACATGTTGAAATACCTGCAACATCAGTAATATGTCATGAAAACAGATGTGATCCCTACTAGTGACAAAGGAAATTTAGTAAGGGTATGTTGCCGACCCTCACAATTGAAGGAAATTCTATATTTCAGTTAGTGCTAGTGAAGATAAAAATATAATTCAATTTTATATCCAAGGCCATGGACTCCTTAAATTCTCCCTATGCAAAGGGTGCATATACTACAGGTTAAGAATTCCTTGTTAGACACAGGAGATAGCTCTAGATCTCTCTACAACCTTGCTACAAGGAAACAAAGAAGCCAAATGTTTAATAGAATCCTGCCACTTAATTAGCATGCAATCCCAAGACAATCATGTATCCTGTTTTTTAAACTTGATGACATACCAGTTCTCTGTCTTTTAGAAGGTCTGACATCATCTTGCAGGAAAGGCTTACCCAAGTCAAATGTGCCAAAATTCAAACACCAGGACTCAATTAGTGACTGAAGATAGGACTGCCTAGGAATCACACCCAGGGTACCTTCCAGGACTGCTGCACACAGTTGTGTCAATTGAGCACTGCATAACCCTATAACCAAATGGAGCAAGCCTGTTGCTATTCCTAAGGGTACAGACTGCTGGGTTCTCTCATCCTCCTACCTTGTACTGCTCAAAATTGTTAATACCAAAACTAGCACCCCCTCAGAATGGCTGTTGACTATAAACAACTAGTATAGGCATAGCCCATGTCCTAGATAAATTTAAACCTTGTCCTGTTCATGCAAGGGTGGGGAATGTCTTCTAGACAACCCCTATAACTTGATCACTAATTTCACCAATGAAAGTCCATTTCTAGCCCATAACATACTCATTAACAAATTCTGTAGTATTGATCAGAAATCAACATAAGTGCCCTGGCCGGTTTTTCTCAGTGGTTAGAGCATCGTCCCATGGACTAAAGGGTTGTGGGTTTGATTCCTGTTTGGGGTCATGTACCTGGGTTGCAGGTTCAATCCCCAGCCCCAGTCAGGGTCATGCAGGAGGCAATCAGTTGATGTGTCTCTCTCACATCGATGTTTCTCTCTCTTTCCTTCTTCCTCCCTTCCACTCTTTCTAAAAATCAATGGAAAAATATCCTCAGGTGAGGATTAACAAAAATAAAATAAATCACCGTAAGTAACATACTCACTCAGAGTAGCCGTGTCTGGAGGATGGCCTGTTGATTAAATGCTGAACTGGCTAACCACTTCTGGAGAGTGTAATCCTGCAACAATCTCTGGTGTATGAATTAAAATAAAAACAAATGCAGATAAATATCACACACATATATACTGAATTTTTTTCTAAAGAATTATAGGCCAGCCCAGCCATTGTGGCTCAGTGGATTGAGTGTCATCCCATTGACTGAGAGGTCCTGGTTTGATTCCCAGTCAGGGCACATGCCCAGGTTTCGGGCTTGATCCCCAGTGGGGGGGCGTGTAGCAGGCATGATCAATGTTTCTGTCTCACAACGATGTTTCTATCTCTCTCTCCCTTCCTCTTTCTCTAAAAGATCAATAAAAACATATTTTAAAAAAGAATTATAGGCCAAATACCCAATTATTACTACTTTGGTAAAAATCAACCTATTAGGTTATTAACCTGACAAACTATTTTGGAAGCATGAAATGTCTCTTTCATCTATCATTGGAGTGATTTTTTTTTATCCTTGAGTTGGGGTGCATCAGTTTCCCTCCATTAAACGATATTTTGTAGGCTTTGGGAAATCCCCACTTTGTCATCATATTTTAAAGGAACCAAATTCAACAGGGAGATCCTGTCATCCCCTTTATGAAGCATGAAGGGATATAGCTAAACAAGCCTGAACTAGAGAATCTTAAGAGGATCAGGGATAAGAATGTGGAAAGATGATGATGAAAACAGATAGAGGTGTAGAAGAGAATAAAGGTGTTGCTCTCACAAGTGATGAGTTGGAAATGTGTGCGATAGAAAACATTAGTACAGCACAATGCAAGAAGCAGAGAAACATGATGTGTGAGACTGAAAAGGAAGACATTTGGGCTAGAGAGAAGGACAGATTTCTGCCTTCCTTCTCTGATATCAAAGAAGTCTCAAATGCCCAAAGAGAAGAGCCACCTTCCACTAGGCTACACCTAATGAAATACAGGTTAAAAAAATATAATAATCAAAGCCAGGATCATGTGAAGGAAATGAGGAAGTTAAGTACTCTGCTAATGAGGAGTCAAAATACAGCCTGAACAAAATTTAGTGTAAAAGCTATAAAAAGAAAATGGCAACTATAAAAAAGAAAAATGTAAACAAAACTAGTTATGATCCAAAAATAATTTTAAGAATGATGTTTCTAGTAGCAGATACATTGAATCATGATCAAAACAAAACCAACTAGAGTGCCCAGAACTCAACCAATGGTCATGATTATAGCACAAAATACCATTTTCTTTTCTTATGGGACAAAACTAGGCCACATTTCCCAGTGTTCTTAATAGTACTGTGGGCCATGTGACAGTTCTGACTGTGAACTGTGGGTGACAGTGACGAACCTCACCTCAGAGCTGGCCCACACAAAACACTCGCGCACACCTCCACAATTTATCTGGTTTCCCCAAAATCTGCATAGAGCAAAAGTAGTGTGTAAAAAATATGGTTACCCACAGATAGGGAAATTATGAGACTTTTTTTACTTCTTTTCAATTTCTCATACTTCTCAAAATTTGTACAATAACCAAACATCATAAAATATTTCTATTTTGATAGTATACATAAATAAATAAATAAATAAATAAAATATGAATTCTATAAAATAGCATGTATGTATATATGAGCTTTTTAAAAGTAAATTACCACACTTTTTTTGATAACTCCTGATGGCATACATTTTGGTGTGCTTGTTCACTAATATATCCCCAGCACCGAGGACAGGGCCAGGAACACTGATGGCATTTAATAAACGTAGTTTTAAAGAATGAGCAGTTTCTGGTATCGTCAACATTTTGCTTATTTGTCAATGTTCCTCTTTTTTTTTTTTTAACATATCTTTATTGTTGAATTTATTACAGATGTTCCTCACTTTTCCCCCATTGCCCCCCTCCTCCCCATTCCTGCCCCCCTCCTGCCTTTCCCCACACTGTTGTCTGTGTCCATTGGTTATGCATATATATATAAGTTCTTTGGTCTATCTCCTCCCACCCCCCAACCCCCCAACACCCCTTCCCTTTGAGGTTTGTCAGTCTAACAACCAATTTGTACTTCTTAATCCCTTTACCTTTTTCACCCCTCCCCCCAGCCCCCACCCATCTGGTACCCAACAAAAGTTCTCTGTATCTATGAGAATGTTTCTGTTCTGCTTGTTCATTTTGTTTGTAGATTCAATTGTTGATAGATATGAATTTATTGCCATTTTGTTTGTTCATATTTTTTTATCTTTTTTTTCAAGAAGACCCTTCAGCATTTCATACAATAATGGCTTGGTGGTGATAAACTCCTTTAGCTTTTCCTTGTCTAGGAAACTCTTTATATGGCCATCGATTCTAAATGACAGCTTTGCAGGATAGAGTAATCTTGGTTGTAGGTTCTTGCTTTTCATCACTCTGAATATTTCTTGCCACTCCCTTCTGGCCTGCAAAGTTTCTTTTGAGAAATCAGCTGACAGTCTGATGGGAACTCCCTTGTAGGTAACTAACTGTTTTTCTCTTGCTGCTTTTAAGATTCTCTCTTTGTCTTGAACCTTTTGCATTTTGATGATGATGTGTCTTGGTGTGGGCCTCTTGGGATTCATCTTGTTTGGGACTCTCTGTGCTTCCTGGACTTATATGTCTGTTTCCTTCACCAAGTTAGGGAAGTTTTCTGCCATTATTGTTTCAAATAGGTTTTCGATTTCTTGTTCTCTCTCTTCTGGCACCCCCAAGATGCGAATGTTGGCATGCTTGAAGTTGTCCCAGAGGCTCCTTACACTATCCTCATTTCTTTGGATTCTTTTTTCTTTTTGCTGTTCTGATTGGGTGTTTTTTGCTTCCGTATATTCCAAATCGATGGTTTGCTTCTTGGATTTACCTACTCTACTATTGAATCTGTGTAAATTGTTCTTTATTTCAGTTAGTGCCTCCTTCATTTCTGACTGGTCCTTTTTTATGCCCTTGATGCCCTCTCTAAGTTCACTGAGGTTCTCACTAAGTCCATTGAGCATCCTTATAAGCAGTGTTTTGAACTCAGCGTCTGTTCGGCTGCTTAACTCTGTTTCACTTAGTTCTTTTCCTGGAGTTCTGTTCTGTTCTTTCATTTGGGACCTGTTTCTTTGTCTCCTCATTTTGGCTGCCTCCCTGTGTTTGTTTCTATGTATTACTTAGCGAGAGGTGTGGGGCTAGCTGAGACCAGATGCTGCTTGTTTGAAAGAATTTAGGAAAAGCTGAAGCAGGATCCAAGACAGGCCAATCCTATGGTAAAGTAACTGGCAATAGCTTGGGTAGGCCTGGAAGTTGGGTGGGGCAGGGCCTCAGGGAATCACCAGGGCGGGGCCAATAGTGTGAGCCAGGTAGCTGGAGTCCCAGATATGGCGGCCTCTGCCGGCCCAGGGAAGGGCTCACCAAAGGAACAAAAGCCTCTGATAGCACATCTGTCCAGGAGAAAACTGACTCTCCAGCTCTTGCTCCAATGCCAAACAGCTCAGTTCTTCCCCATATGACTCTGGTGCCTTTCAGGCTCCTTCCCGCACGCTGGAGCCTGGAGGGTGCGAGTCCGAGTAAGTCCGTGTGCGGGCCCTTTAAGAGGAGCTGCCGGGGGCTCCAGCCGCCTCAGCCTCAGTTCCCGCTGATTTTTCCAGCCAGAAGTTATGGGGACTTCTCTTCCTGGCACTGGAACCCTGAGCTGGGCGCCTGGTGTGGGACGGGGACCCCTCAGTCCTCAGGGAGGACCTTCCCAGCCGAGGTGTCCTCCTAATTTTTATCCGCCACACGTGGGTGTGGGACCAGCCCGTCGCGCCTCCTCCCCTCCTACCAGTCTCCATCCTGCGGCTGCTGCTTTAATTTCGTAGTTGTAGGACTTCCATTCAGCTTGATTTCAGGCAGTTTTGAATGATGGTTATTCTGTAGTTTAGTTGTAACTTTGATGTGGTTGCGGGAGGACGCGATACTGCGTTTACCTACGCCGCCATCTTGACCGGAAGTCCTGTCAATGTTCCTCTTAAAATGTGAAATCTCAACTAAACAAAACACTTGAAGTAAAAACAACATCCCCTTCATGGTACAAAGTAATCTGTGACTATTAGTTCTCTACTATACATCTAGGACTCTATTTCTATAAACACAGCCCAAGATTGCATTTTAGACTTTTTGGGTTTGTTTTTAGAAGGAACACCACACTACTGGCTCATATTGACCTTATAAACAACTAAAACGTTTAAGTCTTTTTCATAGAATTTGCTGTCAAGCCTGATTTCCCTCATTCTGCATTGTACAATTGATTTTTGTTTTACCCCCAAACACTGGACTTTAAAATGATCTTTGTTACATTTCATCTTATTTGTTTTGGTCTATTATTAGAGTCCACGGAGATGTTCTTGAATCCCTGATTCTGCAATCTTAAATATTACCTATCTTTTCTCATGTCTAATGATAAATTTATTAACTTCTAAGTCTCCAAATTTGAAGCTAAAACTATTAAATGGTTAAGAAGCAAGAGGAGAATTTTGCTGAACATCACTGGAAATCTCACCACTGGCATCAACACTCTTGGGACAAGTATCTTAGAATGTTAAATTTGAAAGGAAATATCAATCTCATCCAGTCTGATTTCTAAGATTTGCCCCAAGCCCCACAGTCTATTGATTATTCAACACTTTTATGACCCCACCTTTACAGACGTGCTCATTATTTCCTTTCTACCCCCATTCCACTTTCCTAGAGAAAAATTGTTTTTAGAGAACTTATACTACTCATCTCTGAAAGGAATAGTGCTCTTTACTTATATGTAACTTCATCCCCCTGACTTTGACTGGTTAGAATATGGAGGGACAGCTAACAAAGTAGAAACACATCTAGAAACCAGAATTGATTCATTTATTCAGAACACCTACTATGTACATGAACAAGGGTTCTAGGCCTTGCAATATATCAATGATCAAGATAGACAAAGATTCCTGCCCTTGGGAAACTTACATTATAGTGAGGGAGAAACATATATATTAAATATAA
Organism: Tadarida brasiliensis; assembly: GCA_030848825.1. NCBI lineage: Eukaryota > Metazoa > Chordata > Mammalia > Chiroptera > Molossidae > Tadarida > Tadarida brasiliensis. The sequence continues at coordinate 43,896,505 of CM061274.1, forward strand.
CACATAAATAAATTATGTATAATGATAGAAGATGATAAATCCTATGGGGGAAAAATAAAAAGTAGAATGGGATAAAGTGCACTGAGAATGAGAAGTAAAATTTTAAATAGATTGACTAGTCCTCATTGAGAATGATATTTGAGCAGAGACTTGGAGGAGGTGAAGGAACGAGCCACACAAATTTCTAGAAAAGAGGCATTTTTGCAAAGGAAACATCCAGTGCAAAAACACTAAGGCAAAGGGCAAAGGGCATGTTTAAGGAACAAGAAAATCAATACGGCTGTAGCAGAGTGAATGACTGGGGCAGAGTAGGAGATAAGATAAAAAATGTAATGTGGCCCTGGCTGGTTTGGCTCAACAGTTAGAGCGTCGGCCCTTAAACCAAAGAGTATTGGGTTCGATTTCAGTCAAGGGCACATGCCTCAGTTGCAGTTTGGCCCCCAGCCCTGGTCAGGGTCATGTGGGAGGCAACCAATCGATGTGCCTCTCTCACATGGATGTTTCTCTCTCTCTCTCTCTCCCTCCCACTCTGTCTGAAGATAAATGGAAAAATATCCTCGAGTGAGGATTTAAAAAAAAATGTAATGTGGGTCATCATTAGAACTTGAACTCATATGTTGAATAAAAGGAAAAGCTATTAAATGGTTTTGAACAGATGAGTGGCATAATCTGTTTACATTCTAAGAGGACAACTTTGGCTGCTATGTATAAAATAGAAAAGTAAGATCTCTTAGGATGTCATTATAGTAGTCTAAGTGAGAGATGGTGACTTGGACCAGGGTAGTAGCAGTGAGAAATGGTAGTGTTGAGAAGTGGTCATATTCTGCACTTATTTTGAGGTAAAGTCAACGTATTTTCTGATGGGTTGCATGTGGTTATGAAAAAAAGAGAGATATCATGCTAAGGTTTTTGGCCTGAGACACTGGGCTGTTGGAGTTGCTACCATCAACTGTGATGGGGAAGGCAGGAAATGGGGCAGGTTTGGGATTGGGGAAGATCAGAAGTTCATTTTGGATAGCTTGGAAATACAAGTCTAGAGTTTGGGAGAATGGTCCAGGCTACAGATGCATTGGAAGTTGTTGGCATATAGATAGTTTTAAAGCTATGAGACTCAATGAGCTCAAAGGACTGAGCCATGGAGTACTGCAACATTAAAAATTTAGGAAGAAGAAAGAAGAACCAGAAAAAGATATTAAAATGGAACAGTCAAAATAGTGTAGAAGCCTGGAAAGCCAAATGAACAAAGTGCTAGAAAGAGGAGGGAGTTTTCAGCTAGGTCAAATGATACTATTAGATCAAGTAAAATGTGACTGAGAATTGACCATTAGATGTAGCAATGTGGAAGTAATGCTTATGTCAACAAGAGTGGTTTCAATGATGTCACGAGGCTGCTAATCTGACTACAGTGGTCTGAGGGAATGTGAGAAGAGGAATTGGAGGCAACAATCTCAAACAATATCAGAACTTTGCTCCAAAGAGGAGGAAAGAAATGGAGCATAAAGTGCTATTGGATCTGTCATTAAGAAGAGGGTTTTTAGAATTGAGAAATAACAAATGGGAATGATCCCATAAAGAGGAAAAATATCAAGAATATAGGCAAGAGAAAGAGGAATTGTTGAAGTGATGCTGGAGCAAGAGGGTGTGTGTGTAATCTAGTACCCAAGTAGAGAGAAGAGCTTTAGATAGGCAAATGGAATGTAGAGTAAATGGGCTCAGATGTTGGTAAGTGGGTAGAGATAGTGGTGAGTCTATGGCAGTTTTCCCCTAAGTGCTTTCATTCGTTCAGTAGAGCCAAAAGTAAAGTCATTATCTTGAACTAAAAGTGGGGGAAGAGATGTCTGAGCTTTAAGGAGAGAGGAAAAGGTAAAATAATCATCGAGGAGAGTAGGTGAACAAATGGATAAGGAATTTATGATTGCCTGACAGCATTAAAGGCCTACTTGAGATACCCAATAATGAATTTATAGTGAGACTAGCCAATGTGGTTTTGAATTCTTCTCTAGCCATGTTCGGCGGCATAGGTATAAGTTTGGAGTAATCAAAAAAGGGAATTGACCAGGTTTATATTTTTTACCAATTGAGTATAAGGAAGTAAGATATAAGCAAGAGATGAGGATATAAGCAAGAAAGTGATTTTAATGACTGAATGTACAATTTTACCTTGATGAAGAGGAGAGAGAGAAGACATCAAGGGACAGAAGGAAATTTAAAAAAGGTAATATGCTCAACACATTGGAATTGGGGGAGTGGGTTAAAAGCCCTTTGGAGTTGGGCTACTGGAGGGTATAGACTGAAAATTGTTTGAGGTGGTGGTAAGGCAGTGAGATGCATGAAATGAAAAGCACAAAAAATATGCAGCTATCAATAAAGGTCTAGAGTGTGATAATGGAAGAAGTGGCTGAGGTAGGATGGAAGACAAGATTTTGGGAAGAGATAAAGTCAAGGAACTAAAGAGAGAAACATTGACATGAGAGAGACACATCGATTGGTTGCCTCCCACAGGGTCAGGGACCAAACCTCAACCAAGGCATGTGCCCTTGGCTGGAATCGAACCCACAACTATTTGGTCTGCAGGCTGACACTCTAACCACTGAGCCAAACTGGCCAGGACATCTACATATATTTAAATCATTAAAACATAAGATAAGAAACATATTAGAGAGGGTGATAGTGGATCAGAGTCTAAAATTATGAAGAAATTTGGGGAATCATTCCATGATCTAAACTCAGTGGATGAGCATTAGTAGATAATATAGTTTGATGATCATAAATTAAAAGTGGAAGAGAAAGGGGAGGAGGAGGGAAATGGTCTGAAAAGAGCAATATGGATAAAAAATAATAATAATAATAATAAAATAAAACCTGTCCAACCCCTCAGACCTAGAAGTAAGCAGGTAGTAAGAGAAAAACAACCATGACTTAAGGCAACAGTAGAAACAGCATCCTCAGGTGTCCATTAAGAAAGTACATTGAATAAAGATGTAAAAGACGTGAGATGTTACTGATGTACTATGAAATCCAGAGGGTACTATGAAGGGTTTCAAGACATGAAGAAGCATGGGGAATGAGAACATATTAGGGGATGGTCAGGCTTTGGGGGCATTAGAGTCTGGGAGGGGAGGGTTACCCTATATGCCTAAAAGTTCTTGAAGTGACTTGCAAAAGTCACAATAAGATTGATCCTCATGGATTCAAGGGACCAGTGGCAACTCTACAAATGTTCTATGGTAGAAAGATTTGGGTTTCGGGAGCTCCATTTTCACCCCTTATGATGAAATGTAGACAGTTTGGGGAGACAAGGTATTAGCTTCAGTGAGTGAGCCTGTTCTTGATTCCAAATGGTGGAAATGGAAGGTTTAGGGAAGGTGTAGTCTTAGTCCCACTGCAAGTTTCATTCTAGACCAATAATAATATGGGTGCTCCATTTTGATCCCTCTTGTGGGAAAAATATGGGTGTTTCCTCCACCAGCCATAAGATTTGTGCTTCTAGAATTTGTAAAAGGGACAGGTACTCGACCTGTGCGGGAATGTGGACTCAGAATCTGAGGACACTCCCATGTGGTGACAGCTATGGTGTGTCATGCAGGAAGAGCAGAGGAAGCAGCAGCTGTTTTGAGAGAGAGAGAAAGAGCTGCCTTTGTTTCTGATGACTTACTTGCCATTTATTGCCCTTGGATTGTATCAACACATTCCTTTCTAAGCACTAAAAACCATCTGGTTAAAAACAGATTCTCAAATTTTTTCTGTGGAAAAGACCTTAAGGTTACAGGTGTTTAGTTTTTGAAATCTGTTTTTTCTCCTCTTGGAAATGGTATGACTGACTATCTCCTGTCTCTCCCAGAGACTTCAAAGATTATCCATCAAGATTAAATAATCCCATATGAAAAGTCTGTCAATACCCTGGAGTAATTTACCTGAACCTATGACAATTTTCTTTTACATACTTAGGTGCCCTCTTACTACTCATCACCTATCCCAGGCATCAATTCTCTCTTAACCACATTTGAAAATTAATTATTCTACTTAATAGGGAAGCCAGAAGTATACATGGAATTGGGGCAGCCCTGCTTTCTCTCTGTGGTCTGTTAACATTGCACCATGTGCCCCAGCAGCTGTCCTCTTTCTCCTTTGTCCGGTAGCCACATCGCTGATCATTGTTTTTTGCATTTTGTAAGGCCTAGCTGTCATTACTGGAGTGAGCTTAGCGATGAAGTGCCCTGTAAACTCAGATGCAGTGGTAAAGAGAAGAAACTAGCTCTGTGACAGATGACCTGGCCCAGCAGTAAGTCTGGCCCTTGAATGGGAGTAACTAGTAACCCAATATTGAATATCTGAAGGGTTATGTCAAAGTGCTGGTATCAGCATTCTAAGCCTGGGGTTTTTGTTTAGCAGCTGGGGGAGGAAAGGTCTTAATCTCAGTGAGTGAAACGCCTAGATAATGGTGATAAAAGGCTAAGAAGAGGTATGGTCCTAGTCCCAGGACACAGAATCCCATGAGAGAAGGCTGATGAGATCATGATTCTGGATGATCCTTTCAAGGAGACCCCCAGCATGCATATGGGATTTAGGAAACATATCTGGTTTCCCTAGAGAAGACAGTCCCCTAAGGTAAGAGTGAGGATATGGTCCAAGAGAAAGTAGAAATGTTACATTAAAAAGCCAAGACAGCCCAGCCAGTGTGGCTCAGTGGTTGAGCATCGACCCATGCATCAAAAGGGCGCCAGTTTGATTCCCGGTCAGGGCACATGCCCAGATTGTGGGCCCAATCCCCAGTGGGGGGCGTGCAGGAGGTGGCCAATTGATGTTCTCTCTCATCGATGTTTCTATCTCTCTCTTCCTCTCCCTTCCTCTCTCTCTAAAGTCAATAAAGAAAAAAAAATTTAAAAAAAAAAAAAAAGGCAAGACAGCCCTGGCCGGTTTGCTCAGTGATTAGACCATCCACCTGCGGACCTATGAGTCACAGGTTTGATTCCGGTCAAGGGTACATACCTCACTTACGGTTTGCTTACGATTTGCTTACGGTTTGCTTACGGTTTGTCCCCGGACCTGGTTGAGTCATGTGGGAGGCAACCAGTCCACGTCTCTCTCTCACATTGATGTTCCTCTCCTTCCCTCCCACTCTATCTGATGATAAACAGAAAAATATCCTTGGGTGAGGATTAAAAAAAAAAAGCCAAGACAGCTATGGCTGGTGTGGCTCAGCAGCTAGTGTTGGCCCTTGGACCAAAGGGTCACGGGTTTGATTTCCAGGCCCGTTCTGGGTCATGCGGGAGGCAACCAATCAATGTGTCTCTCTCACCTCGATGTTTCTCTGTGTGTGTGTGTCTCTCTCCCTCCCTTCCACTCTTTGGGTGAGGATTAACAACAACAAAAAAAACCAAGACAGTGGCCATTGCATGAGGACTGGATCTGTATGGCCGATGGTACCCTAGATAGAAGCACATTAGCTAATTAGCCATCCACAGCACAGTGCACACCAGACACCACTCGCTGGTGGGATGGAAACTCCAAATACACTTCCTGCCATAAGCTGGAAAAACTCAAGAATGAGCTTCCTAAGTTTGCATCAACAGGTGCTTTCCCCATTTCCCGTCTAAAGGCATGTTTTGTTTATAAAGTATGAATTTCATTTTTTAAAAATCCACTGCTTTCCTTGACCTGGATTCCCTTTCAACTCTTCTGGTTGTGGAATCATCATAGCTGACCCACCGGAAGATTGAAATCTATGTTCTTGGGGGAGGGGGGTCCTGGGCCCTTGCCATCATGCTCTGTCTCTTCACTGTCATGCATCCTCCTGAAGTTTTGACACATCCGTGCTCCCAACTGGTTCTTCCCTCGGTAGTGTCCTTTATTGCTTCCTTTATACCATGAAAAACTAAAGTCGGCAAAGTCAGGAATTTGTGAGAAATTCCAGGTAGCAGAAAAAATATTCCAGGAGCTATCTGAATAATTAACTGCTTGTTTTATTCCTATTTCTTATTTCTTGATCACTTTTGAAATCTTTTCCAAAAGGCCTCACTCAAATCCTCTGTTTTGTCTGGGAATCTACATCATACTCCCACATGCCATTACTCCAGGAATGTAGAACCTCACCAGATGGGCTGATGGCAAAGGGGGAAAGATCTACAGACATGAATACCACCAGTATAATATTTGCAATATAAAATAGAGGGTGACCAACCGTCCTGGCTTGATTGGGACTTGAAAGAGCTATTAGGGTGTGGGACTTTCAGTGGGAAAACTGGGAAAGTCCCAGGCAAACCAAGATGAGTTAATCACTTTAACAGTGTAAGCAAACATTATGTCTACCCTGAAAAATCACCAAACGTTCCCTCTAAATTCCTGTTTCCTGCATTTCAAGTAGAATTGTATTGCTTTGTGATTTTTCCCCTTATAATTGCTACTGCTAAAAGCATGCAGGCTCTGTCTAATTGAGGGGAAAGAAGCATCTTTGAAAACTTCTTTTAAACTTGCCTAGTAGTCTTCCTTGCTCCCCTCCCTCTTCATTTCTGTGAGATGTTGCTAATTAGGACTGGCCCACCCTTAAATTTTCTACTAAATCTGTCTATTTCTTTCTGTCTCTACCACCTTAGTTCTAGGTATTATCGATGAACACAGCCTGGATTATTACACAAATCTCCCACTTGGGGTTTCTCAAGCTATCTGTTATGAAGGGACAGTTGTTTTGTGTTGTTGTTGTTGTTTTTCATTTTTCTGTTTGCTTTGCTTTGTGTTTCATTTCTATTATCATCCATTGTGAACCAATAGTTTTGTAAATACATTAAAAACAAATTACTCGAAAAATGAGAAGGCGCTTAGGTTTTGAAACAATGTCAAATTTGCTAGGAGTTTCTAAATGATGCTTCCTTTCCGTTTCTGTCCTCACTCTGTCATAGACTGGTAACAAATAGTCACAGGAGCAGTCTATGGATCACACTGTGAGAAACATCGTCCTAATGGATATCATCACTTCCACGCCTTCCTCCATTCTTTTCACCAAAAATGTAAATTAGATTGTGTCAGTGCTCAGTCCATAAAATAACTGAAGGTGAGGGAATATTAAGAATATTAATATTCTCAGCCACATCAGTGGTTGAGCGTCAACCAGGAGGTTGCCAGTTCGATTCCCAGTCAGGGCTCATGCCCAGGTTGTGAGCTGATCCCTGGGGGGATGGGGGGGCATGCAGGAGGCAGCTGATCGATGTTCTCTCTTATCAATGTTTCTATCTCTCTCCCCCCTCCCTTCCTCTCTCTCTCTCTGAAAAATCAATAAAGAAAAATTTTTTTAAAAAGAAAAGAAAGAAAGAGCATTGACTCTGGAACAAGACCACCTAGATTTCAATCTCTGCTTACCAGTTACTAGAGCTACGTGATCCTGGGCAATCCATCTATTTCTGTGTGTCCCAGTTTCCTCATCTAAATATTGAGATAATAATAGCATCTACTTTATAAGGTTGCTGTGAGGATTACATAACTTAATTTTTGTAAAGTACTTAGAAGAATGTCTAAGGCATAGTTAGTGTATATGCTGCTTCTACGGTTATTATTTATTAGCATGGCCTACAACATCCTGTCTTTACAAATGTCATGTGTAGCATTGTTATTATTGTTAATATTATCATTAACATGGCTTACAAGTCCCTCCCTAACTCTCCAGTCTCATCGGAACAACCAAGGTGTCAAGCCAGCCTCCTACTATACAATAAAAGAGTAATACATTCAAGATTTTATGCAGATGATTTGTGGTAGATTAGATCATTGTTCAGCAAATAGTTAGTCCCCTCTCTCTATCCATGGAAGAGCTATTTACCCACCCCCTTGACTTTGCAGGGGGCCGTGTGACTTGTTTTGGCCAACCAGATGTTAGCAAACATGATATAAGCAGAAGCTAGAGCAGTTGGGCTATGCCCTTGAGCTTCTGTCACTACCATGAGAATAACAAGTTCCAGGCAGCCCCGCTGGCCCCAGAAGATTGAACAACACATGAGTCAGACCTGAGTGGAAGCTGCAGCCTGGGGCCAAGCCCAGGCCAGCCCATCTGAGATCAGCAGAGCAGCCTGACCAACTGTCACTGAATTTTGTGTTTGTTACACAGCAAAAGCTAACAGCTCAAACCATCCCACCTCTTTTTTACTTCCTTTATTTTAAATTCTGCTTCTCAGGATTTTGTCCCATTTCATTTCCAGGAAGCCCTGCTCTTATACACTATGGTGCATTCTGGAGAAATAGCACATTAGACAAACAGCACTACGTATATGGCTCCTAGCCTAGTCCGTGGTGTCAGAATATGGGGAAGCTCCTGAGGTTTTACTTTCATGCTTTGGGCACTCTGAATGCCCAGTTGTTAGAAATTATGTATATATGTGCATGATTTTATATACAGGTAAAGGTAAATTGGTCTCTTGATGGGTGCTATGTAAATTAAATCCAGAAGCACAGAATTTAGAGGTAGTCTCCTAATTTCCCATCACTGAGCATAGGCTCAGATACATATGCTGAGTATAAACTCAGTGAAGAATATACAAAACAGAAGGACAATGGTCTCCATGCAAGGAGACCACTCATTCATAAGCACAAAAGGAAGAATTGAAGTTACCGTTTTTGCTCCTTTCCTCCTAGACAATATAAAACAGACACTAAATAACCCTAGAAATCTTAGATCAAATCTAAAATTCATTCTCAAACATGCCAGTGATATATTCTAATAATACCCACTAATTTACAATCAGATTGTTTGCTGTAATATTCAAACATTTACTTTATATTTGTCTCCTAGACTTTTTTTTAATAAATATGAACTCTGGATAATACCAGTGGCACATTTTGGTCTTCCTTTTTCTGTAAGGGTTTAGAAAAACGGTTATAGTCATGGTTTCCTAGGCTCCTACAAACTGTTCCTCTGAGTGTATGAGAACTTGGGTCTAGACTATTACAGTGCATTGTTAATTAGCCAGCTAACATCTCTTATTAATGTTATTGTATGATAACTTGTTGCTGCAAAGAATTTTGCTTACTCTAAAAGCTTAGACTACTACTTCAAATTTTATTCCCACAAGTCAAATGCATAACCATTTGAGAAAACATTTCAAAGCGTGAACTAAGACAGAAGCTAATGATCGAACGGGTCAATAAGGACCTTGCTATTATTTTTCAACCAGAAAATATTCTGTTACTCTACCCTTTGCTTTTTACCTTGAAACAATAATGGCATTCTCTTGAGAACTTGCCTTTATTGTGTGTCAGGGGTGGACAGAGAGCTGGGCTATTTAAGTTAATACCCCTCACTTTTATAAATCATTGACCTATATGAAATGAATGCTGCAATGGTTTTTTTCATCTAGATTTCAAAGGTTTTCTCAGCTTGGCTTTCAGCCATGACTAAGGCTCATTGGATTTATGTTTGTTTTGTAAAATATACAAAAATCCCTACATGAAGGTCACTACCAGGCTAGGGGCATAACAGCTATATTGCAACCTGCTCAACAATCCAGAGCTAAAGACAGAACTCAATCTACCTTCCCTCTGAAAGAGCATGTCAGTTCCATCCCTACAATTTTATATCAACGGAAGTAAGAGCAGAGTGGAGGCTGTCTTCAAAAACCCATTGGTGGAAGTACATTAAATCTGGGAGCAACTGGTGACACTACATGAAAGGTTACATTTAAAAAAAAAAAAAAAAGAGCTCTGGGGATCAAAACATCCCAGCTCTTTTAGTCTGGCAAACAAGCCGATTGATTCTGCAGATCAGCTTCCACAGTGAGTGAGTTTCCTTGAGTTTTGATGACCTTATTAGTTGAAAAAGAAGAGCTTGAGAGTAACAGTTTATAAAATGTCTGCATCTACCTCTTCCATAAAACATTGAAAAGCGTATATCATCCATCTTGCCTCCTCTAAGCATAATTTAGAGATAAATAAGGAAATTATGGGAAAGTTATATAGCTAGTAATGTAATTTACATATTTTTAAGGACACATTCTGTCAGGGGAAAAAAAATGTTTGGGATGGAAGTCTCCTCTTCACATAAAAAACACAGATAAAACACATCAGTTGGAGTGGCTGATTTAAGGCACACGTGGCAAGGCTTTGGAGCCTGTAGGGTAAAATTATCAATCAAACTGAAAGCTGCAATAGCTGTTCAGAACAATTCAAAAGAAAAAAAACATGGAAGTTCCTCCTTAGAAAAATAGGTCTTCTATCTGGCAAAGGGACTAGGTTGATTGACAGTTTTAAAATGAATGTTTGGTTGAGAAGGAAAAAGGAAAGGTGTCAATGAATCGTTCCAGAAAAAAGAACAGTGGGCTGGGTTTTGAGCCTCCTGAATTGTAGCGTCAGGTCCACCATTGACTGGGGGGTGGACCTTGAGCAGATCGAGAGCAGTTTGCATCCAGTGGAGTTCCGAGGTTCACTAAGGGCCTTTACCCCAGCACCGTGATGAACTGTACTCTCATTCAAAATACGTGCTGCCCTTTCCTGCAGGCATGTCCTTCCCCCAGGGAAGATCATACTTTTTGTTCCTTTGACGTCAATTATAGCCTGTGATGTCCAAGCCAAAGACCTAAGAGCCAGTATTCACTTCACCATGAAGTTTTTACCTCTGAATCAACCACCAATGCTCCAAATAGGGGCTGCTCTGTCAGCCTGGTCCCAGATCATCATCAGAGAGAGCCGCCCCTGACCCACCATGGACCTGTAGCATAAGCAAGAAATAAACCTTGGTTGTAAATCACTGAGATTTGGGGGTAAATTGCTACTAAAGCATAACAACTGATATGCTTGACTGATACAATCCGAAACTGACTGATATAATCAGACTGATGCAATTCAAGCTTTAACTGAAACCCATAGAAGTTATGTTTCACAATTGTAAGGTGACTCAGCTAAAAGAACACTAGCATCTTTCCCTCTTCCTGGACTCATTGAGATTTTACATTTGGGTCCTTTGGTTTCCTGTCTATATATTGAAAGAATTGGAATAAATAATCTCTCAAGTTCCTTTCAACTCTAACATTCTGTGTTCATCCGACTCCTTTCATAGACTCCCGAGCTTTGCAAGGATTGCTTGGGTGATATTTGTTGCTGTGCATAGTTATGTTTGATATAGTCCCTTGGATGTGATCTAAAATATTTGCATATTATAAAAATTCCACAATTAGTACTGCAAAGTTCTAGGACATATGGATACTTTACTTTGTAAATATGTTATTCAGGTTTCTATATATTTGCATACCACCTTTCTGATTAAATTGCAAGCTTCTTTGTCAGAAAGAACATTTTTTTCCTTTATTTTTCCTTACTCCTTATCATGCCTCAGCATGTCTTCATAGGTACTTAATAAACTTGCCCTTTAACCAATGAATCCATTTCAAAAATGATAAACCAGATTTGACAAAAGGGTAAAACATTCACTGTAAAGATTTTAAAGATGGTAACAAATATTTTGATACTCCTCCCATCAAGAAGAGGGGTTTAATTTCCCTCCAGTTAAATCTGGACCAGCATTAGTGGCTCACTTATAACCAAGATAATGCAAAAGGAATAACACTGCGTGACTTCTGAGGTGAGGTCAGAAAAAGTCAAGCATCTCCCATCTTGTTCGCTGCGACACTCACTCATGGAGCCCCATGAGTGCAACTACCCTAAGGCCAGCATGCTGTGAAGAAGCCCAAGCCCCATGAAGAGGCCACATGGCAGGCATGCCAGTGACAGACCCAGCAAAGCCTGGTTTTTAGTTCATCCCAGGTCAGGAGCCAAACATGTGATTGAAGAAGCCTCCAGGTAATTCTAGCACCCAGCTATTAATGTCACCCCCATTGTCTGAGTCTTCCTAGCACAGGTCCCCAGCCTCACGGAGTGGACAGACACAAACAATCCTCACTCTGCCCTGTGTAGATTCCTGATCCATAAAACCCATGAGCATAATAAAATAGCTATTGTTTCAGGCCACTACGTTTTGAGGTGGTTTGTTCTGCAGCAATAGGTAACTGAAATATATGGAATCTGAGCCACAGTGTCAGCCCAGACAAGTGTCACACAAAGAAGTGTGTGCAACCACATGTTTTCCTGCTTCATTTATTTTTATTAGGGTGCAGCAAACCATTGGGGTAAATACCTCCCCAGTAAGAGCAATCTGGAAGACAAGAGTATTAAAACATCAGGCAGAGATACAATCATATTATTACCAAGCAATTGCAACATAAAAAGAGTAGGCACTGATAGAATCTCAGAACCTATTACTTTACTGTGCAATTGCAATATAACAAAAACACCAGTCAGAGATGTAATCACAAAGACAAGTGAAATCAATACTGACTCGAAAATACATTACAATCCATTTTTAAATAAATATGTAAAATCTGCTTTAAATTGATTCTAGCTCAGCTCAGAAACAAACTGCTGTAACAATTTTTACATACAAAGCCCAGAGAAAGGACCAGGGAACCGTCTGGAGCCACAGCTTGGGGCAAGAAGATGTTCTTCCACTTGAACTCACTTTGTGACACGCTATTGTACTTTATACTCAACAACAGATTTCACCTTATGGATCTTAAAAGCTCTGCTCTGGGAGAGAAAAACCAACATGTTCAAACTATAACAGCTAGCAAGTTAAAAATAAAACCAAGTGTTCTTTCATGTCAGTTCAGATTCCTAAGAAATGTGTACAGAGGGAGCAATAAAAAGTGGTAGGTTTCTTTTTGGTTGTTTCGTTTGTGTTTGTTTGTTTGTTTCTGAAGCCAGGTATGAGATCAGCGTATATGCACTTAACATAGACTTAATGATATCTCTGAGCAGGGTACTGTTCTAGCAACCACGGAAATAAAAAATATGAAAGGCATAATCCCCCTCAAAGAGTTTATAGATGAGTGAGGGAGAGATAGGTGTGTCTAAAAGTAACTATTGCCTAGTGGTTAGGAGTGTTAATCTGCTCATTTCTAAATCTAACTCTGCTTTGTGCCAGCTGTCTGACTCACCTTGGACAAGTTACTCTACCACTCTCAGCCTCTGTTTTCTTATCTATAGAATGGGAGCAGTACTATGAACTATTCTTTAGGTCGATGTGAGTAATGAGTGAGATGAACTACGTAGAAGCCTTAGCACGGTGCTTGGATCATGGTGAGGGCATGAAGGTATTAGGTGGCTCACTCAACTTCTACCTTTGTAAAACCAAGAAATTGGATTAGAGTATTCCATCTCTTTATTGTTGTGACTTCTCCTCCCTGAGCCTCCATTTCTGCATTTAATGAGGGGACTGGAGATACCGTCTATTTCTAATATCTCTGATCATGAAGGATTCTCTTCTAAACTCCCACTAACACAGATCTGAAGAGGAGAGTTAGCCTCAAACACCCAAAACCAAGATAATAATAATAATAATAATAATAATAATAATAATAATAATCAAAACCTCCTCATGTGCCAAGAGTGAGAAGTTGAGCTTGAGGAGAGAAAAGATGCTTTATATATTCATGTTTTCAACTTCTCCCAAGATCTGCCTTATTAAATGAGAAAACACATACAAAATGGTTAGCACGGAGCCCTGGCCGGTTTTTCTCAGTGGTTAGAGCATTGGCCCACGGACCAAAGAGTCATGGGTTCAATTCCGGTCAAGGGCATGTACCTCAGTTGCAATTCAGCCCCAGGCCTGGTTGCAGGAGGCAACCAATCAATGTGTCTCTCTCACATCAGTGTGTGTGTGTCTCTCTCTCCCTCCTTCCCTCCCATCCTATCTAAAGATAACTGGAAAAATATCCTTGGGTAAGGATTACAAAAACAAAAACAAAAAATGGTTAGCATGTAAATGTTATAGATGGTACAATAACATCATGATGATAGTGGAGATGTTATCATGATGATAATGAGAGAATTAAGAGCCTTGCTGTTTTCCTTTGTCATGAAGTCCATAACAAAAAGGCATTATTTATCCCATAAAATTGATTGTGGCTATTAAGTAATGATGCTTACTTAAAAATATATGAAAATATATAGGAAGAGGAGTTGCCCCATCAGGCATTAAAACATAAAAGTCTTTATAATTAAAACAGTATGGTGTTGGTGTGTGAACAGACTAACAGACCAGGGAAATAGATTAGAAAATCCAGAAATAGATTCAAGTGCATAAGGAAATTTAGTATATGACAAAGGTGACATCTTAGTTACATCACTGGGGCAAAGGTGGGTTTTTTAATAAATGGTGCTGGGACAACTGGATAGCCATTTGGAAAAAGGTAAAATTAGATCCATACTTCACACAACATATAAGAATAAATTCCAAATGTAACAAGAATGTTGATGTAAAATATGAAACTATACAACTATTAGCAGAAAACATGAGTGAACTCCCCTTTAACCTCAGTGTAAGGAAAGCTTTCTAACTATGGTTCAAAATCCAAAGGCAATAAAAGATTAAATTTGACATTTAACAAGTATATAAGAATATCATAAACAAAATCAAAAGACAATTGACATGCTAAGAGAAAAATATGTAACATACATCATAAATAAGGCTGGTATTCCTAATACATAAAGAACTCTTAAAAACTGAGTGACAAATCCAATAGAAAAAAATAGAAAAAAAGACATGAACAGACAATACACAAGAAAAACATATATATGTTTAAACACTTAAAAAGATTAAACTTAACTCTTAAATAGAGAGATTGCTTAGACTCTTTATGGCTAAATCTGGGATAATTTGAGCAACAAAATAATGATAGCAATGGAGTATAACCTAAAGAAAACAAATATCCATGAGCCCATACTGATAAAAATAAATAACTGAATAAATGAATTCAATGAACGAATAATGAGAGAAAAGAAAAAGTTTTTTCTTCGAAATTTCCAATTAATAAATGTAGAAGGAATGATGGAAATAGAAAACCACTGTTTGACAAATGCTGTATTAATAATTGTTGCAGACAAGAAAGTATTATGAGAAGCAAGATATTTATATAGACTCAAAGAATACTCTTTTTCATTACAAAGAGAAAGAAAATAATTTTATGGTAGAGATATCCAGCAAATACCACCTGATGAACAGTGATTGAGGTTAATATCACCAGTAATAAGACATATGTACCTTTAAGTAAGATGCAGTGAGAAGAATACAGTATCACTTCTGTGATAGTCTTGGCAAAATGTATAATCTGAATTTAATCAGAAGAAATATTAGACAAATCCAAATTAGCTATGGCTACAAAACAACTGGCCAGTACTCTTCAAAGGTTTCAAGGTCATAAAAGACCAAGACTGAAGATAAAAGACAATGACTGAGGAACTATGAAGATTAAAGACAGGCAACAATTAAATGCAATGCGTAATCCTGGATTGGATCCCAGAAAAGGGATATTAGTGGGACAATTGATGAAATTTGAATAAAGTCTGCAGATCAGTCAACAGGAAAAAAAATCAATTAATAATAAAAAATAAAAGTAATTATTATACAAAGTAGAAGTTTCCAAGAACAGAAAACAGCCCTGGCCAGTTTGGCTCAGTGGTTAGAGTGTCGGCCCAAGGACCAAAGGGTTGCGGGCTCAATTCCTGGTCAAGGGCACATACCTGAGTTGCAGGTTCAGTCCCTGGCCCCAGTCAGGGTCCTCCAGGAGACAACCAATTGATCGCTCACAATGATGTTTCTCTCTCTCTCCCCCTCCCTCCCATCCATTCTATCTAAAAATTAATGGAAAAATATCCTTGGGTGAGGATTAACAACAACAAAAAGAACAGAAAATAAAAACTATTGGCTAAACACAGGCCTATATCATAAAGCTTTTTTGGACATTAAATAGTCTGAATCATACCCTGATATTTTAAATAAATGACTATGTCACTGCCACCTCCATCCATCCCTTCCAAGACAGCAGCCTCCTTAGCCAAAAGAACCTTTGATTACATGTTTTTTAAATCCCTCACCATGTCCTTTCAGGTATGTTGCTACATAGCAGTGCTCAGTAAATATTTATGGAGTTAATGAGTACCGTATATTGGACATAAGACCTACCACTACAGAATAGCTACTCAAGAGAATTTGGGTTTTGGTGTTGACCAGGTTCTCCTTGCCTCCTTCTATGATATCTACTTCTCTTGCTCTCATCTTTCCACTTTTAAAGCCGCCAATATGGCTTCAGTGCAACTTGAAGTGTGATCTCAATAATTTTGTATTTTGAGCTTTATCATGAATAGCGCAATAAAAGATTTGGTCCCCTGGACAAGAAAACAGCCCTTCTTCATGGACTTGAAGTCGTACCATGGATAGATGACCATATATTTCACCTACAGATGACCAAAGTCCTGGCTTTATTATTCTACTTCCAGCGAGAAAGTAGCCCTACAGTATTGGGGTCCAAGGTCTACCAGCTTTGCAAGGGCCTTTGAAATATTTGAGAGCTGATGAAAGATTTATTGATTTCTAGAACATGAAAAGAAACCTGCAAAATTGAAGTGAAAAAATGGTTAATTAAATGCATTGAAAACATAAAGTTACATTACCTGTATGACTGCACCCCAACTTCTCACAGTTTTAGAGAAATTACATTTAATGTAACTGTGGATACCTTTTGATATTATTTGAAAGGGTCTGGACTGTCAAGATGCAATGGAAACTGTTCATTGACCTCCAGTCTTCATTCTTCCCACCCCTTGTTTTTTCCTAACAAGGCTGATTTTGTTCAGATACCCACACCTCCCCCCAAGCAGCCATGTGCCTTGGGGGAAACTGACCCCAGTTCCAAAAATAAACCTTATTGGTCTAAAGGTGATATCACTCCTTTTGGCAGTAGTTGGTTCAGAAATTGGCATACAACTCAATTCTGACCAGTAAGATATAAAAAGAATGCAACTAGAGGGAGGGGTGTTTTGGAGAAAGTTTGTTTTCTTATAAAAGAGAAGCAGTCCCTTATGTCTGAAGTTTTTCTGTCTGAACATGATACCTGGAACTACTCCAGACATTTTGCTGAAACCTGAGGAAAAACCAACCTTGAGGATGCAGAATGGAGAGAGAGAGTACCTGGGTCCTTAATAACCCAGTCAAGCTGTTACATGAACCTATCCTGAAGCCACCCTACCTCAGAACTTCCTGCTACATGAGATAAAAATGTTGTCTCCGTTTCATCCAGGCTCAGTCCATGTATCTTCACTGACTTATAGGTACCCTGTCATCCTAACCAAAGAGAAGACATTCCACTTTCTGCTTCTCTATTATCATTTGTTTTAGTCCTATTCAGAGCACAACAAAATGTCTTTTCCATTACTGGCTATAAGTGACCCCAGGACAAGGATCATATTACGTTATTCCAAGTCAGTTAGTGGTACCCATCTGAATAGGAGATATTCTTCCTCATATGATGTAACCCCTTCATTCACCACAATAGCTAAATTCAGCCTGTGGCTGGGTTCAGTAAATTGTTGTCTATTGGATATAATCTGAGGACCACTGGAAAGTCCCACGGACAAAAAAACATCTACTAGATTTCTACCATTCAAGCCAAAGCAGTAGAACACACTAATCAAGATTTGGATTGCTCTTACCTAAGTAATCAAAAATAGATGGTCTTCAGAGACGTGGAAGTATGGTACAGACTGACAACCCTCAGAAGAGGGGGTGGGGGGAGGAGATAAACCACAGAACTTATACGCATGTATGCATAACCGATGGACATGGACAACAAAGCTGGGGACAGGGTTGGGGGATGGGGAGGAGGGTGTCAATGGGGAAAAAAGGAGAAACATCTGTAACAAAAATAAATTAATTAAAAAGTTAAAAAAAAAAAAATGGGTGGTCTTGTAAGCCAGTAAGTTTCTGGTAATTTGTTATACAACATTAGAAAAGAACTAGAGTGTAATATAAATCATGTAAAAAAATTTAAAATGCATAAAATTGGTAATATATGGTAGGATCAGCTAAATCAAACCCATGGCCTGTTTTTATATATCCCATAAGCCAAAAAAGGTTTTTACATTTTTAAAAGTTTGTAAAATTATATATTGATAGAGAAAGAGAGAGAAAGAGAGAGAGAGAGAGAGAGAGAGAGAGAGAGAGAGAGAGAGAGAGAGGACAGAAACTATGTGTGATCCATAAAACCTAAAATGTTTACTGTCTTACTATCTGGCCTTAATAGAACAGTTTGCTTACCCCTGCTATATACTATTTATTATACCTTTATGTAGAGGGACAAATATAAATAATAGTTTCAGGATACACACTGGTCTGGATATCTTGCATTTGCCCCCTCTGGCTCCCTTTCCAAACTGTCTCCTTGCCCAGGAAGGCTGATCTATACGGAGCACATCAGGAGTCTCTTGTTCCCGGTTGGATGTGGTCAGTAGGAGCACCCACAAGTGATCGGAAGGAAAACGAGATTGGGGTGTTTATTTGCCTGCTGGTCCTTGCAGTACTGTCTTAAGTAGGTTTTGTCACTCAACCAAAGGGCACAGATCCTATCAAGGCCAGTGATTACAAAATTCTCTCCTTCACTAGTAACTGCTCCTTTCTGTCTCCCCTTCAGGTCTATGGGTGTTAGCACCCTGATACTTATTGCAATTTTCCTACATTCTGCCCACATCTGTGTGAACGGTCTCCGATTGAACACTCCACAAAGTATCCACATTCAGTGTGTGTCTGTTTCCTACCAGGACTCTGTCGAACCCCACTAAATTATAGTGGTTACCTTTGGGGTGAGAGAAGGAAAAGGAATGAGGGATGGGAGATAGAAAACTTCAACTTGATCTTAAATGTGCTCTCTTTCATTTATAGAAGGACTTGGAGCAAACACAACAAACTCTTAATAATAATGGCTGCTTCTGGGTGGCAGAAACACAGCCACACATGCTTTTTTCCAGGAGTTACATTCCTTTTCATATATTAAAATTAAATGGCTTTACCAGCCACACTGATTGATTTTGTTTTTATTTTTATCAAGATGTCAAAATCACCAAGCTGAATTCAAGTCATGGAGTCTTCCTGTTTGGCCCCCATCTGCCTGATTGACAGGCATATCTCTTCACGACTTACAGCACCAAGTCCCCACTGCCCCTGCTGCTCATCAGCACCCACAGCACGAAGCCAGAGGTAACGCAGCCTGGTACTGACTCAGCACCACGACAGTCAGCACTTCTCCCAGATGTACATTTCAGGCGGCCCTCTCCCCTACACCTCCGCAGTGGCTCTCTGTGCTGTTTTGGGAATGAAGTAATAAACTTTCACTGCCAATACTTATAAAGTGTTCCGGCTTTATAGGACAGCATCTCCCGCTGCTTTGGGCACAAGTCCAGTTTAAGCAAAGAATCTCAAAGAGCAAAAAGACAACTTTAGAACCAGTGCACTAAGAACAATGGGAAAGAAAAAATAGATTCATGGTGCAAAAAGCTCATCTTCAGAGCAAACACAAAAAAATCGGACTACTAGTTTGGATCTGTCGAGATGAAGTTATAAACATGAAATTCTTTGATGAATCATGAAAGAAAGCTTTACACATGTTAGATGACACTCCCCCTGCACAAACACCCACAAAGGGATTCGCCATCATTCCACCCAGCACTACTAGGAAATATCTGATCATCCCTGCACAGTCCTATCTTACTTCATATATTGTGTCCCCTCATCTGAATTCTGACTTTTAGGGAAGTGCCTTTGTGAGTTGTGGATGCTTGGTGGTTTTACCTGTACATCATTTTTTACCAGCTGTGACAAGATTTCTAATCTTTATATGAGAGAAACCAAACCCGTGCAAGAACAACCTGTCAGGAATACTTACAGCCTTGCAGTTAACTCTCTCTCTCGAGTGTGATTTAATCAGCAAGGTGCTGCTGCCAATGTGTAATGGAACATTGTAAAAGCTACAGGTTAACACCTCTGGGGGTGCCAGAGGAGGCACCATAAAGGGTACGGCGGTGAAATGAAAAACGATTATTATTTAGCATTTATTAATCCTAGGTGGTATGCTAAACTCCAAAGAATGTAACCTAGACAGAAGCATATCACCTCTGAAGTTTCATGCTTTCCTTAACAAAAATAAAGAGCCTTTTGCAACACTATCTCTATGTAGAAATGTGAAGTAGACATACCTTGACTCCATGGACGAAAGCAGAAAAATACCAAAATAAAAGCCAAAAGGACTTTTGATGCTTGTGTCCTTCATCTATAACTGCTTTCATGTATAGCACAGTCTTGTGTAGCCAGACCATACCAGCAAATATACTATAGCCTGTGGGTGTGCTGCCTGTTTTTGTAAATAAAGTTTCATTGGAACACAGCCACATCTATTTGTTTGTATATTGTCTACGGCTGCTTTTACATGACAACCACAGAGATGAGTACTTGCAACAGAGACCACAATGGCAAGCAGGGCCAGAAATATTGACTATCTGGCCCTTTACAGTAAAGGTTTACAGACTCCTGGTCTAGACTGACCTGTAGAAAACATGACCCAGATTTGTGATAGTCTTAATAGATTTACTTATTAAAGTAGGTATTCATATTTATCCATGCAAAATAAAATTCAGCTTAATTTATGTATTCATTAAATGTGTATAGAATGCTTATTCTTTTGCATTGCAGAGGAATGTACATCCCATGGTGAAGGCTAACACATCATCCCTCCAGAGCAAAGGCACTCTGCCCTGATGGAACTATAGGAGATTCCTAAAGGGAAAAACTAGTTTGCTTTATTAAATATATTTTTTTCTTCACTCAAGGATATTTTCCATTGTTTTTTTTTTAAGAGAGAGTGAAAAAGTAGGTGGGGGGATGGGGGTGGACATCAATTGATTGCCTCCTACATGCGCTCTGACTGGGTCAAACCTGCAACCCAAGTATGTGCCCTTGGGGGAATCCAACCCAAAACCCTTCGGTGTGCCGGCCAATACTCTGAGTCACACTGGCCAGGGCCCTTATTAAATGTTTTGAAAAGACCAAAGATCCAGATAGATAGTTGAATGGATAGAATATAAGTAAGATTATATAAGACTTCATTCTACAATAAGATAATGGTTCAAGCTTTAATTTCTAGAACTGTTCTGAATAAGTTTGAAAACTATTTGGAGAATTAAGGTATCCCTTGGTTTTATTTCAATGCCCATGAGGTCTTAAAAAAGTATTTGCTACCCACTTCCTGATTCTGTGGTTAGAGTACACTCGAGCCACACAGCCAACACTGTGATAAAATCAAATGGCATTTGTTTATTCAGAGACCACAAATGGCTTTCTTGATATGAAAGTAAATAATGTTTGAAAAGTTCTAGTCCAAAGAAGTGCTTTTAAGTCTTCTTGGAGGAAACACTTTTAAGACTCCAACGAATGCGGATAATGGAAAACTATTCTTTCATCTGAATAGACCAGTACAGATGTTTAAATCTCCCAAATGCATGGAAAGCAGTTTTCCAGAACATAGGTGGTGCTTCAAATGGATGCTATATTTTGTTTTACAAGAACTGAACTCTATGACTTAATCTTACCTGCTTAACATCCAAGATCTGTTTTAGGTTTTCAGCAGCTCACATATGCTCTCCCATGGCAACCGCATAATAACACCATACAGTCTGAAGAGGGGGGCGGAAATAAAAAACTTTCAGACCCAATTACTTCAAGAAACTATTTTCAAGTGTCTTTTTATTTTACAACAATTTTAAAGAATCTATTTGAACAATTTATATATTTCACCACCTGTAACTCTGAACAAAAACACGTTTTTTCACAAAGAAATATGTAGGAAATATCCAGACTTATTCAGAGAACGGATGACGGGTATTCTTAAGCAAAATCAAAACTAGCACCAAATAGACAGGTCAAGATTTGAGTTCTAGCCTTGGCTGGGTGTAGCTAACCAGATGAATGACCTTGACAAGTTACTTTCTTCTCCGGGCTTTATTTTCCTCGTCTGCAGGCGATTTAAATCAACCTCCCAGGGTGCAGCCCTAAATACAGTGATGACTAAAGCTTGGCATCTATTGTAGTTCTCAAAATAATTGCTTCGAACTGTCTTCCAACCTTATTCCTATGCATGACAGAATGCCAGAGGAAAAGCATCCCTTCTAATCTGGAAGGAGTCATCAAGATATTCCTGAGCCACAGAGAACAGCATTTCCTTTGCTCCTCTCCCAGCCCTTCATACAAGATTAGACTGAAGTTCATTCTTGGTTTCTCTGACTATATAATTTAAAAGAGGAGAAACAAGGAATGATTTTTTTTTTTAATTCAGGACCACTTAAAGTCTTATGGATCAACACATTGGTGCATTCCAGAAATAACTTTACCTAAAGCCCGATGCCCAGACATCTACAACCTGTCCTTGGACAAGGAAGTGGAGTTTCTACAACTCTCAGATATTGCTGATAGAGGGAAAATATGTTCCTGCTTCGGAAAGCTGTCTGGCAATTTCTTTAAAAGTTAAGCAAACACATACCCATCCTGTGGTTCAGAATCACAATGTTTCTCAAAAATATAATATGATAGCAAATTACAGTATAAGTAAAATGCCTATCATAAGGATTCTGAACCATTTTTGGAAGTAATATCAAATGATACAGCATCACACACTTAAATATGCAGATTCTTTGAAAAAGAACACAGCAGGCAGACAGTTTTTTAGAACAATAATTAGGAAAAATTAGGTGTGTGAGAAAATGGACTTATACACTTTGCTTTGCTTTTTCTTTCTTTTTTTTTTTTTAAATCCTCACCCAAGGATATTTATCCATTTTATCTGCAGATAGACTGGGAGGGAGAGAGAGAGAGAAACATCGATGTGAGAGAGACACATCAATTGGTTGCCTCCCGCATGACCAGACCAGGGCTGGGGACCCAACTGCAACCGCGGTACATGCCCTTGACCAGACTCAAGCCCGCGACTCTTTGGTCCATGGGCCGACGCTCTAACCACTGAGCCAAACTGGCCAGGGCAACTTATAAACTTTTTTAAATATATTTTTTAAATAAGCAGATTGGGAAACTCAGAGAGGATGACTTAAGACAGTCAACATTTTCTCATATCAGTAAGAACTATCCAAGCAAAAAGAAAACAATTAAGCAGACCTGTCTTTTCTTCCCTATGATGAAGGGCCTTCTAGGAGGTAAGGAGTCCCAGAGAGCTGCTGATGGTATAAGAAATAATTAAAAGCAACCAAGCACAAACTGCATGCTGGCTATTTTCTAGGGATTTTTTGTGGGGGTTTTTTTTGTTTGTTTGTTTTTTTACTTGACTTCAGAGCATTAAAGGAAACAGAGAAAATAGTAATATCCCCAAGCAACAATAATTTCCTCCTTTTCAGTCATCTCATGCAAAATAATAAATCCAGAGAGAGGGAAGGATCAATAAGAGTAAGAAGAGAAAGTTGACAATTTCTTACATCTGCCGACAACAGCAATACCATGTGAAAAACTCAGACATCAGAATATTTTAATCCCAAGGTATCAATTTTACCTCCAGACTCTTCATCCACTTCTCGAAGTCCACCGTGACCTAGCTTTGGTTGGCTTGTGGGCCTCACCCTTGGGCCACTCTACTCCGCACCTACTATGTTCCAGTGTGTTCCTAGGACTCGCTCCCCCTGGTCCAGCCTCCAGCTGTTGCACCAGCCTTGCCCTCTGCCTGCAGTGCCCTTTCACTGGGCTTAGCGTGATATTCTTTTCTTGCAGCTTTCGTCTTAGAGGTCTTCCAATGGAGTGGTCCTCTCTAATCATTCAATCTAAAGAAGCTCTCTAGCTACATAAGGGGAAGCCTTAACATATTCATTATTTTTTTTTTATGTTGGTTTGCTTGTTTGTGTGCTGTTTAGGGGATTGGGGGGGCAGGGGGGTTACAAGGAGATTTTTGGGTTTTGTTTTGTTTTGCTTTTATTTTCTCTCTATACCAGCTGGAATTTAAGCTCCATGCCTGACACTGTTATAGAAAAAAATTAATCTGACATTTGTTAAAACGGTAAAAAAGACTTTGTACTCAAAAATAGAGGTACTGAAATAGAGATGAGAGATGCAGCTTAACTCTGAATATCGCGAAGACAGCTAGGGGTTTGTAGTCAGTTGAGGGAGGTGGGGGATAATAGACGGGAAATTACTAAGAGGGTAGGAGGATTCTTGCTTAGCTGACCTAACAGGATTCTTGCTGAAGACAGGCCAGATTGAGCAGATATCACAGGTATGGGGTGGGGAAGGGGATGACTTAGCAAGATTCTTTGCTAAGACTGGACTGGGCAGACCAAAGACAGAATGGGGACCAGGGTTGAGACCTAGTCAAGGAGAGGGCACAGAGGAGCCTAACAAGTTTGGTCAAGAAGAGGGTTTTTGTCGTACATAACAGACTCTCAAAAATTAACTGACTGGCTGAATGAATGAGTGGATGAATGAATTCTTTCCCTCAAAATTAAAATAACAGATTTTTTATTTAAATTTTTTAATTGCTTCACTTTTCCATTTCACTTTACTACCATATACACTGGTAATAATAGGGATAAACAAGGTAAAAAAAATACAAAGAATAAACTCCCTGTTCCCTTGCAAAGTAAAAAGAGCAAATCTTCATAATTAATGGTACCTTTTGTTCATTTATTTATTCTTCAATAATTTATTGGGAGCTCACTACAATGTACTGGTTACTCTCTCAGGCATAGAGAGACAAATCCAAAGGAAGCATGCCTACCTTCAAGTTCATTGTTACTGTCTGTTGAGTGATAAATCCATAAATAGAATGGGAGGAGCTGAGACGGGTAAAGGGCAGGAAGATACCGTGGTGGCAATGAGGCAAGCAGAGGAAACTCTGAGGAGGAGAGAGTGTGATGAAAATTTCCCAGATGAAATGCCCTATAATGTGACTTCTGCCAGAAACTCTGCCCATCTTCCACAAAATTACAAAACCCCAGATATGCTTGGTGTGATTGGATGTCTTGTGAAGTCAACAAGGGGGCCAGGTAGAGTCACGGGTTGTGCAGGGCTTGAACTCGGACAAGCAAAGGAAAGCAGCTGCGCTTCTGGCGTGTGTTGATAAATTGGAAATGCACGATTATAAATAAGAAAAACATTTAGTTCAACTAATTCAGGGCTGATGTCAAAAGAAAATAAATGGCATAGCTGTCCATGAGGATATTATTGTCATTCCTGATGAATTCAGAGAGGTGGGGAAGAAAACGTGCCCCATAAAAAGGCATTGCTGCTACAAAAAGGCTGATACGTGCGTTACAACCTCTGTGGCTCTTCACAAGAGGACCTGCCAGGAGAGGAGATGATAAAAGTAGAAGCATTCGTTCCTGATGCTGTTCTGAGCATGCTCCCAGCCTCACTTACACTGTCAGTGGTATAGAGGGCTAACTACAAAACTAAAAATAACATTTGATAATACCTGTGCATTTTTTAATTTTCATATAACCAATATCTATAGTTATCATGATATTTCCCAATAAATAGAAAAAAAGGAAAGATTTCCCAATTTTTAAGTTTTGTCTTGGAAGTATCATAACCCTAACTAGGTGATCCCAAACAGTAAAAATAAAAAGGCTGATAAAGACTAGATCAATATAAGACAGGTGATACATGGTAGCAATGATTTCCAGCATGTGTTCATTAAAAATTGTGCTAATTGGTAGCTTTGCTTCTTCCATGTGAAAGTAACTAATAAGAAGTTGATGGCAGCAGAATCAGGCACCAACACCCCACAAGGAAATTACAGATGTAATAGATACTCCTGGGTGCATACAAGACTTTTAAATCTAAATTGAATCTTTATTTAGAAATCAATTTATGTGGGTAGACTCTTTGCCCAAGGGTATTTGTTTGTTATTTTATGAATGTTTCAAGTTAGCAAATTTTTTCCTTAGGGTTATAAATGCCTCTAACTAAATAAAATATGAGGATAGATTTGTGTAATAAATACATCTGTGACGTTATTTATTTGTCTATGGAAATATGTAGACTTTATCTAAAAACAGTTATTTAACTATAACACTTTTTATTTTATGAAATAAAATTATCTATAAAGGAGCTATTGTCCCTATCCCCCCTCCAAAGGAGCTAAAATAGTGAGACTTGAATTTATCCCGGAGACTATAAGGTCAATCTGATCCCACTTCCAAATAAGGTAAAAACCACTCAGATTTATTTAATCTCTATTACACATAATAAAATATTACATAATCCATTTTAAAGAACAGGATAGAAAATTCTCTCTGCAGCTTTACCAACTGTTTCTTTTTAAACTACACTTTCATATCCTGGGGGGAAAATGGGATCATAATTCAGGCAGACTCAGCTCTCAACATAGGTTGTTGTGGAAGGTGATGCTTCCTGAGTCACACTGAATCAGGGCATGAGAACTGCTTCAGCCTGGGCTGAGCACTGACGCTGCTGGTCAGCAGATCACACTACAGATTTCATAGGAAGACAGTGAATTTGATGTGGTTGACATGGATACCCAAGGAGTCTACAGTAGACGTTCACTTATCAGTGACTCAGGAAGTCGAGGGTGACACCATCACGAACCTATGTGGTCCGTGTGGTTTGAGAAAAGATTCCAGTTAATAGCAGGGAGGCTGGAGAACGGGGTCTACGTCTCAGCAAAAATAATTTGTCAAGGGCGGGGATTTAGGGCAAGATTAAATCCTAGTACATTTTTATCAGGAACCAGGAAAGAAGCTCATGCATATTGGCTAGACAAGTTTGAGGTGGAGAAACTTAGAGATTTGAGCATATGTAAGTTACACAATTTCTCAGTTGTACGTAGCCACGGGTGAGGACAGGCTCCTAACTCTAATTTCTGCCTGGATGAAATTAAACCCCCAAATTGCATACCTCTTGGATTCTCAGATACAGTGCAACAGGTAAACTTTGTAAAATAAAATGAGCAAAACTTGACAAGCCAAGAGAAAAATGCAACAGCCACATCAAGCAATAAGGTGATGATAAAGGGATCAATATTTTCTGCTCTAATCACCATAGATTTGAAGTAATCTGGTGTTTTATTCCCTCTCCCCAGGATGTCAAGGTTTAAAAGCAGCCTTCCAGCCCGTTTCCCTTGATCACTGGGTTTCATATTTAAGGTTCCCTTTTCCAGTGAAAACTCCTGCTGTGCTTGAGAATTTCTTAATTACATTTTTGAGTTTTCTGCTATCATGGCAGAATACTACAGAAAGTAATTATGAAGCTAATAAAAAAAATGAAAACTTTTTTTTTATTTTCCCAAAAGCATACAACAATGCAAAGTTGTAAACACAGACATAAATGATTTGCTTCGTGTTTGTCTCAGCAAATTAAAATGCTACCTACCCTTTATGAAGAAAACGTAGACAGTGAAAATAGAGCACAGCGAAGTAAAGAAATAAGACTAGAGACTAAATTTCAATCCAAAATCACCATGGGATTAATTAAAAGCTAAAAATGGACAAATCTAAGTAATTGCCAAAATTGCTTATTTTTTTATAATTAAAATTATAGCAAATGTTTATGGTAGAAATTTTGAAAAACATAGAAAAATACCAAAAAATAAAAAAGAAACATCCAAAAGCTTAACATTAAAAATTAGACAAAATGGACATCTGAATATAAATTCATCCAGTCTTTATTCTAGGCATATATATGCATTTTTTAATTTGAGGAATAATAGTATACTTAATATTATTATAAACTATTTCTTTTTCTTTAAACACAAATTGTGAAAAATGTCTCCATGTCATTGAATATTCTTTTACAACATTATTTTTATTTATTATTGAGTATTTCATTATTAGAATGTACTATAATTTATTTTACTAACCCCCTATTGTTAAATGTATAGTTTTTTTCCAATTTTTCCTTATCGTACACAATGCTTTAATAAATTTCCTTTTTTGCCCTGACCAGTTTGGCTCAGCAGTTAGAGCGTCAGCCCGCAGACCAGAGAGTCCTGGGTTCAGTTCCCGCTAAGGGCACGTGCATCGGTTGCAGTTTGTCCCTGGCCCTGGTTGGGGTCGTGTGGGTGGTAGCCAGTCAATGTGTCTCTCTCACATCAATGTTTCTCTCTTTCTCTCTTCCCCCCTCTCTCCCTCCCGCTCTATCTGAAAATAAATGCAAAAATGTCCTCGGGTGAGGATTAAAAATAAATAAATAAATAAATTTCCTTTTTTACATATATCTTTGTACACAACATGCCATAAGTTACATTTTTAAAAGTAACATTGCTATACTAAAGAATATAAATATTCAAACCTTTGCTATGCATTGCCAAATAGCAACTTATACTTGCCCTCTCCTTTTAACATAAATGAAAGTTTATTTCCTAGTGTCACTGACATTTCAGGTTTCATTATTGTCAAATTGATAAAGAGAAAATGTTATTAATTTGTATTTCCATTTTTCCAAATACTTATGTATTTCTTTATTCTTATTGGCCATGTAAATTTCTCATTTTACAAATTGCTTATTCATTTTTCTACTGGGCTCTTCAATTTTTCCTTATTAGAAAAACATCGTAGCTAGATTAGCCTTTTAAAATAATATATTATAGATGATTTTATCCAGTTTATCACTTGAGTTATAAACATCATTCTGGTGCTTTTTGACATACAGATTTTTCCAATTTTAGACAGTTAAAACCTATCAATATTTTCTTTTATAATCTTTTACTTTGTTCGTATACTTAGAAAGTCTCTTTCCACCTCCAGGAGTATATAATACTTACTTACATTCTCTTCTTTAAGTTCTTTAATGAGTTCATTTTTAAAAATTTAGTCCATAATCCATCTGGAATTTATGTTAGCATTATAAAATTTTAACTTTATTCTTTTTCATATAACTGAACACTTGATCAAATATCTTCTATTTCTGTGGTTTTTAAAGCAGTCAAAAGCTTTCTCCAACAAAATCTTACTTGAGAAGCTATTATATGTATTGCAAATAAAAGTGGAGCAGTGTTAGTTGAATCAGAGGTGGAGAGAAGAGGATGGGGATACCCTGCCTCAGCCTGTAAGACCTCACAGAGCACTATTTGCAAATCATTTGTTTTTGTTTTTCCCCCACAGATTTGAAATGTCACTATTATGTTGTATTATTTCCCTGAATTGGGTCTGTTCTCATTTTCCTATTCTATTCTGGTTATCTGTTCATCTATGCTTCACCAGCACCCTATTGTTTTAAGTATTATAACTCTAAAATATGCTTTCACATCTACACTTTACACACACACACACACACACACACATTATTTCTCAAAATTTTCTTGGATACTTGTGCCATTTATTTTTCCATATGATCTTTATAGTGAATCCATTAGTCTTATTCTCCTCCAAGGCTATGAATAACATTTTGGGAGGGTTTCATCAAATTTGTAAATTAATTTTGGGTTAATAGACATTCTAATATTGAGCCGTTTGATCAAAATCCATAATATACTTTTCCATATTTCAACTTAAATTTTTCCTTTAATAAACTTTACATGAGTTTTATACTTCTTATGCTTTTGACTTAAATTGTTTTTATATTCAATTAAAATTAAATATTTTATATTTGTCTTATTTTTATGATTGGAATCATTATAATATATTTTCTATCTGGTTATTATTAATTTATAGGAAAACTATTGATTTTTTTATCAATCTCTTAATGATTAAAAAAAATTAGAGGGGTTGATATCTTGGGGTCAGTAGTCACGTCACCATCAAAGAATAATCTGGCCTATGCTTCTTGGGAGTTCTTTGTTTTTTCAAATCAAATGGCAAATCTAATGTTAAATAAGAGAAGTGCTAGTAAAGATTCTTTTTGACTCTGTGACTGGGAGGCCTCAGGTGATAGCCATTAAAGATGCTGTAAACTGTTAGTTTGAAATAAGCATTTCAAGATGTTGATAAGGAAGTAGCATTTTATCCCAAGTTTAGCAAAAGTCTTTAAAAAATTATATCTTGATTTTTACCTACTCCTTTCAGCATCTGATTATTTTTCTCCTTTCAGCTATCATCAATATGATGAATTCCACTGATACACTTTCTTATATCATCATCTCTAAGTTTCTAGAAGTTATCGGTTAATTATATATTGTTATTTTTAATATAATGCTGTATTTGATTTGCCAGTATTTTATTTAAGAATTCTGTATCTGTGTTTGTAGAAGAAATTAGCCTGTGGTGTTTGAGTTTTAATACTTTGTTAGGTATTAATGTTACATTAGCTTCATAAAATGACTTAGGCAGTTAAATCTAATATTATGACTTTAATAAAGCATATGCTTCCAGGGTAAATTGCAAACACAGTTCATAGTCAGTAAATAATGAAATATTTCTTTTATATCAATGAAACAAAATTTCCCCAGCAGGTTAAGTGATCTTACAGATGATGGTAAAACTTTGAATATAGCCAACATAGAAACCTACAAATATATTCTACCATAAAAATGAGTATTGAATTCCAATATTCAGTGCTCAAGTATATACAATTTGCAGGGCTAGCATACTTAGAAGAGTCATAGTGGTATCACCCTTTAAAACAAACAGACAAATAAGGTTCACTGAAAATAAATAAGCACAAGTCACTGTAAAGCGAAGTAACATAATGGAAATAGGCAAATTAAATTCCATTCAGCAAATACTTATTTTACTAGATCTGTCCTAAATGCTATAGAATATTCTCAAAATCCCACTTAGGATACTTGTTACACGCAAGATTCCTAAGCCCCGTCCCCAGACTTACTGATCCTAAATTACAGGAGAGGCATCAAATCCACTTACTTGTTTTTTTAATAAGCATCCAGATTATTCTTACCATCAGGAAAGCTTAGGAACACTTACTGTAGGAAATTCAGAAATCAGTGGGATGTTTCCAGTGGCCTCATCAATTGTGCTGTCAGCCCTAGTCCCTGGACATGTGCTGGACATCGAAAATCTAAAGGGTCAAAAGTCTTAGTCTCCAAATGGGCCTGTGGAGCCTTCCCTAAACCAGACAGGTTAATAGCAGCTCCTAATTTTCTCCCTAGAAAGACTTAGGAATACAATCTGCTTATAAGTAAGGGCAAAGAAATTTTTCTTACAACTTTATGATGCAGCAAACTCACTCTTTGTACTTGATTATATGTTTAAGTGGGGCGGCTTTGGAAATTACAGAGAGGCTAAAGCCATTCTAAGCCACCATTGGCACCCTCACTACCAAAGGAGTTGGGCCTATCTCCCAAAATAGATTTAGACAAAAATAGCAAGTCTTTTGCCCTCATAAAAAAAGAAAAAATAGCCCTGGCCAGTTTGGCTTGGCGGTTAGTGCATTGGCCCTTGGACCAAAGAATCTTGGGTTCAATTTCCAGTCATGGGCACCTACCTGGGTTTCAGGCTCAATCCTTGATCCCCAGATACCTGGCCCCAGTCTTTCACATCACATCGATATATTGCTGTTTCTCTCTCTCTCTCCCTCCTTCCCTCCCTTCCATTCTATCTAAAAATCATTGGGGAAATATCCTTGGGTGAAGATTAACAACAACAACAAAAAAGGAAAATAGCAAGCCTTCCCCATGGAACAATTCTGAATGGAATCAGGAAGCTGCAAATGAAAGCAGTAGCTTGAGAGGTTCACCAGGAATTTGATGGTTTCAAGTGGGAGAATTAAATATGTGCATAGGTAGAGGAATGGGACTGGGGAGAGCAAAAGTTGGAAGCTGTGAATGTGAGAGAAGGAACATTGGGGTCAAGCAGAGAAACCAGGAGTCAGGAGGCAGCCACTGTTAGGAGCAGGGCTAGGAGAGAGACAGTAGGAGACAAAGGTTGAAATGTGAGTGCAGTCACACTGCTCTAACCCTTCCCAGCAGCGAACGCTTTGCTCACTATTTGTTTTCTGCCCATACCCTGAGCTAATCCTGACTAAGAGAAGAAGAGTACAGTAGTTCCCCTTTATCTACAGGGGATACATTCCAAGATCCCCAGCGGATGCCTGAAACTGCAGATAGTACTGAACCACATATATATATATATATGTGTGTGTGTGTGTGTTTCCTGCACGTACATACATACCTATGATAAAGATTAATTTACAAATTAGGAATAGTAAGAGATTAACAACTAATAATAAAATCAAACAATTATACAGTTATAAAAATATTCTATAATAAGTTATGTAAATGTGGTCTCATACTCTCTCTCTCAAAATACTTTATTGTACTGTACTCACCTTTTCACATAAAGGAAGCTCTTTATAGTGTCTCTTTGGCATATCCTAATTGCTACTCTTGTGCTTTGGGGCCATTATTAAGTAAAATAAGGGTTCCTTGGACACAAGCACTGTGATACTGTGACAGTCAATGGGGCTCTTAATGCTGCCCATAAATTATATTGTATTTCTCCTGTCCATTCTCTCTCGCACTCTCCCAAGCAGCTATTTCATACTTTATTACCACTCTTCAAATTTCCAACACTTCCTCCCTTACCCTCACTCTTAGTCAATAATTTTGCTTCCTATTCAACAGAAAAATAGAAGCAGAAGAGAACTTCAGAAGGCCTCCCCATCACGTCTACTTGCCTTCTTGCATATGTGCCCATATGTTCTGCAGTTCTCTCCTATTACTGTAGAGGAAGTACTGGTGCTCCAGGCAAGGGGTAATCCTGTCCCATGCACTGGAAATCTTCTCTTCTCACCTACTCAAATTCATCACTCCACCAATGTCTCCTCTCTATCCTACTTCATCAGTTTTCCTCTGTCTCCTGGATTATTCCATTAGCCCTCCAGCACACTCACATTTTTTAAAACCTTCTCTTAACTCTGCTTACCCTTCTAGCCACTTCTCTATTTCTTCTCTTCTCCTTACAGCTAAACTCCTTGAGAGAGTTCATCATACATACTATGTCCAATTCTTCTCCTTTCATTCTCTCTTAAACCCACTCTAGCCAAGCTTTTACCCTGATCACTCTACCAAAAGTGCTCTTGTCAAGGTCCACAATGGCCTATCCTGAGTCCCCCTTTTATTTTCACCCAGCTGATCACTCTTTCCTCATTAAAACACTTTCTACACTTGGCTCAAGGACATTCTCCCTCTGGGTTTTCATCCTACCGCACTGGTCACTTCTCTTTGGTCTTCTCTACTCGTTCCACTCAAGGTTCAATCCATGTCCTGGTCTAAAGATTTATCCCTAGCTACACATCAAATGCCTAGTGAAGACAGGTCTCAGTTTCCCATGCACAATGTGTCCCTTGATTATTTGGGTACAGGCAACTGCCCTCAGTAGATTTTGTGTCCAAGTGGTTCCTACAAACTCACTTCTGCTTAACAGGTTAGTCTTCCTCTGGTTTTCTGCTAACCTAAACTGCTCAGGCCCCAGAATGCCTAGAGGCTCCCTCACCCTTTGTATAACAAGACGAGACAAGGAATAACATGGAAGTCCAAAGTGAGGATGTTAGCCAAATGTCAAAAGGCCAAGCAAGGCTTTTGTAATTATACAGACAAATTGGCATGTCTGTGGTTTCCTCCACACTTACAAGTGAGCCAGAGTCGCCCTCAAACAAGTGTATGCTAGCTCTATATATCAGTGCCCCAGGGATGAGACTCTGCCAGAACCAGCTTTCTCCTCTTCTTCATCCCCAGTCACAGACCCTAGAAGAGTTTTCTGCCCTCTGCTGAGTGCTCATTGGATTTTATGATTGTTCCCTCTCTCTCTCTGACACCATCTTTGTTCCAGACCTTGGGTTTGGTTTCCCTGCTCTCACCCCATAGAAATGAGCTTGATTCTTTCTGTCTCCAAGCTCCAGGTCCTGAACTACATAGTCACAATGTATGTGGCATATATTCTTGACGAAAAACAGATTGCAAAGGATTTTAAAGAGAGGAAGTGCAAAAGATGACCAAATAGAGAAGAGACCAAGGTCAAGGAGACTCAGAGAATTTTTCAGTTAGGATAGGTGGAGCTTATTTAAAGATATAGGGAAGGGGAGAGGGATAAAGAGAAGGAAAATGCTATAAGGGGACATAAATATAACATTCAAATCCCCTAAGAGGTGTAAGGTAAAAGCCTGCCTTCCTGTGAAATGTTAAGGCACAATAAAGGAGCTAACATTAATTATTTTATATGAGCCACACACAGTTTGAAGTGCTTTGACTAAATTAATCTTCATACTAACCCTATGAAGTAATTTCTATTAATTTTCTATTTAACATATGAGAAAGCTGAGACACAGAGATATAGTAACTTGCCTGAAGCCAGTATTTGAACCCAAGTAGTCTGATTCTAGCATTGTGCTCGAAACCACTCCATAATACTGTCTACAAAAGGACAGAGATAGATTGATGGTACATCAACATGAAGACCAGGGTAAGCCATCTGGGAACTCTTTCTAAGCAGTCTTAAATGTTTCCTTAAAGGAAGAGGTAAGAAGATCCACAGAAGTGCTGTCCAATAGAAATATAATGTGAGCCACAAATGCAAGCCATATATCTAATTTTAAATTTACTAGGAGCCACATTTAAAAATAAAAAGAAACAGGTGAAATTATTTTAACTAAGCTCCAGTTATCCAAAATATTATCATTTCCATATTATAATCAATATCATAGTATATCAATTGCTGAGATATTTTACATTTCTTTTTTCATACTAAATCTTTGAAATTCATTGTGCATTTTAAACTTACAGCACATCTTAATTTGGATCTGCCACATTTCAAGTGCTCAGCAGCCACGTGTGGCTAGTGGCCGCCATATTGGACAGTGTGGGTCCAAAGAGCCATTGGTAGGAGGAGTGAAGAAGAGTTGAGGATATGGATGGAAAGTCAGTATTTAAGAAGAGGGGGATATCTAGAATACCTGTGGTTTGGGATCTATCTTAAGGAGTTGATGAGAAACAAATTATAGAACTGATAAGCAGAAGCCAGGTCTGCGTTGAAATAAGACAACATAAATCTATATGAGTGTGTTTTTATGTGTGTATGTGTATGTGTACACACACACACACACACACACATTGAGTGCACACAGATTCAGCATTTATGATTGGTAGGCCAGCAACAGGCATAATTTCATATCAATAAGGATTTAATTTCTCCCCCTTAAAATGCCTTAGGCTGCTTAGAATAGAATACAGTCTTTGTTTGGAGAATTAATTCCAGGTTGTCTCTCATCTGTCTATCCCTTGTCTAATTTCCAGTCATGCTATTGTCAATTCTCAGTAATGTGTAGTCTCCTCTCCAGTCTGATGTGTAGGACTCCTTTCTCCTCATTCTCTTGAGTGCCTCTCCTTCTGGATACCCATTGTAAACACGCTGATCTTGGACTCTTTGGCATTGCCTTTGCTCTTTCCACACCTACCTCTCTCTCAGCCAGTTGTATTAATAACACCAAACCACATCTGTGGAATGACACCAGAAATTATTCCACCAAATGCCTACCACTCAACGTGGCATCCTTTTTGAAAAATGTAATGACTTCCCTTTATTTAAAGTTTTTCATCATTTTAGTAATGAATGTTCATTAAGGATTAAGGATCCAGAGAATTGTTTAAATGCCATTTAGATTAAGAATCACAGGGCATTTTGCCTGGAGGCCAGATTGGAAGACAGAAGTTGGAAAAGGAAAGCAAAATGACTGAGTAAATGCCTGTCTCTAAATGTATTTTAAAACTATGTAGTAATGTAATAGTTATGAAATTGAATCTTCTTCCCTAGGGTAAGTAGGTAACAGTATCAGAGGCTTTGGCAGGCAGAATAACCCCCCTCTCCAAGTTGGAAGATTTCATCCTTTGATCAAAAACGTTAAGATCCTTTCATTTTCCCCACTACTGTCAGTGTTTCCATTTCAAAGGCCACTTGCTGTTTCTGATCTGTTATCAGTCAGGCAGACTCAACACACAGAAAGAAAGCCACTTTAGGATTCACTGCTGTCTCCTTTATCACAAATGCAGGCTTAAAGAGCCTATCCTGCTAAAACTGTACAGCTCAAGACAAAAAGGTGGAGCTGAGAGCAGAAGAAAGCCAACTTCACGATGGGAAGTTTTGGAATCTATTGAGAGAAGTGGAGATGTCAAAGGTAGCTGAAATATAGAAAGTTACCTGATGTGGCTGGATACATCCCTTTGTCTCTGGGCTAGTTTCTCTCCTAAGATCAGACTTGCCAAAAGAAAAATACCAGGATGCTGTTGGGCAGGTGTAAATGTGACATTGCAACTGGAAAGGGAGGTACATTAATATGTTTGAGTACCTAATACATGCCAGGCACTGTGCTGTCTTTTGAAAACACAATCATCTCTGATGAGACAAAAAGAGGCTCAGAGAAGTTAGAGACTGGCCCAAAAGTATGCCCTTAAGTGGAGCATATTCAAATCCCTGCCTCTCCTACCCTAAAGCCTGAGCATTTTTTATTTTTAATTCTCTTTCTCCTACAGCACATGCCTCCTATAAATATATCAACAGAGAGAGGCTTGGGTGTGTTGGTCTGTGGACTGGTTTAGCCAGAAGGACAAGCCTGACCACAGGAACACTGTTTTCATTTTGTCCATTCTGTGTACCTCATAATTGTGTATCCCTCAGAAACACTTTGGTCAAATAAATATAAGACACATGAAAACATCCCTGTCTCATCCCCACAATTTAAGTCATATTTGCCAAAAGTTAAATTTGTTAAATTGGTGGTTCACCAGCCTTAAACTGATTCACTCGCACACTTAACTTCAAGGGGACCACAATGTAATGTTCTCCATCTGAATGCTTCCAGGACCTCTTCATATCACTTATTCATATTACTCATTCAACAGTGTTAGTCAACAAAAGACAGTTGGACAAAGGACAAAAAGGCCAATGACAGCTGGAGTGGAATGACAATTGGAACTGAGCCAAACATAAACTACGTCTTCAGTCCAACAATAAATGCAATTTCCCAGCCAGTTTGATTTCAGGTGTGTTCATTTCTGTTTCCTTGCATGAATTTTTGTGACTGAATTCAGTTTAGTGGTTTTCAGAAAAATTGTAAAAGTAATAAATACAAATTGTAGAAATATATACTATATTCTCTGTGTTACAATTGGTATAGATTCTTCCTTACCTTTCTTCATATGCTATAAACATTTATAATTAGCCCTGGCCAGTTTGGCTCAGTGGTTAGAGCATCGGCCTGCAGTCCAGAGAGACCGGGGTTCGGTTCCCGCTAAGGGCATGTACCTCGGTTGCGGTTTGTCCCCGGCCCTGGGTGGTCATGTGGGTGGCAGCCACTTGATGTGTCCCTTTCACGTCGATGTTTCTCTCTCTCTCTTCCTCTCTCTCCCTCCCACTCTATCTGAACCAAAAAAATGAAAAAATGTCCTCGGGTGAGGATTAAAAAAAATAATAATAATAAAATAAATAAAATATGTTTAAAAAAACATTTATAATTATACAAAAGTTTTTCTAAAGAATTTTTAATATTAAAAAAAATAATTAATTTGCCCTGGCTAGTTTTGCTCAGTGGGTAGAGCATTGGCCAGCAAACTAAAGGGTCTCAGGTTCAATTCCCAATTAAGAGCACGTACCTAGGTTGCAGGTTCCAACCCCAGCCCCAGTCAGGGTCGTGCAGGAGGCAACCAATCAATGTGTCTTTCTCACATTGATGTTTCTCTCTCTTTTCCTCCCTTCTTTCCACTCTATCTTAAAAACAAAACAAAAAATCAGTGGAAAAATACCCTTGAGTGAGGATTAAAAAGAATAGTAATAAATAGCCCTGGCCAGTTTGACTCAGAGTTTAGAGTGTCGGCCCGTGGACAAAAGAGTCTCAGGTTCGATTCTGGTCAAGGACATGTACCTGGGTTGCAGTTCAGTCCCTGGCCTCAGTTGGCAGGGCAGGAGGCAGCCGATCAATGTGTCTCTCTTGCATCCATGTTTCTCTCTCTCTCTCTCTCTCTCTCTCTCTCTCTCTCTCCCCCTCCCACTCTATCTGAAGATAAATGAAAAAGTGTCCTCAGTGAGGATAAAAAATAATAATAATAGTAATAAATAAATTCAACAATTTCTATTTTGTCACTTAAAAATATATCATGCACATCCCTCTAAATCAGAACATTTAGATTGTATTTAATCTTTTAAGTACTTACATCATTTTTTATAATAGCTAAATCAAACTATATTTAAATATTCCTCTAGAAATGAACATTTAGGATGCTTCCAAGTTTTTGGTTGTTTTGTTGTTCTACTGTAATAAATACTACTACAACAACCTTCCTTGCTCATATATCACATACATGTACTTCTTTCACAATAAGATGAAGCCCCCAAAACAGAGCAATTAGCTCCATGGCTCTGCACATTTTTTTAATTAACATTATTATTGAGGCACAGACTTTAAGTGTACAGCAATCAACTTTGACAAGTGACTGTACCCATGAAACTGACACCCCTGTCAAGATACAGAACATTGTTGTCATCCCAGAAAGTTCCCTTGTGCCCCTTCCGAGTAAGACCCACTCCCACGCCCTCACCCCTATCAACCATTGATGGGATTTTTGCGTGTTTCATAATTCCTTACAAACAAATCGGAATATTTACCCTTTTTTCTGTGTTTCTTCTTTTGTTCAGCATATTTGCATTCCTTCATTCCATTATATTATATGGATGTACCACAATATTCATTCCTTTTCATCGTATAAATATTCCATAAAATATTCAATTATTCTTCCACTAATGAACATTTACATTGTTTCTGGTATTTTTTTAATGACAAGTGATGTTACAATAAATTCCTTGCAGTTATGTCTTTATGTGCTTGTACTTGCTTCCTCATGGGATATAGCCCCCAAAACAGGATGTTTTGATTCTTTAAATTTTTAATTTTATTAGGAACTGCCAGATTACTGTCTCCATAGGTGATAGCAATTCAGAACCTTTCCTCACACTTTTATCAATCTGAGGAGCACTTTGGACATCAAGGGTACGAACCCCTAAATGTTAAGGCACTTATTCATGGAAGCAGTACCTACAAAAATATGAAAAATACACATGCTGAGCACAACCTTTGTGTTGAGCACTTTGCTGAGCACTGGTGAGAAAAAGTTCCATAAATCCTGATCCTCATCCTTGAGTGTAAATCAAATGAGAAAGGTACGATTCGTGTAATATGATTAGTGCAAGCATGAAGGTCTTCACGCGGTGTAACAGCAGAGGTTCTTGGGGAAATCAGTTTGGGAGGTCTGGGAAAACATGTCTGGGCAGGGCTTGTCGTGCTAGTTTTAAAGAAGTAAGAGGTAGTTGGAGGGAGAGAGTAGTTGGAGTATTGCAGGTGGATGGAGGGGACTGGAGAAAGCCATAGAGGCATAAAAAACCGTGCACTTTAAAGGGGACTCCAGGAACATGGCTGTTACATGCAAAGAGTGAGCACAAAGGACAACAAAAAAATGTGCTGCAAAAACTGGTGAAACTTGAATAAAGTCTGTAGATTAGGTAACACTGCTTTATTGACATTAAATTTCTTGATAATAACTGCCCTGTGGTTGTGTAAGTGAATCCCTTTGCACCTAGGAAATACACACTTGGATAAAAGGGGCATAATGTCTCTAAATTACTCTCAAATAGTTTAGGAAACAAATATTACTCTATAGATTGGTAGAGATGCATACATACATACATACATAGAGCAAATGTCAAATATCAGCAATTGGTGGAACTAGGTAAAGAATATGTGGGGTTGTTTTGTACTAGTCTTCCAATTTTTCTCTAAGTTTGAAATTATTCCAAAATAAATGTTTTTTGTATTAACATTCAAAATACAATAATGCCTTTAGTGACCTTCAGGTGGTTCTGTGTGACAAGAGTGAATGATATAAAATGGAAAGTGGTGCGCTCAGAGGGCAGAGAGGCAAGCAAAGGACAATTTTATGAGGGCCTTGGTCTGAACTGAGAAATTTTAATTTCATCCTGAAAGCCTTATGGAGTAAAAGAGTGATAACATCCAATCTGCATTTTTAAGAGAATAGTACTTGAGCAGCTTTGTGGAGATGTGCTCTCAGGGGGACCAAAAGAGAGGTAAGAAGACCAGCGCAGAGGCGGCCATGGTAACACAGACAAGTGGAAGCCATGCTGAGGCGGGGGCTGAGAGAATGGAAAGGTGGGCACAGCAATTGATGATATCAGTTCTGAGGTCATCTGTATATAGGTGGTTTGGACTCTTATAAAGAACAGGTTATTGCAGCTTTTTGCCTATTTCACCACTATAACATTAACATCTTCCGAGGACATCCTATTTTTAAAAGGAGGCTGTAAGGTATATCCTACAACACATGGAATGCCTTCTTTAAGTACCTATGACAACAGGCCCACTCAAAAACATATATTAAGGACTGCTCTAGATTGAAAGAAGATCGTGTGTCACCATATGGAAATATTTCCATTAAATACAGCAGCAGTGAGCTGGTATGCAAAATACAGTCGTGGCTCATTGCACTATCTGAGCCAGAAAAGCATCATAGCTCTGAGGAAGGAGAAAGATCTGATTCATTTCCACTGTGCCCCCTTAGCTCAGTCAGGGGCTTCACAGACACAAGAACCATCCAGCCATGCCCCCAGCACCCTTCACCACCACCACCCAGCAAAACTAGTTCCTACAGCTGCCTGTGTTATGCCATATACTCTGATGACAACTAGGAGGGGAAATGGGAACATGGGAGCTTGCTAGAAATGCAAATTCTTGGGCCCCACACCAGACCTACTGGATCAGAAATTGGAAGTGGGCCCCGAAATCTGTGTTTTAACAAGCTCTCCAGGGGATTCCGATGCACAGCAAAGTGTGAGAATCACTATAATAGACTGAAGTGAGGAAAATGAACCTGTTATAATATCCATCCAAGGAGTGGCCCCATCCCAAAATTTGGAAATGATGAGCTTCTCAAGGATGCAAGCCCTATCTTTTAATTTTTTATGTCCTTATAAAGACAAAGTATAATGTATTAAAAATACTGAGTACTGAGTCTGGCTCTTAATGTGGAAATGAAGGAAGGAAGGAAGGAAGGAAGGGAGGGAGGAAAGGAGGGAGAGAGGGAAGGAGGAAAGAAGGAAGGAAGGAAGGAAGGAAGGAAGGAAGGAAGGAAGGAAGGAAGGAAGGAAGGAAGGAAGGAAGGAAGGAAGGAAGGAAGGAAGGGAGGGAGGGAGGGAGGGAGGATCGGAGGGAGGGAGGGAGAAGGAAGGGATTGGGGAGAGAGGATGGGTAGGGGAGTTGAGTTTGGTTGTACAAAATCTGTGGTTTCAAAGCTATCCCAGACTTTTAATAGTCCACATTTTTCTCTCATTCTTCTAACAGCAGCCAAGAAACAATATGCACATGGGAGTGCACAAAAATGAGCCAAGAATCTGTGGGTGGTAAAGGAAAGGAGATAGCGGGAGGGGAAAGGTATTTCTCTTCTGTTCTCATGCACTTTTCTTTCTTCATTTTCTTAGTTCCTTGTTTTTTTCCCTCTCATGGTCTTCTGTTTCTGAACACATAAAGAATTTAACTTAGACAAGCATTCTTACACTCCCAGGGCATGCATGCACGCACCAACACCCAAAGTGAATCTTCTTAGATTTTTCTTCCCCTGCTTTTCCCATTAGCCTAATTGCCCAGAGCCACAGAGGGCCACCCTCTACTCAGCCTGCTCGCTCTGCAGCGTCTCCCTGTTGGTACTTTCTATTGCTTACTACCTACAGGTCCAGGGTTCTGTTCAAACAATGCAGCCTAGCTCCAGGTATATCACAGGCCAAATAAAATCCAATGATTTATCCTCTAATTTGGGATTCACTCTCCTTCCTTCAAAATCAGTGTTTCAAGGCAAAACCAGGTGGTCAGAGAGAAAATAACATCTAACTATGTGCAGGTCTATATGTTAAGTTTTTAAATAACAGTATCATCTACTTTCTTCACAAAAACTCTTTGAACTTCTTATACTCATTAAGTGCATGAAGGTATGTGCCTATTTTGTAGAGGAGGAAATCAAGGATTAAAGAGATTGAGTAATTTACCTAAAATCCAATTGTAAGGAAAAAGCTGCAGATTCCAGAGTGTGTGTTCTTCACTCCTACAGAACAAGAAACCTCAGAATCATAGAATATTAAGATTGAAGTTACCTTAAAAATTATCTAGGCCATTGGTTTTCAACCTTGGCAGCACATTACCATCATGAATAGTTTTTTAAGATCCTGAAGACCAGGTCATATCCTGGACCAATTAAATAATCATTTTTGGAGGATGACCCAGATGTCTGTAATTTTTGAAGCTCTATGGTGATTCTAGTGTACAGAAAAGGTTGAGATTCACTTATTCAAGTTTAGTTCTCATATTTTGTTGGTAAGACAGCTAGTAGCAATAGGAACAAAAATTAGAGTAACAAGGGAAGCGGCTGCTACCCTACCCTCTGACCCTCAATGAACAAAGGAAGGCTTCCACCCACCATGGGGCAAGTGTGAAGTACATTGCTATTCTATTCCAGGGAATTCATTTTTAAACCATCTATGTCTAAGACTGATAGGAAGAGGTATAATTTGCTTTCCTCTGAATTATTAGGCTGGGTGTGGTATTCTAAAAAGAGCAGGGTTAGTGGTCATATGTTCCAGAATCAACTCAGACACTTATACTAACCATAATCTTTGGATACTTAATCTCTTCAATTTTCTTACCTACAAAATTAGTGTAATGGTAGTACATGCCTTATTGACTTCACAGGTACTTCTAAAAATCAAACAAAACAATGTATACAATGTACACCTTTGATGCAAAAACAGTGATGTAATATTGGTTTTTAGCAAGTAGAGAACTTGAAGAAAATGTGCAGTGATGCATACAGGAAAGATTGAGTCTCACTTGTGCTATTCATTAACTATTGTAGCAAAGAAAGATAAGCTCTTTGAAAGACTACTCCCCTCTACAATATGTAGAAAGAAAAATCAATAACATCATGATTGT
This sequence comes from Tadarida brasiliensis, assembly GCA_030848825.1. Classification (NCBI taxonomy): domain Eukaryota; kingdom Metazoa; phylum Chordata; class Mammalia; order Chiroptera; family Molossidae; genus Tadarida; species Tadarida brasiliensis. Next base: position 43,939,298 of record CM061274.1, read on the forward strand.
TTTGGGAAATACATAACATTTTGCACAGTATGTGACACCCAAAAGTTATTTTTAAAGTGTTATTTTCCTTTTACCCTAGCCAGTTAAATTTCTTATTTATTCCATCATGTTGAAGTACACCAGAAAAAAATTGAAGAGTACCAAACATTATTAATCACTTTGATTAAAAGTGGGCCGTCCAAAAGGAGACTTGAGCAAATGCAAAGATATCCCCTGTTCTTGGTTAGGACATCTCAACATCATCAATATATCAGTCCTAAGTGAATTTATCAATTTAATGGGATCTCAATAAAAATACCAACAAGCTATTCATGGAGGTAGACAAATTGACCCTCAAGTTCACATAGAAAAAAAGAGAGAGAGAAAAACCATAAAAGAACAGCTAGAAAACACTGAAACGAAAGAGCTTTGAGGAGAGACTGCTCTATCAGACATTAAATTATTCTACAAAGCCTTGATAATTAAAGCAGTGTGGTACTGGTATATGCATAGACCTTATAGTGGAATAAAACAAAGTCCAGAATCATGCCCAGCGAAATGCAGAAATCTGGTATATAATCGGGTGGCATCAGAGATAATTGGGGCAAAGTTAGTCTTTTTAATAAATGGTGTTGAGGTAACTGGATAACCATTTGGAAAAAAAGATACAATTAAATCAGTTTCTCAAACCATATACAATCATAAACTCTAAATGGATCAGAGATCTTAATATAAAAAATAAAATTATACAAATACTGAAGGAAAACAAGTGAATTCCTTATTAACTTGGTTGTAATGAAATGCTTCTATGACTAAAAATCTAGATGCAGTAAAACAAAAGCCTGATAAAGTTGACTATATAAAACTAAAGAATGTTTGCATAGTCAGTGTAAAACCCACCATAAATAAAGTCAGAAGATAAATGGTAAACTGGAATAAAACAATTGCAATATTTTACACAGATAAGGAGCTAATGCAGAGAATGCTTTAAAACTGAGAAGTAAAAAACCAAAAATCCTAAAGAAAAATAAAAATATAAACAGACAAAAATGTTTAGAATATAAAAATGGCCTTTATATCCATGAAAGATGTACAATACTACTCACAATAAAGGAAATACAAATTAAAACTATAGTGAGATACTGTTTCTCATCTATTAGATTGGCAAACATTAAAAAGCTTGACAACATACTCTGTTGGTTGGTGAGGCTGTGGAAAACAGTCATGTTCATTCATTGCCGGTGGGATTACAAAATGAAGGATACCCTGGCCAGTTTTGCTCAGTGGTTAGAGCATTGGCCCAAGGACCAAAGGGTCACAGGTTCAATTCCCAGTCAAGGGCACCAAGGGCATGTACCTGGGTTGCAGGTTCAATCCCAAACCCTGTTGGGGGTCATGTGGGAGGCAACCAATTGATGTGTCTCTCTCACATCGATGTTGCTCTCTCTCTCTCTCTCCTTCCTGCCCTCCCTTCTATTCTATCTAAAATTCAATGGGAAAATACCCTCAGGTGAGGATTAACCAAAAAAAAAAAAAAAATTCCCTAGGAAGGCAACTTTGGCAATATTTAACTAAACTACATGAGTAATCTCACTGCTAAAAATTTATCCTGAAGATTATACCTCCAATAATATGAAAATACTCAAGCACAAAGTTAATAATTGCAGCATTATTTGTAACTGCAAAATATTAGAAACTACATAAATGCCCAAGCACAGAAGACTGGTTTATTATCACAATTGAGTACTATGATGCCGTAAAAAGAAGGATAATCTCCATGGACTGATATAAATTTATTTCTGAAAGATATTTTTAAGCAAAAAAAAAATAATGTTTGAAAGTAAAATGCAATAAAGTACATACATAAATAGATAAATGATAGATAGAATGTTCCCTGTAAGGAAAAAAAAAAAAAAGGAGGAATAAGATAACACGTTTATTTGTCATCTTTACAAGAAGAAACAAAAAGAAGGATAAGAGCACAAAACAAGAGCAGAAGAGGACCAAGTGGAAGGGATATAGGAGAAAGTGGTGCTTATAACTATATTTCTCTGTATAGTTTTGAATTTAGAACAGTAAAACATGTTACCATTCTAGATACTTAAAAAAAAATCAAACCAACAAAGAGAAAAAAATTAAAAACCTAAAACTGAAAGCAAAACAAAATCATAAATCCAATTATATTTCAAATGAATACTATATCCATAGTTAATAGGGAAAGGAAAAGGACAAAAAATATCTAAGAAACATATGAGCAGAGTATTTGACTTCAAAAATATATATCTTCAGTTTTGTGCAAGGTTGTGGAGTGGGGGAAACCCGCACACAAAACCTGAACACCTTTTCTGTAGGTTTGCTTATTGTAGCACCATGAGCAAAGTAATTCTAAAGCTATCTTGGATAAACTATGGCAATAAAGGAATAAATGTGTCGATAGTGGGAGCCAGGGTTCTCACTATGAAAGGAAACTACAAATACAGAATGGCAGAAGGTAAGCAAGAACCCCATGGAGATAGATTGGATTTGTAAGAACAGGTGAACTCATGATTTTGAAAATATACATTTATGCATGCATATGTATGTACATATGTGTGTATGTATATATGTATGTTTCTGTATATGTGTACATTATATTTATATATATGCTTTGTCTGCTGAAAGGCCCTAGAAGCAGAGATACCTTGGTAGCAATGAGCACTCGACTCATAGCACACAGTTCTTCACTTTTAATACCATTCCCCACTAACAGGATACAGAGCTCCTGGGGGAAACAGCCAATTCTGGGGCTGTGGAAGGGTAGGTACAAGATGAGCTTGGAACATCTTATAATGATGAATGTGAAAAATGGTGAGGCCAAATCATAAAGACATGGAAGTCAGCTTGATGGGGTACCACTGGCCAAATCTGGGACAATTTGAGCCAACATGGACAGCAATGAATTATAAACCATTGCAGGGAGGGGATCCATAAGTCCTTACCACTATGTGCATATATGCATAACCAATGGACATAGACAACAATGCTGGCGGGGTGGTCAGGATCAGGAGGAGGGTGTCAATGGGGGGAAAAGGAGAAACATCTGTAACAAAAATAAATTAATTAATTAAAAAAAAAAAAAGAGGGAGAGCTCTGGTTGATTTGGCTCAGCAGTTAGAGCGTTGCCTGTGGACCAAAGAGTTGTGGGTTCAATTCTGGCCAAAGGCATGTACCTCGGTTGTGGTTCAGTCCCCAACCCTGGTCAGGGTCGTGCAGGAGGCAACTAGTCAATGTGTCTCTCTCACATCGATGTTTCTCTCTCTATCTCTCTCTCTCCCTCCTACTCTGTCTGAAAATAAATGGAAAAATATATCCTTGGATGAGGATTAAAAATAATAATAATAATAATAATAATAAATGAGGGAGAGCCCTGGCCACTGTGGCTCAGTTGGTTAGCTTGGTGTCTTTCTGAGAGCCTTACAAGGAAGACCTGCTTAGTGATCAGAAAAATGTTGGTGCATTAAAAAACAAGAAAAGAAAAAGAAAGATATTGGGGTGTTTAATCAGCTTTCACAAGTTTGAAATAAATGTTTAGTTATATTACTCATAGAATTGTATCACATTTTTTTCTTATTTCAAAATGATGTCTTGAGACCCAACAGTAGTATCTTTTCAATTTCACATTTTTAGTGCTTACCTCTACTTAGATATTAATGTTAAAATTCTGAGGGGAAAAAAATATAGAATTAAATATTTCACACCCTATAAAAACTTAGTGTTCTTTAGCTCACATGGAGATACAGAAGCTGAAATCAGAACATTTTTATTTCAATATTTGCTTCTTAAAGATGAATGTAAACAGAATATAACCTACTGCTTACTCAATATTCAGACAGCTTACATTTGCAGACCAGCTATACCTTTTCTCGATGACCTGAGGTTGTTAGACCAGATGGGTCCCAGGGATTGATTTGTATAGCATGACCTCAGGCCTTACTTTTCTGTGCTTTTGTTTGTTTGTTTGTTCTAGAGGAAACAAATTTGTTGTAGATATTGCTACTTGAAAAGCTTCCTATTACTATGCCATAGCAAGAAAGTATAATTGACTAATTCATACACTATTTGCTATTTATACTTGAATCAACTAAGCTAATTGTTGAATCAAATGAGCTAATTGTTGGTTTGTTTACTTAATAGGCTAAGTCAAAATAGCCATTAGTGGCCATTAGTAAATGAAATAGTATTTGTTTTAAAAAAAATTTTTAATTCCACTCTGCATTTCATATGTGGTGGTTTTATATAAATACACTTCGAATTAAGGCATGACTTTAAAAAGTTAACATTTAATTTCTGTTAACTGTCTGTATAAACAAAGGGAAAATTCATAATTTATACATTTTCTGTGGTAGATATCAGATCATGTCCTTGCAGTTACAATTTACTTGGCTCGACTAGCCTGCACTGATTTCAACATTCAAAGGGAGACAAGAGTGAGAATTGAAAGAATGGAGGGAAAAAAGAAAATGTAAGGAGGGATAAAAAAAAATAAAAGGAAAACAACAGAGGAATGAAAAAAGAAAGTGTCAACAGGAAAGAAAATAGAACAAATGTTAAGAAAAGAGAAGAAAGGGAAAAACATAATGAGGCAGAGAAGGAACAGGAGAATATTAAAAGTTCTCTCTCACCTGCCAGATCATTGAAAAGACCCTGAACTGGAACCACCTTATTTACATGTTGGTAAAAAGAGAGTACTAAATTCTTAATCAGAGAGGGCAATTACCTGTGTTTCCTATTTCTTCTGTTTGTTTAATATAAATTTATTTTATGTAAACTAAATCTTAGCTTGCATGAAAGTAGAAATACTTGAACAAAAGATAAGCATTTGTCATAGAGATGGATATTAACTATAATAGATAACTGGGCTGAGCCGAGACTATGCAGCTTGTCTGCAATTGGTAAGAATTGCCAACTATTAATAAAGCAGTTTTCTTCTTCCAGTTGTCACTGTGTGCTATTCTTTGAAGCATTCCCTGAGGAATATTTTTAAACAAGCTTAGATAGAACTTGTCGTGGTATCATATAACTGCTATTGAACTGTTCTGAGCTTTGAATCAGCCATGTATCTTTTGTGCGAAAAAGAAAAACAATCTGTTGTAAACGTGCATAAGAATTGACAAGACTTTCTCTAATAGCTATATCCTAGGAATACATATTTATGAAGGTTTTAAATATATATATATATATTTTTTTTTATTGATTTCAGAGAGAGGGAGAGAGAGATAGAAACATCACATTGGCTGCCTTCTGCACACCCCCTACTGGGGATCAAGCACCCCAGGCATGTGCCCTGACTGGGAATCAAACCAGTGACCTTCTGGTTCATGGGAAGATGGTCAACCAACTGAACCACACCGGCCGAGCTATGAAGGTTTTTAAACACTGGCTTGGTAAACACATACTACATTCTCAGATGGTTTAAAATATGAACCACTGACCTTAATAATCACTGTAATTTACTTTTCAGATAAACCTGTGGTTTTCTGACCATCAAACAGCCTATAATGTTCTACATTAAAGAACCTTTTTCCTCTCAGTATTTTAATTTATGATTAAATATAGACATTATTCAAAATAACTGTCTCAACTTGTCTTAATGTTTATATAATTTCCTTCCAGTATTTTAATTTATGATTAGATGTGGACATTAGTCAAAATAACTGTCCTTACTTGTCTTAATGTTTATAAAATTTTCCAAACTGTATCAACTCTTCTTTAATATTCTATCTTTTCACAATGAAATCAATGGGGTTATTTGGAGAAAAACAGAGCAAAAGTTCAAGTGAAGAGATCATTTTCCCTCTCATCTCAAAATTACTTTTCTCTTTCAAATCTTACAATTAATCCATATAATTTTTAAGTGGAAACGTGTCCTTGTTTTAAAAGTACTGAAGGGTTGAATGGCAAAGCTGGTATGGAGTGATATATGAATGTTCTTAGGACACTTAAAAATTTTAAATAAGAATGAGTGATGACTATATTTGGGTTTACAGAAGCCCATAGAATAAATGGCATTCTTTCTTTTGATTTATGATGGAGTTTATTTCAGGATTCCCAGAATGACTACACATAGACTTCTAGTAAAACACCCCACATGTTTTACACTTAACAAGAGGCAATATGATTCCAAGAATGGTTTTCATGTAATAGTCCATCATATATGTTACTACTGCCCTTGCATAATTTATTTGTATAGCAATCATAATTATGTTTCTCGGTATTCTTTCTTTAACCTCCAAATAATGTTATCTGCTTTTGAAACAGAAGTCATCTGAAGCAAAATGATATAAAGGTAAGCTCATCACCAATTAACTTAAGGTTCATTGTAATTCATGAGTTTCTAATTCCTGTACTTAAGACACCAAAATACTATTTCCTCCCATCTCTACTTGTGACATTTATCTCCAATGAGAGCTAAATACCAAGACTGTCTTAAAAATTAAGACCTGAGTCAAAAACATAGAAGCACAGGTAAAGAACTATAGAATTTCTGAGCTGATGAAGATTTTAAAGATAATGTACCATACATTTCTAAAGAAAATGAAGTCCACGAATATGAAAAGACCTTCCAAATCTTGCAGCTACTTGGGGGCATGAAGCTGATGTGAGAATAAGTAGAAAAGAAGATAAGTACATTTGATAAGTACATAAGAAAAAGTAAGAGAATTAACAAAGTCATGGCAACATAGGTAATGAGACAGTATTCCAAAATATTCCCATGGAGGCAGAATGGCTGTGGAAGACTGACCAGGAACCCCCTCTGACGTGGTTGTGAGCTGTGAAGCTCTCTGCCAAGGTTGTTCCTTCACCTCACGCAAGAAGCAACAGGCTTTTCACTGTCACTCTGAATACATGATCTGTCTGTAGATATACCCTATACAGCCTCTAGACTGGACTACCCCACTTCTAATTATTTTATCAACAGAAAATGACAGTCTTTAATCAAACACATGGAAAAATGTTTTAAATAATGAAGTATATTCCCTGGTGTTTTTGGTTTTTGTTTTTTTTTTAGTCAGGAAGCAGAACAGGAAGGAAGGATGTGTCAGGGACAACACAACCTCTATGATTAAGGTTAAAAAGGAAAAACCTTCTTGCCCTCAAAGTGAAAATCCCCTTCTATTTTAAGGAACACTCTCTTACTTTAACGAATCTCTCCAATGAATAATTAGGGTTATATCGTATTATCCTGGGACATCTATTTTCCAAAGAAAAAGCTTTTAATGCATCCATAAGAAAGGAAACAATATATAATCTGACAACTAAGGAAGAGAAGCACCTGTTTCCAAATGCCCTGTCTGTTCTGTTCTCATCAGGCCAAGGAGCCCAAATGACTAGGGCCGGAGACACTGAACTCAGCTTTGTGGAGGTGAAAAGACTCCAAGACAAGTTCTCTAGCCACAGGGTTTTACGTGGCTGCTTTCCTGTAGCTATTGCCCTCAAAAAGCCTCTACTTTGCCTTAACGTGATGTCTCATAGGCAGAGAAGAGGACAACACAGTGTTTGAAAACTTTGCCAGCTTTCAGGGTGAAATCATAATTGTGTACTTTAAATTTGGCTAGAAAGAGATGTATATGAATAGCTGCTGTTTAAGTGCTCACCCAGTTAAAATGCAAATGATAGTACCAAAAATTACCAAAGTCTACACTCCAGATGTTCTGATTATTCACTACGGCTTTTTTTTTTTTCTGGCTACATTTATTCTCTCTTACGTGTCTCTGAATTAATTCTACCACACAACCCTCCTTATGAAAACTCCTACTTGTTTCTTAAATGATCTTCTTTTATATCTTTAAAGAGTTGGAATCAAAAAAATAACTCTCATGTTCCCAAGTAATGAGGAAAACAGATCTTCATTTCCATATCCCAACAGTCAATTATATATAAACAAACTAACAATAACATAGAGTGGCAGACAACCTATTTATGAAGTCCCATTGATTGCTCTGTGGAAACAAAAGTGGCCCAGTTTTCCTCAAGAGCATGTGAGGAGAGGTCTATGGTAAGACCCTGAAAAGAGGAATTCATGTTCTTTGATTAGTGCCCAACTCCCTGCCATGACATGGCTTAATTCAGTCTGCTTCTTGAACCTGAGGGAAAACACACACACACACACACACACACACACACACACACACACACACAGGCCCCCTCTCTGCATGAAAGCCCCGTTGCTATTCATAAACCATTGGATGTGATTCCAAACGGAGCAGGAGAGAGCAAGTTTTTTATTTTCCCTCTAGCCTCACAATCTCCCTCTGGTGCCCCTGAGTGAGTTCTTTAGTTTCCTCAATCTTCAGTATCTTTGTCTGTTAAAGGGGAGCTCATGTTGGTCCTACCTTAGGGGGTTATAGGGAGAAGTCAAGGAAATGATACCTGTAATGTGGCATGTATAATGAGTGGTCAGCAAACACTTTTTTCTGTTATTAAAATAGCAAACCTAGCCCTGGCTGGTTGGCTCAGTTGGTTAGAGCATTGTCCTCTACGTACAACAAAAGGTTGCAGGTTCAATTCCTGGTCAGGGTACATACCTGGGTTTTGGGTTTGATCCCCACTCCAGGAGAGCAGGGAAGGCAACCGATCAATGTTTCTTTCTCACATTGATGTTGCTTTCTCTCTCTCTCTCTTTCTCTCTCTCTCTCTCTCTCTTTCCCTCCTCTCTCCCTCTCCCTCCCTTTCTCTCTAAAAATCAATTTAAAAAAATAGAGCAAACCTAGGAGGAGAGAGGGAAGTCAGAGTTGTTTTTCTTCTAGTTAGTTGTTGTTTTTAAGGGAATAGGGGAGAGTGAATTGCTGTTTAGGTATCTTCTAGAAACAGCTTTGTTTAATGCAGAAGGGTAAGTTTGAACTCAACTAAAAGGCCAGGGCTAAAGGGTCAATAGAATGAGTTTGTAGTAATGCCCTTTAACTTGGTTAATATAACTTCTTCTGACAACAGCCTGCTTGCAAGACCATGAGCAAAGAAAGGCAGGTGAGCTCAGGGGTCGGGTGGAAGCTGACGAATGGACAGACGCTAAAGCCATGGTTCTCAAAGTCTAGTGGACATCAGAATCACCTGGAGGGCTTGCTCAAACACAGACTGCTGGGTCCCACCCCAGAATTTCTGCAGTAAGCCTGGGATGGCAGGGCTTCAGGTTCTGTGTTTATAACGAGCTCCCAGGCAATGCTGATGCTATGAGTTCAAGGACCACACTTTGAGTAGCACTGGTCCAGAGAACTAGGAACAGAGCTGTAATCACTGGTAAGCATCCAGGCTAGATTTAAAAGGGGGAAAAGTAATCATTGAGCACCTACTGTGTGCCAGTAGTTTGATAGGCATTATTTAATTTCGTGGGTTCAACAACCCTGGGAAGTGTTTTCCAGTTTTTCAGATAAGTACATTGCAACTTAGAGAGATAAGGAACTTGCCCAAAGCCACACAACTAGTAAGGACGTAAAACCGGTCCTCTGATCCAGATCTTTCCCACTGCAAAGCCCATTTTTTCCCAATGTGTCATGCTCTTACCTTCTCTCTGCAAGTGAAGTCAGGAAGGTAACCAAAGGCTTGCCTAATAAGGTTTTAAATACCTTCTGGATGGTAACAACTCCCCAATTTTTCTTTCCAGGCCAGACCCAGCTCCTGAAACCCAGCGCTCAGCTGCCACCCCAATAGCACTAACTTCCCCCTCAGCTGGTCCTAATTGAGCTGCTAACATCATCATCAAGGTGCTTCCCCGCAGTTTTCCCGTCTCTATCCTTGCAAATGCTCAAGCCAAACGTCTTCCTCTGCTCCTTTTCACTCTCCACATCTAATCTGTCAGCAAATCCTGAGGGCTCGGTCTTCAAAACAAACCCAGCCATTTCTCACCGCCTCCACTACCCGCACCCCAGTCCTAGCCACCAGTGTCTCTGTCACTGATTACATACTCTCTGCTCCCATCCTGGCTCCTCTGGAGCTTATCTTCATCTCTGCAGCCAGAGTAATCTCGTGAAACCTGAGTCAGATCACGTCTCTTTCTGCTTGAAACTCTCCAGTAAAGCCTCATTTTACTCAAAATGAAAACCCAAGTCCCATGTGATACGGATCCCAGTGCCTCTTCGATACTGCCCACCGCTTCATCGCACCTCCGGCTGCCCTCCCCTCCCCTCTCCTCTCCTCCCCTCTCCTCGTACCAGCCTCAGTGACCTCTCTGGCTCTCAGTAAAGCCTGCCACACATTGTCGCACTGGGACTTTCCACTGGCTCTTCCTTTTCCTTCAAACTCTTTCCCCAGATGGAATGGCCAACACCTTCCATCCGTCCAGTCTTCGCTTGAATTACACTTTCTCAGTATGGCCTATTTAATTTAAAGATAGAGTCACTCTTGCAAACACAATTACTCCCAGGAATCCTGAGTCCCCTTTCTTTACATTTTTCTATTCTTTTCTTTTTTTTTTCTCTCTCATAACCCTTCAGAAAACACTGTATCACTTACTTGTTTGTTATATGTATTATGCATTGTTTGTTCCCCTTACCTCAGAATGTAAGCTCTATGAGAACAGGAATCTTTAAATTTTGTTCACTGATGTATCTGAAGTGCCTCAAACTATGCTTGTCACATAGTAGGTGCCCAATAAATATTTGTGGAATGAATGAGGACAGAACTGAATTCAGTGGAAACAAGAAAGTGGACGCAATGCAAAGTCAGAATAATGATGACAGCACTGTTTCTGAACTGGAGCTCTTTGTGATCTCGTGGATCTGGTGATAAGGCCAAGTAGGTATGACTGCAGGCAAGGCCGGGGGAAGGGGATGGTCTGCGTGGCAGGACAAACAGAGAGCAAACACAGGAGTCGAAGTATAAAAACTTTTCTGATCAGTGTCCTCAGAAAGAAATAAGAGGATATGGGAAAGTGAACATTTATTTTTCTTTTTGAAAGTGTTCAAAGTTTCATAGTAACTGTAAAAAAATATGTATCATTTCTCAAGTCAACATTTCTTTACCTTACAAAATCTACCTATTTTTTTTAAAAAAAGGGTAAATAGGACCAGATTCTATTCTAGGAACCCCTGTCATGTTCCATAGTCGGAGCTTCTACGCTGTTTCTGTTTGAACCAGAACAGCGACAGAAGAGGCTCCATTCACTGAAGCAGAATTCCAGGGTCGAGGATGTCAGAACTCTTTGGGTAGGCAGTAATCAAAAGGCCAATGGAGGCTGCCTGAAACAAGGGAGGAAAAAAACATTATTGGCTTTTGTAATGTAAAAATCCAGTAATGGTTTCAGGTCTGGCTTGATCTAGAAACAACCCCAGTGTTAATCAGGAATCGGATTTTCGCCATCAAGCTCTGCTTTCCTCTGACTTGACATCATTTTTTCCAGGCAGGCTCTCCTAAGATATGGCCTCCAGCATTTCTGGTTTATATTTCTCATATTAGCCACCCCATCAAAAGAGCCTCTTATTGCAAGATAAGTTCCAGGCTTGTCTTTCCCTGGCCTGACTTGTGTCCTCTCCCCTAAGCAAATTATTATGGCCAGGCAATGCAGTCCTCTTATTGTCTAGTCTTTGGTTTTATGCATATTTACTCCTGGAGCCAAAAGATGGATCAGACCCCACATGGACTGACTGCAGAGAAGAACAATTCCTCAAATAAAAACTGGGACTCTTTCATCAGAAAAGGGGAAAAGGATGCTGTGTAGGCTGCAAACGTGTATTGGTATTTCGTCAGGGTTTTACAGGAGAGAATCTTACTGCTTTTATAACAATGGTCTCAGGAATATACATGAAGTGAAGGCCAAAACCATTTCTTTTCATTTAGAAAGTCCATATTTTTGCAAGAATACGTTATTTTCAGTGACTGCCATGGTTGAGAACAAGTTTGGTTTTTCAAAAATAATCCTAGACACTGCTGAGTCCTATGTCACCTTTCCCCTTAGCAGAGGTCTGGTATTTCCCAGATTTGGTGTTAGACACTAGGTAAATACAGACAGAGGCAAAATGTACCATCAGGGCCGGCCACAATGTTCCTGCCTTTCTCCATCTCCTCAGCCTTCTAATTAGGGACCTCAGCAAACGGCATCATCTTGAACACTCTATTTCCAGGTCTCCCACCTGTCTTGGTCCCAGGTTCCCATGGCTGCCTGTCATCCTGCCCAGTCCTACCCTCCAGAAACCTCATCCCTTCTTATTGGCAGCTGTAGTCATGAAGATTGTTTGTGAAAATACTTTGGAAGGATTGAGACCTTCAGACCTGACCTCAAAAATCTAGAAACATCTCAGAAATGTCCCTTTATGACTACTCACAGGTCTGACCCTGCCTGGACTCCAACAAGAAAACCCATCAGCACCATCTCAGGTATTTTCCCTCCAGAGTTGGGCAAAACATCATGATACCCTGGGGCAAGGAATCTTAGTTCTACAGGTAAAAGTAGTGACCTACTTTGACCTTGTATTTTCTTAAATAGGAAAACAAAAAGGACTTGCAGGCAAGTGGTGGGAATACAGATGGTATTCCTCATTGCTGTTGAGAAAACCCACTTGGCAGTGACGCAGAACAGCAGCAGGAATAATTGAGGAAAAGAAATGAAGGAAGCATCTCTCCTGACCTTTGTTATCCTACAGCCTTACTTTTCTTTTATTTCTTCAGCAAATATTTACTTTGTGCCTATCATGTGCCAGACACAAGGCAGGTCTCAAATTCAAAAGACATTGTCCTGCCCGGCTTGTGTGGCTCAGTGGATTGAGTATCATCCCATGGACTGAGAGATCCCGGTTCAATTCCTGCTCAGGACACATGCCCAGGTTTCAGGCTCGGTCTCCAGTGGGGGGGGTGCAGGAGGCAGCCAATCGATGTTTCTATATCACATCTATGTTTCTATCTTTCCCTTCCTCTCTCTCTAAAAAAATCAATTCAAAAAAACATATTTAAAAGACCTATTCTTCCTCCCAAATGCTCAGTCCAATGGGGGCAAACGTGTACATACTGCAATGTGCACAGTGAGTGCAGTAATTGAGCAGATGATGACAGGGGTGACTAATGAGGGGTGGAAGAGAGGCTCCTAACCCAGCTCAGGGAAGTAGGAGTGCAGATTAGAGTGAGGTCTCAGCAAAAACTCCTGGAGATTAAAGTGAGCTGAGTCCTAATGAGTGACTTAGTTGGAAGGAGGACAGCATGGTGTGTAGAACATCATTTCCAGCAGAAGAAGGACAGCAAAAAGCAAGGCAGCCAGGATATAGCTTGGCATGTTCAAGCAGTGAGTAGAGAACCCAACAGGAACCAGATCGTGTAGAAGTGTTAGGCCAAGTTAAGAAACTTGGACGGTATCCTGTAGCCAAAGTCCATGAATAACTATCAACACATTTTATGCATGGTAGTAATGTAATCCAATTTTCATTTTTGATAGATCATTCTGGCAGCTCTGTAGAGGGCTGGGTTTTAGAAGGCAAAATAAGTCAGAGGGAAATAGATGAAAGATTGAATTAGAAAGATTGAAAATGGTGGCCAATAAAAGAGGGGAAGAAATACATTTGAGAAAGATTTAGGAAGTAAAATAAGAATAAGTTGGAATTAATTGGATGTATAGGATGAAGGAAAGAGTGAAGAGACTAGGATCTGCTTACCAGCTGGTGACTACCGTAAATAGGAGGCGAGGTGGAACCATTTGCCATGGAAGGCAAAGAGAGGGTAGCTATGGGAGCAATCTGGCATTTTGGGGTGGCAAGGATGTGGGTGCTTTCCATGAACCATGGATGCAATGAAAGGCCAGCATCTTCAAGCCATCTTGATGGGACCTGCCCATAAAAGTTGCTCATGGGGAGAAGGAACCTGAGGAGTTGGAGACTGTGGGATAGATTGCCAAAGGCAAGAGCGGAGGGCTGGACCCAGAAGTCAGTATTAGAATGGATGACCCGGGTCACATTCAACAGGAGTGAATTCCAAAGAACACATCAATGTCCCATAAAAGAGCCAGGGAGTGTTAACCACGATAGAACACAAGCAGCACAAGTGACAAAAGACTCTCTTCATCTAACTGAGAAAGGCTGAGAAAGAGGGACAGATCTTCTTGACACTTGAAGTCCCCTGGATGTAAGATTGCTGTTTTGGTACTAGGGTGAATTACTTTCTAACACTCAAAAATGAGTTATAATTAACTAACTGAGATTTTTTTTTTTAATGTAGCTGAAAGTGACTAGAATGGAATCTACTCAAGATCTTGTTCAATAATGAGAGGGGAGGGGTATGTTGTTGCGCTATGGTCTGAATAATGGTGTCTCCCCCAAATTCATATGTTGAAATCCTAATGCCCTATATGACGGTACTAGGAGGTCTGGCCTTTGGAGGTGATTAAGTGATGAAAGTGGGGCCCTTATGAATAAAACAGATTTTCTTATAAGAGAGAACCCACAGAGCTCCCTAGCCCCTACCACATGTGTGGACACAATGAGAAAGCACCAGCTCTTAAACAGGAAGAGCGACCTACCAGAGAACACAGCCATGCTGGCACCATGATCTTGGTCTTTCCAGCCTCCCGAACTGTGATACATTTCTGTTGTTTATAAACCATCCAGTGTGGTATTTTGTTATAGCAGTCTGAACAGACGAAGACAGGCATGGTTAAAAACAATGTTTACAGAAAAATAAAGCCAATTCCTAAATGTCTTGTCCTTCCTGACTTTACTCCACCAAGTTTATCGCTTTCTTAAAAACCATTACATTAATATCTCAGTGCTCCATATTCTCATAAGGTTAAGGACCATTGTTAAGGAAAATTGGTGTAGATCTATTTCATACAGTCATCTTGATAGTGACAATCTACTTTGACTGACCTGGTCAGATCTAGTGAGATCATCATCATTTTCATCTCTTAAGTGGCTGATGAAGACTTTGTCTAGGAGTAGGTGAAGGAGCATCAGCTCTGGTGCTTTCTTTGTTTAATTACTTGTGCTTGCTCTTAGTTTAGTCTTTAGTTTCTTTGTAGGAATCTGCCTAATCCACTTGTTCATCTTTTAAGGGTTAGTTTAAGTCGATGTAATAATTTGTAAATGCAGTTAACATAATACAAGTAACCTACAACACACTAATCACAATGCTCTGAAAGCAAATAAGTGAAGATACCAAGGTCAACCCTTCCCCCCAACACAGGCACACAGTGGAGCTCCCACTCTTACCATCAGACACCTCACAGACCATGGGTTACACGTAACCATCTGGTATACACTAACAGCACCAGTGTCAATATGTGTATTCATCTTTAGTAAAGCTTAATTTTAGATGGGAAAAAAAAAAGAAGCCTTAACATTTCTGTCCGCCTCCCAGGGGGTCATCTCTCACACTGCCTGCTCCTGGAAACCACTGTTGTGGTCCACCCTGTGCTCTGCAGACCCATCCCAGCATCAGTCACTCCCAGGCTCAGGTGGTGCACCAGCATGCTGGCTGCTTTCTCTTCTTTGCTCTCTGCCCCTTCAAGGTCCCATTGACTCTCTATAGGCCTTCAAAAACCCCTGGATGTTCTCAAGGAGCCTGTTCTGCATGGTGATTTCCCCTACTTTGAACCTCAAAACACAGAATTCTGATTACTTTTCCTGGGCAGTGGGAGAGGGATGTCTCTATAACTCAGCTGTGAGCCATCCTTCCAAAGGATCTCTGGATGAAGTTGAGACCAGAAAGCAAGGTTGAACTTCTGAGTGGGCACCTGGGACATGCAGAGGCAGCAGTACTTGAAGGACTGGTCTTGGGGAGGGCACAGGAGATGGGGCCAAGTCAAGGCTCCAGTTCTAGGAAAGGATGATTTATTTATTATTTTTTATTAAGCAAGCAACAAAGATTCTGGCTAGGTTGTAAACAATGGGAGGTTGTGTCATGGCAGAAAGGACTTTCTCATGAACTTGGCTTAAACTGCACTCTCTTAAAAGTTTCTGAGCTCTTTTCTACCTACTGAGTCTTCTTAATGCCCTCAGTTTCCATCTTCCCTATTGATACTCCTTTTTGATCCTAGCACTTCGCTAATTCCCTGAGGCTATCTCTCATAATTCTACTTATCCTGAAAAAAAAAAACAACCACCATCTTTCTGATCTTTTCTAAGCTTCCTTACGTTGGGACTCTTGGTAATATTTTATATGCTCCAGCTTGCCTTCAAAGCTTCCTAACTCTCAATTCTTCTCCTCCCTTATCCTTGAGGATATTTTTGTAGTTCTCCATAGAGAAATGTATCTTTTATCCTGGTATCTTTTATTCCAGATATATGTCTGTCTGTCTTTTTTCATGGATATACAGTATTTTGGATTGTGTTATACATACTTAAGATTTTTTTGTCTGTTTCATATAGCTCTTTCATACCTTTTTGAATGCAAATTTTAAAAAGAAATAGTGGAATAATAAAAAATGATCGGTGGAAAAATAAAAAGTTTAAAATAATAAATAACACTTTTAGAGATAACATAAGTTATTATTTTTACAAATTAAAAAGAGGTTTAAAAAAAGAGCAGAGATAATGTATAATTTTGGCAAACTTTATCACATTATCACATACATAATGCTGTATGAATTCTAATCTATTTTCCCTTAACTCAATTTAGGTAACAAATGTTATTTCCATTTTGGTGCTAGTAATGAAATGGATATAAAATGACACCATTTGGGAATATATATATCTCCCCAGAGAATATATATATATTTTCCATCCACTGTGTATTTACTGTATATACATAGAAAGAATAAGTATAGAGAATAAATATAGAAAATGTGTGTGTGGGTATGTGTGTGTGTATATTATATATATATATTATGTGTATTTCCTACTTAGTTGTATATCTCTAACTGTATAGCGAATATATACATTCTCTTTTTTTTTTTTTCCCCTTTATTGATTTTTAGAGAGAGAGGAAGTGGGAAGGAGAGAGAGATAGAAATATCGATGAGAGAGAACATCGATTGGCCGCCTCCTGCATGCCCCCCACTGGGGATCGGGCCCACAACCTGGGCATGTGTCCGACCGGGAATCGAACCGGCAACCTCTCGGTGCATGGATCGATGCTCAACCACCGAGCCACACCGGCTGGACTAGTTTCTACAATTTCTTTCCAGAATAGTAATTTAAGCAATATTCTTTAGTGTAGTTAATTTTTCCACATTTATAAATTTGTTTTTAAAACATGTAAAGTGTGAGGTTAAAAATATTATTTCTAGATTATTTTAACCAAAGAAAAGGCATGAGGAACAGAAATTTTTTCAGAGTTGGGAAATGCTGTATTACCCAAACTAACAGATTCCTTTCTCCTTCACATGATTGTTCATTGATCAAGTAAAATGGCGGTAAAAGTTACTGAGCTTTCAACCTCCTATTACCATTTAAAAGGAGCCATGTAGAGTGTGCTCTTGGTGCCCCATGGGATCTAGCTGAAAGCAGCCTACCGCTGAGACCACAGCCTTGCTGTGCTCCTTTCCTTACCCTATCCTGTTTCTGTGCTTCCCTTCTTCTGGGAACACTCCACAGTAGATCACTCAAACAAGAATCCCCATCCCAGGCTTTGCTTCTAACCAACCTGACTTAAGAGGAGTCCTAAGCAACAAGTTTCTCAGAAAGGACCATTACTGGATCAGCTGTCTGAAACCTCAGAAATGAATGCTATCCTGCTCGGATTTTGTTTTTTGTTTTTTTATCTTCAATTTACAACCCTGTCAATTTTTTTTTTAGGTATAATTGTCATATAACCTTATGTTAGTTTCAGGTATACAACATAATGACTTGATATTTGTACATGTAACATAAACATCACAATAAGTCTAGTTAATATCTGTCACCATACACAGTTACATGATTCCTTTTTCTTGTGATGAAAACTTGTAAGATCTACTCACATAGCAACTTTCAAATGTGCAATATAGTATTATTAACTATAGTCAACATGTTGTACATTATATCCCCATGACTTGCTCAGTAGTATACATATTATATATATTTATTTAATAGCTATAATATTATTTAATTGTACAGTAGTATTTAATATCTCGGACATCAGAGGATCTCAGTGCAGCAATGACCTTCTGGAGAAACCTCTTGATTTTTTTTTTTTTAAGTAGCAAAGCTTTCAATCATGTATTTAGAAGCAGGCAAGGTAGAAAGGATGCACCTTTTTAAAATACTCTGCTTTGAGTAGCAATTAGACTGTATACAAGAACAAGAATTTGGCTGCTGACAGAGGATCAAAAATATATCCTGGCAAAATTTTTAGACAACGATAGTGGTTTTCTTGGCTGTCCTTCAGTCTGTCAGTAGCTTCTAGCTGGATGCTAGCTATTCAGAACATTTAAAAGTAGTTATGGTGTCTGGTCAAGCCAGAGAAAACAGATTGATAATTGATCACTTCAAACCTGGCCTGAATTCTCAATGTTGTTTTAATGGCTCAGCCCTTCTCTGAGTTATCAAGCCCTTTTACAGAAGGAAAGAAATATGTGTAGCCAACTCTCAATTTTCAGCTTTAATGGAAGAACTATTCATTCCACAAATATTTATTGAGTTCTTGCTATGTGCAAAGCACTTTGTTAGGGACTGTGTGGAACCCAGAGGAGTAAATAGGCTGGTAGGACAGCAGAGATATGCACAAAACCAACAAACTGTAGTGTCCTTGGGATGTCATGCTGTGGAGGACCCCAACCCATGTCCACTTGGAAAGATGTCTACCTTCTCTGTATTCCTCACTCCTTCCTTCTCACTCTGTTTTCTATCACACAGTACATTTTTGTTTGTTTTACACTCTCTGCCAAATTATAGAGAAATACTGCTTCTTAAAAGGGGTGTGTAGCAGCCTAACTCCTGCTTTCCTTTCATTCTATGCTTCCTCTCCATAACACCCCATCCAGCTCCTTTTTCCTTTTATGCTTCCTAGGGAGAAGAGAGTAAATAGAAAGTAAGCTATTTGGTCTAAAAAGACATCATGGATTCTCTAATCAGGGGTCAAAATGGTGCTACAGTCTGGATTCAGTGAAAATCGCTCATCTGCAAAAAAGCCAAATGCTTCTTTTAATGTTCCTGAACTGGGCAACTGTCAAAGACTGATCTACTTCATTGGCCGAATGAATGAGCCTAGGTGGTGACCCCTTACATTTACCTAGTGTTATAGAGTTTATAAAAATCTTTCATTTATGTTACTCCATTTAATCTTCACAACAATCTGTGGATTTAGCCTGCTACATCAGAGGAAACTGAGGCTCAGAAAGGTTAAGTGGCTTTTCCAAAGTCAACTTATAATAAGAAAAAAAGCCAGGTCTTGAACCAAGTCTTTCAGCTCCAAGCCTTTGAACTATTTCAGCATTACCTCCCTTAAATTTGTAAGAGGCCTAAATGCCTCAAAGTGCTTTTCCTTACCACTTCTGAACTTTCTCCACTACCTGAGTCAGTAATATAATCACCTTTCTAAAAATCTGGTCTTTGGGATATTACAACCTCTGCCACCCTCTGACCACCCCATTCTTTAGACAGACAATATATGGGACAGTAATTACATTAACTACCTTCTTTTTTTTCTCTCTACTTGGCAAGTAATGATGCTGCAAGATACAATATTTTATTGACCAAAATGGTCTATAGGAACTACCAAAACTGAGATAGAGGGAGGAAAGACTTCACATGATAAAACATGTTTGAATCTCTTAATGGGTACTTTATTTTGGTATCTGTTTCATGACTTAACTGTTTCTCATATGAACAATGAAGGGGAGAGAGATTAATGTTCTCAACTTGGACCAGTCATTGAAATCACCTGGGCATCTATTTTTGGGATAATAGCTTAAAGTATTCATTCATACATAGTCTTTTACATTACATCAATATTCTTATGTATTATTCATTGTCTAGACCTATTGCTATTGGTAAGCATTGTCTATATCATTGACTCATTAGGAATTACAGAATAATGGTATTCTAATTCTGATATTCCTTCTAACATTATTCAAACTGCTAGAAAGTTTTTTAAATACACACACATAAGAAATTGTATGTATAACAATAACCAAACACAAAAATTAGCACTTGATTTCTTTAAATCCTCACCCAGGATATGTTTTCATTGATTTTAGAGTGAGAGGAAGGGAGAAAGAGAACCATCAATGTGAGAAAAACATCAGTTGGTTGCCTCCCATATGTGCCCCAACTGGGGATCAAACCTGCAACCTAGGCATGTGCTCTGACTGGGAATCGAACCCACAACCTTTTGGTGTATGGGATGATGCTCCAACCAACTAAGCCACCCAGCCAGGGCATGTATTTCTTTTCAGTGGGCATCTTCTTAGCATACAAATGCTCTGACCCTATCAGAGACCTATTGAATCAGAGTCTGCAGGGGTAGGACCTGGATGATTAAAAATCTTCCTGAATGATTCCGAAACATGACCTACAACCCAGACATGAGAATGTCTAGACCAGATGACTTTTAAAGTCAATCCCAGCACTACCATTCTGCAAGTTTGTAATGTACAATTAATTATAGATTGCTTAAATCATTACTCCTTGTTCTCCTCTCTCTGATATGGATGGTGAAATGGTGCCAACCAAATAAATGTTCAGAGAACATCCAGACATTCTCAATAGCTTGGCAGCCAGTTTCTTCAGAGAGTTGCACAATTGGTCAGAGATCATTTTATTTTCTACCCAAAGGGTAGAGGTTGGTATCTTCAGAGTTCAGGTTGTCCCTGGTGTTTTTCAATGCTCAGATTCCACACTCCCAGAGAGCACAGGCACATGCATTAATGTTCTAAATTCACCTGCAGAGCCGGCTCTTCTTGTCATGAAGTATCAATGAAGGCAATACAAAAGGGAGTGACTCAGGGCCAAGCCAACAAACCATAGGGCACTCTGGTTATCTGCCTATTGAAACAAAAGAAAGACGTTTATTGGCATCAAGGGACAAATTCATTCAAATTCTGCCTCTCACTTAATATGTGACTCATGGCAAGTTACCTAATCTCCTGTGCCTTGGATTCATTACCTCTAAAATGGAATAACAGTAACTATCTCATTGAATGAATCTGAGTATTAAATAAATTTAACACATAAAATGCTTAAAACAGTGCCTTGCAGTTAGATTGCAAACCACTATTATTTTTTTTACAGCCACAAATGTCACCTGTGTGGTGAATTTAAATCAATAACAGGATGCATAGATTAAAAACTGACCACAAATTGTGGCTTTCAAAAACACTGGACTCATGTTTTAAAGACTCTGAAATCAAGAACAGAGTAGAAAATAATTCTCCTTTTCACATTATAAGGGTGAGCATATGAATCTTGTCAGCTGAAAAGAGGAGGGTCACAATATCCACAAATCTTAGTAAAAATTGGTTCAAACCACCACCACTCCCCTAATTCCATAATTTATGGAAGTTCAAGCCTTTCTCCTACCCCAACAATGCTTTTTGCAACTCTCTGTGATCACCTCAGACTTCAGCCTTGTCCCTTTGAAGGACATCCAATACACCATACCATATTGATCTAGGTAAGAAATGCAGCCCTTTCTTCAACTTATACTTACTCCTACAGAGCATTCATGAAATTAATGGGCTTTGTTGACAATTTGAGAGAAAGATGAAAGAAATGTTTATATCAGTGAAAACCACATCCCATGGTCAGTAAATACAGCTTTCCTTGAACTGTCCTTTGACTCAGTGCTGTCCAATGGGACTTACCTATGAAGATGGAAATGTCCTACTTCTGCACTAATACAGTCGTTACTAGCCACATGTGGCTTTTAAGCACTTAAATTTGTGGCCAGAGTGACTGAAAAAATTGAATTTTAGATTTATCTAATTCTAATTGTATTTAAATGTAAATAGCCACATGTGACTAGTGGTTATCATATTTATAGCACAGCTCTACTCTCTTCCCTGTAGCCTCTGAGGTTTTTGACCCCAGAGATTCCTAGACTCTCTCCATCTTTCTCACTCTTCTCATCATCTTTTCAGACCTTCCCTAAATTCATACCACATAGTTTGTTCTCCTACCATGATGCCTTAGCACCTGCTGATAGTCATGTCTTTGGACCTCTACTTACCATGTGACTCTTGGCAAGTTACTTAATCGCTTTTTGTTTCAGACTTGTTGCCTCTAAAATGGGAACAATACTAGTAACTAAACTAAGTTAAACTGAGAATTAAATAAGCTACTGTATATAAAGTGAAATACATATCCCAAATGGGCTTAACACAGATCATCCCAAAGAAAGACATTTTCATACCTAAAAGGAATTCTGACGACAAATGTTAAGAAATAAAATTTTCACCCTGTTACATAATTGTAGGCTGCACTGTCCAATGCAGTAGCCACTGGCCACATTTAGCTATTTAAATTCAGATTTTAATCAGTTAAAATTAATGTTTCATTCTTCAGTTGTACTAGTCACATTTCAAGTGCTCAATAGGCACATGTGGCTAGTTACTATCATATTGGACATGGCAGAGATAGGAAAGTTCTATTGGAAAGTGGTGGATCATTATTATCTTTTTGTACATAAACTCAAGAGAGAAGAATCACTACAGTAGGTCAGAAAACCAATTAAATAGGGGAAGACCAATCAACAGCAGATATGTCCCTTTTATCAATCTTACCTTCCTTCTTGCCAGCCAGTCTGAACTCACACATTTCATTTTTCCCTTTTACTACTTCCTCTCCCATCTCAACATTACTAATAAAATTATTTAATAAATCTCTATAAAATATTGCAGAGCTCATCTTCAATGTTATTAAGAATACTTTCTTTAGAATTTATTTTCTTCTAAAGCTTCACAGCTGAGGAGATTATGTCTTTCTTTTTTATTAAAACTATGTCATACCTGGCAAAACACCAGGTATAATCCTATTCATTTTCTGAAGCGATAGCACAGCTAGACACAATAGATAATTTAAGGAACGCTTTTTATTTAGTCCTCTTTGCTTATTGGTTGACAGAGCCTGACATGAGATGGTGAGAGGATTTATTGTGTGTGTGTGTGTGTGTGTGTGTGTGTGTGTGTGTGTGTGTGTGTGTTGAAGCACAGTTTTCTAATTCATGCATATCTTTTGTCATTAGTTGTAATCAACAAGAACTTGTCTGGGCAGTGAATGAAAGTTCTCCCATTAAACTGCTATTCTCTTGGGCATCTGCTTCCAAGAGAAATGTTATCATTAGTACATGATGGAAACTTTCTTCCAACTTACAGAAGCTTATCCTAAGAGCACACAGTATTTCTCTGGAGTACTGACTGCCAGAATACGCCTGTTCTAATCTTGGTGAGAGCACAAATAAAGAAAAGTGTACTTGGTAGAGAAAAGTGTAATATGGTCCATCATCCTGAAGAGTATTTAGTTAGTACTTGTTCTCATTAGAAGAAAGTAAAAACAAGTAACTAAATTAAAGTATTTAATGTACTATTAAAACAAATAACAAAAATAAAAACAACTCCCCACTGATCTTCAAAAATAAAATTTGGCCACATACTTTGGCTGTTTTATGTGCAAATGAAAAAGGAATCCAGATTCAAATCCAGGTGGTTTGAGTCACACTGCCAATCCTTATAAGATACGTGACCTCTGAGACTGTTTACAGACACTCTAAACCAGAGTTCAGGTCTCCCTCCTTTCCCTTTCTGGGTTGAAGAATATCTTAGGTCAGTTTCCCCAAGAAACAGACTCTGAGAGAGAGATTTGCTAATAAGAGTTTTATGGAAGAATAGCCTTGAGAAAACCTGTGGGGAGTAAGAAAAGCAGGATTGGGTAGAGGAAGAATAGGTTTGCAAAGAATTTCAACAGGGTTCTCCGCTGATACTATGGGAGCTCTGGAATTGGGGTAGCTCTTCAAAGGTATCCCACATGGAGACAAGGAAGGAGGCCTGGCCTTTGAACTCCCACATTGAACAGCCATGCCATAAGGCCTGTCCTTTGGCTAACAGCAATTCACAGAGAAGGATGTGAGCTACTAGGACTCCTAGCAGCTTGGGAAGTGAGCAGCTAGATCCTGAAGGAGGGATCTGGGCAGGATCCACTACAAAGAGGAAAGCCCATCTCATTTCCTTCTCCAGGGGTCATACCCATTCTATTCAGGTGTGTGGCTGACCTCCATGATCCAGGCAAGACAATCCCAAGCATCAACAATGAACTACGTGTCTTAGGAGGGGGTTCTCTGGAAACAGACCCTGAAATGAGGATTCGTGTTAAAGTGATTTATAAGGAAATGTTCCCAGAACAAGACAATAGAGAAACAGACCGGGGAAGGAAGGAGACCAGCAAGAGTATCAAGCAAACTCATAAAGCCAGTCACTTTGGCTCAATTCTATAGGGAAGCTCTGGGGACAGTATAGGTACTTCTTCAGAGTTTTCTCCATCAGGGGACAAGGGAGCTGACATATTTATACCCCCATACCCATCAAGCATTGATTAGGGACTGCATCTAGAAGAATTTAAATTCCCATGCACTCTCAACTCCCCAAGTGTAGGCAAATTGAATTTCAGCCTCTTGGTGCAACACTTCAACAAAGACACAGAACCTGGCTTTTCTGGGAACAAAAGCACACAGGTAGCCGGGGTGTATTAAAGGGGTTGGAGAGGTTATGGGTGGAGCACTCACAACCCAAAGTGTGGACTCATCAGTCTTTAAGAAACCCTCAGTGTTATTACTCAGTCAGGAGCTGAGCCCAACTGTTCCAGTTCCTTGTCACTGTCTATACCCCAATATGCCCCAAAGTGGGAAGAGGAGATAATCAAATTTGTTAATCACTCTTTTTTTTTTTTTTAGCACGATAACACAATTTCCTATAAGTAAATGCTAACAAAAAAAGACATATTTACACTTCTCCCAGGGATAAGCAATAATTTTTAGATCAGGGCAATCCCAATGTAGATTAAGAAAATACAGCATCGTTTTCATGACTAGAACTAATCTTGGATTCATCCATCAATTTTTCAGAATACATCATCTTCTTGTCAAGTCGATTTTTGAAGTAGAGCACTTTTGAAATCTATGCATGATGCCATTAAAGATTTAGGCATATCCTAAATCAGATATGCCTATTTGCATAATATTAGGAAAGTTTCTTTTTAGTTGATCCTGTAGTAATCTCCTCAGTGCAATAGCTGTCTGAATTGCTTTTAAAAGTGATTTTAAAGAGCTTTTTACAATGATATCCAATACAAGTATTTATGAGGTCATGCTCCCTCTAATAATAATTATAGCTGTGTTAAAGTTCTTTGTCTCCTTTAAAAAAAATTTAACCTATTTCATTAGGTGACTTCTATCAGCATCTAAGACTCATATTAAGGAGGGTCATTTCAGGCTAATACCTCATTCCCAAATAGTACTTTGTTGTTCAAAGTTCAAACATCGAGAGAGCCTCATAATAAGAAAAACACTGTAAGGACTTGGATATTAGGCAACTCCCTCTTTTATGGGGGCAATTTAACGATACAACCCTTGCTTTATAATGATAAACAAAATGAAAGGAAATCAACATTAACCACAAAAAAGTGTTGGTGCCCATGTGCAGGTGGGAAAAGGGGGCTATTAGGCAGGCACACAAGCTTTATTAGATCTGCTGTAAATAGGCTTGTTTTCTATGTTTTTTTTCTTCGAGTCTCTTATAACTTTATTGATCCTTTCTACAAGAACAATACTAAATGCATTTCCATACAAAAGCTAAGGAAAAGGGCATATTCTCTTTCACTGTATGACCATTTTTAAAAAATGACTTAGGTTTGATGGTAGCGACTTTGATGTTACACTGAAAATTAAACACTCTCTTGATTATTTTACTTAATCCTTATGATAATTTACTTGAAAAAATGTAGTATCTATGTACAAGCATCAAATTTTCTAAGTGACTGGATGAGAGATCTATGTACATTTTAAAAAACTGATTTATTTAAAAAATCAGAGACCATTTAAATTAAAGGCAGTTTGTAAGACATTTTGCAAAAACTGTTTTGTGAGGCCACCAGGTCGGAAACTACTAATGAACTAGCTTTTTGTTTATGTTGTCAAATAAAGTGTGAAAAGTATAAATATATTTGTATTTGGTCAGGTACAAATAGTTTAATAGAATTCAGGAATTTTAAAGAAAGATTACAATCTACACTAGAATTTTATAATCCATAATTTGTAAATTGTAGTTTGTGGAGAATTAAATTTTTGCTCAATTTACTTGATATTCTATTGTTGGAACACTTGTTTTGTTTCTAAATATCTTATGATTAAGTTACTATGAAACAAACAAACAAACAAAAAAACCCTCTAATTGCTAAAGAACTGCAGTGAGCTCAGACAATCTGGCCCTGTTATAACTCAAATTTCTTATCTGCAGAAAGGAGAGACACAATGTCTTATCGCCTATGTTTTATCTTATTTTGATTGGGAATTCGAGCTATGTTTCTTATTCTGTTGAAGACATACTGAAACCAGACAAAGGATCTCAAGGTAAAGAACAGGAAACGGGTATTGATTTCCTTTATCCACCCTGTCTCTTCGTATCTTTTTGTATTGTACTAGGATGGATTAGGTGGACAGGCCAACAAATGTTTCACATTTACTACCTATTTGATGGGCTTTGGGAATAAAGGATTTGAGGCATATTCTAGTCAAGAGAAGAATCCTTAAAACCAGGTCTGGGTCAGTGTGATAAGTAGCAAAGCATATGTTCCCTATATCAGAAGGCCCCAAACCTCCTACCTAATATCTTACTTAGCTCTCTTACTACACACACACACACACACACACACACACACACACACACACCTTACTGAAATAAACACATACTTTTCTTAATCTAATATTTTTTCATCACTTTGTCCTTCCTTTCTCTGGAGTGAAGCAAGTCATCACAACTATGCTTTTTCATTCTCACCTATAATCTTCTAGGTCAGTATTTCTCCAAGTCCATAGAGTGTATCCAAACCTACAGGGTAAAAATGCAGATCCTAAACTCACTGAAGCAGCGTCTTAGGGAGGGGACCTAGGCATCTGCATTTCGCCACAAGAGTCTTATGCACATTTAAATTGGAAAATCATGTTACAGTTTTTTATATAAGATGTAAATGTTAAATTAAATAAGCTAAAATACAGCCCTTCCTAGGGCTATTTGACACCTGTAAAAAAAGAAAACTGCAATGTTAAGTTGAGGTGGTACACCAGGGTCCCTGGACTCCTGAACAGCCCAGCCCCCTTCTCCCTGCTCCATTAAGGGCTTTCCCATTTGTTTTTTTCTCAGCAGTAAATTATTTACAACATAATTAAGCAGTCATTGTCTGAATGCTTCCAACCCCTGTCCAACTCTACTCCATCTTTCTATTTTCTCCTGACATTCTTTCTCACTCCCTTTAGGAGAGTGAAGTTCAACAAAGTGAAAAACTAAAGACAAAATAATTATAGTAGAAATGTAACAACAGAATGAATGGCTCTCAACCAGCTATCATCAGGGGCAATTGTACAGCAGGCAGTCTGTTTTAGCCTCCCTCCATTCCCAGCTCCCCCTGTCAAACATGCTCCTCTCCCTCCAACCAGCAGGTCACACAAAGAATGTCCCCAAAATAGCTGGTCGTCCAAACTTCCTTTAGGATCAATGCATCTCAAAACCATACCTTTTGGTTTTTTTCTTCCCATACAATCTTCTCTGTTCTGCCTTCTTGGTGAACAAAACAAGCAATGAATTAATCACCAAGAACATTTTCTATTTTGGTATTCCCATTGTGCATATAGTTTTTAAATCAACTTTTTGAAAGTATTATGTTCACACAGTAAAATTCATCCATCTTAAGTGCGAAGGGTTTTGACAATATACACCTGTGCAAATATCGTCACAATCAAGGTATATAATATTACTCATCATCCCAAAAAGTTTCCTCCTGCCCTTTTGCAGTTAATCTCACCCCACACCTGAGCTCCCAGCCCCAGGCAACCACTAATCTGCTTTTGGTCACTATAGATGAATTTTGCCTGCTATAGATTTTCATCTAAATGGAATCATTTCTGTGTGTGGCTTTTTTTCTCCCAACATAATGCTTTTGAGTTTCATTCATATTGTTGCACGGATGGATAAAGCACAGTTTGTTTATCCATTCTCCTGTAGACGGACATTTGGACTGTTTCCACTTCTGTGAACAAAGCTGTGATCACCACTGTGTCAACTCTCTCTTGGACCTATATTTTCATTTCTCTTGGGTAAATACTTTGGATCAGAATTACTGCATCATATGGTAAGTTTATATTTAACTTTTTGAGAAACTGCCAAATAGTTGTCTAAAGTGGATGTATCATTTTACATTCCCACCAGCAATGTATGAGAGTTCCAGTTGTTCTACATCCTCATGAACACTTAGTATTGTCAACCATTTCCATTTTAGCCATTTGAATAGGTGTGTAGTGGTACCTCATGATTTTCGTTTGCATTTCTCTGGTGACTAATGATGAGCATCTTTTTATGTGCTTTTTACTTCTAGTCATGTAGTTTCTTTTCTGATGTACCTGTTAAAATCTTTTGCCCATTTCAAATAGGTTATGTATCTTAGTACACACACCATATTTTTAATACTGAACTCAAAGGATTGATTCCAACATTAGGCATCAGACATAGTGGTAAAGGGTGGAGTCTTTTTTGTGTGTGTATGGGAGATGGAACTTTACCCCATATGAACTGTGAAGTACTAGAACCCAGTATTAATATTGCCCCTGCTTTGCTTTGGTATAACACAGTGATTAGGCACATAGACTGGAGTCACTCAGCCTGGGTTCTCATACTACTAAATGCATGGCATTGAGCAAGGTGCCCAATCAATGTGCCCAGCCTCAGCTTCCCCTGCTGTAAAATGGGCAATGCTTACCCCATAGGGTTGCTGTAACATTTAAATGAGCTCATTTAAAATGCTTTAAACAATCCAAAGACAGAGTGAGCTCTCAGTAAATGTTTGCTGTTATCAGGATAAAGAATCTGAGTTCTTTTCATTAAAATGCTCACCCAACAACATTCTTTCCAGAGTCTTATCTATACAGCATCATCTCTTTCCTCCAGTCCTCAATTCTGTTTCTACAACTGGTTTCTAGTTAAGCAATATCTGGAGACTCATTTTGTTCTTGCTTTCGGGTGATTTGCAGAAACAATGATAGAGAAGGTGGTAGTTTGAAGGTAGGTTTTACCTGATTGAGTTTAAATTTTGTATCAATTCAATTTATACCCATTTGTTCCTTGGAAGTCTAATTTTTTTTAACAAATATTTCAACAAAGTCCTGAGACAACTTAAACCTCAAGAGAGGAAAGAGAAAATAGACTCATCCTAGCAGGAGGCTGGGAGTAACATTTGACCATAAGATTATTTTATTTCAGCACAGAAAATTAATTGCCTCCAAGAAAAACAGAGGAAGTGAAATTTTAAAAACTTGGGCTTTGAACTTCAGGAAGCCCTAAAAATTCCTGAAAGTACAAATTAAATAGGGAAAAAAAGAAAGAAGGAAAGAAGGAAGGAAAAATTAGTTTAGTAGAATAAAAGAAAAACTAGCTCAATAGATCATTTCAATAGACATACAACGCATTTTTAAAAATCCAACATTCATTCATAATAAAAACTCTCAAACTAAGAATAGAACTTCCTCATTCTGATAAAGAGCATCTATAAAAACCCACAGTTAACCTCATACTTAATGCTAAAAGACTGAGTGCTTTTCTTCTAAAATCATCAGTAAGGCGAGAATGTCTGCTTTCCCCAACTTTATTCAACCTTGCACTGGAGTTTCTATAGCCAGTGAAATTTAAAATTTTTCGTTTTAAATTAAGGGCATCCAGATTGGGGTGGGGGGGGGGATAAAATTTTCTTTATTCGCAGATGACATGGTCCTATATGAAAATCCAAAGGAATCCACAAAAATTTTACCAGAACTAATAAAGGATTTTAGCAAGATCAATATACAAAAAAATAATTGTATCTCTATATGCCAATAATGAACAATGAGAAATTTAAGTTAAGAAAACAATTCCTTCACAATAATAGCAAAGAGAATAAAATACTTAGAGATAACTTTAACAGAAGAGATATAAGATTTGTACACTGAACACTATAATACATCGTTGAGAGAAATTAAAGACCTAAATAAATGGAAAAACATTTCATGTTCATGGATTGGAAGACTAAATATTGTCAAGATGTCTATTTTCCTCATATTGATGTATAAATTCAATGTAATCCTTATTAAAATCCCTCCAGAGAGACAGGAAAAATGAGGATCCCTGTTAGTTTTCCCCCTAATTGTTGTGGGGCCCAGGGACAAGGGTACAAATGAAGTCCAAGCCACAGCCTGCTCTCCTCCCAGCCCCTGGCTCTGTCATACACCAGGAGGGGCCTCATAGTGGTGTGTGTGTGTGTGTGTGTGTGTGTGTGTGTGTGTGTGTGTGTGTGTCCACCCCTAGGTATAATTTCCAACCTTCCCTCCCTTAGCCTCATAACAAGTAGCTCCCCCTTGGCCACTCCTTCAGCCTAGGGGTGTGCACACTAGAAATATAGTTCGTTTTCAGGGGGACAGACCCAGGACAGAGGTTGAAGCAGTTGCTAGAAAAAAATCTGTCTCGGAGCCATTTGGGCAAGGAACTTTACAGTTCTTTTTACCAGAGTCATAACCTAGAAGCAAAGGCATGGGCTCCAGATAGTCACATCCCCTTAACCCCACTGACTACTCAGAAGGGGGCCAGAGGTGTTCTCTAAAGCAATGCTTCCTGAAACTTGAATATGCAAACAAATAACTGGGGATCTTGTTACAATGTAGATCTAGTAGGTCCGATGGTCTGCGTTTCTAATAATAAGCTTCCAGGTATGCTCTCCTGCTGGTCTGTGGGCCACAATGGAGTAGCAAAGCTATAAAGCAGTGGCCCAGATCAGGAGTCACACTGAGCTGTCTCTAAGGACAGAACTCACTTAAGGAATGGGAGTGGCATCTATGGGAGTGAAAGGTTGCCTTCATCACCTAGACCTGAGCACAGTCGTGATAGCTGGCCGTGAGCCAACAGTATTTGTAGTACTGGCTTTGAGAAGCTCAGAGTTTAATAGGCAAGTTAGATATAAATAAATAATTACAAGACATTGTATAAAAGGGACTATAGATGAATATATGAGGCACATAGGTGACACAGCAGAGGTGAGCAATGTCTGAGCAAAGCAGACAGGATGAACAGGACTCCATCGAGAACAAAGAGAGAAAGGGGATTCAAGGCAAAGAAAATGATGTATCTGTGGCAGACTATTTTCCAAAGATGGTTGTAGTAATATCTATAGTCTCATAAAACCTTCTAGAAACTTTCCACTCCCCTATCAAGGGGTGAAGTCTAATTCCCTTCTCCTTGAATTTGGCTGGATTTATGATGGCTTCCATGAACATAATGTGAAGAAGTGACACAATGTGATTTATGAGGCTAGATTAGAAAAGACTATGTACTTTTTGTCTGGTTTTCTTAGGATGCTCACTTTTGGAACCCAGCCACCATACTCTGAGGAAGCCAAGAAGGTCATGGAGAGTCCTGGTCATGAAGAACTGAGGTCCTGTTGAGTCCCTCACCAGCAGCCAACACCAACTTGCCAACCATGTGAATGAGCTCTCATGAAAACTGGTCTTATAGCCTCTAGTCAAACTGCTCCAGATGACATGGTGTGAAGCAGAGATGAGCCATTCCTACCCAGCCTTGACCAAATTTTAGATTCAGGAGCAAAATAAATTATTACTGTTGTTTAAACTACAAATTTTTTGGAGTGGTTTTGGGCAGCAGTAGATTCCAGGAATAATATCTAAAGGTAAAGAAGTACGAAACAGTCTGATATTTTAAAATATGACACAAATAAGGGCATGTTTATGTATAACTACGCTGTTTGAATTAAAAACATAAAAATATGGAAAATAATTGGGAATGTTGACTTTGTGAAGTGGAGGACAAAAAGTTTAGTAAACAAACCATCAATAGTGTAAATGCAATGAAGTTATATGGTGTAGTCAGCCATGCTTAGATTAATTATTATTCATGGCTCTAGCCAGAAAATGTTCTAGATATCGATGTAAATGTATTTATGCAACAAAGTTTTCTTGCCGACAAAAAGTAAATTCTTATTGGAAGGAAAATACTAATAAACTGCTATTGTGTATACTCTGTAGATGAAGCCCAGGTTGACAATTTCCAAAAGGAATCCATTTATAGTTTTTATTACCCAAATGGAAGCAAGATATAATTTCAAAAACAAATTTAAAAACCTACCTAAATTCTTCTTCAATAAGGGATAAACGCTTTGTTCTGTTTCTGGTTCGTTTTTTTTTCCCCTTGATGGAATGTGCTTGCAGTTGCCATGCAATTTCTTTCTACTTTCCTCATGCTTGAGCAGCTCTGTGAGTTCATTCTTTTTGCTGTAATGTACTGTGGATGATTTCTTGATGTCCCACTGTGAGAGCCCAGTTTTTTTTCCCCCTTCAAAGTTACATATTCTTGAAATAAATTACATAATTCTGACCTGCCATCAAGACCTTTATTTTTCCCCCTAAATACATTTCTAAGAGAACTGACCAGAGTTTCTGAAATAGGTAAAATTTATGACTATTCTTTATGCTGACAACCTTATTTACATGGGCCTGAGGAGTGGTGGGTACATGCTAATTTGAGAGAGAAGGATTTAGAAGGTCTGAATTAATTTGCCAAGATTCCTGGGCTATGGGTCTCCTGAAAAAAAAAAATTTTTTTTAATTATTTTTACCTATCCGGCGTGGCTCAGTGGATTGAGTGTCGTCCCGTGGACTGAGAGGTTCCAACTGAATTCCTAGTCAAGGCACATGCCCGGGTTGTGGGCTCAATCCCCCGTAGAGGGTGTGCAGGAGGCAGCTGCTCGATGTTTCTCTCTCACATTGATGTTTCTATCTCCCTCTCCCTTCCTCTCTCTCTAAAAAAAAATCAATAAAAACATATTTTTAAAAAATTCTTTTGACCCTAATCTAATGTTTAGTTGAAAAGCAATATCCCATGCAGCATGGGCATTCAAATTACACTTAGGAGTTTGGAATCAGAGATTCCTGGAATGGAGATAGCAGGTGATAAATAGCTACCTTCTGGTCCCAGCTAAGCTGACTCCTCCTGGAATATTGTGTTCAGCAATTGACACCAAATTTTAAGAGAAACATAGACAAGTTAGAGAATGTGTGGAAGAGTGACCTAAATGGCGAGGGAATAAAACCTATGTCACATGAGGGACAAATGAAGAAAAGGGGATGTTTACTTAGGGAGGAGACAATTCATTGCACATGTTAGCCTTTTTTTTTAAGTAATGAAAGAACTTTCTTGCAGGAGAGTTGTTACCATTATTCAATACCCTCAAAAGCATAAATGATAAAGGAATTGAAGGCAATTTAGGGGTGAAGAAAGTCAAAACTGTCCAAAGATGGAATCAGCTATCAAGGGAGGTAGGAGATCCCATCACTGGAGACATTCAAGCAAATTATTTTGAAAGAATTCTAAATCAGAAAGTGGTTGGATTGGACATCCTGCAAAGTCCTTTGCATTATTTCCACAAGCTTTAAACTCCTTTGAGTCCCCCATACCATCACCTCTGGGATTCACCGGTGCTTCTACATGTGCTCAGAATCCAGCCCATTCTTTCTACTTCTGGCTCCTGCCAGTGATGACATTTCCTGAAGCCTCCAAAGCCTATGGAATCCCAGAGGTAATCTGCTGTCTACCAGTGATAGCCCCAAATAGCTTTGTGCCAATGCCTACTTAGGCAAGAGCTGCACCACTGTACCAAGCCATTGTGCGGCTGGTCCCACTTCTACTGTCCTGTCAGCTCACTAATCACAGCAATACCAGATGCCCTCCCCTTTTTTTGCCACATTGTGCATTGCTAAGCCAGGAACCCATAATGCCAGACAGATTTTATGGGCAAATAGTTGTTAATTCTTAGTCATAGACTTTCTTCCTCTAGAGCTTAACTGAATGTCTATAGGGGTTGAGTTGGAATAATCAGGAACCAACAGATTTTGTCTGCTTAAAAATGCTTTTATTCAGAGTGATGTGCTCATTGTTCTTAAAGAAATCTTCCAAGCCTCCCAATCTCTTTTTTCCCATAGGATCAGTTCTTCTCAGGAAACTCATTGGTACTAACTTATATATCCTTGCACCTCCCTAAGAACTTGCTCTACCACCCTCATGCATACTTCACATTCTGAATCCTAGGCTGAGACAGGTTAGACTCAGCTGTGGCCCTGTGTTTTTCCCTTTCTTTCACCTGCCCCCACCCTATATGATTCTATGACTGAAGGGTGAGAGCAAAGAAATAAAAATAACATGGAAGGGGAAGGAAAAACGACTAAGTGTGTATGGCTTAATTATAAATCTTAAGTGGATTTTTAAAATTCTGTATGACGTTTACATTACTAAATAGTGTGACTAAAACAAATACTCATGTAATTTAGCAGTAACAATGTGATTGATTGGTGATATTCCATAAGATTTCACTGAAGAAAATCTAGTCTATATATCCGGGGGGGAGGGGGGGAATCTAGCAGTTTGTTAACATTATATGCAAAACAATTTTTATTATTCACTTAATGCTAAGTATATGTTTTGAGAGTTAAATTAAGAATAAATTGTATATATACTACATAAAGATATTTACACATCCACCATGTGTATCTATTGATACTCTACAACTCATGAGTTAGAAAGCAGCTTTTTATGTCTTTGGCAAAGTTTTGCTGAGGATAGATGGAGGGGAGGGCCTATGTCTGCCCTCCACTCTGACCAAGCAGAGAGATGACTCTGTTTAGCTATTCCATCGTAATCTTCCTTAGACGTGTATAACTCTTTGGAATGTAGTTTTGAAACATGTTAGGGGGAAAGGAGGCAAATGTTTGAATTCTTATGTATTCTTCAGAGCATGTTTCAGTGGGTCTCTTTCTCTTAACTTTAAAAGAAAAAGAAATCACAGGCATTAATCAGAAAGCTAATGCTCTGCTCACTCTAAGCCTCTGAAGAAGAACTCAGGAATTTGTTTTGACTCTCTGAGGCTAGTCTAATGGAAGTTGAGCACAGGCTGGGATTGAACATATTAACTGTTAAGCACACCGAAGCATTAGGGGCAGGATATTAGCCATGATCAGAAGCACAAAGCTTATAGCCTGGATTAAAGTGGGAATGGTGAGCAATGGTATGAGTGAAGGAGGTCAAATTAGCAAGTCCAAGGCAGATATACACACAGAAGTCTAGTGTCAAACTACATTCATGAATGTGGAGTTCTGATCACAAAGAGTCAAGGGAGTTTCCAGTTTTGGAGATGTGTGGCTTGGACCACTCTTCATGAAAGAACTTGTCTATCAGATGCAAGTTCAATTTGCTGACACCTATAAGTGTCTTCAGGGTCTCTATTTTCTGCCTACATTTTCTTCTTTATATCTTGGCAAACGTTTTCACAGAGAGTGGGTTCCCTTTTCATTTTGATGTTGGTTTCTTTTGCCATGCAGAAGCTTTTAAGTTTGATGTAGTCCCATTTATTAATTTTTTCCTTTGTTTCTCTTGCCCTAGGTGATGTATCAGTGTAAATTCCACTACATATGTTGTCTGAGATTATTCTGCCTACATTTTCTTTTAGGATTTTTATGGTTTCATGGATTACATTTAGGTCTTTTATCCATTTTGAGTTTATTCTTGTGTATGGTGTAAGTTGCTGGTCTAGTTTTATTATTTTGCATGTACCTGTCCAATTTTCCCAGTAGCATTTATTGACGAGACTGTCTTTTCTCCATTGTATGCGCTTGCCTCCTTTGTCGAATATTAATTGTGCATACTGTCTTGGATCGATATCTGGGTTCTCTGTTCTGTTCCTTTGATCTATATGCCTGTTCTTGTGCCAGTACCAGGCTGTTTTGATTATGATGGCTTTGTAGTATAACTCGATACCTGGTATTGTGATTCCTTCCACTTTGTTCCTCTTTTCAAAATTGCTGTGGCTATTCAGGGTCTTTTATGGTTCCATATAAACTTTTGGAGTATTTGTTCTAGATCTGTGAAATATGCCATTGGTACTTTAATAGGGATTGCATTGAATCTGTAGGTTGCTTTGGGTAGTATGGACATTTTAATGATGTTGGTTTTTCCAATCCATGAACATGGTATATGTTTCCACATTTTTATATCTTCCTCTATTTCCTTTTTCAATGTCCTGTAGTTTTCTGAGAACAGGTCTTTTACCTCATTGGTCCACGGGCTGAAGCTCTAACCGCTGAGCAAAATCAGCCAGGGCTTTCATAGTTTGTTTTTTTTTTTTTCTTTTCTTTATTGATTTTAGAGAGCGAGAGAGGGAGAGAGAGAGAGAGAGATAGAAACATCAATGAGAGAGAATATCGACTGGCTGCCTCCTGCATGCCCCCCCCCACTGGGGATTTGGCCTACAACCCGGGTGTGTGCCCTGACCGGGAATCAAACCAGCAGCCTCTTGGTGCATGGTTCAACACTCAACCACTGAGCCACACCAGCTGGGCATGTTTGAATGTTTTGATTGTAATTAATTTCTAGTTTCATGCCATCGTGATCTGAGAAGATGCTTGGTATGATTTAAATCTTCTAGTTTGCTTCCTAACATGTAGTCTATCTTTGAGAATATCCCATGTGCACTTGAGAAGAATGTAAATTCTGCAGTTTTGAGGTGTAATTCTCTGTAAATATCTATTAAATCCATTTGATCTAGTGCATCATTTAAAGTCTCTGTTTCCTTGTTAATTTTTTGTCTAGAGGATCTATCCAGTGATGTCAGTGGGGTGTTGAATTCCCCTGCTGTGATTGTATTGCTGTTGATTTCTCCTTTGAAGTCCTCCAGAAGTTTTTAAATATATTCTGGTGCTCCTATATTGGGTGCATATATGTTTACCAAGGTTATGTCCTCCTGTTGGATAGATCCTTTCAATATTATGTAGTGGCCTTCTTTGTCTCTAGTTATGGCCTTCATTTTGAAGACTATCTTATCAGATATGAGTATTGCTGCCCTAGCTTTTTTTTCCTTTCCATGCTTGGAAAATGTTTTTCCATCCCTTCACTTTCAACCTATGTCAGTCTTTTGTTGTGAAGTGGGTCTCTTGTAAACAACATATATATGAGTCATGCTTTCTTATCCATTCAGCTACTCTGTGTCTTTTGACCAGAGCGTTTAATCCATTTACATTTAAGGTTATTATTGATATCTACTTATTTATTGCCATTTTTATTTACTATGGTTGTTTCTCTCCCTATTTCTTCTGCCTATTACAGCAGTCCTTTTAACATTTCTTGCAGTGCTGGTTTGGTGCTAACATATTCCCTTAGCTTTTTTTTTTTGTCTGTGAAGCTCTTTATTCACCTTCTATTTTGAATGATAACTCTGCTGGATAAAGTAGTCTTGGATTCAGATCCTCATTCTTCATGACCTTGATTAGTTCATGCCATTCCCTTCTGGCCTATAGTGTTTCTGTTGAGAAATCAGCTGATAGCCTATGGGGGCTCCTTTGAAGGTAACCCATTGCTCATCTCTTGCTGCCTTTAAGATTCTCTCTTTGTCTTTAATTTTTGGCATTTTAATTATGATGTGTCTTGGTGTGGGCCTCTTTGGGTTTTTATTACTTGGGGCTCTCTGTGCTTCTTGAACTTGTATGCCTTTTCCTTCAACAAGTTAGGGAAGTTTTCTGTCACTATCTCTTCAAATATGGTCTCTAACCCTTGCTCATTTTCTTCTTCAGGCATTCCTATGATGCAGATGTTGTTATGTTTCATATTGTTCCACAGTTCTCTTAAACTGTTCTCCTGTTTTTCATTGTTTTTTCTTTTTGGTTCTCTGATTGGGTGATTTTTTTCTACCATGTCTTCTAATTCACTGATCCAATCCTCGGCTTCCTCAAATCTGCTTGTTATTCCTTCTAATGTGTTCTTTATTTCTGTTATATCATTCTTCATTTCCACTTGGTGGATTTTCATTTCCAATTGGTTGATTTTCATTGTTTCTATATCTTTACTCATGCTGTTGAGCTTCCTCATTATCATTACTTGGAACTCTACCTCTTATAACCTGCTTAATTCCATTTCATTTAACCCTTCTTCCATAGAATTCACTTGTTCTTTCATTTGGGATTTGTTTCTTTGTTTCACCATTTTGGCTGTTTCAGTGCATTTGGAAGCCTGCCAAATTTTCCCTGTGGGTATTGGTGTTCTGCTGATTGTGACTCCCTGTACTGGGTTTGGATGAGTGTGGGAAGGCCCACATTAAACACCAATGTCTAGTCTTACTTTTCTGGGTGGATTTTCAGGCCAAGCAAAGATTCAGTTATCCTCTAGCTTTTGACTGCCGGCTATTAGTCTCAGTTACTTAATGAGCCTCAGGTTGTAGTCCTCAGCTGATTAAAAAATCCCTCAGGTGGGCAGGGTAAGAGGCTATCCA
Source organism: Tadarida brasiliensis (assembly GCA_030848825.1). Lineage (NCBI taxonomy): Eukaryota > Metazoa > Chordata > Mammalia > Chiroptera > Molossidae > Tadarida > Tadarida brasiliensis. The sequence goes on from CM061274.1 coordinate 43,977,688, forward strand.
GTGGGTGGGCAATTGCTTTCCCTTGGGTTAAAGTTGCTTTGATAAGAAAGTGGTTTCTGCCCTGGATGGTTTGGCTCAGCGGTTAGAGCGTTGGCCTGTGGTCCAGAGAGACCCAGGTTCGGTTCCCACTAAGGGCACGTATCTTGGTTGCGGTTTGTCCCCGGCCCTGGTTGGGTTGTGCAGGAGGCAGCCACTCGATGTGTACCTTTCACATCAATGTTTCTCTCTCTCTCTTTCCCCCCCACTCTATCTGAACAAAAAATGGAAAAATGTCCTCGGGTGAGGATAAAAAAGAAAAAAAAAGAAAGTGGTTTCTGTAGTGTAGGTTATTGGCTGAGCGTAGGGGTCCAGGCCTCAGCCTTCACAGTTCAGTCCTCATAGCCAGGATCCCTAACAGTGAGAGCCTGGTCCATATTTCAAATCTACTGGTGGCCTTCCCCACCCACCCCCTTCCTGCTCCTTGCCTGCTAGTAGTCTCTAGCTGTTAATGAGCCTCAGTTTGCATTTCTCCAGCTGGGTGGTGTTAAATTTCTGAGGGAGGGGCCATTGCTTCTCTCCAGGGCTCTGAGAAGGGGCTCTTTGAGTAAGATGGCTACTGTCCTATGAGGGAGTGATTCAGCATAAAACTCCTGATGGCCCCCTTCCCAGCTCTCCCCAGTGCCACAAACCCCCGACTATCTTCACACAGTTCCAGACCAGTCCTCCCTCCCTCTACTGTAGCCCAAGGTGAGTGGCTGTAGCTGATTTAGTGCACTGGTCCTTCAGGGAAGTGCTGGTGTTCCCTGTGCTTCTCCCTGCTGAACAAAACTTCTGCTCTGGTGTTTTCCTCAGCCAGGTGTTATGTGGATGCCTTTCCCTATTCTGCCACTCTGTGTTGGGGAACTGGCTTGGACTTTTAACCCCCCAACTTCTCGGAGGGAGTGTCTCACAGCTAAGACAGCCCTCAGCTGTTGCCTGTGGGCACCTAGCCAGCCCTCACGTGCCTCTGCAGCTCTTACCAGGCTCAATGTAGGGTCCTCTTTATGTCCCTTGTTATAAGAGTTCTCTCCAGCTGCTCTTCAGTTGTTTTTTTCCCGATGACTTGTCTTTATTTTAGTTGTAATTCCAGTTTGGTCCTAGGAGACAGTCTGTGTAGCTGCCAGTTTAAATCTCCGACTAACTTTTATTCTACAGTGTAGACACAGAGATAAATAAATCCTTGAGTAGCTCACAGCAAAGTAGGGGACATAGACCTTTAAACAGTATAGACATCCTTCTGTGACTGACCAGGAGACTATTTGCAAAAAGAAGTGGTAAACCCAAGTTAGAGAATAACTCCCAGACTTGAGGGTGACATCACCTCCCACTATCAAAACACTGGGAAGACTAGTAGCTCACACTTCTATGATACTTGTTTTATGTTCTATTTGTTTACATATATGAACTCATTTAATTCTCTCTCTTACACTACATAAGTTTTAGCTATTAAAATAAGCCCTGTTTGCCTGGCTGGTTTGGCTCAGCAGTTGGAGCGTTGGCCCGGGGACCAACTAAGGGCACGTACCTCGGTTGCAGTTTGTCCCTGCCCCGGTTGGGGTCATGTGGGTGGCAACCACTCATTGCGTCTCTCTCACATCAATGTTTCTCTCTCTCTCTCCTCCTCCCTCTCTCCCTCCCGCTCTATCTGAAGATAAATGCAAAAATGTCCTTGGGTGAGGATAAAAAAAAAAATTAAAAAATTAAATTAAATAAAATAAGCCCTGTTTGTAGATGAGGAATCTGAGTAAGTAAGAAATTAAGTAACTTGTCCATGATCACAGCAAGGAAGAAGTAGAGCCAGAATCATGAATGCAGATATCCCAGTTTCAAAGCATCTCTGTGTTGCCTAAGAAAGGTGTAAATTAGGGTAAGGCTTTCCCTCCTTCTGTTTTTACTTGTTTCCTTCTGAACTCTCCCTATGTTTAAGATATTTTTATTTATTATACTAATAACAATATAATAACTATAACCAAGAAAACCTTATCTACAATCTCATTGCTAAACAAATCTCTGACTCTTACAAGTCATTATTCTTTCCTTTGTTCTGATAGTCTTTTTCAGAGCAGATGCTTCCTTTTTTACTCCTGTGGGGTCTAAAGATGGCCCCTCTGAACCAGGTTTCTTTTTTTCCATTCCTAGCTGATGCTTTCTCTTCAGACGCTTTAACCATATCTCAGCATCTATTTATGCCCCTTTGCATTTCTGGGAGGTTGGATCCAATAGCCCATTTCATGAGTAAAACTCTTTGCTCCACAGAAACTGTCATAGCAGTAACAATCTTGATGCATAGAGGACTTGAAGAAGGAACTTCATCACTTGAGAACAGAAAGCATGTGTATTAATTATCTATTGCTGCATGACAATTTATCCTTTAAACTTCGTGGCTGGAAATAACAAACATTTATTATCTCCAGGTCAACGGTGGCTTAGCTGTGTGTTTCTGGCTCAGGGTCTTTCATGAGGTTGCACTGAATAAACTGAGCAGGGTTGTATCATTGGAAGGCTTGGCTAAGGTGGAATGATTTGTTTCCAAGCTCACTCATGTGGTTGTTAGTGGGAGACCTCAGTTCCTTTGTGGGCTTCTCCATATGGCTGCTCACATTATGGCATTAAGGCCACTAGCTTTCCCCAGAGTAAGTGATGTGTGTGTTGGGGGGGGGGGGGAAGAGAGAGAGAGAGAGAGAGAACACAACCAAGATGGAAGTCCTAATGTCTCTTATAAACTAATCTAATCTCCAAAGTGTTATACTATCACTTTTCAGCATTATACCAACCCTGGTATGATGTGGGAGGGGACTACACAAGGGTATGAATAGCAGGGGGCAAGTATCATTGGGACCATCTTAGAGACTGACTACCATTGACTACCTACTTGGGCAGAGGCTAGGGGAAAGAAGAGCAGTGAATTTTGTGTTTGCATCTTAATTTATGCAAATAGTGCCCCCTGATATTTTGCAGTGTGCAATATATACAATTGTACATAGCAGCCTACGTAATAGTCCCTGACCAAGTGTTGGAAGTCAGAGTATTTATTTGTCCTTAGCACTCTTCCACTCCCTGTTAGGAATTCATTTATTCATTTATGCAACAAATATTTGTTAAGCACCTGATGTCTGCCTCCCTGTTGGTAGGTAATGGGATTCTAAGGTCTGGGCTCTAATGGAGCTTCTATTTTCCCACATGGGTGTTGTCCTTCTTAAGTTTCCTTGACATTCAGAGTAACCACAGGGTACCTACAGCCCTTTTCAAGCCAGGCTGTAAGCAAATGATTATTGTCTTTTATTCTCTTCTCTCAGGGTCCTAATCTTTGGTAAACTTAATCTAATGTGATATTTCCTTCAGGGGGTACAATCCAAATATTTAACAATCCCTGATCATTGGGTATCTAACAAGAATAAAAGCTGCCTAAACAAGCAGCAGCTCTAATAGTCTGATGTGTTTTGCTGAAATCCAGCCCAGCTATCCCCAGAGAAATCTCTTCTATCGCTCTTCCAGTCAAACTTAACTGATTGTGACTCTACCTATTCACGAAGTTGGCAGTAACAAAAGTTATAAGAAGGGCCTCATACAAAAAAAAAATTCCCATTTGCCAATTTTAGAGGAAAAAGTGTAGGCTCTAAATTAAAGCTCAGAAATAAGAAGTATAGGAAAGGAGAGAGTGAGTTCATGATGATGGATTGATGGACCAAAGCAGGAAATACAAGGAAGGTGAGCTGTTTGTTTTGGAGACTAAGTTTGAGTCTCAGGGGACAGGAACTGAGAAAATCAAGTAAAATCTATGTTTGTTAACACTGGTCTCATGCTAACGTGTTCTGAAGTTCACAGACTCCAGAGCCAAACTGCTCTTTTCAAATCCCAGCCCTGCTATTCACTAGCTGTGTGCCTATGGGCAAGTGACTTAATTTCTACACTTCAGTGTTCTCATCTGTACATCAGGGTTGATTGAATGAAACCAACTTTATGGGTGCTTGTGAGTTAGTATATATAAAGTACTAGAACTTAGCCTGGTACAAATTAAAAACACAGTAAATGCTAATTATTATTGAAGAAATGAGAACAATGTCTATTATGCCATCAACTGTAAGAGGTCAATTTCATTCACTCAACCACTATTTATTAAATATATATAGCAATGAACCCCAGCCCCCACTCCCCCCCCAAAAAAAACCCGTGTTCTCAAGGTGCTTATACATGGAGGAAGGAAAGAGAGAAGTGGGGGAGAAGGGACAACTAAAATAAACAAATAAGTAAGAAATATAGTATGTCAGATTTATTGTGATAATCATGGAGAAAAATAAAGCAGAGGAGGGGGGATAGGAAGTGCTGTGGGAGGGGTGGGAGGGAAAATGTTCTAGAAATAGGAAATTATAAGTCAGAAGTCTTGAGGTTGAGAAATGTTTGGTGTGCTCCATAACAGCAAGGAGGCTAGTGTGGCTGGAGGGAGATGAGTCTGGGGTGAAGGTGTACAATCATGAGGTCAAAGGAGTCCTGGTTGGGGGTGGTGGGCAGATCATGTAGGGCCACACAGCCATTGTCAGAACTTTGGCTGCTGCTCTAGGATGAGAAGACACTGGAGGTCCTGAAGAGAGATCCATGTTTTACAAGGTCACTCAGACTGTTCTGTGTGGGGATGGGGTGTGTGTGTGGTGGGGGTGGGGAATGGATAAGGGAATAAATAAAATCATGTAGGAAATTATTGAGCGATGATGGTGGCTTAGACCAGGGTATTAACTATGGGGAGGGAGGTGGGAAGTAGATACTTTCTGGATATATTTTGAAGGCAGAGTCAACAGAATTTGCTGATGAATTAGATGTCATGTGTAAAACAAAGAGAGGGGTCAAGGATAGGGTAGCTCTCAGAGGACAGGGATTTTCCTCTTTTATTCAATGCCACATCTCAACCATCTACACAGTGTCTGTTACTCAATAAATACTCCTTGAATCAATGAAAAAGGTAACTCTGATTTGTATTGTACCCCTCTTAAACTCTGTAAATGGCATATAGCAGTTAAAACATCCACAGATAACTGAAGTACTGTAGCAACCATGGTTTCAGCACTTCAGCAGAGAAACCCTCCCAATCCCTTCATAAAGTTGGAAGTTGTCAATACTTCATCCTTGGCCTCCAGCGGCCAATGACCAGAACTAAAAAACAACTTTGATACTTTCTGTAACAGAAGAGTACTTCCTTATAAATTATTCATTGTAAAGGAACAAAACCCAACAAGATATATACCTTAGAGTATATATAAGAACAGTTTATGTGGAGAAAAACATGGAGACCTAGGAAATGGGGATTCTGCCATTTATCCTTACCAAACAGTTGCAAAACATATTGAAACACAATCAGTAAAATGAAAATGTTAATACACAAAGATTTCATGAGGTAAAATAAATCATGCATACATTTTAGGCAGTCTATGAAATTCTCTATTTTGGTCATATTTGAAATATTAAAAAGCAAACTTGGTACATTATGTCATATTTTCCTACTACCCATGTGAGAGGCATAGGGGGCTATATAATTGATAATGATCCCACGATATGCTAATTTCTAATCCTCCAATATATATTTTAGGGTTTAAGGGTAACCCATATCCTTGAGTAACACACAAAAACGGACCTACTTTTTGCTCAATGCTGATTTATGGAGGCTAGAAGCCAGTACCTGTTTTTGGCAATTTTCAGAGATATTATAAAGTAATAGTTCTTGAAGAAGGCATTTGATAGAAGGATTTTCAGTTCTTGACATAGGTATGGAGCTTGACTGGCTCCTGTCCCCTGGGGTGTTGCTGCACTGATTTCTTTAGGCTGCTCCTGTTGCAGTGGGCTTTGCAGGGCTGTCTTCAGCCCAGGCTGGGCAGTTTTCCTTCCCCACATGTACTGACATACAGGAGAGGTTCAGCAGCAGCAGTGTCCATCAGTTGGTAAGAAGAGCTGGGGTGGGGGAAATTTTGTGGAAGTCTGGTTTGCAATGCAAGCATAGTTTTTTGTTCTTTTTAAAAATGGTTATTTGGGGGTGAAGATGATAGGGAAACCTAATACTCCCTCAGGTCACCCACAGAACTGCTCCTGTTCCCATACCCTTCAACTGGGCGTGAAGGCAGCTTTCCATCCTCGCAGACAGTGCTGCTCCTCCCACCCCAGTACCCTGGGGCTCATGGCCCTGCGCTCCTGGCTGCTGTTGTCCTTTCCGGGCCAGGCCGAGCCAAGGACCTTCGTGTGGCAGTGTAGGGTGCAGAGACTGGCTCAGCCTGGGCGAACTTTCCAGGCCAGTGCGAAGTTTTCTCATCTTGGGTGCATGTGGGCACCACGCGTCCGAGTTGTGTTCAGTGTGTCAACAGAGCCCGACCCTGCGGCCACTCTGCGAAGGCTCTGAGGCAAGTGTGAAGCCAAGGGCTGCAGGGGATGGGGTAAAACGCCGCCCCTGCTGGGTCTCAGGGCAACTTCCACCCCCAGCCAGCATTTCCCTTTAATGCTCGTGCCCGTCAAGGTCCCCGCGTCCCCTCCCTCAAGCCGTCCCATCAGCCTCGGTTTCCCTCACCTCTCCCGGTCCCTGCCGTTCCTTTAACGTGGGACGCCCCTCGCCCACCCCCGCTGCAGCCCGCTGGCTCTCGGGACTCGGCTGTCACTTTACTTTTCCACACCGCCGCCTCCCCGCCCCCTCGCCCGGCAACCCGCCGGTGCCCGCGCCGCCCCCGCCCCCTCGCGGTCGCGCGCCTGGAGGAGGAGGGGCGGAGCGGAGTTGGGGGGGCAGGGAGGCGCGCGGAGCTGCACGGCCGACGTGGGGCTCGCGCTCTCGCGGTCTCTCCCGGGCAGGCGCGCGGGCACGCGCACTCGCAGGCGCGCGCGCGGACGGCGGGGCGGAGGCAGCGGCTCACGGAGGCGGTGGCTTCACTTTCCAGGACTCAGGGGCGACCACAGCAGCAGCGGCGGGCAGCAGCCTCAGGAGCCGGAGCTGGAACGGCCGGGGGGTGGCGGCGGAGCTAAGGGTGAGTCCGGGCGGGCGCGAGCGTGGCGGGGACAGGCGTGGTCGGGCGGTCCGGTGCCTGGTTCGGCTCTCAGTGGCTAGACGGTCTGCGGGGCCACCCAGTACTCGGGGCCTCCCCTGTCCTCCTCCCCCGCCTCCGCAGCCCTCTCTCCCCGAGCTCGGGCTGGATCCCGGGACCTGCGCGGACGCCCCTGCCTCAGGTATTCGCCCCGCCGAGTGGGTCCTCCCCACCCCACCCTCGGGCGTCCTCTCTTTCGAGAGCGACCCCCCACCTCCCCTCCACGTCGCAGGTCTCCGCTTACAACGCTGGCGCCCTAGTTCCTTCCCTCCCTGCTCCCCCGCGTGCCCCATTCCCTGCACCCCTCCCTCGAGCCTCCTGCCCCAGTTTCTCGCCCTTTCCACCCCTCCCCCTCCTCCCCATCCACCCCCCTTCTGCCTCTTCCCTCCTTACCCATCTTCTACCCCCTCCAGTTCTCAGTTCCCCATCCTTCGCCACCCTTCCAGCCCCTTCCCTCTCCCAGCCGCATCCTGGAACTAAGTCTTTGCAAAAGTACAGGATAAATGTCACGGTGGAAAGTGCCCGGCTTGATCTTTTGCTATTTTCCCTAATTGCATAATTGCTGCACATGGTGTATCTCTGGGCGAGTGCCGGGTCTGGCTCCTCCGCTGCCGTCGCAGCACCCCTGTGGCCCGCCCGGAGAAGACCTTGTGGGATGTGTTTGTGTGTGCACTGGTGTGGAGTGTGTGTTGTATTGGTCTTTTGTGAAGCCTAGCGCTTGTCACACTTTGGAGCCGAAGCCCATTTTTTCTCTGGTTTCTTCTCTACAGCCCCCACTGGCCTGGTTTGAAACTGGATTCCCTCTTCCCCCCCCATCCTCCCTCTCTTCTCTCATAATGTTTTGATCCTTTTGCCCTTTACCATTTCTAATGAAGATAAAGCGTAGCTTCTTGTGGCTTTTTTCCCTTACGACCAACCAGAAATGTCCAATCCATCTTCCCTTAAGGAAATTAAGGCCGCTTTAGAAAGACATCATCCTGTGCACGGTGGCTCTTAGACCTATTTGCATGTTTTCAAGATTCATCGTTTTGTATTGTGTATACTTGAGAGTCTACTCAAATATTTTTTACTTAAAAGTACAAAAGGAAGTGCTGTAGTTTACCATAATTTCTTAAAATCCCTGATTCTTTAAAAAGTATGTTTTAAAATATGTTATAATTCAGTCTGGACCTTGGACTCTAAATATTTGTGTTTACTCAGACAGTTTGGATGCCCTTGGTATATGGGCAGATGCTCTTGATGGAGGGTTTTCATATAATGTCATACCTCATTCTGTCTTCCTCGGAACATAGCACCTTTCTCAAAAAATCGGGTGTCCACAATTATTTCCCGTATAAATATCTTTACACTTACGTTAAAAGCTAGATATTGCTAGATGTTGTGTATATAATGTAAATTATTTTACATTTTAGAAAAGTTTAGGAGCGTGAGTAGGAAGACAAATAGAGGGATATTAGATCGCAGAATTAAGCATTTTCCTGTTGTAAAAGCTCCAAAGAACACTTGCATTTGCAGTTTTATACCATGAGATACTGTTATAAGGCTTATCTGGACAGTAATCCGGATTTATGGAGTGAGTATAGTTGCTTTTATGTTATCAGTAATATTTATAACCAAATTATTTCATTTTTATGGAACATGTGGGTTTCATTCACTATATGTTGCTAATTTCTAGGACTGTAATTCTAATGTAGAGTTCATAGCTAATACAGTTTTGGGTAATTTGTGTGTTGAAGACGGAACAATATCTAAACTCTTAATTTAACACATGTTTGAAGAAAGTCTACCTTACTATTTTATGTTCAGAAACAAAGTTTTATATTGAGTCCAAAGTAAAAATATAAATTGGAATTTCTTAAAATCTTTGAAACTATCATTGATGAGTAGCTCTGTTTATAACCCTGGGATTTAAATTTAACTTCCCTCTAGATTAGATGATTGGATCAAATTAGCTATTTAGGAATTAATCTTAAAGATAATTATTAAATGATGCTTTAGAAGATAACATTTAAAGAGTTAAAAATGTTTTTTGATTTATTGATTTTCTGAGAGAGAGAGAGAGATAGATAGATAGATCAGTTTGTTCTTCCACTTATTTATGCATTCATTGGTTGATTTCTTGTATGTTCCCTGACCAGTATCGAACCTAAAACCTTGGTGGATCTGGACGCCACTCTAACCAACTGAACTGCCCAGCCAGGGCAAAAGAGTTTTAATTCAGGGATTTTTATTCATTTATACTTTAGACAAATACCAGCTTTATGCTTACAACTAATTGAAATGATAATGGACTATTTTTTCTTCATAAAAGTTAGTTGCCACTTGAATGGTACAATAATTTTTTCCTATACTTTTTTCTGTAATTAATCATTCAAAAACAAAACCAGCAGAAATTTGCCTTACTCTTACTATTTGAAAAAGATATGAAAACTTGGTTTCTAAAAGGTTCTATAATGGTTATTAGTGGCCTCCAATGAATTTGCCTTCCCTAGGTTAAGATTTGGATGAAATAAGTATCTTAGGTAAAAAATGGAAGGAATATTTTTCTTTCTTGTGAGACTGTAGAAATTATACATCTATTTGGGTATTTTAAATAGTAGTTTTAATAGTTCTCTGCTTTTCTGGAGCAGTTTATGAAAAGTAGGTTTCAGTTTATAGCTCTGATTAATTATATCAGTGAATTGTCTTTTAAGTAATTAATGTACTCATGGCATTGTTAGATAGTACGTAAATGCACATAAATAAGAATATTAAGAAGAATGGGTAGCTTTATAACTAATGAAATATACAGCTGAAACTCTAGACATAGTGTATTAAACTGAAGCTCCAGCTTTAGTAACAATTTTATTTCATTTAGGTTTCCATATATTTATCATGTAGTAGATTGTTGCAGGTTTAAGATATATAAAATGATTTCTTACTCATTTCACATTTCTTACAACATTGCCCGCAGCATTTTGTTATATCCTGGGGCCTTCCCCTGAGAATTGTTCTCTTTCTCATTCCTGTGCATATCTGCTCTATCTAAAGACTCTTACGTACATACTTCATACTTACAAGGGCTTTTGTTTTTTGTTTTTATCTTCAGATAGAGTAGGGGAAGAGGGAGAGAGAGAGAGAGAGAGACATCTATCGGTTGCCTCCCGCACAACCCTGACCAGGGCCAGGGACTGAACCGCAGCCAAGGCATATACCCTTGACTGGAATCGAACCCTTGACTCTTTGGTCCGAGGGCTGACGCTCTAACTGCTGAGCCAAACTGGCCAGGGCCATACTTACAAGGTTTTAAAATTCTCATATATTTTAACTGAAAGAAGTAAGCAGAAAAAAAAATGTCGAGTCCAAGAATGAGAATTAAAATAAAATAAAAATGAAGGAAAAAAAAAGAAAGCAAAAAATATGTTAGGACTGTTAGAGCTAGATGTGAAACACACTGATCTAAAAGTTCAGTATTCTGCCCTAGCTGGTTTGGCTCAGCGGTTATAGCGTTGGCATGCGGACCAATGAGTCGCGGGTTCGATTCCGGTCAAGGGCACGTACCTTGGTTGCAGTTCGTCCCTGGCCCAGGTGGGGTCGTGTGGGAGGCAACCAGTCGATGTGTCCCTTTCATGTCGATGTTTCTCTCTGTCTCTTTCTCTCTCCCTCCCTCCCACGCTATCTAATGATAAATAGAAAAATATCCTTGGGTGAGGAATGAAAAAAAAAAGTTCAGTATTCTATTAGGTGACTTTAGTGCTCATGAAAAATGTCACAGCTGTGGAGACTGAAGCTCTCCATTTACTGAATAGGTAAAAAAAATAAAAAGCAGCCAGATTTCCCTGTCCGTGTCTTTCAGAGCTGCTTGGGCAGACCTATGTTTGTTTGGCCTGGGGGAAGGGAGCTGTTGGAGTTGAGAGATATTTGTGTGATATTTCATTGAAGGCATTTAGTATTTTCATTTGACTCTTTACCTCTCTCTGCTTCCTGAATTTCCCACTCTCTTGCAGTGCTTTATGGTTTGTCTTACCATAAAAATTTCAACCCATTAAAAGGTCTGTGTTATCAAATCCCTTTGATAGAGCAAGCTACAAGTTGAATCTTTGTTGATGATGAATTTTCATCATTGTCAACTAGCTATACATTTGGACTAATAATAGTAATAAAAAACTGCTTTATTTGAGATATCTTTCTTTTATATATTAATTATTCTTCTTTATAATTTTTTATTAATTTATTTTTGTTACAGATGTTTCTCCTTTTTCCCCCATTGACACCCTCCTCCCAATCCAACCCCCCACCCCGTCCCCAGCATTGTTGTCTGTGTCCATTGGTTATGCATTATATATTAATTATTCTTGATCATATCAAATATAGTTTATTTCAAGTCAAATTTGATTAAGAGAAATAATATAGTCTTTTTCAAAAGGAATTTGTTCCATTTATCTGTGCTTTTTAAAGGTATATTTTGTGTTGTTAATGTCACTTCTTATATTTACATAGTTCTTTTTTTTTTTTTTAAAGAAAAGGTACCTGGGAAGGTAGCTATACTGTGCTCAAAGTGGTTCTTAAGTGACAGTAACATGGTGAGCACAAGGCCCTTTAGAGTCTAGACATCGGCTTTGTCAGTTTGGTTTTAGATTTGTCAGTACACTTTAAGGTAGTTGGTTCTTACAGGATGTATTCTAGTATTCAAATTCAGATATTGATTATGATAGAATGACAGATGGGAGGGAATATTCCTTTTCACTTACTGCAATTTCTTATGTCTGCTATCTAGCTTATAACAGCTATCTATGTATCAAAGTATTGAGGAAATTGAGTTGGCAATCAGAGCTGCTTGGGGAGCATGAACTCAGAGTAAAGGGGATTTGAAAGCCTTGAGGGATATATCATTCAGACTGTGGTGAATAAAAAGAATCCTTCAGTGTCTCAATACAGTCTCCATCTCTTGTGAAACATGATTGCTTGGTACATGTCTGTATCAGTGCTGACACCATCATATGGTTCAGTTTTTATTTAGGATCCTGCAGGCCTCTGTGTTCTTCTGTTATCACAAAGATTACTGAAAACAATCGATTAGTTGAGAGGATTTTAACCTTAGTGCAGTCCTGAACATGTGTTCATTGTATGTTAATGGGAAAGTGTCCCTCATTTTTCTGTTCCTCTAGCTGTTTTTTACTAACCTTTTAGCATTTAGCAAGTTGGCTTACCGTCTAGACCAAATTTCTCATGTTTGTGGAACCAAAGGGCCTAGCACAGAGTCTAGTGGAGTGTGGGCCCTTATTTTTGTTGTTATTATTTTTGGTAACAGCTTTATTGATTGTAATTCACATACTATGAAGTTCACCCTTTTAAAATGTATAACTCAGTGGTTTATCGAGTATGTACAGTTGTGCAGCATCACCTTATCTAATTTTGGAACATTTTCACCACCCCAAAAAGAAACTTTGTACCTATTAGCAGTTCTTCCCCATTCTTCCCTCAGTCTTATCCCCTGGCAACTACTCACCAACTTTTCTCTCTGTGGATTTGCCTGTTCTGGACATTCATATAAATGTAATCATACATTTTATGGTCCTTTGTGACTGGCTTCTTTCACTTAGCATTATGTTTTCAGAGTTCATTCATGTTGTAGAATGTAGATACTGTGCTTCATTCCTTTATATGGCTGAATAGTATTGGGTGGATATACCACATTTGGTTTACTCGTTCGTCAGTTAGTAGACTAATGTCGTTTGCTCTTTTTGGCTCTATGAATGATGTTGCTGTGAACATTTTGTGTATATTTTATGTTTTCATTTCTTAGTAGATTTTGAATGGATGAAAGAAAAGTTTTGTTAATTCACAAACTTGTTTTGTAAATGACCAATTTATTCATTTTATCTTAGCCTTACTTATTCTACTTTGAGGCTCATTTCCTCTATTTTCGAGGCACCTTGTTAATAGTCCTCCCACAACTCAGTACATGCTTTTTGCTTCTTTAAACTAGGATCTAAAATGTCCACGGAGGCACAGAGAGTTGATGACAGTCCAAGCACTAGTGGAGGAAGTTCTGATGGAGACCAACGTGAAAGTGTTCAGCAAGAACCAGAGAGAGAACAAGTTCAGCCCAAGAAAAAGGAGGGGAAAATATCAAGTAAAACAGCTGCTAAATTGTCAACTAGTGCTAAAAGGTACCTTTTTATTTTTGTAACCTTTTTATTTTTAGTGTCAATTTATTGTCTTAAGTTCTATCTTTCTGTTGCATTTAATCATTATTTTGGATGTGGACCATGAAATTCATGGATTTTTCTTCTTCAAGATTATTTCTTTTACATGGTTTTAATTATAGGCAATATGAAATTTTTGGTATTTAAAATCAGTTAAACAGCATGGCAGATTAATAAAATACATATCCATAGTGTGTTTGCGTAAGTGAGCATATACAGGAAAATGCATGTAAAAGTGTGATGGTTTGATTTATAGTTACTGGACCATATATATATATATTTTGTGGCTAATCCTCACCTGAGGATATTTTTCCATTGACTTTTTAGACAGAGTGAAAGGGAGAAAGAGAGAGAGAGAGAGAAACATCAATGTGAGAGAGACACATTGATTGGTTGCCTTCCACACAACCCTGACCAGGGCCAGGGATTGAAGCAGGTACGTGTCCTTGACGGGAGTCAAACACGCTACCCTTCGGTCCACAAGCCGATGCTATAACCATTGAGTCAAACCAGCCAGGACTTGACCATAAATATTTTATTCTGTTTAGTAATACAGACTAGAGGGTAGGAACCTATATCTTGTACTATTCCCTGTTAGTAAAGTGAGAAATGCTGGAGTTTACAACAAATGCATCTAGGTTTTATTATGTTAGGCAGTGGGTCAGTCTTGATACAGATTTTCATTTTCTCTAGAAAACAGATATATCTGAAAGATAGATACTTGAATGATTTTCTATTGCCACATCAATTGCTTATGATCATTGGCATGCCATTGGACTCAGCAGAGGGAATCTGCTTTAATATTGTTACATTATCAAATAACTCTTGGAAAGTAGTTTAAAGGAAAATTAAATTTAGTAGAGTCCTGATCCTGCGATACAATATTCTTGTTTTGTTTTAATACCTTTTTATATCAAAAAGCAAGTGTATATAAAAGAAGTCTATAAATTTTAAGCAGTCTAAAAATGCTGAATGATAGCTTCATATTTTATTGGAGAGTATGGATTAGGGAGAACTCCTTTCCCAAAGTTCAAAAACCATACTGGTCTAATAGACCTTGTTTTCCCTTTGGCCTAGTCAATCCTCAGGTTTGGGAAGAACCTTCTCAGGCCCTTTGGTAGGATGTAACTTTTTAGGGAGAGATGGTGGAGTGATGGTGAGTGGTCAGCATTCCAGGGACTAGGTTAGTCAGTTTCCCCTTTGTTGAAGTATGTTGCTGATTCCTGACCTCTGTTGAAGGAGTTGTGCGAAAGTCAGCTTTGAACTTGAAACCTTTAAACCTCTATACTAGAACTTGCTAGTGCTGTGGAAAGGGTTCAGTTTGTTTTTGTTATCACACCATAAGTCCAGAGACCTTCAGTTGGCTGACCCTACCCCTCTGCTACTTGGCCACAACACAAAATGACCTGCTGTTGGGAAATGAGGGGTGGAATTAGGATGGATTGGAAAGGTGGGAATGGAGAAAATATGACAATTAGATGAAAGAAAGGAGTTTGGAGTGGGTGGGTAAGAGATATTCAAGTACAGATTGTGGCCCTGTGTAAATGAGGAAATTCTAACTCAGTCCTCAGCTTCTGATAGTGAGGATTTTTACAATCCTCTTCAGCTTGTCAGAAAAGGAAGAGGATGGGCTGGCCAGGTCTGTGGGATGTAGGATCTGGTGAGTGCTTCTGCTAGGTCTGTGCTCTGCTTGCCCATGACTGCTAGTTAGCAAAGACTCCTGTCCGTGTTCATGAGGCCCTCCCTGTCTTTTCCCTTGGCTGGCAGCACCACCATAAAATACCTCAAAATCATATTTCTTGGGTGATATAGCAAATACCAAATTCTGCTTACGAAAGAGAGTAAACTGTATGTTTGAAAGTGAAGATGATGTGAGATTTTTCAAGTACATGGGTCATCTTTTACTTCATTTTATTACAATGTATACAAAGTGTAGATTATATATTGAAACCTACCACCTCCCCCCCCCCTTTAAATAGGGGATAAAACCTAATTTTGAGATGGTATATGTGCCTGATTGTCACATAATAGAAATTGGTATTATTGCATTGGTGAAAGTAAGTAGTATTTTTTTTTATCCTCACCCAAGGATATGTTTATTGATTTAGAGAGAGGAAGGGGGAGAGTGGGGGAGTGAGAGGGAGAGAGAGACAGAGAAACATCCACGTGAGAGAGATACATAGATAAAATATGGATCAGTTGCCTCCCATACGCTCCCTGACTGGGGACTGAACCCACAACCTAAGTATGTGCCCTGATGGGGAATTGAACTGCAACCTTTTAGTGTTCAGGATAATGCTCCAATCAACTGAGCCACCTGCCCATGGCAGAAGTATTTTTTGAGTTGCTTCTTGGCTGAAAGAATCCCTCCATTGGCAAATGCATTCTTGTGAATCTGTGATTTTCAAATTGTGATTCATGACCTTCTCTAGGTGATCTCTGGGTGGTTATGGGTGACAGTAACTTAGTCATTTTGCTGCTTCACTGTTTATTTATTTAGCATTTATCTTCAGATAGAGTGGGAGGGAGAGAGGAAGGAAGAGAGAGAGAGAAACATCGATGTGAGAGAGACACATCGACTGGTTGCCACCCATACAACCCCAACCAAGGCCGGGGACAAACTGCAACCGAGGTACGTGCCCTTAGCGGCAACCGAACCCGGGACTCTGGTCCGCAGGCCGACGCTCTAACCGCTGAGCCAAACTGGCCAGGGCACTGTTAATTTTTTAAATAAAAAAAAGTTTAATTTTTCCCCTTCCCCTAATTTAGTTGATGGTGAAGTTATTATTATTTTTTTGCCCCATCTCTACTTAAGTTCCAAGAACTGAGAAAGAAATTGGGAATCATGAGGGTAAGGGCCTACATCTTTATAATTCACTATTATGTCCACAGTGCCTATAGTAGGGTCATAATATTTATTTACTGGTTGCCTTAGACTTTTGAGTTTATTACAGGGATTGGAACGTCCCTGGATATTAGGATCTGCGTACTGATGTGTTCAGAAGATTCAAAGTTAGAGATCATTTCAAAATAAAATTCTTATTCATACTTTATTATTGATAATTTATTTTTATTCAGATCAGAAGTCTTTTCCAATTAGTGTCATTTTATGAGAGAGAGTTAATCAGAAGCAGTGCAGAGCATGGACTCTAGAGATGAGATCTGGGTTTAAATCTAGGTGCTGACATTTAGTAGCCTTGTGATCTTAGATACATAATTTAACATTTCTAAGCCTCAGTTTCCTATTCTTTAAAATGGACATCATAATGGTACCATCTTCACAGGGCTGTTGTGAGGACTGAATATGGTAAAGTATTTATTTGGCACATGGTAAGGTGTCACACACTGATACTGTCATTTATAGACTTTATGCCAGTTAAAGTCTATAAAACATTTTTCAAGTCCATTTAATAAACTTTAGGAGAATGAAGTATATATTAACCTCTGATGACTTAATGCTGTTGTTAAACTAGAAACACTCAGATGCAATAATTATATGCATTTTATAGTAACTCAAGAAAAGTACTTTGCACAGAGGTGCTCAATTACATGAAATGTACTGTAATTGTGAAATGAATAATTTGGTGTAGAAACTTGTCTGTATCATTCGTAATATTTGCAAGTGTGTAGTGGGACTATGTCTGCAGTGACAAATGTTGATGATATTAAATTGACTAATCAGTTCCATAAAACATCTGTTTTGAGCTCTTCATTGAATTGATTGTACTGCTTCTTTCACGTGTTGACATCTGTAAGTGTGAATTTTAAATCACATTTATTCCAAATTAATTCAGAGTAGATATTGTGGTTTTATTAGACACAATATAATACTTTTCTAGGAATGATATTTGGTTTTAGACTCTAAATTTTAGTTGGGTTGAAAGGTGGATTCTAGTGTAATCCAGTGTGAACTTTTATTGTTTATTTTCCACATGAGAATGAAGTAGTACTCTTTATAGATAATCTTTTGTAATTATTGTATTTTCTTAATTATAAATGTACATTTAAAACGTTTTAATGTTTTTGAAATCAGGGTACATCTTACAGTTGATGTGCACATTTAATTGAGAGTGTCTTAAAAATCAGTGGTCTTTTAGGATCACAGATACATAGTACAGTTGACCCTTGAACAGTTTGGGTTTGAACTGCATGAATCCTCTTATATATGGATTTTTGTTTTGAATAAATACCTATATTGTTTTTGTTCCCCAGTTGGGAGTCTCGTATGTGGAAGGCCAATTGTATGCATTGATCTATACCATTTTATATAGAGACTTGAGCATGCACGCATTTTGTTATATGAGAGGTGATCCCGGAACCAATTTGCGGTAATACAAAGGGAGGGTAGTTAAGTTTTGAAGGAGTCAGAAGTTCTACGTGTATTTTCAACTACGAGGTGGTTGGTGCCCCTAACCCCAGTGTTGTTCAGAGGTCAAGTGAATATACAGTAGTTCCCTCTTATCTGCCGTTTTCCTTCTTGCAGTTTCAATTGCCAGCAGTCAACCACAGTCTGAAAATATTTAAAGGAAAATTTCAGAAATAGTTCACAAGTGTTAAATTGTTCGCTGTTCTGAGTGGTATAACAAAATCTCACTCCAGTCTGGGACCTTAATCATCCTTTTGTCCAGCATATCCACACTGTATGTACTACCTTCTCATTGGTCATTTCACCATCTAGGTTATCAGATCGACTGTTGTGGTATCTCAGTGCTTGTGTTCAGGTAACCCTTATTTTATTTAATAATGGCTTCACAGTGCAAGAGTAGTGATGCTGGCAATTTGGATATGCCAAAGAGAAGCCGGTAAGTGTTCCTTTAAGTGAAAAGGCGAAAGTTTTCAACTTAAGAAAAGAAAAAAAATTATATGCTAAGGTAAGATCTGTTAAAAACTAATCCTCTACTTGTGAAATTGCCCAATTTATAAATTAAACTTTATCATAGGTATATGTGTGTAGGAAGAAACTTAGTACATACAGGATTCTGTACTATCTGAGGTTTCAGGCACCCATTGGGTGTCTTGAACAGTATCCCTGTGGATAATGGTGAGGGGGTGTCTACTGTGTCACCATTCAGAATTAAACTCTAGGCTTATTATTTGCAATGGCTCTGTGTTGTCTAGGTTAATTCAGAGGCTCCTGTGAGATTAAAAAATTTTTAGTAATTGGTTGCATGTTTTCTTCTTGAGAATAAGTCATTTTGGAAGCTTTGACCAGTTGTTTCAATTGGTTAGAAAAGGGGTTCTCAAGTGACTGAGGAATGCAGTCTGTTATCTAGGTGGGATGAAGGGTTTTCATTTGTTTTGTTTTTTAAAGTAACTGCCAAGAAAACACCTTTGTAAAAATCCCCATGTCCATATAGTCATGTTCTACTTGGCCATGTGTGTGTTTTAAACATGTCACTACATATGCACTGCTTCATTTTTCTGAACTATTAATCCAATATGTTGATGTTAAAATGAGTACTTCATATTGTCTCCATTTTGTTTAAACACTGCTACCATATTCTTCAATTAAGTCTCAGTGAATCACCACCCCTCTTTCTTTTTAGCAATGACAGTCACAGGGACCACTCTTAACATTCCTGGAACAGTTAAGGTTTTAGGTGAAGTCCTAGACACTGGAATTGAGTCTGTATTTTGCTTCTGACTTATTTCAGAAACCATGTGCAGTTGCCGAATTCTGTATCATAATAACCATAGAAGTGGCACTGCCAGGTGGAACTTGGAAATTTAGGCAGTTGTCTAGTTGATATATGTCTAAAGAAATAATTTTGTCTTAAAAGTTCTGATAAGAGAGAGGTCTTTTTGTTTGTTTGATTTTGCAAGATAATTGCCTTGTCTTTCATCTTAGTCACTTATAATAACTAGCCTTAGTTTCCTTATCTTTTAAATGGGGACTGATAAACCAGTAATACTTAGATAATTCTGTCAGATTTATTTAATTCACTTTTAATAGTCTAAGATCATCATGTGGAAGGTACACTGTAAGTGTGAATTATTGATACTTTTTCATTTTTCCTTACCCTAAGGGACAGTGCCTGAAATAGCTACCTTCCTTACTCCACATGTCAAGACTGAGAAACTTAATATATACTATGATCACAACTTTTGAGATAGAATTGAATTGCTGTCATTGAAAACAGCAGGACATCTTGCAACCGTTTAAATAGCAATTCTTAGTATGATCTTTTTTTTGTCAAGAGAAATACAACCATTTTTAGGTATAATATATTGACTCATTGCTCAGAGTTGTCAAGTTTATCAGTAAATTGCTTTTTGTATTGAATAATTAGATTTGGAATTATAGAGTCTGGAGGGGTTCAAGTTCCATAATAGAATTCTATGTCAAGAAATTATGATATATCAATTTTTTAAACCAAAAGGGACAATGTAAGCATAAAGCAAGATAAGTTATTTGAAAAATCCTGAAGAAGTTCTTTTATGTTACAAATAGTTTTCTCTGACATTTTAAGCATGCTCTTTTGAATGCCTATTCTTTTGTTTCTCTTAGTTTAAAAACAATTTGTAGAAGTTATTCATGTTTCTGGTAACAAATTAAACATTACAGAGACTTTTTTTTTTAATCCTCACCTGAGGATACTTTTTCACTGATTTTTAGATAGAGTGGGAGGAAGGGGGGGGGGAGAGAGAGAGAAATAAACATCAATTTGAGAGAGACACATCCTCTGGCTGCCTCCTACACGACCCCAACCAGGGTCTTGGGGTCGGGGATCGAACTGCAACTGAGGTATGTGCCCTTGATCGGAATCGAACCTGAGGCCCACGCTCTAACTGCTGAGCCAAACCAGCAGGGGCTACAGAGACATTTTCAATGGAAAGCAACAGTTTTCTCTCCAAACACCTTCCCTATCCCAATTTTATTACCTTGAAACAAACTCTTTTTAGCTTTCTCTGGGTTTAGTCCTTCTGTTGTTTTCTGCATAACTCTAAATAATACACTTATAGCTATCTGTTGAATTAACATAAATAATATCTTTTGACTCCTTGCTATGAAATTTGAGGATGCAGCTTGTTTACCTCCTCTTCCTTCCTTTTCACTCCTCCTAGTTAAAGATAGTAACTATTATTCCTTCAAATTTCAACAGTATTTCTTGGTTCCCTACTTCGTAAAGTGGGGATATTAATACCTTTGTTCTTTCTTCCATCTACTCACACCCATTCTCCATCTACTTTGAGCTGGTTTCTGTTAGCTACACTTAATTTTACATCTTCAAGGTTAGTAACATTTACATTGGTAGTGCAACTACAACCCGTGTTCTGCGCTTTATCTATAGTAAATGACCAATACATTGTCCGAACATTTACTATAACTAAATATTCAGTGCCAGACCAAACAAGATGTTAGGATTAGATTTCCTACAAGTCCAATGTCATGATCTCTGGGCTGCCAAGTGAGTCATAGCATTTACACAAAATATAGCAAATCTCTCTTTTTTTAACCTTAACATCTTTTACATAATTACTTTACATTTTAGTTAGCTTCAGATTTGATCTGTGATTTTCTTACAGAGGTGTTTTTCTTCTGGGGTTTCTGGTTGTCTTTCGTTCTTCCCTTTGAATAATGTGTCTTTATTATATCTTCTTGCACTCTGCAGCCCCCTCTTGGCCATCTCAACCTGTTTAATTTACACCATCCACTTTGTCTTCCAGAAATACATTGAAATTTCTCATTCATTGGTGATAACCCCCTTATTTTTGATAATCATTCCTTTTTGCACTTTCTGTATCTTCTCCCACCAGGTGGGGTCCTGAAGGAGTGGGAGGTGAATGTGTATGTGCTCAGTTTGATATCTTTAACCTGGACTTACTCATTTAAAGTGCTTGTTTTATGCTTTTGTGTGAAATCCATAAAGGGTCTTATCCTGTATCAGATCTTTGAGACTTTTCTTGTTTAATTGTGGGCAGTCTGTGCTTTAAATGCATGAAAACACATAGAATCCATATTAGAATAAAATAATGTTTTAAAAATAAAGGAGATCATGGAATTTTTCCTAGTTAATTTCTTCATTTTATAGGACAGAACACTGAGGCAGAGAGAGAGAGAGAGAGAGAGAGAGAGAGAGAGAGAGCGAGAGAGCGCAGTTTGAGCAGTCTTTTACACAAAAACTCTCAATTAATGGCATGGCAGAGTTAAAACAAAAGTGTTTTGGCTTTGAATTTATTGGTCTTGTTCTACTTTATAATACCTTTCCAACCTTGAATCATATGGCTAGGGGAGAAGTGAAAATTAAATTGGTAGCATGCCATTCCTTTAGGAAGTTGGTGCTGGTGTTCTTGGAGGAGTCATATCTATTTGGTAGTTCCATTTGTTGTCTTGAAAAAGATGTGGAATGAAGTTGAGAGTAAATGTTTTTGTTCTCATTTTTGTTTTTTAAGGTACTTTAGTCAGCACCATACATACACTATCACAGTAATTACCATCCAGCAGGCATTCAGCAGTAGTGAGTCTCATATTTAAAACCTAAGGCAAAGGAGAAGAAATGCTTTTGAGAATTTTTTTTGGTATTTCTTTAATAAAGCCTGCATT
The DNA here is from genome assembly GCA_030848825.1 of Tadarida brasiliensis. Lineage (NCBI taxonomy): Eukaryota > Metazoa > Chordata > Mammalia > Chiroptera > Molossidae > Tadarida > Tadarida brasiliensis. Next base: position 43,999,488 of record CM061274.1, read on the forward strand.
TAATAATACATGAATGATAGTTAAGAGCTTGCTAAGTGTAGTCTTACAAAACAGTGTAGCTCTGTTAGCCTTTGTGTATATATATAGGAGGTTAGGTACAGTTAAAAATCAAAGTTGAAAATAACACAGGACAAAAGCAGGTTTTTTAAAAGTTCTCTTTTCGTTACTGGAAGTTCATGCAATGACATTAAAATGATGATTTACATATTAATAGAATAGTTCTAGCAGAAGATTGAATAGTGTCAAACTTGAAAGCCTCAACCTGGCCTGGCCAGTGTGGCTCAGTGGTTGAGCGTTGACCCATGCACCAAGATGTTGCTGGTTCGATTCCTGGTCAGGGCACATGCCCAGGTTGTGTGGGCCAAATCCCCAGTGGGAGGCGTGCAGGAGGCGGCCAATCCATGTTCTCTTTCATCAGTGTTTACTCTCTCTCTCTCTAAAATCAAGGGAGAAAAAATGCCTCAACCTGTTCCATCCTTAGGGGCTTCAGAGAGGAATAGAGTATGTATTTTGATAGCAGTTTCAGGTGTTGGAATATGATCCTGATAATCGTTTTTTCAATTGATTGGATCAGTCAGGATGCTTGGATTCAGCTTGATCTGATCATCTTTTCATCTAGTATGGGAATGTTCTAGTACAAATCAGAAGTTGGAATGAGCCATAAATAATGTGGCAAAAGTTTCCAATTTAAACTAGAAATTTTGGTTAGTGTTATCAGTTTAGCGATTTAATGAAGTTTTAATTTAAGTCATAGTGGCCAGTCTTGTTACCCTTTTGTAAATGCATTGTCAAAATTGTGATAGAAATTCATACTTTGTTGTTATTGTATACAATGATTTATACAGTATTATTTCAAATTAAAAAATACAAATGGGAAATATTAGTGTAAAAGTATAACATTTTAATGACATGTTAAGAGAGTGAAGACATTTTTACATAACTTTCTTTGTCTTTATTTTAAAGAATTCAGAAGGAACTTGCAGAAATTACATTGGACCCTCCTCCCAACTGTAGGTAAGTACTTGTGGATTTTTATTCTCATTTTTTGCAGAAGTTATAATTGAACTGTTGGTTTGATGTGCAACTATTGTAGTCTTACTATTAGTAAAAACATTGGGTTTGGATTTATATGACAGTGGTGGTGGTGATTTCTGTGCATAAATGGAACATTGAGCAAGTATGTTTGTAGTGGTAGAATGGAGTTGCCAAAAATAGAGTAATGCAGTAACAGTAAGATAATGAAATTATAGGGTAACAAATACAATTATCTTTTAATAGAAGAGGTATTAGGGTCTTAAACGATGTATTTAATGATAGAATAATAGTGTAACTAAAATATTTGCTGTTTCATAATTATTGAATTGTTATCTTGTTGGAAATTGATTTTTTAAAGTGTCAAAACATTAAACTGTTCTTCCTGGTTTACATTATTTCTTATAGTCATAGGTTGTGACTAAGAATGGGTGATTTGAGGCAATGATGCTAAATTTAAAACACTTTCTCCTTTCTGACCACATGTCATCAATTTTCTGGTGAGAGTTTACTTATAGGAAGTACAAGTACTTGCCTGGGAATGATTAATGATATACAGGTACACAGAGGAAGAGGAGAAAAATAACCTCCAGCTTTATACTGTATCTTCAGTCTGGTGCAGTGGTTGGAAGATGGCTGTTAGGCTATTTTAAGACATTTCGTTCTGTTTGATCTGAGGTCAGTGCTGGAACCAGGCCAATATGGAGTTTTTATAGTTTAAATTGGTAGTCTTGTGGATTGAAGGTGAGAGTGTAGATTACAGGAAAATGTTTCCAACATTGAATGCAGGTAGAATGTATTATTTGGTCTGATTTCTGATTTTACTGATCTTATTTTTATGTGAAAGTAAAGATAACAACTACAGGTATTAATGAAAGTGAAAATTTTGCAGATTGCTATATTTGATAGTTGACTAGTTGACAACTGTTTTGTGTAGGAAAAATTCTAATAAGGTTTATTATGTTAGTGGTGTCTAATATGGTTCTTTACATGAGAGTCATATGTAGTATATAAACTTGCAATAATGTTCGAAGAATGTTTCACTCAAATAGAACACATTTCTTAAGACTTTCTGTCACATTTAAGACTGTTTCAGATTGACAGATCATTATGTAGGCTTTGGTGGCCAATTCATGTAAATGGGTTGATTTGCAGAACTCTAGTTTGAATTAAATTTAAAATCCCCTGTTTCTTAGGATAGTATTTGCTTTCATTGTTTGAATCTTTGTTTTTTAAATAAACTGTTTTACCATATATATTATTTTTGTAACCTTTTTACAAATGAGCTGTTTTATAAGTAATTTATATACTTGCTTAAATTTTGATAATAGATTATTGGCAAAACAAACTAATTACTTGGTTTTAATTAGCTTGTTGAAGGCTTATTTTTGATAAATGAAATCCACATAAAATATCTTGTGATGGTTAGACTGCAACTTTGCTATCAGATATATTATTTTCTAATACATTACTCTAATTTAGCCTTGACTTATTGCAGATAATAATTTAACTTTGATTAAACCAACATATTGTAAACACACCTAAAAACTTAAGTCTGAGGAAAGAAGTTACATAATGTTTATTATTTATTTTTTAATTTACTTTTTAAAATTTATTTTTGTTACAGATGTTTCTCCTTTTTCCCCCCTTGACACCCTCCCGATCCTGCCCCCCCCTCCAGCATTGTTGTCTATGTCCATTGGTTACGCATACATGCATATAAGTTCTGTGGTTTATCTCTTCCCTCTCCCCCCCTAATGTTTACTATTTAAATAAAATAATGAAACCATGGTTCTCTTTAAAGTGAAAAAGAAAAGTTTATAGTGTCATCTGAAATTTGGAGAGTTACTTTTTCAATAAGCCTTTTAATTAATGATATCATTACTGGTTACATAAGCTTTTTATAAATAAAGCATTTTTAAATGTGATGTCACACATAATAAGCTCTTCAGACAGTTTCAGGAAAGAAACCTATTTTGTTGTATTTTCCTCCCTCCCAGTTTTATTGAGATATAATTGACATATAGCATTGTAGAAAGGTACAGGCATACCTTGAAGATATTACAGGTTCGGTTCTAGACCATCGTAATAAAAGGGAGTGTTGCAATAAAGCAAGTCGCAATCTTTTTGCTGATTAAAAGTCTTGCCTTCAATTTGTAAAAAAAATACAACATCTGCGAAGCCCAGTAAAGTGAGGCGCTACAAGATTAGATATGCCTGTACCTACTTTGATTAATTTGTTTGCTTATGGGAATTTGCAAGGAAATCCATTTAATGGTATGAAGATTGGATAGCCAGTAAGTTTGCTTTTAGAAGTGAGGCTGAAGTCTATGGTGCAGTGGCTTTGGCTCCTTTTATTGATCCAAAGTAGTTGATTGGACTGGATCAGGCAGAGATAAAGATCCTATCCACCATCTTCATGTATGTGGTTCTCCTCTTTGGCCAGTAAAGGATCCTCTATGCTGTTGCTGATTGGTAAGTGGTGATTAGTTCTACTTTCTCTATGTGCTTGTGCTACTTAATATAGATGTATTCTGTGTGTTTGTTAAGTGGATTACTGTAGTTTTTGGATTGTTTGGTGTCAAATATTTGATTGTGGTTTATAGTAAATCTACCTATCTATGTTTCATTGAAAAGTTGATTAACTCTCCTTAGAAAGAGAAATTAGAGCATAATTTTAGTTTGGCTTATTTTTGGCATAAAGTTAGCAGTGCTTTTGTAGTTGATTTTTTTAAAAGTTCTGTGCTGACTGCACATCTGTCCTAATGGCTATAATGAATTAATTTCTAGAAATCTAGTAAATTAAAGCTATCTGCATAATAGAAGAAGTCAAAATCCCATTCCTCTAGTACTCCCTTTGTATATTACCTTTCCCAGTAACACATACCTCTCAAAACCTTTTGGTTGCTTGGGTAGTGGCGAGCTTGTATCACAGATAAAGATTTTGTATGAGGGAACATCTGTGGGTTTACCTGTTTAGGCAATTGGAAGGGAGAAGGATTTTTATCAATTATCTCGGTGGAAGTGGGTGGGTGTCACATTCCACTTAGAGTGTGGTTTATTATTATTTTCTGGAACCTTGACCATCGAGTACAGCCCAGTTCTGTGTGTATGTCAGGTTAGAGATGGGACTTCTAAATTTTGGTGCATGTCTTATATGATGTCCAGTTAAGCAATTCTTGGAATCATATTGAAGGAACTAACTAGCATGCGTTTAAGTATTCTGCAAGTCTGTATTTGAACTTCTTTTGGATATAAAATCTTTCTGAATCACATCACTCAATTTATATAAGGCATTTTTAGAGGAAGTTAACTATACTGTAGTATTGTTTAATTCTTTTTCAGGTTTTGAATGAATCTAAATATTTTAAAAGAGTATCCAAAAAATACTTTGATAAAAGGTTAAATTACTTCTTCTTATAGGAAACACATACCTATGCATCTTTCAGTTTTCTTTTCACTTTTCCGTTGTCCTTACGGTGAAAATGAAACAGTATAATTTCTTTTTTTTAAAGCTGGGTTAAATTATGAGTTTTTTTAAAATTACAATATTAAAAGTTAATGTTTAAAAATCACACTTCATGATACATCTAAGAAAAAGTTTCTGTTCATTTGTAGAACCATAAGCATAGAAAATTATACATAATTTGGGTGAAATTTGGTTATATATGAGTCGTTTAGGGTTTGATATTTGAAGTACTTAAGTAAAAGGAGGAAATAATAAAAAAGAGGATATACTTCCGTTATACTAGCAGTTTTTACTTTTTATTGTTATGTTTCAATGATCTACATTCATTGAACACAGGCTCTGCTTTACTTTTTTAAATAATTGTGATAGTTTTATTGCGATGCATAGTGTAAAATTCAGTGGCTTTTAGTATATTCACAGAGTTGTGTAATTATCATAATCAATTTTACAACATACTTATCACCCCGAAAGATATACCATACCTCTTAGCAGTTACCACTTCCTAATTTCCTCCCAACTCTCCTACCACCCAGCCCTAGGCAAATTCCTCTACTTTCTGTCTCTATGGAATTGTCTATTCTGGACATTTCATATAAATGGAATCATACAATATGTGGTCTTTTGTGACTGGCTTCTTTCAGAAGCATAATGTTTTCAAGGTTCATTTATGTTGGAACGTACATCAGTGTTTTATTTTTATTTTTTATCTCTCTAATATTCTATTGTATAGATACTCTAATTCCATGAACATTTGTGTACAGGTTTTGTGTGGGCATTAGTTTTCTTCTATAGGAGTGGAATTGCTGGGTCATATAGTAACTTTGTTTAACCTTTTGGGGGAGTACCAGCTTAAATCCCAAAGTGGCTGCACCATTTTACCTTCCTACCATCAATGGGGAGAGTTCCATTTTCTCCACAGGCTGGCAATTGTTATTGTCTGTCTTTTTGATGACAGCCACCCTAGTAGGTGTGAAGCAGTATGTCATTGTGGTTTTGATTTGCGTTACCATGATGGATAATGATGATGACTACCAGCTTTTCATATTGACCATTTTTATGTCTTTTTTGGAGAAATGGGTGTTCAAATCCTTTGTGCATTTAAAATTGAGTTGTCTTTTTATTATGGAGTTGTAATTGTTCTTTATTTTTGATACAAGTCCTGTATCAGATATATGTGTTGAAAATATTTTCTCCTATTCTGAGGATAGTTTTTTCACTTTCTTGGTAGTGACCTTTGAAGCACAAAAATTTTACATTTTGAAGTCCAATTTATCTCCCCCCCCCCCCCGATTTTTGCTTATGTGTTTGGTGTCATTTCTAAGAAACCACCACTTAATCCAAGATTCTGAAGATTTACGTCTATATTTTTCTTGTGAGAGTTTTTTGTTTTAGCTTTTATGTTTGGTCTCTGATACATTTTGTATATGGTGTGAGATAGAGGTTCAACTTCATTCATTTCCTTGTGGATGTTATCTCAGCACCATTTGCTGAAAAGACCATTTTTCCCATTGAATTTTCTTGATATCCTTCTTGAAAAATGAATGGATCATAAATGTAAACGTTTATTTTTGAACTCTCAATTTCATTTCATTGATCTATATGTCTATCATTATGCCAGTACCACACAGCCTTGATTACTGTAGCTTTGTAGGAAGTTTTGAATCAGAAACTGTAAATCCTCTAACTGATTTACTTTTCATTGTCTTAACAAATTAGTGAAGGTTGTCACAGTATAGAAGAGGCCATGACTGGACATATACCTAACCATTGTCTCATCTTACTGTTGATGAGAACCATTAAATAGAGGAGAATGTATTTTTCAGATTATAGTAATGGAAACAGTATGTAGGGAAAATGTGTGTGTGTGTTAACATTTTTCAAAACTATATACAGAACAGGAAGGCATTGAGATAGAAATTGGGGACAGTGTCTACATAGGTGTGATCTCTAGAAAGAACCACCAGTGAAAAAAATCTAATTATTGACACTAATTATTTTGCTTTTTTTGGCCATTGTAGTAATATTTAATAACATTTTGTAGCTTTTCAAGGATTTTAATATATGATGTCATTTTAACTACCCTGAGATGCCTGGGGTTAAGCAACTAGAAATGCTTGATTTGGATTTAAACCCAGGTTTTCTGATCTTTCATCCTTTATTTTTCCACATATGTGAGCAGATAGAGAAATAATCTCAAAATTACATTTGTGGCTATTTGTGATTCAGTTAAGAAAAAAGAAAGAAAGAAAAAAATCAACATGCAAGGCAATCCCAAATATTATTTGTACTATGTTTGACTTGTATTTCTGAATTCCATGAGACAGTATTTAGCTGGAACCTTTAAAAAGTAATTTTTTTTAGTATAGTGATTTCTATCACACTCCTTTGTGTATGTGTTTGTGTGCACATATATCTTAGTGTTACTGTTATTAGCACTTGTCCAGGTAAAAGATTTCTTTACATTTGACAGTTCCTCACACAGTGTTTATAGATGTCTGCCTTCTTAATGCCAAATTGACCCTGTTACTCTACCTAATTATAGTTCATGTTCCCCTACAGTTCACTTTAATATTTATTGAGGGCTTAATATAAGATCTGTGCTAGGTCAAGTGTAGGCTATCCAGTTGTAGTTCCTAATCCTTAATTATCTGGTTACAACTAATTAAGATATAAAATATACAGATGCTTAGAGAACCAAGACTAGGAGAATGATGGTACTATGTATTGGTAGATACTGCCAATATCTATAGGCTCTGCAAATCTTAAAATTGATCATGCTTTTCCTTTTTTCTTTAGTAGTCCAGAAGCTAATAGCCTTATTTACTTTTTGACTTCAATGATAAACTGCATTTTGTGTAGAAACTTTAACCCTAGTTGTGTTTTATTTTCTTACTTCCCCCCTCCTTTTATATGTATATCTTCATTTTGTACTTTACATAAAAAATTTAAGCTGCCTTAGTAGAGTGTTTTTGGAGCAAGGCAGATTATTAGTAAATAAACAGTATGAATAACTGAAAGGTGATATAAATGTGTATTGATTAGCAGAATGCTGGAATGCCTCTTACAAGGAGTCATTAACATGGTAAAATTTAAATATGCATTGAGAGTCTGTGTTATCTAGGATACTGAATTCATATCCATCTCTTTCTTTAGTTAGTATAGATAATTGAGGAATATTTTTAATTACTCCTATGAGTTTTTTACTCCATTGCTGAAGTGTTGTGTGGTTTTGCATGGACTTCATGAAGACAAAAGTCTTTAAATAACATTTGGTATGCACTAAGTGGTTAGAACAGCTGAAGAATTGTTTGGACTATCACCTGCAGGTTGGATAGTTGAGGAGTTGAAGTGTGTGTACATTGTGACAGAGAATGAGAAAGCATGCTCTTACCTTACGTTTTGTTGGCATTTCAGAGTTTCAAGCTTATGTTCTCATTTTCCTCCCTTCTTTTATGTTTAAGGTGTACTCCTTGGTTACTGCCAAGAGTATACAGAATTGGCAAAAGTAGGTTTACAGTTGTAACTACGCAAACAGAATTTATTATTGTATTATTATTTATTGTATTATTTGTGTTACAGCTGTAGACATACTTTTGCCTACCCTGTATGTAAGGTTTTCTTTTTGCCTTTACCTTGAGACTGACTTTTCACCTGGGACACAATCAACATAGAACATTAAGAGGTTGTGACTTTAGATGGGGACTTCAGGTGTCTTTGCTGTCATGTACTTGTACTTAAAAACTAAAAAAAAACTTGGGGAAGACACAACTATTTCAGTTTCTTACTTTCTTGTTTCAATATGTTATTTTTTACATCTACCTTTAACCATAGGTTTAAAAATGTTTATTTCATAATAAAAGAAAATGTTGAGTGTGATAAAGTGAGTTTAGTGCCCATGCCTTTTGGTCTTTTATATATATTTTTCTCTATTATGTGTTGTTTTAAGAACACTACAATAGAATGTGTTTGAAAAAATATATATTAAATGATCACACTGGGATTATATTTTAAAATAGCAACAGAACATTTTATCACTTGTTTTAGTTTGCCTAGTTTTATAACTGGTTATTATTTCAGATTTATTACCTAAGTACTTTAGATGGAAAGTGTCATATTACTCTCTAACATGTAATATTTTAATTCCCATAGCTATTTTATCTTTTAAGATGTCCTGAAAACTGTATTTTTAGCACACCCAAAACATTTCTTTATAGTGATTATTACATTTACTGACTTAAATATCTTTTATCAACTAAGCATTATTGCAAATAACAAGTAAAACTATTTTGTGAGTATATTTTATTTTGAGAACAATACAATTTTTTTTAATAATCCTCACCTGAGGATATTTTTCCATTGATTTTTTTTTTTTTTTAGATAGAATGGGAGGGAAGGGGGCACACGCACACACATATACAAACACACATGCACACACACAGCCCCAATATGAGAGACACATCAGTTGGTTGCCTCCCACACAACCCAGATTGGGGCTGGGGATCAAACTTGCAACAGAGGTATGTGTGACTCTGGTTCTTGGGTCATTGCTCTAACCCCTGAGACAAACTAGCCAGGGTGATAACAATACAAGTTTTGATTTTTAAACTTACGTTGTCAGTTTGCTTTTTGACTATGTTTTTTTGTAAATGTTCATTTAGAACTGTTTATTTAGAATGTCTGTACACTTTAGGGTCTTACTGGGATGCCTTCAAAGATATATCTAAATCCATATTTGTGTAGAAGCAGCATGCTGTTCTAAAACATATAAGAGAATCAGGCAAAGCCATAAGCTAAAATTGGTTTTCTGTTCCATTATATAGCAGGTAGACTTTCTCTACTCTCACCTATATGGAAGATGAAGCCTAGTAATAATTTGAAACGACCAAAAGGAGAGCCAGAGCCCTCATACCAGAGCTAAGATTTCTGCCTTGGCACCTGCTGTTCCCTCCTTTCTATCCTGCACCCCACTGTTGTCAGTTTGTCTTGCTGCTTCATATTACTTATGTTTTTCCAATTTTACCCAATGGGTGAGAGCTCTTTAATCTCTATATTTCAAATCTCAGTATTCAGTTGATGTTCAGTGCACCTATGAATAAATAAATACAGTTAATCATACTAGAGAGCTAACAGCTATTGAAAACTTCAGTGTTTGAGGCAGTGTGCTGAGTGCTTTACCAGCATTATCTCATTTTGTTTTCATGACTGTCGTTGAGGTAGATAGTAGTTTTAGACAGTATAGTATTTTATAGGTGGGAAGATAGGTTTACAGAGATTAAGTCACTTGTCCAAGGTCACATAGCAAGAAGGTAGCAGAACTAGGATTTCAACCTTGGTGTTTCAGACTTTAGAGCCCAAGTGTTTTGAGACTTTGATGTGCTTTCTTCCATTTGCAAAATACAGGTGAATCAATCTAGTACAGCACTTTCTGTTTTAATGAGAGTGTTCTATGTCTGTGTTGTCCAACACAACTACTAGCCATATGTGATTATTTTGTACTTGAAAGGAGGCTAATCCAACTGAATTAATGAATTTTGAATTTTACTTAATTTAGGTAACCATATGTGACTAGTCAACTGCTGTGTTTCACAGCACAGCACATATCTAGAAAAATAAAAACTTCTCAAGCTTAAATTTATGCTTAATTTCAATTTTGGGTAATAGTAAACTGCCACGTCATATTGGCCTTTTAAAACTATGCTTGTAGTTAGTTATGTAATTATACTAATAAGTACAAACTCCAGTTGTTTGCAGAGTAGGATCATAACACTGTTGAATATTAGACAAATATTTGTCTCCTCACACACTTCCCACCAACCACAATTATAGTCTAAGAGTCAGGGACTCTTAAATACTATTATTTTTTAGAGCGTAGAAGATCCTTATTAATATTATAAAGTATTGGTTAAATATTTATTTTTAACTTCTTAACATAATGAAAATGATATTGCAAATCATTGTTTTTATTATTTATTTAATTATTTATTTTTCTTTTATTGATTTTAGAGAGAGAGAAAGTGAGAGGGAGAGAGAGATAGAAACATTGATGAAAGAGAACATCGATTGGCCACCTCCTGCATGCCCCCCACTGGGGATCAGGCCCACAACCTGGGCATGTATCCTGACCGGGATTCGAACCGGCGACCTCTTAGTGCATGGGTTGACGCTCAACCACTGAGCCACACCGGCTGGACCAAATCATTGTTTTTAGATAGAGTCATAGGATATTGAAACAGGAACGCTTAGTATGGCACTCTCTCTATTTTTTCTCCAGAGAAAAAATGGTGTTTTCCCAAGATGTACAGTTTAATGACAAAGCCTGGACTAGCATGCAGTTCTGCTAGTTCAGTGTGTTGCTTATTTCATTGATAAAATGAATACATTTTATACACAGGAGACTTAGATACAATTAATATAGGAAAATTGGGAATTGTTATTTGTAATCATGAAGTACATTTGAAAGGAATTGGAGTTACTTTGTCTGGAGAAATGAGGGGGCCATAATAGCTGTGTTTACCTGTTTTCAGAGCCATAAAATGAAACAGAGATTAATTTTATTCTTTGTGATTTCAGGGAGTAGAACTAGCACTGCTATGTTAAATTAGAAGGAAATCATTTTCTTCTTGATATAAAGGCATCATCTTCAGTCAGAGTTGTCCAGAGCAATAATGAACGGCTTCAGGAGGAAATATGTGCCCCTTCTTCAGAGGAATTAAAAATGAACCTTTTTGCTATTTCAGAGGATTTTAGGTGCCAGATGCGAGGTAGTACTAGAATGGTGTTTTCCAGCAGCTGGACCCTAGACAAATGATATATATTTTTATCAGCTTTTTGTCCTCTTTACCCATGGATCGTGACTGATTTTTCTTCCTTTCTCTGCCCGTTTGGAGCTTGTGGTATATAATTTATATCATTTATTGGCCTGGCAATTTAAAGCAGCTTGTTTGTTATCAGTTCCATATCTGAATTAATGTGAGACTTTTATTTCCTTCTGTACTCATAACTTTTAAATTTATAAGGAAAGGGTGATATATGAATGACATGAGGAAATAAGAGTCTGGTGTGGGGTTTAGGTACATAAATTTTAATAGCCATCAATTTGATAGGTCCCAGATTATTAAACATTGTTTCATAAACTCCATTTATCTGACTTAGTCAAGAAACAGAAATATTACTGTTAATCAAATGCCAACACAAATTAAGTTAATTATCTAATGCAAATCATTTGAATGTTCATTTGGACAGTTTACTTACCTTCAAGTTTATCAAACTGTGTAAGAAACTAGAATCCTCATGGTTTCCCTCTCTGCCCTTTGGTCCTGGAAAATAAATTGTTTGCATCCTTATGGTTTATTTTGGATGTGTTTCTTCTGACATAAGTGTTCCATGAGCCAAGGAATCTTAGGATTTAAAAGAAAAAATTCATAGTTTTAAAGAAACTACCACTGTTCTTTACATATACACATGGACTGCTTGTTTCAATTATGATTTTGCTGATTAAGAGACATTTATTTCAAAACTTTTCTCCAGTATTATTAAGAAATAGCTGTCATATCTGTAGACTAGGGTAAAATTCTGTGGCCTAATGCATTAGAGCAGAAAGATCTGAGACCTGCATGCAAATGATGAGCTGCAAGTACTGGAGGAAAAACCTTGCCTGAAGCTAGCACAGTTTCTAAAGGGTGGCAAAACTGTGTATTGCTTTAAGCAATTGACATTTTGGTTTTAGGCTCAAGTTAGCAGGCAAATAGAGCTCAACATGTGCAGTCTTTGGATTCCAGGTGGCCTGGTAGTGAGTAAGGGGTCTGCAGGAGGGGGACTGGCACTAGCCTGAGCCTGCCAGAGCAAGGTAAGATGGTCTAGAATCTGGGAAAGTAGAACTGACTAAGGTAGGACAGTATTGGATAGGAGTAGTCTGTCTTAGTTCTTTTTAAGTTAACTGTGACATTCTCCAGTTTAAGATAAACGATTTTCCTTCTTAGCCAAGCCTTGTGCATCACTTCAGTAAATGCTCTGCAACAGCCTGGTTTATAAATGACATTCAACAGTTTTATGATCCTACTTTGCAAACAACTGGCATTTGAGGTGGGGGAAAGAGACAGACAAGTTTTCAGAAGGGGCAAAGGAATTAAATTTACTACTCTGTTGCATTGGTGTCAAATCTTTTAGAAAGTTATAGATATTTTGTCTTAGATGATATCTTAATACCTGGAGACAGATCCTTGTGCATTATGCTCTAAATTTGAGTGGCTATACAGTACTTCTGGCACTAGCCAAATGTCTTGGACTATGTCCAAGTGACTTTAGTTACTGCAGTACCAAAAGAACCTTCTTATAAGTTAGCTTTTCCTAAAAGGTTTAAATAGACCCCCCAAGACAACATTAGAAGTAGCCTCCAATTTATGTAGCAGAGTTACTTTTTTAAATTATCTGCATTAGTGGGAAATTAATATTTCACTATGTAGTAGAAAGTGAAAATACATAATATTTAAAAGCCGTGGAATAAGCATAGTAGTATTCTGTATGTATTGTAATGGACAAGGTGTTCTAAGTACTAAATTCAGGGTAGCCTCCTCAAATGTATAAATATAGGTATTATAAAACATTTAATATTTATAAAAATTATATTGTAGTTATCTAAAATTGATTCCGTCTTGTTCATCAAATTATGTATGGGCCAGATGTTGTCCTATTTCAAGCAGGGAGAAGTTGTTAAATAGTTTTTCCAGTTTTTCAGCTTACTTGAGGTGTAGGTTGGGTTGGTTGCTGCCAGAATTTTCTTGCAGAAAAGTAGTTATACATGGATTCTGATGTCATCATTCTTTGTACTTGAAATATTCTTTCATTCCCGTTTGTCATCATTTCAAGAAGTTAGGGGTTTGGACTGGGACATGACCAAATTGAGCGTAGTTTTGTAATCAGCCAGTTGGGGACTCCTCCTGACTGTGGATTTTGGAGATGGTCCCTTTTGGTTGAATAGATTTTCAGTCTTTTATGTGAAGGTAGTCAGAGATGGACATTCAGTTGGACACATACATGTAAATGCACCCAGTGATCTTCAGCTCCTCCACAGTCAGGCCCATCATCTGGGGATCCCACTGGGGAGTTTTGACTGATCTACAAAGTAGACACTGTATTGGAGTAAGCACATTTTTCTAGATAAGAGATTAGACAGGCTTAAACTGATATTTATGTACTTACTTAAAACATTAACTTTTTAAGTTAGACATAGTCAAAGACTGTTGGGATTGATGCCCCATAGTCTGCTGGAAGCAGGGTGTCTACTGATATACCTACCATAAAGGCTTAGGATAAGAGTCTCTTTCTAAGTGCTTATTAGAATTAGGATAGGATGGAACAGATATGCGTTTTGCCACATTGTTAAGAGGTAATAACTTGTCACAGGATGAGAATAGCCTCCGTGTTTGACAAGGCACCTGGGCAGAGATTAATAGGAAAGCACATGAATAGACTCAAAACGATATTGGGGCCCGGAAAACAGCAAAATAAAATTTCATTCTTGAATAAAAATGTGTAAGGTGCTGGTGTGTTCAGAAAATAACTATTACTAGGTTAAGTGAAAAGCTGAGTAGAGTGTATTTTGAAATTAATATTTACTTAACATTAAACAAATGTTTTCTAAGGACCTGTTAGGTGATCATTACTGTGCAAGATACTGGGGATACAATTATAAACAAGACCTTTGTGGAGTTTATGTTTCAGCTGTGAAGACAGACTGGAACTTGTGTTTTAAAAAACCCCAAACTGCTCTATGGGGACAAGGAAGTAAACAGACATAATAATTGCTATGAAGAAAACAAACAAGGAATGAGTTTTAGAGCAGGGAATCTACTTTTATTTTGGGTTTGAAAGGATTTTCTAAGGAGGTGACATCTAAACTGAGAACTAATGAGAACTAAATGAAGAAAGTGTTAGCTGTATAAGGCGTGGAGGACTCAGTGTAACAAGCTGCATTTACTATGACTAAACTGATACATGCTCTGGTATTCAAGGAGCTGGAGGAAGTCTGGTGTGACTGGATTGAAGGGGAGTGAGCAGGGAAAGGTAATGGCATGAGATAAGATTGCAAAATGAGGCTGGGCCAAATCTAGCAGAGTTTGGCTTTTATGAAGGTTGCTCTGGCTGCTAAGACTGGAACAGGTTATAAGATTGGAGCTGATAGTCATCCAGGTGAGAGAGAATGGTATTCTGGATTAGGGGGTTAGCAGTGGAGATGGAAAAGAGGGTAATTAGAGGTATATTTTTTGAACGAGAATTGATAGGACTGGTGATGGCTGTTGATGGATAGATGGCAGAGTTGGGGGAAATGTTAGAGAAAAGGAAGAAATCAGTTGGGTTGAGTCTGCTGGGGGAATGGTGCTGCCTATTGTGAGATGGGAACGATTTGTGGAGGAAGTAGTTTGACAAACAGGATCAATAGTTTTGTTTTTGGATATGTTAATTGTAAAATGTATGTGAGACCTCCAAATGGAGATGTCAGACAGTCAGTTGAACATGAATGGAAAGCTAGAAATATCAATTTGAAGTGGTCATCATAAAGATTTTTAAACACACAGGATTTGATGAATATACGTATGGATAGGGAATAGAAAAAGAAGAGACCCCAAGACCAAGCCCTCTGAAACCATAACATTTGGAGGAGGAGTCAGTAAAGGAGACAGAGGAGTTCGCTCTCCAGGGAGTAGGAAGAAAACCAGGAGTGAGGTTTTTATAAAGTCGAAGAGAATACTCAGTTCTGAGTGAGGGGGTCTAAAATTGATCATGAATGAAATTTTCAAGTGAATAAAAAAGTGAAATAAGATTGTAATTACTGTACTCATCAGAAAAGTAGTAAGTGCATAAAGAACATCAAGCTGCATCCAGATTTCAAGAGTAACTTTTGTTGTTGTAATTTTCCAAGAGTATCCATGTTACCAATTTAACCAGACTCTATAATTGGGCTCAAGAAGGAAGGCTTTCCCCTTGGGAAGCAGGGTTCTGCCCATCTGAATGTTGTCCATTCAGGCTGAGGGGCCAACTTAATTTAGGAACATTTTTGAGAACTCACAGCTGGACTATTACTATGGACTGAATACAGCTGGCTGTGCACGTGTCATTATTTATTGTCTTTCTGTTAATCTAGTGTATTTCTAACTAGAGAGGAAGTTGCTGGTAGCATATATATATCTAGCTCCCATCTCTTGGAACACACAATTAAGTGTGGTGAACATACACTGTTCTTCATTTTTGCTACTGAGTAAAAGCTGTCAGGAATGTTATACCTGAAGAACAGCAAAGGCTATTCTTAAAACCAGAGTTAGCGTATGCATGCTCTCAAACACTTCCTGTGTATATGGACTGCATGTCTGTGTCATCACTCCTGCCTGTGTCCTGTGTGTGCCGAGGCCAAACAGAAGTCTCATAGTTGGAAAGCCTTTCTCTACATATGTGCATAAGCATAATCTTTTCTCCATTTCTTCCATTTGGACTTAAGGCCAGGTCAAATACTACCTCTGGTCTGTAATTCTCTCTGCTCTCAGTGCACCCACAATACCTGTTACTTTGGGTTAAAGAGGCAGTTTTACACAGTAGTTTCTCTGTACTTAAGTTTACTCATCTGTAAAATTACATGGGTTAGTGTGAGGATTATATGAATTAATATGTGTAAAGCACTCAAGAGTAGTGCCTGGCACAAAAGGGCTGCGTGCATGTACCCTCTTCATTTGTTTTGAAGATGGTGAAGGTATATGCCATGTAATTCATTATCATCTCAATATGGCATATAGTATATGATAGGCACTCATGTTTTTATGCAGAGAACTTCTGAGTGTTTTATTTTTCTCTAAAAAGTTAAGCATACAAATAAGTATCTTACATGTTACCCTAGATTGCTTGGTTGTCAATATCTCTTGATAAAGGTTTCTGTTTTCATCTGTATGTGAAAGTCTCATCAGCTGGGCTAATGTCAGTAAAACGAAGATGATTAGAAGATTCATTAGGAGGTTGCATTGATTATTTTATCACTAAATTAACTCATCAGTTTTTCATGTTTACAAAATTCTGTAATTGGGGTTGTGTTTACTGTCAGCTAAAATACCTTTTTTCTTTAAAATGTAATTTCTAGTTTTTTATATGAATTATATTCACTGTGAGGTACTTTGCTTTATTTTTCACAGGTATGTGAATTGTCTTAGGTTTCATGTCTTGTAACAGAGCCTACCACTATTAATATCATTAATAGTTAGGAGAGTAATAGTTTTTGTTGTTGTTGTTAATCCTCACCCAAGGATATTTTTTCCATTGATTTTTAGAGAGAGTGGAAGGGAAGGAGGGCAGGGGGAGAGAGAGAGAGAGAGAGAGAGAGAGAGAGAGAGAGAGAGAGGGATATCCATGAGAGAGACACATTGATTGGTTGCCTCCTACCTGTGTCCAACTGGGGACAGGAATTGAACCTGCAACCCAGGTATGTGCCCTTGACTGGGAATTGAACCCAAGACCATTCGGTGCGAGGGCCAATGCTCTAACCACTGAGCAACACCAGCCAGGACAGGAGAATAATAATTTTTGAAAGGTGTAAGCTCCTACTTAAGCTAAAAAAGTATTCTATATAATACAATTATAAACAAAAAAAAATTTTTTTTAAATCCTCACCTGAGGATATTTTTCCATTTATCTTCAGATAGAATGGGAGGAGGGACTGGGGGGGGGGGGAAAACATTGATGTGAGAGAGACATATTGATTGGTTGTCTCCTGCACAACCCCAACCAGGGCCGGGGATGAACGGCAGCAGAGGTATGTGCCCTTGACTGGAATTGAACCCACGAATCTTTGGTCCACAGGCCAGGGCTCTAACTGCTGAGCCAAACTGCTTTTAAAAAAAATTTTTTTTTCTTTATTGATTTTTAGAGAGAGAGGAAGGGAGAGGGAGAGATAGAAACATTGATGAGAGAGAACATTGATTGGCTGCTTCTGCATGCCCCCCACTGGGGATTGGGCCCACAACTTGGGCAGGTGCCTTGACCAGGAATCGAACTGGCAACCTCTTGGTGCATGGGTCAGTGCTCAACCACTGAGCCACACTGGCCGGTCTATAAACAGATTCTTAATGCATTTGTTAATTATTTCTTCATAACATTGAGCTGATAACATAAGTTTGGTCTTCAGCTTTCATACAAGTTCCAAGACTGGGGAGAGAGGAAGAGTAAAACAATTTTTTTAGTGTTTTTCTGTTTAGTTTGTCTTCTCTGATGATATAGTTCAATAACCATGAATATAGTCAGTGATCATGGGTGGCTTATGATTTTAATCAATTCATCTAGTTCAGTGCTGTGAGGACCTGGCATAAATGTAAGATATGGCCTCTTTAGGAACTTAAAATCTTTTTTTTTTAATCCTCACCCGAGGACATTTTTTCATTTTTTGTTCAGATAGAGTGAGAGGGAGAGAGGGGAAGAGAGAGAGAGAGAAACATCGATGTGAAAGGGACACATCGAGTGGCTGCCACCCGCACGACCAACCAGGGCCGGGGACAAACTGCAACCGAGGTACATGCCCTTAGCGGGAACTGAACCCTGTTCTCTCTGGACCACAGTCCGACGCTCTAACCACGGAGCCAAACCGGCCAGGGCGGAGCTTAAAATCTTAATTCTTGAAATAAGGCTGCTCCAGCCCAGCCGGTGTGGCTCAGTGGTTGGGCATTGATTGACCCATGCACCAAGAGGTCGCCGGTTCAATTCCTGGTCAAGGTACCTGCCTTGGTTGTGGGCCAAATCCCCAGTGAGGGACATGCAGGAGGCAGCCAGTCGATGTTCTCTCTCATCGATGTTTCTATCTCTCTTTCCCTCTCCCTTCTCCTCTCTCTAAAATCAATAAAGAAAAAAAAAAGAAATAGGCTGATCCACTTGAAATAATTAGAGAAAAACATGAGATGGTATACAAAGGAAGTGTGGTATAAGTAGAAAGATAATTAATCTAGCAGTCTTTTTCATATATTCACCAAAAACCTACTGAGCACCTTCTTATTGGTCAAAACTCAGTCAGAATCTCTGAATTTTAGTCCAAGATCTACCCCTGAGAAATTGAACAAATCCCTTATCTTCACTGAATTTACTTTATCTACCTTGTAGGATCATAAAAGGATCTAATATAATAATGTAAATGAAAGCTCCTAGAACACCAAAGCATTGTGCAAATATAGAGTTATATAATATTCAGTTGTTAGATGCAGACCATATATATGGTAGCAGTTAAAAGAAACAAAACAGTGAGGGCTAGTTAAGAATAGTTAGGTGGTCTTGAACTGAACCTTGAAAGGTAGGCAGGATTTTCTCCCTGAAAACATCAGGAGAAAGGCTGTTGTTAAAAGCCAATACACAGGATTAATGAAGTAGTTGGAGAACGAAGATATTTTGCAATAAGATGGAAAAAGTGTCCAGTTGTGTGTTTTTGGAAGATGAAGTATTCTGCATGAGGAATTCATTGAACAACTGAAATGTATACCTTCAAGTTCCCAAATTTTTTTGTTTTTTATCATTTAAGATAAAATGTGTTTCTAAAATGAGTTTTGTGTTTCCCTCACCTCTGAAAAAGAGTATACTGAGTTTAATGTTTTCTTACTAGTTTAGGACCTCATTCTGAACTTCAGTTATGATACTATACTATAGTGATTGATCATGAAACTCCTGGAGTTATTGAGGTGTGTTGGGCTTTTACATTATACCCTATAAAGGACCTTAGGCTGCTATCTTTTGGGAGGAGGGTTAATCCTCACCCGAGGATATTTTTCCATTGATTTTTAGATAGAGTGGAAGGGATGGAGGGAGGGAGAGAGAGAGGGAAACATTGATGTGAGAGACACATATCAATTGGTTGCCTCTTGCACGACCACGACCAGGGCCGAGGATCAAACCTGCAACCCAGGTATGTGCCCTTGACTGAGAATTGAACCAACGACCCTTTGGTCCGCTGGCTGATGCTCTTACTGCTGAGCCAAACCAGCCAGGGCAGAGCTGCTATCTTTTAAAATTTATATATAATTTAAATACCATAAAATTAACCCTTTTAAAGTGTGCAATTCAGCTGGTTTGGTGCATTCAAAAGTTGTGCAAACTATCACCACTATTATTTCCAGAACATTTTATCACTCCAAAAAGAAAACCCTATCCCTGTTCGCAGTCATTTCCCATTCCTCCCCTACACTAGCCGCTGGCAAGCACTGGTTGACTTTCTGTCTTTATGGTTTTGCCTATGCCGGACAGTTTGGGTAAATGGAATTATACAAGATGTGTCCTTTTGTATCTGGATCCTTTCACTTAGCATAATGAAAACATTCAGTCTTACAATTTTAAAAATGCTAGTCAAATAAATAGAGTGAGTGGGGGTGGAGAGGTTTAAGAGATTCCATGAGAGAAGGAAGGTGGAGTAAGAGAGAGGGGGATGAGATCAGAAGTTCAGATTTAGCAAATACTGAATTACCTGTAAGCCTGGCACTGTGCTAAGTTATTGGGTGATAAAGCAGAAGTTCTAAAAAGTGTGCTGGTGTTTCATTCTTGGTTGATGATAATTGGACTTTGAGTAGAAAGAAAAATTATATCCTCTTAATGGATAGGATTGCAGAAAGAGCTCTTTGTAAAGGAGTTGGAAAGCCTATTATTACTTATAATCAACTTTTGACAGAATGATTTCAACTTTAGTCCTCTTTGAAAGTGTAAGTCCTATTTCTTCCCAGTTTCCCTATGGCTCTTGTTCCATGGTGCCAACCTTGTCCTTAGTTATAGTTTTTTAATTATTATAGAGAAGACAGTTGAGTTTTGGAAATATTTTTGACTAGAAGAGTAGGCATCTTAATACTTTTGCTACATACCATATTGCTTAATATTTCAGGTTAGGCTAATTGGCTAAACATTAACATTTATTAACTAGCAATTCCCATTTTTTCATTTATTCCACTGACGGTCTTGTATCCCCACATTTCAGTTGTTTATCTAAGTTTTAATTCTTTAGATCAGGAGTTCTTATAGAGCTTAATTAATTTCTGTTTTGTTTTAAAGCTATGCTAATGCACTAGCCAGTTAAAATATTTTAAAGTTATTAGGTAAACAGCTCACTTGGGTAATACTTGATATATGGCAGTGTGTACCTGCATAGCAACGTGCTTATTACATTAACAGTACTCAGGTCCAATTTTACCATGTTATCCTTAATAAATGGTAATGATCCAGTTATTTTGTTTAGGGAGAAAACCTGTCATTAAGTAGTTCTGTTTCTGCAGTGCACAACAGCACTATTTATGATGCCATCATGAATCTGTGGCTCTTACTATGTCTGCAGTAAAAGCTATAGATGAAATCTGACAGGTTCTTGTGGCATTTTCACCTCTAACATTATACACCTACTATAGGGGTGAATTAAGCCCTCTGTATTGTGGAACTGTGATTATTTAAGCCTAAGTCTTTTCTTTTAACTGACTTTTGGATGAAATCATAATTCTATTAGAGTATCTTAGTATTCAGTGAGTTTTTTGATAGAGTTTTGTGACTTTAATAATGGAGCATTACATAGATGTACTAAGTGAAAACAATAAGTGAAAATTTATATTGATCAGCTAGTCAAATGGATGTTAACAATAAAGCCTTAATTTTATTTTTTTAACTGTCTGTAAAATAAGCCCATCATTTAAAATTTAACCTCTATGTCTAGCTGCCTACCTAACACTGTATTTGAGTATTCAATAGATACCTCAAAAGTAACAAGTTGAAAACTGAATTCTTGTTTCGCTTCCCAAATCTGCTTCACTCAAAGTCTTTTCATCTCAATAGCAAATCTATCTTTTCAGTTAGGCAAAAAAATCTTGGAGTCATCCTTGGTATCTATCTTTCTCTCTCATTCTATATCCATCTGTGAACAAATTATTAGTCCTGCCTTCAAAATATACCTAGAGCCAAATGCTTTCTCACTTCGTCCATTGTAACTGTTCTGGTCTAGACCATCTTCATTTCTTTCTTGAATTAATTGCTATGGCTTCCCAACAGGTGTCCCTGCTTCCATCCTTCCTTCTTTATAGTTTATACTTAATATGACAGGGTGATCTTTTTCAAATTAAAGTCAGATCATATTACTCTTTGGATTCCCATTACAGTGACCTATGAAATGGTTAGTGATCAAGTTCCTCTTTACCTCTCTGACCTCTTCATATTGTCTTGATCACAGGCATACCTCGTTTTATTGTGTTTCACTTTATTGCACTTCACAGGTGTTGTAGGATTTTTTGTTTGTTTGTTTTTTTCAAATTGAAGGCAAGACCCTCCACCAGCAAAAAGATTAAGACTTGTTTTATTGCAATACTCTATTATGATGGTCTGGAACTGAACCTGCTTATCTCCAAGGTATACCTATACTCTGCTCTTTCTACATTGGCCTCTTTCCTGTTCTTCAAACATGCCAGAAATGCTCCCACCTGAGGATCTCTACACTGGACATTTCCTTTGCATGGATCGCTCTTCTTTTGAATAGCTGCATGACTTGTTACCTGACTCTCAGTCTTTCTTTCAAATGTCACCTCAGCAAGGCCAACCTTTTTTACTCTACTTTTCATGGGATTAAATACCTAACATTTACTTCTATTATTTATATATAATTATGTGTATCATCTGTTCTCTTCCATTGGAGTGTATTTTAAAGGTATTGATAATTTAAGTGTTCAGTAAATTGTACTTTATTGCAACAGGACATCACTGGCACCCTAGAAGTCTCCCTTAGTTTCCCTTTTGTTTAATATCTCACCTTACATCTGATGGTTTTTTAAGTTTTTAACATGATTGGATATCATTCTCATACAAATAAATGTGTACTGCAGAGTAGTAGTCTGTACATTGAGCCTTTTTCTTCAGGGGAGGTTAAATTAATGACATCCCTTTACCTTGTATTTTCCAGTACAGTCATGAGCACTCCACAAAGCCAGGATGTACGTTGGAACAATACGACTATTGTTGAGTTTATGGAAATGTGTTTTTAATTGTCTCTACAATTTTCTTTGCTTCT
The DNA here is from genome assembly GCA_030848825.1 of Tadarida brasiliensis. Classification (NCBI taxonomy): domain Eukaryota; kingdom Metazoa; phylum Chordata; class Mammalia; order Chiroptera; family Molossidae; genus Tadarida; species Tadarida brasiliensis. The sequence goes on from CM061274.1 coordinate 44,022,026, forward strand.
TACAAATACAAATGTCACAGGGAAGACAGCCTTCACAGTTTTTACTAGAATCTTTTTTGGTTAATTCTCACCCGAGGATATTTTTCCACTGAGTTTTAGATAGAGTGGAAGGGAGGGAGGGAGAGAGCGAGAGAGAGAAACATCCATGTGAGAGAGAAACATCGATTGGTTGCCTCCTGTATGACCCCGACGGGGGCCAGGGATGGAACCTGCAACCCAGGTACATGCCCTTGACTGGGAATTGAATCTGAGACCTGTCGATCTGCCAGCCGACACTCTAACTGCTGAGCCAAACTGGCCAGGGATTACTAGAATCTTTATGATTTAGATGATTATTATTTTATTCTGTAGAGCATTTCGCCGGTGAATATCAAGGTTAATTACATCAAAAAGTAGTAATTCTAACTCCAAGTCTTTCTGCTGAGAAAATTGAATTATTACCGTTAAAATGATACTAGGTTAATAAAATGGTTAATAAAAGCAATTAAAACTCCTAAATTTCTTATAACTTGCCATAACTGCTTTGCTTGAAAATAGTTATCACTGAATAGAACCATAAAGATCAAATAACTGTTGAAGTTTAAACAAAAGGAACTGCAAAGAAAACCTTCAAAGGACACTATCCTAGTTTTTTGTTTTGTTTTGTGAAAATAAATTCTTCACTTGCGCCCTGGCCGGTTTGTCTCAGTGGTTAGAGCGTCGGCCCGCGGACCAGAGAGTCCGGGTTTGGTTTCCGCTAAGGGCACGTACCTCAGTTGCAGTTTGTCCCCAGCCCTGGTTGGGGTCGTGTGGGTGGCAACCAGTTGATGTGTCTCTCTCATATCGATGTTTCTCTCTCTCTTCCCCCCTTTCTCCCTCCCACTCTATCTGAAGATAAATGCAAAAAATGTCCTCGGGTGAGGATAAAAAACAAAGTAAAAAAATTCTTCACTTGCTGCACTAGAGCCAGTAATGTGGACAATTTCAATAATATTATTATATGTTGAGTGCTTATTGTATATCATGATTTTAATTTTTAATTTTGTATATAATATTCTGTATTTTCTCTAATGAGCAACCTATACTCATTTTAAAGTAATCTATTAGTTTAGGCATAATCATTTTGGCAATTTACAGACTTTTTTCTAGCACTGGTTAGGCTAATAGAACTTCTAAATACCTTTGTGGTATTTTTAAAATTTTAAATCAGTTGTCTAGCATGGCTGGTGTCGACCCATGCACTAAGAGGTCACTGGTTCGATTCCTGGTCAGGGCACATGCCCAGGTTGTGGGCCAAATCCCCAGTAGGGGACATGCAGGAGGCAGCCAGTTGATGTTCTCTTTCATTGATGTTTCTCTCTCTCCTTCTCCCTTCCTCTCTCTCTAAAATCAATAAAGAAAAAAAATAATTAAATCAGTTGTCTACAACTAGTATTTCTTTTTCTTAGCTTTAGGATTTTAATAATACATTTCTTAACAAAATAGTCTTCTTATAAATACTTAAATATAATAGGATGCCACAGACTTTGTTCCACCTAATGCCAATTTAGAGACAATTTTACTTTTTATATGAAAAGTATAATGCTTCAGAATTTTTCTTTAACTTCCATAGTTATTCATTTTCACTTGATATTTTAGCTACCACTGCATATCAGTGGCATGACTTTGATGATTCTTCCCTTGTCCAACCATGGAGGTGTGTTTTTATTTTTTGTTTTAAATCTGTAAAGCTTTTAAACTCTTATTATTATATCTATTCAGGGTACTTTTAGAGGTAGAAAAACATATACCTTAAGTTCCATCTAGGAAAATAAAGTAAATTGTTAAATGGGAAAAATTTTAAACATGGTTAGATTTATGTTTGTTTTTTATAACACATACGTAGGAGAAACTTAGAAGGTGAATATGTCTTGTGCAGAAATTTTAACCAAGAAAGAGTAAATGATCTTTAGTAATTATATTCTCACATGTTGACAAATTTATATTTGCATACATTATTTGTATGTATAGCTTAGTGTCTAGCTTTGTGGGAATTTTATTTTCTAATATACATTTTTTCCTTTTAACAAGTTACTTGTCTCTTTGTGCAGTCAGCTTTTCAGTATTAGTGTTCATTAGCCTCCTTAATGAAGATTTTTACAGTCAAAATGGAAGAGGGCCAACTTTTTATTGTTAGTTCAGCAGCATAATTAACTATACAAGGTTTGTTTATTATAGCTGAATACTAGAACAATGCTTCGAATACGAAAACATACACAGAAGATTAGTAAATAACAGCAGTGTGTGAGGCTGGGCAATTGTAATAATGGGTGAGTCTTGAATTTGTAAGCACGCGTTACATTTTTCAGATAATAAGGAACTAAAAAGTCTAATTTTGGCATTTCTATTGCACTGTTATAAGAAAATAATGAAAATTTTGCTTGGAGAAATGTTATATATACTTTAGTTCTGAAAGATTTTGAGTTTTTGTGTACAAATAGATAATGTTATTTTTTATTTTAAAAATGTGTTTATAAAAGTTCATTTGAGTCAAAACTGACAATTGCTGGGAAGCAAGATCCCCAATGCTCTCAAAATGAATAACGTTAGAAAGGTAACAAAAATTCACTCTAAGGTACAGTATTTTGTTTTTGATTATGTTTCTGCTTTAGACCTAAAGAAAAATGATACATTCCAATAATTAATTAATAGAATTAAAATTTTGCGATAGGATCAATACTATGCAGAGAATTTAGGGTTTTGTTAATCCCACATTTTCTGGGAAAGTCTTCATTTCAGATACTCCTTGTTTAAGTAAATACATTAACAAATAAAAATACCCTTTGGGCCTATTTATTATGGTTTTTAGTAAATGTGGTTAGTCAGTATCTTAGGCACTGTGGAGCTGCATCTAAAATGATGAGATGGTGAAAGATACTGAGATGACAGTTCATTTACATAAAAGTAGAGGGTCATAAATGAAGGAAAAAAACAAACCCCACCCAGTATTTATTGTCTGGTAAAAGAGGGTATATAACTGAAAAATAGGTTATAAATTGTTTGAAAAAAGATAAAAAGGAAATAAGAGTTTTCATATGTGATAGACATTATGCTGAATATTGTCATATTCTTATTTATTTAATCTTCACCAAATCTGTTCCAGGTAGTAATGATCACCCTCATTGTATAGTTGGGGAGACTGAATCTCATAGAGTTTATGTTGAAGGTTGCACAAAGCCAGAATTCTGATCCTGACTTTAAATCCCATTTTCTTTCTACTAAATCATAATAAATAACCAGAGACCCTCAAAGGATATGATTTCTTCAAACTTTACTGAATTGGCATCGAGTATTGGATATTTTTAATTGAAGTAATTAGAGCAGTCAAGCAATTTTATTTAGTGATAATATATTACATTAGAATAGCATTTTATAATTTTAAAGGGCAGTTTCATGTTTGTTATCTGAGTATCTTAAATTTTTTATTAGATCTACCAAATAATTTATTTTGTTCCCTCTTAACTTTCTAAAATGAGGAAAAATCATGCCTCTTTAAGTTCAGGAACTGTCTTTGCATATTTACATACCTAGGTCTTTCATTCTCCCTCCCCAACTGTTATACCAATGGGTTGGCTAATTATGGATAATTGGATAGATGAATGGATAAATAAAAGACAGGTTTCAGAAGGAGGAGCAAGAAACTTCAGGTGAGTATCTATGCACAAGTTCTTGAGACTAAGCAATAAAATGTATTTTGAGCCCTGGTCAGTTTGGCTCAACGGTAGAGTGTCAGCCTGCGGACCAGTGAGTCGCGGGTTCCATTCCAACCAAGGGCACGGACCTTGGTTTCAGTTTGTCCACAACCCTGTTTGGGGTCGTGCGGGAGGCAGCCACTCGATGTGTCCCTCTCAGGTCGATGTTTTCTCTCTCTCTCTTTCTCTCCTTCTCTCTCCCTCCCACTCTGTCTGAAGATAAATAGAAAAATATCCTCGGGTGAGGATTTAAAAAAATATAAAAAATGTATTTTGAGCATAGACTACCTGATTATAATCGATTAAAATTGAAACATTTTATAAAAAACAACAACATGGAGATATATGTGTGTCTTAGAGTGCATTACAAAGCACCTGGGTCACTGCCTGGGACTTAGACATTCAGCCCTAATTAAGTGAATAGATAACAACAGTGGAGACTTTCTAGACTTATTTTTTTTTTAAATATGTTTTTATTGACTTTTTAGAGAGAGAGGAAGGGAGAGAGAGATAGGAACATCGATGTGAGGGAGAGACATCGATTGGCCCTCTATTGCACGCCCCCCACTAGGGATTGAGCCTGCAACCTGGGCATGTGCCCTGACCAGGAATCGAACTGGCGACCTCTCAGTCCATGGGGCGATGCTCAATCCACTGAGTCACACCAGCCGGGCAAGACTTTCTAGACTTTTAATTTAATTTTCCGTTTTTACAAAAAGCCAATTCCCAAAGAATACACAAAGTAAGAATGTATTAATGGCTCAAATGTTATAAAACTAGACTGGTTTTGTATTATTCTGGTACTGGTGGTATCTTGCTCTTTATTATCTGATATTTAAATCAGAAAATAACTTGGTTATATTATACCTGTGATACATAATTTGTCAAGCAGAGATATTGGGCCTAAAGAAGAGGAATTCTTCCACAGAGTATTGAAAAAGCATTTCTTTTTCAGTGGGCTTACAAACTTCTCACTACACTTCTCCCCCAGAAATTAGCTTATCAAATAATTCTGATATTTACTCCTTCCTCCCCTGGCCCTTTTACTAAAGAGAAACAATGACTTGTAAAAAGTTCCTTGCAAATTTATTTGTGGTTTTACATCTTGTACCCAAATAGCAACTCTTAAAGAAAGATATGAAAATTTTGATCAACATAAAGCTTTAAAAGACTGTTGCATTATGCCAAGCAAGTGTAATTTGTCTGCAGTTCCCACTTCTAATAAAATTTGTTCTCATTTCTCTCTATTGCAAAAATATAGATCATGCTGCCCATTTTTTGTAGTTGACTACATCTTTTTCCACCACAAAAGCAATTATTGATTGGCCTGATGCACACCAGCTTCACACATTCTATGATTCATTCTATCAGGTGACCTCCTTAATGATCTACATCGGATTCTTTTTTTTAAATGTGGACCTACTCAACAGGCAACATGATCTGAAATATACCCCATATCCTCACTGATGTTCCTCTCTGTTTTATAGATAGGAAAGGAATTTCTCTGGAATTTCTTGAATTCCCCACTATAATCCTTGATTGAAGGAAGGTTAAGGGGATCAGGTAAAATTTGAAATTGTTCCACAGAATCTGAGTTCTGCCAGCTAAGTGGAATATTGAAAGTTTAGAATAGTCAGCACAAAAACATCTCCTAACCAATTTGCATATGGAAACCTCAAAAAAAGAATATGCTACATTATAAAATTAGCATATAATATATACACATTGAAATTGTATGGCATCAGAATCACTTTTAGAATTTTTAGTGCAAACATTATCTTACATGTATTCCATCTTATTTAACGTCTGTAAATTCAGCTATGTATATTTAAATCTCCCTTACAGAAAGAAAGGAGCATGCTTTGGAGAAATTGAGTTTAAAGAATGCAGGGTAGAGTCATTCAGTAATTCCTGTCTTTCTGATCAGTTATTTTGTGTCCCTCAGTGAGAGAAGGAAGATGTTCTTTCAGTCCTTGATTGTGTTTCATAGAGTGAACAGCTCCCTTTCCTGAATATGATTTCAGTCTTTCCTGAACAGGTCAGCTACTTCATCTTTTCAGCTGAATGGACAGTGGTCTGAACAGTGCTAGAGGAAAACCAGCTGTTTTGGTCTTACTGAGGGATAATACTTTACAGGCTGATTTAAGAGGTATTCAGAGATCATTTTGACTCTGTGCAATTTTTGCTTTTACAATGACTTAGAACCTAATTCTGGAATAAGATGTGACTTTGCTTTAATTTTTCATGAATTAAAGATTAACTAGATAAATAGAGCTGATGCCAAATGGAAACATTTGAGAACAAATGGCTTTGAAAAATACTGGACTTTAAGATATGCATAGAGAAATTACTCTTTAATCAATCAATTTTCTTTAGAGACCACTTAGTATATTTTCCAGCTTCTTAAAATTTGGACCACAGAGAACAAGTGGAAAGTGAGGGTTTTATTCAGGATAGATGTTGTTAAATTAGCCTAGATTTGCCCTGGCTGGTTTGGCTCAGTGGTTGGAGCGTTGGAATGCGGTCCAGAGAGACCCGGGTTCGGTTCCCGCTAAGGGCATGTACCTCGGTTGCAGTTTGTCCCCGGCCCTGGTTGGTTGTGCGGGTGGCAGCCACTCGATGTGTCCCTTTCACGTCGATGTTTCTCTCTCTCTCTCTCTCTCTTCCCCTCTCTCCCTCCAACTCTATCTGAACAAAAAATGAAAAAATGTCCTCGGATAAGGATAAAAAAATAAATAAATAAAAATTAGCCTAGATTAGGGATTCTAGAGACCTTGATAATAAATGTCTACATTAAGTAAAAATCTGGTCATTTAAATTAAATCTGATAGTAAAAGGTCTTCTATATTAACCTAAAGTTTTGAAAATATACATTCTTGAATTTCATAATAGCTGATGTTATATATATGTTAGATCCTAACTCCATGTAATCTTCACAGTTCTAGGTGCGTCAATAGACAGTTCTGGGGGCTTTATGTAGATTAAGTCATTCAATTATTAACAACTCTAAGGATTGTGTTAATCCCAGCCTTGCAGATGAGAAACTGCAATATACAGCAGTCCTCTCTTATCCGTGGTTTGGCTTTCCAGGGTTTCAAGTTAACCTGCAGTCAACCACGATCTGAAAATATTAACTGGAAAATTCCAGAAATAAACAATTCATAAGTTTTAAATTGCAGACTATTCTGATTAGCATGATGAAATTTTGTGCCATCTGGATTATTCCACCCAGTATATGAATCATCCCTTGGTCCAGCATATCCACACTATATGCTATCTGCCTGTTAGTCATTTAGCAGGCTCAGTTATCAGGTATCACAGTGCTTGTATTCAAATAACCTTTATTTTACTCAATAATGGCCCTAAAGCCATTCACATAACATTTATTACAGTATATTATTAAAATTGTTCCATTTTATTATTATTTATTTTGTTGTTAAAATATGTTTTTGTCAACTTTTATAGAGAGAGAGGAAGGGAGAAGGGGAGAGAGAGAGAGAAACATCGATGTGAGAAACATTGATCGGTTGCCTTCCGTATACAACCTGACCAGGGATTGAGCAGGCAACCTGGGTATGTACCCTGACTGGGAATCAAACTACTGTCCTTTTGGTGCGTGAGATGACACTCAATCAACTAAGCCACCCAGCCAGGGCTATTATTAGTTATTGATGCTAATTTCTTACTATGCCTAATTTATAAATTAAACTTGACCACAGGTTATGTATGTATAGGACAAAACAGTGTATATATAGGGTTTGGTACTATCTGCAGTTTTAGGCATCCATCAGGGGTCTTGGAATGTATCCCTTGCAGAAAATTGTAGGCACAATTAGAAGGTCATACAGCTATTAAGCAGATGAGCCAGAATTTAAATTAAGAATGGCTTCATTTCCTTTACTGTTAACCTGTCTTCTATGCGGATTCTTGATTCTCTATTACATTATTGTGTCATATGTAAAAGTTTAAAAAGGAGGGGACATCTGTAATACTTTCAACAATAAAGATAAATTTTAAAAAGTAAATAAAAGTTTCAAATGTTAACTTCAGTTTATGGGAAGTGGCTGTTTGAGGATTCTGAGACTAGGTCTGTACTCAACGAAAATGTTATCATTTTTGTATCTGAGGCTGTTATGAGCATGAGATCGGTGAGTGGTGGCATAACCTTATGTCAAACCATATCATCAGAAAGTTAGTTGGTCCTGTATTTTAGTATCATTCCTCATATTTTATCTATCTTTATAAGATACAATTATATGAAAAAATTTCTATATCTCCTTTAACTATATGTATTATCTGTCTCTATGATGTTCAGCATTTGCTTTATAAGAATTCACATGACAGCCTCAGCTGGGTGGCTCAGTTGGTTGGAGCATTGTCCTGTACACCAAAAAGGCTGAGGGTTTGATTCCTGGTCAGGGCACCTATGGGAGGCAACCGATCGATGTTTCTCTCACTCACATCGATGTTTTTCTCCCTCTCTCTTTCCCTTCCTTTCTCTCTAAAATCAATAAACATATCCTTGGGTGAGGATTAAAAAAAAATTTACATGACAAATCCTTTACAGATTTAATTTCAGAGACAGTTTTTCTTATGATCTGGTACACTTCTGTCAGCTATTGAGAATCACTGTTTTCTATTTGCTTAGGCTGCAAGGACGCTTGGAGTTATATTTCACTTTAATTACAGTACCTTTATTAGTCTAGGCTTTTGATGTGGGTAATTTCTTCTTTTGTTCTCTGTGGCAGGAGTTTTTAAGCCATTTGCTGTGTATCAGCTTCAGGGAGTTTATGAACCCCTCTGAAATGATAGGTAAAATTTTGTGCATATGGAAATATCGGGGAGTGTCCTTGTCTTTTATCAGATTTTTAGTGACCTCCACCCCCTGCTCCCTAAAGATAAAGAAGCCATTGTTCTCTGGGTTTGTTGTTCATTTTAGTTTTTAATGGTCTAATTGTATAAAGTCTCTTATAAGCTGCTGATACCCTTTTTGGCAGTAGTTGGGCTGTAAATCATACCTTTATATTTAATCATTATCCTATTTCTCAGTTTTGTCAGAAAATTAAAAAGCAGCCTCTCTAATTTTAAAAACACTCAGTCTTGGAAAAATAAAGAATAGTTGATGCCTTCATGCAAACCATATGTCTACTACGTTTATATTCTATTAAAGGAGCTTATCTCTCTTAAATTTATTACCTTAAGTAGATAATAGTAAATTATTTGTAAAGTGATTAAGAATTAGAATTAATATATTAAAACCATAAAATGTATATATGAAAACAGTAATCCTGCATTTTTATCCTTTTTTGTTTGTTTGTTTGTTTTGGGTAAGTAAGCAAAAAAGATTATAAAGTCCTAATCATCTTTCTGGACTATTTATGTATTAGGAGATATAACTCTTCCAAAATATATGGATCAGGTTACTAGCAATTATTTGCCTTACCCATACATTTTAGATTAAAAGCAATAACCATTAGAGGAAAACAAAGCTTGTGTTGCCATCCTCACTACTCATATTAATTTCCACAACTGTCATTTTAACAATTTTTTAAGGTTTTCAATCGCATATTATATTGACAGGTACTTTACATAAAAGTGCTATTATGCAAAGGGGCACATGTATTATGATTTTTATTGTGGTAGGCTTCTTGACCTAATTGACTGTTTCTCTGCAACAAAATAAAATTATAATTACTCAAGCTAGAGAAGAGGAATAAAGTTGTCTGCTTTTCACTAAGCGATATCTTGGTTTAAATCTATAAATTGTACATACATACGTATTTTTCTGTTGATGACTGACAAAAAGAACTACCAAGGTGTCATTGTAATAAAAGTGGTTATGTCTATGAATTATTATATTGCAGGGTAAGTTATGATGGGAATGATAATAAATTATTCAGTAGTTCTTCACTCTGTAGTTATAGAACCCTGTAACAGAGATCTGAGGACTATGACTTAGGAAAATGAATAACACACTATTATCCAGCTTGCTATTCTGTTGGCTATGTATGTGAAAAAATAATTTGTATGACTTAACCACAGACATTAAAATTTGGTTTGCCAACAAAAACAGATTTTCTTAAACAATATGATTTATAGTCCCATAAGGGAAAGAGGCAAACCAGATCTGCAGCACTGTCTTGTCCTTCAATATAGAGTGTATTTTACTTTTTAAAAAACTGTATTGGTTGAATAGCCTGCAAAGAGACTAGTAAGATTACAATAATGGGTAGTACTTTATACATTTTATCTTTTTAAAAAACATGTTTGTATGATTTTATTTAGAGAGAGAGGAAGGGAGAGAGAGATAGAAACATTAATGTGAGAAAGATCCATTGGCTGCCTCCTGCACGCCCCCTACTGGGGATCAAGCCTGCAACCCAGACATGTGCCCTTACTGGAAGTTGAACTGGGACCTCTCAGTCCATGAAACGACGCTCAATCCACTGAGCAGCACCGGCTGGGCTGCATTTTATCTCTCTCTCTTTTTTCAATCCTCACCTGAGGATATTTTTCCATTTATCTTCAGATGGAGTGGGAGGGAGGGACAAAAGGAGGGAGAGGGAGAGAGAGAGAAACATTGATGTGAGAGAGACACATCGATTGGTTGCCTCCTGCACGACCCCAACCAGGGCTGAGGACCGAACTGCAACCAAGGTACCATGTCCTTGACCGGAATCGAACCTGCGTCTCTTTGGTTCACAGGCCGATGCTCTAACCACTGAGCCGAACCGGCGAGGGCTACATTTTATCTCTTAATAAAGAATATTTAAGAAACATCATCGAAAGCTTAGCATGTGAAAGGTACTGAAATAGGTTCTGTGGGAGCATGCAGAGATGATATTCCTTACTCATGGGTGAGAGGGTTAAATATAAAAGAAAAATAAAATTAGGAGAAAACAGATTTGGGGGATGACTTCTAGAAGTGATAGAAGAAACTGTACAGGAAAAAAAACACCATACAACTAACTTGACTAGAATAAATGGCAAGCTACAGTGCTTAAAAAAAAAAAAAGCATGTGTTGGTGGAGAAGGAGGAAAAAGGGGCGAATAACAAACTGGAAAAAAGTATTCACAGTAAAGGAGACAGGAAGAGGATGACAAACCACTAAGAAAACCACAATGACTGCAGTAGGTAAATGGGCATCATACAGGAACAAGGTTCACAAAGGAAATATAGTTAGTAAACAGACATATGGGAAATGTTTGACCTTGCTAGGAATCTAGGAAGTGTGATTTTAAACAAGAAGCAATCATATACAGTGCTGCTGAAACTACTGTTTCTAGAGGACTGTGAAAGATACAACTAATTGAAAACATGTTAGCACTGTGCTTCAGTAGTAATAGAAATGTTGTTCATGACCTTAAGTCAGTAATTTAGAATAGGGACTCTAGCTTATGGAAAATAATTAAAAACAGAGACTATTACATGTAACAGTGAAAATGAGAAAGTAAACAAACTGTTATTCTAAGAGAAATAGCTAAATTATAGTTAATCTTTTCGTTGGATGGTTATGTATCTCAAAGGTAAATGGGCAAACTATATAGTAAGATGAAAGGATGCATTTAAAAAGAAGTAGGCTATATCATATGTAATATATGATTATAAGTTTAAAAATATAAATAAAAAATTTGAAAGGAAAAGAAAACTTAATTTATAATTTTTCATTAGAGTAATGAGGTTGTAGATGATTTTCCTCTCTTCTGGCCTCTCTGAAGTAGTGTTATTATACTACTTTTAAATTTTAAATGTAGATTTATATTTTAAAGAAGATCTACTTCTTGTTCTCAAGGAACTGCCTGTCTGGTAGGGTAGAACTGCAGTAAAAAGAAATATGCTGTTGACATGAGAGAGACATAAACAAATGATCTGGAAAGGCTTTTGAAATTAAGCTTTTTACATACTGGGTTCCTGTAAAGTCTAGTGAACCTTGAAAGTTATCTCTTAATAAAATAAAGTAGATTTTTAAAGGCACCGAGAAATGTGTACAAATCGAAATACGTCAGTGAGATGCTGTTCCTTTATTTACATTTTGATGGTAGAATCATTAGTTTATATTCCATACTATTGTGCCACAGAATTGTTAGCTAGGTATTTATTTAAATAAATACGTGGAGAGCTTATAAAATTTTCCAGGCATGTACCTGGGGCTGGGAATGAATGAAGATGAATAACTTGGTCCTTCCTTTAAGGAAACGTGGCTTTAGTTGAGGATAATCATCTTGGCATGTGATTAGACCTTGACACCAGTCATACTTTGTTAAATACTTCAAGTGATGTTTACATCAAGAATGGCTTGAAATTGTGGGAAAGAAGTAATTTTGACTGAGGGATTCTGGGAAAACTTTATAGAGGTTGTGATAGGTTTCTGAGCTTTGAAGGATGGTAAAAGGTGATTAAATAAGCACTGTTTTTTTTAAGTTGGGCTTTGAAAGCAGCAGAGGACCTTGAAGTAAATAAAAGGAAGATGAAATGAGATTCCAGACATAGAGAATAACATGAGCAAAGTCATGGAGATATTATTCCTGGCTTTAGGGAGCATCTGGTTGCTCTGTTTCTGAAGATGTAAGTAAGTAGGTGTTTGGGGCAGTGGTAGTTGAGTCAGTAGCCATTATTGAGAAGTGGGTCTGTGTTGGTTTGTACAAGACACTAGAGAAGCCTCTGTTCTCTAAGAACATGTCGTCCAGTATGGGGACCAATAAAATTTAGTATATTGGCTTACATTTCTATGTTAGGGTTAATTTGTCTTTATTAAAATTCCTGTTTACAAGATTCTGATACAAGACATTGTGTTGTTTTAAAGGACACCATAAGATGTTAGGGAATTATATGGAAGGTGGGGGCAGTGTTTGATCTTGGCTGAGAAGGAGGTAGGAAGGAGTGACCAAGAAGGTCTTTGCTGTAGGAGGCCTTATATGAGCTGGGTTTTAAAGGATAAGTAGAAATTAGAAGAGAAGATGAGAGTGAGGAGAAGAGCAGGGTGTAGCCAGACTATTCCAAAGGTAGTTATACAGTCTTAAAGGGATTTAGGGACTATGTCAGTTTCGGCATTTTTTCTTATGCTTCCTAAGTCAGTAAACATATGACCATGTTTAAGAGAAATTTGATAATGAAAAGGATAAGCTCTTTCCTCTTTTCTATTTTACAAAGTATGAGCTTCTGAACATTTTGCTCTGATTTATCACGTATAGTCTGTCTTGATAATTCAGCAGATTTAGCTTCTTTTAATTTAAACTGTTTTACTGTTGGATAAATTTCCCAGTAGTTGGGGATGAAATACTCTAGCAGAGCAGCTTTTAAGAGTATTTGTCAGTAAATTTGCTTTCCCAAACCAGCCTTTGAAGTTAATTCAGGAAACAGCACTGTGTTATAAAAGCCAGCGATGCTGTCATAAGCCTATGAGGCAGCTGTGGAGATCATTCTGTTTGCCTGCTCTTTAGAAATAAAATTGATATGTGAGTCATGGCCACCTAAATGATCTGTACTTATAAAGTTCTGATACAAAGTTCTTTTTAGTATACACATGTTTTCAGTGCGTATGGGAAAGACTTGATTGAAATTAATAGGATTGTATTTATAGTCTCATAATATTTCTAATTAAAGGCATTTATAAGTAAAATATTGAAGCTGACTTATCATATTGAGTGTTTGGGAATTTAGGTTACTGTTTTTATTAGTCTTTTATTTTAAAGGATATTCCATAACAGTATGTGTGTGTGTGGTTAAAGAAACTTTTGTGTTATAATCTTTGACAAAAAGCAGGTTACTAGTTCAAACTATATTCCTAAAGGGTATGTTACTTAATCAAGAGCATTTTAATTCTGAATTATAAATTTTAAAAAGTGAGAAAAATGTGATTTGTTGAGGTTATCAGTTTCTTTGAAAACAGTGAAGTCCTTTTGAAATTATTAGGATATACAAATTCTTCATAATAATGATACTAAATTAGGTCAGTAGCGTGACTTTTTTTTTGCTCTGAGTTTTTTCTGTTTTAATGCAGTGTATTAGACGCTGCTTTGATATTTAGTTTACCTAGAAGTTTTATCTACTTAGTTCTAAGGCCCACACATGTATATAAACACATTTCCATGCACAGTCACACATACACAAAAAATCACTTTCTCCTTATTACTGTCCATTTCTGTTTTATTCCCCAGCAGTTGCTAGGTGGCATCTGATCTAGCTTGAGTAATATGCAGTTTATTTCGGTTCTTCCTACCCCACCTGCATGTTTTGATAGACTGTCAGGCACTTAAAAAGGAGTAGAAATCTATTTGGGTTGTGAACCAAGAAGGAAGAGGCACCAACTTAGTTATTTCTCCATTTTCCCACATCAGGTGTTGGGGATATGGTGTTCTTATGGACCTCATATTCCTTTACTCTAGATCAGCAATTTTTCAGCCTGTGCTGCAAGAATTTTTTAAATATGCAATACCTGACTATTTAGTCAGGGGCACTGACCTCTTTTCCCATAGATTATCACATTTAAAAAATGACAACAGCCAGCATAATAGCCATCTGGTGTTAATGAATCAAAATTATACCTATTTTTTTTTGTCAGATTGGCTGAAAATACATTTTTTGGTGAGCTGCAGAATTTTAGTAATTACTTTATGTGTGCCATGAGGTGAAAAAGGTTGAAAATCTGTGGATATGACTTATGGAGAAACTGTGTTAATAATGCCTGAAGCAGGGTTCCTTTGTGTGGCTCCCTATCTTTGAGGAGAGGCCAAGCCAGAAGTGTTATGGTCTGAGATTGTCATTTAAATGAATGGATGTAATGACAACCACTTCACATGGATCAGGCTAAGATCATCTCCCACCCAACTCTTCTCCATCAGAGCAGAACTAGCCAGCCCTTCACTGGTCCCATGCCTCCAAGCCTGTTCAATCAAACCACTAATTTAGCTTTTATTCTTGTATTTTGTCTAAGAGCCAACAGAATAGCTCTCCTGGGTTAGCTTCACTGCTGTATTTTGCTTAAGGGAAAAAAAGTTTAATGTATTAGGACTTTCTTCTAGCTTTTTAACTTTTTTTTCGTGGTACAGTTGAAGCCAAAATATTTAATCCTATACATGTCAGCATCAATTTTATCTCTTTTTTGTTAATTTGGAGAAGATAGCAATATTTTATAGAAGAAATTGTAGTATAGACAGGTGGCATTTGATTTACCTTTCTTCATCCTACAGGATTAAAAAATTAATAATCAGAAATCTCTTATTATTGTATAATTCCTTGTGTTTTATATTTTTGCTTTTTTTCATTTTGATCTGCCTTTTTGATCTGTTCAGCCACTGCCATTAAAAAAAATCTCTTCCTAAGAGAATGAGTGTTAGAAATGGATTTAAAAAGAAAAGGTTAATGAGAAGAGATGACAGTACATATATAACCATGTGATTGCTTTGTAAAATATGAATTAATTATGCTGATAGTGGAGGCTAAGCCTAGCACAGGAATAGGATCGGAATGCTAGCAAGGTGGAATGGCAACTGCACATGCAAGATTAGAGCATGTAATTGAACATACTGAAGATAAGACTAAGAACTTACATTTGATTCGAAAGGTGGGAGGTAAAACATTAGATGCTTGACAAGGGGATCAAAGATGGTGACTAAGATGTATTTAGTAGAACAAAAAGGAGGAGATGTCACCAAGAGTTTAGAGTAGAATATGAGAGGGTAAGTATTGGCATCGGAAATGATTTTGATGTAAGTGGGGTTAGTAATGATAGTTAAAAGTAGGGGAAAAAAACTTAAACCTATTTCTGTGAACTGATATATAGCCTGTTGAAATATGTCACCTTCATATACTGCTTTTAAGTAGTTTGCCTTTCTATGTCAGTTTTTGCTTTTCTGTATCAGTTTATAACAATAACAGTGAAATGAGTTGCCAAAAGTCAAACCATTATGTTGTTTAAAACAAACATGTTTCTTTTGGAAATGATCTTCTAAAAATCACTACCTCAAGAAAGAAGAAGGTATTTGTCATAATGTTTTGACTTGTATGAAATAATAGACTTTGTGAAACATGGAAAATCCTTGGCAGTTTATTTCTTTAAGGTGACCGTTTTTATACAAGTGAAATCTATTTTGTACTTTTTTTGTATTTGTAACATTTTTTAAAATGCACCTTATTTTTTTAGAGCATTGTAGGTTCCAGGAAAAATTGAGAAGGTACAGATTTCCCATATACCCCTGGCCCCCACACATGCATTATGGGTCCTCCCCCATTATTATCATCCTCCAACAGAGTGATACATTTGTTACAACTGATGAACCTACATTGACACATCATTATTACTGAGTCCATAGTTTACATGAGAGTTATTCTTGGTGATATACATTCTTTGGGTTTGGACAAGTTTATGACATGTATCCACTATTATAAGAAGTAGTTTCAGTGTCCTAAAAATCCTTTATGTTTTGCCTATTCATTTCTCTCTCCCTCGCTCAAATCCCTATGTTTTTTTCTGTCTCCATAGTTTGGCCTTTTCCAGAATGTTGGAATTATATAGTATGTGGCCTTTTCAAACTGGCTTCTTTCACTTAGTAAATGTGCACTTAAAGTTCCTCCATTTCTTTTCCTGGTTTGATAGCTCATTTCTTTTTAGCACTGAATAATGTCCCATTGTCTGGCCATACCACAATTTACCCATTCACCTACTACTGAAGGATATCTTGGCACTTCCATGTTTTGGAGTAAAGCTGCTATAAACATCTTTGTGCAGGTTTTTATGTGGGCATAAGGTCTCAACTTTGGGTAAATACCAAGGAGTATGATTGCTGGATTCTATGGTAAGAGTATAGTTTGGTAAGAAACCTCCAAACTGTCTTCTAAAGTGGCTGTACTGTTTTGCATTCCTACCAGCAATGTATGAGAGTTTTGAGAAGTGTTGCTCCACATCCTTGTCGGGATTTGGTGTCTCGATTTTGACCATTCTAATAGGGTATAGTGATATCTCATTGTTGTTTTAATTTGCATTTCCCTGATGACATATGATGTTGAGCATCTTTTCATATGCTTATTTCCATGTGTCTATTTTCGTTGGTGAAGTGTCTGTTAAGGCCATTGGCCCAACTTTTAATCAGGATGTTTATTTTCTTACTGTTGAGTTTGAAGTGTCCTTTATATATTTTGGGTAATCGTGCCTTATTAGACGTATCTTTTGCAGATATCAGTTCTTTTTTTTAATGGATCATGCCTTTGGTATTGTATATAAAAAATTATCGCCAAACCCAAGGCCATCTAGATTTTCTCCTATGTTATTGTCTAGGAGTTTTATAGTTTTGCACTTTATATTTAGGTCTGTGATCCATTTTGAGTTAATTTTTGTGAATAGTGTAAGGTCTGTCTCTAGATTCTTTTATTTTTTTTTCATGTGGCTGTTTAGTTGTTCCAGCATCATTTGTTGAAAAAACTGCCCTTGTATTATTGTATTGCCTTTGCTCCTTTGTCAGAGATCAGTTGACTATATTTATGTGGGTCTATTTCTGGGTTCTCTTCTGTTCCATTGATCTATTTGTCTATTCTTTCACCACTACCACACTGTCTTGATTACTGTAGCCATATAATAAGTCTTAAAGTTGCACAGTCCTCCAACTTTTTTCTTGACCTTCAGTATTATGTTGGCTATTCTGTGTCTTTTGCCTTTCCCTTTAGAATCATTTTCTTAATATCCACAAAATAGCTTGCTGGGATTTTGATTGGGAAGAACTGACATCTTGACAACATTGAATATTCTTATCTGTGAACATGGTATATATATCTCTATTTAGTGAGCATGTGAATTTTATTGAGAATGGCCGTCCCGCACACCTTTAAAACTTGCTTCTTTATTTATTTGTTTGCTTATTTATTTTTAGTGAGATATAATTGATACACAACATTAATTATTTTCAGGTGTACAACAGTGATTTGATAATGAAATATGTTTTTAAAAAATATTTGCATTAGTTTTTTAGAGAGAGAGAGAGAGAGAGAGAGAGAGAGAGAGAGAGAGGGAGAGAGAGAAACATCGATGTGAGAGTGAAACATAGGCTGGCTGCCTCCTCCTGCACACTCCCTACTTGGGATCGAGCCTGAAACTGGGGCATTTTCCCTGACTGGGAATTGAACTGGCAACCTTGTGGCACACAGGATGACACCTAACCAACTGAGCCACACTGGCCTAACCATGAAATAGGTTTTTAAATTTTTCTTTTAGCCCTGGCCGGTTTGGCTCAGCAGTTAGAGCATCGGCCTGCGGTCCAGAGAGACCCGGGTTCGGTTCCCGCTAAGGGCATGTACTTCGGTTGCAGTTTGTCCCCGGCCCTGGTTGGTCGTGCCGCTGGCAGCCACTCGATGTGTCCCTTTCACGTCGATGTTTCTCTCTCTCTCCCTCCCACTCTATCTGGACAAAAAATGAAAAAATGTCCTCAGGTGAGGATAAAAAAAATAAAAAAATAAATAAAAAATAAATTTTTCTTTTATTTTTTCTTTATTGATCTTAGAGAGAGAGGAAGGGAGAGAGGAGAGAGAAACACAGATGTAAGAGTGAAACATCAATTCATTGCCTCCCGTATGTGCCCCAACCTGGGATCAAACCCACAACCTAGGCATGTGCCCTGATCAGGAATCGAACCTGCAACCTTTTGGTACTCAGGATGACACTCCAACCAACTAAGCCACACAGGCCAGGGCTAAAACAATTTTATAGTATAAAATGTAATATAATAATTTTAAAGCATCATAACATAAGTGAATGAACTTCTAAAATTGTAGGAATAAGTCTCCCACTTTACAGGATTATTTCCATTTGAAAGTGACATAGTACATGTTAAAAAATGATTCAGATGTTAGCAGAATTGTCTCCTCTTAGTGATTTGAATCACTCTTGTGCAGAAACCCTTTGATGCAATGGTAAAAAAAAAAAAAAGTGCTGTTGATAAAAGAAGTGAGGTCAAATATTATAGAACAGGGCTGTTGATTTAAAAATTAGTTTTTTAAAGCATAGTAGCAATGAATTGCTATGCCTCTGTGTTTTGTCTCCCTACATTTGGTACTGATTTCTGACCTTGGATCATGTGTAAAACCAGTGGTGGTCTGTGAATGCAAAAAATTATGTTATGAAAACTAATTTTGTTTAAGAAATGCCTGGATTCATTAAGAAAATGATTTTCAGTGTCCATATATTCCTTTATCTGTATATTCTGTAAATTATTCTTGATCACTGGAAGTCTTTTTAAAATAATGGTACATTGAATATTCTATGCAGAATACTTCTATTTCTTTTAAGTAGCTGCTGTGGAGTTAATAAATAAATGGAGTGGCATTGTTTTAAACAGTGTCCACTTTTTGAATAGTTCTAATATTGCCTTAATTGCCCTATTTATTCACTCTTATGTGACATAAATATTGAATAATAACATTTAATTTATATTGAGTGCTGGTCAGAACCTGTGCTTTATATTGATTGTTTAATTTAATCCTCAAAATAACCTTTTGAGGAAGGTGTTATTAATGTTGACCATCAGAGCCCAGTCAGCGTGGCTCGGTGGTTGAGCATTGACCCATGCACTGGGAGGTTGCCAGTTCGATTCCTAATCAGGGCACATGCCCAGGTTGTGGGCCAAATCCCCAGTGGGGGACATGCAGGAGGCGGCCAGTGAATGTTCTCTCTCATCGATGTTTCTCTCTCTCTCTCCCGCTCCCTTTCTCTCTCTCTAAAATCAACTAAAAATTTTTTTTTGAATTGACCATCAGGAAACAACTGAGTGCCTACTGTGTGTAAAACATTGTGCTAGGCAGGGAGAGTATGATAATGAACAAAGCAACCATTTTTGATGCCCTTTGGAGATGCAACAACTGATGGTCAACAACTCTCAATTTATTTAATTGCCATTGTAAGAAAGGCTATAAAAGAGAAATTTAGGTTACTTTGAAAGTACATCATACAGGGTGTGGAAAGGGGTGGCAAGAAAGAAATTATCTTTGAAAAAACACCTTTGTAGCCAGAGTAGGCAAGTGAGGGAAGGAAGTGTTTTAGGCTAGGAGGCAGCATGTGTGAATGTCTCGAGGTAGATAAAAGGTTGGCATATTCCAGAAACTGAAATTAGAGGAAGGAATCCTGAGGTGTCTGGAGTAAGTGGCTCAAGATGAAGCTGGGGCTAGATCATACAGGGTCTTTTTGGCTATGTTAAGGATTTTGTTCTTTTCCTAAGAGCAGTGGGAAGACTTTGAAGTGTTTTAAATGGAGGGGGCCCCAAGAGGAGTTATTTTTTAAAAGAACACTTTGACTGTTATGTGGACAATGGGTTGTAATACATGAAATTTTCTATAGCCCAATAATTTTCGCCAACTTTATTATTGTCAGTTTGATAGAGCGGTTTAAATTTCTTTAGAAGAAACCAAAAACTTAAAAAGAAATCCATAATAATGGGCTAGGGGGTTGAAGGAGGTGGCTCGGGGGAGAAAGAAGGGATGTTTCAAGGCTTAAAAGTCAGAGAACTCCCAGTCCCTTTTTGTCGCAGTGTCCAGAAGTCTGTTTGTACAGGCATACCTCGGAGACATTGCAGATTTAGTTCCAGACCACTGCAATAAAGTGAATATTGCAGTAAAGTGAGTCACGTTTTTTTTGTTTGTTTGTTTCCCAGTGCATACAAAAGTTGTATTTATACTGTAATAACATGTCTTAAAAGATGTGCATACTTTAATTAAAAAATACTTTATTGCTAAAACAAATGCCAACCATCATCTGAGTCTTCAGCGAGTCATGATCTTTTTGCTAGTGGAGAGTCTTGCCTCAGTGTTGATGGCTGCTGACTGACCAGGGTGGTTGGTGGTTGCTGAAGGTTTGGGCTGCAGTGGCAATTTCTTAAAATAAGACAACAATGAAGTTTGCCGCTTCCATTGACTTCCTTTCACAAACAGTTTCTCTGTAGCATGTGATGCTGTTTGGTAGCATTTTACCCACAGAAGAACTACTTTATCAACTAAGTTTAGGTAATAGTCTAAATCCTTTATTGTCATTCAACAATCTTCACAGCATTTTCCCCAGGAGTAGATTCCATCTCAAGAAACCACTTTCTTTGCCCATCCATAAGAAGCAACTCTTCATCTATTAAAGTTTTATCATGAGATTGCAGCAGTTCGGTCACATCTTCAGGCTCCACTTCTAATTCTGTAGTTACTTACTCCACTGAAGTCTTGAACCCCCCCTCCAAGTCATCCATGAGAGTGGGAATCAACTTCTTCCAAACTCCTGTTAATGTTGACATTTTGACCTCTTTCCATGAATCACAAATGTTTTTAATGGCATCTAAAATGATGAATCCTTTCCAGAAGGTTTTCAATTTACTTTGCCCAAATACATCAAAAGAATCACTATTGATGGCAGTTATAGCTTTATAAAATGTATTTCCTAAATAATAAGACTTGAAAGTTGAAATTACTCCTTGATCCATGGACTGCAGAATAGATATTGTGTTAGCAGACATGAAAACATTAATCTCATCGTACATCTCCATCAAAGTTCTTGGGTGACCAGCTGAATTGTCAGTGAGCAGTCATATATTGAAAGGAATCTTTTTTTCTGAGCAGTAGGTCTCTCAACAGTGAGCTTAAAGTAATGACTAAACCATGTTTTAAACAGATGTGCTGTTATCCAGGCTTTGTTGTTCTATTTATAGAGCATAAGCAGAGTAGATTTAGCATAATTTTTCAGGGCCCTAGGATTTTCAGATGGTAAATGAACATTGGTTTCAACTTAGTCACCAGCTGCATTAGCACCTAACAAGAGAGTCTGTCCTTTGAAGCTTTGAAACCAGGCATTGACTTTTCCTCTCTGGCTATGAAAATCCTAGATGCCATCTTCTTCCAATATAAGACTGTGTCATCTACATTGAAAATCTATTGTTTAGTGTAGCCATCTTCATTAATTGTCTTAGCTTGCTCTTCCGGATAACTGCTGCAGCTTCTACATCAGCACTTGCTGCTTCATCGTGTACTTTTTTTTTGTTATGGAGAGGGCTTTTTCCTAAAACCTCATGATGAACCAACCTCTGCTCACTTCTAGCTTTTCTTCTGCAGCTTCCTCACCTCTCTCAGCTTTCACAGAATTAAAGAGTTTGGGCCTTGCTCTGGAGTAGGCTTTGTCTTAAGGGAATGTTGTGGCTGGTTTGATCTCATATACAGACCACTAAAACTTTCTCCATATCACTGTTAAGGCTGTTTCACTTCCTTATCGTTCGTGTGTTCACTGGGTAGCACTTTTCATTTTCTTCAAGAACTTTTCTTTTACATTCACAACTTGGCTAATTGTTTGGTACAAGAGTGCTAGGTTTCGGCCTATTTCTACTTTCGACATGCCATTCTTACTAAGCTTAATCATTTCTAGCTTTTGATTTAAAGTGAGAGACATGGGACTTTTCTTTTCACTTGAATACTTAGAGGCCATTGTAGGATTATTATTTGGCCTAATTTCAATATTGTGTTTCAGAGAATAGGAAGGCCCAGAGAGAGGAAGAGAGATGGGGAATGGCAAGTTGGTGGAGTAGTAGAACACACACAACATTTATTGAATAAGTTTGCAGTCTTATAGGGGTGTGCCCCCAAAACAATTACCATAGTAACATTAAAGATCACTGATCACAGATCACCATAACAAATATAATAATAAGGAACAAGTTTGAAATATTGTGAGAATTACCAAAATGTGACACGGAAACATGAAGTGAGCAAATGCTATTGGAAAATTAGTGCTGATAGACGTGCTTTATGCAGGGTAGCCACAAACCCTCAATTTGTAGAAAAAAAAACACCATATCTACAAAGCACAGTAATGCAAAGTGCAAATGAGTATGCCTGTATTTGAAGCAGAATATGTTGCCCAGCATATCCAGATTTATTAAAAATTTGAATTTGAGCCCTGGCCAATTTTGCTCAGTGGTTAGAGCGTCGGCCCGCGGACCAAAGAGTTGCAGGTTCGATTCCAGCCAAGAGCATGTATCTCGGTTGTGGTTTGTCCCCAGCCCTGGTCAGGGCCGTGAGGGAGGCGACCAGTCGATGTGTCTCTCTCACATCGCTGTTTCTCTTTCTCTCCCCCATCCCTCCCTCCCCTCCACTATATCTAAAGATAAATGGAAAAAATATCCAAACATTTTTTAAAAAATTTGAGCTGTTTTTATAAAAATATTTTTTCTTTATTGACTTTAGAGAGAGGAAGGGAGAGGGAGAGAGAGAAACATTGATGAGAGAGAGCATCGATTGGCCGCCTCCTGCATGCCCCCCACTGGGGATCAGGCCCACAACCTGGGCACATGCCCTGACCGGGAATCGAACCACCTCTTGGTGCATGGGTCGGGGCTCAACCACTGAGCCACACCAACTGGACGTGAGCTGCTTTATTTTTCATACTAACGTTTGCTTTCATCCCATCTGACCTCCATAGACCACATCAGCAAGGATGTCACTTAAGGAAGTTACTGAAAGAATTGAGGGTTTGTAGATCAATAAGACATTTTTATGAAGGAGAAAAGTAGAGGTAAACTAATTTTTATTTTATTCTATAATTTTTGTCTCTTTCTGCCTTGTGATGCCAGTGAAAGTAAGACAGCTATCTGATATGTGCATTGGTTGTTTATTAAAGAGGCTCCATGATTCTCAATTATTCATTTTTTTAGACAACTTTTTAAATAAATTACCTACCTCCTACCTAATTTTATTTTTTATTTATTTTATTCTCTAACTTCTACCTAAGGAAGAGATAAAGAGGTTTTTTTTTCTTTTTCGTTTATTCTTTAAAACAAAATAAAAGTGAGCCAATTTAAGCAGTGTCAGTGTTCTGGAAAAACAAAGGTTTTGTTGTACATGCTTTTGATAGTAGACGTTGTGACCATATCATGTATGCTTTCTTAATAATGTCTGACATTATCAGATTGATTAACTCAGCATGGGGCCTAATCAGATTTAACTATGGTTGGCAGCTGTACACTAGAAGAATAGTAACACAGAGGGGGGATAAAACGTGTTTTTTAATAAGCTGTATTAAATACCAAACTAAAAAATACATTGAAAGTGTTTATTACTTCACAGCAACATGTAAAAGTATTGTATTCACATAGTAGCCTACTCAAATCCATACTGAGTTATATTTTCAGAGATTGGCTATTGCTAGACATGTAGATAAGATTTTCATTTAATAATTGATGGTGTGAGTTTCAGGCAGTTATAATTTCCTGCAAGCTTCAAAGATCAACATTGTGTTTACTGTGTAAACCTCATAGACTGTCCACCCCATCTAAGAACTAGAACCAAAGCTACTGCTCTTTTTCTAAGAGCAACGTCAGTACTTCTCTAAGAAATTAGTCATTGTAAAAGTAATAGTTTTCTTCCTTGCTTTCTAAAAATGTGTGTTTTCATGCCATTGAGTGGACTCTGACTCCTGGCGACTTACAAATGTCCACGATGACTTGTCCTCAAAGCCCTGCTCAGCTTGTGTGGTTTCCTTTGTGGAGTCAGTCCATCTCATATTTGGTCTTCCTCTTCCTGCTGCCATTTTCCCTAGCATTACTGTCTTTTCAAAGAACCTACCTTCTCTTGATGTGCCTGAAGTAGGACATCTTCAGTTTTGTCATTTTTGCCTCCAGTGATGTTTTAGGCTTAGTTTGCTCTAGGACCTACTTCTTCATCTTTCTGGAAGTTCAGGGTATCCATGGAGCTCTCTGTCAATACGATATTTCAAATGAATCAATATTTTCCCATTAGCCTCTTCACTGTCCAACTTTCCCATCCATACATAGTAATGGGTATTATGAGGGTGTCAGATATCTTAGCCTTGGTCTCTAAATTAAGGGGTTGTGCTTACTTCTGATTCTGTTATTAACTGTGCCCTGGGCCTTACAGATTAATTAGATCAATATACTAGGTAGTATTTAGTGAATGACTTCTGTGTGCAGGCCATTGAGGTCTCTATAGTTTTGACCAAAATGGCAAAGATCTTCGCCTCAAATAACTATTTCGATGTGTTGAGAAGCCCTGTTTAGGATAACAGTCATCAATTAAGCTTTGAGAACTATATTTTTGACTGTTGAGAAATAGATATGACAAAAATGGTCTGAATTTCTAAATTGTGTTGTATAAAGTGTATGCACAGGATTTTCTATTCCACTAGGTGTGCACCCAGCTTTTAGTCAGTGTTCTAAAGCTGTTGAACTAATAAACTTTTAACTGAATATTCAAATATTATCCAGTCAGATGTTACCATTTGGAATTAAGGTAACAAAATAGCTGATAAATGAGTGGAAAGGTATGCAAATTATATGGAACAATTTTCACCTTCTGGGAAAAGAATAACTGCATTTCAGAGAGCAATTTTCCAAATAAACATGTATTAAAATGTCCTTAGATGTCTTGTAATATTAACACATAATCATGTTATATGCATGTGTGAGAAATAATATATATTAAATTTCTCGTGTTGCTTTATATTTCTAACTTAATTAGTGTCATGACTAGTTTGAATCCAGAAAATAAAATATATTTAATTTAGGAAAAAGAAGCATTTTTTTTGTCCTTTTACAATACAATAGCCCCTTCGTTGTAAGGTAATATAATTTTGAAGGTTTGATAAGTCCCTGAAAATAATGAAATTAAATAACTTACTCATACTGTTAACCTTAACTGTAATCTTGCAGATGAGAATGAATAACAATATTCCAGATCCAAGAGGAGTTGTTTTGAGGAGTTTTAATGCCAGTAAAAATAAGCTTATAATAAACATGTCTATGTAGCTGTCACTGTGGCTTAATTTTAGTGTATAATATGTCTAGGACATGTTATAGGTACACAGAAGCATTTGCTGAGTTGAATTAAATGTGTGCTTCCTAGATGTAGCTTTGAAAAGATACTGAACAATTGTTTAACTACACTAAATTATAAACCATAATCAAATGATCAATATTAATTTTTGAAATCTGAAACTAATTTAGAATAAAAAGAATTGATTTGTGGTAGAATTTAGCAGTCAGCTTTGCATAAATATATTGTTGAAATCTAAATTGCTTAACCCTAGCACTATAGAACCAGACATAGCAATATTACATATGATTTATGACTTTTTGATGGTTTATTTAAATAGATATTAACATGTTCATTTTGTGATTTTGGGGGGGGATCATGTAGTGATAAATCATTCAGTGTACTAAATTGTCACTTTGTAATGTTATTAGAATTTAACGTAAATTAGTTTTACATATGCTTTACTGATCATATTCTTGAGTCATTGTGTAAGTTTTTACTGTCATTTTTAATAATAATACCATTCTTTCATTTTCTGGTAATACAGATTCCTTTCAGTAGTTGAGGTGTGAGTTCAGGAAATTCTTATTTTCCTTCTCTTTTCAACACCTCTTTCACCATTCACTCATTGATGCTTCAAACCTTTTATTCACCTATTAGAAGACTATAAATGCAAATAAGCCTAGGAAAGAAAACATGTTTAACTTATTACCACATTAAAATTCAAATCACTGGTACAAAATTCTTTTCTTAGGAGGCTTTGATTGCGAAGAGAACACAATGGGATGGGTACCATGGGTGCCAAGAATAAAGAACCTATTTTAAAATTTTGCCAAGGTCAATTCCTGTGATTAAAGCCCCTTAAACAGTTTTAGGAGGTGTTTTTATTAGCCCTCTAATTTCCATCTGTACATATAATGTGTTAGTGGTGAGAATTTTGGTTGTTCTAATATTTGGGAGATATAAATGTTGTACATATACTCTAGTCCCCTTTCTCCACAGTGAAGAACTGATATGGATAAGGAAGGCGTTGGTATCACTTTTAACTGGGAAATTTTCAGGCATTATGAATGGGACTAGACATGGGCATACATTATCTTTGATCCTATTTGTTTCACATTTTGCACTTTTTTTCCCCACCTGTCGTTGGCAGTTTACAAGTGTTGAGGTTACTGTTTATTTGGAAAGCCTATTGACCTAACAGCAGGCCTGATGACCCAGTTGTCTGAGTGGTGCCTTCTTAGTGGCACTTGCCATAATTGTCCTAATATACTGCTTGATGTATAACTCACTGCCTGGGCTCAGTAAACATTTGTTGAGTAAAGGAATGAATACTGGAGGCTCAGCTTCTCTGTGTCTACTTCTTGCCCTCCTTTTCAATTTTTACCCATTCTGCTTTTCTCTGCTCATGTTACTTTTTCTCTCTTGTTTCACAGTCAGAATTCCCGTAGCAGGTCAGGTCGGTCAGTCACCATCCAGTCTAAGATGACCAGAGGGCAGAGTTCTCACACCAGCTATCACTGAGGCCCCTGATTTCTCCTGTATTGGACCTTTAGTGGGTTACCTTGACTAGAGTGTGGAGTCCTGTTCAATTGACTGTGGCTTGGGTAAATGGCTTGCCTGACCCAGATCTTGAGGAATCAGTTACTCATAAGTGAGCAGGGATTACTGTTAGCAGAGTTTAAATGCAAAAATGTATTTTGTCTTCCAAACATAAAGGAAGAATTTTTGAATATTTCATATTTATTTTAGCTGTATCTACTTATATCCACTTATACCCATTTATATTTTAGGTATACCTATATATCCATATTTAGGTATATCTACTTATATGTTTATATAATATACTTATAAGTATATATCCATCATGAGATATCTTTATGATATTAAAAAATACGGTTATGGTCTAACATTAGTAAAGCTGAACACTTTATAAAGAAATAATATATATTTTTCTTAATTTTTTTATAATTCATTTATTTATCTGAGACATATTTTTTGTGTTTAATTAATGTAATATCTATAAGCTATTTTCAACATTAAGAATAAATCACCAGAAAGTCTGTTAAGTCTCTTAGAAATCAATGAGATGCAAAATGGTTTGAATCACTTTTATTGAAGAAGTAGATATAGGTCAGCTTTAAAGTAGGTTTATTGTTTATTAATGAAGTAAAATGTCAGTTGCCATTTATTGAATACTTTCTTTGTGCCAAGATACTTTGGATAATGCTATTTTAAGTCATTCTTCAAAATGATCATGAAAGATTGGGGGAATTATCTAAATTTTGCAGATGAAATTCAGGTTTTGGGATTTGGTCACTTGTTCTCAAAGCTTTCTAAGTAGCAAGGAAGAAGAGCTGAGACTTGAACCTATCTTTATCTTATTTCAAAGTCAAGCCCTTTCCTCTACACTCTATTTAATTTCTACTGTCCTATACAGGTGACTGCATTGCAGTGAATAAATTTTTTTTTAAAGTATCACTATTGGAGCCTCTGAGAGATTTTTTATTACATTGCATTTTGTGAGCTTTCATGCAGGTCCTGCTGTCATCCATGTGTAGTTTGCAGTGAATTAAGTGTAACCATTACTCTAATGACACAGACTTACCTTCTAATACAATTTTGTATCCGCTTCTAGCCTCTTGTGAATAATTTTCTTTGCTGTTCTCCCACCAGATTATGATTTAATATAAGCAAAATACATAAAAATCTCATGTTGATAGCTGATACATTTATAGGGCCTTTTAGGAGATAATAACTCAAGTTTGAGTTCACTTTATCTAAGTTATAAATAAAATTTGCTTTGTATGCTTTACAGTAATACTGTATTTGATTATCCCAAGCCTTATATTTTGCAGCATAAAATTCAGAGTTTTATCCTCTTTCAGAATAAAAATTCTATTTTTACAAGCCAACAAAAATGGTTTAAAAATTAAAGTGAAATTAAAATTATAGTCAGTATATTGTCAAAAGTAGAAAATATGAAATTGGGTTCAGTTTGTTATTCCAAACTAATACATAGTCATTTACAGAAGCCTTGATTTTAAAAATGCAGCAGTGAATTAATTTGGTAATGGACTAGGTTAATTTGTAGAGAAAAACTTAGGTCAAGATGAGATTTGAAGCTGTAAAATAGTGACATGAATATATCAGAATAGGGAGAACTTGGAGAGAGCTAAAGCTCATGTTTTATCAGATCAAATGGTAGAGGCCAAGTGATTCCAGAGATAGACCTCACACTGTTCTGTATAGCTAGTACAGGTTGGTGTTTGTTATTAAAACTCTTGTCCAAAGAGAAGTTAATATGCCACCCTCCCACACCCACCACTGAGTGTAGATTAATAGGTGATGGTCCAAAGTGCACAGTAAAAAGTATTTTTCTTCCTTGATAAGTTGAAACGATTACTTTGCAGATAAAATTCAGATTTTGAAAAGTGGTGTCACTTGCTCTCAAAATTTGTAACTAGAAAGAGAGGAGAGCTGAGACTTGAATTATTATCGCATCTTATTCCAAAACCCATGTTCTTTCCTTTGTGTTGTGTTGGGTTTAAAGCAGATGCCAAATCATTCACATTTGCAAGATTTGAAAACTTACATCAGTGTTTCTCAAAGTGGGATCTTCAGACCAGGAGCCTTAAGTGTCACCCAAGAACTTGTTAGCAATGCAAATCACCATCCTCTACCCCATACCCACTGAAACAAAACCTCTGGCAGTGGGACCAGCATTCTGTTTTAACAGGTCCACTTGGTGATTGTGATGTACTCTAAAAGTTTGAAAATCACTGCCTTAGATGTCTTTGCAATTTGAAGCCTTAAAAACACAGATAAGAGGGGCTTTTTTTTTTTTTTTTCTTTTTTAATACAATATAGGGCTTTTCCTTCTTGGAGTTTTAGGGATAAGCGCATTTTGTAACTAGTTGATTATAATTCAGGTACAGTCTGAATTAACAACACTTTAATTTCAGTCCCCTGTAGGGAAAATTTTAAAGAAACAATCTAGCCCTGGCTGATTTGGCTCAGCGTTTAGTAGGCCCAAGGAGCTAGGGCTCAGGTTTGATTCCCTGTCAAGGGCACATACCTTGGTTGGAGGTCATTTGGGAGGCAACCAATCAATGTTGTCTCTCTAACATCGATGTTTCTCTCTCTCTCTCCCTCCCTGCCCCCCACTCTGTTTAAAAATCAGTGAAAGAATATCCTCAGGTGAGGATTTAAAAAACAACAACAACAATCTAAATACTAAGTTTGTTCAAAATTTGGTTTATCTAGTTTACTGTTTTTTTTAAAAGGGCCAGCCATCAGCCATAATGTCCATTCTAGACTTAGCTATGTTTAGGGAATTAGAATTTGGGTAAGAATAATATTTATATTATTCAAAGAAACAGACCACAATTTTACATTAAAAGTAGCAATATTTAATTTTACTGAATTATATATGATTTAAAAATGTAAATAGTCTCTTTGATCTTATTTATACTCATAAAATATTTGAACAGTTTATTGAGGTTTTTCTAAAATAATGTAAGGTAATTTTCTTCTTTCTCAATGCTTCAGTAAAGAGTCTTTGAACTGACTGTATATTTGATGATATTAAGGAATTACTCGTTCGTGTGTATGTTTATAAGAAAGGGGATGACACTTTGGTTATGTTTAATAAGGGGAGTATTTGTCTTTTAAAGATAAGGTATAATTTCATCTGTAAATATTTTAGTATGTATGTGGAATTTGCTTTAAAATAATTTGGAGTGGGAATAATAAAAGTTAATATACAAGGGTAGAATGGAAACATGGTCAGTCGTGAGTTGATCATTGTTGAAGCTGAATGAGGGGTGCTATGGTCTGAATGTTTGTTTTCTCCCCAAACTTCATATGTTGAAATTCTAATGCCTGCTGTGAGTGAGGTATTAGGAGATGTGGCCTTTGGGAGGTACTTAAGTCTTGAGGGTGAAACGCTCATGATTGGGATTTAATGCTTTTGTAAAATAGACCCCACAGAGCTCCCTGTCCCCTTCTACTGTGTGATGGCACAGCAGCTACCCTTTGAGGGTCTGGCTATGAACCAGGAATAGGGCTCTCACCATCCTGTTGCCTTGATCTTGGACTCCCCAGCCATCAGAACTGTGAAAAATAAATTTCTGTTGTTCATAAGCTATTTGTTACAGCAGAATGAAAGGACTAAGATAAGGGGTGTATAAGGATATACTACTCCTCCGTCTAAAAGGTATGCTTGTAATCTTTTATAATGTAAAGCTGGAAAGAAAAAAACAACAGTGATACTAGCTCAGTACCCTCCTCCTCATACAATGAAGGTTTGTTACTTTGGCTGAAATTCCTGGTACACATCTTATTAAATGTTAGAAGAAAACTTTTCTGAGCAAAAAGCAGTTTGACACATTGCTACGTCCAAGTATAGTTTTTTAAATGTGATGTATGAATGGGAATTAACAAACAAAAGCAAATCAGGAGGAAAAACTATTTTAAAATGTCACTTTAAAATACTATACTATATTACCATAAATGATAAAATAGGGTACATTTCCAGACCTTATGTTCAAAACATCTTTTTGATTATTTTTATGATGCTCCTTTATACTTTTAAATACACACATTAGCTGTATGTCATACTATTTTAAATGCTTGATATTTAGTTTTAAAATGTCCAAGTATTTCTTAATATTTAGTTGAACTTAGGTTATGAAACTGTAAAGAAATGACATGTGCCAATGACATTACTGTTAAAGCCTTTCATTATCAAATTGCAGTAAGTTGTTTTATTTTAAATTTCTATTTTAGGAACATAGTTCTGTAAAAGTGATTTTCCTTAATGTGATAAATTTTTTCCTTAAAATACAATTATATTTTTGCATGAAGATGATTGATAGGCTGTTTAAAATAATTTTTCTTGTGATGTGTGTTTGTATGTGTGTAGTCAAAATTCCTAAAGAGGACTCATTTGAAATATTTCTGAAGGAAAATTTGAGTTCAAAAAAGGGTGATGATTTATTTTCTGACCTTTCACATCAGTTCTCATGTTATATTTCCAAACAGTTCTGGAACATTTCACTATAGTTTTCCTTTTCTTTACCAGCCTAATTACTAAAGTCAGTAATTAAATCACCCAACGAAAGAGGTGTTTTAGAGCATATTGTAAGAATTATTTGTCATAGCAAAATCTAAATATATGTTTACTTTCCTAAGCATTTAGATTGGTAACTAACTACAAAGTAGTATCTGCTTTACCTAGGTAGGTCTGAGGATCACTCTTTGAATAGCAAAGCACAAGATTATCATAGTTGTGATTTAGAATTTAAAATCTCAGATAAAATATGATTATAGGTAATATATTTCCACAGACTTTAATACTTCAACTTTTATTATTATCTTGGGCTTAAAAGATGTTGTTTGCTTAGGGCTGCTTCTAGCCTCTACAATACCTGTTGTTGATTACATAGATACACATGCTCCCTGAGGTAGATGCATAGCTTGGCCAGCTGAGAGACCTTGATGAGTTAGAAAAAGATGCCTTCCCTAGATAGACTGAATTGAGCTCTCACTTACTCACTAGGCTAGGAGCCTTTGAGCAGTATACAGAGTCACAAATTACTGGTTGATTCTGCCTTGTTTAAACCTCTGAGTACAAAGTTACACAATTATATGAAAATACTTACATGATTATTATAATGATAACAAAATCAACTGCTCAAAAGTGTATAAGCAAAGCAAGAAATTAATCTCTTCATGTGTTGTAATAATAGGACTTTTTTCTACAATTTTAATATACTTGCTTTTAAAATTTTACTGTTGTTGCTGTATACTCAGTTAGGTCAACTAAAATGCAGAGAGCATATACAAGCCCTTGTATTAACTGTGTTAACTTAGAAAATAGTAACATCCACAGATTAACAGTCTAGGGAAGTGGTTCCCAAATTTGTGATTATCAAGCAAAATGAGAAAATAAAGGCAATGTATTGAGGTTTTCATGTTTATAAATTTATTCTCTTTAAGGTACTATTCATTATTATTTTATGAGTTAAAGTGTCTTCTTTGTGAAACAATGTTGGTAATATATTAAAGGTATATTTTGTGTGTGCTGTGTACAGGCATGCCTGCTTTTGTTCATGGCTTTATTTTTCTCAGAGAAACAACTTCTTTTTCTGGTCTTTAAGAAAGAAAATTTTGGAAGTAGATAAAATGGTAGCATTCTTTTACTTCTCTCATCTCTCAGAGACCCTCTCACCTGTTTCCTAAGTGCTTCATAAATAGTTACCAACAACTCTCTTTGTTTCAGTACTTCATGATAATTCACCTCCTCCTGGGAACAATCAAGGCCTTTAGAATAACATCCCTCTAGCTAGAGTAGCATGGTGGTTAAGAGCTTGAACTAGACAGTTCCTGCTCTGCCATTTAATGGCTGTGTAGCCATCACATAACCTTGACAAAGCTACATAACCTATTTGAGCCTCTTTTAAAATCAGGATAATAATACATCCCTGGTGTGGTGGTTGTAATTATTAAACATTTGGCACAGTGCCAGTCACATAATAAGCATTTAGCTGCTTTATTGTCCTCATCCCAATTTTAGTTGTTGTGTGGAAAGCAACAGATTAAGCTAAATAAAAACTTACACACCTCCACCCCAATTCTATTTCAGTCTCTATGTTTGATGAGCTTTCTAGGTGAGTCTTAGATTTAAGATATTACCCTTTGTTATAGTTAATATATTATCCTAAAGAGCCTTTCATAATGAACTTTGTCTTGGACCGTCTTAGCCCCTAAGGATCACTCATGCAAATGATAGGGCAGAGATCTTGATCCTTTAGTCTAATACTATATCTCCAGTGCCTAACTTAGTGTCTTGAATGTGTGGTCAGACCTCATAATTTTATGAGATAACATAGTCTTTTTTAAAAATGAGAGCAAGCAGTGGTTTTAGATGTGTTAGAGACCTTAATGGTGAACTCGCTGAAGTATAAGAAATTAATCATCTGTGAGTATTCTTCCCCTGGCTTATTAGAAAATGATTGAATGAACAGTATTTAAATCATAATATATATCATATCTCTAGAGTGAGTAACAACTGTCACTGCAGTCTTCTTTCCCTTTATTTTGGCTTTAGAACATTTTTTTCCCTTTTATTAAGAAGTAGAAAATAGAGTTTCTTTTATTTTTCTTATACTCTGGTATAAGTTTAGTTTTTTATTTAGTGTTAGAAATCATATAATAATGTTTATTTTGAATTAAACTTAGTTCTTAGGCAGTGAGGATGCTCATATGTATATGAAGTAGAAACATGTTTTGTTTACCTTAAATCATTTATTAGGGCACTGAATAAAAATACTAAAAAAAACTAATAGTTTCATAATAATTGTGCAGTGATCTTATTTCTGAGTGAAGTATTTTTAACTATATCTTTTTATAAGAAAAAATTTAAATGTCTTTGGTAGAACTTACATTAATCACAGCATAGAGATAGGTATAAAGCAGTTCTTACTGAGCCGTAATGATAAATCAATTTCTAGTTAAACAGGAAAAACACTAATACCTAGTATATACTTCTTCCTAATGTAATTTGTATATGTGGTTAACTAGTTTAATAAGAGTTGATTATTTCACATAGGTTTATTGATGAGAAATTTTGATTTCCAGTAGACGTGGGGTTATCATCTACCCTCCTTGACTATGATCTTAGATTATTCTACCAGAAATGGACAGATAAGAAATGACTTAATCCAATTTTCATTTCTCTTTATTATCTATGTATAAAGTTCAGAATTTAGGCAGTATGTTGCATTTTGTATTTCATCATTATTTGCTCTAAAGATCTATTCAAATTTGTTATGATCAAAAATATAATGAGGCAGGTAATTATTGTCTCAATCTAAAAAACTACCCTCTAAAGCTAACCACTCTGCTGAGGACAGAAACTTCATCCTTTCCATCTGCCTGAGATTGAGTCTAAAACCATTTCTCCCAACTTCTCCTCTTATTCCTTTCCATTCAAATATATGTGAATATCTGCAGTTACAAAAATCATCTTATAAATGTCTTTACATATAATATCCATCTATTTTTTGTTATTGTCATTTTCACTTGCTCTAGAGCCTTTCAGAAATCCACCCACTGTGGAATGGACTCTACAAATCTGCTCACAGACTGTCAGTAACCACCTCCTTGCTAACATCTAGTGCCCACCTTTGCTCACTGAAATTGTCTCCTCTCTTGATTTCTGCAGAAAAGTACTGTATTTTTCTCTGATACTTCTTCTTTGGTCCATTTGCTGCTCTCTTTTTGTAGAGCAGAGATGTTTTGTAGAGCAGAGGCCTGAATCATCTGCTTCTATCTGTTTTCGGGTTGCAGATCTCCTAAAGAGGCTTGTAAGTGATGTGAAGGAATGAGTGGGCCACGTAGGGAGACAAGTAATAAGAAAGCAGATCCCTATCCAAAGGGAACCCCACTGTTGGACTCCAGCTTACTTTCAAATGGGGAAAATTTTTTTTACTATAATCAGATCTTCTAATTAATCAAGAGAAGTACAGAAAGTCTAATGTTTTATGTGAAATACTCCAGATATTGAGTGTTGATAGTCAAAATTTGGGAATACCCAAATGAGAGGAGATTGGCTCAGTACTCTGGTTGGAAGGGGGTTTATGTAGCTTGTACATTGCACAGCCTTTTGGTGTATTGTCTACATTACTATATGCACCACTTACACTACCATAAAGTTCTGGGGATGGCCTTAAAGCTGTATTTTCACAGCAAGTGCACATTTTGTAATTTGAAAAAAAAAATATATATATATATATAGTTTGGGGGTACCATGGAGGAAAGGTTGATGGAAATGATGGAAGTAAATGTCCCCCAATCCACTCTTTCTACCACAACTGATGGAAGTTTATTATTATTATTATTATTATTATTATTATTATTATTTTTAAACACTACAGTCCAAACAAACATGACTATGGACCTCTAATTTGTGACCTCTATTCTGAATCTTAGAGAGCTTGAATATTCTCATAGCTTCAATTATTTCTAAATAGAAGGTAGAAAACTAAATTCTGGATCCTTTGCAAGAAAGTTTTAGCTGGTCAGTTGGCTGATCTTTGAATTGGAGGCAAGTACTTATCTATCTGAAAGTGATAGTTAGGGCCTACTCAGCTCAGGGGCCTTTCCAGTTCTAAAATGTATGATTCTGTTATTCTAAATCTCTATTTATTTTCTGACCTTTCACACTAGTTCTCATGTTATAGTTCCAGATAGTTCTGGAACATTTCACTACTTTAGTTTTCCTTTTCTTTACCAGCCTAAAATTACCATGTCTCAAATTGAACTCCTCTTTCTTCCCGGTCTAGTTCCTTTCTCAGTTTGCTTTGATAATTTTTCTGATAATTCAGATTTGTGAAAAGTTGCTGAACCAAAAGTTGCAGGACTTCCTTAGGCCTGGCAGCCAAATTTGCTCTCTAGCTTATTCCTATGACTGCTCTAGTCTATGTCCTGGTCCATGATGTCCCTTCCAGCCAGTTCTAGTCTACTGTAAACACAACTCGGAAAACCTCAGTGGTTCTGATTAGGAACCTGCTAAATGTTTCTTTTTCAGAGACTACGTATAATCTTGCCTTTACCCTACCCAGCCACACTTTCCTACTATGAAATAGTTACTACTCAAAGTTGGGAAGATGCTTTAGTATGAATTATTATGTCTCCTGTGTTTATTTCTTGCTATTTTCCCACCACTGAAATATCTTTATCTTTTACTCCGTAGCAAAAACCCCGCACATTCTTAACAGCTCGATTTCTGCCTTCTAGGAGTCTTCTGTGGAGACCCTAGCTCATGACTGCTTTCTTTGAATTCTGATTATACCTAGTGAGTGCTGCATGGCTTATCATATACAATCTTAGATACTTTTAGAGCTGGAAAGTATTTTAGACATCAGCTAGTCATCTGCATTTTATTTGTAAATGATAGAAAATTTATAACTTGCCCTAGACTTTACTAGTTAATAGCAGAGCCCAAAACTAGACTTTTCACCAAACTTTCTATGTAGTTCGGCCAAGGTAATGTAAAAGCAGCCATAAACTAAACTAATGAGTGTGGCTGTATTCCAGTAAAACTTTACCAAAAACAGGTTGCCGGCCTTATTTGGCTTGTGAGCCATACATTTTTCTCCAACCAGTTCTAGAGTGTTACTACCAACTGTCCTAGCAAATTTTTCTCCTTGTGTGTTGATTTTAGAACCAACACATTAAAACACCCCCCACCCCACTCCCACACGCTTTTATTTAGTAACATCAAAGAAAGAAGTGCAATTTATTTTTATTAGGTATAAATTTTCATGTTTAATTCAACTTCAGAAGTCATAAATAATGTTTCTTTTCAATAGAGAAATATTGCTCTTAGGTAATAAGGAAGCTTTTAAGTATAATCTAGACAGTAGACACATGTTCTGCATGAATGTGAGGTGATACCTTTTCAGTGACTACAGTAGCACTTTAAATCTGCAGAATTATTGTTTTCTCATACTCCAGGTAATTAGAATGAAACAAAGGTAAAGTTATTGAAGCAGGGTCACAACAAGTTATTATAAGAGCTAAAAGTTGAATTCAGTAGCTTAACTCAAGTCTATTGAGGTACAATAATTAGATTCTGACCACTCTTGACCATTAAGATTCCCAAGGCTCTCCTCATAGGAATTAGACTATTAACCCTGTTATCCTGGCCAGATACCAAGCAATGTAATTATGTTTTTAGTCTTACCTGAATTCCCTCCATAGAATATAATTATCTGAGCTGGATTCTAGCCAAGGCATTGGGCTTAGCACACCTACTCTAAAGGGGTCTTCTTATCTTTATTCCTTAACTATTGGATAATTTCATTTCTGTTGTACAACAATTAACTACTATCCTCCACAGAAGATTTGGCATTTTATGTTCAGTGTAGTGTGTGTTTGATTTCACTGTTTACTTTGTATAAGAATAAAACTGACCTTGGCAGGTCAAAGATGTAAACATGATGAAATGGTAGCAAAAGTGATAAATATTTTCAAATAAAGATTGAAATTGACCTTAACATGGAAATACATATATTTTTTGACAGTTAAAAACCACTGTGTTATGCTACAATATTAAATCAGCAGTTCCTCAAGCCTTTTGATCTCAGGACTTTTACACTCTTAAAAAATTATTGGATTATATCCATCAATATTTGCTGTGTTAGAAATTAAAACAAATTTAAATGTTTACTTACTACTTTGTTTAAAATCGCAACAGTAAACCCATTCTTTGTTAACATTAGTGTTATGAAAAATATATATTAGTTTATTCATATTCTGAAAAATCCTTGAAAAGGATTGTTTTACAATTTTGCAAATGTCTTTGGTGTCTGACCTACTAGACCACAGCTGAATCTGCTTCTGGTAGCCTCTTATGATATGTTGTTTTACTTTGATGTATGTGAAGAAAATCCTCACACATATATGCAGTTGGAAAAAAGGAAGAATGTTTTAATAGTTTTTTGGGTAATTGTGCACATTTTTGTTTGATAATACACCAAAACTTGACAAAAAGTACTCTTTATAGGTTAATGGCAGTGTGGAATCTGAAACCATATCAATGAACTCTTCATACTTTGTTGCATTTCAAACCACTGGTATATCATACTTTGCATGCATGCATTCATTCTCTTACTCATTTGGAGGTGTGTCTGTGTATGTGCAGTTAACAACTTTTTTTTCCCTGTACTTTGAAGGAATCTTTATTCATGCATGATTTTGTAACACTAAGTATTGGTCATTTGGAAATTATTGGCTCTCTTGAGTTACATAAACCTTCTAAATGTTGATATATTACATTATGCAATATCAAAAAATATCAATTCTTTAATATCATCACTGATCTCATCAGAAAAATGTTTTTTACCTTCACCTGAGGACATTTTTGCATTTATCTTCACATAGAGCGGGAGGGAGAGAGGGAGGAAGAGAGAGAGAGAGAGAAACATTGATGTGAGAGAGACACATCGACTAGTCGCCACCCACACGACCCCAACCGGGGCCAGGGACAAACTGCAACTGAGGTATGCACCCTTAGCGGGAACTGAACCCGGGGCTCTCTGGTCCATGGGCCAATGCTCTAACTGCTGAGCCAAACTGGCCAGGGCAGAAAAATGTTTTAAGTATTGGTGATAGATGTAAGTTTTCCAAAATTCTGATTTTGGAAAAAGGTTAAAGATCAAATTTTATCATTGACAACCAATACTTTCATTTGTGTTTCTTGATATGACAGGCTTATTCAGTCATTATTTTTAGAAAATATCTGCTATATACCCAAGTCTGAATAAGTATCGTTTATCTGTCAGTCATTCTTCCAAGGTAAAAATGCATTTTATGTAAAAAGCAGCTAATTCAGCTTGCAACTCTTAACAGATACACAAATATTTTGCTTCAATATAGCCATCATATTTAGGCATGCAGTAGAAATGATTTATGCGTGCTCAAGGGTCAATATTTAATGCTACTAATAATTTTTACTGCTTTATCAAGATCAAATGAAAAACTGACTTTTTAAAAAACTGTGAGTAGTACAGTTTGGTACCCTTGCATGAATTCATGATAAGGCACTAGCACTTTTTACCTATGATGTGTTTGCATCATCAGTATATAAATGTCAACACAGTGAAAAAGGAAAATGAGGTCTTAATATTATTATGAAAATAATTTTGACTTCATTGACCCTCTGGGATGTTCAGAAGTCTGTGTGCCACACTTTGAGAACGCATTTATAATCCCCATAGAAGACAATGTTTAATGTTTCCTTTTCTTTTGAGAATATAAAATCATAACCATTCTTTATCTTACCCATTTTATTTTCTTTGGTAGTCTCTAAGAAAATTACTATGAAACCTTTGTTCATTTTTCTAGCACTAGGCCTTTGTTACAGGTTTTTATTTTGTTCAAGTGATGAAATGATCACAGTAATTATTTTTAGGTGAACCTTCAGAAATTAATGGCAGATTAAAAAGCGACTGAAAAGAAAGTTTTTAGGGAAATTGTACCAAAAACGTACCTAACCATTGAAGTAAACTAAGTTTTGAAGTATCTTTTTCTGTTTTATAGTAATGATTGAGAATCAGCTGCTTTGTGTGCCCAAATCAAATTCCAAATCTATTTATTTTATTATATTGAGCAAATCATTTGACCTATCTATGGTTCAGTTTCCTGAACAGCTAACATTGCCATAATTCTGGGGTGTATATCTAAGAGTTAAAGTAGAGCTCCATGGAAAGAAACATAATCCTTTACTTAAACTCACTAATAATATTTCAGTTGTGGATTGGATCTAAAGAGCATCCCCACACCCAGGACATGTATTCATTGTATTTTC
The DNA here is from genome assembly GCA_030848825.1 of Tadarida brasiliensis. Classification (NCBI taxonomy): domain Eukaryota; kingdom Metazoa; phylum Chordata; class Mammalia; order Chiroptera; family Molossidae; genus Tadarida; species Tadarida brasiliensis. The sequence continues at coordinate 44,061,888 of CM061274.1, forward strand.
AGAAATGAATGGTATATGTCTGAATGCTAAACAACTGTATCTAACAAAGAAGATAAAAATGTTCTGGTTCCGATCATAATTATCAGTAAGATTTCAATCAAAACTAATCACAGATTGTTTAGTTACAATCATTTCTTTTATACTGCAAACATTGCTCTTGCTTAGTGGCACTGATTTATGGCAAGACAAGTACACATTTTCTCCACTTTGCTACTCTTAGTTGGCTTTCTTATAGTACCATCATTCCGTCTGGATTAATAAGCAAATGAGCCAGTGGAATACCTACAGAGCAAGAACCACCACTGAACCATGGACGCTAATTTCAGAACCTGGCTTAACTGATAAAGCTCTTCCATATTATGCACTACTTATTTAACTAATCCCCTACCAATCCAGACAGACATGTATACTCATTTTTTAGATATTCTTGAAACTAGATTTTATTATTAAACATTAATTCAGTAAGGAAATTAAGCAAATCTTAACTGATTGACTTAACTGACCAAGGAAAATTAACAAATTCCCTCAATATGTTCATAGGAATCCTTTTGTTTAATAAAGACATTACAGGCTGTATAATGCAAGAAAAGCAGCAGAGAAACTGACATTTAGAAAACCATATTCTTTATAATTCAAAGAGATTTTTAGGTAATATGCTAATTTGGAGATATTTTGGGTAGAAGTGGTTCCCATTGGTTTTAAACTTGCCCTATAAGACATAAGCTTTCTATGTCCTTCTTCCATTTTGTGAATTTAAAAAATAGTATAGTTATAGTTTTATGGCTATATCTATTTTCTGAGTTTATTAATAGTAGTTAAGTTTTTCCTCTGTATAGTCTTCCTCCAAATTGCTCTTTTTTTGACTCTGTCTTTTATGTAAGTTATCATTGTTCACTTATGTATATTTAATTAGAGGCCAAATTTGCAAAATTATTTTTACTTGTTTACATGTTTTCAAGCTTCCAAAATGTATTGCTTTCACCTGTTCTTCTCTTAACTCCACACTGATGTATTTATGTTTTTTGCAGGTTTTACTCTGTCATTTTAATAGGGTTTTGAAAGGGAACAAATGCTGATGTGTTTGTTCTGTTTCCATTTTTACTTTGAATATTTGCTTATTTAAATGGAAACATCTATATTGTTATTTCAAAACAAATCAAGTTCAGCAAGGGAGTACTAAAATCAACAGAATAGTTTTTAAAATTATTTTAGCAATTATGTTTTTATATTGTATGGATCCCATAAAATAATCATATGATTTCAATAACGTTGCTTATGAATTCTCATGTATTTTTTGTTAAAAAATTGTAGGATTTTAAAATGAATTATTTTTAAAAACCACAGTCTTATTTACTTAATGAATTATGTAGTTCTCATTAGGTAATTTAAACAGAAATGGACATCTTAATGCTCTACATTGTAAGCAATAGTTCACAATTAAATAGATTAAATGAGATAAATATGTCTAGTACCTAGAGCAATGTTAGACATTCAGGTATTGTTTTTTCCCCCTTAGAAGCCCATTTTCCAGTTTTTGTCTTTCTTCAGCGTGACAGATGTCAATTCTCCCATCATTTTCCCATTGTCTGTGGTTTATCATAATACTGTGATCATCCCTCAGTGTGAAGAATTCATTACATACTATATTGTATTCAGTTGAATTAACAATAAAATTAGAAGATGACTTTACACAAGAAGAATATTGTTTTTACACTAATAAATGTTAAGTTTTGCTATCATTGACAGTCATTATAAAATATTTATCATGCCATGTATGTATATATGTATGTATTATTGATGTCTGCTCATTTCTTTGTTAATATTAGAAAATCTCATTTTTGACTGGACTCTGACTTAGAGATAGAAGATCTCAGAAAGGACAGCATATGTCTCTTGACAGTCTGTTTCTGGCATTTTTCTTTAGTCTTCTTCATTCTCTTAGCCAAAAGTTTAGTATATTATGTGGCCTCTTTCTTATTTTTCTTGGTTTATTTCTTTGTTTAGGGGCTTTATTACAATATTATTGGCAAACATCATCTTTTTTAGATATATTGAAAAGCTTGTGGATTCTGCTAGCTCTTTTGGGCCCCAGGCGCAGAGGCAAAGTAGTATCAGTGAGACCAGGAATATCCCTCCCTCCTTCTTTTACAATGACCAAATTGAGAATACTGAGAATGTCAGTCACCGTGCAGACTTGAACAGATTTGCGCTTTCTTTCTCCTCCTCCTTGGTCTATAAAAGGAATGTCCCTTACTCAGTAGCAGGTGGACACAGCCATGGGTCAAGATACCTCTCTTCATAGGGAAACCTTGTTTGTCGTTCCCACTACTGATTCACGCACCACATAACCATTTTATTCCTCACCCAGAGTGTCAGCAGCAACTTCTGTGGCCATATGCTTCTCATAAAAGGTATGAAGTTTGCATTCATATTTCACTTCAGTGAGTTTCTGGCAGCCACAGAAAGAGATGACTGCTTCCAAGGCACCACAAAAAAGAGCTATCATGCCTTGTATTTAAATTTTTTAAAAAGAGTTGAGTTTTTATCATTTGAAGACACTTATTTCTGTTAGACACATGACATTTATTCGTCTCTCAAAATTTACTAGAAATTGGATACATCACAAGAACAGCTCAGGGAAGTGAACAGTTAGAATAGCTTAGGTATTATTTCAAATACCTCGTTCATTTATTGGCAACTTATGTTATTGTTACTGCACTAAATGCTGAGCTATAATGGTAAAAAAAAAAGTATCAGTATTTATTGCTGCATAACAATTACCCCCAAATGTAGTGAATTAAACATTTATTATCTCAGTTTCTGTGGGTCAGGAATTTGGTGCAGCTTAGCTAGGCTGTGTCTTTGATGAGGTTGCTGTCAAGATGACTGCTGAATAACTACTGAATCTATAGTCATCTGAAGGCTTGATTGGGGCTGGAGGATCTACTTTTAAGGTGGTTCAATTGCATGCCTGCCAAGTTGGTACTGGTTGTTGGTAGGAAGCCTCATTTCTTCTGCATGTGGGCAACTCCACAGGTTGCTTGAGTGCCCTCAAGATACAGTGGTTAGCCCTGGCCAGTTTGGCTCAGCGATTAGAGCATCGGCCTGCAGACCAATGTCACAGGTTCGATTCTGGTCAAGGGCACGTACCTCAGTTTCAATTCGTCCCCTACCCTGGTTGTGGTCATGTGGGAGGCAACCAGTCAATGTGTCTCTCTCACAGCGATGTCTCTCTCTTTCTTTCTCCCTCTCTGCCTCCCTCCCACTCTATCTTAAAATAAACAGAAAAAATATCCTCAGGTGAGGATTAAAAAAAAAGATATAGTCATTGGCTTCCCCTTGAGCAAGGTTTCAGGAGGGAGGTAGTGGCAGGTGGAGAGGAAGAAGAAATTAAAGGAGAAAGGAGGAATGCAGAAGCTACCTAAAAAGAAGCCCTCAAAAGTCACATAGCATCAATTTTATCACTTTTTTTTTTTTAATCACTAAGTCTGGCCCACATTCAACAGGAAAGGAATCAGACCCTACCTTTTGAAGGGAGAGGTGTCAAAGAACTCATGGACATATTTTAAAATCACAACAGTAGCCCTGGCCGGTTTGGCTCAGCAGTTAGTGTCGGCCTGCGAACCGGAGAGTCCCGGGTTCAGTTTCCGCTGGGGGCACGTGCCTTGGTTGCGGTTTGTCCCCGGCCCCGGTTGGGGTCGTGTGAGTGGCAACCAGTCGATTTCACATTGATGTTTCTCTCTCTCTCTTCCCCCCTCTCTCCCTCCCACTCTATCTGAAGATAAATGCAGGAATTTCCTCGGGTGAGGATTAAATAAATAAATAAATAAATAAATAAATAAATAAATAAATAAAATCACAACAGTAAAACATCTTTCTCTCCCAGATACTCAATTTCATAGATAACTTGAGATGATAGTTACATGGGTAATCACAACTTAGTGTTATCTAACACTGAATTATAGTTTACTAATGTAAATATCAAAATGCATTGAGGTAAGTGTTGTAAGGGCAATGTGTGCGAAAGGCATGTCCTTTTTTGACAACTGCTATTTGAGCATTTAACTTGAATATTCTATCATTTTCTCAAATTCAAAAGATCTGTATAACCCAACTCACCAGCTACATCCCAAAGCATCTCTTGTTTGTCACTGTTTTTCTGACAGTCACCTTGATGTGAGTCTGAGCCACCTTTTATTTTACTTTATTTTATTATTATTTTGTTAATCCTTACCTGAGAATATTTTTCCATTTATCTTCAGATAGAGTGGGAGAGAGAGAGAAAGAAAAACATTGATGTGAGAGAGACACATCAATTGGTTGCCTCCCACACGACCCCAACCAGGGCTGGGGACCAAATCACAACCAAGGTATGTGCCCTTGACCAGAATCGAACCCGTGACTCTTTGGTCTGTGGGCCAATGCTCTAACTCCTGAGCCAAACCAGCCAGGGCCTGAGCCACCTTTTAAACATCACACTGCAAGCAGTCTTCTAGAGTGGCTCACATCCAGCTTTTCAAATTATATTTCTTGTGTCCCTGTTACTCAAAAAATGAATTCTTAGTTTCTCAACTATTTAAGGTTCTGAGATCTGCTCCCAGCTTCTCCTTCCAGTTTTTTTTTTCTTTTTTAAAGAAAGACCTACTTCATTTGTTCTTCCCATAAAATCTGGAGAGAATCTACCAAAGGGAGATACTAGTAAACATTCTCACTGTGGCCCTGGCTGGTTTGGTTCAGTGGTTGGAGCGTCAGCCTGTGGACTAGAGGGTCATGGGTTCGATTCCCGGTCAAGGACACATACCTGGGTTCGATCCCTGGCCCTGGTCGGAGTCGTGTGGGAGGCAACCAATCGATGTGTCTCTCTATCATCAATGTCTCTCTCTCCCTCCCTCCTTTCCCCTCTATCTAAAAAAATAGATGGAAAAATATCCTTAGGTGAGGATTAACAAAAAATAAAAATTCTCACTGTATTTCTAAAGTTTTTTAATGGGATTAAAAGCTAAAGTACTATAGCTAAGTAATTTTTGTAGACCTGAATGTAGCGAGAGAAACGATATTTATTACCAAGGTGACACTATTGTGGAGATGCTATTGGAAGGAAGAGGCAATGAAGAGGAAAGAGACAAGATCTCTTTGGGAGAGGCAGAGGGTGCAAGTTGAAGGAGTGACAACACGGATGTGAAAGCACTTTTAAAAGTGTGGAAACATTAGTAAATAAGGGTTAGATAATGATTATATCATTATTCACTAAACTGTGTAGCATGATTCTCAGTAGGAGGGTAATTTTCTACTGTGAGTGGGTAGGAAAAGGGGGAAAACCATTAGTGTAGTCAGAAAGATTTGAGTTGTCATTGGCTGCTTGTGCAACCTTACTTAGTCAAGTTGCTTCCATTCTCTGGACTTAATTTCTTAGTCTGGAAAATGAATGAGTTGGGCTAGACCATTGGAAAGGAACTTATATATAATTGAAGAACTTAGACATAATTGAGAAAATTGAATTTATTTTTTTTTTAAAAGCAAGTTTCCCGTTCATTTTTTAATCCTATAAAAATAACTTCAGGAACATATTAACAATATTTACTAACATCTTTTCAATTTCCATTTATTAAATGGAAGCAAGGATCATATCAGATGACACTTTTATAACTGAGTTGCTATTCAATTAATATGTATTTACTTTATTTTTTATTGTTGAAAGTATTACAGATGTCCCCCTTTTTTCCCCATTGCCCCCCTCCTTCCTGCTTCCACCTTCTCCTGCCTTCCCCAGTATTTTAAAGAATACATTCTCAATGGGTTATAATTTGAAAATGTTTATTTGAGAAACACGTTTCAAAACTTGCAGGCAAGAAAGAGTTAACTTTGCCAGTATATTGGTGTAAATAACAATATGCTTATATACTGTCTTGTAAATTAATTTTTCCTTATCTAGTTTTGAGTATTATTTTAAGATTGCATCCTATCCAGTGTTCCAGTTGTTAAAAAATATTTTCATGACAAAGGAGAGTGTGTGTTAATTCTAAGAAGTTAGTGAACATTAAATAGCAGAAAATTGGTAGTCTTTACTTTATAGAGAGTAAAGGATTTGCAAAGCATGAATTCTTATTTTAATCCATAAACCAAATTTATGTTATAATTCATCTAAATTGACCATGTTAACCAAAAATGATTAAAGCTTGGTTTTATAAACTTTTTATTCTTCCAAAGTTCACAAGAAGGAGCTGTGTTTACTGGTTTTTTGTTTTGTTTTGTTTTTGTTTTGTGCTCTTTCCCTGCTTGGCCCTGATGATCTCTTTGGTCTGAAATGGGCCTGGTTGTTCTACCAAAACTTAATTTCTTGGTGAGAAGAGTTACAGGTGAGCACAAGCTCCTTAAATGCTGTAAGCTTGACCTTTCCAGAAATGTTTATGTGTTGACTCTGATAATACACTGTAATTCTCTTCATTTTATAGCTGATGCTTAACACTGCTGACCATGTGCCAGATGCTATTCTGAGCTCTTTTATGTGTATTAACACACTAAATTCTCGAAACAACCTTATTGGCATACAGCTATCCTCCCTTTTTAAAAGATTGTCCCCCTTGATATCAAGACTGATAACTGGGTAAATAGAGCATAGCTGAGATCCCCAGGATCTGGCCAGTACTGGTGGTTTGTATGCAGTGGTGGACTCAGAGAGCAGTCTTCTTTAAAGAAGCAGGTTTGTCACACAGCCTTAGCAGTAGCCATGTCTAAAACCACCTTTTCCAAGGGGAAACCAAGTTTTACTTGGGTTGTTACAATGGCTAATACCAATACAGAAAATAGAGTTGTCTTAGCCATCTCCCCCCACCCCCCATTCCTCACATCCAGTCTTAAGTACTGTTAATTTTACCAACACAATGTTCCCCTTTATTAGTCCCCTCTTTCTGGTGTACATTTGTTGTGTTCAAGCTGTCATTCATTGTTTTCAGTCTGACCTGTTTTAAATGATAGCCCCACAGTGCACTTTATGCCTCTTTAGATATAACTCTGCTCTTATTCTTTGTAAACTGTAGACTTTAATAGCTTTTTTGGTAACAGCTTTGTTAAGACATAATTCACATACTATACTATTCATCCATTTAAAGTTTACAATTCAGGCCCTGGCCAGTTTTGCTCAGTGGTTAGAGTGTTGGCCCGTGGACTAATGAGCTGCAGGTTTGATTCCGGTCAAGGGCAGTACCCGGCCCTGGTTGGGGTCATGCGGGAGGCAACCAGTCGATGTGGCTCTATGACATCAATGTTTCTCTCAGTCTCTCTCTCTCTCTCTCTCCCCCTCTCTCCATCCCACTCTATCTGATGATAAATTTTTAAAAAGTATCCTTGGGTAAGGAATAAAAAAGCTAATAATAACGTTTACATTTCAGTTAATATATTCACAGAGTTGTGCAACCATCACTCCAAAAAGAAACCCTGTACTCATTAGCAGTCACTTCCCATTTCTCCATACCTCCAGCCCTAGGTATTTATTTACTAATCTACTTTCTGACTCTTGAGATTTGTCTGTTCTGGACATTTCCTATAAATGGGATTATACAACATGTTTTATTTGTGACTGACACCTTTTACTTAACATAATGTTCTCAAGGTTCACTGTTCAGAGAGGTTAAATGTTTGCCCCACGTTCAGCCAGGCCCTTGGAGCACAGAGCATCTGTTTACTTGTTCCTCAGATGGCACAGCCTTGGGCACGTTTGTAGTGTTCAGGACCACTGAAACACCAGTGTGGTGTAGCTGGGTTATCTTCAACTCTCCCCACCCCCATCTCCTGGTAAGCTTCTGACTATTCTGTATCTATCAGTCTCACACTCCATTGTTAGCCTGCATCAATTCCTAGCTGTATTAGTGTTCTAAAGCTGCTTTAACAAATCACCACAAACTGGGTGGCTTAAAATAACAGAAATTTATTGTCTCACAGTTCTGAAGGCTAGAAGTCTACAATCAAGATGTCAGCAGGGCCATGATCTCTCTGAAACCTGTATGGGAAGACCTTTCCTTGCCTCTTCTAGCTTCTGATGTTTGCCAGCAGTCCATGCCATTCCTTGGCTTGTAGATGCCTCACTCTAATCTCAGCCTCCATCTCCACTTGGCCATCTTCCCTCATGTGTCCGTGTCTTCACATGATGTTCTGCTCTGTGTGTGGAATAACTGCAGTGTTAAGTTTTGACTACTAACTACATGATGTTTTGTTGGGTTTTGCTGCATCAATATTTTCTGGAGTCTTTAGTTGGTGCTGGGCCAGTTATTCTTGCTTCATTACTTACAGTTATTTGGGACTTGGATGAAACAGTTTCACTGTAATGTTGCATTAGTTGAATCTGTGATTTTATTAAAAACAAAAAGGATTTTTCAGGACATTTAATTTCTTACACAAATGAAGTTTTGTGGCTAGAGATCTGTCACATTTGTCTAAATTTGTTTAAAAATAAAAATCTTAGCTGAACTTTTGACTACCCCATAAGTGAATTTAAGAAAGGCCAAACTGCCTTGTAAATTATGAAGAGAGGTTGAAATTGGATTTGTCCAGAAAATTGTGCCTAGGGTCTGATTAACCAGTTTCTGCGTTTTCTGTGCTTTTCTCTTCTCCCTCTGGCAGCCACCTTGTGACCATTCCACTCTTTGTTAGCTGCAGTACCAGAAAGTGGACGAGGAAATGAAGTTCACACCCTGCAGTTGTGTTACTTGTTAGAGGATTTCTTAAATTTTAGGTATAAAGAAGAATGAAAATAGGTTATTTGTGCCTCATCGCTATTATTTCTGCCTCCCATCATCACATATAATAATGACTTATCTATGACTAAAATTGCAGGAAAGTAAAAAGTATTTAAGAAATGCTTCCTCAAGATTTTTTTCACACCTTGCTTTTGGGAAAAGAATTAAAAAGAAAAAAAAGACCTAAATGGATTCTGTTTTTTTTCTTTATCTTTGGTACTTTGGTTAAATTGTGTGTTATATAATGAAGAGTGGAGTTGGGCGCAGTTGTGAATTATACGAAGTGGCACATATGATAAAGACCGGTTTTATGTCTGTTCAACAAGCTGAGGTGGAACTAAAATGAAACTATAAATATTTAAACAACACCAGTTGCTTCTGCCACCAACCAGGACTAGTCCCTAATGAAAACTAGATCTGCTGATACAAAGTTAATGGGAAGCAGGGCAGGATAGTTCCTTATTTAGTATAAAGCAAACTTGAACAGTTTTGAGTGTTCTAGGCACATATTCATTGTGTTCACTAAGAATACAAATATTAGAGTATTTTTACTCGTTAAGAATTGAAGAAGCCACAGTAGAGCTAGCTTTTATTTTCTTTTCTTTGGGAAGAGGATTTACATTTAATAATAAAATGTGTTTTACATGTAGTAACTAATATGAAATAGTAATATATTGAAAAGCAAATAAAAATATTTAATTTGTATACTCTTTCCACAATTTCCATACCAATATGATACCTGGGCTGGAAGAAGGAGATAAATTCTCCAGATTACTTAGCTGCCAAGAGTATATCATACTTTCAGAAGCTCTTTCTTGAATATGTGTTCATAATCACCCCCTTATCCTCAGAGAATACTTCAAAGACCCCTAGTGGATACCTGAAACCGAGAATAGTACCAAACTCTATACAGGGGTGGGCAGAAGTAGGCTAATAATAATAAATGATATAATAACTAATAAATAATAATATAAGAATAAACTTGTGTTTCGCATACTCACACTGTAAACCAACTTTTGCCCACCCCTGTATATACTGTTTCCCCCCATACATACATACAGAACTATGAGAAAAGTTTCATTTATAAATTAGGCACAATAAGAGATTAACCACAGTAATTAATAATAATACAATTATAACGATATGCTATAATAAAATTATATGAATGTGATTACTTGTTTCAGGGAACTATTTGCTGATGTCTTCGTATAGATTGAATACTTTCAGGTGCAACACGTTGCTGTCAGTCAGAACATGTTTTCTGTTCATGTCTTTCACCCACAAATGTAATGCCTTTTTTATATTAACTAAGCACTTGTCTCACACTGTGGCCATAACTTTTGTAGTTTGAGGTGGGACAGCAAAACTAACACAAATTTCTTTTCCTTCACAATTTTATGTTTAGATTTGTCCTTTTTTTTTTTTAATTTATCTTTATTGTTGAAAGCATTACAGATGTCCCCCCTTTCTTCCCCCATTGACTCCCTCCACGCCACTCCCATTCCATCCCAGGCCCTACTGTCTGTGTCCATGGGTTATTCATGTATGCATATAAGTTCTCTAGTTAATCTCTCCCCCATCCTTCCCTCTGAGATTTGTTCTTACTGTAGATCTTAGTAACCTCAGTCTACTATTTTTTTCTTTCCTTATTAACTTGAGAACTTTCACCTTTTCATTTGAAGGAAATACTTTACAATTTCTCTTTGGCATATCTGAATTGTCAGCATTACTACTCTTGCTCTTTGGGGCCATTACATATTAGGTAAAATGTGACAGTTGACCTAATAACCTAGATGGCTACTAAGTGACCAAATGGGAATTGTGCATACAACATGGATATGCTGTACAAAGGGATGGATGATTGATTAACAGCCCTGAATGAGACAGCAAGAAATTTCATTACACTACTCAGAAGGGTGTGCTTTAATAAGTTTAAATTTAAAACGTACTATTTATTGAATTGGATTTTTCTGGATTTTTTATTTAGTTTTTTTTTTTTCTTTATTGATTTGAAAGAGAGAGGAAGGGAGAGGAAGAGAGAGATGGAAACATTGATGAGAGAGAACATCGATTGACCACCTCCTGCATGCCCCTCACTGGGGATCTGGCCCACAACCTGGGCATATGCCCAGGAATCAAACCAGCGACCTCCTGGTGCATGGGTCAACGCTCAACCACTGAGCAACACCAGCTGGGCTTATTTAATATTTTTGAACCATGCTTGACCGTGGGTAACTGAAACTCCAGAAAGCGAAACTGCAGATAAGGAGGTCTACTATAGTGGCAACTATAGTATTAAGATTTTACTGTTAGAATTTTAACACATTTAGAGCCTTTAGTATTGTATAGAGAACGTTAAAATGTATTTAATGCGATAGCCTAAGGTCATTTCCATTCCTATTCTTTTTTGGATTTTTAAGTCCAGAACAGTAGATTTATAAATTTAGTCTTTGTCTAAAGGGCACACTGTGAATAACTACTTAAATATTATCAGTCTGAGTTTAAGCACTAGGCAACTTCAAATAAAACTTTATGGAAATTTAGAATAGGGGGAGATTGGTTCTAGTAGGGGTGGGGAAAGAACACATGTGTTTTAACTATGATATTTTTTAACTCATGTTTAGGTGGCGAGGGAATGAATGCCTTTTGTTTCTTAGAAACTCCCTAATGTACAAGTAAGAATTTCCTCTCATTTAACTTTTTAGAGATTTATATTTTATAAACTGTAATCTAAAAAAGAAGGGAGGGCCCAGCTGGTGTGGCTCAGTGATAGAGCATCGACCCATGCACCAAGAGATCGCCACTGGTTCGGTTCCCCGTCAGGGCACATGCCCAGGTTGTGGGTCCAATCCCCAGTGGGGGGCATGCAGGAGGCGGCCAGTCAAAGTTCTCTCTCATCATTGTTTCTATCTCTCTCTCATTCTCCCTTCCTCCTCCTCTCAAAACCAATAAAGACAAAAGAAATTGTTTTAAAAAAATAAAGAGAGGGGTTCTAATTCTACTTTTTGTTTGTTTTTTGAGGCTATTGCTTTGAGTAGCTGCTGAGATTTTTATATTTTTTAGTTGGTTAGATTAAAAGAGAAACATTTAAGATATTCCCATCCCTTAATTTTTCTAAATTACTTAATCTTACTAGGAATATTGATTATTAAGTGAAAGAAAGGTTATAATTAATGTCAGATATTCTTCTTTAAAAAGTCTGAGGTATAGTTTTTGCTTCAGAAGTTTTCTGGAAGTCTCATAATGGCACATAAAGTTTAACTGCAGTACAGAATCTAATCATACACTCCTTTCTCCCACCACTGTCACCTTTATTTTCACTGATGAGAAACTGGTTTTATAAGTAGGAAAAATGTTTGTGTAAGCGAATGCAGATAACATTGCTTATTGTACTTATAGTAAGTTTGTGTGTGGCTGTGATTAGTGTTGGAGACTGTTAGGAAGTTATTCTGGAGTTGTTTTTTTCTATTCTTTCAGACTATGAAGGTATATGACTTCATTCTCTGCGTTTCTTGTTGGCAAGGCAAATACAAGTGCCTAGTAAAATGCTCGTTGTCTCTTCTTGGCCATACTAACCAGAAAAACAGTCAATACTGAAAACTTGGACAAGCAACATTGGTTTTTAAAGGTTTTTTTAAAACTGATTTTTAAAGAGAGAAGAAGAGAGAGCAAGAGAGAGAGAGAGAGAAACATCGATGTGAGAGCGAAACATCGATTGACTGCCTCCTGCATGCCCCCTAACAGGGATCAAGCCTACAACCCAGGTATGTGCCCCGACTGGGAACTGAACTGGCAACCTTTTGGTGCGTGGGCTGACACCCAACCAACTAAGCTACACTGGGCAGGGTGGACAAGCAACATTTTATAAAATTGCTTGGTAGGCATCAGGTAGGAAGGTGGGTTGGGCACAGTGCAGCAGGTAGAATCAGTCTTGCTGAAGTCATGAAAAACCAATGATGATCTAAAATAAGAGGATGTATTCTGATGAAATAAGCCAAAACTCTAGCTTTGTTTTATCTCATCAACCCTGGAAAGACTGAACAAAGTTTTATAGACTAGTGAAACCTTATATAGGTATAAAGAACACATTATAAGGTTCAGATAAAACTTCTATGTGTAAATTAAGAGTTGGTGTAATCTAGGAACTTGTGAAGATGAAGTTTTTCAGGTTCTGATTTTGTGAAATGTCATTCCATATTTCTTATTTATTTAATTCAACCTTTACTGTAAAAAAAAAAAAAAAAAACAGAAAGAAGAAATAAACACAATGGAAATTACATACAAGATAATCATTAAAACACACTGTGAGTCCTGGCCAGTTTGGCTCAGCAGTTAGAGCGTCAGTCCTTGGACCAATGGGTCATGGGTTTGATACCCAGTCAAGGGCACATACCTGTTGCGGGTTTGATTCCAGGCCCCAGTTGGGGTGATGTGAGAGGCAACCAATTGATGTGTCTTTCGCATATTGATGTTTCTCTCTCTCTCTCCCCTCCCACCCTCCCTCCCTTCCACTATTTCTAAAAAAATCAATGGAAAAATATCCTTGGGTGAGGATTAACAAAAAAAGCAAAACAAGAAGAAACACACTAGTGAGCCACAGGTACTGGAGAGAATTGGACAAGGCAATGGGACTTTCTGCCCCCCGCCATCCTGGTCACTACCATGTCCACACCATTCTTCGGAATATGAAGGAACGCCTCACGCTGAAGTTGGGTTTCTAAAGGAAGCTGTTCTTAGTGTCTCTCATCCAAATTGGTATGACACGTCGTGCGGAGGCTGCCTTGACTCTTGATACCAACAATAACATTTGTGTATCACCAAGTATGACACACCTGTCACCTACTTACCGGATTTCAATGGTACATCTGTGGCCTTGACCTCACCATTCACCAATGTACTGGGTGTACCTAGAAGAGCCCTGAAACATCTGTGGAATGAAAAACCATTCTTATAAAAAAATTGGTTGGGAGACTGAAGGTGAAAAAGAATGGAGCCCCCAAATTCTGCAAGGATAGGAATGGGGGTAGTCAGAGTTAGAATCATGCCCTCGGTGGACATGCAACAAATAGGCCCTGAGGTCAGTTCTGGGAGACAAAAAACAACCTAAATTTCCTTTTATTTAGGAGAGACACAAAGCAGTTTCCCAGATCTCTTCACTGTTTGACCCTGAGTGGAAGATTATGACCCCTAATTCTGCGTCAGGGTCTGGTGTGGACCTCTTACGTTTGTCAAGGGTGCTTGCTGGTGCTGACCCATTGCTGTCCTTAAGCACAGGAGGGGCCAGCTTTGGAAGGGTCGGTTTTTGTGGGCCATGGAGGTTTTTCAGTTCAGAGCTGGAGGGCTGTGAAGGGAGGGAGAGGCCTCCTTCTTGGACCCAGGAAGGATACGGACTCTCGGTGCTGCTCTTGGCCTGGCAGATCCTCCTTCTCCAAATCAGAGATCTCAAGCTCCAGTGAAACCTCATCCATGAAATCCTGGGAATTCCCTATGTAAGATACAGCTAATCAAATCGCATCGTTGAAGAGCTGAGACAAAGTACAGGGGTAGGGAGAACTTCCTGGCAAAATGGAAGCTTTTTTGGGTCATCTTTATGTCTTCAGGTGCTCAGGTTCTTGTAGGTGACTTTCCTCTGTGCTTCAGACACCAACAAGCACAGTCTTGCCGTCCACCAAGGCCGTGTGCTTGTTTGTACAGGGTTAGGGCATATGTGGACAGCTGCTGGGGCTGAAATCCATCCATGAGAAATCTCTCCATAAGTTTGGACTTGCCTGCAGAACTGTCCCCCAGGCAGATAATCTTCACGTTGTCATCAGCATCATATTTCTCTTGGTCCAGCTCACAGGGTTTGGCTTTGTCCCCAGCCATTGGCCCCTGGCTCAGCTCAGGGGAGGGGGCTCTTGTCTTCAGGGCTCACAATGCCACACTCTGCTTCTGACTCAGCCGTGTCCCTGCAGCTGCCATTCCATATTTCTTTTATTTTTCTCTCTCTTTTTAAAAAAATTCATCCAGTGTATCTCTACTCAGACATTTTTTTTTCTTTATTGATTTTGAGAGAGAGAGGAAGGGAGAGGGAGAGAGAGATAGAAACATCAATGAGAGAGAACATTGATTGATTGGCTGCCTCCTGCATGCCCCCCACTAAGGATTGGGCCCACAACCTGGGCAAGTGCCCTGACCAGGAATCGAACCAGTGACCTCTTGGTGCATGGGTCGACACTCAACCACCGAGCCACACCGGCCAGGCCCATATTTATTTTCATCTTAGTTGGAGAATGATAGGAATATGCTGACTTCTTATTTAACAGTGATTACTGTATGTAATAATTGATGTATATTTATTACCATAAACATAGAACAGTGATGATCATAATGTAGGTATTGAGATCAAATATTTTTGTGTGTGTGTGATTTAATGTGCCATATTTCAAAATAATTTGGTACAATAAAGAAAAAAATGAAGCATGCCAGTAATCTTGACAGGCAGATTTCCTAATTTGCAAAACAGAAGATTAGATAATCTTTAAAAGTACCTCTTACCTTTGGATCTTTCAGTCTGTGAAATAGACTCCTGTCAGTTAGTGAAAATATTTTGGTCTCATTAGTCTTTTAAGCACAGATACTATTTAAACTGAATAAGACATTCATACTTACAACTCTTGCCCTCTTACCCTAGGATTTTATATGCTACAGTAGATGTTAGTTTCTCTTGAAAATATAGCAAAATAAAAATTTTCAATGAACATTTTAGTGATGATAGGAAAATTAAGGTAGGAATTTATAGACATGAATTTTTATATTTGATAACAGGAAATTGCATTTATTGCTAAAAAATCAAATTTTCAGTATTGTATTGGCAAGTCAGACTGGATAGACAAATATGTTATGGGGCATCTAACATGAGCCGGACATCAAGAAATATCCATTGAATGAACAGTGAATGCATTTTACCAGGTGCTTGGCGGATGGGGGAGGGGGGGTAAAATTGAATATTTTCTTTTTGTAGTTTGCCTTGAATTTTGCTAAAAACTGTTAAAAGCAAATACACTGCTTATATTTTGCCAATGTACAAGACAGAATAGTAGGCAGAAATTGGTATGTAGGCGGGCAAAAGGGCAGATTCTCTGCCAAATAGCTCTAAATGAATTGATTCAAGGAATTTAAATATTAGGCTTTGATGAGAGATTGTTGAATTTCTTCAGTGTTGTTGTTTCCTTTGGTATGCAAGCTAATTATACAACAACAACTAATTGGAGCCAATGGCTCAGACAGCTTGCCTTCATTGGCACAAATGCTGGAGGGGTGGTACAGTTGGCTTTATTGCTGGTCAGAAAGACTTCCATCAAGGCTTAGCTGTAATCATGCCTGCAGATCCCTCCTGGCCCTCTCTTGGAGAGCCTTGCCTTTGAATGGGCCATTGGTAACCAGGAGTGTTCCAGGAGAAGTTCCTGACTACTTTCACTGTCTGTGGTATTGATGCAATTTGTATTCACCCTTCTTAATGGATTTTTAGTAATCACAAAGCTCTACCACTGTAGAAAAATGAAGAAATCCCCTATTGGGCAAGAATAAAAATTATTTCAAAGCATCCTGCTTCTGTATTAAGTGGTAACTTACAAACAGAGTAGCTGATCTTAATCTTAATTGTGCATAAATTTAAACACCCAGGAATCCTGTTAAAAATTTAGATTCTTGTGGCACTACCTCATAAATTCTAAAGCAATAGGTATGGGAAGAAACACTTGTAGAAGCCAGCCTTTCCAAGCTTACCCAGAATGGAGAAGAATGCCTACTAAAATATTCACAAGTCAGAAATGATTTTAAAACCAAAGTGTTTATAAACAAATTTGGTCTCTAAATATGTACTTCAGAGATCAACTAGTTCCCTTTTTTCACAGCTCTAAACATCATACTTTGAATTACATGTACTCATTAGTCTCTATTAGTACACTTCCAGGCTTTTAGCTATAGGACTTTAAAAGAGCTCTTCTCTCATTTTATTGTGTAGAAGTAAACATTGAAAATAAGGAATCCTCAAAAGTAAATTTACATTGCTGGCTAGAATACATTTATCTTGTAGGGGTAGGTGATAACTGTCTTTTAAACTTTGACACATAAGTGCAAAAGAGGTTATTTAGATAGAGTCCTATAATACGCATAATATATTGAATAGTGCACAAATTACAAATAATTGTGTTTTGGGTGTCTCCTCATTGAGCCATTTGAATTTCGATGAGGTAGAGTGCCTTTGCTGGAGGTGTAAGGAGAGAATCATCTCAGATGACTCCTCCATTGTCTAGCAGCTTTATGCATCAGGACTGGATCTAGATAAATTCTGGGGTAAATGATTTAGCAACCTAAAATGTCTAGACCGGCCGGTGTGGCTCAGTGGATTGAGCATCGTCCAATGGACTGAGAGGTCCTGGTTCGATTCCTGGTCAGGGCACATGTCCAGGTTGTGGGCTCAGTCCCCAGTAGGGGGTGTGCAGGAGGCAGCTGTTCGATGTTTCTATCTCTCTCTCCCTTCCTCTCTCTCTAAAAAAAATCAATAAAAACATATTTAAAAATGTTTTTTAAATGCTGTAAACTATTCAGCTGTATTTGTATACCTAGTTGCTTATAGGATCAGACCAAATCAGTATCCCAAGCTCAGAAAATTTATTTGACGTTATAGTTTTCCCAAAAGAGTTTATTTATTCTTCCTCTATAAGAATATATAAGAAAGGATTTACTGTTACTGAAAAAGGTTAGAACAGCTTTGTTATACCACTTATTTCTAATCATTCTTTTATGATTCTGTAACACCTAGGCAGTTTATTCGCATAGTTGATGTTAGTTGGCCACCATATAATGCAGTTAGTACTTGTCATTTTCACAGTACAGAATGTTAGTTTAAGTAAATGTTTGGCAGATGTGTTTAGACAATTAGTAATTTTTTTAGATTTTTAAAATCCAATTTATCCTTCAATACTTGGGTGACATACACAACATTAAACATCATAAGGTTTCATTTTGTAAAAAAAAAAAAAAAAAATTTGGTGCAATTTAAAAATCCTTCCAAAACCTGTTTAAATGATGTCTATTTAAAGGAAAAGTATTGTCCTTTCAGTTTATTTCTTTTCAAATAATAGTGATAGATTTGCTAGCATCTGTTGATTACTTTGTGTCAGTCACTGGGCTAAACTCTTTTGAGTCCTTAACACTGATTTTATTATGAAAGAAGTTAAGATTTCTTTAAGTATGTATGTATCTTTACATTTCATTATATTGGCTTTTTAAATTAAACTTTTTAGTTTTTGATAACTGTAGATTCAAATGCAGCCATGAGAAAAAAAATACCGAAATTCCTTGAACCCTTCACTCATTTTCCCCAGTGGCAACATCTTCCATAACTATAGTGCAGTTATCACAACTGTGACATTGATAAAATTACCAACCTTATTTAGAATTTATAAGTTTAACATACACTCTTTTGTGTGTGTGTATAGCTCTTTGATGTTTTATCACATGTATAAATTCATGTAAATATCACCATTGTCAAGATATAGAAGTATTCATTATCACAAGAATCCCTTATGATACCTTCTTATAAGGCATAGCCATTGTCATTTTGTCACTTCAAGAATGTTATGTCGGTTTAATTATACTGTATGTTACCTTTTGAGATTGGCTTTTTTTTTTGCTCAACATAACTCCTTGAGACTTCCTTTTTGACATATGGATTATTTATAAGTCTGTTGTTTGATTTCTAAATGTTGGGAAATTTTCCTGTTGTCTGATTTCTAGTTTGATTCCATTATAGTGGAAAATATACTTTGTATGATTTCAAATCTTTAAAAATTTTTGTAATTTGTTTTGTTGCCCAGGATATGGTGATTGTTTTATGGGCTCTTGAAAAGAATGTGCTTTTGTTGGGTGGAGTGTTCTATATATATCAGTTGTATTCTGATGGTAGATTATTTGTTCACTTCTTCTATGTCCTTCCTGATTTTCTGTCAATTGCTGACAGTGGGGTAGTGACGTTCCCAGCTGTAGTTGTGGATTTGTGTGTTTCTTCTCTCAGTTCTATCAGTTTTTACTTAATTTTTTAAAAAGTTTTTTTGTTTGGTGTGAACAGATTTTAGGATTTTATCTTCCTGAGGGAGTGATCCTTTTATCATTGTGTAGTGTCCCTGTTTATCTCTAGCAACTTTATGCTTTGAAACCTACTTTATCTGATATTAATATAGCTATTCTTCCTTTTAAAAAAATTAATGTTTGCATGGTATATCTTTTCCAGTCTTTCATTTTCAACCTACTTAATGTATTACATTGGATTTTAAAAGTAAGTTAAAGCCAAGTTTAGATTTTAAATGTTCTGATGAAGTTCTTTTGCATTTTTTCAATTAAGGTCAGGGTACCTATGTGGGTAAATGATACAAAACACAGTAAAAAGCTAGAAAGTGGAATATTGGAACAAAGTAAAGTAGAGAGAGCCTTATTCAGTCAGTCTTTTGGTCATCAAACGAATATGTATGAATACTCCCTATGTGCCAGGAATTGTTTAGGTGCTGGAAACAGTAATGAACAAAACAGAAGGAAAAAAACCCAGAACAAAATCACATTCTAGTGGAGGAAGAAGAAAGTGAACAAATAAACTATATTGTATGTCAGAGGTAATAAATGCTGTGGAACAAAGTCAAGCTGGGAAGGAGGCAGAGATAAGTACTACTGGTGGATGATGTGGTGGTGAGTGGTAGTGGGTGGTGGTGGTGAGGTTTCGATTTCAGATAAGGTGATCACAAGAAGACCTCTCTGATAAGTGACATTTCAGCAAAGATCTGAAGATGATGAGGGAGCAAACTATGTTAATTTAATTTGTCTGGCAGAAAAGGGCATGCTTGGCATGTCAGAGAACCAGTGGGAGACCAATGTGACTAGAGCAGAGTGATCCATGAGGAGAGTGTGAAGAGATGAGGTCAGAGAAGAAGCAGGTGCCTAGATTGTGTTGTATCCTGAAGGCCACTGTAAGGACCTCAGCTTATGTGGGATGGGAAGTCACTGGAGAGTTTTGAACAGAGTAATGACATGATTTAGCTTTCATTTCAAAAGGAGCATTTGATAATTTTTGTATACTTGTCTGGTCTGTTTAATAAAAAACAGTAAAAAGGTGGGAATTAAATGTATATGATTTTTAAAATATTTTTTTAAAGATGACAGTGGACTAAATTTCAAAGGGCATTTTCTCTTCTAAAACCCTTTACATTTCTTTACCTTTAATGAATGTAAAGTATTTGTTTTTATCTTTTTTAAATTTAAAAGTATGAGCGGTGTTGTGGAATACTTTTAGATGTGACTCTACTAGTAGTAGCACTAGGGGGGGGAGTCTAATTTCTGTTAAGCTGTATGACAGACCATTTAAAGGTCTAGAGGAATTCATTAGAGGCATAGATGGTACCGTATCAAGAATAACAAAAACTGGAACCTCTGCCACAACTGTAATTTATCTTGGTTTATTTTTAATGGACTGTCAGGCACTTCATATCCACTACAACAGCTGAGTGCTTAAAACAATATACCTAACAGCAAGAGCAAACACAAATAATTAGGAATGGTAAAGAAAGAAGAAACATGAGCCATTGATAACAGAGAAACTTGACACAATTTTCAAATTGCTAGGACCTTGTCATATTTTTTCTGATAGATTATTTCACTTACAATTTTTAGTGAAGATGAAGAAAAAGAAAGACAAACATCAGAAAATCCTGTCTTATATGTAAAGAAGGAAATCACAGTACTTAAAGGATACGGGAAATACACAGATTGTTTTATATAGATGCCATAAAAAAGTAGATTTTTGCAGAGGTTGAAAGTAGAGAATTTATCTGAAATATAATTAAAATCCAATTCAGTTCACCTTTTGAAAATACTAAAGAATAAATACAAAGAACGAAATAGTACCTTGTGCTTTATGTTAAGATGATTTCACAGCCTGCGCAAGAGTAATCTATAATCAGTCTACTTACACCATCATGAATACTACATTTATTTATTGATTGATTGATTTTTAGAGAGAAAAAGGTAGGGAGAGGGAGAAAGAGAGAGAGAGAGAGAGAGAGACATCTATTCTCTGCCTCCTGCATGCCCCCTACTGGGGATCGAGCTGGCAACCTGGGCATTACTATGTGGATCACTTGTGTCTACCACACAATCTAGCATTTCATGATGTAGGCCTTATGAAGTCCTCTGACTATTTTCTGGATGCAAGTTTATTTGCCCCTAAAAATAAGCTTCTTGTGAGTCAATAACATGTTCTCTTTTCCATGCCCTCACTCATCACAGCTTTTGAAAATATATACACTTAAAAAACAGCTACTGACTCCCCCATTTTGCTATTAATATTAATTAGGATTCTTGTTACTTTAATTTATAAAAAAATTCCCAAATGATCCTTCTCCTCCTTATTCTTGATCTTAGCACCTTATCAGTAAGTTCCCAAAAAGGGCTAGTTCACCAGACACAAGGCTAACCTTGAAGAAAGAACAGAATATCTTTAAGTGCTCATAATACACAGTAATAAATTTCCTGATACAGTTCAACCAGGGTTTTTTCAGTATAATTGTAACAAATTTTATGTGACTTTTTGAGGAGTGAGCTCTCCTATTAGCCCCAATAGCTCCATTATTTTGAAGGTCATGCTGACTAAAATAACACTTCTCTGAATCCAACCAGAGCTCTCAAGATACTTTAAAAAGTCATCCTTTACAGCCAGGAAAGGTCTGGAAGAGAAGTCATTTAATCCATTTTACAGATATGGTATCTAAATACAGAAAGGTTAAATGGCACATAATGGGCTCTCAATACATATTTGAGCTTGTTTTCACCGAAGTGAAAGTGTTAGATAAATTGATTAAAAGAGTCGAGATTAAAGATGGATCATCCAGATCCCTGGTTTAAAGCACCCTCATTTAAGAAAGGCTGAAGTCAAACTACAAGGTGTACACCTACACTACAAATCAAAGATGTGCTTGCTCTCTTTGCAACCTTTTGGGACAAAAGATGATTTCCTTGTTTGTTCACCTTTCAAGCCATCTCTGCCTCCACAAAGTTGTTTCGTGACTTCAGTTTATTACTGATTATATACATTATTTTTTTCATGAAAATGCATACCAAAACCTCATTAATTTAAAACTTAAATGATTTGTGAAAGTTTATTTGGATTACCTGCTATTTATTAAAGAATAATAGACCATTTAATCTCTGGAAAGATAACTTTATTTTGGATTATTTTTCCCAAAGTAACTATTTGAGTAATAATTTTGGATTATGATTCTTAACCCAAATCTTGAAAGTAATTAATGAAATGACTGTGGCAGCGTCTTTTAATGAACTCTCATCTGTTAGAAAGTTACTAATGAGAAACAGTAACTGTGAATGTATTGATTTGGCAATAATGTTGGTGTTAACCTAAAGGTGGGAATCATCTAAGTATAGAGTCAATTCTCAGATATTCATGGCAAGCAGCTATAATTTGTACATTATCAATGCCTTAGTTTTCTTCTTACCCTCTTTGCTGACAGCTTGAGCTATATAATAATTCATTCTACCTCAACAAAGTACAGATAAGATGTAATAAAATCAAATTGGATAAGTTTGCTTCAGGTTAGGAGCACTTACAAAGTTTTTTAGATTTTACTAAATAAAAGGCAAGACCTTTTTTTGTTCAATTATTTATAATGCTATTCCAAATATAGTGGGTAAGTATTGGCTAAATAGTAACCAAATCAAGCCACAGTTCAATAACCATTAAAACTATGATTGTGGCATCTTATTTGTGTTATAGTTTTTAAATTGAAGTAACATGTTTATAGATATTATTGCTTTCTTTTTAGCACTTTGAGATGTTTGTATCAGTTTTGTAAGCAGGTCTTAAGGCAAAGATTTTTAAGTCCCTGTTTCTATCAATACTGGTTAGGATGCTAGATAGAAACCAGTATGACTGACAGATAAAGTGACTACAGTGTTGGGAAGAATTTTTTTTCAAACTTTGAAATATCAGATTTATATATTTTGATATATAATAACAATATATGCTGATAGAGCAGAGTATGGGTTAAATCATATGTCACACGCCAGTTAAATTCAGTTTGTTTTAAGGTTACAGATATCACCCCAAATACAGATCAGTAACTGAATCTCAGGAATCAAAAGTAGGAGAGAATGGTCTCATGAATGGAAAAGATTATTATTAGAATTTAGAAAATGATGCAGTTTTCTGAAATAGTGTATTTGTCCTGAAGTTGATCAAAACAGAACCTTACCCTGCATATAAAAGTGAAATTTGGCTCTGCTAAAGATCATATCTGATTTCTTAAGCAGTTTGATCTGTGTCACCTGTGAGGTATACTTAACATTAAATGACAAGGCAGGATTACAGTGCAAGCCCTGGAGTCCAGCCAATTTATCATCCTCGAAGCTATGTGGGATGCTCCATAACACTATTGAAAATAGATGAAAGAAGGCTATCCAAGCAGCTGCTACATGGTGATCTAAAATAGGGAGACCACAAATCAGGCCAACAGAAGAAATGCTTTAAGGGCACGCTGAATCACAGCATCAGTGAATGATAAAACACAGCTCAGGGCAGCCAGGAAACAATTGTTTCTGTGAATACAATAATCAGAAATGTAGTGATTCCTTTATAGCAAAGCTGCTGAAAATAGCACCATTCTAAAACATTTGCTTTCAAACAGGGGCAGAATATATAAATAATAGTAGCAGTTCAAATCAAAGGACAATATAATACAAACATCATGAAAAGGATTAATTAGATCCTTTCTTTAAAGCAATTTTCAATTCATTAAAAATATCTCCCATTATTAAGATGTCAGTAACCTTAACTACTTATCTAAGACAGAATTTTAAATTATATTAGTTTGATTTAAAAAGAATACCAAATGTCCAGAGAGCTAATTAATTTATTAATAGTTTTTTTAATGATATGAAAGTGAAATCTTCTTTGTTTCATTAGAAATAATGCAAGAATTTTATGGGGACATAGACTATTTGCCAATTTATTTGCCTATGAGTAAATCATATTGATACGAGATTATAGAAATAATTGAGGAGTCCTATAACTGAAGAGCATATTGTCAAGCTTTAGGAAATGAGGGAAAACTGAGCTAAATTAAGATTCAGAGGAAAAAATTTTAGATATAGCCAAGCTCCTAGTTTAAAGCAAGTTACGCCCCCAAATTCTTTCAAAATAAGCAACAGAAACTCAGAATGCACTTTCTCAAAGAAAAAATAAATACAGTTACATAGACTGACCCACAAATGCCAGTTTAATACATAATCTGCCTAAAATATTATACACTTCCACTGAAAAAGGAAGAAAACCACTGTAAATACATACCAGTAATTAAACAAAATGGAAAAAATAATTGAAATAAGAGGATAAAATAGAAATTAAGGGATCCCTTTGTGGCAAAACCATCAAAAGAACTTGGTTCTAAAACAATAGTTTGCAAACAGGGACAAAGGGTACAAATAATGACTGCAACTAAGATCAAAGGATAATTTGATATAAACAGCAAAGAGGAAGATTAGAAGAACTAATTGGAGCAGATGAGATGTTGGTTGAAAACTTTTAAGTCAGTTTGAAATCTATACTGAAACATGGCTGGTATTCTAGAAGTTGTGATTAGTGTCCTTTCAAAATGCTTTTCTTTTTAGTAAGAAGGGAGAATTAGAAGCCCTTACTTTTTCCTCTGCGTATCTCTTAAAAGCCAGTTGACTTTTTTCTCATTTTGTATACTTGGTGATTTCATCTATTTTCCTGTACTTGATTATCTATTTACTGGACTTCCAAATCTATCCTCCTTCCTAATCTAGGTCTGTCTTCTTAAGTTTGCTAATGTATGTGTT
This sequence comes from Tadarida brasiliensis, assembly GCA_030848825.1. Lineage (NCBI taxonomy): Eukaryota > Metazoa > Chordata > Mammalia > Chiroptera > Molossidae > Tadarida > Tadarida brasiliensis. The sequence goes on from CM061274.1 coordinate 44,086,523, forward strand.
CAACTGCTTATTGAACATTTCTGTTATTGGAGAAATTGAGGTGTCCTTTTCTCCATTGAGTCCTTGGGGTGGGGTCCTTACGATATCTCAAGAAAAAGAATTTTCTGAGACTCCCATGGGAGAATGAGTGATTTTTATTTGCCTGGAATTACATCCCTGGGTTTCTCAAGTCCCATTCCATTCATAGAAGAAGTGTAGCTGGGGTTTCAGTAAAGCTAAAAACAAAGCCAGTGTCCAGAGCTTCCTTTTCATGTGGGAGCTGGGTCCAATACAGCATCAGGCTAGTTGCAGTCCATTAGTCCATTGTTTGTGGTAGAATACAGGAGAGCCAAGAGAGTGTGCCCCAAGCAACAGGAGTCCCAAGAGCATAAGAGGAACCAAGGGCACAAGAGAGCGAATTCCTTTGTTTAGGGGATTAAATACCCCAAATTTTGAGCCCTTGAAGTGGCCATGCCCATTCTGGCCAAAGACCTATTCCCAGGTGTTTGGGAATAGCACCTTCCTGACATCACCCCAACTTTACTAGGTATGGTCTATTCTCCTCCCTGTCCAGTTCGTTCCCCAGCAATCTGCAGGGAATAGACAGGTGGCTCCCTGAGGAGTGTAAGCTTGAGCTACCTGGCCCAAATGACATGCCTATAATATTTGACCTTCCCTTTGCTCCTTTCCTGTTAATAACTAGTTAATTACAATGGTGTCTGTTTCTTTTAATAAGTAATTGTCCCTTCCTGACTGATACTAGTAATTCAGGAGGGCCAGAGATGTTCTGACTACCAGAATTTCGGCCAGCCAGTGGCAAGAAGGTCCTGTGGAGAAGTCCAGGGCTCTGAAATGATGACCAACACACACAGATCACCTTAAAGATTGTTTGATAAATAAAACTGATCCTATATTTGAAAAAATAAGCATAGCCTATCTTTTTCTGAGACAGTTGCATAAACCAATGACAAAATCATCTGACATTTTCTGTTTATTGACAATGTTTATAGATTTATTGAGATATTGGATAGCTTCTCTCATTTTGCTAAAGGATATATTTCTACACATTTCTTTTTACATTTACATAGAAAGAAATCATATCTGATCTGAATCTAGTGATAGTCTACACCTTACCTTACCCTGAGTACACTGAAAATACAACCTTCAGATTGTTTTTAAAGTGGGAAAATAAAAATGAAAGAGTTCAACAATCAGATTTATAGAGATGGTATCTAAAAGTCTTCATTAGAAAAGAAGAATTAAATAGAATGCTCTTTCTAGTTAGGAGAATAGGAAGCATGAAAATTCTATTTACTGTCACCACCAAAACATCACGGACAACTCTGTGGATTCTCAAAATGAATCACAGGACAAGACTAGTTATATTTTAAAACTTGGTCTATCCATCTTAGTGCTTAGACCCTGGAAGTCACTTACCCAATTAAGATTTTTTTTATACAATTCTTAAAATCCCATCATTGTTCATATAAAATATTAATGTAAGCCACCATGTACCTGAAATACAGAATATCATTAGCAAATCCAGTTCTGAATCAAGGGAAAGCACAAAGATATAATAAAAGAGTGCTATCTACACCATTTATACAGGCTGAGAACTCTTAAGATCAAAGTCATTGGTAGTAGGTACATAAACACACTATAACAGAGCTGAGCTGAAAACAAGACATGTGAAAAGGGGTCTACGTAGGATAAAGGTTAGGGATACCAATTATCAGGAAGATTTCATCCGACCCCAAAGCCTATGCATTAAATATGAAGAGAAGACATAAGGTAGGGAACCCTGTTAAGAAATGGGAGGCTCACCCTGGCTGGTTTGGCTCAGCGGTTAGAGCTTCAGCGCGTGGTTTGGAGAGAGCTGGGTTCAGTTCCCGCTAGGGGCATGTACCTCAGTTGCAATTTGTTCCCGGCCGGTCCCGGTTGGGGTTGTGTGGGTGGTGGCCAGTCGATGTGTCTCTCTCACATCGATGTTTCTTCACTCTCTCTCTTCCTCCCTCTCTCCCTCTAGCTCTATGAATGCAAAAAGTGTCCTCAGGTGAGAATTAAAAAAAAAAAAGAAATGAAAGGCCCACAGAGCCTCCCTCCCTCCCTTCTTCTCTCCCTCATTCCTTCTCTCCCTCTCTTCTTCCTTCCTTCTCTCCCTTTCTCCCTCTCTCCCTCCCTGTCTCCCTCCTTCTCTCTCTCCCTCCCTGTTCCTTATACCATCACCATCATGGGTCCTGTTACTACAGAGCCAGTTCTGTATTTCCCTCCTAGATGCAAGGGGAAACAAGGGAGATGTGGCACTGTGGCTTTAGGTAGCAGCTGGCAAAACAAGGAAGAAGAGAAATTGGAAAGCAGTGTTAAAGACTGAATGGAACTCCTGTGGCGCTTACCAAAAGGCCATTTGCTTGTAGTAACCTAGTGGAGTTGAGCGGAGACCCTTTTCACAGAAATTTCAACAAAATGATGTTTTGGTGGTATTTTTAAATTCCCAGTAGAGAATTTTAGCAATTTTATGGATTTGTACATGGTTTCTCAAATTCTCTTAATATTTCTCCCTTTATGTTCAAAGTAACAACTTGAGCTCTATTGTGTTTTCAGTCAGTTAATTTATTATAAAATGTCAATACCTGGGATAAAGACTGCCACAGGGACTCCTGCCTACCTTTCCAAGTTCATCTCCCACTACTGTTCCCCTTGATCGTTAAGCGTCTGCTGCACAAGCTTATTTTGAGTTCCTTTAAAAGACCAAACTCCTTTCTGTCTCCAGGTCTTTTCATATTTTCCTTCTGCCTGGACCTTACCCACCCCACCCTTTCAGATTTTCATCTTAAATGTCACCACCTCAGAGAGGTGTATTTAGTTGATTAATGTCTGTCTCTCCATTAGCTGACTGGTTAAGGACAGTAGGAACCATGTCTATTTTGTTTACTACTCAGAGCTCAGCATCATGCCTGGGATATAATTAGAACTCAATAAATTTACAATCTTGAAGGAACATGGGGGAATCTAATCTCTGTGGAATATTTCTTCAGGTGTGAAGAGCTACTTTATAATTATGTATTTTAAATTTTCCAATGCTTTACTCGACTGATACACAGATATTCAGTCTCATAACAAAGACAGTCAATATACTTTTGAAAGGGAGCCCCTCTCCCAAAGATATATATATATATATATATATATATATATATATATATATATATATATTACAATACAAATTTTAAAGAAAACACTTCAGTGTCTAAGAAGTATGTGGACCACAACATGGTTTGCATAAATGTTAGCAAATCACTGCTACTAAAAATGTGATATAAAGGGAGTAAGAGATTTGTCAGACAAATAATATTTTAAATTAAAATGTCCACCTCTGTTTGTTTAGTTCAGTCTTTGCAATTTCAGTCACTTAAGTGTAACTTTTGTACTTTTTGCCCTATCCCCATACCAATTTTCTCACTGATTTTTAAAATCAACACACTTAAAAAACTTAAGTAAATGCATTTCAAAGAGAAACTTATCAATTCAAAAAACGAAAGCCAATTCACTTACAATTGATCATGTAATTTATTACACATTAATTTAAAAAACTGAGAGCTGCCCGGCCAGTATGGCTCAGTGGTTGAGCATCGACCCATGCACCAAAAGGTCGCCAGTTCGATTTCCGGTCAGGGCACATGCCCAGGTTGTGGGCCTGATCCCCAGTGTGGGTCATGCAGGAAGCGGCCAGTCGATGTTCTCTCTCATCGATGTTTGTATCTCTCTCTCCCTCTCCCTCTCTCTCTCTCTAAATTCAATAAAGAAAAAAATATATTAAAAAAAAAGAGAGAGAGAGAGAGCTGCCTATAAACATTTTGCTACCAATGGCTCACATACCAAGCTCTGAGAAACACAAGTATGACTTCTTGGTCCCTTAGATAGGTTTGGTTACATAGCATGCATGCTATAAAAGTTTAGAAGGATAAAACAGCACCTCATGTTTAGCTTTAGCATCACATACATGTTTTAGAGTATAATTAGTACCACAGTAGAATTCAGGTGGGGCACACACAGCTTTGAAATTAAAAAAAAAAAAAAATTACAGCCCTGGCCAGCTTGGCTCAGCGGTTAGAGCGTCAGCCCACGGACCAGAGAGTCCTGGGTTCGGTTCCTGCTAAAGGCATGTACCTCCATTGCAGTTTGTCCCTGGCCCCGGTTGGGGTTGTGCAGGTGGCAACCAGTCGATGTGTGTCTCTCACATCGATGTTTCTCTCTCTTCCTCCTTTTCTCCCTCCCGCTCTTTCTGAAGATAAATGCAAAAATGTCCTCGGGTGAGGATTAAAAAAAAAAAATAAAGTAAATTGGTAAAATTTTTTACTCCTCATTTATGGTTAGCTTTAGGTGTATTCTGCTTACTGACTATATATTTTTTTAGATAGGTACATAAACATCTTGTATCTGAGCTTACTTTGTATTCTTATTTTAAGAAACTTATGTGGTTTCCTGTTCTGCTTTTAATACCTCTCCTCTGTACTCATATATCTTACGTTATAGCAGATTAAGAAAATACCATGGGAGGAATAATTAACTTTAGGACACCAAAAATGTGTGTTAGGAGTGGTGATGATTATGTGTAGTCATCACCTCATTAGCATATGTATAGTTATATGCCTAGTTGTTTCTAGGGAGAAAAATCAAATTAACTACAGGTCTTCATCTTATACAGGTGTACATATAAGAGGTACAAAAGTTGTTGAAAACTTAAAATTCCAAATTTCATTATTAAGATTAAAAAAATAAATAATATTTATTAAGTTCTAATCCTGTGCCAGGTACTGTGCTAAACACTTTATCTGTTAATTCACTAAATTGTCTCAAAAACCCTAAGGGAGATAAGGAACTGAGGCTTGAAAAGTTTAAAGTAACTTGCTGGAGGTCACCCAGCCAGTAAGTGGAACAGGTGAAATTCACACACAACTGTTGGATTCCAGAGCCTAAACTCTACAGACTTTCAATGCCAGATTTAAAAACATATTTCTTACCAGGTCCTCCCAATATTCTGCATAATGGCTATGATCTAATAGATAAAGGGACCACTGACTTTCCTGGTAGATGGAGAAGACAATTGTCCTGGCTCTGCCACTTGCTTTCAAATCAAGGCTTTTGCAAATCCTTCAAACTCTGGTCTCCTAAGGGTAGAAATAATGTTGATTTCATTGTGAAAATAAGCTGGCAACAATTAGGACCATCAACAGTATTATTAATGGACACTTAAAATTACTATTATAGGAGCAAAGTCACATAGTAACACACTTTAGATGCAGGTTGAAACATATGTACACAGCTACTCCTGCTTCACTGTGCTTGCTAAATGAAACTACCATTCCAAGTGGATGAGTACTGAGGCTTAGCTGATTGAGTACAGTGCAAATACCATCAAGGTCAGGGATACGATTTCCTTATAGGCTAACTGCTATCCATGGTCAGAGACAGAGCATGGGCTCAATGCCAGCCACTTGCATGGAATGTTTGGATGAATACAGTAATTAGAGAAAAGCATGACTAACATTCAAATCTAGGAGATATGCATGAGACTTAAGTTAATAAGAAACCACATAAAAAGTCTAAAATAAGCCGGCTATCAGAAAGCTTCTTAAAAGCAGCACAGTCTGTCTTATGATTTAAAAGACAAGTATCTCAATACAGGTAGTGGCCTACTTAAAATCTATTCAACAGAGGAAATCTATAAATACAGGTATTTGACCAAGGACATACATGATACATATATTTAATTTATATAAAGTTCTTTATATAAATACTCTTTTAAATTAAATTCTTTAAAATTGTGTTTTGATTATATAGTTTTTATTATGTTTTACTAAAGAATACATACTTATATTGCTGAATACTGTTTTACAAAACCCATGTATATGCTCGTGTATAGGCTATTTATGGAATTTTAAAAGACACTTTATAATTTTTGCCTTTTGCATTTAACTTTAGAATCATTCTGCAAGTTAGTTGCGACTCTAGAGCACAGAAATAAAGACACTGATGTTTGCAATAACAACTACAGTAAGAATGAACTTTTCATAGATCATAACATGTAGTTTAAAATTTTTTTCTATAGTGTTTAGAATGTATCCAAGAGTAAAGTTATCCTAATTATAGAAAGCTAGTCCTGGTTCTTTATATAGAAACATACAGAGAAAAGGGAAAGATAATTTATTAACCAAGAATGGCTTAAGAGAAATATAGCTTAAAATGCATCTACTAAAAATTCATCTGAAGTATAATTGGTTCCCTAATTATAAGAGTTTATGTAGCAGATAGGGACCTCCTCTATACATTTAGCCACTACATATTATTCATACATTTATTGTAGTCCGATTTCTGTTTTATCTATTGTTGTCCAAGCCCTATCACCAGATTATGAACTCATTGAAGATGAGAACTGTTTTCACCTTTGTATCCATTGTAGTTCCTGCACTGAGAGTAGTCAGAACTCAAAAACATCAGATGAATTTTTCTTGGATCAGGTAGCATTCCATGGTAAATTAAAAGGGGATTTTACTAGTTTATAAATCAATCTCTAGTGAGTTTGGTTAGCACAAATTAATTTCCCAGAGTTTGATTCCCGTGGGAACTGATAAAATTATTTTTCAGTAGAATGGTACGTATATCAGGAGAGTACAGGGGACAAAGTTTCTAATAAATTCCTGTAAATGAACTGCACATTTCTCCAGTGCCTATCAGTGGAATTTTATAATAAGCTAACCCTCTTATTGCACCACATTCTGTGATTTTTTTTTTTTTTACATCTTATGCTGTCCAAATAGGAATGGGTATAGATTTCTTTTTATTTTTGCCTTTTTAAAATCATAGTGTCTACCTCTTGAATGGTTTTTAAGGTATATAAATATATTGAAAAATATATAATCTAGCATTTTTAAATATTGAATGATAAATGGACAAAATAATTTTATTTACCATTTCCTAAAGGCAAGAGACAGCAGGTTTCATCTTGAAAGTCCCAGTGATCCATAGACTGTGGGTGTAGTTACAGGCTGATGTTTTGAGTAGGAAGATAATGGTTTTTAATTGGCTCATCAGTGAAGTTTCATCCTGAAAGGAAAGAAATGAACTTAGAGCCAGTATTAACAGGTGATAATTAAATTGTGGGTTCTAAATGCTTAATGTCCTAGACTAAGGCAAGATGAAGCAACTAGAGGCCATTAACTTTAATAATTGGAGTCAGTATCTCTCTTAAGTGGGATTTTATAGCATATTAGCAATGGTTGATTAGTATTAAATCAGAAAGTAAACTGTTTTCTTGCTAAAGCATGTTTTACTAATTCAGCTTCATACCTGTACATTTAAATGTGCAAAATAATTTATATGAATATAAATATAATAAAATATATGAATATAAATAAAAAGAGAGACAAATGTAAAATATTTATCATATCCTAAATCAGCCACTATTTCTAAACACTATTTGTTTTGTGCATTTTAAATGGGTTAAAAACAAATGTTCAAAATGAAGCCCATGATGATTGTTTATAATAGTGGTTTAATTATTGAGAACTGGGAGGCCAAAGGGAGGGGTAGGCGGGGGTGGGTAGAGGTGGGCAAAGGAGGGATAAAGGAGGACACCTGCAATAATGTCAACATTACAGTTTTTTTTTTAATCTTCATCTGAGGATATTTTTCCCATTGATTTTTCAGATAGAGTGGGAGGGAGGGAGGGAGGGAGGGAGAGAGAGAGAGAGAGAGAGAGAGAGAAACACTGATGTGAGAGAGACACATTGACTGGTCACCTCCTGAACGACCCCAACCAGGCAACCAGGCCTGGGGATCGAACTGCAACTGAGGTACGTGCCCTTGGCCAGAATCGAACCCATGACTCTTAGGTCCGTGGGCCAACGCTCCAACTGCTGAGCCAAATTGGCCAGGACAACATTAAAATTATTTTATTCATATCTATATATCTATATCTATATCTATATCTATATATCTGGGAACAAACAGAATTAAAATATTTAATTTTATAATTAAAGCTTAAAAATTCCTAATTGAGATGTTCAAGTATTCTGTTATAAAGATTTTATGCCATTTCTTTTGATTTAATGTTTTAAATATTAGTAGTTATTTTATATTAATTGTATGAATGATACTATAGGCATTGTGTAGAAGTTATATCATAGTAATGATAATCCTCTTTCCAAAGATATTTTGTTTGTTTTGAAGAAACATTTAATGAACAATTGCCTTTATAATATTTTTATTTTATTTTTTAAATCCTCACCTGAGGGTATTTTTTTTTCTATTTATCTTCGGATAGAGTGGGAGAGAGGGGTTGGGGAGGGAGACAGAGAGACAGACAGACAGACAGACAGACAGAGAGACATTGATGTAAGAGAGAAACATCAACTGGTTGCCTCCCACACAACCCTGACCAGGGCCAGGGATGAACTGCAACCAAGGTACGTGCCCTTGACCGGAATTGAACCCGAGACTCATTGGTCCATGGGCCGACGCTCTAACCGCTGAGCCAAACTGGCCAAGGCTATAATATTTTTAAACAGCAGTGCTACTGCATTAACTTTGAAATACTTATTATTTAAAATGTTTTATGTTTACATTTGGGGCTTTCATTAAACAATCTGTACCCCCCTTACCCCCCCCCCGAGATGTCCATTTTTGTTGTAACTACAGTGATCATATAATTTAGCATCCAAACATTTGGGGAGTGAAAAGGGATACTGTTACTAAAAATGAATATACCAGGAAAACAGGTATAAACCAGGATGTATATCACCCTAATATAATAGTAGACTAATGTTATAGTACAATACCTGGGTTATTATACTCCCTAATCACCAAAGCAATGCATCTCTGGAGAAATACTTTCAGAAATATTTCTGAAGTACTTTGATAACAGGAATGCAGGTCCCCTCCTTGCTGCATACAGTGAGATCCGAGTCTCCCTCCACTCCAAGCCACTGGACGTGTTTTTGCTGCTGTTTTTACTTTGGTGACTTCAGCATCTGTCAGGGTACCCAGCACGTGAAAATGAAACTGGTGGAATTTCAGACTCCAGACGGAGAAGAGTGTACTGGAGTAGTACAGACCAATGGTCAGATATGAAGGCAGTTTGGGGCTGAAGAACAGGGAAGCTAGGCTCTTTTTCCTGTTTAAATTCCACAGGAGAGTGTCTCATTATTCCTGTTCTTACAGGTTTGCCAGAATTTGAGTCAGCTCTCATTCCTTTCCATTTCCACCAATAAGGTGTTTTACTCAGTACCCACTCAGAGAAAGACCAACATCATTCATAGGAGTAGTGATTATAAGTTTACCAGGATTTCATGGGGTGTAAAGGGAAGGCAAGGGGATTGATCTAAGGTTTAGGCACCCCTCTTCAGTTCACCCATTCTTCCCTATCCTGCTGTGTTTTGAAATTGAAGGGCTCAGCATTTCAAGATAATAGGACCAAGAAGGAGGGATTGGGAGTGAATGTGATCCCAGGCCATAATAGATTTTATAATTTTAATTGATGGAGAGTAAGGAAATACTTCAGGTGAACTGCCTCTGTCCATGGCTAGCTGAAGGTAGAACAGTTATAGAGATAACATATAATGTATAATTAATCTATATCTACATAAGTCTTGCATATTTTAAATAGGTCTATTATCTTCTCGGAAAAATAACAGCATGAGTAGGCTTACTCAGTTTTTTTTCTTGTTCCAATGATTTTCACAGCAATGCTTCTGTGCTCCCAGAAAAAAAGAAAGATCCTTGTAGCTTCACATTATCTTTAAATGTGCTTTTATTGTGTGCTTATCTGCACTACAGTCTTTCAAAGTACAGACCCCATGGTGCATGCACAATCTTTAAAATGGAGAATCCATGTAAGGAAGTTAAACGAGGGAAAAAATTCAAAACAGTACAAATAGCAAGGTTAAATTGAGTGCTGTTAACCCCCTGCTGACACCAACTAATAGTGCAGAAGCAACAGCGGGAATCTGAAACAGGTTAGTGTTGGGGAATTTCACCTCATGACAGTTATAAATGAAATATATTGGCTAGTTTTTCTTCCTAAGGTATTACTGTAAAGGAAAATTTAAAATTAACATCAAAGATAATACTAAGTGTATATCAAGTAGAAATAATAAAAATTAAAATAATATTAATATATTGTTTTAGTCTGACGCACCCATTAGGATTCAGGAGAGTTTTTCTTTAAAAATGAAGATATAATTTACATACAGCAAAATGTGTAAATACTGTTTTATTGATACATTACACAGCTCAGTGACTTATAATATAGGGATAAACCCATGTAATCAGCATTCTCATCAAAGTACTGAATATTATCACCACCTCAGAAAGTTTCCTTGTGCCTCTCAAAACCATGTCTGTTGTTATTCAGAAGTTTTGGTTCTCTTGTTATTCCCAGTTCACCTCCAGTTCTCTATAAACTACCATATATGTTTCAAAAATCACAGGCTTGTTGATTGCTTCACATCACCTTCTCTTTCCAATATATTTCCAAGAACAATTCTTTTCTGCTTTTGGCCTTACTCCTCAAATCCTGGTAAATGAAAAGCAGCTCTTATATTATGGATAAGTAAATAATTAAATAACAATGACATAGTTGCCTTGACAGAAAACTTGCTACTTTGAGAATATATATAATTAAGAGAATATAAAGAAACAATAAATGACATTGAATGAAAATGGTGAAATATTTATAATGTATGTAGGGTATAGGTATTTAACAACAACTCAAAAAAAATCCATGAGTTTGAAGCAGGCATCTCTAAGAATGGGCAGACCCATGAGCATGCCCTTCTGGCTTACACACTGGGAATAAAATAACTAATTGTTAGTGTTAACAAAACGGATTCCACTGACCTACCCTACTGCCAGAAGAGATACAAGGAAGTCAGCACCTACATTAAGAAAATTGGTTATACCCCTGCCTGACACAGTAGCATTTGTGCCAGTTTCTGGTTGGAATGGTGACAACATGCTGGAGCCAAGTACTAATATACCTTGGTTCAAGGAATGAAAAGTCACCTGTAACTATGGCAGTGCCAGTGGAACCATGCTACCCGAAGCTCTGGATGGCATCCTTCCACCAACTGATCCATCTGACAAACCCTTGTGTCTGCCCCTCCAGGATGCCTACAAAATTGGTGGTGTTGACACTAGCCCTGTGGAGACTGGTGTTCTCCACACCAGCAGCAACAGTCATGGACAAGTCAGCCAAAGATGTACCTATAATCATGTGTGTATTTTTTATAGTTTCTGTAACAATGATGACCTCATAATTTTCACAGGGAGATAGCAGTGGTTATACACACTCACATTTAGCTGTCAGTTCATCCAAAACCCAGACATATGTGAAGTAGCCCTTTCCCATCTGAGCAGCCTCCTCAAATTTTTCGATGGTTCCTTGGTCAATCTCACCTCATTTATGAATCAGATGGCCAGTAGTAGTAGACTTGCCCAAATCTGTGTGTCCAATTAAAAAGTGTTGATATGGCCCTGGCCGGTTTGGCTCAGTGATTAGAGTGTCGGCCTGAGGATCAATGAGTCATGTGTTGAATTCCTGTCAAGGTCACGTACCTTGGTTGCGGTTCCTCCCTGGCCCTGGTTGGGGTTATTCGGGAGGCAACCAGTCGATGGGTCCCTTTCACATCGATGTTTCTCTCTCTCTCCCTCTCTCCCACTCTCCCACTTTCCCACTCTATCTGAAGATAAATAGAAAAATATCCTTGGGTGAGGATTTTAAAAAAAAGTGTTGATATGAGTCTTTTCCTTTCCCATTCTGGTTTAGATTTAGTGGAAGTTTTCATGACACTGTTCTGGCAGTAAACCTGTTGCAAAGAAGCGAGAGGATTAAAAAAAGATTATATAAAATTAACCTAAAATTGATCTAATATTCCCAGTGTAGAAGCTTGGTTTAGGGATTAGGAACCTATGTAATTATGAATATACCTGCAATTACACTTAGATTAGAATTATAACAGATCAGTCCTCATGCTTTGAGGCATAAAAAGATCACAGAATGCAATCAAAATGAAATCTCTCCCTTCTGTACATTATTGCTCAAGCAAGCAACTCAAGGGACCTAATGCTGGCCTCTAATGTAAGACAGAACGGTGTGTAAAACAGAAAACCAGATATGATGATAGGATAGTTGGCTTCAGTATGGTAATTTCCATATTCCTAAAAGCATATCCAAAACGTCTGCTTAATGCCTTAGCGGGTTTGGTAGTTTCGAGACATGCTGAGTGAGAAATAGCAATAGACCAAGTTTCTAGGGACATGTTGTACCAAAGATATGATGATATGTATGTGGAACAGTAACTTGCAAGAAGCTGACAGCTTTAAAAAATGTAATCTCATTATTTTTCTTAGGAGACAATATATGAAATCAAAAGATCTAAGCCTGAGAGACATCTCAGTGACACCTTATGCCTATACATAAGAAATATGTCGTTATTTAATTATACATGCTAGAGGACAACAGTAAAAATAAAACAAACAAACAAACAAAACCAAGGCATTGAAGCAGTAAATTCTGAAATTGTACTCACCTTAAGAGGTGTTTTTCCAGGGAGGCTATCGTTCTTGGGACCACAGAGTTCTGTGTGCCTGACTAAAGGACTAATTTTAGACTCTTTCCTCATATGCTATATGACATTGAAGAGATTTTTGTTTTAACAATACAAACAGCATCTTTGACCAAGGGATATGATCAAAGCTGCTGTTGGAATGAGAAAGAAGATTTTCAAACAACTGCAAATTCACCACGGAATGAATCGAGACTAGTACCTGAAATTCCAGATACTGCAGTTATAAAAGACTGTAAAATATCTCTATTTCCTCCATTCAACTTATGCATGTATCAAAGCTAAATTGCGGTATTCTAGGGTAATGGGTTATAGAAAAATATACATTATAAAATAGCTACAATTTTATCAGCAATCATAGTTTTCCATTAAATAGACATTTGGAAATGCTATACCATTCTCTTTGAAAATAATAATAAGGTATTAGAATTGTATGTACTTTGTGATGTCAAAAAAAATTTTTTTAAAGATTACTAAATTTTATGAGGCTTGTTTTAAAAATCTCATTTCAGCCCTGGCTGGTTTGGCTCAGCGGTTAGAGCATCAGCCCGTGGTCCAGAGAGACCTGGGTTCGGTTCCTGCTAAGAGCACATACCCTGGTTGCGGTTTGTCCCCGGCCCTGGCTGGGGTCGTGTGGGTGGCAGCCGCTCGGTGTGTCTCTCTCACATCGATGTTTCTCTCTCTCTCTTCCTCCCTCTCTCCCTCCCGCTCTATCTGAAGATAAATGCAGAAATGTCCTCGGGTGAGGAGTAAAAAAAAAAATCTCATTTCATTAATTCGATGCCTTCCATTCCATTTTGACTCGAATCTGCTGAAGCAGGGGTATGTATGTATTTGTGGAATATCTCTCAATAACAAACGAGAGGAAGAAACATAAATTTTACAAGATTCTTAATAGTCAATGTGTAGAAACCTAGAAATGTATTCTACAGCTGTGGCCTAAGCAATTTTTTTATGAACTTTATAAGCATAAAAATTATTTTAAATTATATGCACAAAAATCCATATTTTAATTTATAAGCGAAAACTTTTTAAAATTTTATTTTTCAATTACAGTTTATATTCATTATTGTTTTATATTAGTTTCAGGTGTACAGCATAGTGGTTAAACAATCATATACTTTACAAAGTGTTCCCCAGATTATTTCCAGTACCCACCTGGCACCATACTTAGTTATTACAATATTATTGACTATATTCCCTATGTTGTACTTTACATCCCCATGACTGTTCTGTAACAACCAATTTGTGCTTCTTAATCCCCTCACCTTTTTTACCCAGTCTCCCAGCCCCACTCCCCTCTGGCAACCATCAGTCACTTCTCTGTATCTAGGAGTCTGTTTCAGTTTTGTTGGTTTATTTTGTTCTTTAGATTCCACATATAAGTGAAATCATATGGTAATTGTCTTTCTCTGACTGACTTATTTCCCTTAGCATAATACCCTCTAGATCCATTCATGCTGTCACAGATCATAAGATTTCATTCTTTTTTGTGGCTGACTAATATTCCATTGTATATATATACTACAACCTTTTTATCCTCTCGTCTACTGAGGGCACTTGGGTCACCATGGCTATTGTAAGTATCATGGCAGTGAACATAAGGGTGCATGTGTTGTTTTGAATTAGTGTTTTGGGCTTTTGAGGATATATACCCAGAAGTGGAATCATTGGGTCATAGCGCAGTTTCATTTTTAATATTTTAAGGACCCTCCATACTGTTTTCCATAGTGGCTGCACCAATCTGCATTCCCATCCACAGTGCACAAGGGTTCTCTTTTCTGTACATCCTCATGAGCATTTGTTTGTTGGTTTATTGATGACAGCTATTCTGATAGGTGGAGGTGATATCTCATTGTGGCTTTAATATGCATCTCTCTGATGATTGGTGACATTGAGCATCTTTTCATATGTCTGTTGGCCATCAGTATGTCTTCTTTAGAACAGCGTCTGTTCTGGTCCTCTGCCCGTTTTCTAATTGTGTGTGTGTGTGTGTGTGTGTGTGTGTGTGTGTGTTGAGTTGTATGAGTTATTTACAAATTTTGGATATTAATTCCTTATCAGATTTATCATTGGCAAATATCTTCTTCCATTCAGTAGGTTGTCTTTTCATTTTGTTGATGGTTGCCTGTGCTGTGTAAAAACTTTTTAGTTTGATGCAGTCCCCTTTCTTTATTTTGTGTTTTGTTTCCCTTACCTGAGGAGATGTATCAGAAAAATTTGCTATGAGAAATGTCAGAGATTTTAGTGCCTATATTTTCTTCTAGGAATGTTATGGTTTCAAGTCTTACATTTAAGTCTCTAATCTATTTTAAGTTTCCCCCTTGTAAATAGTGTAAGAAGGTGGTCTGATTTCATTTTTTGCATGTATCTGTCCAAATTTCCCAACACTATTTATTGAATAGACTTTACCCCATTGTATGTTCTTGCCTCCTTTGTAAGATATTAATTGATTTCTTTCTGGACTGTCTATTCTGTTCCATTGATTTATATGTATCAGAGAAAACTCTTAGTGAATGCTTCTCTACCTCAAATAAAGATATAATGTAAAGAGCACAAACTTGAGAATTAGAAGGACTTGTCTTTAACTCTTAAGACACTTACCACTTGTATGAATTTCCTCAATTTCTTCATCCATAAAGTCAGGATGATTAACACCAACTTTGCTATGCTGTGAGAAGGATTACTATATAAACTACCTCTTAGAGCAACTGGTATAGAGTAGGAACTTCACAAATGGCAGTCATCACCATCATCATCATCAATTTATAATCTAATTGGTTTCTACATTAGGATTATAATTTTTATAAAGCAAGTTTCATACATAATGATAAAAATAATTAGAGATTAAATGAAGTGTCTTATTGTATATTAAGAAATATACAATTTCCTAAGGTTAAAAAAATAATACATAGGGTAATGAAAACCATCACAAAATGAAAATACCAATGAAGTGACCACTTACAAAATTATTCTTCACTCATTTGTTCTCTCTCTCTCTCTCTCTGTCTCTCTCTCTCTCTCTCTCTCTCTCTCTCTCTATATATATATATATATATATATATATATATATATATATATGTGTGTGTGCGTGTGTGTGTGTGTATAAAATTTGCTTAGCCCACAGTTGTATATATATGTGTATACACACACATGCTTCCTCTTTCTATATATTCTCACTCTCTCTATATACCCAACTTCTGATCAAAGACATTGGTTTTTTGCCCAGCCAGTGTGGCTCAGTGGTTGAGCATTGACCCATGCACCAAGAGGTCGCCAGTTCGATTCCCAGACAGGGCACATGCTCAGGTTGTGGGCCCGATCCCCAGTGGGGGCATGCAGGAGGTGGCCAATCATTGTTTCTATCTCTCTCTCCCTCTCCCTTCTTCTCTCTCAAATTGATAAAAAAAAAATAAAATTTTTTTTAAAGACATTGGTTTCTCAATAAATACAAGGTAAATTCATTTCTATTATAAAGTGAAACTGGTAATTATTCAACAGCTTTTGTGAAATGAATTAAAGCAGTGATGAACTGCTGGGATTACATTTCAAGCCACTGGTAAATGAGAAAGCCAACAAGGATGATGACAGAATAAATTCTTCAGGATAACTTGACTATCAAAGGACTAAGAGAGGACCTTAAAAAACTGATGAAACACCTTAATACTTTGTGTAAAAATGATGTGTTATACTGTAAGAATCAAATATGCAATGAAAAACTTAATAATGATGTGTATCAAGCATATAAAAATTATATCAAAATAAACAGTTACTATCTTCCTAATTAGATTATTAATTCATTTATACGACACATTTTTTAAATTGTATTAACATCAACTTATTTTTCTAATTTTTAGTTCCATTTTTCACAGTTTACTCTGAATGTTTGATCCTAGTTTTAAATGATTTTACTTTAAGGGACATTTTTTCATGGAATTATCCTTAGAGAATAAGACCTATTATATATGAAATAAAGTTTGTATAAAAATTATTTAAAAGTTTAAATTACATAAAGTGATGCAGATGGCACTCTGTATTATCTTTGCTTAACTCTCAAATAGATGATTTTATATAAAGTGGTTTTCTACCTATATAAAGAATGTCCAACAAAATCTTGAACTTGCAAAAAGAAATTTCTTCTGAGGAGTTCAAATTGCTTCATACAAAATTCACAAATGACCCATCTTTAGCCTGAAATAATTTTTAATTTACTTTCTCTAACAAAACTACTTTTCATTGAAAATAGGCTAAAATCCCAAATGAATAACCATGGTAAATTCCAAACTAATAATCTTTCCCAATATTCTTGCACCTCATTTATCTGACACCACTGGAAAATGAAGTATTAACTGAAAAGTTTACCATGATTCTGAAGCTGGTCCTGGTAGGTCTTTCCCATAATATCCTTTGTCAGGAAGATTTCATTATTCTTTCTTCTCTGCTCCCTAATAGTATTTAGAACACAACCAATGAAATACTATATTGAATTTGAATTATTTGCTTATATGTCCTTTTGAACCCTTACATGGCAAACTGTTTGAGGACAAATATGTGTTTTACTCATCTTAGTATCCACAGCATTCAGTATAGGTCTGGCACACAGAAGGGCAGTTTATCTTTGTCACAAAGGAAGGAAGGAGGTGGGGAGGAAGGACTCAGACTTTTTTTTAACATTTACAACTAATTTTTTTTTTAACAGAAAGCTTTCTAAATCACAGCACACTCTCTTTCTTACTATACAATGTAAACTAAGCATACTTGTTATCCTCTTTTGGACGACTAAGGGTCATAGTTTGGAACATTAATCATCACTCTGTGCTATAATAATGATGCCTTCCAGTGCATTTCAAATGCTTAGGTTGATCTTTCCAAGAATTCATTTTTGTGGGGCATTTCCAGTTGGGGATATCTCTTCTAATCTGCAGGAAAAACTGAAGGTTGATAAGAAAAAACAATTAAATAAGCATGGTAAACTAATAAGTAACCTTAACAGTGAGGACAGTCCTGGATCCAAGTGAGGGGGCTGGCTTTGTGGCAGCTCAAAGGTCTTCTCCATAATCCTAAGGATTCAGGGATTTGTTCTTAGCATTCAGATTTTAGAAAGCTAATTCATATTTAATTTCATTATTTATGCATCATAAATTTTGCCCTCTGAGTACATAGGAATTCCAAATTTTCATTGTCTTCAAGATGCGTCATTTTTAAAGTAATTAAAATGCTTAATTACATATAAAAAAACAAAACCATCTTAGTGCTTAATTAACAGTTACATAGACATAAAAATGTGTCATCATTTTACAATGTCCAGAGAAAGGCGAAAATGAAAAGTTCTGTAGCTTAAGTATTGGCTTTTAACATGCTACAAATGTTTATTTTGTAGATCAAGGTCCATTTCAGATATGCTACCATCAAAGCTTTTTCCAAAGTTCACAGATACCAGTTATAGAGGTCTTGAGAACATGAGAAGTTATTCAGAAGTTACTTTTTATTTAATTCTAACAGGAGGTACAAGTAGATAGTGCTTTGTTTAGAAAAGAAGCTTGCACAATGAGCTAACACCAGCCCATTCATACCTGACTCAGGCCTTAGGAACCCAGAACCTACTGCCTGGTACAAACCTATCTGTATCCGTGCATACTCTAAAAACCTGCTAGAACTATGTCTCTCAAAGCAGGTGCTACACTAACACTGACAGGACCAGCAGCATTCTGCCTCTACCCTCAGCAACACTGTGATCCTGAAAGAATGTAAAGAAACATGAGCAAAACCACAGAAGTAGTAATTTATCGAGTTTATGAAAAGCAGCAAAGAAAAAACTCTGGAAGAAATGTAAGGCTCATGATGTTGATTTGTTAAAAAGAGGGCTGGGTGTAGAGTGGGATCAGATCACGATCAATCCGCTTATCCTGGACACTCCCACCCCAATCCCAAATCTCAGAAATGGCAGTTTATAGTGAAAAGAATACACGTGAGGGTTTGAATTTTGCGTTCAATACTTAGTTCCCTCAGCCAATTAGTTTATTGACTATATCCGAGCCACAGTTCTCACAGGATTACAATAGGCTTTAATGAAATACAGTGTATCATAACTAGGTTACCATGCCTTGACATAGAGCAGTACTCAATCCATGTTCATTTGTGGCACATTAATTTAAAGCATATAATGTGCTTTTTTGCTTTTCTTAGAAACAAATATTTAGGTGTTTAAAGACCTATTTTCAGTTCCCTTGTGACAGCTACTTTTTAAATAAAAGAGATATAAGCAAAATAGAAAGCATGATTGTCTTTAACCATATAATTTAATAAATTACTTTGTAATTTATAGTTGTAGAATAAGTATATCAATTTAATTCTGACAGAATCAAATTCTAAAAAAAATCCTAAGATAAAAGTCTCTGTTAGATCAGTTTTTTGCAAAGGTACTTATTGATAATGGAGCTAGTCAAAACTCATTTTTACCACTTCTTTTAAAGAGGTTTGTTATATAGAATATTTTATAGTGAAAATATTAGATGTTTCTACGCTGATTCTCTTGGCAGGGCTTAATGAATTTTATGAGTCATCATACACAAAACTATTTTTGAAAAACTTAGTTCACCATATTTATTTTACTTTGAAACATTTCAGCAAAGCAGAGTAACTACACTATTATATATACCATATGGACATTTTAATAGACCTTTCCATTTTTATTTTTTTTTAAAAGCAGCTAATTCAAAACCCTAACAGAACAACAAAAGTCTATCTGGAGTATATAAATATTTTTTGAAGTGATCCTGCCATCAGTTTTCTTCCTCTTTTTAAAATGGATATCCTTGCCCTGGCTCAGTTGGCTGGGCATTGTCCTGGTCACTGAGAGTTCACTGGTTCAATTCCTGGTCAGGGCACATGCCCAGTTGCAGGCTTGATTCCCTGTATGGGGTGTGCAGGAGGCAGCCATTTGATGTTTCTCTCTCTCCCTCTCCCTTCCTCTCTCTCTAAAATCAATAAAAACACATTTTAAAACATAGGTTTCCTTCTGTCTTTGAAGATGCAGTAATTTCAGTTGAGGAATCTCTACCTAAATGTAGACGATATGTTTAGGAATCATTAAGAAT
Organism: Tadarida brasiliensis; assembly: GCA_030848825.1. Taxonomy (NCBI): domain Eukaryota; kingdom Metazoa; phylum Chordata; class Mammalia; order Chiroptera; family Molossidae; genus Tadarida; species Tadarida brasiliensis. The sequence goes on from CM061274.1 coordinate 44,106,219, forward strand.
AATACAGTGTCACTAGAGTCAACCCCCCTCCCCCCAAGATACCTATGGTTTCTCTAATTCTTTTTAGTTATCTCTGAATTTAATATATTTATTTCCTGAAAAGAGTACCTGCTGATTGAGAGCTCTCATGTAGAATTAATGGCTTAATGGAAAGGCTGTGCTCCCAGACTCCTCAAATCCTCTTTGGAATGTAATTTCACATATAAAATCAACACAGATCTTTTTAAAAGTTCTAAATCTGCCTGTTATACTAGATACGGTTGGGAATTGAAAAGGAATCAGTTAACTACTTTCTGTGAATATGCTTGAAATCTCATTTATGTGTATGTGCGCGCACACATACACACTCTTCTCCAGGGACTGGCATTCTCCAGACTGGCCCTTTAGAAGAAGGACCTAAGAAAGTGATCAGACAACAGGTAAGGAAAAAAATACTTAGGGTAACAAACATTATTACAATTTCTTGCTTTTCAAAAGTCATCAGCACATAAACTTTTTGTTGCCCAAGCAAGGTGTGCTGATGAATGGGTATTTATCCATTCTGGTTCTCTATTCCTACTGGCCCATGGAAGGATTATACTTATCTCCTCCTTGCAGTTAAGCAAGACCAGTAGACAATTTCTGGCCAATGGGTCTTGAGCCAAAGCATTTAATTGTCAGTTTGAGACCGTCCACTTGCTTCTTTCCTGCTGTGGCAGTCATGGTACCTAATAAGATCAAAGCAGCCTAGATTACTAAACTACCACCGTGGAAGTCAGTAGACCAGGAGAATCACCCAGGGTACACAGTGTACGTATGTTGTGACACTTACACTTTTGTTGTGTTGATGTTGTTTGTTACACAGCATAACTTACCCAATCCTGATTGATAGTAGAGATTTACTGTTTGTTTTTCCAGCAAGGGCTAGTTCCCAAAGCTATTTCGAAGTTTATATGTGGTTTTCTGAAAGAGGAGAATGATCTTGGGCAAAACTTTTGCAGAGTAAAGGATACTGATGAGGAGTAGAGAGGAACTTTTTAAAACAAAGATGAGGTGAAGTCAAGGAATACACTTGAACATAAGAAAAGATGAAATAATCAACAAAGGTAAATTCTGGAGAAGAGTTTTCACGGAACATATGAAAGTGAGCAATTTGTCTGCAATTGTCATCAGAATGTACCACCATAGGCTGACATCAGGATGTACCCTTAGTCCTAACCTCACATCCCTTTCTCACCTACCTAACAGTGCCTAACTGCAGGGTTAGTCTGTGCAACACTGGCATTTGTTTCTGAACAAGCATGAAATATTTGTCTCTTCCCAACCAAGATTTATTTGTTACCAGTGACTCTTTCTTTCTTGCTTTGTAGTTGCCTGTCTAGGTTAAACTCCTGATCATCTGATTATACTGGGTGTATACCATCCTGTTTCCTGACCCTCTTCCTAGTTTCTGACTCACTGCTTTTCCCTGGTCCTGAGGACAGTCCAGAGACTACCTCTGCTACTCAGAACAGACAGCTTCTTATGTAAAATAAAAACTTTAAAAGAGATGGCAGAATATCTAACAATAAAATTCAGAAAATCCTAGATCACTTACATAAAAGCTAACTTTTTCTTAATGTGGTTATAGAGGGATTATGTACACTGCTTTGTATGGTCAGTAAACAGAGACATGAATGATAGCATGATATTTTTTATTTTTTAAGGGTAATGCTGTAGAAAAAGGAGGAGTCGGTTTTATTCAAGCAATACAGGTTATATAGATCAGGAATTTTAATTTCTTTGGAGACTGTGACAGTATTATAACTTGACATTTTCTAGCATAAGAGTTTTAATTGGCCAATCCTCAATCTAGGGTGTTAAAAAAACAACAACAACGAGCTTTATTTTCTAAACTGATCTCTTTCTAGTTACAGGCTGCTATTTCAAATCATGATATAAAATACTCAACCTTACTTATTAAAAAGGTATCTCAATATCGTATTTATTTATTTATTTATTGTCCTCACCTGAGGACATTTTTGCATTTATCTTCAGATAGAGTGGGAGGGAGAGAGGGAGGAAGAGAGAGAGAGAAACATCGATTTGAGAGAGACACATCGACTGGTCGCCACCCACACGACCCCAACCGGGGCCAGGGACAAACTGCAACTGAGGTACATGCCCTTAGCGGGAACCGAACCCGGGACTCTCCGGTCCACAGGCCAATGCTCTGACCGCTGAGCCAAACCGGCCAGGGGCTCAATATCTTATTTAAAACACTTTCTCTTGACTAATTATTAAGTATATAAAATTTTCTGCTTTTTTCTAGGATTCTCCCCTCTTTTAATCAAGTTGGCATTTAAGTGCAGGGGGAAGTATTTATTGTTCCTCTTGCTGTCCTTCCTGTGAGGTGTTCCATGGGCTTGACTTCTGAGCCTCAGCCTTGTCCTCACTGCATCCACTTGGTCAGTAGGAAAGCTAGGTCAGGAGTTGCAGAAGTGTGCAGTTCTCTCTGTTCACAAGAAATCTGTACTCACCTGCTTTCTCCCTGTTGAAACCAAGTCAGTTTTAGTCCTGCAATCTCCTCAGCTCTTCCAAACTCTTTCGGGGCACCCCAAAACTTTTGGTGGCTTTCTCTGCACTGTCCTGAATTGTGTGGAACTCTGTAAAAACTGCCTTCTAGCCTATTATCTGGGGAAACAACCCTCATACTTCATTTATCTTCTCGTTACTACTGTGTCATGATGGACACGGCACTTTTTGCCAAACAGGAGTTTCTGAAAGTCTTGTTGATTTTGCACGCTATTCCCCCAGAGATGCCAAGCACTAGCCTGAAAGTTTAGAGATTATCTTTTAGCTTTTCTGAGGGTTCTGTCCTACTTCACCTGTAGTGTGAAAGCCAGGGAGAACGAGCGGAACTTGATCTCTTCTCGGAACCCAGGGAGCCTCCTCACCTTTGGCTCATCCACTCTGAATCAGCTCTCTTAAAACCTCAAGGAAATGGAATCTCTTTTGCAAGATATCTGGAGTTATTCTCACTACGGTTATAATATAGTTAATCTTCCTAATTTGTTTTTGTTTTTTTTTCTTATGTAAAAGCTCAGCTTTGCTTCTGCACAGCAAAAGAAACAAGCATCAAAATGGAAAAGGAACCCACTATATGGGAGAGCATAATTGCCAACATCAGATAAGGGGTTAATCTCCAAAATATATAAAGTACTCATATAATTCAACAAAAGCAAGACAAAGAATCCAATTTAAAAATGGGCAGAGAATCTAAATAGACACCTCTCCAAACAGGACATACAAATGGCCAAGAGACATATGAAAAAATGCTCAACATCACTAACCATTAGAGAGATGCAAATTAAAATGACTATGAGGTATCACCTCACACCTGTCAGAATGGCCACCATCAACAAAACATCAAACAACAAGTGCTGGTGAGGATGTGGAGAAAAGGGGACTCTAGCACACTGCTGGTGGGAATGCACACTGGTGCAGCCACTATGGAAGACAATAATGTTGTTTCCTCAAAAAATTAAAAATTGATCTGCCATTTGACCCAGTGATCCCAGTTCTGGGAATATATCCTAAGAAGCCTGAAACACCAATCAGAAAGAATATATGTACCCCTATGTTCATAGCAGCACTATTTACAATGCTAAGATCTGGAAACAGCCCGTGTCCATCAATAGATGAGTATATTAAAAAAGCTGTGGTACATATACACAATGGAAACTATGCAGCTGTAAGAAAAAAAATCTCTTATCCTTTGAGACAACATGGAGGGACCTGGAGAGTATTATCCTAAGCAAAACAGGCTAATCAGAGAAAGACAAATATCACATGATCTCACTTATTTGTGGAATATACTGAACAAAGTAAGCTGATGAACAAAACAGATCCAGACACATAGAAGTAGGGTACAGACTGACAAACCTCAGAAGAGGGGGTCGGAGGGGAGGGAAGAGATAAAACAAAGAACTTATATGCATGTACACATAACCAGTAGATATACACAACAATGCTGGGGTTGGGGGGGCAGGATTGGGAGGGTATCAATGGGGGGAAAAGGAGAAACATCTGTAACAAAATAAGTTTTTTAAAAACTCAGTTTTGGAAGTTCTCAGGAAACCTTTTAAGTACTTGAAAGTCTGACTTACAAGCTTTAGACTTAAGGAAAAAATTCTACTTTCAAACTTGAAGTTAAGATTTCCTGTACTAGAAGGTATCCCTAGCAATAAGTTTCAGCATCATTCCTGAATTAAGAATAGTCCTAATGGCAGGAGGGGGTGGAGGTGGTGGTGGTGGAGGTGGCAGTGAAGTAAGAGAGAGGAATAGCATGATTAAAAAAGAAAAGGGCACTGGATAACATTTAAGAAGCTACTGTATTACCCTAAGTACTAATTGACCCTCAGAGAATGGTGCTCTTCAAGGGAGAAGGGAGTCTCCGATGGCAGTCCTTTAGTACCCACAGTACCCAACATTGGGCTTATATGTAACTTAATTTTCTCCTTCAGAAAGCAGGTTGAATTAGAAGTTTTCAGGACTGAAACAGGTTTTCCAAAATATGATAAGGAAATACAGTGCTTTCTCCATAATTGTTCATGACTCTGTGATAAGTAAAAGAAACCCGCTGAAAACATGAAAAAGTTCCATATTTTCCTAGTGTTGTGAATAAAACTATTGATGCTCAAGAAAAACACCACTAAACACAGTTTAGGGATAGTATTTATACAAGAGAACACCTTATTAATTAATATGCACTGCATTACAGTCTTTAGTGAAATAGTGAATGCCTTTATAAGGGTATATACTTGTATAGCTAAATCTTCACTAGTAATCAGTCAAAATAACAATTTCTCCACTAGTGGACAGGTTGCATATATTTGACAGTTAAATACATTTCACTGAAAGTTGTGTCTTGATAGTTGGGAAAATGTCATTTTCAGCCTGAATGTGATGATGTGATGATAGTATCTGAAAGGGAAATCTGAATCAAGTAGGTTAACTGTAAGTAAAAAGTACTAATCTTTTACTTTTCTAGGATATTAACTCAACTGAAGGCATTTTACAAATGTAGGACAAATTTTCACATAGCTGAGTATTTTAATCAAAAAAGAGTATTTCTCTGTGTCTAACAAATAAGACTTAACTTTTGTTGAAACTCAACAGGCTGCCAGTTTTTTCTCACTATTAATTATTAGCTTTAAAAGAAACACATTGTTAGAAACTACCTTTTAAGGCAAAGGAAACCCAGAGTTAGTGAGGCTTAAAAATTACAAGGGAGTGGAATGTGTTCCAATAGAACCACATATGAATCACAGAACTTTTTTCTATTATAGTACTTTGATCAATTAGATCAGCAATGGCTGAGACCCAATAAGTTGCTTCTGGGTGCTGTAGATGAGATATTTTTCTTCCTCCTTGGTATTCTAATGTCACTTTATCACTTTCCTACCCAAACAATGCCTGAGGCTCTGCTAACCTTAAATACAGAATTGAAAAGAATCAAAGAAATTATTTTAGTAATCAAAATGAGAATATCTGTATCTTGTTTATATATTTATCAAATAAATATACAGCAGGAATTGCTCAAGAATGGATTGTGCAGAATATTTCATAGAGGTACTTTAATGCTTAACATGACAATAAACAAAACAATTTATCAATTTAGTAGTTTCTGTTTTTATATGCCTGTAATTAAAATTTTTTATCTGTAATTAAAATTTTTTTAGTTTCAGTGACTTATTCTTCCTATACCCATTTTCTTCCATGACTGTTAATTTTGTGAGTAGTCAATGTTATTAGGTTAAGATGGAATTCAAGTTCATTTTTAGCTACATGATGACAAAAATGTGTTGATTTTGTGATAATTATTGCTATCAAATTCTGAAGAATGTTTTACCATGTTATTTTTTCAGCCACTTATAGTAAATGATAGGTAGCAAAGTGATAAAGACAAAAAATGTATTGAATTTTCTGTGCTAAGAGCTGCTGAACTCTGTAAAAAATTTAATAGCCACTGGGAGTTTAATCCAAGGTATCCAGAGGATGAACAACTCCCAGTCATCAAAAGTACACTGACCTAACCCTTCCCAGTGTGTAGTTATAATATTCAATTTTCTACTTGCTACAACCACAGTTATACTCAATTTACAAAGGTCAGTTGCACTTGCAGGCAGGTTGTCTCCAAATTCAAATTAATCACAGTTGATTAATTTCTATTCAGATGTAGAACTAAACCTGTGCAAATGAGTTCAGCTGTACTGAGAAACACCCATTTAAGGGCAGAACTTTTCTCCTTCTCTTCCAGGATCTTATGAGAATGTTTTCACCATTCAAGAGTCCAGACTTGGGGGTGGGTCTACAGTTGAATTCAGAACAATAATACCTTACATATGCAATGTTTTGAAACTTTTTTCTTTTTCAAAAATTATTTTCTCATTTAATTAATTTATTCTCTCATTCATCAAACATTTATTGATCATTTAAGTGCTACATGCTAGGTATACAAAATTTAATATTATAAATAATATTATAATATTATTTATTATAGGAACTCAGTCCAGAGGAATTTATGTCAACAAACTATTGCAGAACCATGTGATAAGTTTAACAGAATGTGAAATAAAGACCAAAGAGAATTAGGTTTTTTTCTTTAAAGAGATATCTTTGAGAAAGTTTTTTTAATATGCTTAAATCACTTTTTAATAATTTGCTTAGTATCCTACTGTGAAGACTGTCTCCAATAAAGGGTGTATAGGCAGTCTTTACTTTGCATTTCTTTACGCTTTATCACTTAATTCACCCCATGCTATCTCATTAACATCCATACTTTAATTCTTGATTCTTCATCCATTCACTCATTTCTTTCAGCAGAATCTGCAGGAAAGCAAGAGAGACAGTGGGAAGGGATGATAGCCGTGGAGGTGATTATACTCATTTATATTAAGACAAACAAAAACAGTTTTAAGGCATTAACTTGCTTCATAAAGTCTGCCCAAAATTATATTAATTACTAAGGTGCAAGGACTTTTGTGGCTCTGAGGCTTTTTATATGAGCTTTTAGTTTCTTTACTACAGACAGCAGGAGTTGCCCAATACGTGACCTCTGGGAAAGTTTTTCGGGATGTTTTTTGACACGTTTTTAAGTGTCTCTGAGGTTGGAAAAAGGAGACTGAGTGTGCTGCCTCTGTGGTGAAATGACAACAACATTAAGAAGTAATGGAAATCTCTGAATCAGATAAATCAAAGTATGTTTGAAGAAAATGGGTTGAACATAATAAAACGTGGTTAGACATACCCAAATCTGCAGATTCCTGATAAATCAGAACTAGAAAAAACATAAGTAGAAAACTCGTGGAGTAATTAGCATAGTAAATAATTTGCAAGTTTAAAGACTGTTCATTTGAAAACTAGATTTGGTTGGTATTTCTGGTTTTTAAATCCATCGTTACGTATAAAAGTAATAAATGTTAGAAGCCCCAATTGAAAACTACTCAAGTGCCCATGAAATAGAATGGATAAATTATGGTATATTCACAACGGAATACTGCACAGCAGTAAGAATGATAAACTACTCCATAAACATGGATGAATCTCACAAATAATATTGAGCAAAAGAAGTCAGACACAAGAGAGGACTTTCTGTATAATTCTATTTATGTACAATCTAAAAAGTCAAAACTCATCAATGGTGTTAGAAAGAAGTCCCAGACAGTGGCTATTTGGAGGACGCAGGGAGTCAGTAGCTGAAAGGAAGCATGAGAAGTTGAATTTTTTTTTTTTTAACCTGGGAAGTGGGGTTATACAGGTGTGTTCACTTTAGCAGAATTCTTCAAACTGTACTTATGATTGTGCACTTTTCTGTATGCATGTCATACTTCACAAAAGTTTACTTGAAAAGTAATATATATGTTCACATCAGAAGATTTCTTTTTAAATGGAATATAGTACATATTCAGTCTTAAATCTTTTTTTCCACTTAACACTAAGTCATATTCATATCCCCATGTCTATGTTTAATATGTTTCATTGACAGGAATGGTAATATCTTCATTATTTTAAGATATTTTGAAATAAGGCACTATTCATTGTATATGTATTCATACACACACATATATACTAACATGTAGGGTTATAACATAAAACCACTGTTAAAAACCCAATATAGAATAACTTTTTAAACACTTTATCATGTTAGTCCACTAGTCTTTTGCTACCAAAAGCATAAACACCATTACTCTGGCATGGTAACAGTGATGATGGGAAAAAATGTTATCCAAAGGAAATGCATCCGTTTATCATTTATTCTGAAATAATAATTTATTTAACAGTAAGTCCTTGGTTGTTATAGTTTCCCAAAGTTATGAAGTAGAGAAAATAATATACAAGTTTATTCTTGGGTCCGGCTGGTGTGGCTCGGTGGTTGAGCATCGACCCATGCACCAAGAGGTCACCGGTTTGATTTTTGATTCCCAGTCAGGACACATGCCCTGACTGGGTTGTGGGCCAGATCCCCAGTGGGGAGCATGCAGGAGGCAGTCAATCGATGTTCTCTCTCATCGATGTTTCTCTCGCTCCTTCTCACTTCCACTCTCTCTAAAATCAATAAAGGAAAAAATAAATAAAAGTTTGTTCTTGGTCTTAAAGTTCATTAAAGGGAGTTTCCCCTTCCGTTTTCTAAATTCACTTCAACTCAGGCTGATGTTAGATACTAATTTACATTCCAATATTAATATTTTCAATGAAAAAAATATATCAATATGTATTCTTGGTTTCAGGAAGAAGTCAGAAAATTTGAAATATACACATGAGTAAATAATAAAGTTGACTATAAATAAATGCACGGGTATACTACAGAATGCACTGTGTTCTATAACTAGAGGCATAGTTTATATAATGTTAAAATTTAGTCTATGATCATAAGATAGTTCAGAAAATCTAACAGAGTAAAATGATGAAGAACATTATACCTCCTGTGCTAAAGAAACTCTACAACAAATCAACTAAGACAAGTACTCTGTGATGCCTAAATTCCCCCTTCAGTCCAGAGAGAAGTAAGTAGTGTTTCCATCAACAGCTTCCTCCCCTACAAACCTAACCAAATTTGGCATTTCAAATTCAGTCTCCATTGTAAACAAAACTATATAAACGTTTAAACCTTAGGTGGGGAGTCAACAAATGCTTCTTTTCTTTCACTTCCCTTCCTATCAGTTACTAGGTTTGTTTTATGGAACTATATACACATACTTACTTAAGTCTTGAAAGTCTTGGTTTCTTCATAATTTTACATCATCTCATTGATTCCTTTTGAGAATTAAAATAGAATGATATACAGCTGAGTATTGTTTACTTTTCATAAGAAAAAATTGGCCATATGCATTTGCAAATAAATTTATTGATCAATGACCATGCTACTAAAATTATTGAGCCGTTTTTAGAAAAGAAAGGGGGTCAAGGGCAGGAGGAAGTGAAAGGAAAGTGAGGGGGAAATGTGATTTAGAGTATACTTTATGCAGATAAGAGTAGCTGTGAGAAACAAGGTTTTAAAATACTACCTTTAATTTCTGTTCACAGCTGTCAGCTAATTTAAATGCTAAAATGTAGACTTTTACACCTAAGTTTAAACATTTAGCTTGTGCTCTTTAAGTTGAAGGGCACTGTTGGGAAAACATATATATTATAAATAAACACCAGGGTTCATCAGTCCAAAACGAGACCCACAATGCCTAGCAAGTAGACTCTCCATAGTGTGGCTTGGAATAATTATATCTCAATATCCTAATCCATAAAATAGGGATAAGTTTAGAACCTAAGATTATAAAGATTAAATGAGTTTATTCTTGTCAATCACTTAAAATAGTGTCTGGCATACAGGAAGTGCTCTATAAAAGTTCACATTCATTACTACAACTAACATCACCACCAATAAGATAATTTGTGGCTTCCCAGTCTGGCCTCTATATCTGTAGTCCTATCTTCATTATTTAATACAGTACTCAGGTGGAAAAATTGAAATTTTAGGCTATTAGCAAGACTCATATCCACATCCACAAGCTCTTAGTCTGTGATCATACTCTTCTTGGAACTATGGTCTGTATTTCAAAAGAAACACTCATTGATTTTGTATATAAAGGTAATTTGACCTATTCATTTGTATAGTCAAAAGCATTTCCAAAGAAACTAAATAAAACTCTTCCCCTAATGTTGATGCCTCACTCCTGATGGGGAATGGGGGAACCTTCAGTGAAAGAAAAGGTCATATACAAAGACTTGTAGGAAACAGGAAGTAGAATAGGAGGGAAAAGTGCATTGCCTGGACAGAAGGTAAACATGATTTATATATCTGTCCTCAAGTTCCCATTAACCTAATCATCCTTTTCTCCAGTTTCTGGCTCTCAGTTATTAACAGGGTTAACAAGTACACCCATTGTTCCTAGCATTCCATTTTATCTGTTTTGACATTTACAGGCTACATGAGGAAATTTATTTTCAATACAGGCCAAGGTTTTCCAGAACTACTGGTTTTATTTTATATTTTTTAATTCCCACCACGCAGCGAGGTAGTATCTTTCCCTCAAGAAACAATATTTTTTATGCCTTATTTTCTTCCTTTAACATTTAAAACACGTATTTTAGCGCAGTTAAGTACATTTATTATAAGGAGGATTTGGTGTGATTGTATGCTTCATAATGGCAACCTGTAATTATTATAATCATCAGCTGTTCAGATTTTATATTTATTTTTCAGGAGTATGACAGGTACTTGCAGTTGCTTCACAAGAAAAAAAATTCTACATAGTAGATGCAAATTATTTTTCCTCACTTGTCCAAAACTAGTTTATAAATACTCTGTATTTTAGCTAAAACTTAATATAAATAAATATTGACAATTTTGAAATCTGAGAACCTGATTACAAATAGAAAAAAAGAAAATTTTTACCAAGAGTAATGGCTCTTCAAAAATTCCTTTATTCATTAAGTATTGTGGGAAAATTTGGAGTCTAACAGACCTAGGTTCAAATATCATCTCCAATATATTAACTATATGACCCTGGCAAATTCACAGTTAATCTAAATATTTAAAGATTTTGAATGGGTTTCCTCTTTATATTATAACTTCTCTAAATATTTGAATATTTTCAGTTACTTCCAATAATTAAAAATAAAATCAATCATTTTGACTTTTATGATTATTTTAACTCAGGTTAAAATTAAATCATTTCAGGAAGAATACTATATTTTAAGAATGTATTTTAACGATACACTGTGTGAACACAATAAAAATATACCTATTCTCAGTATAATATTTAAGAAGATAGGTGATGGGAATACTGAAATAACCCTTAAATGAGGTAAATATTCAGTGATGGAACCAAGAAAAACAAGTATGTATCAAAAGCATAGAAAATTTGGCACTAGCATAGAGAACTTTTGCAGTAAATACTTCCAGAATAATCTAATACTTTGATCATCAGTGTTTGATAATTATAACTGAAATATAGAACATATTATAAAGTTCAATTTAACAAAACCAACCCCACTATATTATTTTTTCTCCATCATTAAATTGAAGAAAACATTTAATTAAAGTGGGGGCTCTGTGTGTCTTTTTTACTTTTCAATTTAATTTTGTTTTTTAATTGTGAAATAATTTCAGAATTAAAATGTTGCAAAAATAGTACCAAAGTATTCCCACAAAGAATTTCCTTGTGTCCTTCATTCAGCTTCCTCAACTGTTAACATATAACTACAAGACAAGTATCAAAATCAGAAAATTTAACATTGGTATTATTCTGTTGACCAGTCTACAAATCTTTATTCTGATTTTTGTTAATTATTCTACTAATGTCCTTCTGGTCTAGAGGCCAATCCAGGATTTCCCATTGCATTTAATTGTCAGGTCTCCTTACCTTCCTTTGACCTGACACACTTCTCTGTTCATTTTCACAGTCTTGATGCTTTTGAAGAATACTGATCAGTAAATTTGTACCATGACCCTCAATTTGGGTTTGTCTGATTTTTTTTTTCCCTATGGTTAAATTCAGGTTATACATTTTGGGCAAGAATACCACAAAGTGATGATGTGTCCTTCTCAGTATCTCGTATCAGGAAATATATAGTATCCATACATCTCATTGATGTCTACTTTGGTCACTTGGTAAAGGAGATATTCATTTTGTCCACTGTAAAGTTACTGTATTTCCCTTTGTTATTAGTATCTTATAGTAAGATACTTTGTGGCTATACAAATATCCTGTTTATAATCATACTGTATCTGCCACTAACTGGTGATTTTTGCCTGAAACAGTTATTATGGTGCTGTTTCTCAAATGATGGATTTCTATTTTCATCATTCCTTCTACATGTATAATTGGAGTTCAGCTCTTTCTCCAAGAAGCCCTGGTTCCTTTTATTGGTGTTTAGGACATAAGATACCAAGATCTAGGCACTAGGTGTATTCATTGGTGCTAAGATATCATTGCTGTTAGGCCTTTTCATGAACAGAGCTAGGAATTATATAGTGTATACAGATACAAACAGTCAATCTTTTATATTAAACCATTTGTTTATAATAATAATCCAGTTTCAATCAAGGTTAATCATAGTTTCCTCCTACTAATAAGGAATTGTTTGTAGCTTTCTCTGACATAGAAACTTGATTCTTAATATCTACGATATATTTACTTGTTCATTCTTAGATACACATAAAATAGTTTCAGAATTGCTAAATCATACTTTAGATTTTGCTGAGTTTTCAATGAGCCTAGTTAGACTGAACATTTTGATTTACAAATGACATGCTCACATATACGTTCAGCTGTTGGAAGTGTAACCAAAAAACATTACTTCTAGTCTTCTCCATCTTGGTGTAATAATCAGTGGCACAACCAGGAAGAAATCTGCAGTATCTTTTCTCACAATTACCAAGTTTTGTTCATTGTATCTCCTAGTAGCTCTCAGGCCACCTGCTTCTTTTCTCTCCCAGGTACCACTCACTTCTCTCAGCCAAACCACTATCATAGCCTTCTGGTACATCTCCCCACATCCAATTTTGCCCTTTCAATCCAGAGACTCAATTAGTGATCCCAGACTCGCAGTCTGGGTTAGAGTCCCATGTCAAATCATTCCAAAGCTCTTAGCTTTTCTCCAGAGCCATAAAAAAGAATTTTCTAAAAAGCCTAAAATCCAAATCACATAATAAAAAAATCCTCATCAACTCTTTCTCCCTCAAAAGATCTTTATTAGATTTTGCAAACCATCACTTACACTACCTATTATGTCACCAATATGTTTTTTTAATTTGTTGATTTTTGAGAGCGGGAGGAGACTGAGATAGACAGACAGACTCATCGATTTGTTGTTCCACTTATTTATGCATTCATTGATTGATTTTTGTATGTGCCCTGATCGGGGATAGAACCCACAACCTTGGCGTATCAGGACGAAGCTCTGACCAACTGCTACCTGGCCTGAGCTTCTATGTCACCAATATTTTGAACCAAAAACAACTAAGTCAAACTGTACCATTTCCCCTGTTCATAATAATTATGTGACTTGATTAAAGCAATCATTTATTAAATTTAATATCACTAAATGGTAACTACACTGCATAAAATTTTTAATGCATTAATATATATTTTGCTTGTTAGAAATAAGCAAACTACACGTTCCATTTTATTTCACCCAAATGTAAAACAAAATAAAAATAATGAGCTTCAAGTGACAGTTTTACTATACTTGATATTATTAATATAGATATTTACTGTGATTAAACCTAAGTATAAAATACAAGTTCAGAGCAAGCCTAATTAACTCTACATATTTTTTTAAAACCTTGAAAGATAACCCTGGCCAGTTTGGCTCAGCGATTAGAGCGTCGGCCTGTGGACCAAAGAGTTGCAGGTTCGATTCCAGTCAAGGGCAGGTACCTCGGTTGCAGTTCAACCTCCGGACTTGGTGGTGGTCGTGTGGGAGGCAACCAGTTGATGTCTCTCTCTCTCTCTCTCTCTCTCTCTCTCTCTCTCTCTCTCTCTCTCTCTCTCTTGAATCTCTTGAATCTCTTGAATCTCTCCCTCCCGCCCTCTCACTGTATCTGAAGATAAATGGAAAAATATCCTCGAGTGAGAATTATAAATAAAAAAAAACCTTGAAAGATTATTTAAATGTATAAAATATATGTAAAATCAGTAAAACAAGTAAAAATTGAAACTAGGTACACCAGATTGTTCAAAATAGTTGCCTGTCTTGAATTTTTCTCTCTTCTAAGACTTCTATAATAAAAATACACTTTTATAATTAGATATTTTTGTTGTTAATCCTCACCTGAGTATATTTTTTCCATTGATTTTTTTTTTTTATTAGAGAGAATGGAAGAGAGGAAAGGGGAGGAGAAAGAGAGAGAAAAAAAACAAACATTGATGTGAAAGAGACACATCAATTGGTTGACTCCCGCATGCGCCCAGGTATGTGCCCTTCCTTGATGGGGAATCGAACCCGAGACACTTTGGTGCTCAGGCTGACGCTCTAACCACCGAGCACGCGGGCCAGAGCTATAAACAGATGCTTTTAAATTCTTTAAATTTTGATAAAATACACATAACATAACATTGGCCATTTTCATCATTTTTAAATGTACAGCTGATTGGCATTAAGGACATATACATTGTTATGCAACTATTACCACCATCCATTTCCAGAATCAGGTAATTTTTTAATAGGCTTTTTTTTCTCTAAAGAATCTGAGAAAGTTTTGTTCAAAACCAATTGTATTTTCTATATACCCACAAGATATTTAGGACAAAACTGACTTGGCTTTTATTAATAAAATAAAATACCTAAGTATAAAATAATTTAAAATACTTGTAAAGGTCCATAAACAAAACTTAGCTTTATGAAGAAGCTTTATTTCAAATAGATGTGACTACAGCTACATGTGGGCATTTATTTAAATAAAAAAGAAAACATAGGAAATTTTCATTTTATTTAAAAGAATTCACCTATTAAGCCAGTATTTTGAATAAAATTATTAGCAAGTTCATCTGGTTTAAAACAAAAGTACTTCTTATATACATGACTTTTTAGATTTATAAAAATTTTCTACTTTTCTCCCACTTAGGGTATTTAATTCATTTAAACCTCAAAACTATAAACTGTGGGGTTATTTTCCTTTTTGTGAATTTTGGTTAATTTTATTGATTATTAGTCATGGACAGATGGATTAATGCATTTTTAATAAACACACTGCTTTTCACAAAGAAATACATATATACACACATAATGTTTGCTTTTTATTTTAAGCCTTATTTATGAACTTTACATCATTTTTTTAAAATAAATGTTTAGGTACATTTTTACCTGCCAATTTACCAGTGAGCTGACCTGCAGATTGGCTTGTACAAACTTTTTTCATCCAGTCCGTCAGGGCTTTATAGCATTATTGCTTTTTAAAATTGGTTTAAAAGGCAGCAACTTCCTAATGTGTGAGAGGTTAATAGGTATTCCATAAAAAAAAGGATTCCAAGGTGAAGTGAATTTTAAAAAATTTTTTACACCATATCCCTTTCAGTGGATATTAGCATATATGTTTCTATAAAGTCCAGTAGTAAAGACATCTGTTTCCATTTGACTCCCTGTATCTCAGCTTTTTGAAGATGGAATCGTATTTGTGTTTGACATCCCGTTTGAAAACCATTACTTTAAGAGAGTCTTTCAGGGCTGTTACTTACTTCAGGTTAAGGCTGAAACAATGATCTATTCAGTATTCAAGAACACCAACCCAGAGGTAATGGTGGGACCTACAGATGGAGGTAGGGAAGAAACAGGAATAAATCACTAGCATCACACTTTTCCTAATTTTTTTCCACAAACCTCTGCTTCAGAATAAATGCTTTTGTCACCTATATAATGAAATGCATAGCTGTATTTTCCAGAGCTAACAGCATGTACACCTGTCATCACTTTTTAAAAGTGCCAAAGGAGTCTTTATAAAGTGTTGGTTTTCTTTAAAACTATCAAAGTGATTTGAAGCTTTAGTGAAATACATTTGGTTGGCACCTAGAGTGGTCCCCTGGGTACCTAAATACCACTATTTTCTGCAAGTAAAAACATCACCTGATAGAGTTCCTAGACAGAGATATCCATATCTGCAAAACAGTACAGTCTGCCAGGAAGCTCAAAGCTAAATTTTGTGTCCAAATACAAAATTTTCCTTAGCCCAGTTTTCTGTCCCAACTATTGTTCTTCCTTTCCTTACCTAGGTCCTGTTTACTTTTCTTTCTTCAGATGGTATTAATACATATAGTTTTTAGACTGTAATGGTCACATTGTTTTTAAGGTATTTTTCAGTGATTTATCTTAATTTTAATAACTGTCATGTATGCATTTTCTTTTCAGAAGTAAAAAAATAATGCATTTCAGAACAGACATTTGGACAAAAATAACCATATATTTCCTTTAGAATAACTGTTCCTGGGAAGAATAGTTAATAAAGGGGGGAAAATAGTTAAATTCCTGAAAAACTGAAACTGAGCTTCAAATGAATGGAATGTGACCTTATATGTAATTATTCCAAACCACCTGGTAATCCTCAGAAACCTAAGAAAAATTACCAGACAGTTTTCAAAGAAGTGAAGGCTATACAAGTCTGTGCTTTGTTACCATTCTTTATAGTCTTGATTCATAATCATTTATGGAGTAAACACTGTAAAACTATTATTAAAATGACTACTTACAGTATTTCTTAATATTTGCCTGCTTCTGCAATTATATTGCAACTATTTTTTATTGTTGACAGGAAACTATGTAGCAAATTTCAGAATTCTCATTGTTGGTCTATTTTAAAATATTGTTGTTTGGGAGATATTCTGTATGTTAATTAACATTGTTTGTTCTCATACATATCTTATCGTAGAGAGCCCGTTAATTTTTGTACATTAGAGAAGTAAAGGTATCTTACTTGCAAATCTTATGGCGGTATGATGGTGTTTATTTACAAATGCATTTTTGCTTAAAAGGATATGTCTGAGGAATTTCAAAGTTTTTAGTAAAATCTTAAAATACATGTAGTATTTTATTGAAAAGCAACATATTAATACTCTACTAATGAAATATTTCAGATTATTTTTATATTAGAAAACACAATACAGTGAAATTATCGGCTCCCATTCTGTTTGTTAACATAACAAGGTAGTATTTTTTGAAAGAAAATGGACATACACTAAGAAAGCAAAGATTAGAGGTAGTAGATTAGTTTCATGATTGGTTTTGATGTCTGTGTTATTTCCCAGAATTAAGTTGACACATCATAAAACTTACACAACTTTCTAAGAACACATGACATTCCCCTGTACAATCATTTTGTTAGTTTCTTTGTTATTTAGTAATGCTAACCAAAGCTATTTTTATTACCCCAAGAAACAAATCATTTCTTTCAGGAAAGTCTTGTTTGTTTGTTTATGCAACTATCCTTTGTAGTCAGCTTACTTTGAAAGCTTTGTATTGTAAACTATGCTGCAGGGTAAGCAAAAGCAAATTTTGTTTCTTTGGGGCACCTAAATATTTCTTATCTAAATTGAGAACAATGCACAAATTTTTAGTTTACAAAACTTAAATTTTGGTATGGATCCCTAAAAATACCACTTGTAATTGAAGTAGATGCCTAATTTATGCTTTTCAGTTTCAAGACCTCTTAAAACATTAAGATTTTTCTCTTTTGCAACTTAAAAACAAAACTCAAAGTTCTAGGCATGTTCCTTTGCCTGAATATGAACTGAAAAATGATTGAATGAACAATTGAAAGAAAACAAATTCTTAGAGGCTTTTCTATCCAAAAATCTGTCTACTATTCCCTACATTCAACTATTTAGAGTTTCATTTGACTCATTGCACATCTGTTAAATTTCAGTTATTCCTAGGCAGATAGAAACTAATTGATCTGAATAGAACCAAATATAAAATCTTACAATACACCCAAGAACATATGGAAATTTGGTACATGAAAAAGGTGGAAAATTCTTAGTGAGTTATATTTTAAGGACTGAAAAAAAAATAGTGAACTTTCTTCAGTAACTTTATTGTTAGTAATATTAGTATTGAGACATTAAATTTTTTTTTAATATGTTTTTATTGATTTTTGAGAGAGAGAGAAAGGGAGAGACAGAAACATCAATCTGCCGCCTCCTACACACCCCCTACTGGGGATCAAGCCCACAACCAGACCATGTGCCCTGACTGGGAATCGAACCGGGACCTCTCAGTCCATGGGGCGACTTGCAATCCACTGAGTTGCACAGGCCAGGCGAGGCTTTAAATTTTTTCAATGTTTATGTATAGAAACAATAAACATATTATTAGAATCCAAGATATCCCGTGTAAGAGAAAGTTACAAATATAAAATGAAAGAATATAGGGGGGAGACACCCCTATAATGTCAAATTTGAATTGATACTGTCAATATGAAATTAGAATACTTCAAAAATATATTTCCTGTTCTGTCCATAAAAAAGGGCCAGAAGCAGCGGCATGCCAGTAGCAGTGAGTATGCCTAGTGCCCAGATCTTACTCTCTAATTACCTTTTTCCCCTAAAGGGGAAACCAAGATTCCTTAGAGAAACAGCTGATACCAGATGTGGAGAGGGAAAATACAAAATGAGCCTGGGATGATCTTGTGCCAAAAAGCAGGGAAACCCTCAAAGATCAACCTAATGGAGTGTTAAAAGGGCACAGGAGCCCCACTGTGTAAATATGAGATAATTTGGAATTAAAAGATACAATGACAATGGAATTAAAATGAACAATTAAATGGAATTCCTTTAACATTGGGCAAGCAAAAAAATCCATGAGTTCTTTGTAATACTGAGCTAGAGCTGACCCAAATTATATTTGCCAACATTGGAGGTTACTCTTGTACCAATTCCTTATTTTGAAAAACGGTATAAAAGGGAAAATACTTAAAATTTTAACCCTGCCTTTTCAGGTTGACGAGGGGAAAACTCTACATAAGAACAAGAACTAATAAATGTGGATAGTAAGATACGGTAGAAAAATCACTGTTTTTTCATGTTTCATACCTATGTATGGTACAGATCTGGTGTTTTTGTGTCTCAGAGGTTATTTCTCTCTCTAGATCCCATAGCAGTGGGTGACGTTTTCAAGTGCGCTCTCAAGGGGCAGGAGCAGTTTTTGGAGATTCTCAGTTTTAAGCAGGTGTCTCAGTTCCAGCCTCTCCACATCCTGGGGTCTGGATGTGTATCAACACCATTACAATATCAGCAGCCCCATGGGTTTGCCATACCTGGGGACTTTTCTCTTGAGATCCTTTTGTGTCTTTTACTAAGAATTTCTGTTCTTCCATTTATTCTGCTATGTTGACAGAAGTCCTGACAAGACAGTACTTAGTTTTACTTTATACCGTGATGCCTTCAGGCATCAATTAGGTAGTGAAGTAGAACAGGTAGGTATGAATAGTAGGGTGTGGTGGGGATTGTGGTGGACTGAAGAGCACATAGTCCATCAAAATGCCTCTCTGCAACTCAGCCAGCTGATGCTAAATGGGAATCCTGGTGTAGTTTTCCAAGTTATTTTTGTTTTTGAAGAGAAGTTAGATACACACATCTTTGTGAGAAGTCTTCTGATTTTTAACTTATCTTTTGACACCACTTTTTTCTCTACAGTTCTTTAAATAATACATTGGTCCCCATATAAAATTTTTTCATTCTTGTGGGAATTATTTTATTTAGAATGCTTCCTCAACTACCATGCCAAAGTCAACTAGCTGAGAACTAAAAGTCTGTTAGCTAAAAGGAGTTCTCAAACCAGAGATAGTTCAATGAGGGTAGCTTGCTTATGCATTGAGATGATACTCTGTGAGTATCATGAGATGAGAGAAAGTTAACATGACGTGAAGTACAACGTTCACCTACTTTAATTTTGATAGGAATGCCATTGGGCATGCAGAAGTGTTTTACTAGTTTAAATTATAGCATTTAGGCATCCTAGCTACCAGTTCCTTTAAGTAGAGTTGGGGTGGGCTGGACAGAGCTCCAGGATCTTGAAGGCAAAGTAGGCAAAGGTGAGAAACTTACCAAAAGTATCATAGAGTATGTGGCATGCATCAGAAATTATCCTGTTTTGAATCATACCAAATACTGTTTGTGGCATAACAGTTTATGGAAGCCTACTAGGTTTTTTGCTGTGTGTGAATGGGTATTACAGTTGGAACAGTCTAATGATCTAGTAACTTATTTGTAGCAGATAATGTAATCAGGTAAGATCAATATGAGTTGTCAGTGCTCACTTAGAAGTAAGTACAACTGAAAACAAGTCTTAAGAGTAAATAAAAAGGACAAATATTGTATGATTCCACTTATATGAAGTACGTAGAAAAGGCAAATTCATAGAAACAAAGTATTATATAATAGAGGTTATGGGGCCAAGGGGAGGAATGGATGGGGAATTACTGTTTAATGGATATAGAGTTTCTTTTGGGGATGGTGAAAAAGTTTTGGAAATAGTGGTGATGGTTGTGCAACATTGGAATATACTTAATGACAATGAATTGCACACTTACAAATGGTTAAAATGGTAAAATTTATATTATGTATATTTTACCACAAAAAAATGTAATTAATTACTCTTCATACAAAAACCAAGCCAGGAAAAAAAAAGCCAATAGAATGCTAAGGAGACCACTGGCATAATGAGAGTGAAGGCACTGTGGGCCAGAGCATTATAGCAGGGCTATGCAGTCTTAAAGCAGTAAATGTCCACCCTGTAAAGGATGAGAGCTGCCCAGGTCACAAAAACTTAATCCCGGGCACACCTCGGATGGCAGGCTGAGATCTCCACACTTGGTGTCCAAGAGTGCCAATTCTGACTTACCCAATAAATGAAGTGTTTGTGCCCGGCAGGTGTGGCTCAGTGGTTGAGTGTCAACCCATGCACCAAGAGATCGCAGGTTTGATTGCCAGTCAGGGCACATGCCCAAGTTGTGAGCCAAATCCCCAGTGGGGGGCATGCAGGAGGCGGCCAATGGATGTTCTCTCTCATCGATGTTTCTATTTCTCTCTCCCTCTCCCTAAATCTCTCTCTAAAATCAATAAAGAAATATATATATATATATATATATATATATATATATATATATATTTTTTTTTTTTTTTTTAAATGAAGTGTTTGTACCATTATGCATTTGGGTTTTTAGTTGACTCATTAAAATATATCTTTGTAGTCCTGGCTGGTTTGGCTCAGGGGTTAGAGCATCGGCCCACGGACAAAAGAGTCGCAGGTTTGATTGCAGTCAAAGGCATGCACCTCGGTTGCAGTTTGTACTTGGCCTTGGTCAGGGTAGTGAGGAGGGCAACCAGTCGATGTGTCCCTCTCACGTCGATGTGTCCCTCTCACGTCGATGTTTCTCTCTCTCCCTCCCTCTCTCTCTATCTGAAGATAAACAGAAACATATTCTCGGGTGAGGATTAAATACTTAAATTTATTTCATAACAATTCTAAGCATAGGTTTTTCCTTCTGTGAAATTTGTGAAACTATTTAAATTATGTCCTCTGACTTCTCAGTTTTTGCTTTAGTATTACCAACTATTATCAATTCCTAATACTCAGTCTAGATGTTCTGTAAAGTTACTCTTGTGGGAATAGTCTCTAGTGCTCTTTGTATTCATCTTTATAGAAATGGATTTTATGAAAATGATTCAGTATTATTTATTTTGTATAGATGGCATTTTCTAAGAATATGGAGGTTTTGTTCACATGGATGTATTTTTCTTTAGTTGACATAATAGTTTTGTTTTCTGGAGTGTGTGATTTAGCAAACTCCCAGCAAGATTATTTGTTCTAAAACCTGTCTTTTAAAAACCACTCTCTAGTTTATCTTTTAGATATTTTTCTATTTCAGATAGCTACCCACAGAAAGGGTATGTAGAACTCAGAGTTACTGTTATTGTGGTTTTCCATTTGTTATGTATTGACAAAACACATCATTATATCTTTGCTTTTGGCATTCGTACTTGTTTATATTTGAATCACAATAGCCATCATCCCATTTTAATAAATTAATAAGTAATAATGTAGATATAAAAGTTTATATCTGTATACATAACTACAGTTATATTGCAGCTATTGGATGTTTATTTATTGTTTATTTATGGAATGCTATTTGTATTGCATACATTGGAAGTACTTTAATTCTCACAATAACCCTATGTGGCAGATACATTATCCTCATTTTGCAGATGGGAAATCTAAATTGTTGGCTTGGTTGGTTACTTACCCAAAGTCATACAGCTAGCCAGGAGTTAGCTTTATCACATTCCATAGGCAGTGTTCTTAACTACCTAACTGTAAGCCAGTGAATAGGTAATTCCCAAAAATAAATCATCCTGAGTTGCCAGTTATATTAACTGTTATTTAAGCTATATGTTTTTAAATCCTAGTTCCATAATAAGTAGGAAATAAATTTAGAATGTGTATTTAAACCATATTTTAGGAATAAGGACACTATATTGCCTGTGTATTAACACATTAAACACTCATCAAAACTTTTATTGAGCATCTATTCTGTACAGGGATGATACAAAGATTTTAGAAGTATGATTACTGTCCCCAGGAGGCTATTCATCTGGTTAGATGTTTCTCAACATTGCTTTTTTTTAAAATAACCTGTGCCTCTCTTGGACAAACAAACAAAAGTTCACGTTCTCTTTAATTTAAAATCTCAAAGTAAATTAAATTCAGATGCTCCTTACCACCTGATTCTCTCTGGTTACTGAGTTTGTATAGTGAAGGATACCTAAATTTTGAATTGTGGGTGGTAATAAAAGTTTGAATATTAGAGGGAAACAACTCCATCTCAGAATGTTTGTTCATTTCCTGAGTTTGGATAGTATGATTTCAGTTAGGGAGAGGTTGGATTGCAAGTATGTGTATCACGTCTTAAAATAATAAAACAATAATAAATATAATGAAATGGTGATTTAAGACAATATTGTAACTCCTCTGTTATTGTTTTATTATGTTTCTTTTGAATATAAAAATATTCCACAAGAATACCTATTTCTCTCTAAAAATAATTGTCAAAGAAATTTAATAATTAGATTATGATAATATCTAAGTTCTTTTTGTGCTAGCTTGCATTTATATATAAGTAAGTGAAACAGTTTAGCATGCAGATATAACTATTGAGTCTGAAAAGAATTAAAGAAGTTGATCCACATAACAATAGTACAGTTATTTCAAGGTAGAGTCTATTAAGGATTATGCTAAGGCCAGTGGCAGGACAGAAATACCTTTTTTTTAAATAAGCCTCAATAATATGGCCTAGTGAATGATATGTAATTTTCTGTTAAGAATATACTCAATTCATTCAACAAATCGAGTACCCAACATGTGCCAGACACTGTGTGAACTCTTATCTGCATGGCGCCTGGTCACATAAAAATGAAAATCTAGTAAAGTTCTCTACTATTCAAGAGACAGTATTTATGGTCTGGAGGCAAATGGCTTGGATTTGCATTCTGGCTCTTTCCCTTACTAGCTGCTTGAACTTGGATGAACTATTTAACCTTTGTATACCTTGGTTCCCTTATATAGTTCATAAGAGAAAGAAGGAGGAGGAGGAGGAGAAAGGAGAATTCTAATAGCATCTACCTTATAGGATTTTGTGAAGATTGAATAAGCAAATGTATACACGACTTAGAACAGTACCTAGTATAATAAATGTTAGCTAGTTTTATTTTAAGGTGGAAACAGATGCTTAGGAAAAAATTACACATTAAGGGGATCTTGCCCCGGTTGAGCATTGGGGGTGGTCAAGAATGACTTTCCTGGGGATGTGATTTTGGCCTGAGAAGTGAAAGATGGTTAATATTGACAGACTGAATAGGGGGAAGAGTAGAGTAAGAGAATTCCATCTGAGAACAGCAAGTATGAAGGCCAGGAAGGAGCATGGTCAGAGTAGTTTGAGGCAAACTATAGGCCAGGAAAGCTCAATGAGAATGTGGCAGAAGAGCTGATAGGGGCCAAATCTTATAGGGCCTAGAAAAGCCTTAGAAGGATGATCTTCAGGAAGTGATATAATTAGATTTTCTTCTTACAAAGATCACTCTGTTTTTATTCTGCAAAATGTTTTGAAATGAGGCAACGTAGATGTAGAGATCACAATCAAAAGGCTGTTGAAAGTAAAAGATGAAGGTAGCTTTGTTTGGAAAGATGAATGCAAACAACATGGTCCTTGCTCTACAGGAGCCTGCAGTTTTGCATGTAGTCCTGATTTCCTGGGGCTCTTTGTAATCATTTTTGGAGAAATAGTTTCTATGAAAATGATTTTGTGTTTATTGTGTTCAGTGATATTATCTTGGTATTGAATGTACTGTATGTAAAAGTATTCTATATTTTCACTTAAACGTCTAAATGGTCTTCTGAGGTAGGTCCTCAAGCATGGTCACCATGAGTATGCCTTTATGGTTTGTTTGAATAAGATTCAGTCCTATCACAGAAAAACATTCAACTTCGGAATTTTTTTTATTTTGGTAATGGTGAGTAAGCTTATGTGCATTAACAAGTTACACGTCTTCCT
Organism: Tadarida brasiliensis; assembly: GCA_030848825.1. Taxonomy (NCBI): domain Eukaryota; kingdom Metazoa; phylum Chordata; class Mammalia; order Chiroptera; family Molossidae; genus Tadarida; species Tadarida brasiliensis. Next base: position 44,130,775 of record CM061274.1, read on the forward strand.
GCCAAGAACAACTAGAAAAACTGGGCAAAACAAAATTTGCTTGAAGGCATTGGAGAACTAATAAGTCAGTAAGCAGTTGCGAGACCAGGATCACAGAGATTCAAAGTACACAGAGAGGAGCTCAATGTTTGGTACTCCTCTTCACCCATACCCATTTGCCTAATTCTCAGCAATGGCTAAGAAGCTGAGCAGAACTTCTGGTACTCTTCTAGGGGTAGAGGTTAAATATTCAAATCTAGAGATTGCTAAGAAGGAGTGGTTAATGAAACTAAAATGAACTTAGCTTCTTGAACAAATGTGATTATTTTTGCGTAGTTATCACTTGTACTTTGTAGTACTTGAGCTAAGCATTAGAAGAAATACCTGAAGCCTGGATTTCATGATGTTTCAGTGACTGTCAAAACCATGTGAAAAGTGCACAGCTTGCAAACCTCTTCAGTTTCCCTTTTCTGGGATCTAGTAAAAGGAGTCCTGTGCCATTACTTGCCAAAGCTTTATTTTTAAATCCATCCTTGTGTTTTAATTTTTCATAAAATCATCAGAGTATATGTGATGAATGTCATAGTTGGATACTAGTGACTTTAAAAATAAAGAGAATGAACAAAAAGCACTTTCTACTTCCAGCCAAGAGGAAGAATCAACCCTGTCAGTAACAAAAAAGTGGACCATTGCTGCATCTATCATTATTGTTTCTCTATGCATCTCTTTCTTACTGCCATTTCACTTTCTCTGTAGTCACAAGCAGTAACTGGATGCAGGTACTAATGACTGTATTGAAGAAACAGAACCTCCTGTCTTTATTCTCTTGATTCTGCTATATTGGTGTTTATCAAGTCCTGGCTTTTTATATGACTTCAATAAGATGTGATGCCAGTATTTTGAACTATTCCTCCTGTCCTTCCCTCCTCATTTAGCTCTGCAACTTGACATCTATTCATCAAAAATAAATGCCCATATCAATGAAGTGTTTCTGTAACAGGTAGTAATTACCTTAGACTTATTACCCATAACCCATAGAGGCTTATCATCATTCTTTATCAGATAACCTAATTGTTCCTGCATTAATAGAGATTGAGCTGAGTCCCATTTTTCTTATTATTTGATAAATAGATTACTTAGACAGCTATTAAAAATATAGCATTTGGAATTGAACAAGTAATGGGTTAAGACTTTCTACTGGTTTAAATTTTTTATTGTTTAATGAGTTTGTTTATAGTAGCTGCAGGTACCTTCTTTTGCATAGATTTTTATTGAAATCAGCATTTTTTGCTATTCATAAAGCATTTTTATGCTTAACAATGGGGGTATGTGTTCTGAGAAGTGTGTCATTGGGCAGTTTTGTCTTGTGAATATCAGAGTAATTAGACTTACACAAACCCAGATAGTATAGCCCAGTACACACCTAGGCTATATGGTATAGTCTGATGCTCCTAGGCTGCAAACCTGTACAGCATGTTTCTGTACTAAATACTGTAGCCAGTTGTAACACAATGGTAGTAAGTATTTGTGCAGTGTGGCTCAGTTGGTCGGAGCATCATCCCATATACCGAAAGGTGGAGGGTTTGATCCATGGTCAGGGCACATATCTAGGTTTCAGGTTCAATCTCCGGTCAGGGAGCCATACGGGAGGCAACTGATCAGTGTTTCTCTCTCTCTCTCTCTCTCTCTCTCTCTCTCTGTTCCTCTTCCTCCTCCTCTGTTCCTCTCTCCCCCTCTCTTCTTCTTCTCTCTCTCTCCCCCCCTCCCTCCCTCCTTCCCTCCCTCTTCTCCTCTCTCTAAAAACCAATGAATATATCCTTGGGTAAGGATTTAAAATAAATAAATAAATAAATATAAACATGGAAAGGTACAATAAAAATAAAGCATAAAAGATAAAAAATGGTAAATCTGTTATAGGGCACTTAACCATGAATGGAGCTTGCAGATTAGAAGTTGCTGTGGCTGATAGTCAGTGAGTGGTGAATGAATGTCAAGGCCTAGAACATTACTGTACATTACTGTAGACTTTATAAACACTGGACACTTAGGCTACACTAAATTTATTTAAAATCATTTTTCTTCATTAATAAATAAAACAGTGTACTGTAACGTTTACTTTATAAATTTTTTCATATCTAGCTTTTCTTACTCATTTTTTGTAACAGCTTAAAATACCCATTGTATAGTTGTACAAAAATATTTATTATTTATATACTTATTCTATAAGCTTTTCTCTATTAAATTTTTTTTTTACTTTTTAAACTTTTTTATTAAAAACTAAGACATAAGCACACACATTAGCCTAGGCCTGTAAAGTATCAGGATCATCAGGATCACTGTCTTCCTCCTCCACATCCTGTCCCACTGGATGGTCTTCAGGGGCAGTAACACACAGGGAGCTGTCACCTCCTGTAATTACAGTGCCTGCTGGAATACTTCCTGAGGGACCTGCCTGCGGCTCTTCTTGAGGCAGTGCCACTCTTTCCAGAAATATGTCCATGGTGGTTTGCTTATGTTTTGGTTGTTGTTGTTTTTTCTATGATAGATTTGCTTGTAATCAGATAATGCATCATGAACAGTCTTCTCTGTTAATGAAAACCTTATGGTGTAGGGAGTCCATGTTTTCACACTTTCTATGGAGCTTATTGAGGTCTGCAAGAATGTCCGCTAAGCCCTTTGCTGTGAATTTTCTTGGGGATTCTTCTTATGGGACCACCGTCATATGTGGTTTTTCATTGCCCAAAATGTTATGTGGCACATGACTGTAATTGCCAAATCTAGCATTCAAATATTTGCCAAGTCTAATGTCTGTTTGCTTAATATTCCAGTGGCAACAGGAAGGGAGAATTTGCCTATAAATTTCCATCACTTTTCTGCTCTGTCAAATTATATTATGCAGTTGTGGATGTGTTGAATATAGGAGAATCTGAGATGCAAGTAGTTTACAATTTGTTTCTCACTGTATTTATTTAGTTCAGCCACTTTGTTAGCATTATGAAATCTGGCTTATATACTGTGACTCAGTGTGTAGGTGTTTTTTTGATGCTAAAGTAAAGTGTGGGACAAAGCCAGCACTTAATTGGCAATTGATTCTACTATAATCAGTGCATTTTTGAGAAATATTTTACAGCAACAGATAATGATATCCTTGGGTATTTTTATAAAATGTTTTATAGATGGGAAGTAACATGAAACAGTATAAATGTGTCAGGCAGATTTAGGTGTGAATTCCAAATCTTTCTGCTTTGTAAACTTGGGCCAGGCATCTTAACCCTTTGGGGTTTTGTATCCTTTATAAAAAATGTGCCTGTATCTGCCTTATTGACTAGTAAGAATGCAATGAAGTTATATAAAACACTTAACACAGTGTCTATTGCCTTTTTTATTCCTGAAGTCTCAGAGTTTGTTAGTGGCCAAGTAGCAATCAAAAGTTGGGTTTTCTGGCACACCTAAGTGATTTTTCAACCACAGTACATTGTCTATTTTTACCATTTAGTGGGGAGTCTGGTTACTGGCAAATCGTTATACAGAGTTATGTTTTTCCCATAAAATTCTGTTAAGGACTTTCCTCAAGAATTCTGCGTAGTAAGAATTAGGTGAAAAGAAAGTGGAGGAATTGAGAGATGTCCAGGCTTTTGACGGGGTGACTGTTGATAATGAATGGGACCATCTCCTGAAATGGAAGCACAGGAAAAAGAAAAGCAGATCCAAGTGACAGTTAGGTGAGTTCATTATCAGATCTTTAACATTTTATTTAGTTTAAACCTTTATGTAGGGACTTTTATAGTCCTTAATATTATTCATTTTAGGGCATTCGTAAATTTGTGTACTTCGCCGATTGGAAACAGACAACCTTTCACTTCTAACACAAATCTAGAATCAGAATAACAGAAACTCCCTCGCAGTGCTACCTCTGACTGTCAGTCACCCAAAACAATTGACTTTTCCATTTAGTTTTCCATAACTAGGGCCAGGTTAAAATCTCACGCTCAACCACTGAGCCACACCAGCTGGGCAAATCTCAACCTCTTTTAATGACACTTTCCTTCATGAAGATCATCTTAGTAGGGATCTAAATGGTTTTTTAAAAATGAATAAAGTATAAAACTAGATCTTAAAGGTACTGGTTTTATATTGTCTGCCTGGAAAGCAGAACCAAAAAGTAAAAGATAGCGTTAGACAGTCTTTCCAAGGTTATCCAATTCACAAAGATTTGCTAATGTGTATTTCATTTCCCGTCTTCTGTCCTTTTTTTCACTGCCTTCCTCTTTTGATTCCCCATTTTGCTTTTTCTTTCTTCTTTGTAGAAATGATGCAGCGCAGTGGAAAGGGTAGGACAGCCTGGCCTAGGTTCAGATCCTGGCTCTGTCATTTACTACTTGTGTAGCCTCAGACTGACTCATTTAACTCTGAGCAAGCCTCCATTTCCCTATCCATAAAATGGTGACAATAATAGCTAATTGATGAGGTTATTGGGGAAAATAGGTTTAAAGAACTTATGTAGTAAGTAGAAGTTTTTAGTATTATTTTTATGCATCCGGTTAAAACTACAGAGTCATAAGGCATAATAAAGCTCGAATAAATAAATTTGATTATTTATGGGTTGCTAGGTTAAAAGTTTTGAGTAACAGGTAAAATTAGTTTTTAAAAAATTTTTCTTAGGGTTAGCCCTACCCTGTCTTCTGTGACTGATCATTGAGTTGACTGTAAGAAATATGGAATGAGAAAACAATTCTCTTGCAAACCTAAAGAAAATTTGTATGCCCAGAGGCATGCATGTCCAGCCTTATTGGAGAAAGTGCTTTAAAATTCAGCCAGCAGTACTTGAGACTTCTCTGATGATGAATTGCCTGCTAAACTGTGCTCCAGAGTATTCTATTTAATTCACTTATCTCTCTTGGCATAACTTCTTTATAAAGTCAGTGCCGGGGAGAGGGGTGGGGTCAGAAGGAAAGCCCATTCTAAATCTTTTTTTTTTTTTAATATGTTTTTATAGATTTTTTTTAGAGAGAGATAGAAACATTGATATGAGAGAGAAACATCAATGGGCTGTCTCCTTCACACTCCCCACTGGGGATCAAGCCTGTAACCCAGGCATGTGCCCTGACTAGGAATCGAACTGGGACCTCTCAGTCGATGGGACGATGCTCAATCTACAGGGCCACACTGGCTGGGCTCATTCCAAATCTTAAAGCAACCATACTTAGTGATATTTTGAATTTGTGGGCTGTCTTCTTCCCAAATTCTCCAGCTGTTTTGGAGACATATTTTTTCTTTATCGTGCTAAAGATATTCTCCAAAGGATGTCATCAAGGTAGTGTATTTTCTTTTTCTGTGGAGAACTCTGACTTTCAGAATGGCCTGAAAAAGAGAACTTAACCACTATGCAAGTGCCTGTCAAGCCTCCTTCCCTGGCTTTTTCTCTCCCTCCTTCCCTCCTTCCCTCCCTCCTTCCCTCCTTCCTTCCCTCCCTCCCTCCCTCCCTCCCTCCCTCCCTCCCTCCCTCCCTCCCTCCCTCCCTCCAGGAGCCCTTATCCAAAACTAAGCTGTCACATTTTTTTTTGTTTTTCTTTTGAAAAGAAGTTAAAGACTCAGGTGAGATCTGAGACAAGCTGGTATAATGGAAACAGCCCTAGTTATCGCAGCTACATGTCTGTTCTCTGGTTCTATGACCCTAGCTAGGATCTCAGTGTCCACGATTGTAAAATGTCTTGGCATCTTGTCTTGTTAGCTGAAAGGTTCTTTTTGAAAAATTTTAAACTTTTAATTGTGAGAATGTCTAAACATACGCAGAAGTAAAAAGCAAACCTGTACGTACTCATTTCCACTGCATCAACATTTGCCATATTATTTCATCTCTTCTGCAGTCCTCCCTCCACCTTTTACTTTGTTTTTTTGATATGAAGTATTTTGAAGAAAATTCCAGTCTTCATGCCATTTCACTCCTAAACTTAATTCTACATCTCACACAAAACTTAAACATTTTGAGTTTTTTATCTATGCCTCCCCTTTATCCCTCTTGGAAATAATTACCAATAATACAGAAACATTTAAAACTTTTGTTTTCCAAAGATTTCTGATTCTATAATAATCCCACCTCAGTAATTTTTAATTTGAAGTTTATGGAACACTTGGTGGTTTGGGGAATGTTCTGAAATTAATGCAGATATTTGCATGTATGTGTATTTGTGCTTTTTCTTAGTGGGGAGATTGAATGATACAATTTATTAAAGTTTCAAAGGAGTCCCTAGCCCAGACAGTCTGAGCCTGGGTAAAGAGTATATAGGGTCTCCACATGATTCTGTTCCCCTGCATAATTTGAAGGTACTATATGTAGGAGATAGTATAACTTCAATAAAGAATCTATAAAAATAATACTAGCACATCATGGTAGTGTCTTTGTAGCATAAAACTGAGCTAATTATGCTTACAATTCTATGTTTAATGAGGAAAGGCTATTTAAAAACAGACTATAAATAGTTTACATACTTTTGGAAAGCAATTATTTAAAGCTAGATATGATATACATTTGTGGCCTCAAGATCAAGTTATCAGTCTCTTTCAGTGTCTGTAAAGAAATAAAGCTTTTCTCTTTTTAAAGTAATCTCATTTTCATCCACATTTTAATGTTATAAAGAATACATCTGTTTCATGTTATAAAACAAATATTAAACTCTACTTGATAAATTGGAAGCTATTTAGGACTCAAATTTATTACATTTCCTATTGAAATTAGGTTTGTTTTTTTTCTTGATAGAATGAAGCTTTTCCTGACTCTTTCAATATGGGCTATTTTCTTCCATTCTCTTTTCCTCTTCTGTATGCCAAATTTTAGTTCAATACAGTATCTGACCTCTGTAGTTTGAAAAACAAAATTTGTACAAAATTATATTAGAATATATTAAAATCATTCATTGAAAAGAAACTGAGATAGTAGTTATTTCAGTACCTAAAGAACTATTTGCTAATGATTTCTTTCTATAATTTAAAACATGTTTCATAGACGTTGTGTTTGATGAAATAATGTTGATTTTGTGTATTTTATGAGAATTTTATTGGCAACAAATAAAGTAGACCTTCCTGTTGAAGTTTATCCAAACCAATTTGATTATTCATTTTTTCAGATTTTTGCCCTACCTACAAACTTCTATTAGCAAGCAGACACTAAAATAATCATAGAAGCCTATTTCATAGGCCTATATATGAATTGCTTTGCTTCTTTAAACATGGACCAAGCAGTAAGCAAAGAAAATAATATTCTGATGGTAAGATCAGCTAACTTTCTAGTTAGGCATCAGAATCTTCTAGTGTGGGCAAGAGTGTTTGATGCAGGAACAAGACTTGAGGACTTTCATGACCTTGGATGCAACTCAAAAGGTGTTAGGTTGCTGGACTTATCAGAGAATCCTACTCCACTCGTGCAAGGGTGAAGGAGTTTCTAGGGTGTTTCTGACCAGTCACATATTTTGAACACTCTTTATTTCCCCAATAAAATTTATTGCTAACATATTTTATGCTTAAGGATGAAGCCTCTGTTTGGAGATGTAGATAAAGATATTGGATGCAGGTCAAGACTTTGGATCAAGCTGCCTCTGAAGTTAAAATCCTGAACAGAGTTTTTCACAAGCTAACCCACCACATTCTCAGTGGTAAAACCTGATTAGGTCCTTCAAATATTAACTTGCACATAGAGATACATCATATGGTCTGTTGATATTTTTTTCAAGTTTCAAATCTCGTCAGTTAGTGGTCTGTGAAATCGAATGAATAGAACCAACATCTTTTGCTTACCAAAGTTTAGGATGGGATGGTATATGAGTACATTGCATGTAATAAGTATTGTTTATGAACCTTTTCTTTCAGTTACATATGTATATATCATTGAGTAATGATGTAAAAACAAAAAATGATTGAAATAAGCAGTTAGTATTTTAAAGAAAATTACAGATGTAATGCAACCATAAATTTAGTCAATCCAAAATTTATAGTGGAGTAGAATTTACTGGCTTCTCGAGGGTCGTGTTAGTACAGGCATACCTCGGAGATAATTGTGGGTTCAGTTCTAGATCACCATAATACAGCAAATATCATAATAAAGTAAGTTGTAATCTTTTTGCTGGTGGAGGGTCTTGCCTTCAACTTATAAAAAACACACCATCTGTGAAGTGCAGTAAAGTACAATAAAATAAGGTATGCCTATAATAAAATCTAAGTCTCTTCTATGTTTCTGAAGTTACATTATTCTTGTACAGAATTGTCAGCTAAGATAGTAACTGAGAAAGAAAAAGTGTTGTTTGTTGACAAGCAGATCTTAAGCTAGGCGTTCTGTCAACAACTATTTTGTGGCAGTGTTAAAAATAACTGTTATGATAGATCTTTCATGTTAGCATGTAGATAGAAAGACTTCCTGAATCTTCAGAACAACAGTAGAAGAAGATGTGATGTGATGATTACAGCTGTAATGACTCTAACTGCCAGATTTAGCAGTATTTAAGTTATGCTGTTACTTTGCAAATGATACTTTAATATGGTTAAAATTCCCTTGGCAGTAAGGATGTTAGATTAAAGGCCTGAGCACCTGTTCTAGTCTTCCTGATTTTCACTTTCACAAATGTTACTTTTCAAAGTACCTGTCATAACTCTTGAGCTTTACTATCTCTGGCTATGCAGGCTCTTTAAATGTAGAAGCACCTTCAGATGTGCTTCACTTCAGAATGTGCTTTCTGTTTTACTACCTGTACAATGACAGGTTGTCAACATGTGACACACTTTCTCTTACCAGATCTGCGTTAGGTCCAAAATGGCAATGCCTAGAATGGAAGCCACTCAAGACTTGAGATAACATAGGGAAGTACCTCATCAGAATCACCTGGAAAGTTGTGGGTGTTGCTTGAGAGTCTGTTTTGTTGTGTAATAGGTTTGCAGAGATTATTCCTACTCGCCTGCTGTGCAGCTTTGAAAGAGAAACCCAAAGTAGAGTGAGTGCTCTCCTCCGTGGTAGCAGAGACATGCCTTTTTTCCTTAACATTGTGGCCTCTGTGCCTGGTGTAGCATGTGATAGGTATTAGATGCTGAATATTTGTTAAGTGAATGAGTGAATCATTGGTTTCATTGGCATTTGCTTCTCTTGAGGCACATGGCTCAGCTGATTTGAATTACATGGTACCACCTGCAGTGGGGAAACTCTCTGTCCCCTCCCTCTTGCTTAGAGGTGTAGAATCCTGAGGACTTGTGCTCCCCTCCACAATTAGGAGATTTCAGAACCGCACTCAGACTTGCATGGATGCTGACAAAATACCTATCTGCTAGTAGACAGCTAAGTCTCAGCATGTAAACGTAAGAACAAATGAACAAAATACTTTTTAGGCATTTAGAAGGAGGCAGATGCTTAGGAGGGAGCCCATGATGAAATATTAGAACAGGTGGCCATCATCTACTATAGAATTTATGATTTTCTAACCTGAATTATTATTATTTGTGTTGGTTTCAGTTGTCTGCAAAATGTAAGCTTCTTGAGGGCATGTCTATTCATTTTTATTATCATTCATTAACTTGGTATTTTATTTATGTTTTATTGAGATATGACTGTAACAAGAGTGCCAATGACATTTTTCCTTCTGATTATAAAAATAAGTCTCCTAATAGAGAATTTGGATATTTTTTAAAAAGGTGCAAAGCCCTGGCCAGCGTTGCTCAGTGGTTAGAGCATTGGCCTGTGTGCTGGAGGGGGTCACAGGTTCAATTACCAGTCAAAGGCACATACCTGGATTGCAGGTTAAATCCCTGGCCCCAGTCAGGGTGAGTGTGGGAGGCAACCAACCAATGTGTCTCTCTCACATCGATGTTTCTCTCTCTCTCTCTCTCACTCCCCCCTCTCTCTCCTCTACCCCCCTCCCTTGCACTCTCTCTAAAAAATAAAATCAAGGGAAAATAATACATCCTCAGGTGAGGATTAACAACAATCACCCCAAAAAAAGGTGCAAAAAGATTATGAAAACCACCTGTAACTTCACCATATATAGACAATATCGTGTTGAGACTGTAAAGATTTTTATTCTCTTTGTGTGTATAATTTTAATAAAGATACATAAAGTTAATTTTGGCCCGGCTGGTGTGGCTCACTGGTTGAGTGTCAACCCATGCATCAGGAGGTCACCTGTTCAATTCCCGGTCAGGGCACATGCCCAGGTTGTGGGGGCCAATCCCCAGTGGGGGGCATGCAGGAGGTGGCCAGTCAGTGTTCTCTCTCATCAGTGTTACTATTTCTCTGTCCCTCTCCTTTCCTCTGTCTCTAAAATCAATAAAGGAAAAATATTTTAATTTAAAAATAGTTAATTTTGCATTCTGCTTTTTATTGAGCATTTTCTTGCATCATTAAAAATATTCAAATAATTTTGAATGACTATATTCTGCTGTATGAATATATTGTAATAATTTAACCAGTTTTCTATGTTTAGGTATTTGAATTGTTTTCATTTAAAGTACATAAATATAAGTGTCTTTTTGTTGTAACCTTTGTAGCATCTTACATAGTGCATTGCACATAACAGGAGCCCAATTAATGCTTAATGGATCTATTTTTCCAGAAGGAACTCTAACTGCTTAATGAGTTCCTTTTTTAATAAAACGAAGGAATTGGACTAGAAAGCTTATAAAAGAGGTCCTTTCCACCTCAACAGACACTTCTCCCAAGAAGACATACAAATGGCCAACAGATATATGAAAAGATGCTAAATTTCACTAGCTATAAGGGAAATGCAAATAAGAACTACAATAAGATACCTCCTCATACTTGTTAGAATGGCTGTTATGAACAAGACAAGTAATAACAAGTGTTGGAGAGATTGTGGAGAAAAGGGAATCCTCATTCACTGTTGGTGGGGATGTATACTGGTATAGCCACTAAGGAAAACAATATGGAGGTTCCTCAAAAAATTAAGAATAGAGTTACTATATGAGCCAGCAGTCCCTCTCCTGGGTATCTACCCCCAAATTTTGACAACATTAATTTGCAAAGATATATGCACCCCTGTGTTCATTGCCTCAGTATTAAGGTAGCCAAGACCTGGAAACAACCAAAGTGTCCTGCGATAAAGGATTGGATAAAGATGTGGTACATATACAATGGAATGCTACTCAGCCATAAGAAACGTTGAAATATTGCCATTTGCGACAACATGGATGGACCTTGAAAATATCATGCCAAGCAAAATAAGTCAATCAGAAAAAGCTACTAACCATATGATTTCACTCATATGTGGGATATAAAACTGAAACTCATAGACATAGACAACGAACAGTATGGTGGTTACCAGTGGGAAGGGGATTGCAGGGGTTGTAAAGGGTAAAGGGGGCCAAATATATGGTGACAGAAGATGATTGGACTGGGTGGTGGGCACACAATGTAATATACAGATCAGGTGTCATAGAAATATATACTTGAAACCTATATATTATTATTAAACAATGTCACCGCAACAAACTTAATTTTAAAAAGTGTAAAAGAAAAGAGGTCCTTTCTGTCTCTCAAGTTTTAAGATTATGTAATTTGGAAAAATAATTTTAATTGACAACACCACAGTCAAGAGTCATTTCATGTTCTTAAGATTATATAAAATTTAAAGTCCATATGAGGCTCTTTTATATGGGTATTGGAAATGAAGCTTAAAGTGATTGGAAGCACTAGAGAATAATGCAAAAGATAGGCACTTCTAATAAACAGTGCCACATATCTGCAATTACTATTCCTTGTATTCATAGTTCAGGAACAAATAATGTTCATACTTTTATCATCCAAGCCATGTCTTTATAATATTCTTCACCATCTACACCAGAACACTTGTAAAAGGCAAGAATATTTGTTCATTAACTGTTGGATCATGATATAACTGTTGATATGTATACATGGAATATAGTTTAAACCCTGCTTCTTCTGTGAAGTCTTCTCCCCATACTCCACTTCTGTCCAGGAAAAGAATAGTCTTTACATGTGTATTTTCCGCCTTTGTATTTAGGCCCACAAAAATCCCAGACTAGGTGTTGGCTAGTTGGAAACAAAGTAAACTTGAGGAAGGTAAGATTTGTTTTCAAACATGTAAAAAGAAGGTCATGTGGATCATGTAGAAGAGGTAGAGTACTTATTCTTTTTGCTTTCAAATGAGTAAAGGCAAAAGTCATAGAAAGCAAAATTTGAGTTTAGTATTAGGGAAAACTTTTCTGAAAGTTAGAACTCTTTCAAAGGGGCATGGTCTACTTTTAATATGTGCAGTAGTAGTGTTTAAACATCTCATAAGGAATGTTATGGAGGGTGTTTCTCTCTTTCCTTGTAGGTAAGCTAAATGATCTGAGAATCTGTAATTTTTGGATCATTTAGACAGAAATTCAATAGAAAATATTTTAGCAATTAGGTAATGGCTGATTATTATAGTCTAGCATTACCTTGTTTAGAAGATAGTCTTATGCTTATCCAAAAGATGAAACTTAACAGGAGTAAATGCAAGACACCAATTTTGGCTTTCCCAAATAATGGTACGATTATTGATGGAGAGAAATGATAGCAGGAGATTTGTTTACCATGTTGACTAAAGACCAGGAGAATTGTTGGCCACTGAGTCAAAACATTATTGGTGCTGCCAAAAATAACTAATTAAATGTTATGTGATATTGAATGAATAAATGAATAATTTAAAATTTATATTCCAAATCAAAGGAGATAAGTAGAAGTTTGTGCTTGATGTTGACCAGATCACACCAGAATAGTTGGTTCTTTAAGAGATGCTTTTTTTTAAGAGATAAAATTTCTTAGATACTTCAGATGAACATTGACAAAAGATACTGAAGAAGAAGAAGGGGGAATAAAATGGCTGTTTTAGATAGCAAGTGTAGGTGGACTGTTTCTGAGAGAGGACACGGGAATGGTGGTGAGATGGGTTTACTCAGCTGCAGTTCACTCTCACCCGTCCAGTGTTGTCAGATCAACTGTTTTCAGGAGAAGCCAAGATTTCTTGTATCTTTATGAAATTTTAAAACTATTGAGCAGGTAAGCAAGCATGTCTGATGACTAGATATTCTTTTATTATCAGTTTGTGTGACCCCTATAATGTGGTCTACTAGGACCTCAGTTCTTTGTAGGAATAAAGAAAAAGAAAGCCTTTCAGGGAACTAGGATTGTTTGGCCTAGAGAAAGGACAGGGAGCTACTTCAAATACTTGTGGATTATCAGGTGGAAGAGAGATTTGGCTTGTTGTCTTTCCAGAAGGCAGAATAGAGACTAGTGAGTGAAAGATGCAAGAGGACAGATTTTTTTACTCAATTTAAGAAAGCACTAACAATTAGAACAGACTAGAAATTGTATAAGCTGTTTGGTTGAAAAATCTGTTTCCAGAAGGTGGTATTCAGGAGGTACAATGTAAGATTTTAGACTAGATGACATTTCAGGTTCCCTCATATCCTGAAATTCTTGAATCACCAAGTTCTAGGTCCTTGTGTAACCGCTGTGCAAATGCTCACTTTATGTTCACAAGTAAGAGAACACCGTGCCATACTGGACAGGTCAGTACATTATTCTTAAAGGTTTGGTTTTCCTCTGTATCAACTTACAATATATAATGAAGATTCTTTGGTTTGCAATTTTGTTTAAAAGGTCCCTTCTACGTTAAGGAGTCACGACATTCAAATCAAAGCTTTAGAGTCTGAAGCTGTAATTGTTTTATTCTCCTAATGACATATAGAACAGTTTCATAGCTAGTGTTTTGACTAAGGCCAGTTTATTCCAGCAGTTTATTTCAGATCTAATATTAGAGATATCTTGGCAGTATAATACATTAACAATGAAATGTGAAGTGAACGAAAGATAATTTTTTAAAATCCTTAACTAGAATTGTCTCACATGTTCATTATTACTTATCTTAATAATAAAGATATGAAAATAGACCCTGCTATTTCATTTTTTCCCTTAATGTACATAATCTCTTCTCAAGACTTTATATGGGAGTACATCTCATAACTTGTTTTAATAGTTAACAATTGTTTATCTCTTATCAGAATGTCAGCCTAGAGAAGAGTTCTTGGTCTTCTTTTACTTATAGCTGCTTTTAATTACATTATAACATACTAAAGCTATAATCTGTATAAATCATGACCAGTAAACGTATTCCATTTCTAAATCATTTATTGTAATAGGTATCAGGTACTTAAAACACATATCTTAAACTGGAATATGGACAATTATACTTTTGGAAAATGTATGATGTCTTTATTAAGATACTCATGAATATTATCAGTGAGGCTGTAGTCATAAATCCTACATTCCTTCTTGAATCTAAAGATTATTAGTACATAGGACCTGGTGCTACCTGTCTGTAATAAGAGTGAAGACCATGCCTTAGCAGTGGAGTGCTGAAAACAGAATCAATTCAGGATGCTCAGGGAGACTCATTTTGCCTGGGTTAGTTATCAGATCTAGTTGGCCTCTTGAGTAGTGGAGGGGATACTACTGAGAATTTTGAGAGTGAGTGGATATTTAAGGGTTTCCCTTCAAAGCTTTTCTTCCCTAATTTGGAAAGATAAGTACTGTTTGAAATTTTATTTAATTCAGTAGTTATTTACTGTGTCAAGCTCTGCAAAAAATATCAAATTGAATAACACATAAATCTTGAAAGAGTTTCTTTTCTGTATGCAACCAAATAAGGCTAAGACATAAAACAAAGACTACATAATATATACTATAATATTAATGAAAAGATAGTAAAGTGTTGCCGTTACCATGTTAAGGTACAAATGATTTCCTAACTGAATTCATTTATCTACAATCAGGCACTCAAGAAGCAGTCAACTGAGATATCTCCTCCAGTGTGGGAGTGAGTAGCCTTCCTTGGTGTAGAGGAAACATTAACTGACTTGAATGCTTTTGATTTTCCTGTATTTGCCTCAATTAATTCTGAATTTTATGGTTTTTTTCTTCTAGTTTATAAGAGTAAACATTTTTAAACAATCCTATTGTTTGAATTAATGAACATTCTGTTTAGAATCTTTTACAAATTGTACTGTTAGTGAGAGTTTCCCTACTGCAGACAAAATATTTTATTTGAGAATGGGAAAGCAAATCAAGTTGGTATATTGTGTAAGAGATTAGTAGTCAAGTACATAAAATAGTGTCCGTTTGCTCTCAGCTGGAGCTAAAATATTCTAATGGCTATGGGATGTTAAAATAATGGAGAAATTTAGAGAAGTAAGACTGTGAGCTTTAAATAAAGCAATTTGATTTATAATTGGTAGAGTTCATTTACTTCTTTGATTTGGTACATGTATTAAAGCCAAATAATATGTAAGTCGATACCAACTTTCAATGCATGTTTAAGAGTAAAACAAGCCATCTAATAATAGCATCAATTCTTACAATAGTATAAATGGATAATTAAAGTCAAAATAAACACCTGCTTCATTCTTTTCCACTTTACTATGTTTTTACCATTTGACTATGGAAAATTTCAGTCATATACAAAGTAGGAGGTTAATATAACGAAGCCTATTTTCCCATTACATTTATCGACAGATGGCCAATCCCTTCCAACACCCATCTCACCTCAGATTATGAAGCAAATCCCAGGCATCACATCATTTCCTTGTCAGTATTTCAATGTATGTTTCTATAAGTAAGGACTCTTTTTCTTTTACTTTAAACCTAACTGTGAAACTGTTAAAACAGCTATTGCAGACTGGAAGTAGGGAACACTGGGGTCTGAACAAGTCCTGATGACTTTAAGTAGCTCTAGGAACTTGAACAAGTCATTTAACTTTTCTCTCTCCATGCTTTCTTGTCTTTCAAAAGAGGAGATCCAAGCAAGATAGTCCCTAAAATCACGTTGTCTCTAAAATGAGGAGACTTCCAGTTTCTGGCCCAGCACATAAGGCACTTGCAAGTCATCACTCCTTTTTAGCAAATAAAAAGCTGAAGAAACTGAAAAGTCAACAACTCTACTTAGATTTGTCCAAGAAGTGAAGGTCACAGTGCAAACCGCTGCCCCTAAAATTGGAGAGTCAGACAGGCAAATACAGGGAATCACAACTTACAAAAGCAGAAACCTCTGTAGGAACCAGTACTGGTGTGGGAAAATCTGAACTGTATTAATAAATTGCTGGAGGTTCAGAGTAGACAAGTCTGAAAGTGTAAAACATCATGGGAGTTCAGCCATTGGGGGCTAACCCATACTTGTGTAGTTTTACCTCCAGGAACTCAACTAGATTCTCACGGTGAACCCTAATGCTTCTGGCAGGGGCAGTGGTAAAGGAATCATTTTTATTTTTATTATTTTATTTATTTTTTTTTTTAAATCCTCACCCGAGGATATTTTTCCATCCATTTTCAGACAGAGTGGGAGGGAGGGAGGGAGGGCGGGAGGGAGGGAGAGAGAGAAACATCAGTGTGAGAGATACATCGATTGGTTGCCTCCCGCATGACCCCAACTAGGGCCCAGGACCAAATTGCAACTGAGGTATGTGCCCTTGACCAGAATCGAACTCGCGACTCTTTGGTCCACGGGCTGTCACTCTCTAACCACTGAGCCAAACCAGCCAGGCAAGGAACCATTTTTAAATACTCCATACCATTCTGTTCTTCAAAATAAGGACTGTCCTTAAGATAAACTATTTTACCAGAGCACATCATTCACCCAGTAGCTCAACTCAGAATGCTAGAATCAATTTTTACCTCTCCTTCATCCCCAGTGCTATTTACCATTGAGTTCTTTCCTTTGTGCCTACAAAATAAATCACCAATTTGTCTCCTCTCATAGCATCTTGTTCTGCTTGCTTGCATTCTTGCCCCCAGCCCTAGTACAGTCTATACAGAGCAGTGTAAGAGATCTTCATAAAAGTGGGATTTTATCTCTCTGTTGATTTCTCGTAATGCTTGAAATTAAATCTAACTGTAAACTCCTAACCATGCCCTCAAAGATCCTACATGACCTGGCCTCTCAACCCTCATCTTTCCACTCTTCTTTCAGGTCCTCAATATGAGTTCTTTTTCATCTTAGTGATCTTGCACATTCTGATTCCCTTCTCTACCTCCCACTTTTTACATGATTCCTTCTCATTCTATAGGTCTCAGCTTAAATATCACTATAAAATGAGGCTTTTCTTTACCACCACATAGCTAAATAGCTCCCTCTCCAGACCCTACTTGTAATTCTTATTATAGCTTGTAAGTGCTACGCTTGCTAAGTCTGCTTTTTTTATTTTTGTCTGCTCCTTTCCATTATGTCTCCAGGTCTCTAGTAGAGCATCTGGCTCATACTTGACAATCCAAACATAATTGATGCATAGAGGGAGGGAGAGAGAGAGAATAGACATGAGGTGAGCAGTGAGGGTTGGAAGGTAGAGCTAAGTTCAGAGAACTTGAGACCATAGAAAAAATAGAGAAGGGGAAATATTCTAGACAGGAATGCATATAAACAAATGTAGAAAAATGAGTGGTAGTGGTCATAACAGTTGACCCTGACATCTATTCCACTCCCGTAATTAGTTTAAGCCATTTATATTACTTCCCTTGTGTGGACTGACCTGACAAGGACACATGAGGGGAAGTTGGCTAAGTAGTGTCTAGAGACTTCTGTGAAAGAGACACAGGAAGTGATGCTCTCTCTTCCTCATCTGGGGGTGGTCCTGTCTAGATATGAGGATTGGAACTTCTGGAGTTGGAAAATGAAACCATCACAAAGAAGGAAGGGAACAAGAGACATGAATCCTGAGCCCTTGTGTTCTGCACTCACAAGTTTGCTCTCTTGGATTTATTGTAAGTAACGTAATGAATGCTCTGTGTACTTATCTCAGTTTCAGTTAGAGGTTCTGATGACCTCAGTGAAACAGTGAGAATCTACCTAGATGAAGAGCACATTTATATTGGATGGTGGTAGGAATTCATTCTGGAAAGGTTAGGTTTTGAGACTCAGGGCCCTTTAATGACAAAATAAAGCAGTCTGTGTAGTACTTAAGGGTATAGAATCTGTGTGCAAACTGCTTAACCCCTAATATTTCTGCCACTTTCTAGCTGTGTGACCCAGGGCAAGCTACTTCACCTTTCTCTACCTTGTTCCTCATGTATCAAGTGCTAATAGTAATAATACCTACCTCATAGGGTTGTCATGAGAAGTAAATTAATTCATCCATATAAAGCTCTTAGAGCAGTACGTGGCGCACATTAAGCATTTACTATATTGGCTGTTATTCTTGGTGGTGAGGATGTTTATTTATTTTATAGTTGGTAGTTTGCAGGTTCTGTGCACGTAAGAACCACGTGGGAAGTTTGTGAAACACTAGATCCTATTGCCAGAGCATTTTACTGAGTGAGTATAGATTTGGCCAATGCATCTTAATTATATGGGGGATTCTGCTTCAGATATCCCACAGACCCCACTTTGGGAAACTGCAGAAGAGAGTCAAGAGGCAAATGGCAGCTGCATAGCATTGGAGTGAGATGGGACCAAGTTGTCTGTTAGGCAAATTAATCTGTTATCTTTATGGGGACTTGGAGATTGGAGAAGAGAAATGAAAAGGTTTTGAGATGGTTGCTTGAGATATATAACAAATGAAATTTTGATAGGTGTTGGTATAAAACACCACTTTGAGATTGTTAGCCTATGTGACTCAAAGAATAATGGTATCACTGAAAGGATGAGAAAATGTCAGAAAGGTGAGTCTGTTTGCTAAGGATTTGTTTTGTTTAATATGACAGAGGTCCACTCAGGGCCATGCCCAGTGGACTATTAAAAAAACACCTTAAGTTTTCTCTGGGAGGTAGAGCCAGAGAAGCAGCCAGCTGTATAAGAGAACGGTTGCCACCAGCCAGCCTTCAAATTTCTCAGCTAAACTGGAGAGGCATCAAAACTCCTCCATTTAATTTCTTTGATACTGACATTGGGATTGTATTGTTTGAAATTCTTTATTTTTAAATTTTTTATGTCTACTTAAGTTGAAATAACTTTTCCATACTTTGCAAGTCTCTTATTTTTTATTGAAGAATCAGTTAACTTAAAGACTTTTAATTTCTTTACCTTTACTAAGAACCCACTACATGCACTATAGTGAATACTATACACACATTATTTGTAATTCTAACAGCAGCCTTGCCAGGTAAGCACATGTTTTGTGATGTGAGAAAAATAAGACTCAAAGAGGTTAGACTGCTCACTTAAGTCATGGCTAAGCTAGAGTTCAAGCTCAGGTTTGTCCTGGAAGTTTCTGCTCTTACTAGGTTTTCACTAATGTAGTCAATCATGTAACTAACACAGACTGCCTCACTACACAACATTCTTTGAAATCTATGAAGGGACTTTTCATTAAGATGCCAACATTCTGCTTTCTTCATGTTGTATATAGCAGGTAGG
Organism: Tadarida brasiliensis; assembly: GCA_030848825.1. NCBI lineage: Eukaryota > Metazoa > Chordata > Mammalia > Chiroptera > Molossidae > Tadarida > Tadarida brasiliensis. The sequence continues at coordinate 44,150,136 of CM061274.1, forward strand.
CCTTATTGATGGGTAGCAAAAAACAAATAGATCCTGAGGTGCCTATTTTGTCTGTTAATGAAGAAAGGTTATTATTTGAATATTTAAACTTTTACATTCATATATCATATAATGTCTCATGAGAAAATCCATTTATTCTGTTTTAGTAAATGTACTTTTTCCTCTGGATTATTGCCCCTGTTTCTCCTTACTCTGTCTTTGCCCTCACAAATAAGTTACGATAAGAATCAGCCTTTTCTTTGTTTAGGGTTAGCGATGCAAAATCTGATTATTAAAACTAAAATAATCACCTCCATGTCCGAAAAACAATCCAATTTATTTGGAGATGAGAAGACTAATCCCTGAATATACAGTTTATGAATCATCCAGAAAATTTCTAACTGAATTCTAAGTATTCAAAGGATGTTTTAATATATTAGCCAACATATTTTTTGTATTATTATAAGAATTAAATGTATGTCTAAACACTGTGGGGAAGGATGTTTAATAGAGTCTTGTGAATTAATTGCAGAGTTTTACATGCTAATAGAGTGTTAATATATTTCCAGGAACTTCAGAGGCATTGGAAAAGCAATTTGAAAACACTGTCCACTGTTTTTTGTTTTTTTAACTGCATTGATGGAATTGGGTTGGTTTTCTTTAATGTTTTTTGAAAGAAAATATTAAGTGAAGACATGAATTTTTTTTATTATCCCCATCAGCAAAAAATGGCTATATGAACAAAGGTAATGACAGTGTTCTGCCTGGACGCCTAGAAATTCTAATGTCCTCACTGTCATAATTCCCACTGTATTGGTAAATAGAGACAAAGGGTATATTATGTGTATTAGTGGAGCCCCACAAGTATTCACATGACATTGATATTTACATATGACTCTTGAAAACAAATTTTGTTAATATAGATTCATACCTTTTAATTTGCTCAAGCATACTCAACTTGGATACTATGATAACATTTAACATTAGTTTGACAGGACAGCAGTGATATCTCTTTTCTTTCCTCCACTGACCTTTCTCACCTCCCATCCCCAGTCTTTCATTTACTCTTTGTTGCTGTTAGGTATCTGAAGTGTAGGGAATGTCTGTAATGTAAGGGGTAATAGGTCAGGGAAAAACAGAAGAAAGGAGAAACTTATCAGTTTGGAAACGGTTTGTAATGTTTTCTGGTGTTTGTTTGTTTGTTTTTAGCAATGAAATCCTATATACAAAATTTGAACCAAAACTCCAGAAAATGCAAAAACTGGGCTGCTCTGTTTGGAGTAGGAATACAAAGCTGAATCCTCCTCACTCATGTACTCCTCTCCTTCTCTGAGTTAAGGGTAGGGAATAAGGGGGAGTCTTTTAATTAACTTATAGGATCACTCTTTGAAAATCATTGCTCTGCACTGAAGATTCATGCTTTGTTGTAGTATAAGTTGAATCAGTGTGGAGGAAGATAGGTTTTTGAGTTTTATGTGGAAGAAGATGGTTTTTTACTATTTAAGAGAAGATAAGCACATTTTGTTTGTGAGCTCAATATGTGCAAGGTATTAGATAGCATAATTTAATGGACTAAAAAATTTGAATAACCAGGCTATTAGTTAACTTTTTACAATATTTTTTGTTAAGATTATCCCTTTTAATAAGAGACGTAGTCTCCAATTTTGTTACTCTTGGGAAATGGCATGAGTACAGTACAGTATACTTACTATGGATAGATTCTAATCCTTAACAAGTCTCTGATTTCTCCTGAGCTGTGATGTATATCAGCCGTTAATTTTCTTGTCCTTTTCTTAGATAATATATTTAATAGAGTTACCTTATCAGTTACATAATGGAGTTTACAGATTTACCACTTCTGATATATCTTTGGATCTCCTCTTAAATACAAAATAGAGCTTTGTGGTAAGAATAAAATAGTATAAACAGATTTTTAGTCTCTGAAAACCACTTAATTTGCATTAAACTCTGTATGTTTAAAAAAAAAAAAAAAAAAAACCCTTCCCCCGTATCTATTTGAATTACTAAGCCTTGCAAGTTGGAGGTTAAAGGCCTAAATTTGGTGGTTTTCTTATCACAAATGACATTACAGAAATGCAGTTATGTGATGCTTAGTGAAAATAAGCCTCAATATATAGGGATTAAAATTATTTCACAATATTTTCAATAAGATTGTGGCCAAATTGGCCCACATACTTTAGTGCAAGCTGATAAATAGTAATCATAGATAATGATGTACAAATAGTAAATAAGGTCTTACAAAGAGTTCATAACTGAAAAGCATGTAGGTAAACCTTACCATGATCACATAGTAATGCACAACTTTTATTCTAGAAGATTTGGATAAATTTTCTGCAGCTATACTCAATAATCAGCTTTTCAGTAATTTCTGTAAAGTATTCCTTATGTTTTATCAAATACAGTAATTATATCACAAGCAGTTTCAAATTCCAAAATGGTATGTGTAGAGAAAAAAAGCAAGAGTCTTTGTTTTTTGTAAGCCTGATTTCCGTAATTTAGGATAAATGGCTCCGTCTTAATTAATTAATGCTTTAAAGACTGTGAGCTGAAAGGTACCATAAAGTGCAAATAGTTTATTTGAATGAACAGTTTTAATAGTTAAAAGGTGGGAAAGAAAGGAAAAGCCAAAATTGTAACAAATAGAACCAGCACTTAAAAGTGAATTTCTAGAAATTATTATTGTGTTAGACTTTAAACAGGTTTTTTTCTTTACATCTGGTGAGATGATTTGTCATTTTTTTTAGTATCTAGAAGACTTTTATTTTTCTTTAAACCTTATGTGGTGTCCTAAAGGAATAGACATTGATATCATGATAAAAAGATTCTTGATTATGCTGCAACAGAAAATATTGAACACTGCATTTTCAGCTTTTGATGCCTTAACAGGTACTGTATATGTGTGATAAGATGTTTATGGAAGTGAAAAATAAATAATGACTTTTTGTTAGAAGATTTCTACCCTATAATGTCAGGTACTGTTCCAAGCACCTGACATACTGTAGTATACCAAACAAAATCTTATTACTGTGAGTATATCTTCCCCCCCAACTAAATTGCTGTATTATTGATCTACTCCCCTATAGAGAACTAGTCTAGCTTTATGACTAAACAAAATCATCATGAGTTTATAGCTTTTAAAAAAGAAAAACACTGTGCAAGTCAGCTGATTTGGTCATATTGAGAAGCAAGAGTTCTGTTTAATATGGTTTTAGATAAATGGTGATAGAGTTCTTGAAGTTTTTTAATGCAGATGTATGTTCTGGACTAAAGTCAACAGAAAATGTATCTGATTTTTGAGCATTATTTGGCACTATATGTGTTGTTTACAAAATTTTTAAAACAAATTGATGCAAACTTATGTAGCTAGATCTTATATCTTACTGGCTATAATTAACCAGAGTATGTGGTATCTGAATGTTGAAAATACCATGTAATATTAAGGAATCAAGAAAATGACTTGTCTTTTTGGCTTTTTTTTAAGATTTAAACACTGAGCTGAGTTGTGCTTTTTTTTTTTTTTTTTTTTTTTTTAATTCTCCCAAACTATTCAGCCCAAAGGAAAAGATAAAACGAGTCAATGAAAAATGTGGCCCATCAGCAGTCTCCTTTTATAAATTTGTATCCCTTAAAAAAAAGTTAATTTTTTCCCCAACATGTAAAATGTGGGAATATATATGGAGATTAGGAATGGTCAATTTTTAAAGCTACCTTGTAAAAATAAAAGAGAGATTTTTTTCCTCATTTACATTTAAGATAAATCCTCATTGTCATATTTAACTATTTACAATATAGTGAAAACCGTTTTCTTTGAGCATACAAACATAAAGATTTCCAATAGTCTGTAGCAAATATGCACTGTCTGAAGCTAATAGACTCAACAGAATATTACTGTTGCTTGAGTAAAAGTTAATGCTTTTGAGTCCAGCTAATACACTTAACAATGGTGTATGAATAGTGGGTGTTCTGCTTATTTTTATACAAGTTTTATCACTGTGCAATTTTCTTACATGTTAACATTAATCCACTTTAAGCTCATGCTTAAATATTTATTGAGTGTGGTAGCCAAGGAGCCATGTTTAAAGTAAAAAGTACATTTAAAATATCTCAATATGGAATTCAGTTGCTTGCTGAGGAACATAACCTGGATTATGGTTTATAATCACCAAAATGAGACAATTATGTATTAGCTCTACTAAACTAGCCAAAATGTGAAGTCAAAATATTGTTACTATAAAAATGATACTCCAGCCCTGGCCAGTTTTGCTCAGTGGTTAGAGCGTGGGCCCGTGGACCAAAGAGCTGAGGGTTCAATTCTGGTCAAGGGCACATACCTCCATTGTGGTTCAGTCCCCAGCCCTGGTCGGGGTCGTGGGGGAGGCAACCAGTTGATGTGTCTCTCTCACATCGATGTTTCTCTCTCTCTCTCTCCCCCTCCCACTCTACCTGAAGATAAATGGGAAAATATCCTCGGGTAAGGATTAAAAAAAAAAGATACTCCAAAATAATTACCCCATGTGTGTCCAAAAGGATCTACACTATATTGTTTCATCCTCTCTTTTTCATAGTTCTAAAACTTTTTTCAAAAGGACTCACTTTTTTTAACATTCTTTATTTTGTTGTTGAAAGTATTACAGATGACCCCTCCTTCCCGCTCCCACCCCCCTCCTGCTTTCCCCAACCCAATATCTGTGTGAAGTAAGACAGTCAGAGAAACACAAATACCACATGATCTCTCTTATTTCTGGAACATAATGAGCAAAATTAACTGTCAACCAAAAGAGATCCAGAGTCATGGAAGTAGGGAACAGACTAACAAACCTCAGAGGAATGGGAGGTGGGAGGGGTGGGAAGAGATAAAATGTTTTAATGTGAGTATATGTAAGATATATATTTTATAATTTATCTCTTCTCTAAATACATAAATCCACAAACATGTAAATTATATCATTACGTAAAAATGGAAAGGCATAAGGATGTGTGACTAAACTCATGAAACATGGATGCATTGCGGTGTGTGTTTAAAGAAGTTGAGATGTGACCCCAAAAAAAAAAAGGAAAGGAAATTCTGCCAGAGTAAAGCTTCATTAACTTCATTTTTACACTTGTCTCTTATCTGGAGCAACCAGTTTTTTCATTTGTTTAAAAATAGAGCATTTGCACACAGAATGTTAGCTTATTAAAAGGCCTTTTATCACTATAAATTACTACATTATTTGCATATCAGGATTCACACAATCAAAGTACAGTTAAGCCTACTAATCATTATCTTAAAAGCAGTCTTGGTTTCATATCTACTTTCATTATTTGCCTAAAACTCTTGTAAATTCTCCTTGTAGTTCTTTTTGTGGTAACTGGAATTGAAATGTTATTATTTCTAATAAACCAGATTGCTTTTTAAGCCAAATCTGAGCACTCTGTCATTTATATCTCTACCTATTCTTTCAAACTCAATTATTATTAATCTTAATTGTCATAGGGTTTAAATCAGTAGAGAAGATGTCAGGGTGGGAATGGTATTAGAATCAACAATGAGTCTAGCACTGCACTGGTAGACACAGTGGCCACAGTAATAACTGCAAGACACAATGCTCACAATAACCTGCTAGGTACATATTGTTAATCATATTGTATAGATTAAAAAGCTTGGAGATGAAAGTTAAATGACTTGGCCTGAGGCCTGAGTCACATATCCACTAAGTGGTTGTTTTGGTGCCTCTTCCCCTACTTTGATGAGGAAAGGATTCCTGCCATGAGGTTGTGGGGATGGCTGAACACAATACACACCCTACTATTATCAGATTAGATTGACAGCTGTTTATTAGCCACATATACTCAGCTCCAGGTCAGAAGACTACACACCATGCAGGGTCACATGGGAGTTGCACTTGGGAATTTGAGTGAATAGCCAGAGGCTCTAGAGGCAGGCTTTGTAGTATTAAGAGGATGAGGTATCCCCTGGTTCCCACAGAAGGATGTGATTGGCTGAATAATTCTGCAAGCTGGCAGGGAACTAAAACCTGCTACTCAGGGATAAGCAGGAACTACACCTGTTTTACCTATAAGGAGAGTGCTTCCTTGACCATGCAATCTAAAACTGACCCTTTAGACTGTTCCATGCATAGTAGTTTCCATGTCAACCTCTTGCTATCTGTGGGATTTTCCAAGATACTTAATTTCTCAGTGCCACGGTCTGCTAATCTGTTAAATGGGGGAAATTCTTTAAATGGGTTGATGGAGAGCTAAATGTATTAATATATGTAAAGTGTTCATTATACTAAGAGTCTCTGGCATATAGTGAGTGCTCAGTAAACATTGTCAATTTCTAATCCCCATCATCATTAAAGGTAAAAGAAGGTAGTGTAAACCATAAATGCTACAGGAGTTTGAAAAGGGGAGAAATCTTTAAGGCCCTGAATCACCATGAAAACCTTCCTTGTGAGGGCAGAATTGAACATCATTGTGTCTATATAGTATTTTGATTGTTTCCTTCAGACCTGCATACCATTCTCCTCCTTTGCATTTCCATGGCCCTTTTGGTTCTTCTCCCATGATACTGACCTTGAACTTCCTTGTATCATAAACTGCGTGTGTGTTCTCACGGAAGGGGTGGTCCTGGCAGCATAGCCCTAAACACTGGACAGGTGACCACTTATTTGATCAATATAGGAAAACCTCAGATGCCATGAAATCAACAAGTTTAAAAACTCTCAGCATGGCACAGTGACTCAACAGACCAGTTACTGAAAATAGTCCAGTTGGAACAGTGTGGGGAGACTACTTATGGGTCTTAAGTTGGTAGAGTCAGTTCAACAGACATTTGAAGAGCATCATTTCATGCTAGTCTCTGAGCTAAGATGTGGGAGCACCAACATGAATTGATATAGATTCCCTTAAAGCTTTTAGAATTCAGATGAGACTTGAGTGGAGAAAAGCAAGAAAGGTGTTCAGGCAGGCTTCAGAAAGAGCACAAGTATAGGCATAGTTAGGAAGGTTCAGGAATTGAGGTTGTCTAGAAAAAAAAAGTCCTTGTTCTAGAGCAAGAGAAGTAAATTTGAAGTGAGAGGCTTCAAATTACACAGGTTTAGGGCACCAGAACGAGAACTTTATTTCAGGCTTTATTCTATAGACATTGAGGAGCTTGTGGAAGGTTTGAATGAAAGACGGGCAGAAGTAGTAACAAAATTAGATAATACATTTCTGTCTTTTCTCTGGTATTACAAATTTCTTGAATCTAAGTTTGAAAAGATTTGAATTAAAAGGACAAATCTTCTCAACTTACGTGTCGGACACTTTTCGTAGTAGTTGTATAATATTGAGCTTTTATTAGTTGGTACTAAGTAAATTTTACAGCAAGTGATAGGCAGTTATTGACAGGCAGCCATTCAGCTCTTAATCATGTACTCTTCACTTGAGTAATGTTTAAAGTATTAAATTTTTTCTTTTAATGATTTTGTGCATCATGAACTTGATGTAGTCTCAAAATATTTATGAAATTAGATATTGTTACATGTGACCCATCCCATAGGTGAATGGAAAATAGAAACTTAACATAATTCATAAATTGAAATATTCAGTTTCATCTGTACTCAGATTGAAACCATAAAAGAATCAGAATGACTATAGGTTTATGATTGTCAAATTTACCGCCATAACTACAAATTTTCTAACAACCATATCCACATCAGTATTCTTGTAAGGTTTGTAGCTTCTTTGCAAGCAGGTTTGAATACTCACCATTACCACATAATGGTTAACTGGTCTTCTCTGCATTTTAAGGAAGACATGAATATTGTTAGATTTGTCCCCAAATAATTGCGTGTCAGATTATTTTAATCAACAAGGAAATCTGAGTATGAAATTGGGGATAGAAATTCAATAACACTTATAAATAACTTGATCAAAAGAAATATTATCTATTTCTTGACATTGAGTTTCTGATGTTTTGCTTTTTATATGTGATTTTAAAAAACAATCAATCAACCTGGTACTTCTGTCCCCTCATGTATGACAGAAAGTAGCCATGTGACTGAATTCCTTACTAATTGGCTGTCATGTATTGTTACTTGGCAGATGCCAGGAATCCAAGGACTAAACAGACACACGGTGTATTTCAAAGCACCTGTGCCAGGAGATGTTGCCAATTCAGAGAAACCCCACCCTTCCAGATCTAAATCCTGGAATTGTGCTAGGGATTCTCATGGATAAATGCTTGGATTAAAGTAGATCTGGGAAAGAGAATTAGAATTTTAAGTAAGTACTAGGGCTGGATAGCTGTCCAAAGCCTCTAAGGCCCTGGAGATTATGAGAGGGAATCTCTGGAGATCTGGAATAAATCGTATGTATTTTTACAACGCATGTTCTCTAGCCTCTCCTGTAGCAAGTGTCTCTACCTCTCCCCTCAAACAGTGTGGAACCCTCATCATATGACACCAGCTTTTGGAAATGGAAAGATATACTTCTACTTTAATGTGTTTTAGCAATTAACACCTTCAGCCAAAATGCATTGTGCCCACCTCATCTCCCAATCCAGACATATAACTTCTTAAAGTACCATAGCACTGTCAATGATTAGCCCAATTTGTGTTTAACCTGTACAATCTGAGCTTCCATGGCCTTGAAATCTACCTGATCACAACAGTTTATCTGAATGAGCCATCAGTAGAGCCAGGAAATCTATATTTATTAATTCTAGACATTCTTATGTTTTTAAAAATAAATACCCAATAAGATGTAAAATAATGACTTGTATTATCTCCATGTTAACACTTCCACTTCAAAGTCTAAACAGACCAAGGTTCATACTGTGTGAACAGAAATATCTTAGCATCAAAAAAGAAAACTTTCTTGATAGAAAGGAAGTGGTCACAGATCATCCCAGCCAAACTGTCAGAGCTTTGAAATACAGTCATTAAGTGAGATGCTAAGATAAAGGATAAAATAAGATCAACCTAAATGTTTCAGTCTAGTTAAATTGATTTGTCTACTAATTACAAATTTCACTTTTAGGAGAATAGTTTTCTTGTTTTAAATAACTGTATAGAGTTGAGTTATTATAAGGCATTTCCTACTGTTTTGTCGCCCCCCCCCCCACTCCCCACCCCAAGTTCCTTTCCTGCTCTTCTAGAACTGGCTCTTGCTGATTCCCAGCACTATAGCTGGATATTTAAATCCCAAGAGACTTGCTTATTGTTAGGTCAGTAGCCTGCTAAAAACATGCATAGGAAATTTGAAACACCTAGAGGCTAGTTTAAAAGCCCCTTGCTGCTGACATTTTAGTTAGAATTAATGGACTGTTTGGATACTGAACTCTAGTTTTAAAATACTGGAATTTTTAGGATGACTTTCAAACCTCTGAAGTCATTTGACCTGGTGTTGGATATTCTGAAACATCAAATGAAAACTAAATCCACTCTGGTGTTGGCAGGCAGCCGTTGTGCCTGTCAGTGAATTAGAATTGTTGGAATACCATCCATCTACTTGAGCATGAATCAGAAAATTAGGGAAGGAAAGCCTGATGTGTGGAGGATATGCTACCATCTCTGAATATGGAGATAAATGGTTGTGTTATTAGGAAGAAGCACAGATTTCATTAGAGGAGCCTATTGAGTATAATGCTCTTGTGGCCAGAGCCTGTCCCCAACATTGCTGATGGATATTATTGATTCTTCTTAATTTTTAAAAAAATTATTATTAATTTTTAGAGAGAGAAGAAGGGAGAGGGAGAGAGAGAAAAACATCGATGTGAGAGCAGAACATCGATCAACTGCCTCCTGCATGCCCCCTGACGGGATCAAGCCTGCATCCTGGGCATGTGCCCTGACTGGGAATCGAACTGGCAGCCTTCTGGTGCCCAGGACGACGCACAACCAACTGAGCCACAACTGCCAGGGAGATTCTTATTTTTAAGTGACAGGGTACTCATTATAGCTCTGTGCTATTAATTTTGAAAGGTAGTTGTTAATTGTACAACACAAGAGGCAATATTATGAGCTAAATATTTCATATGTCATATTTTTTAATTACCAAAAGCAGTGACAAAAAATAAAACTCTATACTTGGGTCCTTTGAAACACTTCTGTATACCATTGCTGTGACACTTGTGTTCAAGTATATGTCATATTTATTTATGCACTTTAAGAATGTTAATTACAAAGCATTGCTTTGTGATTTAAATTGAAATTCTCCGGTGTTCATATTGTTACAAATTTAGATTTTAGTGCCCTGTGTATTATATTGTTAATTATAACTTTAGACTTAAATGTGGCCTGCTGCAATACATGTTATGAAAATAAAACCTGTCTGGAAGTTCAAAAACAATATAAGTGTATTTTAATAAAGACCTGGAGTATTGTTAAAATAATAAAACAATGAACTAGGAATATTGACTGAAACAAACAGGAAATTAGAGTGAAAACCAAGCAGAACTGATTTTTTTTTTACAATGAACTAACAAAAAGAAGTTTTAATGAACTAAAGAAGAATACCAGAACATTTCTAAATTTATAAAAATTAAATTCTTTAACTGATATACAGAATTAATTTAAAAATATTTAAGTACTATGTAACTTCTTGTAACACAGGATGACATTTTATGTCTTTTAGTCTTGTGATAAATTCTAAGTAGTAAAGAAGATTTGTTTTTTTATTCTAAGTGTTCATAAAGACACATAAAACATTTTTATGAACTCTTATGTCTCCTGTGTGTAAAGAAGAAAATCTTGGTATGAAATATAGTTTTAAGTATACTTACTCAGGATACTGAGCTCTTTGTGTTTTTTCTGTAATATCTCTTACAAAAGTTTGTTTTATGAGCCTTTTTTTTCTTTTCTTTTTGCTATCTAAGCTTTTTAAAATCCAAAAACAATATTTAAAAGGTAGAATTTTGTAAACTAATACTTTGGCTGCCAGATTATCCTCTCCTCCGTCTTGGCCATCAGTTTGCCTGTCTCAGAGGTACAGAGGAGGTCTGGTTACTGGTGACTGATTCTTCCACTCTTGCACAGTTTGCTGGGGGTTTTCCCTCAGAGGTGTGTGGTTTGAAAAAACTTTCTCCACCACACTTTTATTTGCATATTATTTAATTTTCTTTGATAATGCATCATACCAAATACCCACAGCAGTCAGACTCTAACCAAATGTAGTAATTAAAATACAACTCCTTAGATATACACTAAGTCCTCACTTAACATCATAGTTAGAGTCTATGACTTTAAGCAAAACAATGTATACCAAAACCAATTTACCACAGGCTAATTAATACAAACAAGAGTTAAGTTTCTGTGGCATCTCATCAATGTTATAACAAAATGACGTTGAACAAAATTATATTATTTGAGGATCTGCTGATGTTATCTGTGTGCCCTACTGAAATCCTTCGCAATAACAACAGTATTTTCCAGTTTTCTACCCCACTCTTTCTCGCCAGTCTGCAGTCTTCTTTCCTAGCCATCTTCCTAGTGGCCATCAATGGACCAAGTGTTAGGTCCTCTTCTCACTCGATCTCTCTGAGTGATTTCATTTCTGCCTGTGGTTTCACTACTGCCTCTGAGCACCAGAGAAATTACCTCTTGGATATCATAAAAACACATACTGTGTGGTTTCTCTTAGTTTAGTTTCTTCAGGAAAAAGAGCCTGAAGCAGACGGCTGTGTGTGTTACTTTACAGGGGATATAATCCCAGGAAGTAGAAAGAGGAACAAGGAAAATGTAGTTTGGTAGGGGACAGAGCCAATACATGGATAAACTATTGAGTTGTCTGCCACTGCCCAATCCTGTAGAATCATACCTCCTGAGAAATCTATAAACTGTGTTACGACTGTGCATTGTGAGAGGAAAACGACGAAGAATTTTTTCTCTAGTTCCTGTCTCCCATTGGTCAAAGATTGTCCCTACAACATATTACCCCCCTCCACACCCCCAGGGAGTTAATGGGGTGGTGTGCAAGTGGGGATCCAAAGCTATGTCAAAACAGATGTTGTGGAATGAGAGGCAAGAGCTGGTGAGAAGTTAGCACTGGTGAAACAGCTGAAATAAGACAAGTGAGGTTGAGAGAATCTCAAATGGTACATAAAAGATGTCTAGTATAATATACCCCTTTACCACACAGATTCACTCATGCCCTTCTGTGTTTTTCAACTAATGTCAGTCTCTTCGTAAATTCCTTGAAAGTAGTATCATTACCTGCTTTGTGCACTGCTCTGTCCCCAGCTTAGTACCTGCATCACGTGTTAGGAGATTAATAACTGCTTGAGGAATGAATTGTTACATGGATGAAGGAAAGTGAGGCATCAGGAGCTTTATTGCTCAATCTCATCAATTCTAAGATGCTTTTTTTCTTTTCAATATATTAACATTTCTAGTATCAGTTGCTTTTGGCCATGTAGCTATTGAGAGTTAGTTGCTATTGCCTGTGCATGCACACAAAAAACTTGCAAAAAGAGTGCCAGTAGCTTGGAAGAAAATTCCAGGGACAGAAATGGAGCAACATTTCAAGATACACTGCATCAACAATGCTTTTGATGACACAAAGGACTACATTTTGTAGAAAAACAGTCATCTTTGAGCTAAAAAGTGATATAGAAGGGTCGGACTCAGAATGTGAAGTTTTGGTAATAATTTTTTCCCACATAATCTTTAATTTGTGCTCAAGAGTGATATTATCATGTATATCACCATTATACTTATGAGAGCTGATTTACAGTAATAAGTATAGAATAATTTTTGTGGTAAGAAATCACTTATAGTTTAATTGGGCAAGTTTTTTTCTTAGTGGTTCATAAAAATCATGCATCTTAATTTTATAATCAATAAAATACAGTATTATGCGTTGTCTTCAGGGCTTCTGTTAACATATGTGGCATTTTGAGTGAATTAGAGGCATTCCTTTCTTTAGGCCAAAACAGCCTTACAACCGGATGTAAGGTGTGGTGAGGAGAGCACAGGCTAGATTTCAGTTCCTCTCCACCAGATGCCGTTGGGTAGGGGAGACCAGCACTACCATGTAGGGCAGCTTCGGCTATCCTTATAGTAATGTAAGTTCAATAAAGAATAATTTTATCTTAGAATTTAGAAGAGAGCATTATATATATTTTTAGATATTGTTGTCACATTTTTAATGGTATGACATAAAGAAAGGTTATATAAAAACTTTGTATAGCAAAGTAAATATCAAATCAATGTTCAGAAGAGTAAGTTCCTATTTTTAAAAATCATTCTCTTTAAGATAGTTTTTTCTAATGGACAAATCTATTTGAGAAGTTTTTATCTGTGAATATCAGGGTGTTTCTGAGTAGACAGGAAGTCTAGCAGAATTTAATTTTGATTGAATCTGTCCAGGTCAGTGACCTCATAATCTTTTCAGAATGAAGCTCTGGTGGTGAAGCATTCCAACCCCACTTCTAGGAACTTTGGTCAACTCCTGAAAGGAATGCCTGGCTTTGATGGTTGATGTATATGTTTATATTCATGTGTTTGGTAATGTTTTGTTTGACCATATACTCTGAAACTACTTTTCACACTGATTGTGTTAAAATTTTAATTTTTACAACCTTACTTTGTCCAGCAGCAGCTAAACCTAATTTACCCACTATAATTAAGATTATGAATATAATTAAGAATCTACTAAATTAATACTTTTTATGCATGACCTACCATAAGGATTCTGATAGGAAACTAATTAGGAACGATATTAGATCCTGTTGTGGGAAACATTCAGACTTATAGTAACATTAAGTACTTGGATTTCTACATACCTTCTAATTAACTGAAATGAATTTCTATTACGAATTGCAAAGTTTATCATTTATGTTTTGGTTTATAATTTATATTCAAATGTATCTAATTCTGTGTAAAATATCTTTTCCTGTTTATGATTCTTTTCTTCATCTCCATCCTCATTGTAGTATAGACAGAAGTGCAGTTTGTATGTAGTAACCTGATCTCTAAATTGCTGTCTGGGAGCATAGGTAATTATAAGAGATTAGAGGGGAAAGCTGCAACTCAAGAGATTAGGAGAGGAAGTCAGGCAGAACCAGGATCTGTGGTACCTGCTGGGAAAAATAATGTCTTTTAGTGCACACCTCCTTCTGTTTACTTCCTCCTGCAGCTTCTCAGAGTTTACCATAAACTTAATTTTCTAATCTTTTCTTAGAAGTGTGATGTGTTATCCATCATCCAGAAGAATCCATAGTGTTCTGTTACCTCTTGCCTTACTACCTAAAGGTATGCCATTATAAAAATACATGAGCCAGAAGAGTTTAAACTGGAAGAATTTAGGGTAACTATCACAGAGTTCCAGGATGTTAGAAATATTCCATCGTAATTGCATATGTTGCATCTAAAACAATGTACAAGTAGAAAACATCCTGTGAATGAAAGGGTCCATTGGGGATTTTTATTGTTAGCCACATTTTTAGATATCAACAAACTGCTTACATGGATTTCTTAAAATTTAAAGATAAAAAACAGATTATTGTTTCTTTTGCCCATTTCATCCCCATTAATTAGTACTAAATCACAAAATGGTCAAGAAATGTAGGAGTTCAATCATTTGCTTCTCATTGTCAACTCATTTAAAAGCTTGGATAGGATGAGAATGAGGAGCTGTGCAACTTTGTGAGCTTTTTAAATACCTGATTATATTTACTCTTTCAACCACTGCCCATTACTTATAATTAAAAGACAGTTATCCTTTTTTATTTTTCTTGACTGGGAAAATCTAATATTTTTAGTATGTGACTAGATCTGAGATTCTAACAGTTCCAGTAATGCTGCAGATTATTTTCCTGGGAGACGGAAGGGCAAGTAGAATCAGTCACACATCATGGTTAATGAGTTCTAAAAGTTTATCTCATATAACCCTGTTTTGAATTAACTAAATAATCCAGTAAGCAGTGTTTTTAATATCTCAAACAGGGAAAGATTCAAAGCTGGCTAACAATGAAATTTCCCATTTTTCACTGGCAGGAACCCCAGCCCCATAATGGGGAAGTTCCCACCAGTACGAAGGCCCCACATGGGGACCCCTCCCATAGTGAGGAAATGTATCCCCGAAGAGGAGTCCTCCTGGCCATTGGGCCCACTGCCACTCTGCCACGTGAGTACAGCAATGGCTTTGAGGACCTCAGCAATTTTTTCATTTCTTAGTGGCCATTTGTCTGATATGAGAATTAGCCAGACCCTCTCACTTTTCACCCACTTAAACATTTCAGAAAAGGAGAGATAAACCTCCTTTTATCCCTTTGCTTCTTTTTTGCAAGTTTAGTGAAAATTTATTTGGATAAGAGGTTAGGGTTATTGGTTAAGACTCAGTTAAGTGTAGTTAGTGAAACAGTCCATTGCTATCTAGAGCAACACTGTTTCGTAGAACTTTCTGCAGTGATGGTAATGTTCTGTATCTATGCTTTCCAGTATCTATGCTTTCCAGTACAGTAATTACTAACCACATATGACTACTGAGTACTTGAAATGTAGTGCAACTAAAGAATTTAATTTTTAATTTTATTTCATTTTAATTTAATTCTCCATATGACTAGTACCTACTAAATTAGAGAGTGAATGCCTACATTTAATGCTGCATGCCTGAGATACCTAGATTCTTTGAACATTTCTACAGATGTGCCTCTTTACCTCTGTTTCTTTAATAACCCCCCAAAAAATTTTTCCTTGTATTATATTATTATAAATATGATTATCTAATAGTAAGGAAATACTTAAGTTAAAAACTCTCATTTCAAAATGTATTCACCCATATTGCCCTTATGTCGTTTTAATTGCTTCATGATATTAAGAAAATTTATTCAATCTTAAAATTATGAAGTAATATCTATTTAAATAATCCAAGCTTTATTTTCTCTTTACATGCTTTAATTTGCAACTTTAATATATATGTAGAAGTAATTACACATATTAAAATAACTTTTCCACTTTATTATTTCTTTTTAATGAGACTATAAAATATCCTACATTAGTACAGTGTGTGCAGTGCTATTACCAAACATTAAAATTAACATTTACTTATTATAATACAGCACTTATAAGTTTCTGAGTTTGGTCTGGTAGGTGGGTTACTGAAATTACAGATTAATTAAATTTATAGTTTTAACTGCTGAGAGTAAATGTCCTTTCACTATTGGTTTATCAATAGAAATTGCTTACATCATTGGGCAATTATTAAAAATTACTTACATCATAGAATGTTAATAAGGAAAATGATGGGAGTGGAGGATATATGGGAACTCTGCCATCTAAAATTTATTTTTTTAAATTACCTCAAATTTTGTCATGCTCTCCACTTTTTAAAAATTTATCTTTATTGTTGAAAGTATTACAGATGTCGCTTCTTTTTCCCCCCATTTACCCCCCTTCCTCGACCCACTACCCCCACCGCACACACACACACACACCCCGCCTTCACCACGCTATTGGTTATGCATATATGCATATAAGATCTTTAGTTTATTTCTTCCCACCACCCTGTCCCCCTTCCCTCTGAGGTTTGAGAGTCTGTTCCCTACTTCTGTGCCTCTGGATGTATTAAAAAAATTTTATTGATTGATTTTGAGAGAGAAACATCTATTTGTTGTTTCACTTATTTATACATTCATTGGTTGATTTCTGTATGTAACCTGACCGGGGATTGAACCTGCAACCTTGGTATATCAGGATGGTGCTCCAACCAACTGAGCTACTCGTCCAGGGCTTCCATACTCTCCATTTATATTTCTTAATTTAGCTGTGTGTGCATCCAAAATAAAAATTATTAGATCCATAATGGATAGTACTTACATGAGTATCACTACATGACATCTTCAAAATATCCCTGACAGATAACTATTACCATAATTGTACAGATGAGGAAGCTGAGGCATGGAATAAAGAGTAATTTGGCCAGGGTTACTTAGCTGGTAGAATCAGTGGCAGAATCAGGATCTGAATCCAGGAAGGTAGTGTTTTTAACCACTACACTGTGTCACTTCTTAAGGAGTCTTGATCATGCTATATAAGATTTGGTCTGTCTGCTATCAGTGTAGCAGGACTAACTTTCCACTATAAGAAATTTGAAATAAAGTAATACCCTGGTAATAAATCACTTTTACAAGTCGAAACAATATGGAATTATGCTTTATTTCTGTTACAGTGATTCAGACTTTATTCTCATACAATGGTTATTTTTATGAATGAGGAATATGTATTCTTCTGACAAGAAACGTCTGTGTTAGTGGTGTGTTTCTTTTTTTAATTTTATGGCTTCATTAAGACACACAATACAATATACAGATGATGTATTGTAGAATTGTGTACCTGAAACCTGTATAATTTTATTAACCAATGTCACCCCAATAAATTTAATTTAAAAAAACATAGTAACAAAGAAAGAATAAAAGAGGAATACCTAAAGGGTAGGGGAAATTGATGTGGTTGGTTATTTCATAAAGACAAAATTTTTGAGACTTAAGTTTTTAAGGAACTTAAATTATTACAGTGTTGTTTTACCATATGTTTTAACTGCTGAGAGTAAATGTCCTGCTGAGAGTAAATTTAACTGCTGAGAGTAAATACAGTGTTTTGTTGTACCATGTGCCTGTTACTGTTATTCTTCCTGGACATTAAGTTATAGATATTTGAGTGTTAAAATTTAAATTGGGGAAAAGTTGATGGTGAATTTTCAACATTTCTTTGAGATGTTTTCATGGGGCTTGAAAAGTGTTTTTGTTTTTTGTGGAGTTTTTTGCCTGAAAGTAGGGAAGAAAAAAGATGAAGTTTGTTACAGAGTTCAAAAATTGTTGCAGATGGAATATATTGGTTCATCTATTATTTAATGAATACTATATGCCCACTAGTGTATTAACACCTTCAACAACATATCATTAGCTGCTGCATGGATTTAATATCATGCATTTACTTGTCAGCTAGAGACATAATGCTAAATTCTTTAAGGGAACTTGAGTTAAAAATAGGTGCCATTCTTACAGAATCATTTTTTTTCTGTTGTTGGTTCACAAGGAAGAGGAAGTGTTGGTTTATACTTCTGAACCAACTGACAATTCTCTGTTGACTCTTGAAAATTATTTGAATTTGGAGGATGGGGCTTTCTTGCTAAGAATGTAGCCTATAATTAAGTAATTAAAATGTTATTAATACCTTCAATAGGCTGGAATTCCCTCCTGAGCTTATTACAGAGTTGCTGGTTATCTTTTAAAGATAAATATCAGAGTAAACAGGTAGGATGTCTGCTATAAAATAACCTCAAAGTACAGTTTTCTGTCTTTTCAGTTTCACATTTCTGATATATTTGCAAATTGTATAAAATTACAGTGCTAAGTCCAGGTACTTAACTTGTAGAATTATAGGCTACTAGAACTTAAAGGGAAGAATAAGAGAGACATGTTTTCCTTTCCTCAGCTTTGTGTTCTGTTTGAATATTTTATAAGCAAATGAAATTTTTAGATGCTCATTAGCAGCTCTTAAATTTGATTGATTTAAATACTTTCTAAACTGATTTTTATAATTTTTGTAGTACTTAAATGTACTTCTCTCATACTATGTTTATTAGTTATTAATTTATAATAATTTCTATTAGAAAAGAGTTTATTAATTTTAGAACAAAGCTTCGAAAAAGAACAGTTTATTTTAGATGATGCTACCCACAAAGAGAGCCCCTATTTAAAAAGCTGAGAGCTGGGTTAGACTTTCAAGGGCATCTCATATCTGAATGCTTTCCATCTGCCCTCTGAAATCTGATTTAAGTCTCATGTTCTACCTTGTGTCTTCTTTAGTCTCATAAAGAACTTCAAGACAAATTATGGAATAAGTTGGCAGAAAACCTAAGACAACAGAGTTGTAGGCTAGAGGATGTTAGCAAGCAGATGTAATGGGAATAAACATTCCTCATAGTGACTTCACTTACACAGAGTACAATTAAGAACTGTCACCTCATAAACTAGAAAACAGACTGTGCCCACCCTGCTATCAGGATAATCAGAAGGGTCTCTTTCATGTATGGGTAATGTGTAGGTGTGTTTACATGAGAAATCATGTGTTAATACACCTAGAGTAACAACTTGTTTAAAGCTATATTTGAACTATGTGAAAGTCTTCAGATAACACACTTTTTTTTTCATTAATTTATTTTTGTTACAAATGTTTCTCCTTTTCCCCCCATTGACACCCTCCTCCTGATCCCACCCCTCACCCCCATCAGAGAAAGAGAAAGACAAGTATCACATGATCTCACTTATTTGTGGAATATAATGAACAAAATAAGCTTCAGATACCACACTTTTAAACTGCATACAAGTGCAAACACTAAAATAAAGCATCTCCCTTTAAGTTGTCATACAGTATATTTACTAATTTAGCTGCAGTTGGACTCAGAGTGTGAACACTGCACAGAAAATATTAGAAACATTTTTTGTCTGCTTGACTTACATTTTGCATTGTGCTTTGCTCTTTAATGGCTGTGTCAGATTCTGAGAAGTCATTGAGGTCAGGTATGGAGACTTGGTTCCGAAGGAGTAGGAGAACTCATGAAGATGGCCCTTTCTGCCATACCAAGGCCTATCCTTGGCAGGAACAGCTTAATGCAGGTTTTGCTCTGTCCTCTTTCTGGGCGAAGACCAGAAAAGTTAGATTTCCAAAGGCTTCCCAGCATGCAAAGCAATGGAGAATTGTTGTCAACCAAGCTATAATTAAGTTTTCGACTACCCAACTTAATTGTCATTATCTAACTCTACTACTAACTACCAAAAGGAAATGTCCTTAGTGTCTACCAAGCCAGTAAAGTAAATGTCAGTAAATTAAAAGTTAGATAATTATGAGTTGTCTGTGGCTTGTGTGCATTATGATTTGACAATTCAGATTTCCATCTCATTTTTTTTGCAAATGGTGTTTGATGACCTTCCTTTGGATTCAATTTTCCACCTTAATTATGGGGCCACAGTCATTTAAACTAAACACAGATCTGTGTTTACAAATTACAGACTTCTATTACGTTTTAAAACCTGCCAGATTGTTTTGTTTTGTTTTGTTTTTTAATCCTCACCTAAGGATATTTTTCCAAATATCTTCAGATAGAGTGAGAGAGGGAGAGGAAGAGGGAGAGGGGGAGAGAGAGAGAGAGAGAGAGAGAGAGAGAGAGAGAGAGAGAGAGAGAGAGAGAAACACTGACATGAGAGACACATGGACTGGTTGCTTCCCACACGACCCTGACCAGGGCAGGGGATGAACCACAGCCAAGGTACGTGCCCTTGACCGGAATTGAACCCACAACTCTTTGGTCCGCGGGCCAAAGCTCTAACTGCTGAGCAAAACCGGCCAGGGCCTTTTTTTGTTTTTTAGATAAGCAAATCTACCCATGGGAAATTGCATAAGGGCCAACTTTGGCTCCTGTGAGTATTGTTCTTAAAATTTATTTTCCTTTCTTCAGTTATTTTGTAGCTAATAAAACAAAATATTTTTTTTCTTTCATAGCATTCTGCTCCTAAGCATTGACAAGGCAGATGTAGCTAAGAAAGATGAGAATACTAAGAACAAAACTTGTAAATGACACAGTCGAATTACACCTAAAATTATTTCAGTAAGCATTAAAGACTGCTTAATTAATAAATTTTAGTTCTCCAACATCGAATCATGAGAACATAAGTTAGTGGTGAAAGAACCATAATGTTTTCACAAATGCAGACACATTTGAAACATATGAAACATTGAAATTAACCAAAATATGAAGGGGGGGGAGCTATTGCTACTGTTATAGTAGGGGAGCTATATAAACACCCCCAGGAACTCTGCAATAACCCTTGTAGTGCTTTGAGTTCTGTTATACAAACTCAGCATGTGAGCAAATTATTCGTGCCTTGGGCCATTTTATGTTGTATGGGAAGTTTCTGGAGAAGGTCCACCAGCTGGTGTAGAAAGCTGTTTTGCCTGTTTTAATTGCATATTCCTTAGAACTTTTGTGGTCTGTAAAAACCACAGACCAGAATGAAGTCCCCTTTTGTCAGCATACTTTCTATATAATGAATTTAAATATTTGTGTTAGTTTTAAATATTGAAAAGGAAAAGAAAAGAAATAAAATGTACTTTGTGCATTCTGAATAACTAAGTTTTTTTTTATTTCTCTTTAATTTCAAATCCTGTGAGTTTGGGTAGGGGTCAAGTGCTTATCTACATTTTCCAGATGAAGAGTCCTTGGCAGGGGGATTAAATGACTAAACTGGCTGTCACCGTACATGGTGGTGCTAGGTAGCAGAAACTCAATGGATGACACTTCGGGAGTTATTTTTATGATTTGGACCAGATGTGACTGGTTGGCTCTCTTAGCCACTGAGCTGCCTCTTAGAAGTCCTTTGACACACAGTTGGAGTTAGTGTGAAAGCCAACCATTCAAGATAAAGTACTTCAGAGAACACTGGAGTTGAATTCAGAAGACCTGAGTCCAAGTCTCTGCTAAATCACAACTACAGCCACGCACCATATAACGATGTTCTGGTCAGTGATGGGCCACATGTACCAATGTGATACCACAATATCCTGATGGAGCTGAAAATTTCCTGTCACCTAGTTATGCTCTAGCCACCGTAATGTAGTACAACACATTCCTCAAGTGTTTGTGACGATACTGGTGTAAACAAATTTACTGTGCTGCTAGTCATATAAAAGTACAGAGCATACAATGACAGTAGTAGACTGTACCGTCTATATTTATGTTAAGTGCACTCTGTAATGTTTGCACAATGACGAAATTGCTTAACTCATTTCTCAGAACGTGTCCCTGTCGTTAAGTGGCACATTACTGGACCTCGATTACCTTGTAGAAATTGTTCCTTTTGGCCTGCCATACAGAATGCTATTGCAGAGGTGGTTTAGCTTAATGCTCAGGCTCAGAACCTGGCTCTACTACCTGTTTCTGCTTCTTCAGGCTCTCAAAATCTACAGTGATCCCCTTTTATCCATGGGGGATATGTTCCAAGACCACCAGTGGATGCCCGAAACTGTAGATAGTACCAAACCCTATATATCATTGTTCTTTCCTATACATACATACCTATGATAAAGTTTAATTTATAAATTAGGCCGAGTAAGAGATTAACAACTATAAAATAGAACAATTATAATAATTTACTCTAATAAAAGTTTTGTTAATATGGTCTCTCTCAAAATATCTTAGTTTTACTGAACTTAGCTTTCTTATGATGATGTGAGATGATAAAATGCCCGTGTGGTGAGGTGAAAGAGATGAATGACACAGGCATTGTGATGTAGTGTTAGGCTACCGTTGACCTTCTGACAGTGTGTCAAAAGGAACATCATCTGCTTCGGGTGATCCTGGATCTTCACGTTGTAATGATGTCAGTGGCTGCATGACAGAGACAGATGATGTTGATGGTTAGGGAAATTTAATGTTTTGGGATTCTAGTTGACCATAGATAACTGAAACCATGGAAAGTAAAACCATAGATAAGATGGGACTACTGTATGTGATTTTCAATGTATGATACGCCCTCTGTAGCTGACAGCAGCCACAGCAGGTAATGCTACTGCGGCTGCTTATTGTTATTACAATCAATTAGATGTGTTTCACGGCATGCTGTAAACTATATTGCTATATAATCAGGAGATAAAATATGTAGATAAATACCTATAATATAAAGTAGATGAGCATAATCTAAAGTTCTTTGGTAATTACAGAAAGGAGAGATTATTTCTATCTGGGTTGTCATGGCAGTGTTCTTGGAAGAGGTGGTTTTTGAGCTTGGCCTTAAAGGATATTTAAGATTTGGACATGCCAAAGCTGGAGGAATTGAAAATAGTGAAGGGCATTTCAAGGAGCAGCAAAAAGCATGAACAAAATTAAATGTTTTATTACTGTGTTACTATATTGATTTCAAGGAATCATTACATTTCATTCATCATTTGGCCATATACCTATGTCTATATGAATATAGCCTACTGTTTTAGGTACTGAAAATTCTTACGATATTATGTAATTCATAAACTGCTCTTAATTTCCATAGAAAATCAGTAAGATAGGTTTTGTTATTCCCATGTCATGGTAGGGAAACTGAGGCTCTCTAAGCAGTGATTGGTAGAAAGGGAAAACCACTTTACAAGCACTGAATTTCATGTATTTCACAGCAGTACATTTCCTCTGTTAGTCTTGTAGAAACATTTCAAGCCCATCCCATATGGCCCAAAGTTGCTTTCTTATAATGTGTGCCATGTTCAGAAGGGCTGGAGAAACAGTTTAGATCCCCATGTAAATCCAGCACCACTACTCTAAATGTAACCCTGAACCCACAAGTTGCTAGTGATAGTATCCAGAAGGCAGCCACAAAGCAAGTGTTCTTATTAACACTGTATGTGATTGCTTCATTTTGCCATAGTTAGCTGAAGTTTGCTAGGTAGCTTTGATGATAGAGGAATCCTGTTCTTGATTCTTGACTCAGAGATATTTGGAAAAAAGAAATAAGAATTTTTTTATATATTGCTATTAGGAAATTATAAATTTATAATAGTCAAATAATTATAATAGGCAGCTATTTATAGACCATAGTACTATCTCTCAGAGCAATTTTCTCCTTACCATTAGTATGATTTCCTTTTTAAAAGATTTTTAATGTAGATAAAATATTATGACTTGATTTATTATTTATTTTAGTTGATGTATAAGCCACAAAAACTTGTTTTTAAAAATCAAATCTCCAAGACAGATATTTCTGATATTAGAAAAATACAGTCTATTTTCTATGATTGTGCTATTGCATATTTGTTACATTTTAAATATAAGGCTAACATATTTCTGCTTGAAATGTCTTGATTACATTGCATATTCTGAAAACCCACACTATTCCAATAAAACTGTTACTTCAAGAGTAATATGACTATATGAAGTGACATTTATATTAAATGTGATTTTCATCTACTGCATAGGGTTTTCTGAAATTATAACAAACTGTAACTCCATCCAGTTCTGGTTGTGTTGTAAACTTGGGAGTGAACTGAAATGATTTGTCATAAATATACCACTGTGGGGTTTCTTTGGAATACATTGTAACATATTTTTCACTTTTAATAATACAAGATTAGCATCATTCAAGATGAAATATTATAGTGTTATGCAGCATAATTCAAAAATGAATCTCTGATACTGTCACTGTATTATATGATTTTTAACTTGATGTCTTCATTGTCTAACACTTTCTCTGCTTTATATGCTGCTTATTCTTAATATTGCTAAGAATTATATGTGAATCTATGCTTTTGTTTCCAATGTGTACCAAGTATCAAGAACATTTGTTACCATTTCCGAAATGAAGTAGTACATTTAAGCTTCCAGTCTTAAGTAGAGCACAAGCTTAAAATGCTAGTTCTGAAACAAATTTCAGAGATTTTAAATTTTACCTTAAAAGACCAGTGAAGCCCTGGCCAGGTAGTTCAGTTGGTTGGAATGTCGTCTGTCGTCCCGTACACCAGAGGGTTGCAGATTTGATTCAGTCAACCAGTGTTTTTCTCTCATATCGATGTTTCTTTCTCTTTCTCTCTCCCTCCCTCCCTCTCCCTCCCTGCCTCCCTGACTCCCTCCCTGCCTCCCTGACTCCCTCCCTCCCTCCCTGCCTCCCTGCCTATCCTTCTCCCTCTCTGTCTGAAAAATCAATAAAAACATATCCTTGGGTGAGGATTAAAAATAAATAAAAGACCAATGAATTTTCACTTTGACCTCTACACAGGTGTATGACAATGTGTGATGAAAAAAGTACAACTTCTCACAACTTTTACTTGCTATGCATGACCAACTCTGAGTCCTCAGATGTTTCTACTCCAGTTCAGGAAACGTCTGGACTTTCCCTACTCCTATTTGCTAGGCACACACTAGTCTAGGGAGACGGGTGAATGAGGGGGATTAGGGAGAGGACAAGAGTTAAGTGATACCTGGATCACTTCTAGGTTAAGGAAAGGACCAGACCAGTTCTTGGCCAAATATCAAAATGGAAAATTTCCTTTTCATGCATTCCCACCTCATCTTTTGCATCTCTCATTATCTCTTATATTCCTGTTTATCTTTCCATATCAAAGATGAGTTCTTTTATAGCATAGAGTAACTGTCACAATCAGGGACTCTGGAGCAATTTAGCAGTGTGACCTTGAGCAAATTACTTAACCTCTCTATGCCTCAGTTTCCTTGTTTGTAAAATTGCAATGGTGTTTAATAGTACCCCATTCCAATTGGGATGTAAAGTGTTTGTAACAGTTCCTAGCATTTAGTAGATGCATAAAAATGTTAGTAGTAGTGCCTGGTAGGGTGGGTCAGTTGGTTGAAACGTCTTCCCGTACACCGAAAAGGTTGCGGGTTCAATTCCTGGTCAGGGCACATACTTAAGTTGTGGGTTCTATACCCACTCAGGGTTCATTCGGGACACAACCAATTGATGTTTCTCTCTTACATTGCTGTTTCTCTCTCTCTCTCTCTCTCTCTCTCTCTCTCTCTCTCTCTCTCTCTCTCTCTCTCTCTCTTTCTCTCTGTGTGTGTGTGTGTCCTCCCCTCCCCTCCCCTCCCCCCTCTCTGAAATAATGAACATATCCTCGGGTGAGGATTTAAAAATTAAATTAAAAAATTTTTAAATGCACCCTGGCTGATGTGGCTCAGTTGGTTTGGCATTGTCCAGTGCGCTGAAAGGTTGCTGGTTCAATTCCCGGTCAGGTCACATGCCCAGGTTGCTGGCTCAATCCCTAGTGGGGGGCATGCAGGAGACAGCCGATCAGTGTCTCACTCTCATATCGATGTTTCTCTCTCTCTCTCTCTCTCCCCTCTTCCTTCTTCTCTCTCTAAAAATCAATTAAAAAGTATTTAAAAATAAATAAATAAATAAATAAAATGTTAGTAGTGGTGATATTAAAATGTTCTTATTGCAAGTTAGATGGTTATGACTATTTATGGGGGAGGCTTGACATACGCACCTAGAAGAGGCTCAATAAATGTTTCATTTATTAAATGTTCTATTGCTAAAAAACCTGCCTTTTCTTATAAGTGCTTCTTGCTCAAAATTACCTGTCTGTCTTTTTCCCCCTTAAAACTTTAATTATTTCAGTATACACCCTCATAAGGGTGCTAAAAGAGAAACGATAATAAACAACTAAACCAAACCATACTAAGGCAGGAATGACTAATGGCCCTAGGAATATTTTCTATTAAATCATAATGGCAGAATTCTGGGCAACTTGGAACTAGAAAACAAAATCCGAGCCTATAATCTGGATGCCTGAGTCAGTTTATCTTCTTACATCAGAGAAGATATTGCCATACTGTAAGCCACGAGATATCCAAGACTCAGTTTATACCACAGATTGATTCCTAGTAACTAGGAATAGTCATAACCATCACCCCAGGTCTCATGAATATTTATGGCACGGTGACTGGAGATGGCCTGACCTCCTGGCTCTCTAGGTGCCAGATGTCTGCAGAGGGGGCCCCAGAGTAGCTTCTTGATTTGATCAGTTGCTTTTTCCCCTCCTCAGTGTTTCTCTAAAATGTTTGGCTGGATTTTTTAAAATAGTAAAACTGCTTATTATTTCTTCTTAATTAACACCCAGCATAATATAGTAACCATTGGCTATAGCATTATGTTTTAGATTTAACCCATTTTCAGTTTATTCCAATATAGTTATATAAACTCCTTCATGTGTAGTGATGGTCATTTATTGTAACATAGCATGGTCCTCTGCTTTCAACTTGAGAGGAATTGATGTTAGCCATTTTAATTAAACCAATTTTAATTAATATGTTTAAGATCATACTGTTCTTGATAAATTAAAATGTGCAGAACATACAAACTGTGACATTGGGCTTCATTTTAAAATAGAATGTTGGATATCACTGTTGTGGCTATTTGATACCTCTGAAGGTTATAAAGCCCTGGCTTACATTTAGCAGAAAATCAACAACTCTGGTGAGGAGCTTAGCCCAGTGACATCACAAGTGAACAATCATCTATAGCAGTAATGAGGACAGTTTTTGAAGGGTAAGCCAGAATCTTACCTGTAGAGTCAGCAATTTTGTCAAAGTATTTTGTATCATTTATGGTAGATTGGCTGTTTAATCTGTTATTTAAAAGTACTTACAATTTATTTCAAGAAGACAAAATAAAGCCAGTATCTTCTTACCTTTAGTGAAAACACCTAAGTTATCCTGTTGTGTAACTGTAGTGATCTAAAATAATTCTGCTGTAGAGTAGTAAGCCTATCTAGAAATAACTGTTTAGCATCAAAATAACATCAACTTATTGACATAAATTTTTACATTTATTTTTAGGGCCTTCCAAACATAAGATACTCTTCTAGAACCTAATAAGGATGAAGATACGTAGCTATAGATAGACATATAGCTATATTCAAACAGTTCATTTAGAAAATTTATTTTATTATGCTGAAAAATACTCTAAATTCTACTTAAATCCAAAGCAAAACAAATTAATGATAACCTTAAATCAAAATTTAATTATATAATATCCATTTATTTATCTTAAAGTGTGAAACAAAAAAAAAGGTATGAGAGGAGGAGATGATGTTTTGAGAATACTTCTTCAGTTACTCTGATTACGGGAGAATTAAATAACCTTTCGAACTTCAGCTTTCTCATACACAAAATGTGAATAATACTTGTACTATTTACTTATTAGGGTTTGTGGTGAGACTCAAGTGAGATAATGTGTGAGAAAATGCTTTGGTAATTACCAAGTGATTTTCAAATGTATGTGAACTCTTAAATACAAATTATACAGTTACCAGTATAGACTCTAAGACTGCAACTGTATATCTATATTTTAGAAAATCACTTACGTCCTCTGAAGAGCAAGTATAGAAAGCAAATAACTTGAACTTTCATTGACACTGAAATTTTCATCTTAATTTTTCTCATTCAAAGCGATGTTGACTTCATGCTATTATTTCTACATATTATTTTTACTATTCAACTATTATTTCTACATGTCTTACCTTTCTTTTTTTAATCCTCACTTGAAGATACTTTTTCCATTGATTCTTAGAGACAGTGGAAGGGATGGGGGAAGGCGAAAGAGAGAGAGAGAGAAAGCGAGAGAGAGCGCAAGACAGAAAGAGAGAAACATCTCACATCGATTGATTGCCTCCCGCACACGCCCCGACCGGAGCCAGAGATCAAGCCTGCAACCCAGGCCTGTGCCCCTGACTGGAACTGAACCCACTACTCCCCAGTGTACAGGCCGACACTCTAACCACTGAGCCACGCCAGCCAGGGCTCCGTGTCTTATCATTTAATCTTCATAATAATACTGTGATGTAAATTATGTTATCCCCATTGAAGGAACTGAAACAGAATTGCTTTAAGAATTTTCTAGTCACACAGCTAATGTGTGGCAAAGCTAAGATAGAGTCCCAGTAGCTCTACTAGTCCCTGCAGTAGGTAGTTTGAATCACACTAGGTATAGTATAGTTCATCGCATATTAAAACTCCCCAAAGTCATAAATTTCTAGATCTATGGTCACGAAATAATTTTAAAACTGATGAAACTGTAACTTTTACACAAAAAGACCCATTATCTTTTACTAATTAATGGTACCCGACAAATTCATTACCTGACTTGAAGATGAAAGTGGATGGCTCTGGCTTCTCAGAGACCACCAGTGGTTATGCAGGGGCTGAATTGGAAATCCACTAGCCAGAACCAGAAATGTCAGCTGAAGGAACCTGCTAACTCCTACCTTTACTTTTGCTGCTCTCCAGGCCAGATCTGTAGAACTCCTTTTGTCCTTTTTCATCTTCAAATCCCACTCACCCTCAGCTTCTCAGCTCAAACACAACTGGCTTTTTTCTTTAACTGATGACAAGTATCGTCACATATTTAAATAATTACTTAAGCCAATTTATTTTTTTTCCATTTATAAAATTACTTTATTTTATTTTTTATTAATTTATTTTTGTTACAGATGTTTCTCCTTTTTTCCCCATTGACACCCTTCTCCCCATCCCCCCTCACCCCGTCCTCAGCTTTGTTGTCCATGTCCATCAGTTATGCATACATGCATATAAGTTCTGTGGTTTATCTCTTCTCTCCCCTCCACCTCCTCTTCTGAGGGTTGTCAGTCTGTACCCTACTTCCACATCTCTGGGTCTACCCTGTTCCTCAGCCTGTTATGTTCATTATATTCCACAAATAAGCGAGATCATGTGATATTTGTCTTTCTCTGCTTGGCTTGTTTCACTTAGGATGATACTCTCCAGGTCCCTCCATGTCGTCTCAAAGGATAAGAGATATTTCTTTCTTACAGCTGCATAGTACTCCATTGTGTATATGTACCACAACTTTTTTATCCATTCATCTACTGATGGACACTTGGGCTGTTTCCAGATCTTAGCTATTGTAAATAGAGCTGCTGTGAACATGGGGGTACATATATTCTTTCTGATTGTTGTTTTAGGCTTCTTATGGTATATTCCTAGAAGTGAGATCACTGGGTCAAATGGCAATTCAGTTTTTAATTTTTTGAGGTAACACCATATTGTTTTCCATAGTGGCTGCACCAGTCTGCATTCCCACCAGCAGTGTACTAGAGTCCCTTTTTCTCCACACCCTCGCCAACACTTGTTGTTTGATGATTTGTTGATGGCGGCCACTCTGACGGGTGCGAGGTGATGCCTCATTGTTGTTTTAATTTGCATCTCTCTGATGATTAGTGATGTTTACTTAAGCCATTTTAATTGAACACCTACAAAAGCCCTCCTGAACAGGAACTATCAAAGGAAAATGTATTCATTTAACTGTAACTGATATTTATGTAGTATGCCTCTCTTTTAATAAAATTTCTGGTTTGACTAAGTTTCTAGTCTCAGAGCATTCGTGTGCATTTATGAGTATAGGCACACATTCTTTAGAGTTGGGTAAGTCCTCATAACAATTTAAATAGTTAAAGAGGAATACCTTTTTTTATTTACCTTTATTGTTGAAAGTATTGCAGATGTCTCTTCTTTTTTTCCCCTATTGACCTCCTCCTCTCCTCTCCCTCCCACCCCCTTCACTGCACTGTTGTCTGTGTCCATTGGTTATGCATATATGCATATAAGTTCTTTGGTTTATTTCTTCCCACCCTCCATCCCCCCTTCCCTGTAAGGTTCCTCAGTCTGTTTCCTGCTCCCATGTCTCTGAACCTGTTTTGTTCGTCAGTTTATTTTGTTCATTAGATTCCACATATATGTGAGATCATGTAATACTTTTCTTTCTCTTACTGGCTTATTTCACTTAGCATAATACTCTCCAGGTCCCTCCATGCTGTCTCAAAAGGTAGGAAATCCTTCTTTTTTAAATTGTTCTCTTATTAGGACAGTACCTACAAAGATGTACCCAAAGTATGGTGCTTTACCACCAGGGGTGTGCAGAACAATTACTGGAGTACAGAAAGAAAACTTTTAAAAATTTATAATTACATATGTTAATTTTAATTTATATTGGGAAAAATGTTTAACTTGTACATCCAAGTCGTGATTTCAAGATTTTTAATTGAGGCTAAACTAGTTTTCTTGTGTGTTTTTTAAGGGTTAAAGTGTAGGTATTTTGCTTTTTTAAAAAATGTCAATTTAAAAACAAAACAAAACATTAAATGAAGGATACTCCATACAGTTAGTAATGAAGGATACTCCATACAGTTAGTACCTGAATAAGCAGGTACACATATAAATGATTTGTGGAAAATACTAGCCTATAATACATACAGTTAGCTCACAGCTCACTTTCTACAGTGGAAGTACATTATGTAGCAAATTCTTAATGATCCCTGACTTTGTGACAGTCTATAAATGAAAACTTTGGATTGGTTATTCTTTGCATTATAAAATAAGCTCTTTACAGAATATTTTTCCTTATTTCAAAATAACAGTTAATCTCTGAGTCTTGTTTCCTTATTTCTCTTACAACAGTGTATTTATTATTTGCCAGCTCTTTTACAATGAGAGAGGCACCATAGAGTTTTTACTATGATGTGTTTATAAGTTGAATGCAAAACAGCAATTATTTTTCCTGGTAGTTTAAATAAGATTTTACTATAGAAAAGTCTGAGATAAAATTTCAAAGCAGTTTTTTCTTGAAAAAACTATTTGTTAAGTAAAGTTGGCCACAAGGTATATGTAATGCTCTGCTAAATATGAAATGTATGCTCCATTGGGATTTCAAAGTAAATATTGGTCATATAAATACTTTATTACATGTGTTTATATTTTTAAAATTCAGCTGTAAGAGAAACCTCAGGATTACAGCATTTCTTTTTATGGCTTTTGGACTTTTATATGTGTTTTTCTCTTTGTGGTTATGTTTGAAAATAATTTAAGTAGAAGGCCTAAGATTTGTGCTTTGGTAAAGTTTGTTTGTTGCTGTTTTATCTATTGGCTTTAATTGAGAAACAACTGCCAGAAATGGGGTGGTTTTTGGAATCCAACTAACATAGTTTAGAATACTGATCCTCCACTTACCTGCCCTGTGACTTTGGGTAAGTTGCCTGACTGAGCTCAGTTACACCAACTGAAAATAAGGCTTAATAATCCGTACTTCATGGAGTTGGAATCAAGGTTAATGTGGAATACTATAAAGGGCTTAATGCAACATAGGAACAGAGTAAATGCATTTAGTAGCTATTAGTTTTATTTTCAGCAATCTACAATGACTCCATAAACTAGGTCATGTGACTTTGATATTCGCTGTACTAGGCAGCTTTCTTTCCTTGAACTTCTCCTACAGTCTCCTTACTCTTGGGAGCATTCTGGATTTTGCTACTCACCGTCTATTTTCAAGCCCTGTCTTCTGCCTTGATCAATCCTTTCTGTCCGTCCTGCATGTCATTTGCCCCTTTTATTTCAGTCTTTACTCCTGTTTTATCTGGAATCCCAGTTGATAGTACTGTTTTTTCTCTAATACAAGTCCTCTTCAACCAATAACTACTCAAAGCAGAGTACTCCAATTATAAGTACTCAAGGGCAAAGAAGACTGTATACTATAACTTTTCCAGTGTTACCTATAATTGTCTGGCATAATGCCATAAAAGAAAAAAAAAAAACATTAAATCAGACCCATTGAGAAACTGGGATAAAGTAAAATAAGAGCATGACACATTCACTGATGCATTGAGTTTGGGAATGGTTATACTACCCTAAGTAACTACCATAGTACTTTACTCATAACAGTCACAGGAAATAGTGAATAAAGCCTTAATGGAGGGAGGTACCTACCTACCCAGTAATGAAAATGCAATGGAGAAGAGAGGAAGAAATAACACAAAATCTCTAACGTCAGAAGACCTGGATTCAAATTGTATTACTCTAGTTGCATGATTGTGGGCAAGTCAGTTAACATTAGGTGTGAAATTGGGGGGATGGAGAAGAATGGGGAGCCAGACCAAACAACTAACCACGTATGTGCTCTTGATCAAGTCATGTATCTCTTGATTTCCTCAGCTCTAAATGATCACGATGAAATCCATCTCCCAGGGCTATTAGAACATGTGTGTATTGATGCCTGGTATATTGTGGGCACATACTAAGTTTGTTTATTTTTAAATAAACCTTTATGCATCTATATTGTTTCAGTAGTAATATGGGGGACTTGAGTTAGACAATCACCAAAATCACTTTGAGCTCTAACATTCTATGTTAGTTACCTCAGAGAGAAGATAATAGATGAAGGATGGATATTGTTATTTTTAAGCTCACTGGGAACTAACTTACCTGAAAGAAACAGTTGCAGCTAATAAAAAGAAGAAAAAATGGCTCTGGCCAGTTTGGCTCAGCGGTTAGAGCATCGGCCTGCGGTCCAGAGAGACCCAGGTTCGGTTCCCGTTAAGGGCACGTACCTCGGTTGCAGTTTGTCCCCGGCCCTGGTTGGGTCGTGCGGGAGGCAGCCACTCAGTGTGTCCCTTTCATGTCGATGTTTCTCTCACTCTCTCTCTCTTCCTCTCTCTCCCTCCCACTCTATCTGAACAAAAAATGGAAAAATGTCCTGGGGTCAGGATAAAAAAAAAAGAAGAAGAAAAAATGAATACATCGAAATTATATAAGGCACTAGTGTTACATATATATATATATATTTTTTTTTTTTTGCATCCTCACCAGAGGATATTTTTCCATTTATCTTCAGATAGAGTGGGATGGAGAGAAAGAGAGAGAAACATCGATGTGAGAGAGAGACATCGACTAGTTGCCTCCTGCACGACCCCGACCAAGGCCAGGGACCAAAACGCAACCGAGGCACATGCCCTTGACTGGAATCGAACCTTCAACTCTTT
Organism: Tadarida brasiliensis; assembly: GCA_030848825.1. NCBI lineage: Eukaryota > Metazoa > Chordata > Mammalia > Chiroptera > Molossidae > Tadarida > Tadarida brasiliensis. The sequence goes on from CM061274.1 coordinate 44,183,429, forward strand.
GGACCACAGGACAATACTCCAACCGCTGAACCAAACTGGCCAGGGAAGAATATATTTTCTTACTCACATTATGGCTCTACCTTTATAGTCATACCAGTGACCATCTGTGGCATCTACCCCTTGGGTTTTGATATTCCATTCTGCCCAGTAAGAACTTCTGTGTACTCTCAGGATGATCAAGTACCTCAGTAATAACTTAAAGCAGAGTTGAACCTGTCAAGTTGACAGGCAATTCACTGGCAGAGGAAGAGCTATATTTTATAATACATGTGTCAAGTTTGACTTCTCCTTAATATTGTACATGATTAAACAATTTCCAAGAGAATGTAACATTGATTCACTCCATTTTTCAGGATTCTGCCTATTGAAAAGAAAAATGTAATCTCTTGCCAATTCATGTTATTTTTTTTTTCTTACTTGAAGTCCTCTGATTGCTGAAATAAACACAAAATCAGTTTTCTTATCCTTCAGTTTCATAACTTTTCTGTACACACAAATCTTGAATATGGTCTCCTCTGGCAAGTTTCTGAATAAAGGTTTACAGTGCCTTATTTGTCTGACATGCAGCCATGTAACAAATGTTATGAAGCTTCAGTAGTACTAATCTGAACCTTCAAGTGAAGAAAGCTGGTATCCATCAGGCAGGTTGGAAAACTTAAGAGCATTACAGTAGTAAGTGAGTTCCTGCGAAGGCCATGTTTACCAGCAATCACATATAGAGATCCAACTAATAGATTAGAATCCACCAACATATTTTAAAATTGGGTCTTGCACATCTTTAGAAGAGTTATCGGTGCTGTGCCCCACCCTGTCTTTTTCTGGTTTGCCAGCATTCCAATATGGTACTGCCCTCCTTGCTTCCTGAGGAACTCACCATCTAGGGAAAGGAAAATCTCTGCTTGCTTACACAAAGGTTACAGATCCTGATCTCTCTGATCCAGGGGGCTGACAGGCAGGTCCGTGAAGTCTGACTTCATAGGTATGTGGACTAGTATGGTCTGTACCAGAATGTTTGCCCTACCCAGGAGGAATCATGTCTTCCTCCACAAACACTGATATTTAGGGTGTTTGGGGTTTTTTTTCCCCTAAAGCTGTTCTTTAAATATCTCATCCATAACACCTCTAAGGGAAATTGAAATTCTAAATAGATAAGACAGAGTGGGAAAATTTAATTTGGTAATTATTTCTGAGATTAAGAATGTGTAACTTCAGTTTAAATTTTCACACTTGTTCTAACTAAATAGTTGGAAAACTTAAGAACAACATTTGATACTGTAGTTGATATTTGGCAGCAGATAGTAAGTGGGAGAGAAACAGAACTAGTTAAACCCTGTTAATAAAAATGTAAAGGAATATAATACAGTCATGTACCACTTAACAACTGGGATACATTCTAAGAAATGTGTCCTTAGGCAATTTCATCTTTGTGTAAACATCATAGCGTGAACTTACACAAACCTAGATGGTATATAGCCTACTACACACCCATGCTATATGGTATAGCCTATTGCTCCTGGGCTACAAGCCTGTTTGGCATATTACTGTACAACACGTAAGACTAAATCAGGCACAGGAGAACATGATGCAATCAAGAGACATGCTGTTTTACAGCAAACTTTTTAGTAAGTAAAAAGAGTATACTCTAAAATAATGATAAAAAGTGTAGTATAGTAAGTATATAAACCAGTACCAGTCATTTACTATCATTATCAAGTATTATGTAGTATATGTAATTGTATGTGCTATACTGTTATATGACTGGCAGCAGAGTAGGTTTGTTTACATCAGCATCACCACAAACACTTAAGTAATGCATTGTGCGATGACATCATGACAGCTACAGTGTCACTAGGCAATAGGAATTTTCCAGCTCCGCGACAGTCTTGTGGGAGCACTGTTGTATACTTGGTGCTTTATTGACTGAAACATCGTTATGCAGCGCCTGACTGTAAAGGTGTAGCTTCTCCTTAAGCCTTTGAAGAACATGAGATTATTTTTACAAATATGTTTTTTGCTTGAACTCCGGTTATTGTTCTTGGCCCAAATTGTTTTTCTGAATACTGAAACTGTTTTATGAAAGTCAGTTCATTTCACTTTGGTTTTAAATACTGATTTTAAAAGATGACCCCTGAACAGTGGTGATCAGACCATTTTAACCACATAATCCTTTCTTCAAGCAAAATATTTAATGGAAGTACAGTACATGTATCTACAATATCTGTAGTAGATGCCTTCTGTTTCGAGTGGGACGAAGAAAGAAAAACAGAATTGCATGTACACACAGAGACATGCATACATATATACATAAATCTTCCATGGTTCCAAGAACCACCAGTTGAAAATCACTGATATTTTAATACCTTTTTTGTTCAAATGAGTAAGAGCCCCAATTTATGGTATTCTGAAGTAGACCTTGAGCAATAATTAGTTTAAATTAAGAAAGACAAACTTCAGGAAGAAGATTCCTGAAAGAGAGTGGCAGCCATGGCATTGTTCTTTAATCTCTCTATATGAAACAGAGCAACTAGGATATCAAAGTTAAAAACTTACAGATAACAACTACATCAAAACCAAGTATCCCCATAAACCCCAAATACTGTCAGGTAAAGATACACTGCCAACAACATGATTCGTGTGAGATCAGTAACTGTGGGCGGAAGCAGGGGAAGGAAACAGGGCCGCTGATATGCCCCTGAGAAGAGGAAATTCCTCAAATTGCCAGCAAGTACTCACCGAAAAGCACAAGCCAATCACAAAGCAGCCACAAGACTGGGTGGGTATTTTTGGAGGCTCTAATTCATAGCTGAATATAAGAGGACTGGGGAAGTGATTCAGTTTGATGATGCTGGAGCAATCTGGCCTTATAAACTCTGGAAACAAGCAAATTAAACCTCCCTTAAAAAACAAATCCTCTCACTGAGGAAAGCTTCTTGAAGTAGAATCCAAATTGAGCAAGACAGGACAGTATGGGAGAAGAAAGAAAATGTTCAGATAAAAAGCTGGTGGTGACAGCAGTGGTGGTCCCACAAAGTGGAAGGCTGTTTTTTAAAAATCACTTTGCAAAAACAACAAAGAGAGAGTTCTGGAATCATGAAGCTGAAAAACTGTTCCTGAGCTATCCCTTTCGTATTATGGAAAAATATTTCATTGAAATTTTAAAAAGCAAAATAAAATTAATCAAAAATTTTGTAAGGAAAAAGGAACAAAAATAATGTCCTTACCATGAAAACATGCCCCCAAACATGTACAAAATAGATGAAAACCATAAACTATTACTTTAAAACAAGGTACAAAAATTGTTTTTAAATGACAAAGGATAGGAAAGAAAACATAAATCACAATTAGAAAACACTCAAATGTTAGGTGATTGGAGAAAAATTTATGGAGTAGCATGTTAAAGATATTCAAGGAAGTAAAACATGAGCTACCAATCCTGTATCCAGGCAAATTTACTTTCAAGTGTGACTACCACAGACAAATAATTTTAAACACTACAAGAATCGAAATATTGTTCTCATGCACCCTTGCTGAGGAATCTACTAGAGAATGAGCTTTAGCTACTACCACCCCCCCCAAAAAAAAAAAAAAACTGGGGAGACCTCAGAGTAAGGGCTGGTGAAATTCTTTTCCTGGCGCTTAGGTAGTAGTCCATGTGACTTGAGTTCTGGCCCCTGACATGAGGTGACAGAAATACAGGTTACTTCCTGGTACTATTCTCTGTACTCTCTTCACTAATTGGCCAGCTGGGTGCAAGGGTCCGAGAAAGTATTCTTTGACACCAATAGAAATCACATTACTGTTATTCCAGATACTGCAAAATAATGTTTATGCCTTACTACTTCAGAATTACAATAATTATTGGATTTACCAGATTAGATTAAAAGTTGTCATTTAATCTAATAAGGAAGCTCATCTGTAAAACACAATTTTTTTAATACTTTGATAACTATATTTCAATATTAATGACTTGCACGAAATAAGCCTTTGTCATGTTTAAATGAAAATGATAAAAAGGAAAGGAAAAAACTTAGTATGGAGGAAAGTTCTTACCTGGTTTTAGTCAAATGCTTTTGTAGAAAGAACATTACTTTTTCTGAATGTTTTAGTAGCTTTCTATTATTCAGAATCAATTTTGAATAATATTATTCCCAGGAGTCAAAAGACGTGCTAACCTGTCTTCAAATTTTATGGTTGGGCAGACTAGACCAGAGTGAACATTTCTATTACATGCCTGAGCCACACAGTGATTCTAGTACTCACTTTAAAATGCAAATTTGGTTCAAAGTGCTCTTCACCAAAGGGACTGTGCTATATCAGACACAAGTAAGTACATTCCTATACATTTCAGTACATTTTTGACAGTCTTCTATCACAAAAATGCCTCATGAGATTATAACATAATTATAATAATAGACTTTATTGCTGAAGGGGACTTTAGAGGGTATCTAATCCACTGTCCTCATCTTCATGAGAGTAAACCGAAGACCAGAAAAGTTGAAATTTGCACATGGTCAGATTTACGCATGAGCGCACAACCAGGGTGGCAGTTTAGGCTTGAACTGTGCTGCTTCCAGTATGTGATATTAACAGTGTATTATACCAACCACAGTCTTCCATCGTCCCCCTCTGTCCTCCTTCATCTGTTCACAGAAGAGGTGTCCATGCTTCCCTCTATGTAAACCTCCCTCCTGCCCATGTACTTTGCATTACACCCCTCCTCCCTCCTCCTCAAGCCACGTTTCTTTCTGCCCTTTCACATCCAGAAGTCCAGAAAGAGAAACACATTGTCTCCCCTTTGATCTCTTTATTTTGCTTGCATTTCTAAACCCACAACCAGTGCCAAGCATTTCACTTAAACTGCTTTTCTCAAAGTCACTAACATTGATTTTTTTGTGGAAACTGATGGACTGTTCTCAATGTTATTTTTCTTCACCACTCTGCAGTATATGACACTGTTGACCTCTTTCTTCCCCTTGACGTGCTCTTCTCTTACCTTCTGTGCTACCATACCCTCCTGAATTTCCTGTCCTCTGGTTGTTCTTTCTCAGTCTCCTCATCTTGTGCCCATACTCCTGAGTGTCAGTGAGTGAGTCTACCATGAGAACTCTCTCCTAACCACCCTTTTTTTTTTTTTTTGCACTGCTGGTTCTCTTTAAACCTAATCCACTCCTGGAGTTCTAAAGACCCACTGTACCTCTGTCTCACAAATCTACTCCACAGCACAGTTCTTTCACCTGAATTTCACAGCTGGCTGGGCATCTGCACTTGCACATCCTACAGGCTCTTGGAATTCAACATGCTCCTTTTGTGTCTCAACTCTGATATTCATTGACTCCTTTCCAAGGCACCATCATTACCACCATCATCTTACACCTTGATTGCTGGTCTCATATCCCAGGTCTCAGACCCTTTCTCACTGCTGTCAGAGTGATCTTTCTAAAATGAAAATATGTTCATGTTCACTTCTCTCAAACCTGTCAGTTCCATTGTCCTCATAAATCCACCTTAGCACTGCATAAAAGGTGCTTTCTTGGTCTGGCCCTGATTGCTTGTCAGCCTCATTCTTTGCCACAGCATCATACAGTGCTTAGTTTTCTGAAAGAAACTTCCACTTCTCTATTGCCTCCTCGGCTTTGCCTGTGTTCTGCCCCTGCCCGCCCTTCTTCTCTCCCCACCCCATCTTCCACTTTCCTCTACTCTTGGATAACTTCTTCGAGTCTTTCAGATTGAATCTCTCCGGACTGGGTTGAGGAGCCTTTCCTTTCTGCTTCCATAAGCACTCTGTGCTTAGTGCTGTTACAGATAGCACTTAACATATGCATTGCAGTTGTCCCTTGTCTGGCTTCCCTCAGGAGATGGTGAACTCCTTGAGAGGAGCAGCTGTATCTTACCATCATGTTCCCAGGATCTAGCATCTGCATTTTCTTTTCTTTTTTTTAATCCTCACCTCAGGATATTTTTCCATTTATCTTCAGATAGAGTGGGAGGGAGACAGAGAGAGAGAGAGAAAAACATCGATGTGAGACACATCAATTAGTTGCTTCCCGAATGATCCCGACCAGGGCCGGGGACTGAACTGCAACCGAAGTACGTGCCCTTGACCGGAATTGAACCCACGACTCTTTGATCCGAGGCCGGACACTCTAACCACTGAGCCAAACTGGCCAGGGCTGCATTTTCTTTTAATGGATGAATTAAGGTACCCTATTTGGTTTTTAATAAAGACATTTTATTTTCTTTACTACTGTGGAACTAAAGCTGGGACACAATTAGTCTTTTGGCATCCATACCATAGTCATACCTTACTGGTGTGATTTTAGCCCTCTAAAAAACTAAATAATTATATAAACTCTCTTGGTCCTATGAGGTGAATAGAATGGTTGTTTTCCAGTGTACTGAGTTGTAATAAGGAAACACAGATTTTCAAAATTTTTAAATGTTTAAAGAGAGTCTCCTAGAAAAATTTTCTTAGTTCTCTTTTTTCCTGTAGAGCCCAGAAATTATTTTTCTTTTCCTTCTTTCTTAAGGTTGTATATGTATTTCTTTTATTTACCTCATGCATGTGGTTACAGTGACTTTGAATTAATTAAAATGAATAAATGAGAAACAAAAAAATCAAAGGACCATTATTATACAAGTACATTTGTACTTAAATTTTACCTAAAAATAGGTGGTTAAACCTCAAAAGACCCACAAATTTATCTTGTGGGCACATTGTGAATGCAAAACATTATCTTATCATTTTTTTTTTGTTTCTAGATGTAAAGCCTAAAATTCCAATTAACGTTGTTGTTAATTTTCCTACCACTGGTACAGGTAGCTTTTAAATCTACTTTTTGTTACTTATATGTAGAGAAACATAGAATTTTAATGTTCACGAATGCTGACAAAGATTTGAGAGAAGGGTAGTAATGCACTTAAAACCTTTCTAGCACTACCCAGCATATGTATCTTGGGATATTCTCTTTCACCTTCTTGGTGACCAGCCATTTTGCAGACTGAGCCTGGGTACTCTGCTTGGTGTCATTTCCTGTTTGGCCTCTTTAGGTCCATATCAGCTTCTGGTCTCGCCTTCCCGTAAGATTTCTTCTTAGGAGTAACCCTGCTATCACTGTCTGTTTCCTTGCCTTTGCTTTATCGTTAGGGTAGATATGTTTTTAGCCTACTCATCATTTTGCTCTTTTCAGGCCCTCTTGAAATTTCTGTTGTAGCATCAGAAAGGCCAAACCTAACAGGATCTGATCTAGATTCTTCTCGGTATGCTTCTAGACTCAGTATTCCTACTCTCTGGAATCAAGCATAGCTCAGAGCTTTTGTCTCTGAAATCATTTTAGTAGTTGAAGTCCTTTAGCATCATTCTTATGTAGAGTATCTCATTTTCTTTTCAGTTTTTCTTCCCTAATGTATTTCTTTTGGTATTATAACTTTTTAAATATGCAGCATAAATTGAATAAAAATGCATTTCTTTTATTTTTTTATTGATTTGAGGGGGGGGAGGGAGAGACAGATGGAGATATTGATTTGTTGTTTCACTTATTTATTCATTCATCAGTTGATTCTTGTATGTGCCCTGACTGGGGATAAATCGAACCCAAAACCTTGGCATATTGGGACAATGCTCTAACCAATTGAGCTACCTGGATAGGGCCAATAAAATGTATTTCTTAAAATTCTAATTGATGAACAAATACGAGTTTGAGCTTTTCCAAAAGTTAATTTTAAAGCATGATTAACCATAAAAGGGAAACAGGTCTCAATTTTTTGTGCTAGATTTCTCTGTGATACATGTAAACTCTTCGAAATCCATGAGCCAAATTTATGAACACATTAGCAGGTCTTTCATTTTTTTCCTGCCATTAAAACCATTCCAGTAAAAGGAAGAACACATTTATGTCTGTTTATTCTAAGAGACATATACTAATACGTGATAATATCATAACTACTGAAACATAAAATCTTTTTCTCTACTGCTAATTTACCTTGATTGCCATACAAGGTCACCAAATTGGCAAGCTGAGCGTTAAGGGTGAACCTGTGAATAAATCGTAATCATAGGAGTTAAAAAGCACTGATCTGTCATTTGTTATCTGAATAAGAGTCTAAATCTAAAATTAGAAGAGTCAGTCTGTGGTTATTAGGCTTTAGAAATGGACTACTACCACCCAAGCAAAGTCATGGAATACCCGAGGATTACCATTCACTGTGTACGTTATATTCTATAGTGTTTGAAGCTTACCTGCCTTTCTTCCCTTTCCATGTTGTTTTCTGCATTGCCTAAATGACCCAGCAAAAAGAGTTTGCTTTGTAAAGTGGGTTTTTGTTCCTCTATCCAACATGCTTTTACCAATATGTTGCCTGTCTGCTAACCAGTGGGATTATAACTTGTCTATGAGTTTTTTGTTGTTGCTGTTGTTTTTGAAACTTGGAAAAATAGTGTAGGTGTTTTGACACCTTACATACTTTTTTTTAACACTGATAATGCTTCTGTGGGCATAGACATTGCATATAATTATTATGCTAGATACCATAAGTTTGATAAAATTGGCAGTCGAACACCACTAAAAGATAATACACAATTTAAATTTAATGAATTTAATTGATTTGCTTTTCTATTCTACTGTAGTCATTGTTCAAAAACTATTATTTACTTCCATTCTGTGTATTACAAAAGCTGCCATATGAGTTGCTGCTACCTACATCATACATAAAGTTACAGAATAATCAAATTGAAATGTTCTGACAAACTGATGAGTCCCAGAGTTTAATATTTTTAATTGTAATATTGATTTAACTCTGAAAGTTTGAGTTGAATTCCTTGTTGCATTTACTAAAAACAGTCTCTATCTTTAACATTATTCTACTGAACTAAAGAGATGCAGTCATTATCAAAATTATAACTTTAAAAATTACATTATGAATATTTAGCATGCTCTGGCCATAAATAGTGTAATTATGTTTGCAGTTAATAAATTGTTAGCCTAAAACAGAAAGAAATCTTATATGAATTAGGACAGAGTTTCTCTTCATATTTTGCAAATCCTCAGCCAGTTGTAAACATATGACTAAATAATATTATAATTCACAGTAATCTAATACATTGGAAAGTAACCATTGGTATCCAGCTAACTTTTCTTTTACTGGGTACCTATTTTCACTGAGCTTAATAAAATTATAAATAACTAACATACCATGGAGGGATTGAGGGTCTGGGGAGCAAAGGATCAAAGAAACTGAATTTGGACCCTTGAGTTACGTATATTAAAACAGATTCAGTTGAAATATCCCTATCCTCACCTCTTTTTTCTTTAATCCTCACCCGAGGATATTTTTCCATTTATTTTTTTTCAGACAGAGTGGGAGTGGGGGGGGGGGAGAGAGAAAGAAACATCGATGTGAGAGAGACACATCGATCAACTGGCTGCCTCCCACACGACCCCAACCAGGACCAGGGACGGAACCACAACCGAGGTACGTGCCCTTGCCTGGAATTGAACCCGAGATTCTTCACTTTGCGGGCTGACACTCTAACCGCTGAACCAAACCAGTCAGGGCACTACCCTCACCTCTTTCCACACCTCTCCTCCCCAAAATACAGGTAGTTTCAAATTTTGATATTTTACTAATAGTGTTGATGACACTAGTAATACGATAGTGCTCATTAGTGGAACTAGGATGTAGCTAGTGTAAAGCATTTGACAGTATTTTGGGAAAACCTCTATGTAGAGAGATGAGTAGTCATGTACGTTCATTTAAAATGTAAACATTTTGTACAAGCTAAACATTTGAGTATATAGGAATTTTTAAAGGAAAACCAAGAAAGGCATTGTCTTTATTATTCTTAATATCAATTTTTAAATTAACTTTTTATTTTGCAATAACTTTATAAAAATGTTGCAAAAATAAGACACTGTTCCCATATTAAAAATCACCCAGTGTCTCAATTTTATGGTATCCTGAATGGAATCCTGGAATAGAAAAAGGATATTAGGTAAAAACTAAGGAAATCTCAGTAAGATGTATGGACTTTAGTTAATATGTATCAATATTGGCTCATTAACTGTGACAAGTGTACCATACAACAAAAGATGTTAATAATAGGGAACATTGGCTACATATGAGAACTCTGTGCCATCTTAGCAGTGTTTCTGTAAATCTAAAACTTTTGAAATAAGTTTATTTTTAAAAATATCACCACCACTACCCTCAAAAAAGTTAATCATATATCTATTCAGTACCTACTCTGCTGTCAGCACTTTCTGGTCATTGTTACAAGTGTCAGTTCTTTGTGAATTCACACACTGAATAAAAAACTTTCTTTGAGTATCTGTTGTGTTCCAGACACCATTGCAGCTGCCTAGGATACAGAGATGAATAAGAAACAGTGCCTGCTCCCAAGGGACTCTAGTCTGCTAAAGGCAGGAGACAATATAACCTGGGATAAGTGCTGTAATAGAGAGAAGTCATGGCCTATGGAAAACCAGGGGTAGGAATCATTTATTTTTCTGGGGTTAAAGTGTTACAAAATGGCCAACTGAGAAAAAGGCAGTGGACTGAGCACCAAAGGAAATTTAAACTAAAATCTAACAATTAGAGGGTGACAGCAAAGGTGTAGTGACATTCAAAAGAAACTAGTAATGAGAACAACTGTATCCAAGGGTGACTAATTACAAGTCAGAATTGAAAGATTCCTAGTCCCAGCAGGAAACAAGTTCAATATAAGCCAACAGTTTTCTTATATTAAAAGCTGATGTAAGACAAGAAAATATTTAGATTATACCTGCCAGAACAAAAAAAGGTAGTATTTCTGTTCTGGATAAGAAGCTGGTGTTTTCTAAAATAGCAAATCCAATTCCGTTCTCATTTAGTCATCCTTTTACCTATTATTGCAGAGAACCGTCTTTAACTTAGATATACAAAAATTAGAGAAGATTCAGAGAACCAAAAGAAGCATAAAAAATGGAAATTAAAAGGCCATTTAAAAAATGTAAAATTACATAGCACAGAAAAAAATGTCCACCTCCCTAACTTTCCAGTAACTGAAAGGTTATTATTAGGACACTGACAATGTGTTGTAAAAGTAAAGGAAAAGGCCTTGAATTTAGCAATATAAAATAAAGCACAATAAAAAACTTCCTAGTTTAAGGGAAATTAAACATAAATAATTTAAAATCAGTAATGGGGGAAACTGCCTTCTTTGATTTAGGGGGACGTCCTGCCCTTTGTTTGAGGTCTAAAATAGAGATCATTGTTTCCAAATATTCAGATAAATAGGATATTCTTTTATTTGAATACGGTATTAGCTGCCACGTTTTAGCAAGTACATAAAATATCAATGATTGTTTTGTGATCTTAACACATAAATATGTCAGTTACATTTGGCTTTGGGTTTCCAAAAGAAAATTAAATTCGTCAGAAGCAAAGAAGCATCCCAGCTGCGCTAGCATGGCACTTGACAGATTCAAAGAAGATAGGGTTTTCCTGTAATATATTCTATTCTCAACCTTTTGTTTTAGCTTTAACATTTCTATCCCTTCCAATACTACTCCACCTGCATCAAGTGAATAATAGCTTTTTATAAGTAGTAGCAATTTTTTCTGTATGTAGACAATAAGAGTGCCCATCTTTAGAAGTATTTTTTTCTTTAGAACCAAACTACTCTTACTTTTTTTATTTGAACTAATTACTGGGTGCTTTCAGAGCTTTGCTTTTCATATATTGCACATATTGTAGTCACACTATGTCCTTAGCATTTGTTTCGGTTTATAAAGAATACAATTAGCCTTTTTAATGCTTAGTTCAGTCACAGTTAAAGCTCCTCTAATGGTTAGGGATTGGTCTTTCCAAGGCTGAGAAGGTGTTTTTAATTATTCATTCCTCGGTTTGTTTCTTACAGCAGCCTCAGCTGTGCTTTATTATTCAAAGGTTAATGCAAACGGAGAAGTGGGTAAATTAAATCTGCTTGGCAGCCAACAACCCTACGTATTAGCAGACACTGTAAGATGGGGATGGGCATCGCAAGGTATTTTCACTGTTGCAGCACTACCAAAAGCAAAAACCACAAAATCCCTCAAAGACAGCCTGCATTGACAGGAATTATTAAAGATACTACAAATTGGTGGTTTTTAAATAGATCTTCAGTAAAATCTGTGTTTGTTTTGCTTACAAAGGGAGAAGACAGTGGCTGAAATCTGAAAGGTAGTAATAGCTTCTATAGAAAATTGAAGTAGATACCATGACTAATGAACTTTGTATAATATTAAATCATTCTTTTCACAGGGCTCTCATAGCATTTTGTTTATGAATCCCATGGAGCATATACATTTTGCCTTCTTTTCTCATGCTGCCCAAATAGGAAGCCCCTTGGGGATCAGGACTGTTTTCTGTCTTGCCCAGATCACAGTGCAGTGCCCTACACATGATAGGCACTGAAGAAAAGATGAGGGACTATTGAAAATAAGTCTCAGCACCCTATAGCTAGTATTTTGTTCTTGTGATCTTGATCACTTGAAGTAGTTAATCATAGTTTTGAATTAAGTCCACTAAAACACCACCTCTTACTGATAATCAATGTCTTTTAGTACTGAATTATTATTTACGGGGTCTGTTTTAGCCAGGTAGCACCTTTCTTCCCACTGACAGGACTGATACTTAGCTTTTTAAAGTGTCTCTCTGTTTAGTTACTTGTTTTCATTGAAGTGGTAATGTGTGTATATCATGGAGGTGTGAGGACAAATTTTAAAGCTGCTGTTAAAGGGCATATGGGAATTTTGGCCTGGTACTGTCTCAGATGTTATTATAGGATGGAAAATGTAAAGGTGAAGCTATTCTATATTGATTTATAAACCAAGAAATATGGATTTATCAGTCATTTGTCGATTTCTTTCATGAGCTCAGTATTTAATGGGGAGAAGTGTGGAGGACAGGGAGAGACATTAGCATGCAAGATGTCATACTGCAGGTACAGAAAAGGGAAATGAGAGTCCCTAAAGAGAAACTCTCCCTATTTTCCTATCTTGAGTCCAGGGCTAAAGGATGAGGTGAGCTTCAGGATCCTGATTCACCCCTGCTGGTTTCTTACTTACCTGATTATAATAATAAATGGACCAGGCACTGTTTTAAGCTTTTTACATATGTTAATTCATATAATGGCCACATCAACTCTGTGAGATAGCCACTCTTTCAAAGATGAAGGAACCAAGACAGCAAGAAGTTAAACAACTTGCTTTAAGTCACACAGTTAAAGGCAGAGCCAGGATTTGGACCCTGGCTCTCTGGATCTGTAGTCCACTTTCTTTACCATTATGCTATACTAACAGACTAGTGTTTTACTAAAGATGCTTCTTTATTATTCTTCAACAAACCTTTACTTAGTATCCATGTGTATAGTTTGCTTTTGCCTTTAGTCTTCTGGTTGACTTGTTTCCTCCTCCCTCTCTGTGCTAACCTTGGCCTCCAGGCAGCTTGGTGGAAGAGAGCAGTGATGGGTCTTTGAGCAGTAGCAGTGCCAGGGATACCGAGAAAAAGCATGCAGGTTGTAGGGTATTGCAGCCAACCTTTTTTGGAATAAATTAGGCAGCTGTATGAACAAACTGTTGTTTACCATATTCCTATCCAAAAAACAAAAGGTGTTCTCAGCCAATGAAAAGTATATTGAGTATATTGAAGATATTTAGTTTACTTGGATAGCAACTACCTTAACTCTGTATACAAATAAATAAATCTTAACTATCCTGAGAATAGTTAGATGTCCCTAAGATCTGCCCCATCTGAACTTTGAAATGGAATGTTCACTTTATTAGTGTAAATGTTAGAAAGCAATAAAACTGCATTTGGAATGCTACCAGAGCACTTCACATTCTGTCCTCATTGAGTGGTAACATTTTCGAGAACTGAAAGATTTTAAGAAGGGTTCAGCTTCCTGAAAACTGTAGAGGGGCAGCAGTGGCTTGCACTCCTGTCAAAAGCTTATTTAACCTGCAGATAACATCAGTAGGCACATTAAAGCTCTGCCTAACACATGTGTGGGGGAATTTTTAAATAGTAAGGAAACATTACCTGCTCCAGCATGCCAAATGGTCCTTTCAGTACAGCTAAGAGAGGCCAATTCTGGAAGCCTTGAGTGCCTTGAGATGTTTTATTTCTCACACAGAATAGAGGAAAAAGCACAAGAGTTGGGGGTGGGGGGGAGGTAGACAACAAAAGCAATGTCGCAAGAAGTGGTAGGTTTGCTAAAGAAATGGAGAGAGTAGTCAAAGATCACTATTTCTAGTTTGAAAAACTAAAAGAAAGAATTTGATCGCTGAAATAAAAATGGCTGTTTACCATCCCTGAATCGAGTCCTTGAAACATGCCCAGGATGAAAAGATAAAAGAAAATCCAGGTATTGGTCTTGGTCTTTGGTCTCCTGTCTTATGCAGGGCAGTTTATCATAGTGGTAACCATGCAGTTTTTCCTGTCGAGTCTTCTAAATTGGCAGCAGTTGTGCCCTGGCCGGTTTGGCTCAGCGGTTAGAGCATTGGCCCGCGGATCAAAGAGTCCCTGGTTCAGTTCCCGCTAAGGGCACGTACCTCAGTTGCAATTTGTCCCTGGCCCCAGTTGGGGTCGTGTGGGTGACAGCCAGTCGATGTGTCTCTCTCACATCAATGTTTCTCTCTCTCTTCTTCTCTCTCTCCCTCCCGCTCTATCTGAAGATGAATGCAAAAATGTCCTTGGGTGAGGATAAAAAAATAAAAAATAAATAAGGAAAGGCCTCACGTAGTAAGGGCCTTTCCTTAAGATCAAGGGCTCATATTTTCTTCTGTAGGTGTGGTCTTAGGCAAAGCATTTCATTTTATGGACCTTAATTTTATCACTTTTGAAATGAAGGCTTGGGATAGAAGTGATTCTCAATGGGGGAAGAGCTTTTCCATTTTTTTCAAAGTATTTCTTCCTTTTCCCTACCCCACCTCCTATACTTCGAAAGCAGATCATTTTTCCTGCAAGGAGAGAGTATGTTGAAATGGAGGAAAAAGGCTGAAAATAACTCAGTTAACTTATTTCTAGAGTCCTTCAGCTAACTAAATGATTAAAAGTTCTATAATTCAGTATTTTAAGTAATTCTGATTGATTTTATGCCTGATGTCCAATTCAATGGAATTCTAGTCCAGTTCTAATCCTTCCTTCTGGGTTTTGAAAAAGTTGAAGTAGGTGATTTCCAAAGTCTTTATAATCGTAGCCTTATTTCTAACAACCCACATATAAAAAATATATTTGTTTCTTTTTGACTCTGTGACTTATTTCTATGCATACAGTGAATGTGTCTTATAAAAATGTGGCTTAGGATGAATAGAAAGAATATACAGTTTTTCTATGCAGTCTTCCTTTCTGCTTCCCAGTTTCTCTACTTCTCCCTGCTCACAATTTAGTACAATTGTGTCTCAAAATTTTGTTGCAAAGTTATGCACTCACTGTAATATATCACACATTGGGAAAATTAGATACACACACAGAGAGAGGCATCCTTATACAAAATATAGAAAGAAACAAGGAAGTCTGAGGTGTCATGAACTTAGTCTTCCGTTCTCAATAACTTACAGAGGGCTAGTTTAATCACTAAGCATACTATCTTGCTAGCTACTACCTTCCCTGGGAAAAGGAAGTAACAAGATTATTAAGCAATAATTTTTTTGTTTAAAATCCTCTTTTCCTCTCTCCCTGCTAAGTTGTTAACACTGTTAACAAGGTATTAAGTAGATGGCAGTACTGACTTTAAGATTTGGTAAAAGATAACTGTAGTCAACTGAAATTTTTTTTTTTTTTCGTCTTTACATCTCAAATCTAGAAAGACGGATTGAGGATAAAGATCCTCCCATTTGTTAAGCACTCACTGACAAAAAGTATAAAATAATTATTTTTCTTGGAATCCTTCAAGAATAAGGACCAGATACTATTTTAGGACTAGAAAGAAACTGTATGAAGGAGAAAATATTAACAGTACAGTTCTGCTTGAAGATTAGTATATGAAATAGATTTTTTTCCTAAGACATGATAGTGGATTTTGGTGGTATTAGTCTTTTTTTTTTTTTTTAATTACTGAATACAAACATTGGTATTTCATGAATTCCTGAGGATCCCTTTCTCCATTTGTTCTTTCAAAAGCTATAACCCTGGCATTTTTTCTGGACACCCTCTTGGTCATAGATGCCTTTCCACTATCAGAATGAGTTATTTTTTCCATTACTTAATATTTCTCCTTTCACCAGTATTAAAGGTCCTATAAACGACTGCTTTCATAATGCTATGTTTGCATGGAATGTTAGCACTTTCAAAGAAGAACCTAGCCTGTAGGGTAAGGAAGGTGTCTGGGGGAAGAATGCAGCTAAGTAAGACCTAAAGGACAAATAGAATATTCAGACCTACAGAGCATCTTATCCAAAAGCTAGGAAGGAAGAAAGAGCCCTGCTCCTTTGAAGGTTCTACAAGTAATTCCAGTATGATTGGAGAATGGAGTTGGAAGAGAGGGGAGTGACAGGGATGAAGCCAGAGATGTAAGCAGAGCAGATCTTTGTGAAAGACTTTGTATGCTAAAAGGAGTTGGGCTTCATCTTGAAGGCATTAAGAAGCCAGAGAAAGCACAGAAGCAAAGGGTCCCATTTAAAAGATTTTTTGGAGATTGCCCTATCTGCAGTTTGGTGGATGGATTGGAGGAAAGCAGGACTCTGGAGGTAGGGAAATCACAGAAGATCCTGGTGCCATCATCCAAGTGAGAGCTGATGCCTCCACTGATTACAGAGATATTATGGAGTAAATAAGATTCTTAACTGTTTTGGAGGATTTAGAGAAGAGAAGAGAAAGCATAGTGAAGGGTGACTCTTGGGTTTCTGACCATATTAGAGATTCATTCTATTGGTGTTTGGTAGGTTAATTTTAGAAAGTGGATTATGAGATACCCAGAATGAAGGTGAGAAAACAAGGTGTCTGATGGTAGAACCCATAGGAGGCAGACATTGAAGAGGTGTCTCCGAAGAAGACAAAGAATTGGAGTAGTACCCAAGTTAGAGGGAGACTCCTGAAGAGATACCTGGAAAGAGAGTTTTTCAGGGATGAGAGTGGAAGCTACAGAGAATTGTAGTAAAATGAAGACAAAAAGCACTGTTGGATTTAGCAATTAAGAGGTCAAGCCATGCATTGAGAACACTGAAAACGTTTTTTACCTTGAGTCTCCCCACCCCCGCATGGTTTTCTGTTTTGTTTTGTTTTTTCTCATTTCATTCAGGCATTTCCCCTTTTCATTTGCCTTTCCTACTGTCCTTATCTGTAACTGATCTGGGCCTTGCCTTCATATTTTCTTTTAAGGGATGGGAACTACCCCTTCCTTCCAGTCTGACACTAATGAAGCACATACATCATTGTGTTGTAATCCAAAGGCTCAGTGTTCCTGCAGCTGTTTACTTGCAGAGGGACTTTGGACATAGGTGCAGCATATCATTGTGTGTGAACAGTGTGCCTTCCCTGGAAGGGATGAATTCAGCTGCCTGAAGTCTGACACACAAGCAGGGATTGCTAGAGCTCCTGAGAAATCCCCTTGAAATCTCTTCACCCACCCTGTCCCTGTCGATTTCGAGTTAGTGTTGGCATATTAGAGATTCTCTGCAAAGGCAAGTTCCTCCTCTTCTGAAGCCAGGATCCCAGCATTGCTCCTGTGTTCTCCCCATTTACCTGTCTCAGTTGGCGTAAATAAAAAGGCAGCAGACACAGCCGAAACTCTTGGTCTTAGAGTCACATCTGTAACACAGCACAGTGCAAGTATTCAGATACATTTAAAGCCTCTTAATGATCTTAAAGATGGTGAATGAATGCGTAGTCCTTTTCAGCAATTTTATTATAAATATATAAATATTTTATGTGTATACATGCTCATCCGCTGCAGGTGGGAGCATGGAAAGCTGGACACAATTTATAATGTCAGTCTCTTAACAGAATTTCTCCAAGCAGAAACTTGGGGCATTTAACCAATTTGTAATGTGCTAACTGGTATTTGCATTTTAATAGATCTATCTAATTATATTTTGTTTTGAAATTTAACTGTTAGCTGTGTTTGTCTTTTTTTTTAATAAAATCAAAAATATATAAAAATATTGATTATTAAGATGGGAAAATATTGCTAAATAACATCATACCTAAAAATCCTCATACTAAATAAACATTCTAGTCAGTGAAAAATTGGATTTCTTGGGAGCAGCATCTATGAATTCTGATAGGTTCCAAAGTTCTGCTGTGTCTAAATATACATCATAAGATTAGGTTGCAGCATTATGATGGTGATGATGATGATGATGATGATTTATATACAGTCTTGGTAACCTGTTTTCTTCTAGTACTAGGATCTTGAAACCCTTTTTATAAAATCACCAGGTAATTAACCTTTTGAGTGTGTTGGTAAAGTTGTATATTATCCACAAGGCATGACAGCAAACACAAAAGCAGGGAACATTTGGAAGCTTACTAGTTGAGCCCTAACAGAACCCATTATCCAAGCCCTATGAGTACAGTTGCACTAAAACTTTACAGTTGCTCCACGAGGTTGAACTGCCCCATTTTGCAAATGAGGACACTAAGACATAGAGAAACTACATTTACCCAGGGCCATCCAGGTTTTCCGTGGCGGGCTAGGATTCAGACAAACAGATCTGGCTCAGAGCCTCTTCATGTTCTTCGGCACCGCCTTGTACTGCAGGTATGCTCTGGCTCCCGCTTTTCCTTATCAACTTAGAAGTATAAAACAGTGTGCAGCATCTGCTTCTCTCTTCTTTTGTCCGAAGTATACAAAAACCCATTCTTCTTTTTTGTATAGATCCAAATAATTATGACATATTAAAAAACCGTTTTGTTCAATACGGGCTACTAGAACATCCAGATCTTCACTGTCCAGTATATGTGACCACTGGCCTCATGGACCTATTTATATTTAAGTTAATTAAAATCAAATGGAATAGAAACTCCACTTCCTCATTTCACTAGCCTCATTTCAAGTGCCTAATGGCCATGTGTGGCTAGTGATTACCATATTGGATAAGGATAAGAACTAGAACATTTCCGTTATCACAGAAT
The DNA here is from genome assembly GCA_030848825.1 of Tadarida brasiliensis. Classification (NCBI taxonomy): domain Eukaryota; kingdom Metazoa; phylum Chordata; class Mammalia; order Chiroptera; family Molossidae; genus Tadarida; species Tadarida brasiliensis. The sequence continues at coordinate 44,202,518 of CM061274.1, forward strand.
TTTATTGGACAGCGCTGCTCTCGAACAGTACTGTCGAATAGAAATGCAGTGTGAGCCACATGTGTCATTTTAAATTTTCTAGTAGCCACATTTTAAAAAATAAAAAGAAATAGGTGAAGTTAATTTTAATTTATTTTAACCCAGTACATTCCAGATATTATCATTTTTCAACATATAATGAACAAAAAATAATGATGTATTTTACTTTCTTTTGCATTGTCATCAATATTTGGTATATATTTTACACTTACAGCACATCTCAGTTTGAACTAGCCACATGGTACCATATTGTACAACACAGTTCTGGACTTCTACACCAGGTTTCTCAAGTGGGACATATCAAACGAGGAGTGCAACAGAGGGCTGTGTGGTTCAAGAACCACAGCTGTAAGCTTTGGGTTCCAAGTGGTGTGGGTATGCCATTTCTAAGACGATAGACGAGGCCAGAAAGTATTTTCTTAAAAAGATATATAGTGGGCACATAAGCCAACTTAGAGTAATAACATTAGCTGTGTTATTTAACCCATTGTTAACTGCATAGACAGCTGACTGACTTCAAAGAACCAATAAAATTTGGAGTTCTGACAGAGCCAAAATTTGGAATAGGCAAAACTTTGAATATGTTATGTACGGACACTACTCACTTTTGTGAGGTATCTCCTGCCTTCTTCTGAGTCTCTTCCTTGGTGACACTATTTGGTGATTCCTTACTTCGCCTAAATTATATAACTAACTAATTAACCATATATATAACTAACTAACTAACTATATATATATATATATATATATATATATATATATATACACACACACACACACACACACACACACACACACATATGTATATATGTGTGTATATATATATATAGTTATATATATATATATATATAATTATTTATATATTGTTAGTTTTATATATGGTGACCCAGGAAAGTTATATCTTTGTATTTGGGAAATGTGCCTGTGCACATTGTTTCATAGCTGTGTACTCTCATGTGTGAACTTTTCAAACTAAATTTCTTCATCTACCTTGAAGTAATATAACCACAAACCTATAATTTACTCTACTTTTAAGCTCTTCCTTCTGATAAACTTATCTATTTATGTTGGGTCTAATTATAGCTCAGGGTGTAACCATGTTTATTATTCATCTGAATGAGTGAGCTTGTCTGGCAACAAGGAGCTGCTGTTGCCAAAGCTTAATTGTCATCTGACCTGAATATGTTCTGTCTGTACTTCATTGTCAGCTCAGGAGAGGTCAGTAACGGTGAAGATGGGACAGGAATGCTGTATTTTGATCCATTGCACCACTGCTTCTCAGCATATTTCAACACTCTGCGATAAACTTGGTTAACTGTGATTTTATTTTTTCATCTTTTTCAAATAAGAGAAATCAAACATTCAAGATGAAATTGAACTCTCCTTCATTCCCTATCTCCAGATCTATTTTTTCCCATCACACCACACACTCTCTCTTGTTCCTTGCACAGCCACTATCATGAATTTATCTTTCCAGTTCATTTCTTAAAAGATTTTGGTATAGATAATCTATCTATATACAATATAAAATAATTGTTCTCTGTTTCTGGTTTATACAGTAGGATCACAACTGTACAAATATGCTGCAGCTTGCTATTCTCACATAATACTTTGGTACTTTTTTGGCATACTTTTTCCCAGTATGAAATTTTAATACTATATATAAGAATGTATTTAACATGTAAGTTATGAAACCTAGTCATAAAACAGTAACACTTGAATTTACCATGTATACTGAGAAATAGAACATTACCAGAACCATTGAAGCTCCTGTGTACTATTCCTCCACCCTCTGATTTCATCCAGGAAACTACTCTTTTGAACTTTGTTCTCGTTTGTTTCCTTGTTTCCTTGCCTTAATATATAAGTGTGTGTAACTCAACAGTATATTTTATTGTTTACTTGTTTTTAAACTTCACAGAAATAGTATATCATGTATTCCTTTTAGATGTGCTTTTTATTTCAATATAATATTTTTAAGATTCATCCATTTAGCTTATATATTTTCACTGCTTATGTAGTATTCCTTTTGGTGAATTTATCCATCTTTCTATCAGGGGACATTTGTGTTGTTCCCAGTGTTGATATCTACAAATGGTGCTGCCATGAACATCCTTGTACATGTCTTCTGGTACACATATATAGAAATTTCTCTGGGCTATATCCTAGGAATGCAAATACTGTGTTGTAATATATGAGTGTATATATTCAACTTAAGTAGGTAAGTCCACATTTTTATGCGAAGTGACTGAACATATTCATCAGCAGTGTATTGGAGTTCTTGTTTTTCCACGTCCTCATCAACACTTGGTTTTGTCAGGCATTGATTTTTGCTTATATGTTTTAAAAAATAATATCACATTGTAATTTTATGTTTCATTTTACTGATATTAATGAGATTGAGCATTTTTATATGATTATTGGTCATTTGTGTTTCCTCTTTTTAAAAATGCCTATTGATGTCTTTTTCTTATTTATTCATAGGAATTTGTATATTCTGAACACTAGAATGTGGTCACTTTTATATAATCCAAACTTGTCTCAGTGTGTGACTTGCCTTGTCAGTCTCTTTAGTCAAACTCTAAAACATTTGACTTTTGCCCTGGCCGGTTTGGCTCAGAGGTTAGAGTGTTGCCTCGCGGACCAGAGAGCCCCAGGTTCGGTTCCTGCTAAGGGCACATACCTCAGTTGCAGTTTGTCCCCGGCCCCGGTTGGGGTTGTGTGGGTGGCAGCCACTCGATGTGTCTCTCTCACATCGATGTTTCTGTCTCTCTCTCTTCCTCCCTCTCTCCCTCCCGCTCTCTCTGAAGATGGATGCAAAAATGTCCTCGAGTAAGGTTAAAATAAATAAATAAATAAATAAATAAATAAATAAATAAATAAATAAATAAATAAATAAATAAATAAATAATAAAACATTTGACTTTTGCATTTAAGTACTTAATCCATCTGCAACTGAGGTTTGTATATTTTTTGAAGTAGAAAACCAATTTTCCTGTTTTCCAAATACAAAAACCGTTTTCCTAACTCCTTCAGTTCTGATATATATATCAGATTTCCATATGTGCATGGAAAGGTTTGAGATTTTTTGAGCTTCCAAACACATTTTAGAATCAGCTTGTCAAGTTTAACATTTTTTTTAAAACTCTTTGGACTTTTTATTAGAATTGTATTGGATCAATTTGGAGGAAATTGATATTTGTAGTATATTGGGTCTCTCTACCCATAAAGTTTGCATCCCTTGTTTATTTCAATAAGTTTTATAATTTTCTTCATAATAATCTTATATTTTTATGAAATTTATTCATAGGTTTCTTATATTTTTAATACTATTGTAAAAGGTTTTTTAAATATATTTTCTAATTTTGTTGGTGTATTAAAATGCAGTTGATTTTTGCATGTTGATCTTATATTTAGTCACTTTGCTATATGCTTTTATTACTTTTAGTAAATTATCTAGAGATTTGGGGAGTTTTTTCCTGTGTACATAAATACTGAAAATGTTAACAGTTTTATTTCTTTCATCTCAATCCATATACTTTTTTTTCCTTGTGATTGTCATGCCTGGATGAGTATGATCTCTAGTACAGTAATATTCGAAGTGGATATAGTGGGCATCCTTGTCTTGTTCCTCAATTTTAAAAGGGTGTGCTTTTAATATTTTACCATTGAATATATTAATTGCTGTAAGGCTTTTATAGATGCCCTTTATCAGGTTAGGTTAAAGAAGTTTCTTTCTATTCCAATTTTGCTAAGAGTTTTTATCATGAATAGCTATTATTAAAACCTATTGGGTACTTTTCCTGCATCTATTGAAATTATCGTTTTTTTCTACTTAATCTGTTAATGAGGTAAATTACATTGATAATTTCTGTTATTAAACTACTTTGCATTTCCAGAATAATTCCAACTTGGATAAAATGCATGCATTTTTGATATACTGCTCAACAATGCATTTTTGTAGATATAAACGAATTTCAGAATGAGAGAATAGAAGCTAAATCTCTGTTGACAATAAACTCTTTCCCAAACACCTTAACAGGGTTGCCCACTTTGCTAAAGGGTGTGAGGATAATTTCTGACTGTTAGATGTAGGTATTAGCTTGGTATAGCTAAAAGAACACTGGAAAGCTAAATTATTTTTGCCCTTCTGTTCACTTGAGAGAATTAATACAATTCAGTTGACTCATGTGGGCCTTATCTTCCTCAGTGAGTTTCTCTGAGACCCAGGGTCATATGTTTGCTGCTAGCAGCCACATAGCTTCATTTGCTTTGCTGTTAGTTCATCACCATCCAACAAACGTTTACTTACTAGGCACTAAGGACAAGGCAAAATCTGTTTCTCAAGAAATTTCTAAGGAGGGACAGAAAAAGTAAATAGTTACAAAACACAGTTATAAAATGAAATGATATATCTTCTACAGACCACACTAGTGGTGATGTGTAGGGGTGGGGTTGGGGGGCAGGGAGTCTCTGGGTGGAGAGAGAGAAATGAAGAATCAGATCAGATATGATACTTGAGCTGAGTTTTATGGATGATGAACATTTACTGATGTCCAAGAACCTCATTTGTTTTCTAAGTTGTTAACAAATGGATTGTAGCCTTTTTTTTTTTTCCCCTCATTCTCTCTCTCTAGCTGCCCTTTTGGCCTTGAAAAATTATCTCTTTGGCCCTATGACCATATTACCCCTTTCAGGACCTCACAAATAATTTCATGTTTTATTAAATATTTGTGCTCCCACTTGTGGCCTATGGTCCTTGAATCTTTTGTTCCATAGATGTAGGATTATGAACGACAAAAGAGAATCTTCTTTGTTCTGTTTTACTAAGTAATACCAACATGTTTCATATGTAGAATGCTGATGATAATGACAAATGAATCATCATATAAGATGAACCTATTAACTTTGTTGTGTTTTTATGAAAATGCTCTATTTGTTACCATAAATAGATTTTTTAAATTCCAGGCTCTATATAATGTCTAAGCACGTTTCATTTGTGTGTCTTATTTCAGTGCTGGACCCAAAGGAGACAACATTTATGAATGGAGGTCAACTATATTGGGACCCCCAGGATCTGTCTATGAAGGAGGGGTGTTCTTTCTTGACATTACCTTTTCACCAGACTATCCGTTTAAACCCCCTAAGGTCAGTATGAAGTATTGGTTCATTTTTAGCAATATGTATTGTTGTATATGTATATAGATGTACATATTCTTAAATATACATACCTAGGAATGCATGTCTATCCTGTTAGCATAAACAGTGCCCCAGGGCTGAATGTATAAAAAAGAAACAGTGCATAAAATTATAGGTTATTTCTCCACCCCAGCCTTTTATTCATATTTCACTGCTTTTTCTCATCCTTATTCAGTGTCTCCTTTAGTGGTATATGTTTAAATGTAACATTAGACACCATGTTATGGCTGAAAGTAGGGGCATAAAATTGGGCTGGTGCCAGCCCTAGAGCCTGAAGCTGGAGCCAGAGCCAAGCCCAGGAGCCATACTGAAAGTGGAGGGAGCCCCACCAAGGCAGGGCTTATGGCACCAGCTATAGAACTTGGAGTTTTGGAGCCTCCATGGATCAGCTGCTCACATGAAGTAAATACACGCATTAGAATAGAAGGTGTGACCCACAAGACTTAAGAAATCATGCCCAAAAAATTCAGTAAAGAAGTGTTTTAATAGTCATCCATTAGTACAAATGATTAATTAATGAAAACTCATACATAAATGACTAGTGAAAGTGCAAGAATACAATATAATGAGAACATGGGAGAATTTTCATTTATTTAAATTGAGATTATGTACTTTAAGGGTTTTTCGCATCCCGTTCTACTGCCTATAAGTCAGTCATTTGATGAGTTTAAGTTTGTTCTCCACTTTGGAAAGAAAAAGACCCCGAGGACACTGTTTGTATTGACTATCAAGAGAGAATTCTCATTTGACATGACTTACCTCTCAGTGCAGAAGGAAATAAAACTTATTTCAGTTGTAGGTTGGAGAAAATATTTTAAAAAGCAAGAATAAAACTATACCTTCGCCATGACTTTCTGTAATTCTGCTTCCTTTCTCCTACCTTCCCTCTATTTTTTCCCCCTCTCTTCCTTTCTTCCTTCTATTCCATTGATGCTTGCATATTGTTTTGATTTCAAAGTAAAAAGTCATAACTATTCATTTTACCAAAGAAGAAATCAAGGCATAGAGAAACTATATCACTTGCTCAGCATTGTGTAGCAAGCAAATAATGGTGTCAGGACTTGAAACCAGGAAGTCTGGCTCCAAAGCCCATGCTTTTTACTATATTACACAATACATTTTATCCAAGCTGACAGACTTGGTGGCACCAGTGACCACCCAGAGCTGCATTTGATAGGTTTTCAATGACAAAGCCATAATATATCTAAAACTTATTTTCTCCTTTTACTGAACGGGAACCTTATGTCTTTCCATCTACTTTGAACCAACTCATAAGTTACCTGGAATACCTGTTACACTGCCAGTGATGTGAGGACCTTCCTCTGACAGCCTCCTAGTAAAGGAAGTTCAGAGCAGGGAGGAAGAGGGAAAACTCAGACCAGGCAATTGTGCTACTCATAGGTCTGATGCTGTCTGTCCTATGAAATACACATTTCAGAAAATGTGTGGGCTTATCCAAGTTCTGCATAACAGAAATGTGTAGATTAAACAAAGCTAGAAGGGAAAGCTAATAAGTTAGGTAAAGTAGTTCAGTTCCCAAAAAGGCCTCAATGGACTGGAAGGATAGGCCAAAACTAACAAGATGGAATTTAAACTAGCTACATGTGTAGTATTTCACTGAGAAGCAGAAAGAAATCATGATACAAGATAGAAAAGAAAGACCTGCTTTATTTTCGTAAAAATAAAATTTGTGGGCTCTTGGCTGACTAAAATTCTGTGGGAACTTGAGGTTCTTGAAGGCTTAAGGAGACATTTTTAGAGTAAAATCTCCAGGACTCTGAATCAGTCACAGTGTATCTCAAGTGCCTCATTCACTTCTAAGCTCCTCATTTTAAGAAGGACAAATGAATAAGCTGGGGAAAGAGAGAAAGTTATTAGTGGTCTTGAGTTTCTTCACTGGGTCAAGCACTGTACTGAGCATAAGCTATGCCAACTTATTTCTCCTCCAGAATACCCAAGTAAGGCTAGGATGTTCCCTTTCACAGATGGTGAAGCTTAGAGAGGTTTTCCAGTATCATACAACCACGCATCTACTTGAACTTCTGACCCCAGGGACCATGCACTTTCCACTGAATTCCACGCAGTTACTCTGCAGATGTTTATTAGTAAAAATAGGACATAGGAGGAATGTGATATCTGTCCTCAGATGTTTCAGGAACTCTGGTGTGAGTTGGGGTTAGACTTTATCCTAAATGGCTGGATGGAACAAAAATAGAAGCAGGAGAGTGTTGGTTATGGGAAAATAGATTTCAATTCTGTATGTGAAAAATCTGACCCATAGCCGGACAGTCTGCTTTTGAATAGCTATGCTTCTGGAATACTAGGTTTCCCTTTACTGGGAGTATTTAAATAAAAAATAAAAGAATATTACCAGAAAAAATTAAATCCCTCCACAGAATGAATTTGATTAGACAATCTCTTAGGACAAAAAAAAAAAAGAAATCAAACTTTGGTAACTCAAATCACAATTTAAATGCGCACTTATTGTTCAAAGCGCATTGTCACCACCTGATTTATCAGTTTTAGAAATCGAATTTTGTAGACAAGTTTGTTACTCTAAGAGGGGGACATTTTGAGGGTGTCTTGAAAGCTGTTCTAAACAGATTTCAGAGTAGGTAGGAAGGAGAATCAAGCGTGTTTGTTATTTATTTCTAGTATCTCAGACAACCTATGCAAAAGGCAGACATGCTGTCTTAATCTTCAAAACTGTTTCTGTTTGGTAATGGAAAAACAGTATCTGCCAATAGATATTTTCCAGAAAGGAAAGATAAAACTTGTGCCTAAGATGTTTAAAAACATACAACAACAACAACAAAACTACATGCATACATTGAAATAGCCGTATGAGAACTAAAGCTCTTTAATATTAATATTTAAAAGCTTTTTAATATAGTTTGTTCTTTCATTACAAATTTCATCAAATAAACATTTTAAAATAAATCTTAACTTGGAGGTTATTTCAGAGAGTATTATGTTTTATGGGGGGGGGTTATAAAATCTAACTATGAATTACTTACTGATGAAATATCAATAGGAAAAGTTCTCACCTGCTTTCAGACAATGAAATAGATAATTTAGGTCTGTCAGATTTTCAGAATCTTTATTTTGTTATCCTCAATAGACTTTAACCTTAAATTGACAAGTCAAGGTTAATAGTGAATAAAATAGCTAGTTAGTTATAGTAAGAAGCAATGACATCCAGCATTTAAAAGCCAGAGATAGATCTGTAACTAAAGTTCAACAAGGAATTCCACAATTTTATTCTAACTAGGTTGTTATCATTGATTTGTTTTTATTGATTCTGCTGCTACTCAGAAAAGAAAGTTGACAGTGTCTCCCAGGATTTTCGGAAAGAGCAATGATTTGCATGTGTAAACCCCACTGCCTACTCATTTGCTCTGGCCTTGAGGATAGAACACACTTATCACAGAGTAACATGAATTAACTTGTTTTTAACCAGAGTTCATACATTCATATAAAGCCTTGGCCATGAATCAAATGCTTTCGTACACATTGAATTGCCTATTTTACATCTCTTGTTGAAATCCAACAGTCACCTCAAACTTAACTGTTCCAAAATAAACTATTGATTGCACAACCTTACCCACTCCTGCCAAAGCAGCTTCTCCAATCTTCTCCATCTCAATGAATGCAAACTCTAGTTTTCTAGTTGCTAAAGCTAAAAACCTTGCAGTTACTCTTGACTCCTCTCACACAGCCTAGCTAGACCCAGCTTTACTGGCTCAAAATAAATATTTAAAATAAATCCAGAATGCAACCATTTCTCATCACTTCTCCCTAGTAACACTCTGGCCTGAACCACCATCAACTGCTCCCCTCCCCCAGATTATACTGGAGGTCTCCTATCTGGTCTCTCTGCTTCCACCTTTTTCCTCCTGTAGTGTATACCCCTTCACCATATGATCTTTTTATAATGTAAGTCATATTATGTGAATTTTTTGCCTGAAACCCCTCAGTGATTCCCAATTCACTGAATAAAAGCACACAAAGTCTTGTAGAATCACCCTGTTCACAATATACTTTTCAAAATCACCAGTTCACTTTTGACACAAATACTCTAAGCATGCTCCTTCCACAGAGCCTTTGCATTCTATCTTCTGTCTGCCTGCATTGTCTTCCCCCACAAATTCACATAGTTCACTCCATTTCTCCTTTCACATGTCTGCTCAAATGTCACCTTCTCAGAGAAGCTCTGGCATGACAGTTCCCAACCACCTGTGCTCCCTGTGAGGTTTCCCTCCACCACCATCATATGTGATTTGTCTTTGTTTATGAATTTATTACATTTCCCTTTCTCCAGTTAGCATGTAAGCTCCAAGATCACAGGGACTTTGTCTATTTTTATGTCACTCCTGTATTCCCAGCACCTAGAGCAATTCCTGATGATTCAGTAGGCATTCAATAAGAATTTGTTGAATCAATTTAATCCATAAAACTTTGCTATAAGACAGTATTCATTACCTCCCACCCGACTTCATAGATCAGCAAACTGAGGCCCAATAGATTTTAAGTGGCATACAGGTCACATGGCAAGTAGGGTAGCAGAACTGGAATTCAAAACCAGTTCTAAACTGAATCTTTCATTCCCCAATTACAGAGAAGATTTAAATTGCTTATTTCTTTAGAAGAAGGAACATTTCTCCTCGGATTTTACACTCTGGTATAAATTAATTATTTATCAGATTAATTCTCTAAACCAGGTAAGTTGGGAAGGAGATGAGAGAGCTGATACAAGGAGGAAAGAATGTTAGGAAGAGATTTTGAGTGCTTGTCTTTCAGTTTTACCAATGGCCCTCTTTCCAAAGGCACCTGGTGCTTTCTTCCAATGTGTTCTTAATTCACAGACACTACGTATTAATTCTTTGTTGAACAGTAAATACAGCTTTCTGGATTTTTCTAGCCCTAAGCTAAAGGAGAAGTCATTTCACATTGTACAGGTCATTTTCACAATTAACTAGTGTCAAAAGCTACCTTGTGTCCCCAGTATCATGAGTGGGCTATAGTATTGCTTATATCTCATTAATCAATTATTTTTCTTTTTATTGTATTCTCCTTTTGGATAAACCTTTTGAAAATGCCATACTACACCTTAAAGTGTGAAATTTTAAAATGAATGTGATGAATAAAAGTAGATTAAACCAGTGGTCATTGTCTTCCAGCTTTTAAAACAACACACCTTATATCCACCTGTGTGTTCAGCTACCAATATGAGAATTACTAAGAAGTAGGATTGGATTTTGTTTGTTCATTTTCAGTGCAAGGAGTACCAACTTTATTTGTTCTAAATCAAATTATATGTGGCTATAAGCTAATAGAAAATCAGACATTAGGTTGAAAGGAAGTTCGATTTAGTCATATTTTGGGAGGACTCCTCTATCCCTTGCTTTCTATAGTCCATTGCAGTTCCAAATTTGGAAGAAAGGCCTTTAGTTTATCATTCTCTCCTCTGAAATGCTTACTGCCCAAGCCAACTTAATCTATTCAGGTTGAATTAACACAGCCACCTGCACATTCGCCCAAGCTCTGATGGAGAGGTGTGGAATCAGCCCCTCTGATATCTGCTCACACTCCCCCATTAGAGTTTTGCCACAGAGATGGGGGTTTCAAACAAGTATTTTGCCATGTACGTCCATGCTCTGGAGTGCCTTTATGGGATGTGACCTCACTCCACATGGGAGTTGGTGTTTGTTGATATTACTGTCGACATAGCTGGGAGGAGTGGACAGGCCTAAATTCTTTCACTAAGGATATTTTTTACAGGAAGGTTGAATGAACAAAGGTCTTAACTGGAGTGAGACATTCAGATGTTTGGAAAATGAGAAGCTCTCTTGCTGTTGGAGCCAGGGAAAGGTGGCAACTCATTTATCAGAAAGAGATGATTTTCCCAAAGAAAGGTTCACAGATCTAGACAAGTAACACTCCCCTGACAAAGGTTTTCTGAAGAAAACAGGGTGGGGTAACTTCAAGATGAAGTCTTCAGGATCCCAAACCTCAAAGGGTAAGGATCCACTAGTCCCAGAAAATAGTGAACACTGGAAACTCTGAAACACTACAGGTCACAGAAAATCCAGGGAGAGTAAGGTGATGTTGAAGGAATAGTCTTGTAAAGAAGAAAACTTTCTGCACAACTGAGCTGGAAAACGCTTCAAATTTGGCATTTTCCTAACCTTACAGGAAAGAGCCCCTGATGGGCCCAGATTAAGATGTGGAACAGACACCCTGTGTTCATTATGTGTTTGTAAATTTAGAAACAAATTTCGTCATCCACTTGAGAAATGAGATTGGGGAAATGGTATTCTACATGTAAGAAAAAATTGTGGCGTTTTCTACTTTATTTAAATGTATTACTTGTTTGGATAGCTATATGTAATGTTATTTTGTTCAAGCATGGATACAGTAGGGAGGTCTGAATTAATTTTTAGGACTACCAGCCAAATATCACCCCCTTTATGGCTATGATCAAGTTTCCTTGATTTTTTTTTTTCCTTAGAGTTGGAGCTGGATCTCTTGATAAGATATAGCAGTCTCAGAGATTTGCTCAAGCAGGTCCAAGGAAAATTAGAGAAAGGAATGTTCTCAGTTCCCAGCTGGCCAAGATCAGATTCAGTATGTAATCGTGGCTTACCACTGAATTAGGGGAAAGATATGATAGACTGGTCTTTGCAAGTATTGTGCAGGTCTTGCCCTGCAGAAAGTAAGGAGAAACAAAGTCAGACAGAAGTTAAAAAGTGTAAATAAAATAGATATAGAATCAGGTAGCTATACTGCTTCATACAGATGTAGCTATTCTAAGCAATCAGGTACATTCTTCCTATGGTATCAGTATGTTAGCAGAAACCTACCAAAAATTCTTGTAAGTTGATTGCTTTCTGAAATGCATTTTAAGGCTGATTTATAAAGCAGAGATTTATTGAGCCCTTACTACTTTCAAGGTCCTGTATGTATAAAGATGAATAAGATACGGTCCCAGGGAGCATGGAGACAAGGAGAATAATAAGAGGTAACACAAAAGTGTAGGCTAGAAAAGCTTGAAGTTTGAGTTTTGGGGATGAAGATAAGGGTAACAATATATGAATTATTTTCTATATTTCTTTATTCAGTAAATATGTGTGTACCATATATCAGGCCAGATACCCAATGTACAGAAGTGTCTTTTCTTGTATAGAGTTTACATTCCAGATATGATAGAACAGGATTTCTCAACTTCAGAATGATTGACACTTTGGACAAGATAGTTTTTGTCATGGAGAGCTATTCTTTCCATTGTAGGATGTGTCCCTGGCCTCTACCCACTGGATGCCAATAGCAGTCTCTCTCCCCCTACTCCAATTTGTAACAAAAACGTCTCTAGATATTACTAAATGTCCCCTGGAGCACTATTTTAAAAGTATCATGCCTATCCAGTGGTGACTGATTTGAGATATCTATGAGGACTCTGGTTTCTCATCTGAATGACCAGGTGGAAATATGTTTCCTACAAGAAATCTTTAGGACGTCTGGGTGGAAAATGTTCATTAGGCAGCTTTACAGATCTGGAATTCAAGTGAGTGATGTGAGCTAGAGATACAGATTTGGGAGTTAAAATTCTAGAATAAAAGACATCACCTTCAGAAATGGGCAAATTTGCAACCCAAACTGGGCTTTTGGAGCTAAAAATTTCCAGAATGGATTTCTTAAAGGAAAGACTGATCATTGAAAAGATGAACAAAACTCACATTGTCTCTTTTTCATTCATTATGTTCTCAGTGTTTTAGGATTGTGAAGTTATTTTCCACATAGAGTACATAATAATGCCTCACAAAATATCATATTCTCATTAAAAGACTCATTTGTTAATAAATCATAAAAGCATGAACAATAAAACCAGTCAGATAAATTAATCTTCCCACAAGTGCCTAAATAAGGACTGAAATAAATCAAAACAATTACTTGTGGTTGAAGTGTACTTCTGCAGGGGAATGGACTAAATGACCTTCTTTAAGCTCCCCTTAAGCCTTCGTTTCAGTTTCCGATTCCACTGACTTTATGGTGGTTATGGAGGATTGTGTGCTAGATAGACACTATACTGCATTTTTAAATGCCTAATATTTCTATACTAACATTATACTGTACTTTTACACTTGATTCTCTCACTTTGAGAGGCAGATTTCATTATCACAAGAAACTAAAACTTAGATTAAGTAATGGGATTGGGATCACCTTGCTAGTAAATGCCAGAATCAGGATTAGAACTTCTGGCCTCCTGATTTCCAGTCCAGCGACCCCTTCTCTTCACACCTGAAGTAGCTGAGCTGTGAAGTGATCTTGTTAAACACACAGTAATTCAATTTATTGTCAACAGCCATATTTTAGATAACCTTACATTCTTTTATGTGGTTATTGCAAAACGTCCTTTTTGCTTTTCTCTTTGTGGAGAATTGGGTTAAGGTTTTTTTGTTTCGGCATTTGTCAAATTGTAAACCTGTATATGTACAATATATTGCATATTTGTTCTCCAGTACTTGTCCACTAACTTATTTTAATTTCTGTCCCCATAGATTATATAAAACAATGGTTTATACATTAAGGAAATAACACATAATACATATGTTTAAAACATCACCTATTTTTTGTGGCTTGCTTTTAAAACCAGATTATTTCATTTAAAAAAAAATAATTTTTAATAGGTGATACACACACGCACAGTAAAATGTTCAAACAGCACGAAAGGTATACATTAAAATTAAGTCTTCCTCCCTGTGGCCTGGCATTTTCATTGCCCTCCCAAATACTTTTTTCTGCATTTTCTTTTTTCATTTATCATCTTCAAGATTGTCCCATATCCATATATTTAGATCAGCTCCATTATTGTAGTTCACTGAACGAATGTAACATAATCTATTCAATAGATTCCCTGCAGTGGATACATAGGTTATTTCCATCATTTTGCCATCACAAATAATGCTTCACTGAGTATCTTTGTACATAGTGTTTTTGTGGGCTTGTGTAAATATATTTGTAGGATAAATTCCTAGAATTGGGATTATTACAACAAAGGATATATGAAATGTTAAATTTCAGTAGATATTGCCAGATTGCTCTCCAGAAGTTATACCAAGTTATACTCCCACTTTAGATGTGTCTGCCTTTTTTCATACATCCTCACCAATGCTGTGTGGTACCACCAAATATTTGACTGTTACTAATCTAATAGATTACATCAACCTGATAACTTCTAACATGAAACTTTTCAGTCTGACATTTATACTTATTTCTTGGTTGGTTTTATTTTCTGTTTACTCACATTAGACTAAGCTGAGAACAAAGACATTTTTCTGTCTTGTAGTACCTGGCAAATAGTACTTTTGATAAAACAAATATTCATTTTGCTTGTCATGTCTTTAACACATCAGAAATCTGTCTGTGCTCTGTTGGTTTGTAGTATTGAAATGTTCAGTAAGAGCATGTGTGCCTGTGCGCACATTCTTGTTCTTTCCTACAGATTATATATACCTGAAGGGCAGGGTCTTCCTTTTCTATGATGATGTTTGTCATGCCCTGGCCCAGTGCCTCAGTTTTTGGAGCATCATCCCATACACCAAAAGGTTGCAGCTCGATCCCTGGTAGGGGCACATACAGGAGGCAACTGATTGATGTTTCTCTCTCACATCGATGTCTCTGTCTCTCTCTGTCACTCTCTCTCTCTCCCCCCCCCCTTTCTCCTCCTGCCCCCCCCCCCACTCTTTCCTGATACAGATACTGGCGTGAAACTTATTGGCAAGAAATTAATCCATGTTAATGAAAAAAATGAGTTTTTATAAGTATCTAGGTTATATTTTATGCAGCCCATCTGTTGACACAAATTACAAGCAAATAATCTGTGTCTTTAAATATAGGCTTCAAATAATATTCAGTATATGGGCCAATTTTGCAAAGGAAGAAAATATTATAATCTAAGAACCAAGTACCTTTTACTGTAGCTATTTGCCTTCAGTAATATAGTATGAATATATCACTTTTCTGTGCCATTTTTATAGCTTTAGAAGTCACATGAAAGCCAAGTCAATGCACGCACTTGTTTTCAAAGCCAGACTTAAGCAAAGAAAATATGTAAACTTTGTCTTTGCTGCCACCTTATCACATTGCACAAGTCAGTAAGCTGTATTTAAACAGAAAATTCCTAGGGCGAAAATGTATGTGTAGTAGAAAGGATAAATAAAGTATGGTGTAGTCATACAGTGGAATATTATATAATAGTGAAATTAAAAACAGAACAATGAGCAATACATATGAACCTCACAAACATGATATTAAAAGAAAAAAGATATAAAAGAATATGTACTATAGATTTCATTTATATAAGTTCACATGAAAAACTAATTGTAAAGAGGCAGGAGTCAGAATAGTGGTTACATTTGGGATGGGAACAAACAAAATGGAGATTTCTGGGGTGCTAGCAGTACTCTACATTTTGTTCTAGGTTGTGGTTACTCAAGTGTGTTCACTTTGTAAAAATTCATCAAACTGCACTGATGGCCTGTGTACTTTTCTTTATATGCGTTAGATTTTTTTTTTTTAACAATAGTTTCCATTCATAAAGCTCTATGTTCTTACATTAAATCCAAGTCTCCTTCATCTTATAAAAATATTGCTTTGCATCTAAATGTATTTTTTGTTGAATTTTTATTGTTTGTTTTAACCTATAGTTTGACACTTTTAGATTTTTTGATTCTTCCATTCCAACTAGTATGTTAAGTTTCTATCCAGCTTTATGTTATCCATAGCTTTGATAAGCATGTTTTTTATGTCTTCATTTTAGTCTTTGGGACGATGTTGAAAAGGGCAGGACTAATCACAAATTATCCCACTAGAGAACTTCTTTGTATCAGCAATTTATTTGGTCAGTCAGCAGATCTGCCAGAATTTGCTTGTTGAGCCTATTCCACATGTACCAAACTGGGCTATACTCTAGGCTGGAATTCTCTTTTACTCACAACGATACACTCAGAGTGTGGTTTGTAACAGCCCAATTTGCTTTTGGACCCTACTATTTACAATCACAGTGGTCATAAATAATACATGCATAAAAGTCAAATTTATGACTTGCCAGGCTGCTGTGTTTATTTTGACACTAGGCCAGTGCCATTGACAGTAATAAAGGAAGAAGACATCTAAGACTTCTGTGTATATACCTGACCAAAATAGGAAGAAGTTGTTAATGAGTGTAAACAAAGAATGATGTGTTCACCTCAGAGGTAAAACTGGTTGGCACAATACCAACATTCTGCATATAATTCACTTGCTTTAGTGTATTTTTTGAAAGACTTTTAAAAACCTCATACTAAACCAAAGTGGAGTTCAGATGTACTTTATCTGCTTTATTCCTCTAATCTATAATTTTAATAACCATATTGAAAAGAGAAATGGCATGACCCGTGCATGGCACAATTGGTATTTGGTATGTCCATCCTTAATCCCTCTTGGTCACCACCTCACATTCTCAGTACTAACAAACCACCTGCTTAATAATCCCTTCTAGAAATTTATTTAAAATTATATCCTCCTTGTTAACAAAAGAAATAAAATTTAGTGTAATTGAATACAGTTGAAAAACTGCCTCTCTCTCTGCCATCTGTTAACATTTCACTGTTACCTACTCCAAGGAGTGATTCTCTTTTTTAATTTGCTACATTCTTGCTTGGAGAAGCCTTTATTTTTTGTAGGTTTTTTTTTGGTTTTGGTTTTGGTTTGAGTTTTTTGTTTGTTTGTGTTTTGTTGTTTTGTTTGTTTGTTTTGGTTTGGGGTTTTTTGCTGGCTATGTCTAAACCCATAAAGTTATTTTAATGGCAGGATTTTAAGACAATGAAAAGGTAAAGATAGGAACTAGTACCCACCCTGGAATAACAGAAACCCACCCCTGACCTTTATGGAAGTCACAGGCCAGGGGAGAACAGACATGTCAGTGACTGTAATCAGTATAACAGTGCAGTGGGAACATTAGAGAAAGAGCACCTGTAGGATGGAAGCAGTTCCCCTTGGAGAAGAGAAACAGTATTTTTGACAAAAAGAACAGCATGCACAGAGGACTGCAAGTGTGTGACCTTTTCAGGGCAATGTGGTCGGTGGAGAACCAGAAACTTGCCTGATTAGGCTGGTGTGCCACCTTCAGGAATGTACAGTTTATCCTGCAGACAATAAGTATTTGAATGGATTTGCATGTTGGAAAGATACCCTTGAAGCAAATGGTGCATGCCAGTGAGAAGGAGAAACCAAAGAAAAATAGTGTCCTGAAAGGAAGCTATTGAGACAATCTCATCTAGCGATAACAAATCTAGCCTGAACTAGAGTCATGGCAAGGAGAATGAAGCGGTAGAGACATTGAGGAGAGTGGTGCCTGCTCCATTCATTTCTCTCATGTTAACACCCCATGTTTCTTGCAGGATGCATTAATATCACTGTATATTTTTTCTGACTAAGCTTTTGTGCACAGTCATTGCTATGCAACCAAGAGTGTATGAAGCCTGTAACTGCAAGTCAGTATGGCAACACAGTGAGATTTTTCACATAGACACATTTAAAGTTATTCATCTTTTTGGTGAGCAATTTAGAAAAGGGGGGAAAGATCAGCAAACCCTCCTTGTGCCAGTCCTTTAAAATTCAGTTTGTACCTACCTCTTCTCTAATGCTTTCTAGGATTCTTCCCAGCTAGACTGTCATCTGTCCCAATCTGAACTCTAGGGTCTTATGTCGTCTCATGTGACATCTCATGGTAGTTATGTGTGTGGTCAGGCATCTCAGGGTCAGGACCCAACTTAAGCATCTTAGATTCTTTCTGCCACCCATCATCCTCATGCTCCTTAATTCCATACAGTGCTTTAAAGTTAGTACAGAGTCAGTAGATACTTGTTGACTAAATGATCTCTTGTGTTCCTTTGTTCTATCTAAACTGAAAGCTTTTATCTTTATAATTGGCAGCAAACATTCCTTAGAGCCAGAAGAGTATTTTATGCTTTTATGTCTTCCCTAGTTCCTAATACATACTTATTTAGACTGTAGGTATCAATAAATACCTTCTTGGTTTGTTAATAGGCTAGTTGATTATTTTTATAATTCTTGGCAGTAAGGACAGAGAGGAAAGGAACAAAATTTAAGACATATTCACTTAGGCATCTTCTCAGAAAAGGATTCTCACCTCTGGGTTATTTTTACTTGTATTGATGCTATCAAGTAAGTTGAGTTGTATTTGAGCAAGTATTTGGGGCTTATATGGGGATTGGTCACTAAGCAAAATAGGTAACTCTGAACCAAATATCAAAAACCACTATTTGATCATGTCAAACATACTCCTGAGGTTAAACATCCTAAAATATCTAAATTAAATTAAAATTTTAATACAAATCAAATAGAAAATCAATAAATACATTCAGAGAAAACTTTTCTCCTCTTTCACTCCTACTCTGACTCTTGGTTGTGGGTTGAGGAGGAACACAACCATCTGATAGTCAAAGACTTCTTATAGAGCAGTGGTTCTCAACCTTCCTAATGCTGTGACCCTTTAATACAGTTCCTCATGTTGTGGTGACCCCCAACCATAAAATTATTTTCGTTGCTACTTCATAACTATAATAATTTTGCTAGTGTTATGTCTTAGGCGACCCCTGTGAAAGGGTCATTCGACCCCCAAAGGTGTCGCAGCCCACAGGTTGAGAACCGCTGAATAGAGAATTAGTATTTATTCACTCAATAACTACATATCTAAGCCTATTAGATGTGTAGCAGTGTTTGATACCATGGATATTGCAAAGAAATGTCCTACATGCCCTACCTTCCGGTAAGCCTTCAATCTAGGTAGGAGAAAAGAAATATACATACACACAAAAGGTCAAGTTTAAATGTAATAAAAGTTCAGAAAAGGAATTGAGTAATATGATTGGAAATGGCAGGGGAATGCTTCATAAAAGAAAGATTCATGACAGATGGACAGCATTTCCATAGGTAAAAGAGAAAATACTGAGTTATCAAGATGCAAAATAGCAGAAATTTGAAGTGTGGAAAAAGTAAGCTTGTTCTGCCAACCATGTCCCAAGTGTGCTAATCTATTGCATCTATGGAACTTGAATTTAGAGAGACATCACGTCTGAAGCAGTATATTTAGATGTCATTTGGAGCTTTGAAAATAGAAAAAAATCTGTTAACAATTAGTGAGTCTCTTCATCATAGATTTGAATTTTTTAAATAAAAAGCTGGAGAAAATAATGTAAAACAAAATGAGCTAGGAAATATTTCCTCATTAAGGTACACACACACATATATACCCAACATTTTGGAACACAGTTATTGGACAAAGTGGGAGTAGCAGGGGAAGACTTCTTAATGGAAATATTATTTAGCTGGTCCATGACGGATGACAGAAGAGAGAATATAGGTTTATCGAGGTACAGAGTGACAGTGTTTTGAAGTATGGAAAGTACAAACTTTCCCTCTTTACCAGAAGTGGACACCATCTCTTGCAGGGAATTAGTTTAGTGCAGATGTATTGCCAATACCACATACTCACTGTAAAAGAAAATGTTTTTAAGTGAGAGAAAACGAGACATTTTAAATTGATACATTCTTATTAATGAAAAATAAAAATATACACTAAAAAGAAGTAACCAGAATAATTTTTCTGAAAAGTATACTTCTTTATATCATTCTAGTTAAAAAGATATTGAAGTTTTTATGCATGCTGTGAAAGCTGAAATGCAGGGAGTAGACAAGTGTGTTATCGGGAATGCGAATTACATTGCTCCCTTACCGCATTTCTAGATCCAAGGTTTAACCTACCAGACCTGAGGCCCTGAACCTAACTGTCCCCTATACCTGAGCTCCTGAGCATTAAAGAGAAAAAAACCACACAAAGTCAGTTCAGACACATGGGGGCAGACATTTATTTGCAATGGCTAACCATGAGGTTTGACCACGATTGGTTGGTTATTTTTAGTTTGTGATGCATTTTTTTCACTTATTAGGCAAAGTACCGAAAATTAGGAAATTATACTGAAGAATCGGTACAGCGATCTGCTAGGGTTAAGAGCAACTTTATTTTTTCCTTAAGAGATTGTGTGGAAATATAAAGATGTCAAAATTTTGCCAATTGTCTACATTCAGCATGTCAATTATATCTCAATAAAGCTGTTTTTAAAATATTTTTAAAGAGAGATTGAAGTACCAAATAGAGGCAAAAATAATAGAATATACATGATTTTTAATCAGGGCAATACCATTGTTTACTCATAAAAACATGCAAAAGCATCTTTTTAAAGCAGCACATAAAACTTCAGTTTATGAGATTATTTCAGTGAAATTGCATTATCACCATGGATCAAATTGGTAAGACAAATTGGTGATGGGGAGATATGTTTTCACCTTCCTCAGTTACTATTAGAGAGGAATGGAAGCTTAATAATTCTGTAGCAACAGTATCTAATGTCAGCAGGATCTATAACTAAAAATCTCTCACCTGGTCGGTGTGGCTCAGTGGTTGAGCCCCGACCCATGCACCAAGAGGTCACCAGTTCAATTCCTGGTCAGGGCACATGCCTAGGTTGTGGGCCAAATCCCTACTGGGGTCCATGCAGGAGGCCGCCAGTCGATGTTCTCTCTCATCAATGTTTCTATCCCTCTCTCCCTCTCCCTTCCCCTCTCTCTAAAATCAATAAAGAAAAAAAAAATTTTTAATATATCTAGTTCCTCCATTAAACTAGATATGACACGAGAAAATGTGTGTTAGTATAGTCAACAGTGTTTGAAAAAGTACTATTCCTATACTGTAATATCAAACTGAAGATTTGGCTTTAAATTTTTTTGATGGTGAAAGTGGAACAATAATTAGGAATTTTGATAAAATGTTAGTTTTACTCTTTCACCCTCTATTCTTAATCTCTTCCATGAGTTGATTTTTATGATCATTGAAGAATACAATTACTCCTAGCCAAGCCAGAAATATCCCATAATGTGACTATAAAGTAATGATACAGATTTTAAGTACATACTTGAAAAATGAATCTTAATAATTACAGTTTTACCACACCTAAGAAGGCATAACCATCCGTCTGTTGGAGTTGTGGGACCTCTGAATACATACAGCGGTGGGCAAAAGTAGGTTTACAGTTTGTGTGGGAAAAGACCTGTAGGTAATGATTATTACAGTAGCTTTATTAACTCAAAAGAATGTCACTCACATATGTAAACCTACTTTTGCCCACTTCTGTATGTCTTTGAAAACCTTAGAACTTGTCAGTGTGATAGGAAACATAACTACCTTATTATAATGATATACTGGCTTGTACTACAAACAGGAGGTTGATTTCTTTGCTCTTTAATCTATATATCACTAAACAATTCTGACCAAAAAATGAGAAAAATAATGAAAAACTGACCCATACAGGCTTCTGAAGAAAAATACATTTTTCTAATATTGTCAGAACAGAAGTACATGAACCTTCTTATGGCGGGCAGGGGAGAAGGGCATTTTGTTAGTCATTTTTACCTAGACATCTCAAAAAATTTTGATGTTGTACTGTTTATTTGAAGTAGACACAATGTAGTGATATGTGATATATATATATATATATATATATATATATATATATATATATACGTCCACAGTGTCTCTCAGTTTTATTTTCTAATTTGAAAGATTTGTGTAATATTCTTAAAACTAATTCTACAATTAATGTTTGAGACTGTTATAATCTCTGCTGACCAAAATATTAATCACAAAACTTTGAAAGGTGCCCTAATCAAAACTTGAATAATTAACAGTGTATTTCCCTTTATAAATTGTACACATCTGTCAATTGATTACCCTTCCCTTTAATAAATGCTAGTGCAAACCTAACTGTTGGAACATCAGAAGTTCTCAGTCAGTTGTCATTTTTACTCATGTTTTGTATGGTCTCTTTCCAGATGTAAATATTCTATATTTTTCATTTGTTTATTCAACAAATACATATCAACACTCAACTCTCCCCTACAGGGGATAAAAATCAATATCATAAAATCCTTGCCCTCAAGGACCTTCTATAAATTTGTTCCCATTATAAATAACATTCATTGTGAGCCTGTCTACAAAAATTCATTCTTAAAAATTTTATTTAGCTATATCTACAGCTATCCATTTTGTAAAATGAAGTTGGCACTATTTATTTTAAAAGCCACATATGATGCAGTTTTTTGCTTTTAAAAGATAAATATTTGTTGTTATGTCACAGCAGCCAATTTTCTGCAGTACAAAGTTGAATGCTGCAAATTATAGGGAAAGAAAAAAGCAGCCTTGAGTTTTTAAGGTACTACTTCAGGTTTTTTTTTAGGAATTGAGATTTAGGCAGCAGGAATAGAACATTAGAAAATGGGAGTGTATTTTTTCCACACAATTCTGAATCATTGCTATTTGACTCCTTTTTTAGAAACATACATTTCCACACAGCCTTAGGGAAAATTAGCCTGTTGGTGTGTGTGTGTGTGTGTGTGTGTGTGTGTGTGTGTGTGTGTGTGTTTAGGAAAGTAGTCTTACAGAATTCTTGAGGGGAAAAGATAACCTTAAAACAGCAGGCTTCAGAGCCCTGAGATGTGAATGAAGCAAGGTAACCTAGAAAATGGAAATAGAGACTAGAAAACTAATGTCAGAAATCACAGAATGATAACAGAGATTAAATTGTGAGCGAATAAAGAATAGGAGAGGGACAGACGAGAAGGAAAGAGATTGCCTGGTTTAAAAAAAAAAAAATAGGCATGAAGCCTGACTGGATGGCTCAGTTGGATGAGCATCGTCCCGTGCACCAAAAGGTTTCGGATTTGGTTCCCCGTCAGGGCACATACCAAGGTTACAGGTTCAATCCCTGATCAAGGCTTGTACGGGAGGCAACTGTTAGATGTTGCACATCAATGTTTCTCTCTCTCCTCCTCTTTCTCTAGAGTCAATGAGAGTGTCCTCAGGTGAGGATTTAAAAAAACAAGCATGAAAATTTAAAAAGAAAACAAACCCATGTAGTTATCATTAGATAAAAGTAAGATTTAAGGGGCCCTTCATAATACTGAATATTCCTTCCGTAAAGGAATAATTCTTGAATGCTTGCCAGGAAGACAAAGAGAGATGGTGGTGGTAGTTCTACAGTTCTTGATATGAGGTAAAAGCCTATGTACCTCTTTTTCTTGGAGGGTGAGGAGGAAAACTTACATCCTTCCTTATAACCCAGAGTCATTCAAGACTTATTCTATTATATATTAAAGTCTTCCTTTCCCCTTTTCTCTCATCTTTTCAGCAGGTGGGTTCCAGAGGGTGATGAAGGCCATGACTAGAAATGGTTTTTCAGCAATTTCTGTTGTTCTTTGCCTACAGTGCCTGGTCCCTCCTTGCCTACACACCTGTTTCAGATTGCTGCTTGAGTTGCCTGTCTTCTCTCCATTTTCCCCACGTCTTTTTTCTGTTTCACCTGTACTCATTTACCTATTGATTTGGTCAGCTGTTCAGACAATATTTTAAAAAAAAAAGCTTCCATGGTGTTGATTATGTAAAAACTATTTTCTGAATTTAGGAATAAGTTAGGTAGTCATCAGCCGTAAGGATTCATTCCAAGAGGGGCTAGTTTAAGATGGAACACCATGTAACAAACCTATTACAAATTTCTAAAATACTCCTTTCATCATGACCCTCCTCTGATCAAAAACTACAGAATTAAGAGACCAGCTCCTTATGTTATCATTCAACACCCACTTTTTTATTCTTCCAGACTTTAATCTTATTTTACTTTTCAAGTAAGCTACTTGGTTAGCTCTCAGTTTTAGTGTACAATATTATGAGTATCAGGTCAGTTCACTACACCTGTTCTCCACAGATGTTTAAAGATTATTCACTAAGCTATTCTAAATGCTGAAATTTAAACTATTCAAAGATTGGATAAATCTTAAGTGGCAGTTTTCAGGTCATGTTAAAACATTGTTTGTGGTCTTTGTTTTGTTGTTTTATTGACTTAATGTTCTTGCCTTCAGTAATCTCACAGAGATGATAGGCCATTTGCCATATTAAGAACAGTAATAACAGTAGTGAATATCATTTAACATTTCTTCTTTTTGCTAAACACTTTACATGAATTCTCATTTACCAGAACTTGGCCTGAAAATGTATTGAATCCCTGTATCATTAGCTTTTCTCTCTAAATCAAAAAGTTGTAATCTAGAATTCACATAAATTTCATTATTCTTTTTCTGGTGGGTTTTTTTTGTTTTTGTTTTTGTTTTTTGAGGTTTTGTTTGTTTTGTATTTTTAAAAAACTTTGTGGTGTGGGTTTTTTTGTGTGTTTGTTTTCATTTATTTCCTATTTTATTCCTCCTTATAACTTCTTTACTTACTGCTGGAATTGCCTCAACTAAAACATTTCAGTTCCTCTGAACCTGTTACTTTATCCATAAAATGAGTATAATAATAGCACTTACCTTACAGGGTAATTGTAAAGATTAAATTATGTAATAAATGCAAATCACATAGAACAGTGCCTGGCACATAAACATTGCATAGTTGTTACCCATTTTAAATTTATTTCTTTATTTGGTTATAAGTTTCTGGGATATGCATGCCTGATTTTTTTAAATTTCATTATATAAAATACAAAGAACCGGTACCACTACCCTCCCTAGTGTGCATGCAAAGTTTGGAAACTTTTATGGTATTTATAAACACTGCCATTTTCAAAGAATGTCTCTTTTGTGTTTTATATAGCACTCACTGAGCGAATGGGCATTCAGCCAACTCTATAATTGCTGTTAATTTACTGTATCATTAGCAGAATTAGACATTGTTTCATTTTAGACTGTGTTAAAATATAGTTTACTTCTACACTGTTGTGGGCTATATGAGAAAGCAACTTGTCATTTCTAGCTAGTCATAATGAATACTTTGTATTGTGTTGTATCTATATTGAATTATTAATGTCTTAAGATAAATTTAACTGCCATTTCATATGCCTACAAACATAAAACTTACTTCTTTCCCAAGCATTAAAGGAAGTCTGTATATTATTTCCATTTTACATTTAGCAAATCTGTAAGTATACTGCATCTTACAGAATTGCGTTGAGTAGTGTGAGAACTATAAAAAATATAAACAAAATAAGGAAGACATTCTCTTTATGTTTATGTCACTATTTTAATTTAACAGCAAGTGTCATGTGGTCGATCATTTATTATACACTTTACATGGTCTCCATTAAGTACCTCAGCTGTTGTGTTTTGTAATTAATTGTTGTGTATGAAACACTTCTCAGTTATAAATCAGAAATGAATCATCTTGTTTTAGGATTGTAGGTTCACTGGACATCTGTTAAATTATGTCTTTTCTATGCAGTAGTAATTAATAAGTAAGTGTTGTTGGATCAACATAATGGTTCTAAATTCAGTGTTCAAGAGCAGCTGTTCTAATATCTGATTTTTGGGTGGGGAAGTGATGCTTATGGTAGGAATATTAAACTCAGAGACTTTGGATTCTGATTTTGATGGATTCTCAGGCATTGATGGAACATCTGTCATGTATGTGCTCAATGAATTAAAACAATGGAAATGTTTAATTGATATTTTGTGTACATGTTTAAGTTTAGATACCTGATCATCTTCATTTCCCCTCAATTGTTTGGTATTTAGCAATTTTGAATCTGTATTTGATCATGTTACTACTGGAAATTTTTTCAAGCCATTAAAACCTATTTGTAAAAAATTTATACAGCCAACCTTTTTTAAATTTCTTGATTATTTTAAAGTACTGTCTTGCTTTTTAAAAGTACCTTTAAAAGGCTGTTAAGCCCTGGTCGGGTGGCTCAGATGGTTGGAGTGTCACCCCATACACCAAAAGGTTGCAGGTTGATGCCTGATCATGGCACATACCTAGGTTGCAGGTTTGATTCAGTGTTTCTCTCTCGTATCAGTGTTTCTCTCTCTTATTCTTCCTCTCTCTCTAAAATCAGTAAAGCCCTGGCCATTTGGCTCAGCAGTTGGAGTGTCAGTCCATGGACCAAAGGGTCTCGGGTTTGATTCCCGGTCAAGAGCGTGTACCCGGGTTGCAAGCAATCCCCGTCCCCATTGACGTTCATGCTGGAGGCAACCAGTCGATGTGTCTCTCTCACATCTCTCTCTCTCTCTCTCTCTCTCTCTCTCTCTCTCTCTCTCTCTCTCTCTCTCTCTCTCTCTCTCTCTCTCTCCCCCCGCGCTCCATCCTTCCCTCCCTTCCACTCTATCTAAAAATCAATAGAAAAATATCCTTGGGTGAGGATTTTTTTTTTTAATGTTAAAATCAATTTAAAAAAAAAACCCTTGGGTAAAGTTTTTTTTTAAGGCTGTTAAAATCTTAGTCTTCAAATTGTAAAGTTTTACTCCTAGGAATGTCCTACTCTTAGAGCTCTGTTAAATTTCTGTGTTTTCCTTGTTATTTTTTGTAACTGCTTGAGAAAGGAAACCTGTGTGTGCATGCCAAACAAGCATTGATTGAACTGGTTTCAGGCAACTGTATCTGTACCAGATAGGATCTTGTTCAAAATAAAGTAATTGAGACATCATCTATAAAAGATTTTTATGCCCTGGCCGGTTTGGCTCAGCGGTTAGAGCTTCGGCCTGCGGTCCAGAGAGACCCGGGTTCGGTTTCCGCTAAGGGCATGTACTTCGGTTGCAGTTTGTCCCCGGCCCTGGTTGAGGTCGTGTGGGTGGCAACCACTTGATGTGTCTCTCTCACATCAATGTTTCTCTCTCTCTCTTCCCCCCCCCCCCTCCCTCTCTCTCTATCTGAAGAAAAATGCAAAAATGTCCTCGGATGAGGATAAAAAAAAAGCAAATGCAAAACACTCCTTAATCCAAGGCACAAGGGACATCTGCAGAACAATAAATAATGTACACTGGGATGAGCTCAATTCAAAGATTACAGTCCACACTGTGACATGATTCTGCTTTAAGAGATAATCAGCTAGAGTACCATTTCTGAAACTTGAGACAGTAAAACAAGTCAAGAGACAAGATAATTATTTAAAGAGAAAAAGATGGAATAGGAAACATAATGAGAGAACATGTCACTAATACAACAAACATGCATTTGAAAAAGAACCAAATTGAACCTTATTCAACACATATGTTTTTGAAAAATTCTATATAAACTGAATTTTTATAAATTGGAGAAGAAGGAATCTAATTATTGTTTCCTAATGAAGTCATACCAAGTATCCACAAGAGTGGCGAGTAATCTGTTGCTGCTCGACAGGAAAGGGCCCTGGGGATTGAAGGAGATGCTCCCTCTTCTAAGGGATTCGCTGCATGTGGTGGGGGAAATTTTCTAGTTGCCTGTTTTCCTATATTTGTACTTAAAAGGAACTGAAAAAGACTTTAAATTTAAATGTCTTTGCTGTAAGGGTCTTTTATTTTCAATCATTTAAATTTTACTTGAAAGGTTTTAAAAATTAGCAGCAGCCTGCAGTGAAGTGTGGCAGCTGTAAAGTCCCATTCACAGCAGGGTGGAGCCGTGTGTGCACACTGTGCTCTCCCTGATGTTTCACTGTGATGCCTGGACTGCCAGTTACTCAGGGTGAGGTGCAGCTCCGGGTTTGTTTGTTTGTTTGTTTGTTTGTTTGTTTGTTTTACTTAGGGAAAAGGTTTTTGTTGTTGTTAGAGCTTCTTTAAGGTTTGTAATTTTCCTCACTTATAATGGGTTTTTCTAGTTTTTAGTTTGTTACCAATACTCTAATCTTAGGAGCAGATGACATGGTACTGTATATAGAGAATCCTAAAGATTTTACCAAAAAACTACTAGAACTGACCAATGAATTTAGTAAAGTGGCAGGAGGTAGAAGAGGGTAAAGGGGGGATAAATGGTGATGGAAGGAGACTTGACTTGGGGTGGTGAACACACAATAGAGTATGCAGATGATGTATTGTAGAATTGTACCTGAAACCTATATAATTTTATTAACCAATGTCACCTCAATAAATTCAGTAGGAAAAAAAGAAACAAAAGACAACACACACAAAAAATTTAAATAACGTAATTCTAGGATGTGCTAGTTGCTGGTATGGTGCTCCTAAGTTAATTTTAAGAAAAGAGCACTTGAAATCTCAAGGAGGGTGGTAGCACTGACATTTCTGAAATGCATACTAGCAGCCTGTTCAAATAAACGACAGTACACAGTGAGCCTGTGGCCGAGATCCATTTGAGCGATGTTAGCCCTGCTATTTGTAGACCTGTGTTACATGATGTACTGGTTTGTGGCACGGGGGCTCCAAATATGTCCTCTCTGGGTCCTCCATGGAAAAGTATTTTCTGAAGGAAAGTACTTCTCACTGCGCTCACACGTCTTCAGTAGAATCCCAGTGCTGTTTATCCCCTGATCAAAATGTTTTTCAAAAAATGGAAGCTGTGTGATATGTAGAGAGGTTATTACTGAAATGTTATTTTAAATGACCATTTTTAATGTTGTTATCAGCTTTTTAGTTTGGAAATGTTTTTTACTTTGGAAATGTTTTTTACTTAAATTATATGTAGAATCAGTTTGTCAAATACTTTATTAAAATACATTCTTTTCTGTCTGTACTCTTACTCTACATGATCTCTTTTCCCTCACTAAACCACTTTTTGTCTGTATACGAAATGTCTGTACTTCAGAGCAAGGGAGTAGTTTTTTTTTTATTTTTATTTTTTGTTAATCCTCACCCGAGGACATTTTTCCATTTTTTGTTCAGATAGAGTGGGAGGAAGAGAGAGAGAGAAACATCGACGTGAAAGGGACACATCGAGTGGCTGCCTCCTGCACGACCCAACCAGGGCTGGGGACAAACTGCAACCGAGGTACATGCCTTTAGCAGAAAGCGAACCTGGGTCTCTCTGGACCGCAGGCCAACGCTTTAACCGCTGAGCCAAACTGGCCAGGGCTTTCCATTGATTTTTAGATAGAGTAGAAGGGAAGAAGGGAAGGAGAGAGGGGGAGGGAGACAGAGACAGAGACATCCATGTGAGAGAGAGACATCGATTGGTTGCCTCCCTCACGACCCCAGCTGGGGCTGGGGATCAAACCTGCAACCCAAGTATGTGACCTTGACCTGAAATCGAACCTGCAACCCTTCCATCCACAGGTCGAAGCTCTAAACACTGAGCCAAACCAGCCAGGGCCAGAGCAAGGGAATAGTAAAAAAAAAAAAAAAAAACCACACATTTAAAATCCAGGTAATGGGGGAATTAGTACATGAACACATGCATTCTTAAATAATCTTGTAAAACTAAGAGGTTTGAAGAAGGGAAGGGAGAGAAACACTGCTTGAATTCCCACTGGGTACCAGGCACTGTATTTGAACTTTTTGTGTATTTCAGTCTTTACAGCTGCTATGAGTGGCTGTTATTTTCCCCATTTTGCAGATGAAGAAACTGAATCTCAGAGATGCTAAATTGATTTGTCCAAAGTTGGGATTTCAGCCCAAGTCCAGCTAACTCCCAAATATCATATATTCTTTTCATAGTACAACTCATGAATCTTGAAACTAGAATAGGTCTTAGAACTAATCTGGTTTAAGTCTCTCGTCTCGTCAGGAAATAGAGGTTCCGAGGAGCGAAGTGACTGACTTATCCTAGATCATTCACTGCATACAGCATTTCTTTATGCTCCAGTCAACATGAAGAGTCTTGTTAACTCTCTCTAAAATTATTTCCAAGGAGAAGTGACTTTTAAAGAGAAATAGCACAGCTTCATTTTAAGGGTACCTTTTAAGATAAATTAATAAGGCAACTGGAAAATATATACGGGTTGTATTCATTTCTTATTGACTGTTGTCACAAATTTAGTCCCTTAAAACGATATGAACTTCTTGTCTCACATTTCTGGAAACTAAAATCAAGATGTCAGCAGGGCTGCATTTCTTCTGGAGGTTTCAGGGGAAATCCATTTCCAGTTTCTGGAGGACAGCTGCCTTCCTTGGCTCATGGTCCCTTCCTCACATTACCCCAACACCCTGATTCTGACATCACATTCCCTATGGACCCTTCTGCCTCCTCTTATAAGTCCCTTGTGATTATATGGTGCCCATCCAGATAATTCAGGATATAATCACCCCTTCTCAAGATCTTTGACTCAATCACACCTACAAAGTCCCTTTTACTATGTAAGATAACATATCCACAGGTTCAAGGGATTAGAACATGGACATCTTTGGGGGATAGGGCATCATTCTGTCTGCCAAACACATACACCCACATGCCTGTGTGGGTGTTTATGTATCTACATAAATTAAAACCCTTCTCATCTAGAGTTACCTGGGAATTAGCCATTCTGGGTAAATAAGTTTCTTGTATCACTATATCCAAATCATGTTTTTTAAAATTTTTTTAATAAATGGAAACTGTTAACTTTTCTGAAATGTGCTGTTTTCCTTGCCTTTGAAAACAGTATTCTCTCCTGAGGAATGATCGCTATCATTGTACACATCATGACTGAGCTGTGCTTCCAGTACAGCAGTAAATGCACATGCAAGTGGAGGTTGTGAAAAACGGGGTACCAGTGAATAGTAACTCTGCAGTAGAACCAAAATTTTCCTTACAGTCATTTTTTATTATCTGTTTACTTGTCAGGAGGGTGAAGTGAAGAATGTTCCGCTGCCCAGCCCCTGAATAAGATATAACATGATGAGCTTTCTGGAAAATTGAGTCAGACATCAGAGCAGTCTTCTATAGAGTGAGGGTGGGGAGTGGTGCTTTCTTGGCCTCTAAAAATCCCCTCTAACAGTCGCAAATCTGTTGATATTTGTCGGTATTCAGAACATCATTCTCTGTTTCCGCATCACTATGCCTAAGGACTACAGACAATATCTTATTAGTTTACATGTATTCTTTCTTATTTCCCCTATGTTTGTTGATAGGGTCCAGAAGAAAATGCTGCCTGTTTCAAGAGCTTTTATGAGCAAGTTTTTGCCTTGATTGTACAACACCTTTGCAGGCCACAATTTTTTTTTAAGTCCTCTTTAATATTTAAATAGGCAATGGCAATAAAAAAAAAAAATTATGCTGGAGTTCCTGGCACATATTGAGTGCTTACTAAATATGTTTTCATTATTGGTTAACCTGTATAAAATCTCTTCTGACATATCTTAATCTATAGGGCAATTTAGTAAAGTAATATAATGGTATAGAAAGATATTAAAAATATCTCCAGCTTCCTCAGGGTATTCCCCACAATTTTCCAGCTTTCAGTCTACTGTAAGTTGTGGTTCTAAACTGTGTTGCTTTTTTTAATCTAAAGAACAGTAACATGTCACAACTCCTCAGAGAGGCACTTGTCTATTTGGACCCTGGCTTGTGATGTATTAGCACGTGTTCCGTGAACAGTGGGCTCTTTCTGTGTGCCAAGCACTGCATTGGACATCACTTGAAAGAAAATCTTTCCATGAGTAATTCATGGTTTGGTGAAGAGGTCTTGTGGCAAGTGTGGTAATAGAAGTAAGGAATATGATTAGGGAACCCCGAAGAAGTCATGGCTTACATTACAGTAGGTAAATGCATGACACTTCTTAAAACTCTGGGATCATGAATTTTTTCCAGCTTCAAAAGGTGGTATTTGTGGGAGTTATAGCATCAGAACATGTAGGAACAATCAGCCTACCTGTTTAATTCAGTGTGGTTTATTCATGTACACTTGTCAGGAGACAGGTTGACAGACATCACCCAAGTAGATACATTTTATCAGTATTATAAAACATGGAAGTCTAAAACATTCTCAGTCCAAAAAAAAAATTCACAAGATTCTTTGCAAACTCCTACTTTATTTTTCATCCAACTATACTTTACTTTTAATTAAATATCTCCACTTAAAACACCAGGAAGTCAACAGTAAAAAACAAACAATCTAATTAGAAAATGGGCAAAAGATAGGAACATTCTCATTGAAGAGGGTATCCAGAGAGCAAATAAGCACATGAAAAAGTGTTCAACATCATTAGCAATTAGGGAAATGCAAATTAAAACCACAATGAGGTATCACTACCCTGTTAGAATGGCTAAATAAAGCATAGTAATAACACTAAATGTCGTCAAGGATGCAGAGAAACTAGATGACACTACCGGTGGGAATGTAAAATGGTACAACCGCTCTAGGAAAAAGTATGGCAGTTTCTTATAAAACTAAATAGGAGTTTACCATACAACTCGACAATTGCACTAGTGGGCATTTATCACAGAGAAATAAAAACTTAGGTTTGCACAAAAACACAAATGTTCATAACAGATTTATTTGTAATAAGTAAACACTGGAAACATTCTATTTGTCCTTCAGTGTGTAAATGGTTAAACAACCTGGTATATCTATACCATGGAACTTTTCTCAGCAATAAGACGGAACAAACACTATTGATATATTCAACAATTTAGATGGATCTCGAGAATTATGCAACGTGAAAAGAGCCAATTTCGAAAAAGTTACATCCTGTTTGACTCCATTTATAGCATTCTTAAAATGACAGAATTATAGAGATGAGGAGCAGAGTAGTGATTGTCAAGAATTAAGAAGGCAGGAAGGGGGGGAAAGGTGACTGGCTATTAAAGGGCAGCACAAAGGATGTTTATATTGGAACTGTTCTATGTCTTGACTGTGGTGGTGATTGCAAATCTGCATTTAGTAAAAATTGCATTGAAACATAAATACATAAGTGCACATAAAACTGAAGATACAGAAAAAGTCAATGGATTGTATTAATGTCAATTTCCTATGATAAAATACTGTAGTTATGTAAGATGTTACCATTGGAGGAAATGAGTGAAGAATATATGTGATCTATTATTTCTTGCAACTTCATGTGAATCTATAATTATCTCAAAATTAAAAGTTAAGAAGAAAACAGGCATTAAGGCTGAGTAGGAGAGCATAGGTTTTTGGATCAACAAAATTGTGTTCAAATTCTGGATCTACCACTTACCTGCTGTGGAATCATGAGCCAGTTCTTTAACCTCTTGTTGCATGTCTTTTTTTTCCCCAGTATTATTGAGATATAATTGACATGTAACATATTAGTTTTAGGTGTATGACAATGATTTGATGTAAACATATTGTGAAATGAATACTACAGTAAGTTTAGTTAACACACCATCGCCTCACATAGTTACAATTTCTTTAGTTTTAAAGTGGGTACGATAATACTACTTCCGTCCTTGAGTTGTTTTGAGGATTAACTGGCTAGGCGTAGCCTATCTATCTGATAGGTTTTAAAATATCATTATATATAAAAGCCATTTATCATTTATTTTGGATCATAAAAATGTTTCGTCTTTTCATCTAGCCCTTAAACAGATAAGTACTCTGACTTCTCCACAGGATTTTAATATTTCTAGGTATTCTCTATTTCATTAACTTCTGCTCACATCTTTTTTTTATTAATTTTTTAAACTTATCTTTATTATTTAATGTATTACAGATGTCCCCCTCTTTTTTTCCCCATTGACCCCTTCCTGCCCAACCCCGCCCCCCTCCTGCCTTCCCCACACTATTGTCTGTGTCCATTGGTTATACATATATGTATAGAAGTTCTTTGGTTTATCTCATCCCACCCTCCCTCCCCCATTCCCTTTGAGGTTCATCAGTCTAAAAACCAATTTGTACTTCTTAATTCCTTCATCTTTTTCACCCATCCCTCCAGCCCCCTACCCATCTGGCAAGCAACAAATAGTTCTCTGTATCTGTAAGTCTGTTTTTGTTCTGCTTGCTCATTTTGTTTGATAGATATGTATTAATTGCCATTTTATTGTTCATATTTTTGTTCTCCTTCAAGAAGACCCTTCCATGTCATATAATACTGGTTTGGTGGTGATGAACTCCTTTAGCTTTTTCTTGTCTGGGAAGCTCTTTATATGTCCATCGATTCGAAATGATAGCTTTGCTGGATAGAGTAATCTTGGTTGTAGGTCGTTGCTTTTCATCACCTTGAATATCTCTTGCCACTCCTTTCTGGCCTGCAAAGCTTCTTTTAAGAAATCAGCTGCCAGTCTTATGGGAGCTCCTTTGTAGGTAACAAACTGCTTTTCTCTTGCTGCTTTTAAGATTCTCTCTTTTAAGATTCTCTCTTCAACCTTTGGAATTTTGATGATGATGTGTCTTGGTGTGGACCTCTTTGGGTTCATCTTATTTGGGACTGTCTGTACTTCCTGACTTGTATGTCTGTTTCCTTCACCAAGTTAGGGAAGTTTTCTATCATTATTTTTTTTAATAGATTTTCAATTTCTTGCTCTCTCCTCTTCTCCTTCCAGCACCCCCATGGTGCTTGAAGTTGTCCCAGAGGCTCCTTACACTATCCTCATTTTTTTGGATTCTTTTTTCTTTTTGCTGTTCTGATTGGGTGTTTTTGCTTCCTTATATTCTAAATCGATGGTTTGCTTCTTGGCTTTACCTACTCTACTATTGATTCCCTGTAAATTATTCTTTATTTTAGTTAGTGCATCCTTCATTTCTGACTGGTCCTTTTTCATGTTGTTGATGTTCTAACTAAGTTCCTTGAAGGTCTCCCTAAGTTCCTTGAAGGTCTCACTAAGTTCCTTAAAGTTCTCACTAAATTCCTTGAGCATCCTTATAACCAGTATTTTCAACTCTGCATCTGATTAATTGCTTATCTCCATTTTATTTAGTTCTTTTCCTGGAGTTCTGTTCTTTTCTTTTATTTGGGACATGTTTCTTTGTCTCCTCATTTTGGCTGCTTTCCTGTGTTTGTTTCTAAGTATTAGGTAGAGTTGCTATGTCTCCTAGGCTTCCTAGTGTGGCCTATTGTAATAGGTATTCTGTAGGGTCCAGTGGCACAGCCTCCCTGGTCACCTCAGCTGGGCCCAACATGTGCACCCCTCATGTGGACTTTATACCCTTCTGTTATAATTAAGTCTTGATTGCTGTTGGCATGTCAATAGGAGGGATTTATAACAGTCTAATCTGCTGCAAGGACTGGCTGTGCCCACTGACCACTGACCTCTGACTACCTTGGAGGATCAGCTGTGCACAGGCCCATCACACAGAGCAAGACTTACTTCAGCAGGGCTCTGGTACCCACTGAGTCCACCCTTGAGTGTGTCACTTGTAGAGGTGGTTGGGTGGTGGTACTTTGACATAGTCTGAAGCTGTCCACTGGATGTGCTGGCTCTAGGGCAAGATCAGCCACTGCCTGTGTTTTACCTGGGGCCACCCGGCATAAGCTACAAAGCAATCTGCTGATGGTTGCTTCTTGTGCTGGGCTTGGAGGTGTCCAGGCAAAGCCAAGCTGTGAACCAAGGCTGGCCATTTCTAGTGCCAGGCCCGGGGCCAGTTAACTAGATGTATGGGGCTCATTGAGGCAGATGCTGTTTGAGGGAGTTTAGGAAAATCTGAAGCAAGAGCCAAGATAGGTCAATCCTGTGGTAAAGCCACTGGAAACAGCTTGGGTGGGCCCAAAGGCTGGGTCAGGCAGGGTCTCAGGGAATCACCAGGGCGGGGCACACAGTGTAAGCCAGGTTGCTGGAGTCCCATCTGCCAGCCTCATGGGGGAAGGGCTCACCAAAGGAACAACAGCCTCCACCAGCACGTCTGTCTGGGAGAAAGCTGCCCCTCCAGCTCTCGCCCCAATGCCCAATAACTCAGTTTTTCACTGTATGTCTCTGGTGCCTTTCAAGCTGCCTCCCCCCACGCTGGAGCCTAGAGGGTGCAAATCTGAGTAAGTCCGGGCGCAGGCCCTTTAAGAGGAACTGCCTGAGGCTCCAACAGCCTCAGCCTCCCTCAGCCTCAGTTCCTGCTGGTTTTACATCCAGAAGTGATGGGGACTTCTCTTCCTGGCACTGGAACCTGAGCTGGGGAGCGTGGTGTGGGAAGGGGACCCCTTGCTCCTCAGGGAGGACCTTCACAGCCTCAGTGAGGACTTGCACAGCCGAGGTGTCCCTCCTGATTTTTATCAGCCACACGTAGGTGTGGGACCAGTCCGTCTGTGCCTGTCCCTCTGCCCCTCCTACCAGTCTGGATGTGGTTTCTTCTTTAATTTTGTAGTTGTAGGACTTCCATTCAGCTTGATTTCAGGCAGTTCTAAATGATGGTTGTTCTGTAGTTCAGTTGTAATTTTGATGTGGTTGTGGGAGGGGGCAATACCGCGTTTACTACGCCGCCATCTTGACCGGAAGTCCTGCTCACATCTTTATTGCTTTCTGCTTTCGTGGACTCTACTCCATTCCAGCAATTTTCAACTTTTTTTATCTCATGGTGCACACAAACGAATTACTAAAATTCTGCGGCACACCAAAAAAAGTATTTTTGCCAGCCTGACAAAAAAATAGGTATAATTTTTATTCATTCACACTGGACGGCTATTGTGCTGAATGTTGTCGTTTTTTATTTGCCAGTCTATGGGAAAAGAGGTCAGTGCCTCTGAATAAATAGGTATTGCAGGCTTTAAAAATTCTTGTGGCACACTGGTTGAAACTCACTGCTCTATTCTTTTTCCTTCCTTTGTTGGACACTTAACTCATTAAGTGTCTTTCTTCCTTTCTAATATATGCTTTTGAAACTGTAGAATTTTCTTTTACAACTTTTATTGAAATCACAAATTTTGGTGATGGCAGCCCAACATTTTCATTGTCGTTCAGTTACAAATATAGCTGTTTATTTTCATTTAATCCAAGAGTTATTTGAAAATGTGTTTTTTCAGTTTCTAGATATATGATGGGGAATTTTTGTGGTCTTAATAATTATTTGAAATATGTTAAGCTTCCATTTGTGACTTAGCATGTGACCAATTTTTATATTTCTTACGTGCTTAGAAAAGAATATGTATTCTCTAATGTTGAGTGTGGAATTTTATCTTCATTTAATACCTAGATTTTGTTAATTTGGTTGTTCATATTTTCATATCCTTACTATATTTTGATAGTAACATGTTACTATCATGTTAACTATTGTGGTGCAAATGTCCCTCTTTGACTGTATGTCATTTTCTCTTTATAATTCTGCCAATTTTCCCTTTTATATTTTTGGCTATGTTGTTAGGAATAACAGATTCAGAATTGTTATATTCCCTGGTGAATTGTTCAGTCCATTGTAATGCAGTGATCTTCTTGACTGATTTTTGCCTCAAATACTTTTGCCTTAAAACATGTATTTGATCTTATAGTAATATAGTCATTTAAGCTGTTTTTTCTTTCTTTTTTTCTTTCTTTTTTTGTTAGTCTTTGTATAATATGTGCCCAGGATTTAGAATTCTTAGGGGAAATGGTTTTCTTCCCCAGGCCAGAGCCTAGGCTTTCTCTAGCAGTGTACTTGCTATTTCTACATAAGGCATTATCTTTTCAAATCCATCAATTTACTGAAAGCTGTTCAAGTGTCCAAATTTAATGTCAGGGCTCTCAATTTAATCCCCTTGCCACATACAGACCTAAGGTTTTATCTTATTTCTCCACAAGGGCATCAAAACCCAAGCCTCCATTTTGAAGACTGACTGCTATCCTTCATTCCCTTCCTCTTCCCCAAGCCTCACCCTTGGCAACTGCACTGCCCGCTCATGCACTTACTGTAACTTTTGGTTTTCAATTCCGACCTCTGGGGGTTGCCCTTGCAAATTCACCTATGCATTTTAAAGACTGTTAGTGTATTTTCTTAAACATTTCTCAGTGTTTGGGATGTGTGTGTAAGGAGGATATTGAGGTTATCTGATCTGGCATGAAGGGCAGTTCTTAATAGGAGTACTAATCTGGCCTGAGACTGAGTGGTACCATGTTATTCGGCAGTTGTGGAAAACTGGATCAGTACGTTCTGAGACTTAACATCAGATGAATTAAGTAAATCCTGATGTTTGAGTGGATGCTGGATGCTCGGGGCAGGGGGCGGTGGGGGGGGGGGGGGTGGTGGCAGGTGGCAACACCTACAAAAATCAGCCATGTGTGTATTTCTTGGTTCAGAGCCATTTCGAACTTTGGGTATAAGAAAACTGGTCTTTAGAACACTAAGATTCCTTTACATTTCAACTTCTAAATTTGAGGACATTTATAAACATGATATTAATGAATGGCATTAAAAACGTATTGTTAATTACATAAGACTTTTGTAAAACAGTTTTATCAGAGTTATAGAACTGATTTGGACTTAACTTTTCAGTTGAAGTTCTTTAAAAATGTTATACACGTTTCAAAATTATACCTTAAGCAAAGTACAATAGTGATCTAGCTATCATAGGGAAGAGGTGAGCTGCACTAATACTACATTCAAAATAGATAATTTAAGGAGGAAAAGGTAAGTTATAATTAATATAGTTTTTCTATAAGCTAGGTATATTATTAACATACCTGCCCCAATGTATGTC
This sequence comes from Tadarida brasiliensis, assembly GCA_030848825.1. NCBI lineage: Eukaryota > Metazoa > Chordata > Mammalia > Chiroptera > Molossidae > Tadarida > Tadarida brasiliensis. The sequence goes on from CM061274.1 coordinate 44,241,092, forward strand.
TTTAAATTGTGACATAGAATATTTATTTCCTTTATAGAGTATTACCATGCTTTTTTTGAATTTTATAAATGTACAAAAACTCTTAAAACAACTGGAATCTAACAAAAGTTTCATTTGAAATTATTTTTGAAAATTTATTTTCTTTGAAATTTTTTTAGAGGTCAAAGTTAGTTTCCCTCTTAAGAACATTCCTACAATTGCACCAAGAGTAAATTCAGTCCCCAAAACATCAGTTAAATGGTAGGACACTTCATCAAAAGCACAATGTCATGGTTTTGCTGTTGGAGTTTAGTTCTCTGTGCCCAGAATGATGAGTTCTAAAATAATGATTTTGTTTATTGATTCTTTTCATGTGCCTAAGGAAAAATTAAATATATGGTTGAACGAATAACCCTTAGATTATTTTGTCTAATAAAAAGTATATTTATTTATAACAACTTTACATTTTCTTCTAGGTTACCTTCCGAACAAGAATCTATCACTGTAATATTAACAGCCAAGGTGTGATCTGTCTGGACATCCTAAAGGACAACTGGAGTCCGGCCCTAACCATTTCTAAAGTTCTCCTCTCCATCTGCTCACTTCTAACAGATTGCAACCCTGGTGAGAGACTTTATCCAATCTTGAATTGGATCTATTTTGCTACTACCATCACCATTACTACTACTATTACTGTTATTTTTATTTTAAATTTCCATAGTATGTAAATGCTTTCTTTTTAAATTGGGTCTTGTCATTAGTCTTTTTAAGACCTGTTATTTGCCAAGAAAGAAAAAGCATAGTGTGATAAAAATTTGTGAAAAATCATTTCAGATTAAGAAATGCATTTGGAGAATGTATCACATTCTGTTGACAAATAATAATAAAAATTTTAATTGAATAGCTTAATTTTTAAGTAGATGGCTACCAGAAAATGTTAATTTGAGAAACATGGGCTATTTAAATTTGATAACTAGGCAGCACCACATAGATGTGACCTTTTTGGCATCTTAATAATCGTGCATCCTTACAAGCTATTAGAACAAAAAGGGGGAATGGTTTTGAACTAGTATATACTCAAAAAGTAAACAAGGAGAGGCAAATTCAACTTCGCAGGAAAACTAAAGAGAGCCTATGACCAGTCCTTTGTGGATTGCTGGTGTGCTTAATGCCAAAAGCTCTTACTTCCTAAAAGTCAAAACAACAGCCAATTTTTTACACATTTGGATTTATTTTGGAAAATACAAAATCCAAAGGTAGCTTTAGAGTTTCCATTGATGTTCTCAGTGAGAAATTCTTTTGAGTATTTAATTGGTAGTCTTACTATTTCATAAGATTCCATCTTCCATGTTTAAGAATAAATACTTTTCACTAAATAAGTGAATTCTTAGACAAGAGAAATGACAAGTGGTATCGAGGTCTCTCTGAGGCTCCTGGCTGACTTATAAAACATGAAGAATTATCTTTTCAAGTTTTATGTTTGTTATTTTTCAGTAATAAAAGTTTTTAATAAAGAAATATAAAAATTAAATTGTTATATATTTAGAATATATAACAAATTAATGCTTTTTAACACCAGAAAAAGAAGAAAATACAATTGTACAAGATCCTTATAAAATATTTTTAATTAATTCAGACCACTTCAGATAGTGAAGTTTAATAATGCTGCACTAATTTAAAACTGAGTGACGAACATTTTGTTCTTGCAGTCTCGTCATTCCTATTTCAATTCCATTTGTCTCTGTGCCTGTGTATAATGTCATTTGGAGGCATTGTCATAAAAAGGCGTTTACTTGGTGATATGAGGCCTAGACCAAATGGTCCTCCTGGAAATGTTGGAACCTGTTTCTTCATTCCCATAGAAAGTACTTCTGGGGTTTACTGAAATTTGGAGGCAAGGGTTGTATTATGTTTTGTTTTTAGTTTTTATGAGAAAAATTTATTTTGACAGGTAAGTAACTTATTTAAGAAACTTTTGATGTCAAGGTCAATTATGCTGTACACTTTAAACTTATATACAGTGTCGTATGTCAATTATATCTCAGTAAGGCTTGGAGGGAGGAGAAACTTTTGAGACCCTTTATTTATGAGGCACTTCTGAGCACTAGATGAATAAGATGGCCTCCTTTCTTATACATGGAATAAAATGTAACTTCACACCTAAGAGAGGTGCACGCGGTCCTTACCCCAGTGGTAACCAGGCTGGCTTGGTCCCCAGTCAGCTGAAATGGGCCTATCACCCTGAATCATCTTGTATGTGAGAGGCTGTTCTTTGTACAGGTTCCCTGCTTAAAGGAATAAGATTCAGTCCACCAAAGCCTTCTCTCAGCAATCAAAAAGATTTCTGTTCAGTAAATTAGAGTTCCTTTTTCTGTGTCTCAGAAAGTTACAGATATGCATTCTGCAAAAAAATAAAAATCACCCCTGGCTAAAACAAAATCACATGAAATAAATAGATTTTGAAAATAACGCTATTGATATAAGCATGAGTCTAAAGATAAATGTTTAAGTTTCACCAACTAGAGATAGCCTATCTGATGTAAGAATAGAACATCATTTGTAAAATATATGCCAACAAACTATATATTCATACCTTTAAGCACATATAGAGAGTTTCCTAATTGGCACATTATATGCATATTCATACTTTTAGACTCTTAAAAGCATTATCTTAAACAAGTCAAAATCTGTTCTTTTGTTAATGGCTTTATTTCATACTGTTTTCTGGTACATTTCCAATCCCTGTAGATTTTCCCCCTACATTTTAAGTTAAACTTCACTCTAACCTATCTTCAAATCATCACAAATATAAGTTTGATATAATATGAATAAATAAGATTTTTCTATACTGAATCTGTAGAGATATTTTAACATAAAAAATGCTATCAGCTCACAAGTGGGCTTTGCATGAGTTCATAGATTTACTGACTTTAAAAGTGCTTTCTCCCTCTTATCCTTATATAAACAGTTTTTTAAAAACATTTTTCATAGTTTCTCATAATTTACATTTGTCTCTTTCAAGAAATTTTGACCCATTCAGAAACAAAAGTCATGTGTTTTGGGGTGGGGCTATACATCCTTACTGCATGATGATTTATAGTCAGGAGATGTACATTTTAAAACCAACTCCACTGTGTATTAGTTGTGTGACCTTGTACTGGTCTCTTTCTTCAGCCATAATTTCTTATATAAAACACAGATTATCATCAACCCTACCTAAACCACAGAATTTCTGTGAGTTTAAAATGAGATAGTATATGTGAAAGTAATAGATTCTTGTTGATGTTATTTCCCAGAGTATTTAGGACTCTGAGTGGGCATACATTAGATGTCTTATCAATAAATACCTACTCAGTTGCATTTAATTGAGAGAGGATAGTATTGAGTAATCTGTTGACACCACTGTCCTGGCACTGATTCTCTGGGATTTTATAATTTGGAAAAAAAAACCTAATCCTGAATTGATAGTGCCTGTTGTATTATATCTTGGGAAGGATTATCTCTTAAGAGGGAAGTGGCCAGCATTTGTCACCCAATTGATGGGTGCACCATTCTGTTCCCATCCCAATGCAGTCGTCTAGGTAGCTCTAACTGCTGGCCTTGATAGGGTAGTTCACACTTCACTGTGTTATTTGTTGAGCCTGATATAGCTCAACTGGTCAGACATTACCTCGCTGCCAGAGTTTGTCTGTGACACCCTGTAGGGAACGGAGTAGCAGCAGAGAGGAATAGAGATGATAAACTCAAAAGGTTAGCACTAGCCTCCCAGATTCTCTAAATTAATCTTGCTTGATAAACATGATTTAATCCACAAATTGCTGAAGTTTAGAGTACTAATCAAATTTCTGTTCTTTATGGAATGCTCTTAGTTGTAAATACTTTCTCTTCTCAGGTAAATATAAAATTTAAGCTTTGTTCTATCTTATTCTATATTGTGAAGTTTGTTTTTGCCGTTTTGTGGTTGTTTTCAAACTCTTCGATATTTTATCATATTCTTTATATGAAATCTATTTATTTATTTATTTTAAATATGCCTATATTATGGTCTTCAAACCTATAAATAATAGATATTTTCCCTCATACAAAATGAACTATCCTGAAAACACCGGCAACTTTGAGATAAAACAAAGCCAACATTTTTCCTCTACCAGATGCTTTTAGAGTAGTGTCCAGAAATATTTCTAACCATTTTCTCTTCTTTTTTTTTTAAAGTTTGTAAATCTACATATCATCTGGAATTATTTTACCGATAGTTCTACTTTCCTGCTCTACTACTGTTGCTTTATAGAGTTATGGGCTTGTTTCATTCTAAATGTAATTCTGATATTGTATCATTAAAAATTTTCCCCCAAACATATGATTCTTATAAGATCATTGGAAATTTGAAAACCAGACATTTGATCTTGATGAATTACTGCCAGAAATTTTTAAGCATAACAAAATGGAATTGTGATTATGAACTTTTTTTTTAATCCTTACCCAAGGATACTTTTCCATTGATTTCTTTCAGATAGAGTGGAAGGAAGGGAGGGAGGGCGGGAGAGACAGTGATATGAGAGAGACACATCGTTTGGTTGTCTCCCACATGACCCCCAACTGGGGCCAAGGATCGAACCTGCAACCAAGGTTACGTGCCCTTGACTGGGAATCGAACCCGCAACTGTTTGGTCCGTGGGTTGATGCTCTAACCACTGAGCCATACTGGCCAGGGCGGTTATGAACTTTTTAAATGTCCTTACTACTTAGAGATATACTGATCTATTTGCAAAAACAAAATTATTTGACATCTGTGGTTTGCGTCAAAGTAATCCAGAAAGATTGGAAGGGGGTATGGATGTGGAAGATATCAGACTGATCATTATAATTGTTCAGTCTTAGTAATGCGTACATGGGGGTTTGTTATACTAGTCTGTCTGCTTTTGAATATGTTTGAAATGTTTTATAATAAAGGGGATTTTTATTGCCAAAAATTACACATACCAGCAGTGTAATCTATAAAAGGTATGTGATTTCATTGTTTTTGCTTTGTGAAGGTATTATTTGGGCTCTGACCTTCACCCGGTGTATTTCATTCTCCTATCATCTGCCTTCAAACTATAGGCTGCCTTGTAACATAGCCTGGACCAGCAGGGTTCTACATGCATAAACAACCATGAAGCCTTTGTCCACCACTCTTCATACAGGCAGAACTCTACAGGCCAGGTCAAATGAAAGTGCTCTAAGCACACCCACCAGACATCACCGCTCAGGGTGGATGAGCTCTTCCCTCTCTTCCTATCACCTTCCAAATAAAAATCAAGTGTCAGTTACTTCCAGTCTTAGATTTATGTAAATCTTTATTAGAACAACAAATAGAGCTAAGAATGGCAGCTAATTAACCCTCAGCCTTACACAGTGATTAAGCCAAGGGTGAGCACAGCTGCAGCTTCATTGGTAAAAGCTTTATTCTTCTCAAATGGGCTGAGCAAATGGAGAGAGGAATTTGCTCCCAGTGACTCCTTTATAGTGTTATATAAAAGGTCAGAGAATGGCTCTTTCCTCATTCTCCAGCATCATAGCCCTTTGTTTCAGATCTCTATGGCCCTTTAAAAAAAAAAAAAAATACAACTAATACAATTCATATCTATAAATTGTCTTTAACTTTGGTTGTATTGATTGTCTTTAACTGTCTATGATTAGATAGTAAATTGTGTTACTAAATATTAAGATTTTATAATTGATAATGATTACTAGGAGATGGGGAACATAAAATAAGATTAATTATTTTAACACCCTTATATTTATGTAGATTATTTATACTGTTTGTGTGCTGTTAGACTGATGAAAGGTACATAAATGGAATTTAAGGATTCTATTGCTTACTACTGTAGCACAAATCTTGCCTGTACATATACCATTCTACTACACTTGAGAACTGGCAAAGAACAATTTCTTTAACTGAAGAGCTGTAAAATGATAAGCCTGCCTGTTTTCAAAACAGTCTCTCTTAGCAGGAATACAAAAAAAAAAAAAAAAAATTCTAGAACAGATATTGCAGGTGGCTAACATAGACATCAGGTTGCTTAGATGTAACAAGTAAAAAGAGTGCCCTCTGAGTCAGAATTCCCAGAAAAGGTGGTTAGAAGTTGCAGTTTTTGTAACTAAGAAAGAAGCCTTTGATTTATTTTTGAGACTTGCATTTGGAGAATTCAGGCCATGTGTATATTCATAGTTTTCATGGTGGAGGGAGGGTAGCTTACGGTGAAAAAAGGGGGTTCTGGATGTACTCTTTTGGTAATGTATCTGTATGGGTTTTTTCTTTCAAAATGAAAATATCTTTATTGTTTTTTCTCTTAAAAATAATACATGCTTATTAAGTTTTTCCTAAATCAGTTATCCTTTAAAGATAAGCATTTAGCCCTAGCTGGTGTGGCTCAACAGTTAGAGCATTGGCCCACAGACCAAAGGGTTGTGGGTTTGATTCCCTGTCAAGGGCGTGTACCTGGGTTGCAGGTTCAATTCCCAGCCCTGGTCAGGGTTGTGCAGGAGGCAAACAATCAATGTGTCTCTCACATTAGTGTTTCTTTGTCTCTCTCTCTCTCTCTCTCTCTCTCTCTCTCACTCACTCACACTCTCACTCTCTCTCCCCCTTTCTCTCCCCCATCCTCCCTCCCTTCCAGTCTATCTAAAAATCAATGGGAAAATATCCTCCGGTGAGGATTAACAAAAAATAAAAATAAATAAATAAGCATCATTCTCTTCTTATATGGGAATTTCTTTTACTCAGTACTCTTTACCCAAGAAATGATTCAAAGATTAGCTGTCCCTTACTTGAGGAATTTCTGAAGAGCCATGAACATTTAATCTATATTTTAATTAACTTTTTATTTACAGTTGTGAAAAGGACTCTGATTAATTCTCATTCTGGAGTAAAAATAGTCTTTTTTTTAGATGATAGGGAAAGAAGTAATTGTGTATTTTAAGTCAAAGGTCTTTCCTGTTACCCTAGATAACCTCTCCTAGTGTTTTTTCATTTACTTTACAGTTAAGAACCATTAATAAGCTTGTCACTCTTTAAAATCAGTCCTCTTTCCTTCTAAAGTCACATTTTTTGTTTCATTTTGGCCATCAGGTAGCACAGTACTAACTTAATGCTCAGTCACAGTAACTGTTTTAACCCTTATAGTCAGTATACATGCTAATTATACATGCTTCTTTCCTATACTTCTATTCATGCTTTTTATTATGGCTTAGGTTATTGTTTGTTATAATTATTTTATTGAGGATATGTATTTTATTGCAAATCATTTGACTCTTGTTTGGCAAAGAGGCATACAAATAAGAGATTCGATATTTTGCTTGAGGTAGGGTCCAGGAGCACATTTGATAACTACCCAGTTTATCTACAGCTTCTGTCGGGAGAGACATAACTGTCAGGCTTTGCTAAGAAGTTTGATTCCAACAACAAGACTTATTTTCCTGTGTCTGTTGTCCAGCTGTTCTGTAGTCTGTTGGTCTCCACACAAATGTAATGGTTTTAGGTGTTGTTGCTGGGCAGGGATCTGCCACAGGTATCTTTTCTACCATTTAAAAGTATGTAGAAGTCATGAGATTAAGCAGCTGACGACGATCTGCGTAATTCTCTTAAATCGTCACCATATACCACTTTTGAAACTCTAAGTACTATTTTTAGTTGGTATATTTATTTTGCAACTTAGACTTCTGTCCCTATGCAGTCCACATCTATAATGTGGTAGTTTGCTAATACTGCAGGCTTGTTGTTGGTAAATGAAATCGTTCTAATGATATTTATTGTCAGAAACATCTGTATCTGGTTTATAAATGACGTAGAATGATTTTACTTTATATAAGTTTAAAAAATGAATACATTTTAGCCCTGGTTGATTTGGCTCAGCGGTGAGAGCGTCGGCCCATGATACAGAGAGATCCGGGTTTGGTTCCCACTAAGGGCACGTACCTCAGTTGCAGTTTGTCCCCAGCCCTGGTTGGGGTCGTGTGGGTGGCGACCACTCAATGTGTCTCTCTCACGTCGATGTGTCTCTCTCTGTCTTCCTTCCTCTCTCCCTCCCGCTCTGTCTGAAGATGAATGCAAAAATGTCCTTGGGTGAGGATAAAAAAAAATGAATACATTTTAAAATGTTGATAACAGCATAGAACACCTCTCCAGGATATTGACTGCTTACCCTGCACTCAGAAGGATCCCTCCACATAGAGACCCTGGTGGCCTGATCTCTTTTCTGTCTGGGTACACTTCCCCATGTGACTGTCATATTTCCCTCTTAGGTGATCTTTCTGGGAGTGCTACCTTCTGAGACCTCTGATACCACTCATACAGTACTAAGGAGACCCTTCTGTGACCATACTGACCTTTAAAGATTTATGCCCAGAGAATTTGTTAATGAAGCTGTTCTGTACTTTGTTAGTAGTTGTCTAATGTCCTCAGGGACCAGGTGTGAAAACTGAAGAGAGATACTCTTAAGATGGAACATTAGATACTCTCCTTCTGCCTGCAAATAGAAATGGTAACACAGTGTGAACCACTGGGTTTTTACTTAACATTCTCACATCTTTTGTTCTTTGCTGCCTGCTAAACACTTCCTCTTTCAGAAATCCTACTAGAAAAAGCAATTGAGAAAAAGAGAATGAACCACATCAGAGGTTATCCAAAAAGTAGTATAACCCACATCATCTTCCAAAAGAGATAGGTACTAGGACTTCATATAAAGCTGTGTTTTTCAGCCCTTTGTGATCTTGCAGTACCTTCTTGCTTATCTTTGAGCTGTTCCTATGAGCCCAGGGACTGTTGTACTTTGTTTCCAGTAGTTTGTAGTAATATGAAAACAACTGATGTGCCCTGGCCAGTTTGGCTCAGCAGTTGGAGCATCGGCCTGTGGACCAGAGAGTCCCGGGTTCGGTTCCTGCTAGGGGCACGTACCAAAAAAAAAAAAAACAATTCATGTATTGTATGTGTTTTTAGAGTACCTGTGCACATCTCCACCTTCACCCCAGGCTCTGATTTGACTCCTCCCTCAAGCCTGAAATATATCTCTATCCTCTGTAAGAATCACTGAACTGGAGCCAATGGCAAAGTGAAGTGCACCAGCACATATTTATGTCTTTAGGACAGCTTTGTGGTGTGTGTCTCCTTGGTCACGCCTCCTCTCTCCCTTTTCCTATTAGCTGGTCTCTTCTGTTTTAGCAGCCTGTTGGTTTTTCTGCTGCTACTTCTCTTTTTCTTCTTCATTTTGTTATTCCTTATTGGTCACCTACTGCTCTCCCTCTTAACTCTTAATTTCTTTTAACCTTTCACCTAGTAAAATGTTTTTTTAAAAAGGAAATCCAAGCTATCTTTTTTTATTTATTTTTATTTTAAAAGTTTTATTATCTCTATAACCATATGACTTAGTTTGTAGTGTTGTTGGCCTAGTATAACCTTGGAATATTCCATTTCACTTCCTGTGCCAAGTGATGACTCCTGTTCTTCTGGTGTGCCAGGGCAGGAATAGCCCCGTCAGCTCTCAAAAGGGGTATGGTGTCAACTCTGAAAATGTAGCTGAAACTGTGAGTAATGTTAGAGCTGTTGCCACTCTCAGCCAATACATACCTTCTTAAATGCCCTGGCCTCTTTCTCCAGTGAAACAGTTTCTTTTCTTAGTCTAGTTTGGAAAATATATGAAATATAAAGCCCTATACTCTGCAAGTAATATTGCCAAAGCAGCATCTTGAGCATAACACAATAATTTCATTTTGATATTCTGAACTTCTTTGTCCTGTGTATGGATGGCAATGTTTTAGATGAAAGCACTAGCGTTAGGTCCTAGTATAAGATGGTTTATATTCTTTAGCTCTAAGCTGTTGTCCTGATCTTCACTTAATGTATGCCTGACTTCTCTAAGTCATAGTGACATACCTTTCATGCATCTGTTCAGCAAACCTTATGATTCCCCTTGCTAGACTCACCAATGTCAGACAGAGCATGAGCACAGTGAAGGTTATGCCTTGCCATGTTAAAAAAGATTAAGTCAAAGGAGCCAAATTACACTGAGTTTTGAAGATGTCAGGAAAACTAGACTGTTGCCCAGCTCTCTCACTCATTAGATAAATCAGTGTCCTCATTTGTGAATTAAAGACAATACTTCTGACCTGACTATGTTGCAGCACTATTGTAAAGATAAAGTTTGTGTAGACCGCTGTAAACACTTTGAAGGCTATGAGGATCGTTACATGGAATGTGTTGAACTGAAGGCTCATATTATCTCTGCAAGGTGTGATGACCTGGCCTTTGAAAAAAAGCAATTTCATTTCTTTGTTTTTCTTTCTTTCTTTCTTTTTTAAATTTTATTTCTTGAATAAAATCTTTCAATGACTTCTTCATAGTTTTGTGAGTTCAGAATTTCATATGTGACAGAATTTACTTTCTAAAAAGGAGAACTAAAAGGAAGAATGAATTATAAGTCAAACTTGATTTAATGGTTTCAATTTGCTTTCGGCTTCTCTTTATAATCTAGATAATTTAAATATTTGGCATTATCTTTTTTCATCTATAAAATTAAATATAAGCTGCTTCTCCCAGAACCCATAATGCACAAACTGAATGCCCTCCTGCAACCACATCTGGTCAGAGAACTCCCCAGGAAACTTTGCCTTATTTTAAGCCCAAGCCTTTTTTTAACATTTACGCCCACCCCTAGTGTTCCTTTGTTCTTACCTTATATGAGATATAAGTCTCTGGCCCAAAGACAACTTAAAATATGTCAGGATATTATATTGGATGACAAAGTCCTGAAGATCAGAGACTGTGTCTAGTTAAGGTAGAGGTGAAACCTATCTATTTGTGATGAGCTCTGAGTAAATTAAATTACTGAACTAGATAAACTTTATTATCTGAATTGTCTGTAATGTTTTTTAAATGCATCAGAAGGGACTTCTGCTTCTGGCCATGAAGAAATAATAGGAACCATATTTATACTCCTACCTTAAACAACTAAGTAGACATTGGACAACAAGCAGCCCAAGCCTGTGATCCCTGAGGAGAAACTAATGAAGTGAACTCTGCAGTTGTCCCAGCTTACTGCTGAGAGGCAGTTTGCAGGCTGCAGTGCAGGAAGGAAGAAACCAAAGAGAGAGCCCAGTAGTCTCACTGAGTTGAGGAGACAGAGATAGGAGTTTGGGAAGACCAAGATGGCTTGTGTTTATATGGGGTAGAGACCTAGAGAAGGAAGACTTCACAGAAAGTTCCAGAGGTCTGAAAAGGGATCCCCTTGAGTCTTTGGCTAAGTTTGGATCTGTACTTGTCAGAAGAAGCCACCCGTAGTCAGGGAAAGAACCTCCACAAAGCAGTAGGCCAAATAATTCCTGGCGCTCACACCAGGCTCTTTATGCGTGAAAAGATCTTACAATAAACAGGAAATCATGTAGTCCGCAAAAGATACTGCTGTAATAGTAGTAGTAAATTAGCTCTGCACTAAAGATTACTTTGCCCCTGTCCTAACGAAGTTTTTAAAGGCAATCTTGAAAGGATCAAACTTTTCCTAAATAAGTACATGCTAGAAAAAATTACAACATTCTTTAAGGGAATAAAACAAATTCCAACACCCAACAATGTAAAATTCAGTATTGTGCATCCTGTAAAATATTGCTGGGCATTTTTAAAGCAGGGTACTACAGTCCATAACCAGCAGAAAAATTAATGCATAGATCTAGACCCAGGCCCAGAAATGACAGAGATTATGGAATTAGTAGATAGGAATACTAAAATGGCTATCATAAATAAATTTCACATGCTTAAGAAGGTAGAGAAAAACATGAGAAAAACAGAAAATAGTAAAAAGATGCATATGTAATTTATAGAAATATAAAAAATACAATATCAGGCATAAAAAGTGCATTGGATGGGAGTAACATCAGATTAAATACAGTGGAAGAAAGGACCAGTGAAGTTGAACATAGTATTGAAACTGTCTGTAGTAAAGCAAAAGAAATAAAACCCTAAAAAATTAAAATGAACAGAGCTTCAGTGAGCTGTGGGATAACATCAAATTGTCTAACCTGTTTGTAATTGGAGTCTCAGAGAAGAGAGTCAGGAAAGAAAAACTATTTGAAGAAATAATGGGAAGAACTTCCACTTCCAGTAACAGATAATCATATTTGCCCTTCTACCTGAAGCAGCCACAGACAAAATGTATTAAACAATGATTTTCAGGACACTGGACTCAGGCAGCGAAGGACAGTTATCCCTGAAACATGGGAAACAAATGAAGTGATTCCTAGATTACTGCCCTGTGAGAGTTTCCGGCCATGATGCTGGAAGTGAAACCCAGGTGGAATCTAGCAGACTCTCTTAGTATTAAGCAAACAGAACTGAATCCAGGGAAGATGAGGCAGCTAGAGTTCAGAGACAGTACGGAGAGGAGAGAACTACCTAGAGAAAGGGAACCCCAGAGATCTGCAGAAGGTATCCTTTGAGTGTTCAGCAGAATACTGATCAGCAGATACATACAAGGAAACTATTCAGGTCTGAGGAAAGTACTGTTTTTGTTTTTTGGTGGTGGTGGTGGTGGTGATGGTTTTTACCTCCTTTTTGACATGTTGGTAAGGGATGGAATCTCACCCTGTGGTTATGGGGAGTGGCCAAACACACAACACCCAACACTGGACAAATGAAATTGATAACAGTTTATTAGTCACATATATTCTTGGCCTAGGGGGAAGACATCACACACCTTGCAGGGCCATGTGGGGATTGAACTCAGGAACAGATTTAACAGGCTAAGGGTTGGGGGAAGCCAGCTTTTGTAGTCTCAGGACTGCTCCCTGGTTTCTATAGGAGGATACAGTTGACTCTTTGGAGTAATTACACAGGCTGGCAAGAAACCGAAGCCCACTACTCAGTGATAAGCAGGAAATGTTCCTGGTGTCCGTGATAAGGAGGATTATTTGACTTGGGGCCCTTATCCATAGGAACAAGAGTCAGAAGAATTTGTGGTTGGGCCATGAGGCCTTTCCAGTTTTCCCAAGATGTCAAGGCAGTGCGTAATATTGAACCTTAATTTTAGGTCTTACGCCACAAGAATCATCCTTCATTATTAAAGGGAACAGGGCCTTTTCCACCAGCCAGACTGGAAAAATTTACAATTCATGGGGAATTGGATATACAGGAAGGTCTTGCCTCAATTGTGGAAAATAATTAGCCCTAGACTATGCACTACTTGAGCCCATCTACCTGATCATAAAAAGCAAGATATGACAGGATCAAACTGTCTCTAAAAAACAAAACTCAAGAATATTTCAAATACAGAAATATCTAGCACCCAACAAGGTTAAATCCACAACATCTGGCATCCAGTCAAAGATTACCAGCATGCAATGAAGCAGGAAAACATGACACATGATAAGGAGCATGACCACTCACTCAAAGCTGATCCAGAGCTGATATAGATGTTAGAAGTAGACTAAATAATGGTGGTTGTTTTTTCCAAATTTGATGAGAACTTTAAACATATCCAAGAAGTTTGGTGAATCCCAAGCAGAAGAAACATGAAGAAAACCACACCTATGCACATCATATCAAATTGCTGAAGAGTGGTAAAGAGGAATTCTTAAAAGCAGCTATGATACCTTCTCAGCCCTTTGGCTAAGATCAAGTGTAGTATTTGTTCTTATTAGTCTAAAAGCAGCTGTGGGTGGAGGATCATATTATTACAGAAAAACAAACATAATAATGACAGCAAACATCTATTGAGAAACTGCAAATGAGAGGACAGTTGAACTACATCTTGAAAGTACTAGATGAAAAACTGTCAACTTAGAATTCTATACCCAGTGAAAATATATTTCAAAAAAGATGTTTTCAGTAAAACATGCCAAAGCTTATGAACATTCTAAAGTAAAATTTTATATTGTAGAAAAGCCTTTATAAGCAAGATAAAAACCAAAAAGGCATAAAGAAAAAAATATTAACAGATTGGACTACACAAAAAGTGTTTAATTCTATATGTTAAAAACCATAAATTGTTAACGGATAGCAGTCTTGCAACATATATAACAAGAGAGTTTACATCCCTAATATAGGAAGAACTATAAATCAACAAGTAAAAAACTAACAACTCAGTTAAAGGAGGGAGGAGGGATCTAACCAAGCAATTCATAAGAACAACTAAATAGGACCAAGAAACATGTGAATAACATGTTAAAACTCTAATAAATACCAAATAAATTAAAATTTCTTTTTAATCACTGGATTAACAAAAATAAAACAGCATTTTATATGAGGAGGGTATAGGAGAAGGCATGCTTATTTGTAGGAATATAGATTGGTATGTTTTTCAAGGACAACTTGGAGGTACATGTCGAAATATAAAACGCACATAACTTCTGACCAGCAGTCTCACTTCTAGGAATCCATCCTGTACAAGTAACTCACAAGTGCTGGTGGATATACATACAAGGAATACTCCACAGCATTATTTATAACAGCAGAAAGCTGGAGAAGTTCTTAATGTACATCACTAGAGGATAGTTAGATAGAATATTAAATAGATGCAGCTGTGATAAAAAGAAAAATCTACAATATGGTGTAATTTGATCTATTAAAAACAAAACTGGCCAAACACACACATAAACACCTGTATACATACGTATTTGACTATAAATACATAGAAAAAATGTGAAAATATACATGCCAGACTGTCAAAAAGCAGTTACCTTCTGGGGAGTCAGAATTGATGGTATAAGGTAGGAAAGAAAGATTTCCATGATTTGCTTTGATATTTGTTTTATTGTTTGAATTTTTAAGAGTTAGTAAATAATTTAATATTTTGTATAACTTAAATTTTTACACGTAAGTGTTAGTAAATTAAAATGAAAAAGGCTGGCATTAAATTTTACTTCATAAAAGGGCAAGTTTTTAAGTTAGACTCTAAAGCATTATTATAGTTTTTAATTAGTATTTACAAATATATTCAGCTCTTCATGAAATGTAAATGCTTAAGAATCAATTACATGTCTTTTGCTTAATTAGAACAAAATGTTACATGTTAAACTGGGCACTTAAGTTGGCCAGAGTAGAAATGTGCAGATAGCTGTACTCTTCCAACCTGCAGTAAATTGTTGTTGCCGGGACTATGCTTTATAAAATGTTCTGTGTACCCCTTTATAGTTTTAAAGCATCAGTCTGTTTCCATTTATTCTATTCATTCCTAAAATTATGAAGTTTCTCTCTTTTTCTTGAGGAATTACTTCTTTTTTATGAATAATTAGTAATGTGTGCTTACTGCTTACTTGTACTATGTTAAATTTACATAGAATTGGAAATTCATTAGTAAATAAAAACAACACTTTTCAGAATTAAATGAGAATTAATTTTTACGTTTTTCAAGGGGTTTTAGTAAAGAAGTATTGCTTCAGCAACTCCTTGGTGTAAGCAAGGTGATCCCTAGAGATACTCTGTTGAGAACAAGGAAGCACGGGAACAGGCATCATTCTTCCGAAACCTGGGCATCGGGGAGAAAATCTAGCCTGTTTCTTTTCAGGTCTTCCTAATCATTAGAATGCCTTTTGGGAAGTTTTTATTTTTAATTTTAAAAATGTATAGTGTGTGTGTATATATGTATTATATATATATATAATCCCAATGACATACATTGCCATTGTAGTAATAAACCAGAAGATAGGATGAAAAACATTTTTAATACCAAGAAGGAAATTCTTAAATGACTGTGACATTTTCTCCTTAATGTTCTCTAGTCTAATATTCTTTAAATAGTTATCGAGGCAGTAGGTGTTACGCAGTTTAAGTAGTCAAATTAGTGATAACATTATCTCCATGCTGTCATCCACCCCTGAAAATTTATTTACAGTGCAGATTTTCAGTTTGTGGCCTGAGAGATGACAATTAGGTCTGACTTCATGTCTTAATTATGCATCCACATGACCACAGGAGGGTTCTTTCACCAGCCACCATTTAATGATGTCACTGCCCATGAAAATAAATGTTTCTGTGATGTGAAGAAACTTAGACCAAGATCTTAGTAAATCTTGGTTAATACCAAAGTGTGGAAGTTGCGTGTGGTATACAGCACCTGAACCAAAGCAGATCCTTAAGCATCGCCAAGGAGGCCCTTGGTAACACTCAGGTTCATCACTGGACTTGAGGAGGAAAAGAAATGTCCTACAAGTTGTTCCTAGAGAAGCCAAAAAACATCGCCCTTCAAGAAATCACCATCCAACAGCAATTTGAATGTACTTAATGCCACTGAATTGTATACTCAAAAATGGGTAAATGATAAATTTTATGTTAGGTATATTTTACCACAATGAATAAAATTTTTTAAAAATCGCCATCCACTTTCTAAAAGCAGCTTGCTAGAGACACCAAACAGCTTAACCTAAAGGTTAACCTGTTGGGTGACAGTTTGACCCAGGATGAGAAAGACAGGAAAGAAATACTGGGAAGCAAGCCCTCTGCCGCTACAGCTGAAATGGAATGAATCCAGCAGCATTAACACCCAGGCACTCAAAATCTCCTGCAGGAACAGAATTTCATTTGTGGGCTAGGACTGGCCAACTTGGGGTGAGGTGAAGGAAGCTACCTTTGAAGTGCTGAAGTACTTCAGAACCTTTATACAGACAAGACAGGAGTGTCGTATGAATGCTCCCTGCATATGCTCCACATAGCATCCATTTTTCGTTAATTAGTACATCTGCCAATATTGACATCTGCTGATTCCAAGGTTCCAGTAACTTCCAGCCATTTACCATCTAATGGAGGGTGGGTTAGATATAAGGGAAGTACATAAATAGTGTATTCCCTCAGTGGAGCTTGAAGAGGGTGTGGTTAGAAAGGATGCACAGCTGGGAGAGGGTTATTTTGAAGGAGTATAGGACACAGAAATGTGGGGATGAGAATGTGAGAAGGATGACTGACTGGGGGGGGGGGGCATGTTGGGAAGGATGATGGCGATGTGAACATGGTTTGCTGTAAGTGGCCCCTGGGCATAGGAAGAGCATCCTCAAAGGGTGTTCTGTGGACTGAGCTGTGTCCTCCCAAAATTCTGTGTGGAAGCCCTAACCCCCACTGCGACTTTATTTGGAGGGAGGGCAGATAAGGAGGTAATCAAGGTTAAATGAAGTCATAAGGCTACAGCCCTGATCCAGTAGGATTAGTGTCCTTATTAGAAGAGACCAGAGATGTTCTCTCTCCCCCGGCCTTGGAGGACACAGAGAAGGTGGCTATCTGCAAGCCAGGAGGAGAGCCCTCACTGGAAACCAAATTGGCCCACACCTGATCTTGGTTTTCCCAGCCTCCAGAACTGTGAGAAATAAATTTCTGTTGTTGAAGCCACTCAATCTGTGGTATTTTGTTATGACAGCCCAAGCAGACTAATATTCTATCAGAATGTTCATAAAAACTATTCTGCATCATGTACCCGTTCCTAGGGACTGTGGGTGTTGACTAGACCTGAATTTCCTCAGTTTAATTAGAACACAACAGCACTTACTGGCTTCAAAAGAGGATCTGGTGTTTGTTTTATCCCAAATTTTAGACAAGGCAGGAATTGATCTTCCTCCTCACCTTGCTTACAGCTAGCAAACTGTCCAGCATTCTAAAAAGCTCATGGTAAACATCTAACTGAATTAAGAGTCATTATTATTGAGGCACTAGGTGAAGAGGGCCTGATTAAGGAAAGTAAGCACAGAGAAGATTTTGAGTTTGAACATTTCTACAATTCCAAAAACTAAGTAGTCAGGAGGTAGCATAAGGAAGACGTACGTGTGGGTGCGTGCACGTCCCCACTCTGCCGCTCAGTGTCCGCACAGTCAGCAGTTCCGTTCTCTTCATTGTGAACAGAATCTGGACCACTGTGTATTTTACAAATTGCACTTTGAACTTTTAAGCTGCCCTCGTCTCCATCAGTTTTCACCACATGCATGCAAGCACAATCTGAAATGCTCTTAGCTGCCATTCAAGGCTGTGGCCGTAAATCAACCAGAAAAACATTGACCACTAGTTTGACTAAAATCCTAGGAGCCTGTTTTCCTCTATTCCCTCCTATTATTTTCAGCCAGTCTTTTAACTTCCAAAATATGTATGTGTTGCCATAAGAGTTAGTCATTCTATAGCAAAATGAATTTTTCAAAATGTATTAAAAGTATTTTCTATATAAAAATTTTAAATGTAAAGAAAAAGTTCTTGTCTCAATTTTAAACATTTTCTTGTTGATTCATTATATCCGCCATAGGGTCTTTCAGATCAAAGGTGATTTCAGGAGTGTTCTCTTTCGTATCAGTCATAAACATAGCCTATGGCCTATAAGTAAATAAAATCAATAAATTACTTGAGCTGTTTCCATTATTGATATAGCCCAAAATGCTCTACATTTCCTTTGTATGGAATGATAGGAACTTTTGGCCATACTTTAGTAAAACAAAATTCTAGATCAAGAGTCAGTGATATTATAAACTTTGTAACTTTTTTAGGGTGGAAAGGGATAACTACAAAGACACAACTTGTAGGCTTGGAGTAAAGCAGTTTCACAACACAGATCAGTATCTAAGTTTTTTCATTTCTTTATCGAAGTATTTTAGTATGCTGGTAGCCATAACCATGGGACCTTTGTTTTGGTCAGTGACTTTTCATCTCCCATTTACGTGAATGAGCTGACATAACTTGTAAAGTAGATTGTACAGCAACCATTTAAAATTCAACATTTGTTTCTGAAGAAAATGGTTTGGTTTTCTAAATGCCACTGTTCCGTTCCTGTTTTTTCTAAATCATCAATGATAGTTTTTAAGACATCAGTAGTTTTTTAGACATTTTTAGACATGAGGCAGCTTTCTTAAAAACTGGACCCAAAAATACTCAAACATAAATAGGAAAGTAGATTAGAATTTTTGAAATTGTATCAGTATTAAAAACCAGCTGATCCTAGATTTAAGACGAAGCCAGTGTTGTGTGCATTATTTGAGTTTATGTGAAGTTAAAGGTTCACCCTTTAAATATATCATACAAACTTATGGTTTAGGATGTTATCCTTTATGTCACTTACATGACTTAAGCATGTGTATCTCAGGAATCCAGCATTTCTTCTATACCATCAAATTTTATATTTTAAATTAACTGATAAAAGTCCTACATGATTTTAAAACAAATGCTAACATTCTATCATTCTGAAATAGTGCACACAGAATTGGTTGTTATGTAGAATTATTCCTTTCTTTACCTGTCAATAATGTAATTTTCCAAAGATAAAAGAGCATAGCAGACCTCATCCATAAGTTTTTCAAAGGTAAGTTTTCAATTCTTTATTAGCAAGTTACTCTGTCACTCTATTTCTCTACCCTCTTTTCCAAAAACGAGTCTTAAGTAGCCTTCCTTGGAGTTTATAGGGCTCTGACAAATTCCATTAGAAAGTCAATCTAGCTTTTGTTTCTCTTGACATCAACACACTACGTCATCCTATGTCTGAGAGGAGCATGTCAAAATGGTTGTCTTACTGCATTTCTCATTGTTATTCTCTGGAGTGATATCCCTTGAAGGTCATATTATAGATCGTTTTATCAAAGGAATGTCAACAATAGTAGCTGGGCAAGGGTTGGTTCCACCTAATCAGATATGTCCTCTAAAGTCACTAGCAGCTTGATGCCCTAACAAAACCTAGTTGCCAAAATATTTCACCATGATTTTGGGCTAGTCTCAAACTTACCATGTCTGATCTGCACATTCATTCTCAGACCTCAGAAATACATTGCTTAATGTCTTTTATTCTGTAAGTATAGTGTGAAAGCCCAGATAAATGCAAGTAAGCAAACAGTATTTCACTTCACTATTGCCCCTCCTCTGCCCCGCACTTTTATGCACCTAGGCAGACACACACACATATCTATAGATTTGTGTATATATATGTGTTCAGTTTGAAGTTTGAGTCTCAGAGTTATTTAAAAGCAAGTCTGGTAAATGAGTGCAGATGATGTTTGGACCATCCTGAAATCAGTCTCCAAGAAAAGCAGATTCAAGGTAATAGCTGATCAGCGGGTTTTCCCTAAGGTGGGCTCACCTGTTATTAATTCATAGAATTTCATCCTTAATCTAACTTGTAGTATACTGTAGGTGGATGGAAGGGATGGTGTGTACCAACTTTCTGCATATGACATAGTTTCCTAGCATCCATCTGCTGGATGCTGCCCGTCCACATGAGCCTGCTGGTTTGCATGTTTCAGCACTATGTTCGCTTAATTCTGCTCATCTAGATGTTATTTATTGACCAGTTCAAGTGCTAAAACTAAATTTTTATAGACAACCTTTACTCCCAGGATAGGTTATTAAGTGCCATTTTTTAATGAGATCAGTCAAATAAATTAGATCAGTTAAATAAATCATCAGAAAACTGAAGTCTCAATACAGCATAATATAATGATTTGCTGTAAGTATGGGCTGAGCATATTGAACTCCATGGACTTTAGTTTTGACAGATTAAAAATAACCAGCTAATGAAATTAAGCACTAAAGTTTTATTCTTATATTGTCCCTAGAGAAACAATTAATTCATTTTTATTTTGGTTTATAACTTGATTATAAATGGAGGTTTTCCTTGTTAGTACAACCGTGCCCCATTTAAGGAATCCAAGTGCGTTTGATTATTAAGCATTAACGTCGCTCCCAGGCCCAGGCACTCCTGAAGAGCCACTGGGCATGGAATGCATTAAAAATCTGTTTTTACTGCCTTGTAATCAGCCTTAACTATGACCTGTCACCCCACACTAGATTACCTGTGGTCTCTCTGTGTCAAATATCATGTACGACTAGACTAGAGAATTGAACTTAGTACAAATGAGAATTAGATTTAAATTACTAAGCTAATTTTCATTTCCGGTTTTAAACAAAATTTAATTACTTGCTTCCGGAAATAAGAAATAGTTGTGTTTAATACCAGCAGGCCCCGTCTGTCCTGCTATAAGCAGTTTATACGCCCTCCCCCCCCTTTTTTTTTTTTTTTGGTAGTGTTGAATTAAGGGCACAATATCATCTCGCAACTCCAATAAGAATTTTAAAGTATGGATAAAATATTTAACATGAGTTGCTACCACACTGGCTTGGTGGCATGTAATTAGAAATAACCTCTAATGAAAGTAAATGTTGATGCTTAATTTCTTTTGTTATCTTTATAGGAATAATTCTCCCATATTATTTTGATTTATTACTGATTTTTATGATTATCCTAGACTTAGTCATTTAAATATGTACAGATCTATAGGTACTTATTGGACCTAACTTGTGAATGAAAATACAGTCATTGCTCATGCAAACAGTGGGCGTGGCCTCATTTAGAGGCTAAGAAGTTACTTAGTACCAGTCCCTGCCCTTCTATCTATTTATTGATACAGAGCTGGAAGTCTCTGCTGGTGTGCTGAGCAGGCCATATTATTTTCTCTAATGATTTTCTCTTTGTACCTTTTAACTTTGTGTTTTATCTGGAAGAATAAAAATTTCATGTAGAATTCAGTAAATTTCAAATCGATAACTGTAAGCAAGAATCCTCACTAAAAGTATTGCAGGAGGCGGGTGGAAGTGGTGAGGAGGGGGGTCAATGGAGAAAAAAGAGGGACATCTGTAATACTTCCAACAATAAAAAAAAAAGATAAATAAAAAGTATTCTATAGTAAAATGTTGGCAAATAAAATTAAAAGGAACAGTCATTCTATTAATTTCATTTGTCACAGTCATTGAGATGTGTATTTTCCATAGGGCTACATTTTTTTGTTTGTTTTTTCTAGACCTAAGGAAGACAATATAGCATATGTCAGTGCCAAAAATTTGCTTTTGTGACCTCTGACAAATGGAGCAAAACTTCACAGGTCTAGGGGGTTGATTTAATCTTACCCAAAAAAATAATAATAATATAATTTTAAAATCATCATTCCTAAGAACAATCAGAATGTGTGTATGAAGAATGGTTTTTAACAAGGAAAACATTGTAGGTACAAAGGGAACCTAATTTGCAATGAAAATATAATTGTTCATGCAGATGTGAGTACATTATCATTTAGGGGCAGTCTATTCATTGCCTCTTTTGCCCACCCCAAAAACAGCTCTAGACATACAATCACTATGCAAATCTAGTAAACATATGTACACTAGAAACAAATGTAGCCAATTACAGAGAAATAGGTGGAGCTGTTTTAAGCATTCATTAAATCTCTCAGGGCAAGGGGGTAAATTAAATTTTATAAGGCTGCTATAAAAATAACTATTTTAGAATTTCAATATGGTTGTGTAATTTAGTGCTTATTACCAGATTCAATTTTAACACAAAATTTAGCTTCCAAAAAACACCCCAAATGAAGCACTGCCTCTGGGAGCCTGTGACTGTGCCCACCACACAAGCATTTCACAGGCAGGGCCTCGGCATGTCCCGTTGCATGCTGAATCAAGAGTGGCCTTTCAGTTTCCAAAATCAGTGCCATAGTTTGACCAGTCCTGAACAAATATAGGGTGAGTTGTCAGCGTCACCCACAGGGTAGAAAGCATTGTCCCTCCCACCCATTAATGATGGGCATGATCACAGCCAAGAAGACAGTTTTCTACAACTAATTTTCTCACTTTTAATGACGTATCTTGGAGAAAGAATTAAAGTAGTATAGTATGAATGTTAAAATCTCATTAGAAAAGCTAAAGCATCAATGAGGGTCAAATTTCCACGAAGAAGGACTAGCACAGCTAGCTACATGGGAAGTAATCATCAAAGCAAGCTAATGAGTAAGGGATGGAAGAGATGTAGTCATGTGTCAGTCACTGTACTGGGTTCATGTGACAGAGTGCGTGGTGGCTTTCATCTATGTGATTTGAAGACCCCAGAATTTCTCCTAGTAACAAAACAACTAAATCATACACATATTCTTTGGTTCCAAAAATGTTGGTAGTTTAATTTGTTTGTGCCAAGCATGGTCTCTGTAATTCCCTTTGAAAATGCACATACGTCTCTGGAAAAGATGGCACATTAGGTGACAGTCACATTATGATTAGGTATGTGAACATTCCTCTGAGAGAGAAAGATGTGTGTCAGGAAGGGGAACATGCCAGGGAATCAGCCAAATGGGGAGGGAGGCAACCAGACACAAGCTGGATTTCCCTACTTCACAGAGTTGCTGTGTGATCAGAGAAGCCCAACTTTGAATCACTACCTCGTGATGAGTGAGAAGGTTGAAGAGTTTTGATGTATGTCCTTGTCCCAGAGTAGGCCTGGCTTTTTTTTTTTCCTTTTGCAAGTGAGAGACTTGCAGCTGGGCTGAGACGTGTTAAGGTAAGAAAGGTCAACAGGTTATAGAGGCAAGTGCAACAGGGCTTGTTAAGAGTAATCAAAGACCTACTTAGGGAAGCAGCAGGAAGCAGAGGGCTGGGATTTCCCCCCTAAGGAGGTTATAGGGGCCATCTGGCCAGAGAGAAGTTGGCTTAACTCTGAAAACGTTTAAAATCCAGTTTAAAATGCTGATTAGAAAAATCCCACAATGAGCAGTTTGATCTTTTTCCCCTCACACGTGGGAGGAGATGATTCTGCCTGAAGAGCCCAGCACTGTTTTAAAGGAGTTCATCGTGTGTACAAAAGTTACTTAGGCAAGTGCTTCAGCCACCTCTTTTCTTTCCTCCTCTCACGTTCTAAGAGCCCCCTTCACGAGATCAGTGTTTTCCACTTTCTGCCTCCACAGAGATTGGTCTCCCTGGGGAAGGCTGGAATGACAGCATAGGCTGACCAAATTGTTGTCAGGAGCTGTTGCTCATGCGCCTGCTAAGACGGAAACCAGTGTGTATCGATGCAGTATTTTAATACCAGCACTTAACTCTTAGTGAGCATCAAGAAGTTTCACTTTTGCAATGATTTTACACTATTCTGTGTTACAGTGTTCTCTCACATTAATATGTCTGCCTCTTGAAAACCTCTATTTCTTCCATTAGCAGTAAGAACTAGAGAGGACAGAACTATAGAACAGCGCCCTACTGAAGATAAAAGTGTGATTAGGGTATTGAAAAGATAATTTGATGGGTAAAAAGCATCTGAAACATCAGACAGGTTATTGGGGAAAAAAGGTGTCTTTATTGCATGGTTGGCCTTTGCCACTGGGGATGGGGGTTGGAGAATAGAAGGTTTTGAGAGAGGGTCCTTGGACCTTGCATGACCAGGTTTGTGTCTTTAGAGATGAAAAGGCTTAGTTCATCTGAGAGTGGAGAGAATGAAGACAGGGAGACATTCGGGCAGGTATTTTGATGGTCTGGGTAAGAGATGACAGAGGCCATGAAGAGGAAGAAGAGCAGAAGGGCCAAGGAATATTTGGGAGTCAGAATCCCCAGGACTTGGTTTCCTAACCTGTGACAGCATCACTAGTGATTGTAAGCTTGACTATGCCTGGTATTGCACAAATTTTCAATCTTGGTGAACAAGAAGGATGTATTTCAAGACCAGTGAACATTGTTTAGTCAGTTCATGGCACCCGGTGGGTTAACGATCCTGTCACCCCACTAAGCCATCGCCCATTTCCTGCTAGCAGAAAAATGGGAAACTAGGGGTGCATTTCACCACCTGTGATATATTAAAGTTTATTTGGACATGGTTCTTCACCTATATCAGAAGAATACAGTCAGAGTCTGAATCCTAGAAATAGACATATGGACACAGTTAGATCTGGTGGAGGACATGTTGCCCAAGAACACGTTGAACCTGCCACAGCAGCTTCGGGTTCAGGCGTGATGTCTGAACTAAAACAGGAAACTGCTGCATGTATACTAAATGTAACAATCTTTATAAATTGTAAGGATTGAAACTTTCAAGGACTAAAAGAAGAAGATAGGGAAGCTTGAAGACAAAGCAAGAAGTCACTTTTAGGAAATAGGTCGTATTCTCTTCTTTAGACTTATAGCAGATGTAGCTAAATATTAAACCACTCAATAAATGATACTGGGGCTGGCCAAATGCTCCTCATTTCCAGTCAGTGACTAGGAGAGCTGCTGATCCTATCGGTGTAATGTCATTTAGTCTCACGCATGGGTAGGAGAAAGGATGTCCAACCAGGAACCTGATGCCACCTACAAACTAAATTCCATCCTGGCCAGTGAGTCTGATTACTCATTAATTCATTTACTAAACACTTACTGAATGGTCATCTACAGTACAGTGCCACAGACACCCTGCTGGTTTTGTGAAAAAGACACTGCCTGCCCTCAAGGAAAGGGGAGGGTTAGCAGGCAGAGTGTGAAGTGCCCTCCTTGATAACAGTTGGGTTCAACAAGAGGATAAGAGCAACGCCTCAGCCCAAATAAAAGCCCACACCTTCAGTGGAAAGTCATTCCTCAGCATGGACAGCATCCGTGTGACTCACCAGGCTGCCTGAACCACAGACTTTCAGCACTCAAAGGTAGACGGAATGACCCAGTAAACTGAAACCACCGAGATTCTGGTCCAGCTCTGGCTCTGACCTGGGTTGTTTATATCTCTGGACTTGCGTCCAGATTCCAGATGGGGTGGAGACTGTGGACACGTGTGATAGCTGAGGCGTGACTGCTGTACTCACCTGTTCGCAAAACCATTTCCTGTCCCAGCCATAGCTACTGAATAGGAGTGTGGACAAAAAAGACTGTTTGAGGGGGAAATTGATATATTAGAATACTAGTTTGTAGTGGATGGACTACATTTGAGAATTAGGGAATAAAAAAACTTTTTTTTAATTTTGAAGAAAAGGTGTGCATTACAAAACAAGTCTTGTTAGATTATTGTCGTCATTTTTACTTCAATCGGGTCTGGAAGTAGAGGGAAGAGGATCAGGATAATTTTTGCACTCTCATAGCCAGTCACCATGAGAAAAATACTCCAATAAGGTAATATTTTCCATGGTTGGCAGGAACAAATGTTTGTAGAGAATACCATGTATTAAAAAAATTTTTTTTTAAAAACTGGATACCTGGTCAGTATGGGCCAATGGGGCATAAACTATTCTCTCTTTGAAATCTGGCATCATTAGATAACGCGTGTTGGTGAGGATGTGGGGATTGGAACCCTTACACATTGCTAGTGGCGATATAAACAGGGGCAGCCTCTTTGGACAGCACTTTAGCAATTCTTCCAGTGGGTAAGCACAAAGTTACCATATGACCAAGCAGCTCCACTCCTAGGTGTGTATACCCAAGAGAAGTGAAAACATGCCCATGCAAAACCTGTACACGAACATTCATAGCAGCATTCTTCGTAATGGCCAGAACGTGAAAACAACCCACATGTCCGTCGGCTGCCGGATGGATTAACATAATGTGGTATATTCATACAATAGAATATTATTTGGAATGAAGTACTGATGCATGCTACAACATGGGTGAACCTTGAAAACATAATGTTCAGTGAAAGAAACCAGTCACAGAAGACCACATGTTGTATGGTTCCATCTATGTGAACTGTCCAGCATAGGCAAATATATAGAGACAGTGAATTACTGGATATCTAGGGCTGGAGGATTTGGGGGGATGGGGAGTTACTGCTAATGGGTACAAGGTTTCTTTTAGGGATGATGAAAATATTCTAAAATGGATTGTGGTGATGATTACATAACTCTGTTAATGTACCAAAAACCATTGAAGTATACATATTAAGTAGGTAAATTGTATAGGATGTGAATTCTATCTCAATAAAGCTGCTTTAAAAAAAAAAAGAAAAAAACCTAGCTTTGATGTCTTGGCATCTTTGACCCTTTCCTACTTACTGCAGCCAAGCTTTTTGCAGTAGTATTTTGGGGAAAGTAATCTGTGAATCTCTGATATCTTAAGTCCTCTAATGTAAGGATCTTTTCTGAGTTCATTAGGAATTATTGCTTAACTAAACCTGGAATTGCAATCCAATAGCTTCTCAGTAGGAATGCCCATCTGCTGTTCTTTAGATGAGTCTATTCTAACAGATCGCTTTACATTTAAAAACACACACTGATTTAATGTACAAAGCTTATAGGGTGAGTTTTTAAGTTTTAAAAATATTTGATCAACAGTATACTTTAGGATACAGCCAGTGTATTTTTATTGTTTATTGAGCAGTCTCAACTCAGGAGGCTTTAATATGGAATGGTTTCCATTTTCTCCAGTCACTGCCTTAGGCCATGTTTTGTTTTCTGTCCCTTAACAATATTTAGCAGATCTCATAGCATTCAGGTCACTTTCAATTATTAGAAGATCAACATGGTCCATTTTTAAACTCCCATCTTACACCTGATTTTAATCTAATTTCCTGCTTTCTCTCCCTTTTCTAGACCTAACTTCTAAGCAGTCGGGGCTAGATAATGATGAGAACAGTGTCCCTTTACCTAATTTCCCATGGTTACCGTCCTCCCTGCTTCTTTGTCAAGCAGCATCTTGCCATCCATGCCTTCTGGGTAACAGCGTCAGAATGCTGCTTCACGTTGGGTGATGTGGAGAGTTCACTTCCCAGTTCCCTGAAGAGGAAGACCCAGCCTGGACCAGCCTCCTTGACTAACCCCTTCCCAGTGGTGTACTAGTAAATGTTTAGTCACTGTCTGGGGGCAGGTGTAGGGTGGTGGTACGTGCATATGTACATACATACATTTTATAATGTAGTACCCAAATAAAATACACAGTACTCTTTTTTTGTTTATTAAGTTACTTTCGTTACAGATGTTTCTCCTTTTTTCCCCCATTGACTCCCTCCTCCCCCTCCCTCCCTGCCCCGTCCCCAGTTTTGTTGTCCATGTCCATTGGTTATGTGCATATGCATATTCTGTATAGCCAATTAATCCTCCCAGAAGATTTTCAGTGATACTTGCCAGAAACTAATGTGTGTCTGTCTTGTGGTTGCAGCTGACAAATGAGTGGTTTTAACATGAATGTTGGGTGATATTTTCATTTAAATTAAGAACTAAGACAAAAGTGAAACAAAGAAGAAAGATGTTGGAACTTCACTTGTTAGTCAGTGTCACAAGCAACTTCTTTACTGAATAAGATAATAGTTCCAAATACTAGAAGAATATATTCTTCAATTTTTGTGCTTTCAAAATGTAAGGACTATAGACATGATACCTTTTTTAGGTTTAATCTGCTTTACTAGCGCTTTTCCATCACTTTCTTAACTGCAGGCAACAAAACAGTAAATCAAATCCTAATTTGTAGCATTTGCTGATTTCAAGCTACATACGTGACCTCACCAAGTGTGTAATTGGGACAAGATGCACAGTAGCACGCTGTTTTTTCCTACCATCCAGAAAATAGCAGTAAAATAATTAAGAAATGAATTTTAAGTATTTATTACCTTTTTATAAACTTTTTTCATTGTAACTTTATATAATTAAATTTTAATAATGGCTCTATTTAAATCCTAAAAATTTTAAAATTGGCCAGCCAGCTGGCTCAAGACTAGCACTGCCCCTCTCACACAGCATTCCCCTGAGAGCCTCTTAGCTACAGGGGTCCCCTCCCCTGGGAAGCTGCCTTCTTGATAGGACACGAGGAGACAGCAGTGTGAACTGCTCTTGGGTGCTCTCTCTCCTGAGTGTGGGGTAAACCAACAGGTCAGCTGCCTTAGCAGCTCATACCTGGTTTAAATCTCCAGCCAGGGAAGACACTTGAGTCTCCTTGCAGGCACCTCTGTCTTCACTATGAGTCCTGGGTACCTTCCTCACATAGCTGGGAGAGGAGACAGTTGTCTAACCCCCGTTGTTGTGTTGGTGGGAGGAGGGAAGACAGGGAAGCTCCACTGCCACACCCTACACCCCCCGGGTAGGAACTCGGCGTTTCCACAGAGCTTTCTCTCCTTTTCCACGTCTGTGACAGACTCCTGGGGCTGTCAGCCAGCTCATCGTCTCTTAATAAGTCTTGAGGTATTAATGTCTTTTTAGAATTTGGGGTACTCGATACCTCTTTTAGCTTCACCAGTTCATAATTCTGGAGTAACAGCATATATTGCTGGACTTGTATGCAGTTTTGTTTGGCATTCTCAAATTTAAAGTCCATGATCATTTTCTCCCCTAAATATATATTTTATATATATATATATATATATAAAATGTGTGTTTGTGTGTCTTTTAATCTTTCTGGTTTGGGTTAGGTCTATAATTAGTAGTCAGGTTTCCCCACATTCCAAAATACAAAAACCTTAAATTTGTCCTAGTCACTTGATTTTTAATTAGTAGACCCAGAGGAATTCAGATTTTCTAAATCTTGATAATGTTCTTCACAGAGACGTGAGATTCCTGTAACCCTTGGGTAAAATAGCTGTAATTGCTCCAAGTCTTAATTAACCTCATCAAGGTTAGGGTTCTCTAAATAAAATTGTAGTGAATGAAAGGCATGGGGAATGGTGAGAACTTACCCACCAGATAGCGAAACATACTATAAAACTATATTGAGAAAAACAGGAGGAACAAATAATGCAAAAGACAAGTTAACCTATTGAAAGAATATCAAGTGAAGAATCATGTCCAGATAGGTATGGGAACCTTGTGTATGATAAAGCTAGCATTGCATATAAAAGTTACTATAGGTAAATATAGGAGATTATTTCTAAAATACTGGAGTGAGTGGAGAGGGCCTTTATAAATAAGCATGACATCAAACCAGAAAATATTAAAGAAAGATTGACTTATTTAACTCCTTAAAATTTTTAAACATACACATGGCAAGGGCATCATAAACTAGGTTAAAAGGTAGAGGATAGACTGGGAGAAAACATTTCCTTCACACAAAGTAGGTAAAGAGGATTGTCATTGAAGGGGCACTGGGTTTATTTTGTCTGAATACTGAAGAGCCAGTGTTAAAATCAGTGAATAGCCTAAGGCAAGGATGAATGTTCCCATAATAAAATGAACTTCTGAGATACAAGAATAAATATGAAATTTTATTTTAAGAATTTAAGTAGTATAACTTTATTATTAAAAATCTATGTGGCCCTGGCCGGTTTTGCTCAGCGGTTAGAGTGTCGGCCCGCAGACCAGAGAGTCCCAGATTCGGTTCCCGCTAGGGCCACCTGCCTCGGTTGCAGTTTGTCCCCAGCCCCGGTTAGGGTCGTGTGGGTGGCAACCACTCGATGTGTCTCTCTCACATCGGTGTTTCTCTCTCTCTCTTCCTACCTCTCTCCCTCCTGCTAAAAAAAAAAAAAAAAAAAAAAAAATCTATGTGGCCCAGCTGGTGTGGATCAGTAGTTGAATGTCAACCCATGCATGCATCAAGAGGTCACCGGTTTGATTCCTAATCAGGGCACATGCCCAGGTTGGGGCCTGATCCCCAGTGGGGGGCATTCAGGAGGCGGCCAATCCATGTTTTCTCTCATTGATGTTTCTATCTCTCTCCTTCTGCCTTTCTCTCTCTCTAAAACTCAATAAAGAAAAAAGAATTTTTTAAATCTAATATATGTTTTAAGTTTGTCATTATGATGTAGCAGTATGACTTCTTAGCACTACCACCTGCTAGAGGCTCCTTTGCAAAGCACATTTGCAGTACTTAAATAGATGTTTTCACCTGGTGAAAGCATGAGATTTTTGGCTATCTATGCCAATGTTGGTTACTCTTAATGGAGATTTTGCTATCAGATCAGTAAGCTCTCCTTCCTTTCTAATGGTATCAAAGGTAAAGCCTTACCTCCTCAACTTCTGAACTTAAAGATTTGACTGATGGTGACGGCCCAGTGTCATTGAAGCATTTCCACCAACTGCAGCTGTGTGCAGTGCTTAAAGAAAATGCTTTCTGGATATTTAAGAAGTAGACATAAGATTTTTGCCCTTATATTTTTATTTCTGATAATTTTACATTAATTTGCTGCTTCATTCAATCTTTGGATGTGTTACTGTCTTTGCCAGCAGCCACTGGTTATCACCAAGTCCTTTTCTGTCAGTATTAGTATCTGCAGTAGAAAGACCCTCATGGGCACCTGGGCACCTTTGAGAGCCTGAGCCAGAGCTGCAGCCACAGCCTGAGCCTTGGTGTAAGCCTTGGCCTTGGACTTTGGCTGGCAGAGCCTGAGACCCTCGGCAGTGTGTGCATGAGCATGGTTCCTAAGCTGGGGGTGAGCATGTTGATTGAGCTTGTGGCTGCCACCCTTTGGGATCTTGGGCTTGAGCTCCTTGGGCTTTACCAGGTCCTTGATAACCTTGGCATGTGCACTCATGGTCTGGCAGAATGTGTAGGAGACTTAAATATCAATTTCCACTGATGAACTTTCTGGTTTTTCTTTAGCAAGGAGAAGGCAGACTGATTGGTGACAATCTCAAAGATTGATTAAGACTTAGGAAAGTGGGAAAGTAGTAATAATTTAGAAACCCAAAATAAGGGGAAATTTTCTCTTCTTTTTTAGAAATTGTGAAGGAAGTAAGGTCGACTAATCTTATGTTTAGAGACTGTTGCTTTATTTAACGTATCTGTAGCCATGAAATATGAAATCCCATAACAAGAGTCCACCTTACTTAGGGTCATAATTATAAATACACTACACAAAAAGTGTCTTACTCCATTAAATTCACTGTGATAGTCATTGGCTACGCGTATATTGCATAGTTTCAACTGTTACTTGAGTCTTAACTGTCTTCTATTCAGTAAAAATAATTTAGCATTAAGAACTATTTGATTAATACATGATTTTAAATTCCTTCATTTTATTCTTTGATTTCTTCATTTATACTTTAAACAGACTTAAAAGTTACATAAATTTGCAAACATTCATGCACAATAGTGCTCTTCACAGCATGGTTTATAAAGCAAAAAAAAAAAAAATGGAAAGAACCCAAATGTCTCTAAACAGGAAATTGGTTAGGTTATTAATACAGATGAATATTAAAAATGACGAACTAGGTCTGTAATTATTGATATAAAAAGTTATTCACCATATAGCGATTTTTAAAATATCAAAAGATTACAAAAGCAAACATTAACTGTATATTTAGAAAAGAAGTCCAGGAAGATATAAGTCAGAATGTTAACAATACTGTTTGTTTAATCCTCAGTCGAGGATATGTTTATTGATTTTAGAAAGGGGGTGGGGAGGGAGAGAAACATCAATTGGTTGCCTCATGTAAGAACCCCGACCTGGATCAAACCTGCAACCTAGGTGTGCGCCCTGACTGGGAATCGAACCTGCAGCCTTTCAGTGTACGGGACGACACTGCAGCCAGCTGAGCCACACCGGCCAGGGCAACAGTACTTTTCTATGAGTGAATTTACATATGTGCTTCACTTACAACTTTCCGTCTTGCACACTGTCTCGGGTGGTTTTTAAGCTTATTATTATTTTTTTAATAGTTAACATGTATAATGTTACAGGTGGAAGCTGTTTCTCATTTTAAAATCTAACTTGAAAAGATGAAAGGAACTGTGAAAGAAATTTACTGTTTAAACATACAAAAAATTTTTGCACAATGCGTGAGATTTTTTTATCCCTTCTGCCCCCACTGAAATAGTATTAACACTTGATGTAACACCTTTCCTCACCCACAGCTTTGTTCCCTATCCTTCATCTGTCTCCCTCTACCTCCTTTGAACTGAAACACAGACCAGTCTTGTTCCCAGTGTGCGCATACTGTGTGAGGATACAATTTGAGGAAGAACATTAATGTCACTGGTCATTCTTCTGGCATTAAGCCTGTTCTTTACCTCAGTCCATGAGTTAGGAAATACAGTTGGCTGTTTAGTACCTTTCACTAATATAGAATCTAATTAAATACCTGTCTTTAACGATGTAGACTTCAGCAAAATTTGAGAATGCCCAATTTCACCCTAAGGCTTTGCATCCTAGATTGGCAATAATTGGAACAAGGTGATTTTTTTCAAGGGGAGAGTAATGTGACTCAGACCTCTCTTTGGCCCTGTTTCAGCTCTGTCATTACTTAGTCTGAACAGAAGGACTACATTTTTTTTCAGCATCTTGGGCCATTCCCAGGTATTTTGTTTCTACATGTGGTATTGCTGGGTTGTTTAAGTGATAGAGTTTCAGTCTCAGCATTTGGGCAAGTGAAGGAAAAGAATGATAAAAAGTAGGCAGGAGGACTCTGGCTGGGTGGCTCAGTTGGTTGGAGTGTTGTCCCATACACCAAAAGGTTGCATGTTCAATTCCCAGTCAAGGTGCATACCTAGGTTGTGGGTTCACTCTCTGTTCAGGGCATGTATGGGAGACCACCAGTCGATGTTTCTCACACATCAATGTCTGTCTCTCTGTCTCTCTCTCTTTCTCTCCCCCTGCCTCTCCCTTCCTCTCTCTAAAAATCAATAAACATATCCTTGGGTGAGTATTACGAAAAAGAGTAGGCAGAGAGGCAAAAGTTCTAAACAAACCCATATCCTGAGTAGTCTATTAATTGTGATATAAGTGGATGTAGGGAACTGGGCTCTTCCTAGAAGAACTATAACAAGCTTAGCACAAGTCAAAGAAAACTTAAGCTAAGTCTTACTGGGAGGGCTTTCAGAGGCTTTGTTATCATCAGCCTCAGCAGATCATTAAAAGATGGTGTTTCTATTGTACCTTTAATATTGAGAGGGTATGACCATGAATATCTTACTAGATTAGAATCTCAAAATCTTCCCAAGTTACAGGTGGTATCAGATCACAGGCACACTTCCACATTCTTTACCTTTTTTTTTTTTTTCATATTTAATATTAACTTTTGCTAATTTTTCTCCTTTTCCCTTTTGGGTCCTTCTTATCCACTTGCTCTAATACACCCAAATTCTCAACACCAAAAATATGGTAACTAAAAATCAGAGAAAGAGTAAAATTGGAGAATGGAGGGAAAGGGGTGGATTCTGGGATCTCCAGAAACCTAAATTACTTTTTTCTATTTCTTTGATTTTTTTTTTAATGTTGATCCTGTCTGGGTAGAGAACTATCTCCCAGGAAGCTTGTAGTTAAGAGCCCTGCTCACCCTTTATCAGCCTTGGGCAGGTGACTACCTTCCTGGTGCTTCAGTTTCCGCAGGTGTCAACTCCCTCGGAGTTTTACAGAGGTCATATGTGTAACGTTCAGACCTGGTAGATCCCACTCCTACCACACCCCCACATCCTGCCCCCAGCCCACAAGGGCCAGCCTTCCAGACACTCCTTCTCTTCCCTGACTTTGAAAAAGGAAAAGGTATTGGTATTACTATTACTGAGCCCTGACTCTGCTTCCTTTCAGCTGACCCTCTGGTAGGCAGCATCGCCACGCAGTACATGACCAACAGAGCGGAGCATGACCGGATGGCCAGACAGTGGACCAAGCGGTACGCCACATAGGGGCCTGGGCCTGCGCCCCCGCCGGACCTGTGCAAGCACATTCACCAAGTGCATCGAGCCCGCCCACCCCTCCGGACCTCGGTTCTTATTTTCTTATTTTTAATAAATTTTGAACCATTTTGTGGTGGTATGTCATCCTTTCCCCCCACTCTTCTTCCTCTTTCCTTTTCCTCCTTTTCCTTTGCTCCCCCTCCTTCACACACACACACCCCCGCAATTGTATTACCTTTTTAATTTCTATTAACTTGAAAGATTTGGGTTCTTTTTTCCCACCTCAGTTTATTTGGATGGGAACTTTGTTTTCAGTGCAGACAATGTTGGATCTGTAATAGTAAGAGCTTTCTTACAAAGCTTTGTATTACCGTGTGATTTTGTTTTTTGTTGTTGTTCGTTTTATTTTGATTTTTTTTTCTTTTATGTGATCTTCGGGAAAACACGAATTCAGAATTATATCTCGTTTCTACTTAAATGTAGTGTTTAGGGTTAATTTTTTGTACTGAAGTCTTTATTGGTGGGTGCATGCTACTGGGAACAAGTTTTTGTACAAAAGCTTCAATCAGAATCACTGTGCATTACTGAGACTCTGTTTATCACTAGCCTTCTGTCCCCCACACAGAAGACTGTTGGATTGAACAAAATAATAAGTATTTTGATTTACTTAAAGTGCTTGTAAATTTCTTAGGGACCTGCCACTTTTGACTGTGGATCAGTTGATGTACACTTGTATTATTAAAGCACTCAATAAATCACTGTGGCTGATAAATGCACTTGTGGTAACTTGGCATTTGCTTTGTATCCTGGTGACCAGCGTAGCCCTACGTGCAGCACGGCTTATCTAATTCCGTTACACATGCAGGTGTACTTTTCATCTCACACCTCTAACATTTCTTTGTAATCGAGTCACTTAGCATGTGGAATTTCTCCAGCTGTCAATAGCCTGATGATTTTATGGTTGTTTCAGATCACCATCACTTTACACATTGGCTGGGCATTACTTTCTCATGGACACCCTTTCTGTTACAGCTTTCTTTGTGCAACAGTTCAAGTATAGGACTCCAAATGTAGCCTTCTGGTGAAAGTGAAGTCTGAGCTGATCATGGTGTTCAACCACTTTTGAACTTATTTCTCTCCTTTTTCTCCTAAGATTGTTATAGTGATTGCCCTTGAGTCTTGGTTTTGTTCTTTCTCCATAATTCTAGTGAAAGAAGTAAACTCAGCTGTATCAGTTATGGTCAGCACATTCATTGATGAGGGTATGTATGTCTGGCTTTGGCCTTCGGGCTATTTTAGGTATGCAGCCATAGGAGGCAGTGTGGTGCCCTTTGAAAAACACACTGTCGTGCTGATTGCTAGTCGGTGTTCTTTGTGTTACGAGGCCGGAAGCTCCAGCTTCCACTAATTACTGTAACAAGCCCACCTACAGCTTGGTCTCACATAAGGAACATCTTTACTGCTAAATAGTAAGATTTACAAATGAAGTCACTCACTCTAAATATTTCTGATTCAAATTTTAATATCTTTACCTGAAATATTTTAAACATCTGATTTAAAAGATACAGTTTTAGGTTTTTTTTTAGTGATTAAAAAGAAATCCTAAAGAAAATTTTTAATATTGAAAATGTTACTTTTAAACCAGGGTACCTAGGGGTAATTTTTTTTTCACTTTTTAACAACAATATCACCATTGATTTCATGTGAAACATTTTCCAGCATCTCAGAACACCTTACTGTCTCTATTGAAACTACTCAACTCTGTCCTTGTAACAAAAAGAAGCACAGACAGTATATCTGAAGTGGCACAGTTGTGTTCCAATAACACTTTTATTTACCAAAAGCAGTCAGTAGCCAGATTTGATCTATGAGTTGTAGTTTGCCAGTCCCTGATATAGACCACCATACACTGGGAAGGAAAAGAGTCATTAACTGTGTTAAGTTTAATATCTCTTTCTTTGTTTTTGTTGTTTTTTCTTTATTGATGTTAGAGAGAGAGGAAGGGAGAGGGAGAGAGAGATAGAAACATCGATGAGAGAAAACATTGATTGGCCGCCTCCTGCATGCCCCCCACTGGGGATTGGGCCCACAACCTGGGCATGTGCCCTGACCGGGAATTGAACCAGCAACCTCTCTTGGTGCATGGGTCGACGCTCAACCACTGAGCCACACCGGCTGGGCTAATATCTCTTTCTTTGAAATAAAATGAATCTAATATAAAACAATACTGATTTTTAGGAAGTTACTCAGAATGTTGTATTACCTACAGACTTTTTCACCACAAAGATTTTCATATTTACTTTAATACATTAAATTTCACAATTCAACCCTAAAAGCATAGAACCATTTTGGTGTACAATTAAACTGATTTTTTTTTTACTTTTAACTAAACCAGACTCATGATATTAATACTTTTTTTTTTTTTTAAATCCTCACCCAAGGCTGTGCTTAATGATTTTAGAGGGAGGGGAGGGGAAAGAGAGAGAAAAATCAATGTGAGAGAGAACATCGATTGGTTGTCATCTGTACGTGCCCCAACTGGGGATGAAACCTGCAACCTAGGTATGTACCCTGACCTGGAATCAAACACACAACCTTTCAGTATACTGGATGACACTCCGACCAACTGAGCAACCCCAGCCAGGCCTAATACTGACTTTTATATACAATGTTTAAAATCAGTTTGCCTTTCTCCTTGTAAAATATCAACTCCATAGGGCACACATTTTAAATGGCATATCCCATATATTACATGTACCTTTTATTATCTGGTTGTACTGCAGATCATTTAAAAATGTATGTTATGTATTTGCCCTGGCCAGTTTGGCCCAGCGGTTAGAGCATCGACCCTCAGACCAAAGATTCTCAAGTTCCATTCCGGTCAAGGGCATGAACCTCGGTTGCAGTTCATCTCCGGCCCTGGTCAGGGTCATGCGGGAGGCAGCCAATCAATGTGTCTCTCTCACATCTATGTTTCTCTCTCTCTCTCTCTCTTCCTCCCTCCCTCCCTCCCACTCTAGATAAATTGAAAAATATCCTCGGGTGAGGATTTTTAAAAAATGTATGTTACTTAGGAGCCAGAAATTATAACAATTCTAGTAGGAAATCCTGTCACAAAATCTGTGTTTGCTTTCTTGTAATCCATTTTTAGATTTTTTTGTCAATTTGCTATGAAGAGTCTATAAAACTTCTCTCCCCGAGTTTATGAACTCCGAATAGTTAATGACAAACAAATGGACCCTTCTCTCAAAATGTAAAAGCTAGTGAAACTCCAGAGAGACCAGCATAGTCTTAGTTGAACCAGTTAAGTCTCAGCTTAACATGGTAATTTTACTGGAAATCTGTCATCACGGCAGGCAATACAATTCCAGTAAGTTTTCAAAAACGTTTGTAAAATAAGGTTTGGGATAGTTTAGCACTCAGCTAAATAGTTTTGCTAATAATTATGGGGATAACATTTCTAAAATTCAGAAACAATTTTGTAACCAAATATTATTTAACTTTTCAAACCAATTACTGCTAATTATAGTATTTTGTAGCTTTGTTAAATAAAGTGCTGGCAGATCATTGTCTGAGGCAGGACCACTGGTCATTGAGAAAGCTGTTGAAATGTTATTTATTGGCCATAAATAATTCAGAAAGTTGTGGTCTTAATTTGTCATAAAACAGCAAATAAATAGAACATTCTTCATGTGTTTTTCTACAGGAATCCATTGAAGATAGCAAATCTTTTCTTCTTATTTCAGTATTAGGAAACCTAGAAGGTCATCCTGGATTAATGATGTGGGAATTAGGAAGAAAGGAAATAATGTATTCAAAATGTACTGTGTAGCAGGCCATAAGTTACCTAATAAAACCTTAGCCTAGCCCTTTAGGGTATAGGTGGCTGCCATCATCTAAACATTTGTCTACTCCCCAAAATTCATATGTTGAAATCTTAATCCCCAAGGTGATGGTATTAGGAGGGTGGGGCCTTTGAGATGTGACTTGGCCCTGAGGGCAGAGCCCTTACCATTGGGATTGACGCTCTTAGAAGAGGGGGCCCAGAGGGCTCCCTAACCCCCTTCGACCACCTGAGGACACAGTGAGACGTTGGCAGTCTGCGACCAGGAAAAGGACCTTCACCGGAACTCAAACATGCTGGCACCCTGATCTTGGACTTTCAGCCTCCAGAGCTGTGAGAAATAAATGTATGTTGTTGATACGCCACCGAGTCTGTGGTATTTTGTTATAGTCACTTCAGCGGTCTGAGACAGTGGCCCTCAGTCGTGCACAGCTAGCAAGGTGCCAGAGTGAGATTCCCACCCAAGCACGTGACCCCAGAGCCCTTGCCATCAACTGCAGAACCACACAGCCTGTCCTCTAACCACGAGATCGTGCCATAAAAACACGTGGGCATAGTTCAGTCTCAGAGTCAGCAGCGCTTGAACCTGCATCCAATCCGGACTCTCGGAGTTGACACCTTCACGGGGCTTGAGGCAGCTTGGCCTCGCAAGACCTCGTAGTAGCCATGCATTTCCTCACGTCCGTGCTCCCCGGGGCAGCTGGCTGGTTCCTGGAGCCTGGACCATTCCTTCTCCCTTGGCACCTTTCACACTCATTCCACCATGAGCACTGGTCGTGTGGGTGAGGGTGACCAACTTACCCCAGCTGGCTGAGACCGCCCCTGTGTTGAAACAGAAAGCCTCATGTCCCAGGAACCCCCTCAGTCTGTGACAAACCAGGACTGTAGGTCACATGAGTTTCTGTACTGAGGCTAAATTTCTGAGTAAGGTCTCAGGCATTGCACAGGTCCATCTTGGCCCTTAGAAATGTTTTACGTGAACAGTCTCACTGGATGTACAATTATCCTTTTAGAAGAGATGTGTGTTTGAAGAATTCCTGCCACTCTCTGGCTTCCACAGCCAGCCATCTCCCCCCGTTCCCTGGCTCGGAAGGCAGGTGAGTTATTTAACCAATTGCATCCTTCCTTTACATCTTCAAACGTGACTTAAGTATGTCTGCCTCTCTGTGAATGAGTAGTCGTAAGCATAATATGCTTTTTGACAGGATTTTTTAAAGGGAAATTCCTGAAGTTTAAATATCTCTCATGTATGGGACCCACACAGAAAACTGGAGGAGATAATGCCACCTCCTACCTCTCTTACCAGTTTATATATCCACATAGTCAAAGTGGGGGCCAATCCCAGCTGCTCTGGAACTCCCAGTGTTCTGGTTACGGACAAAACCTTACCCAATAACCTTGGCATCTTTTGGAGTCAGTGTGACTCCTAATGCCACTCATGTCATTATCCCCTCCTCCCATGCAGAAGTGCCTTCTCATCCCTCTTTAAAAAAAAAAAAAAATTAGTTGGGAGGTCAGAGTTCAGTATGATAATCACATTCTGATTTATAGGAAACTTAGACCTCCTGAGTTCTGTCAAGCTGGGCCACAGAAACGTCGCAGATGCTTTACAATTGGTGCCATTGAGCGCATTGAGAAACACCAGCAAGATTCTTCTACTTCATGTGTAGCTTAAGAACAGTACAAAGGGGCAGGGGGAGGTCACTCGCCTGGCACGGCCTGCCTCTGCTGAGGCCGCCTGGAAGTGAGATGACAACATTCCTCATTGTTCCGCCTCCCACTGACAAACAAATGACGGGAGATGGCCACCTCCGTGGGCTTGGACAGGTTTCGTCTCCATCCTTCAACAGCTGACTCTGTTCACCACCGAACAACTTCCAAGTTCTATGGCTTAAAAAATCAAAGCAGTTTATGGACACTTACTCAAAACCTATGCTGAGAAATTCCAGAAGCTATTGTTAATCCCCAAGAGACCCCGTCCACTTTAAGCAATAATGAAGAAATTATTTTTAAATTCAAGCGTGACTGTGCATTTTTATTTAAATGTAAAACATCTGTCTATATTAAAAACCCCAAACTTCTCATGTGTTCTTAGTGGTGTGTAATAAAATACCAGGATGTCCTTGTCAGCCCAGATTTTGGGCTATTGGATTTTGGAGAAATGGTAATGTTTAGTTATTGTTTGGGATTTTTAAAATAATTGAATAAGAGAGAAAAATAGGTTTATATAAAATTTTTTTCAATGTAAAAATATATAAAATGAATGTATATATTAAAAAATAGTTTTACATAATAATGCTACTTTCCTGGGCATTGCAAAATAATACAAAGACTAGCCCAGCTGGTGTGGCTCAGTGGTTGAGCGTCGACCCATGCACCAAGAGGTAACCTGTTCGATTCCTGGTCAGGGCACATGCCCAGATTGTGGGCTCAATCCCCAGTGGAGGGCATGCAGGAGGCGGCCAATTGATGTTCTCCACTCATCAATGTTTCTATCTCTCCCTCTCCCTTCCTCTCTCTCAAAATCAATAAAGAAAAAAAAAATTTTTAATGATAATACAGACTATACGTATTAAATTCCCAAATGTTTGTAGCAATTTAACTTGATTTGTTTTATGGATTAGGGGTCAAGGAGTAAGCTGCTGGGTCTGCAGAGGGAAAGGAAATCAAAAATGTGCACTAGTTAAGAAGAAGAGAAATTCTGTCGGAATGGTATTATTTATAGCAAGAGATTAAGAGTGTTACCTCCATTTAGGGAAGATGAATAGGGAACTATAATTCCTTCTGAGGCAGAGTCTATAAATTATCTCTAATATCCATTCTCCCTTTCTTCCTTCTATAAATAGAACTATTGGAGTTCTAGCTGGGCATGTGGCCACTTAGCTAGAAACTAAATTCCCCGGTCTCTCTGTGGTAGGTTGATTGCGAAAAACTGGTCCCAATTCTCTATCCTTCCAGTACCCACATCCTTTGCAGCTTCTTCTATGAAAAGGTGGAGTCCTGTTTTCCCTACCCCTTGAGTCAGGGCTGGCCTTGGGACTCACTTTGGCCAGTAGACTGCTGGAAGTGATCGTGTGCCAGTTTCAAGCTGGGCCTCCAGAGGCCTCACGCACTTCCCAGCTCTCTTGGAACCCTTCCATGACTCGAGAGGGAACCCCAAGCTAGCCTGCTAGGAGATGAGAGACCTTGTGGAGAACAGAGACTGTCCTAGACAAAGCCATCCCCAGTGTCCCCGAAATAACCCAGCCAAGATCAGCAGTACCATCTACCCAATGCACAGCTGGTGGCAGATACCTACATCAACCCAGCCAAGACCAGATAGACTGTCCACCTGACCCTTATGTTGGTGAGCAATAATAAACGGTACTGATGTAAGTGCTTTGTTACACAGCAATCACTAATGCCATTCCTTACCGCTAGGTAGAGCCATGGAACTAAATTCTAGCTAAAGGAATGAACAGAAGTCATGGGAGCCAACTCCAGACCTTATCCTGTAAAAGGAAGCTTCTACCTCCACTCCCTCTTTATACGTTCCACGGTCTGGAATGTAAGTGTGGTGCTACTGAGCCAGCTGTGACCGTGTTGACAAGGGCAACACCCCAGAGAAGATGGAGCCATAACAACACAGAAAAAGTTCAGTTTGACCCTGTTGAGATTGAAGGGCCCTGGGTACATCCAAGTGGAAATGTCTAGTCATTGGATATGCTAACACATCGAGGAAAGCCCAGTATCCAGGATTGCAGCCATGAAGTTGGGAATCATTAGACTATGGAAAAGAATGGTTAAAGGAGAGGATGAGGTCACCTAGGGAGAGCGAGTGTAAAATGACAAGAGAAAGAAGGCCAGAACTGAGCCTTGGCAGGGAACCCTGTGGCTTACCACCTGTCCTGCCCCAAATGTCCGGAGGTGAC
The DNA here is from genome assembly GCA_030848825.1 of Tadarida brasiliensis. Lineage (NCBI taxonomy): Eukaryota > Metazoa > Chordata > Mammalia > Chiroptera > Molossidae > Tadarida > Tadarida brasiliensis. The sequence goes on from CM061274.1 coordinate 44,283,045, forward strand.
ATTTTAACACGTTTGTTTAAAAGTCGGTAGATGAAATAGTCTGAGGAACTAGGGGAAGACGGAGCAGCTGGAATTACGGACAGACCATAAGCAGAAGTACGGACAAAGTAGAACTCCCACGAGGAGAAACAGGGGAAAGAGTCGTTCCCAAGTTAGACCTTCCTGCTGCTGCCTTTCGGGAACTGCAGCCTTGGCCTAGGGGGCGCTGTTGCCGCAAGACCACAGGGTCCCTGACACAAGGGAGCACCGCGGAACCTGAACATCCCACTCACTGTCACGTGGAGAGAAGTCTGCTTTTGTCCTGAAGCCACTGCCACGGTGGGGTTGCTGACACCGCTGATCTGAGCCTAACTCAGACAGGCACTGATAAGCTCTTGGCGAAGGCTGCTCGTAGGGGGAGGGGCGGGAGCGACAGCAGGGAGACACAGGGACAAGAGTCCAGTTGTACCGTTAACATTTTCTTTCTTTTTTTACAGAGCTACAAAACCAATAACTAGACAGGTGTCAGCACAGTTTGGGTGGTTAAAGACGGGATGTTTGTTCTATCATCCTCTGCCCTTTTCTACCTGCAAGTCTTTCTCCAATGTAAAAAATAGTTAATGCGAGAAACATGGCAAGCAAGCCTGACCTAAGCGGGGACACGCGTTTCGTTTCTGTGTGATCTGTTTTGGTAAGCTTAAATGTTTTGCATTGACTGCGTATTCCTAGTAAAGGTAATAGCAGGTGCCCTGAGAGGGGGAAGAGAAGAATCACCAGTGTGCTGGCTCCACGCCAGGTTCTTTGCAGCTACGGTCTCCAGTTCCCGGGATGAACTTGGTAGAAGAGGCGTAGTCACCACCACCCCCCCCCCCACACACACACACACACACACGTACTAACAGGTGAGGAAACAGACACAGAAAGGTTAAGTAACTTGCCAAGGCTGCCCAGTTAAGAAGTGACTGTCAGCATTCAGACCCTTGGGAGTCGGAACCCGTCCTCCTCCGCCTTCCTGTCACCCCTGTGAGAGGACTGACCTAGCTGACGATCATGTGTGCAAACAGGTGCCCTCGGCCAGCGCACACACGCCGCAGTTCTGCACGTTCTGTTTAACAAAAGCGAGACACCCTGGGCAGCGTGCTCCTGGGTGGCCGAGTGACTTGCTCAGGGTGGGGGTTCCCAAGGATATGGTAGCATTGCCTATCTGTAGGTTTCTTTTTTAAATCTTGGTCTTCCAGTTGGGGATCAAATTCTTTTAGAAGCACAAATATAAAAGGTTTGAGATTCTAGAAAGCTGTGAAAATTGCCTGTGGGCAACAGCAGTCGATTTCTGTGGCAGAACGTTCAGGGCTGCTTTTTTCCCTTTGCTTACTCGTTTTCATTATGTGCTCAGTGAATGAGAAGGTAATCTGAGACAAGATTCTGTATTATCGTCATTATCATCACCGCAATTACTGTCCCCCCTAAATATTATGTAAACATTCGGCACAGGTCATGGAAAACACTATATAAACGTGTGTGTGTAAAACCTCATTTAACCCTTTCTATAACCCCCTAAAATGCCTCTCATCCTTATCAGATAGATGTGGAAACTGAGACCTCGATATTGTAATAGGCCTCAACTCATCTAACTGCTGAGTGGCAGAGCTGGCTGGGTCTCAAACCCAGGTCTGTGCGTCTGCAGAGCCCATGCGTAAAAGCACCGTGCGGTACCACCTCGCAGTCCAAGGAAACTTGATGTAGGTCATTGTGAATTTACCCATTGATGAAATAGGAAATGACTGGGTTTGTACAACCGAAGCCTTTGAACCTTGTGTTAAATGGACCGCAGGAAAAGCAAAATAGTGCGTGCGGCTCCCCTGGGTTCAACAGCCCCTCCCACGGAGAAGGAGGAGAACAAAGCAGGAGGGACTGAGATGGCCCCTGTGCCGGGCTCTGGAGAGAGCCGCGGATGGATCCTTCCCAGGGAGCAGGGAGTCGCCTCTGCGCTTCACCAGCCGGTTTTGAAAACCAGGAGTCTAAACCTTCCCCAGCTCCGTGGCTTTTTCCTCTCTTCCCTGACAGTTGAGTTCTGCTTTTTTCTTTCTTTTTTTCCCCAATCCACACGGGAAGATTTCTAGTCATTTTATAGCTGAATTCAGTAGAAAAGTAATGTTTATTCACTTCACAGCCAATTTGGGCAGAACGCTTCTATTCCATAAAATAACGCATTGCTACACTTATGATTCAGAATTGCAGGCACACTCTTTGCCTACGGTTGTGTTTCAGGCTGGATAAAATTAAAATATCACTTTCCTTTTTCTTTCCTGTGGATTCACTTGAATTGCCCTCATTAGGCCGAACTTGTACTCTTGGGAGAAATGCCAGGCTTCTGAATAAAGGCCTTGTAAATCTAACCTCATGAAGTTGCAGTAGCCCAAAAACAAGACAAGAGGTGAGCATGAACATTAAACGGACCTCCCCCCCCATATATATATGTCTATATCCCCCTCCCTCTCTCCTCCCCTCCTTCTCTCCCTCCCCTCCCCCATCTTTCTCTCCCTACACCTCCCCCCCACACACACACACACAATTTGGCTTCCTTTCTGCCACTTGACTGAATCCACACTCAAGTACCACTAATCATCAAAGCCAACCGCCTCTGGAAGCCCATCCTCTGGCCTCTAGAGGACTCACGCTGTAAACCCCCCTCCTAAACCTTTCTCCCTTGGCTCAGGTTTAAATCCGACAGATCCCAAAAGCAGCTGTCCACACCCCCCGCCTGGATCTCAGCCCTGATTTTCTATCTTCTCACCTCTCTCTGTCTGATGACCTCATCTTACGGTCTGATGACTTCTAAATCACTCACCTGGCTTCTCCCACAAATGTCAGCTCCACCTTTCCATCTTCCCACCAAAAACAGTTACCTGGAAGCCCAGGGGCACAGCAAACTCTGTATTTCTTTAAGTTGAACTCATGCACTCAATACGCACTCATTGCATCCCTAGACCATGTACAGTTGCAGGAGAACCACAGAGATAACGACAAAGCTCATCCTACAAGGAACCGAGTTGGCCTGAAACCATGTGTTGCCCCAAACAGAAGTCGTCATGGGGCTGACCTGCCGCAGTTCCCCACTCCAGAGGAAGCAGCTGAGCGGGACCTGGGCAAGTGACACGACCTCCCTCCCCCCTGTCAGCCTATCTACAAACGGGAGATAAAAGCATCCGCCTTGGGGAATTATACTTTAAAGTGCCTGTCAAATAGTGATGCTGAATAAACGTTATTCTCCACCTTCTTCCCTTCCCAAATTATCATTCTGCCGAAATGTATTCATCACCCCGTGGAAGCCAGCCAGTGGCAGTGGCTGAAGCTGCCTGCCTTGTTCCTGTGCTAATTTCTTTTTCTTTTTTTTAATCCTCACCTGAGGATATTTTCCCATAAATTTTAGATAGAGTGGAAGGAAGTGGTGGTGGGGGGGAGAAAGAAACATCGATGTGAGAGAGACTCATCCATTGGTTGCCTCCTGCACACATCCCAACCGAGGCCGAGGATGGAACCTGCAACCCAGGTACAAGCCCTTGACTAGGAATTGAACCCACAACCCTTCATTGCTCAGGCTGACACGCTAACCACTGAGCCACACCAACCAGCGTACACCTTTTTCTTTTGATAGCAATAAACCAAAATTAGTTCGTAGAGATGCATGATGGCCAAGACGCCTGGTGTACCCTCAGCACCCACAAGAAGGAGGCTGGCTGAGTGCAGACCTCTAGCCCTGGGTGCTGGGGTTCCAGAGTACCAGGAGTTAACTAAACTGAAGGTGGGACTGGGGAGGAAGTCAGAGGATCCACTTCCAGCCTTGGCCCTGGTATTGACTCGCCTTCACCGCTCTGCGTCTCAAAGATCTGGTGTTGAGTTTGATGAATTTTGACAATTGCATACATCCGTGTCACCACCACCCAAAACACGACGGAGAACATTTCACTCATCCCAGAGAATTCCTGTCTGCTGCTTTCCTGCCACTTCCCCTCCCCAAGCCCCAGGGCACATTCTGACCTGTGTCCCGACTGGCGTGCCTGTTCTGAATCCAGGTAGACAGCCTGCGTTCTGTCGCAGCTGGTTTCCTTCCCTCGGCATGTTTCGGGGATCCGTCCGTGTTATTGTACGTATCCATAATTCAGAGTGCGTCCAACTCGGACCCCTGTGGAGCAGGGCCCTACTCTGTTGGTTGGCAATACTCTTTTTCTTTTCTTTATTTTGAGAGAGAGATTGGGAGAGGGAGAGAGATAGAAGCATCGATGAGAGAGAACATCGATTACCTGCCTCCTGCATGCCCCCACTGGGGATCGGGCCCACAACCTGGGCATGTGCCTGACCGGGAATCGAACCCACGACCTCTTGGTGCATGGGTCGATGCTCAACCACTGAGCCACACCGTTTGAGCTGTTGGTAATACCTTTTCAACAGTGTCGGGGCTGCTCTCCCGCGGCTTTCTGAGACCCTCACCTCTGTGCCCTCCGCCTGAAGTGTCCACTCGCCCGAGAGGACGTTGGCATCAGCTGCAGAAGAAAGGCCGCGAGAAAGACTAAGGTAACAGGAGACTTTCCTCACATAATGACTGGAATTTACTTTTTAACATAATGGCTCTTAAATGGCATTTTGGACAATGGCTTATTTTTTTTTCCAGGACAGTAACATTTATCCAGAGCACAGTACGTAAATATGTTAAAAGCAGGGATATTTTGACATCCAGGCAGGCAGCAATCCCTCCACAATCTAGTCAACACCACGGTGTCTTGTCAAAGGACGTCACGGCACTGATGTGAACTGCGCCTCGTGTGCGTGTGAACGGGGGCCGTGACCGTGACCAGCCCAGAGCGGGAGGGAAGGGCAGAGGGAAGAGACGACCTGCAAACATGGCCTTTCCTTTCACAGGCTTTAGCTGAGAGACGTGACAGTGACGTCAGTCAGGGGCCAAGCTGGGCACTGGCCACATAGAACAGAACCAGGCAAGGCCAGGTGGGGGTGGGGGTAGCTTCCAGGGTCACCCTCAGATATCTTAGCTGGAGCCCGGGGCCTGGCAGGACCTGAGGAGTTTGCGCCCCAGTGAATGGGCGCTGAGGTGCCACCCGGCAGGGCCTGCGCTGGGCCCTGAAGGTTCAGGGTCCTCAGTCACAGAGGCCACGGACCTCAGAGGACACTTCCTCATGGACCCAGGCAGGATGGACCTCCCCCTGTGGGCCCTGCCTCCCAGGCAAGCCCCACGCCCTCAGGGCATTTAGGATGTGCCAGGCTGCCCTTCCCCCCCTCAGCCCACACTGACACCATGAGGGCCGACCCTCCAAGTGACTGCGCGCTAACCCACAGGGCCGGGCCGGAGTGATTTTTATTTCTATTTATTTATTTATTTATTTATTTATTTATTTATTTATTTATTTTATCCTCACCGGAGGACACTTTTGCATTTATCTTCAGATAGAGCAGGAGGGAGAGAGGGAGGAAGAGAGAGAGAGAAACATCGATGTGAGAGAGACACATCGAGTGGCTGCCACCCACACGACCCCAGTGGGGGCCAGGGACAAACTGCAACCAAGGTACATGCCGTTAGCGGGAACCGAACCCCGGACTCTGGTCCGCTGGCCGACGCTCTAACCGCTGAGCCAAACCGGCCAGGGCCGGGGTGGGGAGTGTTGAAGGCACGCGTGGGGATGCCAGCAGCAAACTGCAAGCGAGTTTTTCAACAGAGAAATGAGGGGAAGGCGCAGACTGCAGAGTTGGGGGAGGGGGGGCGGTGCTATAAATTAAAAGCAGCTTAGGAAACAAATCCCCCATTTGCCATGTGTGACCTCATTTGCGTTCTCATTTTAAACAACCTGAAAACAGATTTCTTAGTAAGGGAAATGTAATGACCCTAAGGACTTCATTGTCTGTGTGGGGTGATAATAGCATTGTGATTGTGTTTTTGGAAAGAATCCTTTGAGATATACCCTGAAACACTGTGGATGAAACGATACCGTCGGTGTCTGGGATCTCCTTCACATCTGAGGGACGGGCGTCCACGGAGAACAGAGGAGACGCCACTGTTCACGCCGCCGAACGTGGGCAACTGGAACACGGGGGTCTGTTCCGCTGTTTTGTCCACTTTTGAATATATTTGAGTTTTCTCGTAATAAAATGTTAAAGAAAAGCAGGAAAGAGGGAGGATGGGAGGGATGGCACTCTAGACGTGAAGATTTCGTCATGACTGGGAGAAGGGAGACAGGAAGGCCCTGAGGGAATGGGCACCTGAGGAAGCCTGATAGGATTCTGACCACATGGGGAAGGGACGGAGGGAGGAAGGGAGGAAAGAAGGAAGGGAGGGAGGGAGGAAGGAAGGAAGGAAGGAAGGAAGGAAGGAAGGAAGGAAGGAAGGAAGGAAGGAAGGAAGGGAGGGAGGGAGGGAGGGAGGGAGGGAGGGAGGGAGGGAGGGAGGAGGGAGAAAAGGAGAGAGGGAGGGAGGAAAGAAGAGAGGAAGGGAGAAAAGGAGGGACGGAGGGAGGAAGGAAAAGGGAAGTCAGGGCTTTTAGGAGAAGGGGGAGCTGGGCAGCGGCCTGGAGTCGCTCTGGGGGCCACAGCACATTTGCAGGGCCGAGGGTGGAGGTGTAGGAGGCCAGGTTGTAAAGAGCTCTGTGTGGTTACAGTTGGGGTTAATTCTGAGCCTCCTGAGTGCAGGGGGTGGTTTGGAGCTGGGCAATTATCCCACTGAGCCAGCAGCTGGAGTGCGGCGCGGGGATGGGCGTGGGGGCGGGATGGGGGCCGGGATGGGCGCGGCGGAGCACTCCTGCAGCAGTCTGGACCGGATGGCCCACATGCCCGTACCTGCGGGCACCACCGGGGTAAAACAGATGCAGTCAGAGAAATACACAGAGATCGAGATTTCCAAGGCCTGGAGGAAATCGATACAACTACAAAGGACTGTGGCATGGAGACATTGGGGGAGGGGGGGCAGGGCGGGAAGGAGGGGAGGGAGAGGAAAGGGGCCTAATGTTGTTCCTTGACTAAAACCACAGCTCGGGGAAACTCGACTCACTGCAGCGGGAGCTGGAGCCCAGGAGTCCGGGTCGTTGTGGAGATCTCCCAAGTGAAAATCTTATGTCTGGATTCTGTTTAAAACCCCAGTGGGGGAAGGGGGGAAGGGGGTGTGTCCTGTTTTGCTTTCTACTATTTATATATTTAGGAGTCAGTCACTACCTATTTCTGAAAAAAAAAATTTTTTTAAGGACTCTGCTAATATTAATCTGCAGATTTTCTTGGGAAATGTTTAGGTTTTGAACCCCCATCAATGCCCCAGCCCTGGAAAAATAACTTAGTGCTTATGTTGGTTAGCAGTATGATGAGGACCTGTTCACAACACCTGAATCCTTCAGGCTGAGGGGTGATAGAGGAAATAAAATACCAAGATGACAGAGAAAAAGAAATTAAGGGAGAAATTGTTTTTCCACCTACATTTTACATGGGCCTGAGAATGTCCGGCCCCAGAACTTGAGACTGCCGGTGGAAGGAAATAGGTTTGGGAACCGTCTCCCCTACTGAGAGACATCAAACGTGTCTACTGAGCACGAAGGAAGGAGTCCTAGCGAGAAGGGAGTTCAAGTTCACAAAATAATGGAAGTGGGAAAGGCAGACTTTGCTTTCCTCTTGTATCAATATAAGAATTGCATGATTTTCTGTCTCATATTTGCGAGTGACATTCCCCTTAACCGTGACTTGAAGAGGTGGACTCGTGGCTTTGCCGTCTTTCTGTGCATAAGACCTCACTGATGATGACAGCCCTTCGGGGACCTCGAGGCCTCCAGAGCCTGGGGGGTGGGGTATAAGTTCAGTCCTCTGGGGATTTGAAAACGCAGCCTTTTTTTTAAAGGCCCCAAACCATACGGGACAGAGTCCTCACTGGGTTCTGGATTCAGACAAAGCTTCCTAGCTGGCATAAATTTAGGGAGGTTATTTAACCTCTGTGAGTTTATGAGGATTCAGTGAGAAAATATAGGTTAAATATTTAGCCAGACTGTTGGGCACATGTTAAGTGCTGAGTAAATGAGATCTACTGTTGCTATTATTATTCATTGTTATTATTACTAGCATTATTATTTTATGGGCATAACAAATGAGCTGGCAATGCTAGTACAAACTCCAGCCAGAATCTGACACGGCCAAAATAAAACCAGACCCAGCGTCCCAGCGAAGGAGCCGGGCTCCACAGGCCGGAGGAAGTCGCTCTCCAGCTGAGCCTGGCCAGCCGCCTCCCTGCTCCTCTGGCTCCAGTGAGCAATGGCTTTTAGAGAGCGCTCCTTTGAAGCTGGCAACTCACTGTTGTCCCTAAGCCCAGCGACAGCCCCCAAAGGTGGTGTTTTTTTGAGCTGTTGACGGACAGTCCGCAGTATATGTTTCCGCCAAATTGGGGGCTTTTCCTTCGGGGGCCGCCCAAGGAAGGCCCAGTTAAGTCCTGCTAAGGGATTCCAAGTGACTCGGTGGTCTGGCGGTTGAGAAAGGAAGAGCTTGTTTCAAGGCCAGGCAAGTGAGTGCGACACTTCCCACCAAGGCCAAGGGTGGCTGGGGAGCCAATTTCTGCAGGTTTGTCACATGCTGCCATTTTGTAACATGTAAAGGAGTCAGAATCCAGTGATTTTACTTCACAGAAGGAGGCAAAGCAGAGCCAATGAGTTGGGGGTGGGGAGGACTGGAGAAGGTGCAGCTGCATCAATAAAAGGAAAACGGACCCCTCCTCACACCCCAGGGTGGGCGCAAGGCCAGGGTGGGCAGTAACGCTGCTGGTAATCTCCAGGCTGGGCGGGTGCACAGGAACTGAGGTCTTCGGGAAGGGGTGCAGGGTTCTGGTGGAGCAGGTGGAAGGACCCAGGGAAGTCATCCCTCACCTGGTCAGGGGAGATTCCTATGTCCCTCAGGGAACCTCATCTCTGGGGCTTATTTCTGACAACCCAGCCCCAGAAGAGCCCACTCCGAGATGGTTATTGCTCAGAGGCCATTCCAGGGCCCTAAACCCAGAACGGGCTGGATCTCAGAGCCAGAGGGAAGGGCAAGCAAGGCCTCATCTTTCTGTTCCAAAGTGCTTCAAGAAAGCCATGTTTCCAATAATTAGGTTCTGTTTTTAAAAAGAGAGGAAGTGGAAGAGAGAGACGCCTGAACACAACTCACGTTGTGAAAACAAGCTCACACTTAGCTTGTTTAAAATTTTGTAAATCAACTTCTCAAGCAGAAATTTTGAACTAAAAAACAGCAGAGCTGCTCGCTGCAGAGTGTGGTGTGGGGAGGTGAGGGGCCACCTAAATGTGAGCACACGGGTGCGACTTGGGGGTGTCACCTTTCATTGCTCCAGTGGTCCTCCTCGACCTGACAGCTCATCACCTCCCCGCTGGGAAGTGAGTGCATTTCATTTCAAGCTCTCACAAATGAAAAGAAACAGGGCTATAACTCTCTGATGGAGTGAGTGAAAATGTTTTGTGTAGGTAATTTGAGCACAAACTAGAATTTACCAGGTGATTTCATATCATTTCATAAACTTTTATTGAATGAAGATCATAGTGTTTTGAATTTTTATGTTGCATTTCTTTCTAGGGAACAAAGCACATTCAGATGTATTTTCTTAATTTTCAAAAATCCCTCTGAAGTGAGATCTAGCAGGCACGATCATTCCTATAAAATAAAATCGACATGTAAAATGTTTCTGCTTTTCTCTTTAGTCCACCAAGGTATGTTTGAGCCCAGTAGGAATTCTTTTAGTCACAAAAGAATCCCCTTATAACTGCTAAAAACACTTTAATTTCATTATGTGGTGCTGCTTTATAACTCCTACACGGCTCTACGAATTCCAGCTTTGAAGCTGCAACATCTGAAATCGTACCTTCTCCATTTAAACATGTTTCAAAAAATAATCTTTTTGAATATTTAAAAGATTAGAGGAACTGTTTAAAGCCCTCCTCAAGATAGGGACATGATTGAATGACAATCCCTCTCTTCGACAGATGCCCCCAAAGCTAAAAGAAACTTCTTGCCTTTTTAGTATAAAAAAGAGTTTATTTTACACCACTGCAGTTTCTGTTGAGCAGTTAGACAGGTGTAGTATCTTTCCTCTTTAGGGTTTTGCTGGGGGCGGGGGAGGGAACGTTGTTAATAGAAGTTGCTGCCATCACCATCATCAAAGACCATGAGGTGTGTGAGTTTGAGTGCGAATGTGTTTTTAAAGCGAGTGCTTTTATTAAATTGAGATGTAATTCACATACCATAAAATTCACATTTTTGAAGTATAAATCGGTAGTTTTTAGTACGAAGTTGTGCAATTGTTACCACTAATTCCAGAACATTTCATCACCCCAAAAATAACCCATACCCATTAGCAGTTACTCCCTATCCACCCTCCCACCCACCCCCCCCACCCCCGGCCCTGGCAACCACTCATCTATTTTCTGTCTCCCTGGATTTGCCTAGTGTGAACATTTCATACAAGTAAATCATACAACATGTAGCCTTTTATGCCTGGCTGCTTCCACTTAGCAGGTCATGTTGCAGCATGTATCAGTGCTTCACTCCTTTTTACGCTGAGTGGATACTTCGTTGTATGGATGCAACACATTCTGTTTATCCACTCATCAGTTGTTTCCACGTTGGCTATTGGGAATAATGCTATGAAATTCATGAACAAGTTTATGTGTGGACATATGTTTTCAGTTCTCTTGGGTATGTATCTAGGAGTAGAACTGCTAGGTCATATGATAACTATGTTTAACTGGTTTCAGAAATCTCCAGACTGTTTTCTACAGTGACTGCACCATTTTTACGGTTCTATCAGCAATGTATAAAGGTATCAATTTCTCCACATCCTTGCCAACACTTGTTATTTTGATTTTAGTCATCCTAGTGAGTGGTATCTCATTGTGTAAAGAGGGTGCCCACAAAGATCGTCAATAAAGGTTTGCAAATAGGATGTACTTGTCTTCCCCCAGAGACATCTACCACTTAGTCATTGCATCGACTGCAACTTATTTCTAAATCCTTTATTTTAGCACAGAGCAAACTGTGTCTTCTGTATGTTACAATATAAATAATGGCTGAATAATGATTACTCGAACCCAAATTTGACTGTCCTCTCAACCACAGCCCCCAGGCAATGACAGCTGCGGCTATCACAGGGTAACCCAGCACTCGACCTAACCGGTGAGGGCCAGGGTCAGGCCAGAGCACTGCCGGCTGCCCCTCCCCCACCCCAGATTCTGCTCAGCATCGATCCAACCCTGGCTGAGAGCTCCCTGCATCTTCTGGGCGTTTGGGGAGACAGAGGCAGAGCTCACATCTCCTGTGGCTGTTTCACCCACATCCAGGTTAAGGACTGTGCTTTCTTACCTCCAGGCTTTTTCTTCTTCTGGTTTCCCTTCTGATGCCCCAGAGTCCTACCGAGCCGCGAGCCTCCAGCTCCTTCCTGAAGATGCGCTGGGCTTCCTCCGCCCACGGCAATGCCATCTTAATTCTCGCCCAGCCAGTCTCAAGTCGAATAACCCCGAAGTCAGCAACTCCAGTGAACAAAGATGGAACTATCTTTGTCTCCTACTAAAATTAACTTAGCTCCTGAGGCCTTGTTTCTGCTGAAGGTGGAAATTTTAATCCTGCCATTTCAAAATAATAGATCGCTTTGTTAAAAAACCGTGTCCTTTGTGGCAACCACGCCTCAGTGGTTGGCCCGACATGTCCTGCTGGCCTCTGAGGGTGGGCCTTGGACAGCGGTGTCAGCTTCTCCCCTGACATCCGTGCAGTGATCAGGCTCATGCCCCCTCGTCCTCCTTGTCCCGGCCACAGGCTGGCCCACCAGGCCCCCCATGAAGAGGGAGAGTTCTGCACCCCACTTTCCCAGGACCACTTCCCTAGGCCTAAGGCCCACCAAGCGCAGTCCCAAGACACTGGGAAGCACCACCATTCAAGATTCCCTGGGAGGGTTCGTGTCCCAGGCTACACCCTGAGGAACAGGCTGTGAAGTTCCCTGTCAAGTGCCCTGACCTGTCTGAGGTATCACCCTCCCCCGCCTCTGCCCCGTTTGGAGATGCTCGGAGGTAGACTTACAGGATCCCGGGCTTTCTCAGGGAGCCCGCCTCGAAGCCCTGCCTGTCCACTGCAGGTCGTCCTCCTTTTCCCTCTCGTCAGCGCTGGGCTTCCAGGCGGGAATGCTGTGTTTTCCTCCGCATTCCCCAGACTCCAGGCCAGTGGGTCTCCAAGTGCGCCCTCTGGACCAGCAGCAGCAGCGTTGCCCAAGGTCTCCCTAGGCCAGTTCCAGGCTCCACCCGGTCTGCTGCGGCAGAGACATGGACGTGGCCGGGGATCTGCGCATGGACCGGCCGCAGGGGCTCCCAGCCGGGGCAGGAGCACCACCCTGGTTCAGGGCCCTCACCCAGCACAGCAGCTCCTGCCGGTTCAGCCAAGCCCGGGGTTCCAAGGCTCTTCCCTTTCCTAAGCACTAGTCTTTCCAAACTCATCTCTGCGTTCACTATTCGGAGGCCCAGCTGAGAGCTAGCTCAGAGGCATGCTTTATTTCTTGACAGCCTGATGGAGAGAGAATTGACTACACTCAACTCCACACATGTAAAGTGTACTGTTTGATGAGTTTGACTTAACATGTACATCCGGGAAACTATCACACAGTCAGGGTAATAAACGTACCCATCGCCACAGAAAGTTCCTGTGCTGCCAGGATTTCGCTTGTTTTCCCTCCAGCGCTAATGGTAAAGGGCAGCAGGAGAGACGGAGAGAGCGCAGCTGCCAGGAAAGAAAACCCACTGGTGACATTCAAAACGTCGCCTCCCTGCGGAGGAAGCGTGGATTCTGAGAACCACGCCGGGAACGCGGGCACCACGGTGAGGCGCTGTCTGGGTCCCTGAGCCCCGGGCCGCCGTCTGGGGCGGATCCTGCCTGATGACAACCGGCAGGTGCCAGGGCGGAGAACAGGGCGCCAACCCGGTCAGGGGTCTGGAAACTGGTGAGCGAGCTGAGCATGTAGGCCGACCTGGAGGACGGGTCTGAGTGGACGGTGACCTCCGGCGGAGGAAACGGCCCCACGCGAGCCTCGGGCCGCGGGTCCTCACGTCCAGCGCCCCCTCGCGTCGTGGTCGATCAGGGCGGCCTTGCCTCTCCTCGCACCATTCCTTAATTCGCACAGAGCTGACCGAGTGTTCAATACCATCTCTGCTCGTGAGCACCAACCCCACGCTGCGTGTGGAGCACGTCACAGCTAATTGTTTCCCTAAATCAAATTGGCGCAGCTCTGAGTCCCAGCCTCACTGACTGCAGAGAACAGAAACTCAATCTCGGTCTCAAGGGACGCTGTCTCTCCCACCCCTCCCCCAGGGTCCCCCACAGGTGCTGAGAATCTCCTTCGATCTAGAACACTCCCCGAAGCCCTTACTGCTGTGGCCTGGATGTTTGTGCCCCACCCCCATTTCCTATGTGACACCCCAGCCCCCGGAGTGATGGTTTGGGGGGGGGGCCTTTGGGAGGTGATGGGGTCAGGAGGGCAGAGCCCCCTGGGTGCGGTCAGGCCTGTACAGAGACGCAGAGCTCTCTCAGTCCCCTTCCCACCCGTGAGGACACAGCGGGAAATCGCTGTCTGTAACCAGGAAGTGGGTTCTCACCAGACGCCCTTGATCTGACTTCCAGCCTGAGAGCTGTGAGAAGAAACATTTGCTGTTTGAGCCGCCCAAGCTGTGGCCCCTTGTGACAGCTGTCCTAACGAACGGAGAGCTGACAGGGACTTAGGAGCTCATTGTCAGAGTAAGACGGCCTGTGAATACGGGAGGGTCTGCCACTGCGGGGCCAAGCTCAGACACGGGGTCTTTGCTGAGACTGGGTCCCCGGGTCTTGGATCCAGTCTCCCTGGCTGCACCCCAGAGCCTGTCCCTGGCGACCCTGTGAGGGCACTGGTGGGTCCCTCTAAAACATTTTCCGATTCCCAGCCTCTCCAATTCTGTCCCAGCTGGCCCCTTCCACCGTCCGGCCGTCCCCTCTCCAACTAAGCAGATTCCTCATAACTTCTCCCTGTACTGGATTCTTCCGGGCTGTGCAATCCCTCCCGCAGCCGGAGCCTTTTCTCCGTCCTGAGTGTCCCTCGAGGGAGTGGGGTGGAGGTGGCCTTTCACCCGGGCTCCCGGGCTCTGTCCCAGGTGGCTTCCTTAGGACAGTAACGCCCAGGTGCCAGCAGACACGCTCTGCAGGGGCCACATAACCGGGGACGAGCAACGGCCTTCCGCTGAGAATCTCTTGGATGACCTGGACACGACTGAGGCCGCCGTGGGGACCAGCCCCTGGCCCAGCACCTCCCGCACCCCGCTCCCGTGGGCCTTGTACCTTCTGAGCCCACGTGGGGGGTGAACCAGAAGAGTTGCTCAGTATTCATTTGAATCAGAGAATATTCATGAATTAAAGTCAGTCCCTGACTTTTATTCAGGGCCTGTTTCCATTTTCCTCCCAAGGGAAGCACTCAGGTATCTATTTTTAGAGAGTAAAAACTACTGCTCGTCCTGGAAGGATTCCGTGTCCACACGGATGAGCAGTGACAGCCAGTGTCAGGGAGCCCACCCCTCCTGTGGGGGGCTCCACCGCCCACAGGCCTCCACCCGGCCTCCCCCAGGTCCCACACGCACCCAGCTCAGTGTCCACTCTCCCTCGAGTGGAGTCAGATCCTCCCCTTTCTCTTTGTCTTTCAGAGACACCCCTTTATCTTCCTGACGCACCCTTCCTGCACATCACCATCTCCAGCGGCCACCCCACCACTCACTTCTAAAGGTTGTTTCCAGGTACCCCTCACCCACAAGTTTATATTTGCAGAAACCAGCCATGTTCACCAGAGGCAGCTCTGATGAAACCCCGGACCTGACTCACAGTGCCCTTTATTATTTTCAAATCCTCACCTGAGGATATTTTTCTATTTATCTTCAGATAAAGTGGGAGGGAGAGAGATGGAGAGAGAGAGAAACATCGACTCCCGCATGACTCCGACCAGGGCCGGGAACGTGCCCTTGGCCGGAATCGAACCCACGACTCATTGGTCCACAGGCTGACGCTCTACCACTGAGCCAAACCGGCCAGAGCTCGCAGTGCCCTTCAATGGGACCTTTCAGGTCATCTGGTTCCTGCTTCCCATTTTACAGAGAAAAAAGAGGGCCAGGAAGACGAAATGGCAGGTGCGCCCTGCGTGAGAGCCGCTGTGCCAGGCCCCTGCTCGCAGGTGGGGCTGAGTCCGCAGATCGGATGGATATGTACCGGGATCATGCACAAGGGGTTTACTACGAGATCCTGGAGGGAATTGGGGCGGGGGAGGACAGGGCAGGAGAGGAAGCCACGCACAGAGGCCATCTCAGCTGGTGTCCCAGCCTTGGCCTGATCCCCAGGGGAGCTGTTCCCTTGAGTGTACCTCACCCAGGGCAAAGGAGCTAGCCCTCACATTCCCACACCTGTCAGGTACTGGGCACAGGCTATCCAGGGGACATCAACTCCCATGAAACATGCCCGTGGAGGCATCGATGGCTTCACGCAGTTTCTCTGCTGTGCGGTTCGTATGATGCGAATAGAAGAGAAGCACTTTCAGGTCTCTGTGTGTTTGGTGAGGGGGTCCAGTGGCCTCGGACAGTCCCTTGAAGAAGGTTGCAAATGTCTCATGTTAGCAGCAAAGCACACAGAACCTGGACGTGGGCACATAGCCAGTTACAGGGATCGAGGGGCCTAGGCAGGGCACTGGCAGCATCCCTGTGGTCACCGCCTGGGCCAGCCCTGTTCCAGGTGTTTCAGGCTTTGGCCATTTAATCCAGACAGTAACCCACGACCTTAAGATATTACTGGTAAGTAATATCTTCCCCATTTTACAAAAGAGGAAATGGGCACAGAGAATAAATCACTTGTCTAAAATTGTTCCCTGGCCGGTTCGGCTCAGTGGATAGAGCATCAGCCCGAGGACTGAAGGGTCACAGGTTTGATTCCCGGTCAAGGGCACGTACCTGGGTCGCAGGGTCAATCCCCGGCCTGCTGAGTATCAGGAGGGTTTCCAACCAGACATTCCACTCCAGACTCAGTTCCTGGCAACTCAGCACGTCCTAGGGTGTAGACTGTGACCCCTGGTAAAAAGAAAACACACAGACCTATTTATTCAAATATACGTGTGGCTGGGAGGAGATAACCAAAAAGTGCTCTTATACAAAAGAGCACACGTGTGTATAAAATTTCATTTAAATGAAGCTCTAGGAAAACAATCTATGGTGGGAAAACATCAGAACAATGGTTGCCTGGGAAGGGGGTCGGCACTTCTTTTGGGTGATTTTTGTGTTCTATGTCTTGCATTTGTCAAAACCAGCAATGTCCACTTAAGGTTTGTGCATTTTCATTGGATATAGATTTCACATCAAAAGACAAAAAATGTAAACAAACATCAAACCTTAACTAATGATTTGCATGCTGAAGTGTGTGTTTGGGGGGAGTACTGAAATTGCTAGTGTCTACAATTTACTCTGAAATCCATACCAAAAAAATAAAATGGACTGATGGGTAAATAGAAGTGTGGAGAGATGGGCAGATACGTGATAAAGTAGCATGGTAAATGTCAATTGTAGAATCTAAGTTGGGTATACAGGTGCTCACTGCAAAATTATGATTTCTGTATATTTTAAATTCTTTATGATAACATGTTGAAGGGGGAAATGTAGTTATGTCTGGAGAAGCCAGGGAGGAGATGTGGGGAGATGACAGGGGACTTTACTGTATTCTATATGCTGCTTAATCGCTTCATTAATTTTTACAAGCATATACTATTTTTGTAACAGTTAATTTTATTTTAAGAACTTCATAAGACATGATCCTTCCCTTGTGAAATGTATAATGTGATGGGAAATTTAAGACACACACACACACCTTTCATTGACTGTTGCCAATAAAAATGGCATTGTTTAACGATACACATGAATTGTCAGCCCACAAGGGAAGGCCAGATGCCCTTTGTCCCTACTTTGTCCCTATTGGTCACCAAGTGGCATGGTGACCTGGGTGTCCTGGGGTCCCTCCAGCCCTGTCACGAGGCGTTCCTAGGAAACGTTTGTATGAGTGGTGCCAGGAATGTTTGAAGAGATCAGATTAGGAAAACCACTGGATGGAGATTTATAAAAATAAACATCATTGTTTGGAAGCCAACACCTGGGAGGACTGTGCTCTGGGATTATGTGGAAAGGGGTCCTTCGCTCTCCACCCACAGACGAAATCTTACATCGCTCCCGTGTGAGTGTCTGTTTCAGGTGACTCTGAACGGGTCGACAACTGGGACCTGCCACCTGTCGTATAAAGAATGTTTTATTGGAACACAGCCGTGCTCATCTGCTTCCTTATCATCTCTGCTTTCAGGAGACAGTGGCAGAAGTGAATACTTATGACAGAAACCACATGTTCTGTAAAACCTAAAATATTTACACTCTGGCCTTAATAGGAAATGTTTGCCAACGGCTACTCTAAACATTCGCTTCTCTTCCGGCGGCATCAGCATCGAGTTTCTATTTTCAGTGTGTTTTGCCAAACATTCCTGTAGTTGACGGTGCTAATCCCAGCCCACCACTAGCGTGCAGGGAGGGTAGGAGGTAGGGGCAGCCCAGCAGCCCTGGGCTGGCCCCCTGGGTCTCTCTGACTCTAACCAACAGCCCCTTAAATCTCCGAACAGAACCCTGGAGTCACCTCCCGGAGGCTCGTTGAGCAGAGGATCACTGCACACACCAGGCCCGGTGTTTACTTGGATGGGGTCCCACCAGGACACCTTCCCGGGTGACTGTGTCAGGAGAGCAGGACAAAGGGAGCGCTGCCCGGGACACCGGGGGCCCTGTCCCTGCAGCACCCTCCGGACCCACTGTGCGAGCCGTGCCTGGGGTTCTCCCCACCGCGACACCGGCCCAGGACACAATCTGTCCTCAAAGACAGACCTACGGAAAACCAATGTTCCAGTTCCAAATCCCCCTGGAAATAAAGATAAATCACAGACGTGTGTCCCGTGTGCGGCCAGGGGAAACGAGGGTGTTTACAGGGGCGGCTCCCCGGGTCACGAGTCTATTCTGTTTCCAGTTTTCCTGTCCTATTTCCTGCAAAGCGTTTCAGAGTGGATGGCTCCATCCTGAGGTCGCGGGAAGCCCCACGGAGGTACGTGTATGGAGGTCAGCAGGTGAGGGAGGTGGAAGGTGGGAACAGTCTCCTCCAGCCCCAGCCGCCAGCGCTCTGCCCTGTCCGCAGCATCTTCTGCCCAAGGGAAGAAGCAAAGCAGGTCATGGACGGAGGAAAGCAGTTCTGCTCTCGTGGCTGCTTTCTGTTCTTCCCCTTGGCACTAGGGGCACGGAGCATTGATTCCTCACCGGGCCTGCAAAGGCAGAACTAGGGAATAAACTACACTTAGCTGCAGTTCAACCAAGATGTGTTGAAGAGGGTTCGAGGCCGTACACCACAGGCTCAGAGATGACTCAGTTTGACTCCTGTCCTCTAGCAGGGTGCAGCCAAATAGGGGTGTGGGAGAGACACGAGAGGGGTTTGAGAAGGGCTATAAGAGGGGTGCACGGTGCTGAGGGGTTTGAAGAAGGGAGGAGTCACAACCCAGACCACGTGAGGGTGTGGGGGGGAGCGGGAAAGGCCAGGGGAGATGGGCTTTACGGGAAGGCTGGCTGGTCCGCCGGTGTCACACAGTGCTGCACGCACACCCGACACTCATCCCGTGTCTGCGGCGGCCTGAGGCTGGCTGATCGAGGCTGGCTTCCTGACAGCTCTCCCGCGGAGGCCGGGCCGTCCTGCCTGGGCTCAGTCTGCTCCACATCTGCTCAGCCTGTGCAGGACGCCCCTGGTGCTGCAGAGGCCCGAGGGCATCCACAGCTGCACAGCTCACACCTCGGCCAGGCCACTTCTGCCAACATCCTTTCCCGAGCAGACACATGGCCAAGGCCAAAGTCAGGGATGGGCAAACAGGCTCTACCGCTAGTGGGGGAAGTGCCAAGTCCCATGGCAAAGCACAGAGGGGTGAGGGTGAGGGCGGTAGTTCAATCTGCCCTGACAGGGCCTGCAGACGAGGGGGGCAGTGTGCCCGTCACAGCGTGCATCGGAAACGTCTGTCATGTTGTGAAAAGAACTCGCAGCCCCGTCTAACGACAACACCGTGGGAGTGCTGAATGAAACAACGTGCTCCCCACAAAACAAGGGGTTCTTATGGTCTTTAAAAATGCAGGGAAATGCCCGGCCAGTGTGGCTCAGTGGTTGAGCATCGACCCATGCACCAAGAAGTCGCCGGTTCAATTCCCGGTCAGGGCACATGCCCAGGTTGTGGGCTGATCCCCAGTGGGGGGCATGCAGGAGGCAGCCAATCAATGTTCTCTCTCATCGATGTTTCTATCTCTCTCTCTCTCTTCCTTCCTCTCTCTCTCTACTATCAATAAAGAAAAAAAAAACTGACTTACTTTTCACTTAAATATATTTTATGGGGGAACTTTGGTTCAAAACCACGACCTGTCCCTGAATTGTGTGATACTCTTTGCTTCATGGAGCCTGACTCCCCTGGAGAACAGAAGGCAGCAAAAGTGACAGCGTGAGCCCTGGCCGGTTTGGCTCAGTGGTTAGAGCATCGGCCTGCGGTGCAGAGAGACCCGGGTTCGGTTCCCGCTAGGGGCATGTACCTCGGTTGCAGTTTGTCCCCGGCCCTGGTTGGTCGTGCGGGTGGCAGCCACTCGATGTGTCCCTTTCACGTCGATGTTTCTCTCTCGCTCTCCCTCTCTCTCCCTCCCACTCTATCTGAACAAAAAATGAAAAGAAAAAAAAAAGTGACAGCGCGAGACTTCGGAAACAAGGTCAGAAGAGGCGCTGTGACCTCCTCTGGAATCACGTGCCCTGGGGGAAGCCAGCCGCCACGGCATGGCACCAGCAGCCCTGTGGTGGGACCGCATGGGAAGAACTGAGGCCCCAGCCACCAGCCGGGTGCGGGCCTCTCCGGATCAGATCCTCCAGCCCCGCCAAGCCCCTCACCTGCAACCTCAGCCATCACCCCGCTGAGTCACTCCAGGCTTCCGACCCTCAGAAACGGAGGGAGGCACAAATGTCCCCTGTGTTCTAAGGATCCCTGCTAGCTGGCATATTGGCAGGATAAACTCTACCAATTACAAATTCCTTGAAAAAAAAAGATCGATTTTTATACTTTCCTCTGATCTTAGTATTTTGAAGACTTCTTCCAGAAAGCAGCATATACAGGCTTTTTGAGGGTTTTCTGGGCCTTTTATACTAACTGATAAATGCTCTAATGACGCTTTAAAAGCTGTAAAATTAAATGCAGCTTTTTAAGGAGCTGTTGAAATACACAGTTTGTTTTTAAATTTCTTTGGCCCTCTGAGCCAACAACTATATGGTAAAAACTTTATTAGGGTCATTAGCACTAGGGCAATCTTTGGGGGTTTGAGTGTTCATAAAAACATTGCATTGTTTGTAACAATATACCAAACAGCCCCCACATTACACAAAGTCTGGCAGGGCGCTTACGTGCGCTGGCACTTACTAATGAACAAATGAATACAAGTGGTGTTGGAGTATAACTAACCATACTCTTTCGGAGAAAGTTTCTGTTACACATGAAATGCTCTCAGAACTCTTATATGCATTGACTTTTTTCTTCAGTTCCTCGTGTTATAGTTAAGATGCCCAAGGAAAGCTACTCCAATTGACTTCATTGGGTGTGAGGATATGAGCGTGTGCAGACTCCTAGGAAAACTTTTGCATTCCTGATTAGAGGGTTGGATGCAATGGCCCGTCTTTCTTACCCCTTCTTCTAGTCTTGGATGTGGATGGGATGGCAGGAGCTCTGGCCACCTTTTTGCAATCATGGGAGAAAGACCAAAGAACTCTCAGAGTTACCAATGGTATTAGTCTAGCTCCTTAAAGAAGCAGATGCCTAAATGGGATGAAATGTGCAAGGATTTTATGAGGGGAAATGTCTCTGTGAGGGAAGACAAGGGGGGAGCTGAAGAAGACTGGGAGAGCCATCAGATTATGATCAAGTCTGACCCCAAGTGAAGAAGAGAGGGAGCGAAGGGTCTGTAGTCTAATGAAAGTTCAGCACATCGACTGGGGAGTCTTCAAACCAAAGCTGACTGTCGGAGGAGTCCTGTGTCTCCCAGGAGCTGGTCTGCATTGGTAACCCTGCTGCCCTCATTGGTTGGCACAAACATTGTGATGGATTTTAAAATGCAAGAGCTGAAGTCCTTGGTTAATTGTGCTCCCTTTAGCTGGCGGTCTACGAGACATATTCCCATGGCCACAATACCAACTTTTGCATTACTGGACCTTTGCCAAGAACTAACTTCCTCTGGAAAACTTGCTGTCAGAGAAAAATAAGCTCCTATGGGTCTAGGTATGCCCTTGGCCCATTTTTTATAACTTGCTACTGAATGTGTTCCTAACAGACACATTCTTCACCCCAGTTAAAGCCGCCCCTTGCCTTCAGGGCTCCCTTCTTCCCTCCTCCTTTTCCTCCCCCTTGCCTCTTCTCTCCTCTTTCCTCCCTTCATCTTCTCGTGCACAGCTTCTCAGTTCTAAGCTTTCACACTTGAACCAACGCCAGCACCCAGGGCTCAAGGTCCCACCTTCAACCCCGAGTTGAAATGGCTTATCGAGTTGTTTTCCAAAACAAACAACTGTTCTCTCCTTAAAAGGAGTTCTGGAGCCAGGTGGTAAGATAAGGATTTCAGCTCATTGTGTGCGCGTGCACACACACACACACACACACACACACACCAGCTGTTCTCTAGGACAGGTTTAAATAAAAAGTTCCTCCCTACCTACTTTAGAACTGAAAACATAGCATAACTTTGTATGTGTAATTTAATTATAAATCATTTTAAAATGTAGGAAAGTTTTAAGAGTACTATAACACCCACAAAAAAATCATATGGATTTAACAAATGTTAACACTTGACTCTGAGTCTTTTAACACTTGCTTTGAGTCTTACTTAAAGAAACAAATTATTACAGATGATAATTACAATAATACTGCCACATATATACGGCTATGTGCCAGGCCCTGTTCTAAATACTTCACCCCTTTAAACCTTATTAAAATATCAGTGACGTCGATGTTAATATCGCCCTATTTGCGGAAAAGGAACCGGGCACAGAGATGTTAGGTAGCTTGCTAATAAATGTAAGAGCAAAAATTTGAACCCAGGAAGACTAGACTAGATGCAGTTTTGGGATCATATTTGATTTATTCTTACGGTTAGAATCTAATAATTACCCAACAGATATGTGGGTAATTATTCACCCGTCTCTCCTCGTAAACTCCGTATCTCCCAGCAGGTGGGACGCAGGTCAGGGGATGCTACATTAGCCCTGCATCCGCGTAGAAAGAACGACTGCCTGTCTGCTTTACATGCCTGGGATGAACCAGCTGTCATTCATACCTTGAAGGGGGAAAAGGCAACAACCTATTTGACAGTTCAAAAGACTGATTCTCCTTGTCCTGATAGAAAATGTCTACTTCCAGAACTGAGCAGGAAAACGCAACAGAGTGGACAAGCCCCCGAAGAAGAGGTGATGGCATCTGAGCTCTGAAAGAGAACGGCAGGTCCCTTTGAACGGTCATGTCACACGCAGGGAGCGCTTCTGGGAGAGGTGGTGAGTCGGGTGAATGTTTTCCTCAGCTAGAACCCGAGAAGGGGCTGTGTGCTGAGCTGAGCAGCTCGGGTGAAGGTTTTGGTCTCCTGTGTGCGTACAAAGCACCCAGGCTCCTGGCAATCTCGACGGCATCTGGAACTTCCAAGAGTGAGGGGAGATGCGGAGTCTAGAGCTTGTCACTGTTTCTCCTTTGTTATTAAAGAAAATTGGCCTTTTCCCGTCCTGTGACCATTCCATGTCCACGGTCACTATTTAAATAGCTTTGTGATTTTGGCCATATTTTTTCAAAGGAATGAGTTGAGTTCTCTGATTTAATCATCCTCAGATTATCTTCCTACATCGATTTAATAAAGGAAATTAAAATGTGTTTTCTTTTTGTTAGTATCCTCAACCACCATCTGCTTTAAAATGTGGATATAATCAGCCACTGGAAAGTATGAGAAACACATCATGTTTACAGAGAAGTTTCGTTCTTTTTAGAAAGCATGTGAATAAAATTTTGAAATCCCCATGAGGAAAAAAAAATCTGCTAGGATTTTTAGTTGAAAGAGATTTTCATTTCATAGCAAGAGCTGGTAATGTAAAATGATCCCTCCAAATAGAAACCCACGGCCTCCTGGTAACAGTGTTATTTTTAAGACAAATAAGGTATTTTCTCCTAATTTATTGTTTTCTGGAAATCCTTTTTGCAGTCTGCCTGGTAGCACTCAATGGGACTAATTCGGGCCACCTGTTCCTGTTGGTTTTCAGTCTTATGTATCTGGAAATAGGGCTCGTCATCCTTCCCCAATAAGGATTATTCTGGAACAATAAATACCATTTTTACATTAGTATGAATTTTTTAAATAAAGGACGTTACGATTTTTAAATTACTCAGAAAATTGACAATTAGCTCTTTATTATCAAGGAAAACATGCATTGATTTTTTAAAATAGCTTTATTGAGATATAATTAACATACCATGCCATTCCCTCAATGTATACAATGAAGTTTGTTTAGTATGTTCAGAGTTGTGCGTCCCTCACCACAACTACTTTCAGAACATTTTTGTCCCTCAAAAACAAACAAACAAAGCAAAATACACACACCTGTATCCTTTGCAGTCATCCCTCTTCCTTATCCCCAAACCCCAGCATTAGGCACCCCTCGAATCTACTTTCTGTCTCTATTGATTGCCTTTTCTGAACATCTCATATGAAGGGACCTATACAACATGTAGTTTTTTGTGACTAGCTTCTTTTACTTAGCTTAAGTTTTCAAGGTTCCTCCAAGCTGTGGTACGTATCAGTACTTCATTCCTTTTTGTTGCCAGTAATATTCCATTGTTCCGATATATCACTTTCTTTCCATTCATCAATTGATAGACATTTGTGCTGTTTCCATTTTTCAGCTACTGTGAATAATGCTGCTATGAGTATTCATGTACAAGTTTTTGTGTGGACAGAGGTTTTCCATTCTCTTGACTGTATACCTGGGAGTTGCATTCCTGGGTCATATGGTAACTGTAACTGAGCATTTTGAGGAACTGCCAAACTGTTTTCCACAGTGGGTGCACCATTTTACACGTCCACTAGCAATATGTGAGGGTTCCCATGTATCCACATACTCACCAACACTTGTTACAGTCTGCGTGTTTCGACTAGCATCATGCTGGTGGATGGAGTGCTTGTTCATTGTGGTTTTAATTTGTGTTTCCCTAATGACTAATGACACTGATCAGGTTTTCATGGGCTTATGGGCCACTCATACATGTTCTTTGGAAAAATTTCTATTCAAATACTTTGTTCAGATACTTTTTAATTGGGTTCTTTGTCTTTTAATTATTGAGTTGCAAGAGTTCTTTATATATTCTGGAAACAAGTCCTATACCAGATATGTGATTTGCAAATATTTTCTCCCATTCTGTAGGTTGTCTTTTCACTTTCATGACAACACCATTCTGTGCACAGAAGTGTTTAAATGTATGGTAGTCCAGTTTATCTGTTTTTTTCTTTCGTTGCTTGTGCTTTGTTTGGTGTCGTATCTAAGAAACCATTACCTAACCCAAGGTCACAAAAATTGCCTCCGTGTTTTCTTCTAAGAGTCTGATCGTTTTAGCTCTTACATTTAAATGTCTGACCTATTTTGAGTTAATTTTTGTGTATGGTGTGCAGTAGGGGGTCAAAATTCATTCTTTGCCACTTATCTCATGTCTCTTATTGAAAAGACTCTTCTTTCCCCATTAAATTATACTGGCACCACTGTTGAAAATCAACTGTTGATATATGTAAGGGATTATTTATGGATTCTCAGTTCTATTCCATTGATCTATGTCACTATCTTTCTGTTAGTACCACACCGCATGGATTACTCTAGCTTTGTGGCAAGTTCTTAAATCTAGAAATGTGAGTCCTCCAACTTTGATCTTCTTTTCCAACATTGCTTTGTCTATTCTGGGTCCCTTTCATTTACATATAAATTTTAGGATCAGCTTATCAACCTCTGTATAAAAACAACTGGGCTTTTGATAGGGATTGCATTGAATCTGTAAATCAGTTTGGGAGATATTGCCATCTTAACAATATGGAATCTCCCAATTCATGATATATATCATTCTGATTCATTAATTTTGACCTTCTTTCATTTCTTTCAACCATGTTTTATAGTTTTCAGTGTGCATTTCTTTTTATTTTATTTAATTTATTTATTTTTGTTACAGATGTTTATCCTTTTCCCCCCATTGACACCCTCCTCCCAACCCCACCCACCCCTCCCAGCATTGTTGTCTATGTCCATTGGTTACACATACATGCATATAAGTTTTGTGATTTATCTCTTCTCTCCCCTCCTTCCCCCTCTTCTGAGGTTTGTCAGTCCGTACCCTACTACTATGTCTCTGTCAGTGTGCATTTCTTTTGTTAAATTTATGCCTAGGTATTTTATTCTTTTTGATGCTATTATAAACAGAATTGTTTTTCTTAATTTCAGTTTTAGAATGTTCATTTTTAGTGTGTAGAAATAATATTGACTTCTGCATAATCATCTTGTATCCTATAACCTTGCCTTGCTGAGCTTGTTAATTATTTCTAATAGTTTTTTAAAGTGAATTCCTTAAGATTTTGTATATACAAGATTATGGTATCAGCAAATAGAGATAGCTTTAATTCTTCCTTTCTAATATGGATTTTTTTTTATCGTTTCTTGGCCTTTAGGCTAAGATCAAGTCTAATATGAATTTTTATTCTATTAGTAGTGTATATTACACCAAAGATATAACTAATCTTGTATTTGTGGTATAAATCCCACTTACTCATGGTGTATAATCCTCTTTATATTTTGCTGTGTCTATATTTATAGGAGATATTGGTCTTTAATTTTCTTGTGATGTCTTTGGTTTTGGTATCAGAGTAATACTGGCCTCAGAGAATGAGTTGAAAAGAGTTTCCACCTTTTCTGTCTTTTGGGGAAAGTTTGTGAAGAACTGGTATTATCTCTTCTTTGAATGTTCAGTAGAATGTATTAATGAAGCCAGCTAGACTTGGGTTTTCCTTTATGTAAAGTTTGAAAATTATAATTTGATCTCTTTGCTTGATATATGTTTCTTTAGATTTTCTACTTCTTTAATCGGTTTCAGTAGTTTGTATCTTCTTAGGAACTTGTCCATTTCATTTAACTTATCTAATTTTTGGTGTACAATTTTTTTTTTTAATTTTCACCCAAGGATATTTTTCCATTGATTTTTAGACAGAGTGGAGGGGGAGGGGAGAGAAACATAGATGTGAGAGAGACACATCAATTGGTTGCCTCCCGCAGGACCCCCAACCACAGCCAGGTATTGAACCCGCAACCCAGGTACGTGCCCTTGACTGGAAATCGAACCCGAGACCCTTTGGTCCATGGGCCAACACTCTAACGGCTAAACCACTGAGCCAAACCACCCAGGGCTTGGTGTACAATTTTTATAGTATTCTTTCATATTTCTCTGTAAGAACAGTAACATCTTGTCTTTTATTCCTAATTCTAGTAATTTGAGTCTTCTCTCTTTCCAAGTCAGTTTAGTTGAATTTGTCAATTTTGTTAATCTTTTTAAATAACAGCTTTGGTTTCATTGATTTTCTCTATTGTTTTCCTCTTCTATATTTTATAAATTCTCACTCTAATCTTTGTCATTTTCTTTTTTCTGTGTGCTTTAAGCTTAGTTTACTCATCCTTTTCCATTATCTAAAGGTAGAAGTTTAGGTTATTGATTTGAGATTTTTCTTCTTTCTTAATATAGGCATTTGCAGCTATAAAATTCCCTATAAGCACTGCTTTAGCTGCGTCCCATAAATGTTAGCATGCTGTGTCTTCATTTTCATTTATCTCAAAGTATTTTCTGATCTTCCTTTTTATTTCTCTGCCAGCTCAAATTTGCTGTTGAACCCCTCTGTGAAGTTTTCATTTTGGTTTGTACTTTTACTCCAGGATTCCTATTTGGTTCTTTTTCATAGTTTCTGTCTCTTTGTCATTATTTTCTTTTGATGAGACATTGTCATCATACCTTCCTTCAGTGCTTTTAAGTATGGTTCTCTTTAGTTCTTTGAACATATTTATAATAGCTGTTTTGAAATCTTTGCTAGGTCCACTATCTGGACCCCTTCAAAGACACTCTGTTGTTTGCTTTTTTCCTTGTGTATGGGTCATGTTCCTGTTTCTTTGCATGTCTGGTAATTTTTTGTGGAAAACTAACCATTTTAGATAACATTTTGTAGCAACTCTGGGTACTGGCACTACCCCCAGGGGTGGTCATTGTTATTGTTGTTCGCTGGGTTGTTTGTTTGTTTGTTTAGTGACTTGACTGCAATAGTCCTGCAGAAGTCTAGTCCCCTGCAGTGTGCAGCCCCCGAGGTCCCTGCTCGATTTTCTCTTACCTTGTTATTCTCTTTGAGGAATTGCTTCCAGTGGGTATAGCACTTATTGGTCAAAGGTCATGCATTAGCCCCCTTAACCAGTTCGGGTTCGACCCTTCATGGTGATAGATGTGTGGGGTTGCTGGAGGGTTGCTGTCACAGCTCAGGGGGGTTTACTTTGTTGTCCCATATTCTAATATCTTGAGTCCTCTGACTGCTCCTCTCTGCTCCCTTCCTGTGGGAGGGGGTGGGGGTGTGTGCAGCCTTCCAGACTGCCAGGGATGACTGTGCTATGATTTTTAGGCCTGGCTCCCTCAGAGTTGCCCCTGTGTCAGAGTGACTTAGTTTTCAATCGGTGTTTGTACTGAAGCCCTTTGCATCAGAGGCCTCCCTGTACAGCTGGGTCTGCGACTGGGGGATACTTTCAAGTCGGCTCCACATCCTGCCCCAATTGCTCAGGCAGAGGGGTGGGGCGTGGGGTGTTACCGAGACTTCCGGCCCCCCCAGAGTTGACTGCGATCCCAGGAGGGCGCTCTCTTTCCTGCTTCTCTCTATTAAACTCCTGGCTGTTCTGCTGTGTTTCTGGTATCAGAGTTTCCAGACTCGTCGCTTCCACAGGCCCCCGCTGTGTCCGACAGCACTCTTAGGTATGGAGTGCTCCGCTCTGTCCTCTCCGCAGAGCTGCTGCGCTGTGTGTCCTACGGCCTGCCTCTCCCCAGGCGGAGCCCTGCACCGCTGCACAGCGCTGGGGTCAGGACCCACTTTTCCCAAGGTGGTGAACACCCCCTCCCTACAAGTGTGTCCTGGAGGGGGGAGCTGTGGCAGCCCCTGGTCTTCTTGGCTTATCCCCTGTGGCATGGACCCTCCACCCTACCAGCCAGCACACTGGGCCTACGTGGGGGTGACAGGGACCCCGGTATTCTCATCTGGGTATAGCTCCTCCCCCACGAGCAAGTGGGGCAGGGTGGGGAGGGGAGGCGGGTCCTCTTTGCTATACTTTCCAGAAGAGAGCACCTGCAACACGGGCGGGGCATGAGCCTGCCCTCCACGGCTACACCATAGCCTCCGCCTGGGCCTGGGGGAGAGGGAGCCCCCCTCTTATTGGCCACATTTGCCCAGAGCAGCACGTCCCTAATTCAGAAATGGGGGTGCCATGGGTAAGAAGTCAGGGCTCAAATGCCACAGACTCTCACCGTTCTTACTAAGGTTCAACAGGTTATCTTGAAGAACTCTTTTTCTCCATTTGCTCTATGTACTTCAAACAATTTCCAGAGACTCTAAATTATTGAGTTTTTAAATAATTTTCACAGTTTAATTGTTGTTTTGCTGGAGAGAGGGTCTGCTGGAGTCCTCAGTGCACCATTCTGGAATCCCGGCCTTTTTTGACTTCTTTTTACCTCTCTATGTAATTGGATAGAGGAGCCCTTGACCACTCCATTTGGGAGAAGTGAGAGCTAAGAAAGTCATCAAGGACTGAGAAGATGGGAAATAATGACTTATGGGTGATATGTGAAAACAGCAGTTGCTTAATGCAAACTCTGGGTGACCCTTAAAATTTCAAATGATGTCATCTATCCCCCCCACATACACAAAGTTATCACCCAGCGTGCTGGGAGCTCACTTTCATTTTATACCACAAATACATGACATGCAGCATTTTCAAGTTGGAAGGAGACATCAAACAAATGAGGATATAAGTCCCAAGAGAACAGACTTGCTGTTCTAGTTTTCCAATTTTTGTATGAAATAGGAAATGGTAGTCAAACAACAAATGATATCTTTAAAATGGTATTTTCAAATTGAGTCCTGTGTCTGGATAGCACAAATTATTCATAACTCAGCAGGGTCGTAGCAAGCTCTATATTCTCAAAAGAATGCATTTTCTTCCCCAGACACAGGGCCCGACAGACAAAGAGTTGAAATAAGACATTCCTCCACCTCAGCAATAATTTTGAAGTTTCAGTTTGAGGGGAAACACAATTTGAAATCTAAAGGCACTCAAATGTGACATTTGAAAATAGAAAGATAATTCTCTATTTCAAACAGTTATGTCAGATATGATTTTTAAAGCTAATCGTATTAGTTTTATATTAGGAAATATTTCTTTGGAGGAAACAAAACCACAATATTTAATAATCTATAACATACTTGTTCCACTGGGATAGCAGTGCTTGATCAATTGTGAATTCATTATTTAAAATATCGATACAAGCCTGGTGGTATGCGTTAGTAAATTTCCATTCACAGAGCTTCCAGTATTTTTTTTTTATCTATATGAGACTGTGTTATGTAGATATAACTATTAATAACTTTGTCTAATTTCCACGGCCACGTGCTTCTCAGCCACGGGTGACAGGGCGGCTGTCCCTAATGCCTAGCAGCCATTCTGTAAAAACATTTAGAAGTAACAGTACTGCAGGAAATCATAGGACGCTACATTGTAACCTCTGGGGAAACTGAGACACAGGATAATGAAGTGATTTTCCCAAGGCCCAGAGTCAATACCTAACAGAAATAAACTAAAACCCGAATCTCTCAACTTGCTGTGGGTGCCCCTTCCCGTGTTAAGTAAGGAACGTTATTCTATCCTGAGATGACCAGGAGAAGGCGAGATAGGCAAAAGGGGCATTTAATAATAAAAATGTCGTATTTGGACTTTTCAGTTTATAGGGTTTTCACATTCCTTTTCTTTTTTTTTTTAATTCTCACCCAAGGACACTTTCTTTTTGCATTCATCTTCAGATAGAGTGAGAGGGAGAGAGAGAGGAAGACAGAGAGAGAAACATCAATGTGAGAGAGACAAATCGACTGGCCACCACCCATGCAACCCCAACCAGGACCGGGGACAAACTGCAACCGAGGTACGTGCCCTTAGCGGGAACTGAACCCGGGACTCTCTGATCTGCAGGCCGACTCTCTAACCACTGAGCCAAACCGGCCAGGGCTCACATTCCTTTTCTAAGTTTTATTTTAACACAATCCTTTGAAGTAGAAAGTGGTAGTAATTAGTAGGAAGAGGAGGAGGAGTCGTTGTAGTTGTAGTAGCAAGAGTATGAATGGTCTCATTTTGAAGAGGAAGAAATCGAGGCTTCATTTATTGGTTTGACCAGCATCACACAGCCAGGGAATAGGAGAACCAGGGCATGAATCCAGGTCTCTCCACCCAAATTCATGTGTCAGACACAGAGTGAAAGTCAATGGCACTCAACACACACCGATTCCCCAGGTGTTGCAGGAGCCATGAAGATGACCATCACTGCCACTGCCTTCTGTCGGTGGACACAGGTCGCGGTGTCAACTCAGATGCCAGAGGTGGGCGAGGAGGCCGCACCTCTTGGTGGGAGAAGTGATGTGCTCATGCAGGACCGAAAGGGAGATTTGATGGCTGCCTTTGGAGGCAACGGCCGCAGAGGGTGTTATGAAATAGGAGCCTTACGACTTCTGTTTGGAAACCGTGGGCCTGCAGGGGGGCAAGTGGGGTGGAAGAAGCTGTGTGCTGTTGCCTGAGGGTTCGAGACAGTTCTGAAGAGGTCAGTTCAGGGCCCCAGGTGTAGTGAGGGTGATCTGGTTATCGGTCTTCTGAAAGCCTCCTTCCCTGGAAATTCAACAGGTGAGGCTGCTCATATTCCCAGTCCCTCGCCTGTGGGGAGAAATTGATCACTGGGGCAGGGCTAACGGAGGTAGAGGTTGTTATGAGCTGAATTGTGTCCCCTGCCCCAAGATCCATAGTTGAAACCCTCACCCCCAGGCACTCAGAATAGGACTGTAGTCGGAGAAAGAGGCTTCAAAGAGGTCATTAAATTAAAACGAGGCCTTTAGGGTGGGCCCTAATCCAACCAAACCGGTGTCCTTATAAGAAGAGGAGATGAGGACATAGACACCCCGGGTACCCAGCACAGAGGGTGACCCTGTGACCGGGCAGCAAGAGGAACCTGAAAGCCAAGGGAAACCAACTCCGTGGACACCCTGAGCTTGGCTTTCCCACCTCCAGCACTGTGAGAAGATGCTTTTCTGTCGCTCAAACCCCCAGGTGTGTGGCGTCTTATAGTGGCAGCTGGAGCAAATTAACGCGATGGGGGAAACCCTGAGACCGACAGGGCCGGTGAAACCAAACCCACAGACGGAAGGAGAGGCCTTGGCCGCCAGGAGGAGCACTCGGAGGCTCCCCGAATCTGCACGCCAGAGCGGGGTGTGACCGTGGGGATGTGTCCCAGGGTTCTGGGGACAGGAGGGCGAGAGTACCCAAGAATCAGAAGCTCCAGAGGTCGCTCACTGGACACACAGCCCCAGGTATGTCTTGTTGAGCCCACTGTCTGTTTTTTTTATTATTATTTTTCCTTTATTGATTTTAGAGAGAGAAGAAGGGAGAGGGAGAGAGAGATAGAAACATTGATGAGAGAGAACATATATTGGCTGCCTCCTGCATGCCCCCCACTGGGGATCGGGCCCACAACCTGGGCATGTGCCCTGACTGGGAATCAAACCGGCAACATCTTGATGCATGGGTCGACGCGCAACCTCTGAGCCACACCGGCTGGATGAGCCCACTGTCTTTCTATAGAAACTGTAATTCGTTGCCACCCTTTAAAAATCAGATCTTACTCCTTAAAAAAACAAAACAAAAAAAAGGATTTCCAGCTTCTCTTGAAAAATTGGAAAACCTGGCCTTCCCAGCCCGCCGCCTCCATGGTTAGAGGGCAGGGACTGGTCGCACTGGAGTCCCCGTGTGAAGGTGGGTGTTTCCAAAGCGACGGTTGGAGAATAACAGGTAGGACAGGAGACGGGCACAGTCTATCAAATCGCAGCACTGCAATGTGGGGATCGAAGGGCGTTGTGGTCATTTATGTCTTGTCGTTACTGTTAACAGAGTGATTCACCTGCCCAACTCTGTTCACTGGGCTTACGGTGGAGGAAGTTCCGGAACTGACCGTACCCAGAGAGGTGGGAGTCTCCCGGGTCCCGGGGAGTGCTTTTAAAGGGTTTTTGTGATCTTAAACTGGGTTTTTATAGGTGTTTCTGTTTCCGGAAGACATGGGAAATCGCTTTAAGTGTATGGGTGTGTTCAAATTGCTTCTCACTTCACACTCTCAGATACCTATCGGCAGCTTGTAAATTCCTACTTGGCTGTGATGGGATGTGATGTGAATGAGCACATCAAACAAGAGGGGCCGGGTACTGCAGCCAGGGCAGCTTTGATGAATTTCTAGGCTTTG
Organism: Tadarida brasiliensis; assembly: GCA_030848825.1. Classification (NCBI taxonomy): domain Eukaryota; kingdom Metazoa; phylum Chordata; class Mammalia; order Chiroptera; family Molossidae; genus Tadarida; species Tadarida brasiliensis. The sequence continues at coordinate 44,315,776 of CM061274.1, forward strand.
GAGAAACTCTCAGCACCCAGTTTGTATCCTTTATACATGATACCTGAGACAGAATTAGCCACAGAATTACTGGCCAGCCCTGGGTTGCTTTTCTTTCTTCACGGCACTTGGCACATTTTAAAGAGGGTTCTTCCTGTTCCCGGGTTAAAGTAGGCCCTCGGAGAGGCTGCAGTCTCTCTTTCCTGGGTGCTAGGTCCTTCATCTCCACTTGGGGCAGCTGGATCTAGAAAGGGATATGACGCCTGGCTTTTCACCCCCGAACCTCATCAGTGCGCAAAGGCACAGCCTCCCGACTGGGATTCGTGGGAGAACACCCCAGTGTCTTTGGCGCCCCCTCACCTTCAAATCCTCTCTTGATGACTTCCCCTCGCACCCAGGCCACTTCCATAGGCACCCCAACCCCACTCTACTGCTCTTCAGCTGTTAGGAGGGAGCACGCCCCTGCCTTTCTGGGAAAATGCCCTCGATCCAACCTTAACCTGAGTGCATGCAATCATTTTCTCAAGACTGCTTTTCTCCTCTGGCCGGTCTAGTCCAAGATCCATCCGAGAGGGTCTGTGGACCCGTCAGTTATTGTTGTCCCTGCTCCCTGCGCCCGCAGGCAAGGATCCAAGGGGCGGGACAGACCCAAGGTGTGCCTACGAAATCAAAACCGAAACCAGTACTTGCGGAGGGCCCCCTGTGCTCAAGGCTTAACCCTCACCCCGGCACACTGGGGTAGTATTTTTATTACGTCCATTTTACAGATGAAGAAACTGAGGCACACACTTATGCCAGGCCACACAGTGGGGAAACACAGAGTTGGTTGTTGACTTCAGGCTGCCTGACCCTACACGTATTTAAACGAATAGCTTATATGTTTAGTTATACAACCTACATTTTCTTCCAGAAAGGATTTGAAATACATAAAAACAGAACAAAGTTTAAAACCAACAGTGGGGTAAAGCAGGACAACAAGAAAATGTGGGCGGGGCAGAACCAGCAGACCAGCAGCGGCCCTGTACCCGGAACCACAGCCCGTGTCTGTACCGCGTATGAAGTTGGGACTTGCCTGTCATCAGAGTCATTCCCAAGCACCTCTTAACCGCACCATTGAACTAGGGGTACTTTCGGGCACAGTGGGCCACGGTCATTTTTCTCTCTCCCCTACTTTGTAGCTAACAAGTTAGGAAGGAGGGTGCATCCTCCCCCTCTGTCTCCCCTCAGTCCTGCTGGCTCATGAAACAGGCCCTGCTGCTGCCTGGAGGTCCTGGAGGAGGGTCCCCAGTGCACCTCTGGCTGGATCACCGGGGAGGAGGCGTGGTTCAGCTGGCCTGCTCTGCGGGGTGGGGTCACCGCTGTAAAAGGTCACTCCCCCCTCCCCCGTGCCTTGCCCTCCTTGGGCATTTTCTCTTGGTGTCGACTGACTGCAAGGCTCTCCTCCCTGCAGGGCAGGCCCTAGTCCTGGAGAGTGGAGTGGGGTAGGGAGTGGTAGGGGTGGGGTGGGGGGAGCCTGAGGTCGTCTGGCTGTTCTGAGGGAGCTTAAATGAGTAATCTCAATGCAGTGGACAGTCTGGGGCAGCGGGTTTGACTTCAGGTCCAGTTTTTGCAATAATAAAGTCAATGTGTTGATCCCTGACGGACAGATCTATTTCTCACATGCTCCAGAATCTGGAAGGAAAGGTTGTGTTGTTTGGTTGGTTGGTTGGTTTTTTTGGTTTTTGTTTTTGGACACTTTGAAATCGCAATAATGACTTACTTTCTCAGAAACATTTCTATTCTTAAAATAAGGGTTCTCCCAGAGTCCGTTAGGAAAGTGTGTGATAGCAAGTAACTGGAAAACGCTCCAGGGGGTGCCTCCGCTCGGTGTGGGAGGCAGAGGCCCGCGGGCGCCCACGTGCAGGGCTGCGGCCGGTGCTGGGGGAGGACGAGGAGGAGGGGCCGGAGAAGGCACCACGCAGGTCCATCCCTGCGAAGGAGGAAGGGGTGGGGAGGAAGGAGGATGAGCAGAAAGCCTCAGTCGCAGTGTGGGAGCAAACAGGTTTGGCAGGTTGATGGTGGTGACTTGGGTCCAGCGTGGCCCAGGAATGAGCCTGCACTGGTCACTGTGCTTAGTCACTGGCCAAGAACAGCCTGTGGGAGGCGTGGCCGCACCTCCCACTGCATCCCCCACAGCAGGAGATCTGAGGGGTGCGATTTCCTGGCTATCACTCTGGCTTAGCCCAATAAGGGTTTGACTTAGGTGGGCATCAGCCGGCATCAGGGCTGGTGCCCTGCTGTACCCTGGGTGCGTACACATGCCATCATGGCCTCCAGGTACCTGTGGCCACACGGCCATCACACCTGCAGTCAGCAGGAGGCAGCATCACTACCAGGAGAGCACAAAACCTTCCCGGGAACCTTGCAGCAGCCTCCTTATGTCTCTGAGCAGCGCTGGGGCATGTGGCCACCCCTGCAAGTGGCTTAGAGAGAAATGAGTTGGGTCAGCCACCATATATGTGTCGTCCACAGAGGCCTGATGCTGAGGCTCGTGGGAGACCCTAAGGCTGGCATTTCAGTTCAAACGACACTGCTCCGCCTCTGACTGCAGCTTCAGCTTTCTGGGCAGGCAAGTCTGTCTCCACGAGGTGACTGGAATGTGAGACATGCCATACAAATGATGTAGTTCATGTTCTGCCTCTCAGAAAAGTGATTTTCTTTGGAGGGCTGAACCTGTAATTGGAAGGGAAACGACTTCTGTTGTCTGCCCACCATCCCGGGCGTTTTCACGTGCATCCCTTCATTCCTCCTCCCAGTGACCGTATGTGAGGGACCTGAGGAGGGCGTTGGGCTTTTCTCCCTCTGGCTAGCCCACTCCCCTCTGTTGTATGGCAGGCACAGGGTTTGAGAAGTGGATGCCAGACCTGTTATCAATGGAAGTGGAACACTTGGGGTGCTGCCGGGAAAAGAACTTCCTGAGGCCCCCGTGGGAGGCTGGGGTTCCATGAAAAGCCTTATTCATGATGTAAAATTAAGAGGCTTCCCCTCCAAGGTCCTATCTCTGTCCATGGAATAAGTCCAATCTTGTCCTAAGCAGGGCTAGAATTAAGGCCACTGCCCAGAATTTCTATCCCATGTTAAAGTCCAGGCCAGCTGCAGTCCATTGTGTGTGGGGTCTGTGTGGCCACAGGCCATGTGGCTGCTTAAAGCCACGTGGTGGGCAAGTGCAGGTCATGGAGCAAGAGAGGGTAAGGGGGGACCAGAAGGCAAGAGGCTAGAGAGAGGAAACTCTTTGTCTGGGGAGTTTGCCCTTCTGAGATTTCGCTCACTTGCCAGGGCTCTACCCCTCTTTCCCAGGCTAGACTGACAGGCAAGCACTTCCCGTGTCACCTTGACTTGACTGCACATGTGCCCGTCCCCCACCCCCCTTTGTTCCCTCCCTTCCCCCCAGTGATCTGCAGGGAATGGACCAGTGGTTTCCTGGGGAATGTGAAGTTGTAGCTTCCTGGTAAAGCTGCCCAGATGGCCATGCTTACAGTGTCTGGCCTCCCCTTTGCTCTCTTCCTATTATTAATATTAACTTAATAATTACAATGATAACAGATCCACTGGGCGGTCCTGATTCATCTCAGCCAATCAGATTAATTTCTTCCCCTGGGCAGTGATTGGTTCAGAAATGGGTTTATGACCAATTTGGCTCCATGGGATTCGGGGAAATGTTACTGGGACTTCTGGATCTGCCCTCACCCCTCACCTGGGTTGGGTTAGAGAGAAAGCCACAGGCAACCCTAGTTTCAATCCTCAGCTATATGTAAACAAGAAAACCTAATCGCTCCTGGCTGTCATCCTGTGACCCTGAGGGGAACCCCACTAGAATGAAGCCAACACTGTGGACAGCAGAGTAGCGTCAGGAGGAACCTGGGTCCCTGAGGACATCACTGAGAGGCTGGACCAGATTGTGTGGTCTGAGAACCTCATGATCTATAGACTCACAGGTAGATGAGCCCATATAGTTCCTTATTGTTGAAGTCAGTGTGGCTGGACTCCCTGTTGCACGGAAAGCATCCTCACTGCTCCAGTTGTTGTACCCATTTTAGAGATGGGGACGTTGATATCCAGAGGGATTAAGTAACTTGCCCAAGGTTGTACAGCCAGGGTGGCAGAGCTGGGCTTGGAACCAAGGTCTGACTCTTGACTCCACACCCTGCAATTAATCTTGGCTTTTCCCTGGGACAGCTGATTCATGTATTTCAAAGGTTATAAGAATAGCTCCGACATGCTGCACTTACTCAAAAACTTGCCTTTGACTTTTCATGCTTCCTCAACGAGTTCAGAGCCGGGCCATTTCCTGCATGACAGGGATCTCCAGAACATCAAAAAAACGTTTGCAAATCACAGTAATGCCAAAGCAGGCAGATGTATTACCTGTTTTCAGGGTGACATGGGCGCTTTTCTTTTGTTTCTTAAAACGGGTAGTAATGATGACAAAGTATAAAACAAATACATACTGAGTAGTGGCTTCCAATTTTCTCTTATCACAGTTGACAAATGTCACGTACCTGTGGGAGGGGTGTGGGTGGGGCACAGGCACTGAATCCTCCGTGGATTTTCATACTGTGGATAAAAGGATTGTGACTGCAGCAACACAAACAACAAAAGTCTAAGACCCTTTTCTAGAGCAGCTTAAACCCTAAGAAGTGGGTGAAATTGGGAGGGCAGCTGGTCTCGCCTCCCACCCAAGGTAGACAGGAGTCCCTTCCAGAATACCCCTGATGGACTGTCCCCTGGAAATGCTCTCTGCAGGGAAGGTACCCTTCTCCATTCTCCTTGCTGAGAAGTTCCTGGTATTGCACTGACTTCACACTTACATTTTGCCATAAACAAAGTCGCTGTTCTTCGGGCCATAATGGATAGCCATTTGTTCAAATACAAATGGTGACAAATTATCTTTGTTTCTGTGTTCTACTCCTGGGAAGTAATAGATCACCCCAGCAGGGCGACCAGCCCCCTTTTCCCTTTTCGCCCTAACTAACTTCGGGTAGAAAGACAGCACACATCCTGTCTCTGAATTTGATGTAGCCCAAAAGGCAAGGGGTCAGTCAAGGTTTTGTGTAGCTAAATGGTGACCTTCAAGAGGGAGGGATGACTTTGTTTTAAATTTACTTTTGTTTAAAAGCACACATTTATTTCGTTTTGAGTTAAATACTACTACAAAATTAATCATGAGACAGCAGTCTCCTACCATCCCCTCCCTGACTTTACATATTGCTCTCCAGAGGCAAAACCTTTCAAGTCTTCTAGCTATTTCTTCTGATGTTTGTAGTTATATTTCTAATAAAGTGTTGATATGGTTATTTCTTGAGTGGTTTTTTTTTTTTTTCACTTTTAGATATTTAGTTCTTTTCTACTGCAGAAAATGAGGATTTGGCATGGCAATACCTCCCCTTTCCCTCCCGTTGCCAGCCCCCCCATCCCCCCTTTACACACACTCTCCCTCTAGAGTATGTCAGAATTTCTGGTTGAGTGAACATTTAGTATTTACATTTCTATGATGGCGTAAAGCTTGTTCACAGCTGAGCCACTCAAAGAAATCTGAAATGAAGAAAAGCATCACTTGACCTCACTAACGGAGAGACCTGGGTGCAACCTGGGGGAGCCAGAGCACCCCGGGAGTGTTCCCGACCCCAGAACTCAGACAGCGGGGCTCACTGCCCGGGTCTGCACAGGCCGAGGCAAGACCAGCCCATGAGGGAGCAGGCGCGGTTTTCCTGCCTAGGGAGGGTGAAGTGTGGAGATTTTGTTCGGAGATGAAAAGAGGGGTGACCCAAGGCAGTGGAGCATAGCCATAAATGAGCCTCCACCTGTGTGGGAACTTTCGGAGGAGTCTGATCGTTTTTCTTTTCCCCTGGACTCTGCACACATTCTCTGTAAGCATCCTGTTGAAATGCTTTTCTCCTTTGAGGCAGCTCTCCCTAGTTATCCATGGCCCTTCGGCAAATCATAGACCACCCTGTGTTATGAACTGATGCTGTAGGGTGAGCGAGGGACCAGGCAGTAAGTGAAGCCTCCAGAGTGTCCTCTGAGGGAGCCGTCCGATCACCCACCATGGCGGGGCCCCTTCACCTGCTGCTCCTCCCCTGGCGAGGCTGGGTCCCCGTGCTGGGTCCAGCTGGTCACAGGAACTCTGGGGGCACCGGTGCCTGCGGGCAAAGGGAGGCCCCTGTCTGTCCTCAGAAAAAAAGTCAAGCTGATTTACTTTTTAAAATAAGTGTTGCTACTCTTCCAAGGATTAGGAATTAAAATTCAAAGAAGTTTCTCAAATATCTACCAAATACATCACAACCACTCTTTACGTTCCCGCTTCTTCAATTTCCCCCACGCGTGTTTGTATAATGAGATCGAGTCTACGCGGCTATTTTCTTTACTTCTGCCCTAAGAAATCCTCTGTATTGTTACTGAGTTTTTAGTCTGTAGTCCCTTGATGGGGATTTAATTATAAATTCGAATCCAAGGCTTCCTCTGGAGAGGAAGAGGGCCCAGGAAAACCTTACTGCCTCTTTCTTCCCTTCTATTAATGGAAATGTTCAAATGACCTGAAACAAACGAACAGAAGAGGCCCACCCAGCCCCTTCAGCCTCTCAGCAGGGTGAGTCCAGCCCAGAAACTCTCACGGTTACTTTCCTGAGCACCTGCATTTGAATGTTCCCTTTTAGCTGCTGTATTTTTCTGGGTCTGTAAACTTTTGAAGATTCAGTTATGCAAAGGAGGCTGGTTACAAGTGCTGCCTTCAAAGGAGGGGAACGCCAGAAATGGGTGTGAAAAAAGCCCTGTGCCCCCTTGGCACCGTTTCCTGAGCAAGCTGACCTTCCTTTTGTCTTCATTAGAGATTAATATGCCTCCATTTAGTCATGATCTATCTGTCGGATTCGGAGCTTGTCCGTTGCAATTAATTGGGCTCCACCAAAACTCAGCTAGCGGCAGAGGTGACCGAAGAATCAATTTTAGATGCAATTTGAGGCCATGTGATAATCACAGCGAACAATGGGATTTTGCAGCCTGCAGAAGGGCTTTTATGAGCACTGCAGAATGTGATCTTTAAAACAACTGTGTGCTGATAAGAATAGCAGCAGAAGTCTGCTGAGCACTTCCTCTGTCAGGTCCCGTTCACCAGCCTTGTGTTCTCTTATCTGCTTCACACCACGCATCCTCTGAGGTCGGCGTTCTCCCCATGTCCCCTCGGATGAGAAAGCTGAGGTCACGTGGCCAGTAAGTGGCTGAGCTGGGATTTGAACCCAGGGACAAGGTTCCAGGGTTTATGCTGTCCTGTTCTCTCCCCACCCAGGGGGTGGCCGTCCTGCCCATTTCACAGTTGGGGGAAACGGATCCACAGCCTGTCTCATAGAAGCTCACGTGAGGGGCAGAAAGAAGAGTTGAAACCCAGGTGTCGCCCTGGCAAGTTTGGCTCAGCCGTTAGAGCGTCAGCCCACAGACCAATGAGTCTCGGGTTCGATTCCAGTCAAGGACACATACTTCGGTTGCAGTTTGGTCCCTTCGCTGCCCTTCTTGCCCAGGCCAAACCAGGATGAACAGGCTGCCCTCTGGCAGGCCAGGCCTGGGTGCACCCCCCTCAGCCACAGACATTGAGGGTCTCCAAAAACTCAGTAAGCAAAATAACAGCTATGAAGTATTTTTAAAAATCAAAATTCATACAAAAATCCATAATGGTCAAGATACTGAAAATTTAAATGGAGACAGGCTCGGTCTGGTCCCACATTCCTTTCCTAGCCCTTCCCCAATTCTGGCCATTCTTACGGATTCCAATTTCTTCATGCTTTGCTTTTGAAGAAATAATGGAAACTCTTAAGATACAACTCATTTATTTCCAAGGGTATTTATTAATTTTTATTGGATTTATTGGGGGTGACATTGGTTAATAAAACCATACAGGTTTCAAGTGTGCAACTCAATCAAACAGCAACTGCACACCCAAGGGCATTTACATTCAATACCTCGGCTGTGACGGAATTAGATTCAATGAGAATTGTCAGAATTGGGGCAAGGGCTTGAAAAGGACTTGAGGTGGGACTGAGGCTGTTTTTACTTAAAATGTTGATATCTTATTCATCATGGATTTTTATACTAATTTTTTTTTTGAATCCTCACCTGAGGATATTTTTCCATTGATTTTCAGATAGAGTGGGAGGAAGGAAGGGGGAGAGAGAGAGAGAGAGAGAGAGAGAGAGAGAAACATCAATGTGAGAGAGACACATCAACTGGTTGCCTCCTGTACGACCCCAACCAGACCCAGGGATTGAATCGTAACTGAGACATGGGCCCTTGACCAGAATCAAACCCGCAACTCCTCAGTTCTCAGGCCAACGCTCCAACCACTGAGCTAAACCAGCCAGGGCAATTTTGATTTTTAAAAATATGATTTATTTTGATTACTGAGTTTTTGGCCACCTTTTACGTTTTGTTTACATTTAATGCAGGACCTGGAGACCAGTAAAGATAGAACCATTTTCAAAACCAGAGGAGCGGCCCCAGCGTGAGCTTTCAAATGGAGTGACAGGAAGGTAGCAAGACACCTGGGGCAGGTGCCTAAGGTTTGAGCACCCGCTCTGGCTCCGGAGGGCTAGACACACATTTGCATGACAAGTCCAGGAGATGATATGTCAGTGTCTTAGAGAAGTTCAGTAAGTTGCCCAAGGCCCAACAGCTAGCAAGTGGTGAGCCAGGATTTGAACCTGATTTTTCCCTTTGTGGCAAGGCCCTGAGCGAAGGTCTCTTTCTGCAGTGAGTCAGGAGCAAGCAGGAGAGAACACGGACGTGGTGAGTGCGGTACTCACTAGGTGTACTGAAATGCCATTTTGTGGCTTTTAAATACGGAGAAAGCCCAAAAGAGACAAATAAGTGCTTCAGCAGTAGATAATACGTAAAATAATTTTGAATCGGTATCTTAGTTTTTTTCCACTTTATTGAGGTATTATTAAAGGATGTAGACTGCACATATTCAGATGTAAAATTTGGTCAGTCTCAGCACATGTACACACTCGTGAAATCATCCCCACATCGAGGCAACATTTTTATCACCCCGAGAAGTTCCCTGTGTCCTCCACTCACCCCTGTCTCCAGGCAACCCTGATCTGCTTTCTGTCACTGTGGATTAGTTTCTATTTTCTACTGTTTCATGTAAAACGGATTCACACACAGGACTCCCTTTTGTTCGACTTCTTTCACTCAGCATATTGTTTTGAGAACTACCCATGCTGTTGCGTGTACCAACAGTTCATTCCATTTTACTGCAGAACATACTCCACTGTATGGAGATGAGACCATTTATTTATCCACTCACCTGCTGATGTTTGCTGTCAGTATCTTAATTTTTTATGCACACAAATAGTAGATATTTAGATACTTGATCCTGCTTAAAAGGCACTTGTTCTTCCTGAACTCCCAATTCCCCTGATACGTCAGGGGCGGTGATGTGTTCCCCTAACCCTGCCTCATAGTGTTCCTTCCCAGGAACACAGAAAATACACTGCCCTTTGCACAGGGGTGGGGCCCTATGGCTAGCTGTGGCCAATACAGTAGGCGCAGAGGAGAGAACCTTACTTCCCAGGGGAGGCAGCAAGAGCCCTCTGCGCAGTTCTCCGGGTTCTCTTCCCACTGGGCAGGGAGCGTGGAGCCTGGTGAGCTGGTAGAACTACTGATGGGAACAGGGGGGTCACCAGGTAGAAGCAGCTGCCCTGGAGAGACACTTGAGCTACAGTGGACTTCGTGTCCGTGAGAAATAACCTCTTGTGTGATTGGGCTTCTTCGTTACTCCAGCATAAGCCTAGCCTTTGGTGACTAACACACTTGGCTGGAGTTTAGCTCCACACTTTAAATGAAGCGTCATCCTCTCTTTGTAGCTACAACAAGGAGGTGGCCTTGGCTAAGTTGCTACCAAGGCTGCATGGAGTCCAAATTAAAGAGATTTTTTACTGTTTAGAGTGGTCTAAGAAATCAACGAATATTGTACAGGTATTAGACCACCTTTCCCTTTAGTGCCTGAGAAGGAAATGGAAGTATTCAGAGGAGGAGCATGGGGGGAGGCAATAGAAAGGAAAGGGGGAAAACTTTCATTACTCGTTATCACGTACCAGCAACTCACCTACATTAACTTATTTAACTGTCACAACTCTGAGGAGATATTTATAGTCTCGTTTTTACAAAGGGAAAACGGAAACACAGAGGTTCCCAAGGATACACTGCTGGTAGGTGGCAGTTTAGGAGTTAAAATCTAGGTCATCCCTGGCCGGTTTGGCTCAGCAGTTAGAGTGTCGGCCCGAGGACAAAAAGAGTCTTGAGTTCGATTCCGGTCAAGGGCATGTACCTTGGTTGCAGTTCGATCCCTGGCCGAGCTGACACAGCCAGGCGAAGGGCAGGTGGCAGACACACAGGGCTGGACTCAAAGTTCTGGGTCCGAGACCTACCTCTGTCCCTGGGGGTTCTGTGACCCAAGGCAAAGTCAATTCACCTTTTCAAGCCTTGATTCCCCAAATGTAAAGTAGGGATGATCTACAAAAGCAGATGGAAAACCCTGATGTGCCATAGACACGAGGGCTTATTGCAGTCTCTCTTGACACACCCACAGGGGACATTTAAGGCACAACCATGCACGCCTTGAGGTGTGGATAAGATAGGCATGAGAGATGGTGTCCTGGCTCCCCTCCAAAAGCCGTGTCGGCACGATGCTGTTGCTGAAGGAGACCCTGCTCTCCGTTCAGTCGCTTTCTAAGGACGCCTTGTGCAAACCCAGGTCCCCAGCTGCTATTTGTAAGAAAACACTTGTGAGAAACCTACAGGGTCAAGACACTCCCAGACTGAGAACCACTTCATTCTCACTCTCGTCCTCTGAAGAGCTGTTGTCTTCTGATTGGACTTCTTTCTCAAAGTGGTAGTTGGGCCAGGTATTGAAGGCCCTCACATCCCGTGAGGATGGGCCCATTTCTGCAGAAGAAGCACCCTTAGAGGGGGGAGGGAGCATTCTTTCTGTCAGCCAGAAAGAGGCCCCAACTCTTCAGCTCTGGGAGGGTCCCCAGCCCGTGGTAGATATCTAATTAGTAATTAAATATCTTGCATGTATGGGCATTAAGTCATAGCCACCTTATATAATATTAAGAGTATGAAATTGCTACCTCAGTAGGTTAAAACAGTTCAGCCCACTATATTTTATCACTTGACAGATTCCAGGAAGGAGAGTGGTCTCTCTGTAACTGTTAATATTTCTTTTCCTGTTCTTCCCTGTTTTTTGTTGTTGTTTTTTTTAACATTGCATATGAACAAAAAGATAGATGCAATAAAAATACACACTTTACGTAAAGTTGCATCCTCCTAAGTAAATAAAATGTAGTTTTTGCATATTAGATGTATTGAACTCTGCTAAGAGCAGGGAGAATACAACCACAGCCTTATTCTTTTCTCAGGGAGAAAAGATATAAAAAGAAGATGGTTAGGTTGTTCATATTAAATAATCTGAAAAAAAAATTGTGAGAAACTAAAATTAAGCATCTCCTTCCCCCAAAACAAACTCTATTCTGAACTATCTGTATAACAGAACTAAAGGTATTTAATTATGTGATAAAGGTCTTTGGATTTTATTGGATATTATGCCCCATAGAAACAATTATTGGTCAATTATAAATGCACTGAAGCATAAAATACTTTCTAAGCCTGTGATTATTCAAGTGTGGTTTCTGAAGATGCCTGAACCTTGATGGGTCCATTTTCACTGCCTTTAACTCCATTCTCCATGGCGCTTCTAAGCTATGCAAGTAGTTAGCACATACATACTTAATAACTAATTATTGGGTCTATTCTACACTTAGGTCCTTGGCTATGACCATGTAATTAGATCCCTGGGTCCTTTAAAGGAAAGGAGCTTCGTATAAATAGAGATAAAGCAATAAATGGTATCAATGGGGCCCTGGCCAGTTTGGCTGAGCGGTTAGAGTGTTGGCCCTCAGACTGAAGGGTTGTGGGTTCAGTTCTTCTGGTCAGGGGTGCGTACCTGGGTTGCACATTTGATCCCCGGCCCCAGTCGGAGTTGTACAGGAGGCAACCAATCAATGTCTCTCTCTCTCTCTCCCTCTCCATCCCCCCTCCCCTGTCCCTCCCACTCTATCTAAAAATCAATGGAAAAATATCCTCAAGTGAGGATTTTTTTTTTAAAAGTGTATCAGCGGGCCTGCTGGTGTATTTTAAAGCCACACACCAGCCCTGGTACCCGCAGGACCTTGAGGGACGCTGGTGTTGATGATGGGGCAATGACTGGGTTCGCCCAACCTCGCTGCAAGTCAGCATAAAAGGATTTTAAGTAGCCCTGGCCGGTTTGGCTCAGCGGTTAGAGCGTCAGCCTGCGGACCAGAGAGTCCCGGGTTCGGTTTCCGCTAAGGGCACGTACCTCGGTTGCAGTTTGTCCCCAGCCCCGGTTGGGGTCGTGTGGGTGGCAGCCACTCAATGTGTGTCTCTCACGTCGATGTTTCTCTCTCTCTTCCTCCCTTTCTCCCTCCTTCTCTGTCTGAAGATAAATGCAAAAATGTCCTCAGGTGAAGATAAAAATTTTAAAAAAGGATTTTCAGTATAAATTGATGACATTTTAAGAAACTCTGAGGTAAAAGAAAACAGGATAATTTTATATGAGCTATTATAAAAGCCCCGATCACAAACTCCTAGGGGTAAGGAAAAGCGAGGTTAGGCCTTGACTCAATCACTAAATGGAGAAGGGAGAAAGAGAAACCAGGTGAAATCTTGAGCTGACACGGTTACCTGGTATAAATAAACATTAATTAAATACGTGAGCCTGTGGCTGATCACGCACCAGTCTGGAACAGAAGCAGAGAAGTGGCCTCTGGGTCGCCGGCAAGGTGGTGTTACTCCTGATGTCCCCGTCATACTGCTTCTGAACTTATTTCTCTCCCTTCTCTTTCCTTCCTTTTTACCCCACCCCTGAACAATTTTTTTAATAATTTAAAATCCCATATCTATTCTCAATGAATTCCACCAGGCAAGCCTCAAACCTGATCTTCATTGCTCATTTTGCAAGTTCCACAGCGCTAAGTCATACTCTCTATTTAAAAGTTGATTGGAATAGTAAAAGCATCAGCATGCCCTCTGCCTAGAACGAATAAACAAATGTTAACATTTTGTCCTTCAAAATACAGAAGAAACACCACAGATAAAAGGAAAGCCCCCCTCCCTACCCTCCCCAGGCACGCAGATCGGGAACTCTGCGTGTGGTTCGCTTTGACTGCGTGGACCTGTGTTACAAACGGTGCACAGTATTGCTGTGTCATCATCTCCCGTGACTGTGCAGCCTTCTGTTCGAGTGTTTTCCCTCGGCACCGAGCTCGCGCCCTGTGAGCGCAGACACCCTCCTCTCCTGGAACTGCCCTGTGGTGTTGCACCACGCGAACGTTCCTCGGTGTATTTATTCCCAGTGTGTTTTCGATCTGTTGATAGTCCCAACAGTGCTGTGACTTCAGAGAGTACGCGTGGATTCAGCTTTTCCAGGTATTGCCAGGTTGCTCTGCAAAGTATCCGTACAGATTTGCCCTCCCACTGGCTGGGCGTGAGCCCTTCTGGTGGTTTCCCGTCCTCTCCCTCTGTTTTGTCAGGCTTTTTGATTTCTGCTAATCAGGGAGCGCTCAGGGGTTTTAACTTTCATTTCCCTGATGATTAGAAAGGTTGAGCACATGCTCAACTGGGGATGTGAGCCGTCCAGATGTCCTCTTACGTGCACTGTCTGTCCTTGTCCTTTGATATGTTTCCACTGGGTTGTTAGTCTTTTCTTACTAATTTACAGTTCTTTGTATATTCCAAATATAATCCTTCATCTGTTTTATTGGTTGCAAATATTTTCTCCTAGCCTGCCATCAGTCTGTTAACACGTCTATGATGTTGCGGTGGTGCAGATGTTTTTCATTTTGGTGAACTCAGATGCATCTACTTTTTGAGTCTTGCTTTTTGTGTCATCTCTAAGAAATCCTTGCCTGCCCCTAGGGCAGCAGTTCTCAACCTGTGAGTCGCGACCCCTTTGGGGGTCGAATGACCCTTTCACAGGGGTCACCTAAGACATAACAGTAGCAAAATTACAGTTATGAAGTAGCAACGAAAATAATTTTATGGTTGGGGGTCATCATAACATAAGGAACTGTATTAAAGGGTCGCGGCATTAGGAAGATTGAGAACCGCTGCCCTAGGGTCATAAGAGTATTTCATAGTTTCTCTTTTCACATGTAAGTGTTCAGTTCCATCAGGATACCTGAGGTGGAGATCTAATTTTATGTTATTTTTTCTATTTCTATTTTTTTCCATCGGGATAGCCAGCTGTCTCAATATCCTTGATTTGTAGGGCCATTGCTGTCACACCCCAAACCCCCAATGTATCTAGGATGGATTCTGGGTTCTTTATTCAAACCCCCCCCTTTTTTTGGTATGTTCTTTCTACCTTTTCTACCCAGTTAATCTACATAAGTCTATGAAGTGGTTATTCGATTTCATTAAAATTTACATGGAAAGTCACAAGTAATTTTTTTGGCCTAAGGAAAGGGCACTGACTGCACTTCGTTTTGGGTGGAGTTGGTAAATGTTAAATGATACCAAGAACTAGATTAGGAGGGTTGGGGAGCAGGAGAGAAGAACTCAAGTGGCTGAGCACCTGAAATGCACCAAGCGCAGCCTGGGCTTAGCTTATTAACTCATTTCATCTCCTCAATAGCGCTTTGAAATACGTTTTAGCTCCTACTTGTTTTATAGATGAGGAAATAGGAGACTCGGAGGAGTTCTGTAACTTCCTCCAAGTCACAGAGTGAGTGAGCATTAGAATCGGGACTAACACTTTAGCCTGCCTCCAAAGACCTTGACCTCTGTCCTTAGACACAAACACTGAAGAGTGTGCCGCTAGGCCAGGCCAGTTCTGGGAGAAGTGCTTCACCCAGTGCACACAACCCTTTGAGCTCAGAGCTAGAACTAGGTCATACTTTCGCTGAGCATCTGTTACTGTGTACCAGGCAATTTGCACACATGATCTCATTACCTTTGTTGACTTTTAAGAACTATTTCCCCAGCAAAATGGGTTTCATTTGGAAACTACAAGGTACTGCAACTCGGGACATGTGGTGTAATGGTGAACGAAGTCCCAGGAATGCTCTTTCATTGACTTGGGAGGGGCTGTTGTAAACCAAGAGTCCAGGGGAGGAAACTGAAAGTTTGAAGTATGGTGGCTTCTCATTGGCTGAGTATGGCAGTCTCCCATTGGCTGAGCTGTTACTGACGGGACTCTTCCTCGCACTGAGGTAGTAATATAGTATCACTTCCTGTTGGAGATGCAAGATATACCTGTCTTCCTCTTGGGGTCAGTAGTGTGCTTTGAGTGACACGTGAATGAGAGTTCTCTCTTCTGGCCTCCTGACTCCATTTTAAATGCGGTTTCTGTTTATTAATTTTCAAACCTTACACCAATCCTGCAAAGTAGGAATTATTATTCTACAATTGCAAATGAGAAGTCTGAGCTGCAGAGAGGGTAAGCTTTTTCCTAGTCTCTCTGCTACTAAGATGTAGCACCAAGGTAGCAGGGGGCCTGTATGCCTTCACAGTACATGGCCGGTTAGCTCAGTTGGTTGGAGCATTGTCCCCATTATGCCAAGGTTTCAGGTTCAATCCCCAGTCAGGGCACATACAAGAATCAACCAATGAATGCATAAATAAGTGAAATAATAAATCTCTCTCTCCCTCTTCTTTCCCCTTCCCTCCCTCCCCCATTTTCTCTCTCTCAAAAAAAAAAAAAAAAATCAATAAAAAAAAGAGGGCTCTTACACTTTCCCCTGCCCCAGGGGTGGACACAGCCAGCTGTATGGGGCTTGGTGGCCAGAGTGCAGGCTGGATCTCAGCCCCCAGAGCCCCTCTGCCCGATATCCTTGTGTAACTACAGCCCACAAATTGGAACATGGAGGCCCTGTTAGGGCTTGACCTCTTGTCGGTCAGACTCCAAACACTTGTTCATTTCTCCTGCATCCCACTGTTTCAGAGAGGACCTCACAGACTCTACCGGTGCCAGACCATTTGGTTGAAACAAAAGACTCCAAAGGCCACCCTTTCACCCTCCCAGTGGAGCAGCGACTAGGTAACAGCAGGAAATTATTTAGATAGTTTCCTCAGCTGCAGTTGTGGTTAATTCATATTTGAACCACAATGCATACTAGGTCATAAAATCTATTCATTAAGGAAAAAAATAAGTCAAAGCAGGATGCCAGATACCGTCATAGCCAGACCTCGTAGGAGAGGACGAGTCGAGTTCTCTGCATACTCGAGTGTGATGCTCATTTTAAGATTATTATTAGCAAGTGGCTTTAAGGGGGACTTAAACATACAAGTCAATGAAAGGGTTGCATTTTGGGATTAGCTCACAGCCACTAGAGGCCTCGCTTTGAGAACCACTTCCTTAAACAAAAGTCAGACAACGTTGGGTTTCTCCAAATTCCCCGTAGAAATCCTACTTTGGGAATATTCAGGAGCATCTGTTACGGATTGCATACCTGAGGAATTCCCCGTTCTTTCTACATGTGGACAATTCTCGGAACTGTGTCCACATGACAGTAGCTTCTCTGGGCCCACCCACCGCAAACACATCCAAAATGGCAGCAGCCCCCTCACAAATCTAGAAAGAGCCCAACGTAAACCTGGAAAGGGCTACGAGGACCAGATTCAAATCATCCTGGAAGGAATGATAAAACAGTGGTTATAACTGTGCCAGAAACAGGATAAGCTACAAAGACTGGAGACAAATGACTTCATTGAAGCTCTAGGAAAAAAATGGACTCCACGTGTCCGAAATCCAGATATTGTTCTCCAAAGACCATGTTTAATAGCTGAATGAAGCGAAGAACAAAATCATGCCCTTCGGGGGAGAAATACAGAAGCTGAAACCAATAACTGCCTACTCTACATTTATGACTTTTCCTGACCAAGCAGCTATTGGCTCCAACTTAATCTAGTTAAGACTTTTGTTCCCACAGTTGCTGTTCACCTGGCCTCATGTCAGCCTCCTTCGCTAATTTCTCCAGTTCAGTACCTGTCCTTCAGGCGGTCCTTTAATGAAAAAGGGAGCAAAATGATAAATTTTGCCTTACCCTTCTGGGCAAAGAAGCGACGACTTCATTTGCTTTTGGAGAGGGGATCGTCTTCTCCTTTTCCTGTGGTCCCTACCGTGGCCACGAGGAAAGCATGCGCCACCTGGGCCCGGGGAGGCAGATGTTCTGAGACCCCAAATTGAGTCCTCAAGGATCCCATGCTGTTTGGACAAATGCGCGCTTTTCTGGTGCTCTGTGTGCCGCTGCCGGTTTTGCTCTGGTTGCCTTTTCCAACCCGGTCTGCGTCCCAGCTGTATTCCCAGCAATACCTCAACTTGATGGGACTTGGCGCTTGTTTCTTTTTAGTCACTGGTGTGCTATGAATCAAGAGCGTGAAGACCGCTTCCTTGGAAATGAACATGGGCTCATTCCGCAGGCGCGACCTTGCAGCCCTGCGCTGTTTCCCCTGCAGTACAGCAGCCCGACGTTCCAAGCTGGCTTCCAGAAACGAACCCGGTATCGGTCCCCAAGAAGGGGTGCTAAAATGTGCCATTTCTCATAGCCAAAACAGATGAGGACATGTTTCTTCTTTTAGTTTGACCCTGCCCTTGAACCCCTGACCCACCAAAGGTTAAAAAAAAAAAAAGAAAGAAAGAAATAGAAGTGAATCCATCTGAATTAATGTGAACAACAAGCAGTTTTACTGTTTTGGCAAAAAGAAATGCTCCCATTAAATAGTAAACAGGCCAAATAAGAAAATGATTTATCTGGCCAAGTTCTCGTGCCATAATTTTGTTGGCAAGCCCTATCCGACGTGGAGTAATAGAATTTCAACATTGGGAGAGATTTGGAAAGTCTTACGGTCCCACCTTCCAGCAGACTCTCGGCTGTCCGTGCACCAGTGGCTCCGGAACCTGGCCGCGTGCCAGAACTCTGAAGGTATCTGTTCAAAATAAAACTCATTTGGCCTCGCCCCTATGAGATTCTGATTCAGTGGACCTGTTTATTCTGAATAACACCCAGGTGATCTTGATTTGGCCCCTCCACAGAACAGTGTTCCAGAACCACCACACAGGGTCGCAGTGTGAGGGGACTCGGCCAGGTGTCAAGAGCCTTTGCTTGGTCTTCTCCAGCAACCGGCCCTCACTGCCTTCCGATGCTGGGCGCCTCTGACTTGCAGGAGTTATTCCTCAGTCTCAATGGAAATACATAGTTGTCCTTAGAGCTTCTTCCCACGGCTCTCCGTCTACCCCTTGGAGCTGCCCAGAGCCCTCTGACCACCCGCGGGCCTCCAGGTACGTGATGATGGTGCTCAGGGGTCTGTCCTGAGCGCTGTTCTCCAGACTGCACACCTGTGGCAGCCCCTGAGCTCCGTGGTTCTGACCTTCTGCCTCGTGGGTTTCCTCTCCTGAGGGTGGCCCTGCCTTTGGACTTGAGAACTCAATAAACCGCAATTCTAATACAAGCTTCACTTCTCACTAGCTGAGGGTTTGGGGCATGGTATTTAGTCTTTGCAAATCTTCACTTAGTCATCTGTGAAATGGAGAGGACAGAACCGTTTGCACAGGTCAGTCTGGGGCCAGCACAGAGCCGTCTGGCGGAGGGTCTCGGGCAGCCCCTCCTGCCTCCTGGCTTATCCGTGCTTCTCTGGAGTGCAGTGCTCAAGTTGGTCCCTGTGCCGGGTAGATGCTGGAGGGCAACCAGAAGAAAGCCCTGAGCTAAGACAGCAGGTGTGAAACTCGAGCTTAAGGTGCCCTGGAAAGCCTACGAGTTTTGACTTAAAGTGCAGCTTTCTGGAAACATCTAGTGACTTCATCTGTGCAACTCAATAGCTAAAGATAGAAATACACGCAGGCAGTTGTGCACTGGGGCTTTGCAAACAAAGGACATTTGGATGTGAAAATAGACTGAGTAAGTAGAGCCAGATGGGTTTTGAAAAGACTGAAAGTCTGACTTCAGCTCATGCTCCTGGGATGGGGTGGAGGAGAAATCAACAAACTCAAAGTAGCAAAAATACTGACCACCTACTTTTCTTGGAAAGAATAATGTAAGTTCCCCTCTCTTGTGACACACTGTCACTATCTACCAGATCCAAAACCCTTAGCGAATGCGTCCAAGCAATTTGGCAGGCCCCTGAATTAAAGCCAAATACCTCATTTCATTTTCTCCTAAGTCCCCTGGATATCGATGTGCTTGCCTTTGAGTGCATTAGATTTAGGACGAGTCATCTGTCCCTGATCCTGTCTGCCACCAGCCCTCCATGCTGGCTGCCCTCTCTCCTTCAAACAGACCCTGAGCACACAGCCACACCAGGGTCCCCTCTCAGGACCCTCCTGAATTGTTAGAAGGTGTTGGCTCTCTATAAAGCTGCTCTGGCTAACCTTGACCCTCAGACCTTGCCTCCCACTCTGCCCCCACAGTTGTTAATGCTTGATTCTATGCTACATAAACTCTTAGTCTTTGACTTTGCAAGTGTCCTTGGGTGGCAGTCATCTGAATGCCACTCCCAGTTTTGGGGAATTCCCCACTGTATGGCAAGATGCCTGAGGGTTAGTAGAGCCTACCTCCCATGCAGCCCAAAGGGGCAGATTCTACTTGCATTGGTTGCATTCCTGCCCCAACCGTGAGATTTTGACACATGGCTTGGTTTGCCAAATCAGATGCTCCCCTCAAGGCTTTGAATCTCATTG
The DNA here is from genome assembly GCA_030848825.1 of Tadarida brasiliensis. Classification (NCBI taxonomy): domain Eukaryota; kingdom Metazoa; phylum Chordata; class Mammalia; order Chiroptera; family Molossidae; genus Tadarida; species Tadarida brasiliensis. The sequence goes on from CM061274.1 coordinate 44,335,538, forward strand.
TGGGAGACAAAGAAGCAGAGAGAGGAAAATATCCTTTCAAAGAAATTCCTTTTCTGCCTAAGTCAAGTCGAGCTGGTTTCCATTCCTTTCAAGGTCAAGATGTTCCAGGTTGTGCTGGGAAGGCAGGCAGGGATGCAGTCCCAAGTCCACGGTCAGGATATCAACACTGCTGCATTCCTCCCCTGAGAGCCCACCCAGAGTCACCAACCATCCTGGTTTTCCTGGACTGGGGGTGGGGGTGGGGAGTGGAGTGGAATGTGGAACTTTCAGAGCTAAAACTGGGATGTTGGTCAACCTAGTCTGACCCCTGAATGCCCTCCCCAGAGAGAGCCTTCTGAATCAAAGATTCCCTGGGGGAAATGCTCAGTGATTTTATAGAATGATGCATTCAAAATATTTTGCTGTGAGCAGAGGTGGATTTACCAGGAAGCTACTGGAGCTTGAGCTTCAGAGACCCTCATTTGCCCTGGCAGGGGCCCAGTGAATATTCACAGCATCATGTGGTTTTTGTTTGTTTGTTTAAGAGTGGAACAAATTTATTTAACTATGCTGATACAGAATTGGGATTCGGGTTTCTCTCTCTGTTAAAGGGACAAAGTTTGTTTTTCAGTTATAGTTTACACTCAATATTATTCTGTATCAGTTTTAGATGTGCAGCACAATGGTTAGACAATCATGTACTTTACAGAGTGATTCCCCACCACCACCATGGTTCAGGTACCCATCTGACCCCATACATAGTTATTACAATATTATTGACTATATTCCCTATGCTGTACTTTACATCTCTGTGATTATTCTGTAATTACCAATTTGCACTTCTTAATTCCTTCACTTTTTTTTTTTTTTTTTTTTTTTTACAAACGTATATTTTGTTTTGTTTGTTTTTACTGCAATAGGTCAAGGTGCCTATCTCTTTCCTTTCTGATTCCCCCTCCTGTCAAGTGGTGGGTATTGGAGTGTTCAGGGGTGTTTTTGGAATTTCTGCTCAGGGGATGTTAAGCTTGAGATACTTAATGAGGGTTTAATGGGATGTATTTATGGAGTCACAGACACTCCTTGTCTCCTTGCTGGCTGAGCGGGTGTGGAAACTGCACACACCCAAACTCAGAAGTGTTTTATCTGATGTCGTACACAAGGTGCTTCTTATACACACAAGAAGGGCTGTGTGAGAACGTGCTGCATTATCCATAACGCCAAAGCCCGAGAGGGGCTGGAGGGGCGGGGATCTGAAAACCAAGAAGGGTGGGGGCTGTTTGGAAAAGACAAGTGTAGACCTTGTGAAAGAGAGCTGGAGCAGAGAACCATTTCTGCACAGAGGAGCTTTCGGGAGCAGATACATTCTTGTCTTCTACTCTTTATTTTGGGCTTGAAACTGCCTTTTTGTTAGGAGAAATAGCAAGTTTGGGAGCTGGAGCATATAATAGTCGCTAGCTGCACATGAGATAAAAGTTGAAGGAGGAGGGTACGTCCTGAGGTCCTGGGTTTCTGATGTCAAAAGTCACATTAGGAGAGGTGAGACCAGGCTCCTGGCACCATGCCCAGTGCACCCCGGCGATGCTGGCAGAAACAGCACTTACCACATTTTTGCTTTTTGCTGCCTGGAAACTCCTCAAGGGCAAGGTCTTACTGGTGACGTTTGTGTCCACAGCACCTGGCAGAGTGCCTGGACCCAAAGTAGGCTCTCAAAAAATGTTCGCTGTATTTAATTAAAATACCACACAGGATCTATGACCACTATGACACCCGGTGCCCCACTGTTTAACTAAGGTTAATAACAAGCAGGTGCTCTTATAATAAAAGGCTTACGCAGAATCAGCGGAAGGGGTTCTGGCTCCACCGACTGTCCCCTCCACTCCCGGGGAATGTGACTGGACGATGCTGAGGCTGGGGCTGCAGGCTCTGTGGTCACAGTAAAGGCCAGGGAAGCAGGGCTCTCCTGTGTGGAAGCCCAACGCAGAGTGGAAAGTGATGTGAGAGAGCAAGCAATAGAGGAGGAAGAAACAATCGCACTGACACAAAATCACTGTGTAGCGTCACACTGGTGCATCGAAGAAAAATTAGACCTAAGATGTAAACACAAACCAAGCTTTGAAAGCTTGTGGAGCGATGATCCTTAGATGGATGGGTGACACCCCGGTCCTCCCAGGCACACGGCCCAGTTTTAAGAATAATTTCGGCTATAGCTGAGAACAGATTCTGTCATGATGACACTCTTCCAGGTGAGACAATGAGCAGTGAGGGTCAGAGGACGGGGTCCAGAGCTGGGCAAACCTTACGTGGCGCAAGAAGAGGTGCCCTGGCCGGTTTGTCTCAGCGGTTAGAGCGTCGGCCCGAGGACCAAAGAGTCACGGGTTTGATTCCAGTCAAGGGCATGTACTTCGGTTGCAGTTCGGTCCCCAGCCCTGGTCGGGGTCATGCGGGAGGCAACCAATCCATGTGTCTCTCTCACATCGATGTTTCTCTCTCTTGCTCTCCCTCCCTCCTACTCTATCTGAAGATAAATAGAAAAATAATCCTTGGGTGAGGATTTGAAAAAAAACAAAAGGGATAGCATCATGTCAATCTGGAAAGAAAGGGAGTGTCCTGGAACTGGGGACAATGCCCCATGAGTATGTAAGAAGGCACTTTGAGGGAAGTGAGCAGTCCTGCCTGGAATAGCGGATGAGCTATGAGTGCCCTCAGACCCCCGGGAGGTGCCACAACGTGGGACCCCCGACAGTTGAGGGCCACCACTTGGGATATATTCTTAGTGTTTTATTAAAGTCAACTTTATCACTTTCTGGGCTTCCCTGGAGATTTTTATTGTTTCTTCACTTTTTTCTTTTAACTCTTATTTTTGAAATAATTTCACATTTACAGAAAAGTCGCAAGAAGGGTACCCAGATTCACCTGTTGTTCGTATTTTGCTACATCTGCGTTATCTTTTTCTGAACTATTTGAGAGTAAGTTGCAGACATCCTGTTCCCTTTACCCCTAAATACTTGCGCAGGTACATCCTGAGAAGTATGTTACAGTGAGCAGAATTGTGAAGTTTAAGGTGGATGCATAGTATTATGAAACACATCCTGTACGCTCAGACTTTGCTGTTGTCTCAATACATCCTTCACACTTAGCAGCACCATCCAGTGGAACTTTCCACAGTGACAGAAAGGATGGTGAGCACTTCAAAGGTACCTAGTGTGACTGAGGAAGTCCATTTCTCATTCCATTTCATTTAAATGTCCACATTCCCCATGTGGCTAGTGGTTAACAGTAGACAGTCAGCTTTCTATCAAACTCCCACCCCATCCTTTCCATCTTCCTCGGGTTAAGTAAATAATCCTGAAACTCAGGTGTGCCACCAGGAGAGGTCCTCTTTCTCAGAGGTCACAGACTGGAGTCCCAGTGAGCTGAGTGGGACTGCCAGGTCGGTTCCTCCAGCCAGGATAGTTTTCTTAAAAAGAAATGAACAGAGGTGCCTACATTTAAAAGCTGTGCACTTGCACATGGCATTTGGAATGTCTGGCTCTTTATGAAAAGTCAGAAGGCCTGCCAACACCCGCCACCTCCTTGCCACAGGCCACTCCTCCTGCAAAGGCCTGTGGGCTTCCAGGCCCTTCACTGCCCCACCCTGGACCTGGAGTCACCTCCCTGAGGTCCAGTCCACAGGCGTCCGCCTCTCACCTCAGGGACAAAAGCCAGTGAAGCTCAGCCAGCCTGACAGAAATGCTGCCGGGTTTCCCCGGAACTGGGAGGAAAGAACTGCATGGTGGCTACTGCGTGCACTCAGGCTAAATTCCACGAATTCCCCGCTTTGTGGACTTACCTCCTTGGGAGAGGGTGGGAAGTCATGGTTTTACGCTTTGGGCAGGTAAGAGTCTCCTCTCTGAACTGCCATGAGGTGGTCTGAACTCTCCCCAGAGATGCTGCTCAGAATCCCCGCTACTCCAACGTTTGCCGGATGTGCTTGGAAGATTCCCTCGGAGACGCCGGCCTGTGCTCTGGAGGGTGTGTGTGTGTGTGCGCGCGTGTGTTTAATGAACTTCTTATTTTAAATCAGTTTTAGATTTGCAGAATCATTGTGCCAAAAGCACAAAGAATTCCCATTTATCTGGCACCAGCAGTACCCTCTCTCAACATTTTACACTGCCAAGATGCATTTGTTACAATTAATGATCCAATATCGATACGTTCTGTTATTAACCAAATTCTACACTTTACTCGTATCTCCTTCATTTTTACCTAGTATCCTTTCCCTGTCCCGGGATCCCATCCAGATGCCACATTCCATTGAATCATCCTGTCTCCTTGCACTCTTCTCTGCTGCAACTGTCTCTCTTTCTTCGTTTTTGATGACCTTGACAGTTTTGAGGAATGCTATCCGGGTGTGCTGTGGAATGTCCCTCAGTTAGGATACTCTGATGTTTTCTCGGGATTAGCCTGAGGTTGTGTGTTTGGGGATGGCCCAGCTCAGTAAAGTGCCTTTTTCATCACCTCACATCAAGGGACATCACTTATTGTGGCACCTGGCTTCAGGTGGTATTTGTCAGGTTTTTCCACTGTAGAGTTACTTTTTTCTTTTCTTTATTGATTTTAGAGAGAGAGGAAGGAGAGGGAGAGAGAGATAGACACATCCATGAGAGAGAAACATCGATTGGCTGCCTCCTGCATGCCCCCCACTGGGGATCGGGCCCACAACCTGGGCATCGGGCCCACAACCTGGGCATGTGCCCTGACTGGGAATTGAACCGGTGACCTCTTGGTGCATGGGTTAATGCTCAACCACTGAGCCACACCGGCCGGGCTGTAGAGCTACTTTTTTCCCCTTTCCACACTACTTTTTGGAAGGAAGTCACTATGTGTTGCGCACACTTAAGGCGCAGAGAGTTAAGCTCAACACCTTGAGCAAAGAGTATTTACATACAGTATGTGGAATTCTTTCTCGTGAAAGAATTGTCTCTTCTCCCCCAATTTACTTATTTATACCAGCCGAGACTTATGGGTATGTATTTTATATTTGGGGTTATAATTTAACACTGTTCTGTTGCTCAGATTATTTCTGCCTTTGGCTAAAGGGGCCACTCTTTCGATTGGTGCCTGTGAGCCTCTGACATCCTCCCCTCACTGCGGCTTGTTTTGAGTTTGGGTTTTAGCACTTCCTCGCTTTCTGGCATTCAAGGTGCCCCAGGCTCATCTTGCATATTTCCTGCCCCAGTCCTGGGGTCGGCCATTTCTCCAAGGAGGTCCGGTTCCTTTCACTGGAGAGTGGTAGTCGAAACCAAGATTAGGACCTTAGGCGTGCTTGTTGCAACTGGGGTGCCTGCTTCCAAGCCCACTGAAATGACAGAGCAAAGAAACATGTGTAAACTAGTGTATACAACATATACAACATATACACTGGTTTACACTGGTTTGTATCTATATCAGGCTCAACATGAGTTCACACTGACATTTCCAAGTCTAGTCCATTACCACATGGAGCATGTAACCTCCCTGTCCCACCCATCACGTATCCATGGAATTGTCCCACAGCCGTATGCACGTCTGGCAATGTCAGAACTGCTACCCCATAACCCTTAGAGACAACTCCGTGAACTCTAGGACGGCGCTCACGTACAGTTTCTTTTCCCTTTAGTCTCACAGACTCCACTCACTTAGGTCAGCACTTTTTCCACACCCCTTCCGTGAAGTTTTCGATATATTTGTAATGTGGTTTGTTTTGTCATATTCTACATTTAGGAGGATTTCCCAACCTCCTAAGAAATGTGTTCTCGTTTGCAGAATACACTGAGTTTCATACTTGTGCTGTAAAAGTTCTGTGGGTTTTGACAAATGCATGGTGTCGTGTGTTCACCACGACAGTATCATACAGAATGGTTTCACTACCCTAAAAAAATTCCCCGTGCTCCACCCATTCAGTCCTCCACCTCTCCCCTGACAACCGCTGATCTTTTCACTGTCCCTCTGTTTGCCTTTCCCAGAATGTCATGTAATTGGAATTATACACTATCATGTACCAGCCTTTTCGGACTGGCTTCTTTCACGAAGCAATATGTATTACATTCATGCCTTTTTGTGGCCTGATAGCTTGTTTCTTTTTTATCACTAATATTCCGTTGTATGGCTGTACCACAATTTGTTCACCTATTGAAGGATATCTTGGTTGTTTCCAATGCTTGGCATTTATGAATAGGGCATCTATAAACATTCACATGCAGGTTTCTATGCGGATAACAGTTTTCAGATCAGTTGGGTAAATACCTAGAAGCATGATTGCTGGATCACGTGGTCAGCCTGTGTTTAGCTTTATAAGAAACTGTCACAGTCGTCCAAAGTGGCTGCCCCATGTTGCATTCCCACCAGCGAGGACTGAAAGCTCCTGTTCCGCATTCTCTCCAGCAATTTGTATTCTCAGTTTTGGGGGGCATTTTAGCTGTTCTAATAGATGGTTGGTGGTTACTCACGGTTTTAATTGGAGCGATTTTTTCAAATGAGGCCACTCTATATGCCCAAAATGGTATTAAACTACATGGAAATAGGATTTTTTTAAAGTTTTATTTCTTGATTTTTAGAGAGAAACAGACATTGATTTGTTGTTCCACTTATTTATGCATTCATTGGTTGACCTGTATATGCCCTGACCGGGGATCAAACCTGCAACCTTGGCATATCGGGACAATGCTACTCGGCTGAAATAGGATATTTTTTGTAAATCAGAAAACAAATTAAGTAAAATGAACAGAAAATTGGTATTACCAAATAGCAGGAGTGGTCTACTGCATTTCTAAATTGAATTTAGCTTTATGTTACAAACACAATTTCTTTTATACTTGAAAAGAAAGCATACAAGATTACTTGGAGGGACAAAATTTTTCCTAGCTCCAAATTTAAGTAGAAATGTATCTTGTGAACTTTGAACTAATAGGCATTGAATATCATAAAGTCAGTGTCGTAAACCAGTTTTGCAGCCGTAGCAACACGCTTTGCATGGACGTTCCGTACACCTGCCTTCCATAGACGCCGCCCTTCAACCAGCTCTTCTTTCCAAGAGTTACGGTTCCCTGAAACGTCTGACTGAGAGAGAGCAGCAGTGTGTCTTTCTCTAAAGAATTTTAAGCCCTGGCCAGCTTTTCTCAGTGGTTAGAGCATCAGCCCACGGACCAAAGAGTTGCGGGTTCGATTTCGGTCAAGGGCACGTACCTTGGTTGCTGTTTGGTCTCCAGTCCTGGTCGGGTCGTGTGGGAGGCAACCAGTCGATGTGTCCCTCTCACATCAGTGTTTCTCTCCCTCTCTCTCCCTCCCTCCCACTCTATCTAAAGATAAATGGAAAAATATCCTTGGGTGATAATTAAAAAAAAGAAGAAGAAGAATTTTAAAACAGGCATGATGATATGAATACACTAACCCCTGATAAATACTTGTGAATTAAATTGAATGAAGATGGGATAGACACCACTCTACTTGGGGATGGGGGGTTAGCCTGTCGAGTTTCTCCCAGTGGTTCCCAAATCTGTGACGACTCTCTTCTAGTGGCCAATATGAGAATAAAAACCTTGTCCACCAGGATCCCGGCAGGTGTGTCTCCTTTCTAGCTCTATCTGGGAATTCCTTACTTTTCACTTGCTCTTCCTTGGAGAAGAGTCTGATTTTTTAATGTTTTAATGCATTTTTCTTAACGTGTAGTGGTGTGTCTCTGTTAAATGGAGACTCCTGAACTTGAAGGAGTCTCGGAAACTGAGGTCTCCTGACTCGGGTTTGCTTTGTGAGGGCAGCGCGTGTACGAGTTATTGCTAAGCAATTACCGTTCACCCAACAGCTGTGGGATGGAGCCAGGTGTTTGGAACGAATAAGCACAATGAGGCATAACTCCTTTACCTGGAATTAAAAGGAGCAAAAGTGTGCTTGGTAATGTTTCAAGTTAATTTCCCACAGTATTGCCTAAAGAGAGAGCAGTGAAGCAAACACAGGGGTCGGGCAGCCTGGTGGTCAGTCTCAGCCCCGAGATGGGGAGGAGCAGGTGAGCGCACACCGCCGCCCCCTCTTCGTACCCAGCCTCTGTGCAGGGCGCCTTGTCGGGAAAAGAGAAACAACAGAATGTCATAGCTATTGAGGCAGAAAGACAATACCGCTCTTTCTAGAGTGTCCATTTACGCCAATTTGCCGTGAAACTTTCCAAAGCTAATGAGATATTAAATGTGTTTTGTTGAGGGAAGAAGCTGATTAGTCTTTGGTTTGGCTTTTAATGTAATTGGCACAGAAAAGTACACGGCTTAAATGTGGGAAGTGACTTTCATCTGGAGCCCTGGGAAATACGACGGGACGGGGAAGGACGTGAAGACCCGTGCCCGCTGGCTGGGAACTCACAGCCGCTGTGAAGCGTAACTTCTCTTCTGGGTTGAGTTTAGCAGACGACCTTGCTGGTGCTCGTACTGTCGCCCCTCATCTAGGTGCCTGAACATTTCATTTTCCACAGGTGACTTTCAAAGGTGGTTCTTATTATTCTGGGAAGCATTTTAGAATTGGGGGCTTTCCTGATATCTTTCTACGTGCTATTTAAGCCAGTAATCAGTAATTAACCTATAGCAAACCTGTAGACAGCCAGTATAGAAGGACGTGTTATATAATACACACACATGGTCTGCTTGGTAAAAGGCATTTGGTCTTACAGAACCAAGGGATCTTTGATATGGGTCGTCTGTTTATAAACAGCACCAAATCAAACTCTTTTGTTCCCCGTTAGGGTGAGGTGGGGTAGAAATGTAGATTGTTGTGTGACAGATTAACTGGGTAAAAATAAAAATAGACAATGCCTCTGTGAGAAAATGAAAATGCCTTTTAATGAGTGAACGTATCTACACATCAGAAGTAGTGATTGTAACTACAGTGGTGATATTTGTCACAGATGATAAAATTCAAGTGGAAACATGTTGTGCCTCACATTCAACAAAGTCTTGAAATGGCTAAACAAGTGAAAGGAAAGAAAAAAAAAACAGGAAAAAATGTTAAACTCTAGCATTAGCATGCAGGAGCAGACAGGCAAATTCTAATGCACCCCCCCCCCCCCCAAGCCAAGCACAAATGTGTGAAGTAACACAGTATAAGAAAGTAAGAATTAGAATGAACTAGAAGGTAGAAGCCTGCCCCCCTAACAAATCCACTGCCCACGATTTCCCTCCTGGATGGGTTTGGCCCATGAGCCACCAGGAGAGACCTGGTAATAGCAGAACAGGCAATGCAGTCAATGGTTAGGTCAGGAGCAGAGCCCTGCAGGCCTGTGTTCACACTCTGCTTCCACCACTCCCTGGCTGAGTGACCCATGACAAATGACTTCTCTAAGTCTCAGCTTCCGTTCTCTGAAATGGGGCTAATCCTGACACCCACATCACAGAGTCATTGTGAGGATTAAATGAGATAATATATGCAAAGTACTTAGGTTAATAAATGTCAACAACAGGCTAGCAATTCAGGTAATAGTGGATGTTGCAGTCTTGAGTCCAAAATCTGCAGGGCAGGCCAGCAGGCTGGAAACGTAAGCAGGATTTCTATGTTACAGTCTTCTTGCAGAAGTCTTTCTCTGGGAAACCACAGTTTTTGCTCTAAAGTCCTTCAGCTGATTGGAGGAGACCCACCCACATTATGGGAGGTAATATGCTTTACTCAAAATCTACTCATTGTAAATATACATTACATCTATAAATTCCATCACAGCAACACTTAGACTAGTGTTTAACCAAACAACTGGGCACCATAGCCTGGTCAGGTTGACACATAAAATTAACCATCTTTCTCTCTTGTGTGCACACACACACACACACACACACACCCCTACACATTTCCTTCATGTACCCTGGCTACCTGGACTTTCAGTCTCTAGCACCTCAGGACCTTTTTTCATTCTACTTTCTTTGCCTTCAAGTCTTTCCCCCTCTCTATTTCCCTCTGATGTTTCAGCTTAAGAATCATACCTCTGGAAAGGCCCCCTCTGATTCTTCCAATTTAGCTAGGACCCCATGGTATGACCTACTCAGCTTCCTGTATTTTTTCCCCATTTTTTTTAATGGACCTATGTAATTAATTGCTATGTATCTACCTTCTTGGACTAGACGCTTCTTAAGGTACGTCCAGTGCTCCCACAGTGCCAGGTACATAGTAGATGCTCATGAAAATCTTGTAGACTCTAACTGATGTAGAGAACTAGAAGTGTTCCCAGAAAGTTGTATGTACAGGCAAGGAATCTGAGGCCCAGAGAAGTTAAAGAAACTCACTAGGGTCCAACAACAGGATTTAGACCCAGGTCTTCTGATACAAGTCAGATATTTTTCTCCCTGCATCTGTGGCTTCCAGTTTCAAGGCAGAACCCCAAGTGTCTCTGAGACAGAGGCAGGTAGGCAGTAAGGGACGGGACCATGGGAAGGGGAGGCTGAGACATGTGGGGAAGTTTGGGGAGGCACACAGGTAGCGCGCGTTAACCCAGTACACAGGAGATCTGGAGGTTTACTCAGACTCTACAGATCTCAAAACTAAAATCAACATAGAAATTGAGCTTCCAAGGCCAGCAACTCCCAGCCCCCATTAACACTCCTGATTAATAGAAATGAAAAGCTTATCTTGATTGCAAATTAGAAGCTTCTGGAAGGAGCACAGGTCAATTACATAACAAAAAAACAAAACAAAAACAAAAATGAAAGGCTCCTGTCAGGCAAGAGAGGAAAAGTGATAGTTCCTTTTCCTGGGATCCTGATGGTTTTGCAAATGAATTTATTTACTGTTAAAGAATATAGTTCAGGCGAGTCTGACCTATTCCAATTAATATACCTACTGGTTTCTGGGAGCAAGGCAACAGGATTGCTGAATGAGTTCTGCTGCGAAACTATAGAGTGTGTTTCTATTGCAGAAAGCCAGGTTACCTTAAAAAGGATTATAGGAAACCAAAATTGGATTTAGAAAAGAAACCGAAAGCAAGCGTAGGGTTGCTCCTAGGGCGTTTCCCCTCCTTACTAAGAGTCTGGGAGAAATTGAAATTATCATAAAAAGGGAAGCCACCAAGGGCCCTATAGACACCTGGGGCTGCTTTATTTGTTCTTAACCACACCCAACTAAGTTGTCTCTTCTGTACAAATGTCAGGGATAGCTAATCAGTGTCTTTTTTTTTTAATTAATTTTTTTCTTATATTGATTTTAGAGAGGAAGGGAGGAGAGAGAGAAACATCGATGAGAGAGAACATCCATTGGCTGCCTCCTGCATGCCCCTCACTGGGGATCGGGCCTACATCCTGGGCATGTGCCCTGACCGGGAATCAAACCTACAACCTCTTGGTGCATGGGTCGATGCTAACCACTGAGCCACACTGGCCGGCGCAAAGAAAATATTTTTAATATATTTTATTTGACCCACTATATGCAAAACGTATCATTTCAACATGTATCGGATAAATAATTATGAAATAGTTTACATTGTTTTTTTTATACTAAGTCTTTGAAATCTGATATTTTACACATCTCCATTTGGACTAGCCTAGTTGAACTGCTCAATAGTACTTGTGGCTGGTGGCTACCACAGCAGACAGCACAGGTCTTAAAGTATCTCTCATCACCACCCTTACTCACCCAATAGCCAGGCTGCTCTTATTTCCCACCTACAATAAACTCCCCATTGTCCCCATCAGAGGCAACCAAGCTATACCCTCTTTAGGATACCAATCCATTATTGGAATGCCTGGGCCTCCTTCTCAACTTAGCCTCAGGGGACAGGGGATTATCCCCAACCCCCTGAACTGCAGACATCTCTTGCTCCGGGGACAGAAATCCAGATTCCACAGTCCCTGTCATTTAGATTGGGATCTTGGTTTACCACTGGCTGGGCGGCCAGTTCTGTGGGCTCACCCTGAGCCTCTCATCCCCTCTGCCTGGAGTGAGTCCAGCCTAGTGAGTCAAGCAGGAGTCAGGAGTAACCCAGAGGCCCTGGAACAATTGTCTTTCTGACCAGCTTTTGATTCACCCGATCCTCTCTGGGATCAGATCAAGTTGGGGAAATTGGTTCTGCCCAACCAACCACAGCTCCCGCCAAGATTTCTCATCTGGTCCCTCCTTTCTTTCTTGGCTCCCAGTCAGTCCCGGCATTTGGCAGAGGGAGCCTGAGTTTTCTGGAATTGCTTTTACAGGGAATTTGGCATAAGGTAATCAGCCCCTTCACGTGGCTTCCATTCTTTCAGGGTTTATTTCATCGTTTGTTGCACATCCCCGCTTTCATTTAAAAAAGCCCTACCTGTTAAAACATAAGATAACTCAGGAAGCTTGAGTGGTTTCAATACAATTAAAAATCGAAGATGAGTCTGGTTAGCGTGTGTTGTCAATTTCTCACTTGACTGAAACCCGTCCCTTCCCCTCCCGAACCCTCAGAAAATCCTGCAGGTTCGACTTCCAGGCCCCTCTGCCCAAAGTATTGGCAGAGACTTTTGTAAAATCCCTGCAAGAGAAAGAAGTGCTCCAATGCTACAGGGACGCTAATGTTGAAAACAGAATATAACAATGGAGCTAATTAGCATTGCATGGCTCACAAACCCCCCTCGGGGCTCCGCCTCGGATTTAAATCTGGGCTTTGCTCGAGCTGGAACAGCTCCCACTGAGAGACCCCTTCCACCGAGGGCTCTACCCGCTGGCTTTCCTCCTCCTCCTCCGGCTCTGGGCGGAGGAACAGCTGAGCCTGGATCAGGGGGCAGCATGTACCAGCTGCATGCTAATGGTGCCCCAGCCCAGCCAGCCCACCTCTCCCTGCCTTTCCCTTTGCCCTTTGCTTCTGAATCCAGACCTTCTTAACCCTTTAGGCTCCCACTTAGCTGGGACTAGCTTGGCTTCAGGTATTTCCCGGCAGCCTTTAGGTGAGCCTGGACTTTTCCGCCCAAGCTCTCTCCTCCCAGTTTGGCCCAGGGCTGGGCGTTTCCTCACTGACCCTGCCTGATCTCACTCTGGCCTGGGCTGGGTGCCTCCTGTTTCCCGCACGCTCACAGCAACCCCGCCTGGTGAATCTTGTAATCCCAGCCTTGACAAATGAGGAAACAGACTCTGAAAGACTCGTCATGTGCCTGAGGTTGAACTGGTTTAATAGGTCGTCCTGAGATTGCGTCCCAGATCCGTCCTGCTCCAACGCCCCCGCCAGGTGTACCGGCCCTCATCCCTCCCCAGGCCCAGCCTGGAGGCCCCGCTCCCACCGTGGGTACTAGTGACTCTATGGGCAGTGAAGTCTTGGCTGACTGTATTCTGCAAAGATGGGTAACTATATAAATATAACACCGGAGGCCCTGCTCGGGGCTGCTAAGTGTTGGTGGAAGGGGTCTGCCCTGTGGGAGCTGTTTCATCTCCCACACAAACCCAGATTTTCATCCGAGGGGCTCCTTGAGGGGGCTTCATGAGCCATGAAGTGATATCTATACACTTATACACATATTTACACACAGATAAGCATGACAGACACTTCTCCCACTGAGAGGTGGAGTCTCTATTCCCCTCCCCTCCCCTGTGCCATGCAGTAGAGCCCCATGGAAAGAATGCTGTGTGGCTTTTGAGTTTGGGTCACAAAGGACCCACGCTCTCCCACAAGGCCACAGTCATGTCAAGGTTTGAGTGGAGAGGATCCATGTCCCAACTCACCTGCGTGAGTCAGGACCTTGCTGTTGGCCTGAGACATCAGCTCCTTGCTGCGCGGGCCTCTCCACAGGCCCACTCACAACGTGGAAGCTGGTTTTCCTCACAAGGGTTCCAAGGGGGGGGTAGGTGGCACAGTCGGTCTGTAACCTAATCTCAGGAGTGGCATCCCAGCAGCCTTGCCACGTTCTGTTTGCTACAAGCCATCAGCAGGTCCAGCTGACCCAAAGGGAGGGCAGGAAACAAGGGACAGAACACCAGGAGCAAGACCCCCGGGGCCCACCTGAGAGGCTGCGTGCACCGCAGCCTGCTTTGTCGGTCCTCTTGAGCAAGCACTGCTGTGCCCATTGCACAGATGCACACACTGAGGCACGTAAGGCTAAGGGCCTTAGATGGGGTCAGATGTGGCAAACGGCTAGTGGAACAGATGTCAAGGTGAATGTCCTGGCTACTTTGCTTCCTCGGGGATTTCAGTTCCAGCAATGATTTGCAGCAGAGAACACGGATTTCCATGCAAGTATTTTAAACTCTGAACTTCTCCAAGTTAATTTTGCATTTAGTTATGAGCCTAGGTCTGTTGCCCTGGCCGGTTTGGCTCAGCGGTAGAGCATCGGCCCGCGGACCAAAGAGTCTTGGGTTTGATTCTGGTCAAGGGCATGTACCTCAGTTGCAGTTCAATCCCCAGCCCTGGTTGGGGTCGTGCAGGAGACAACCAATCGATGTGTCTCTCTCACTCTCTCCCTCTCTTCCTCCCTCCCACTCTATCTGAAAATCAATGGAAAAATATCCTCTGGTGAGTATTAAAAAAAAAAGAAGTCTAGCGAGTATTTAAAAAAAAGTCTAGGTCTGTAGATCCGAAGGCTGCCCTCCTCTCTTCGTGTTGAGTCTGCAGGGCCATGGAAACACTGAAGAATGTCTGGGCTTTCTCCCATTTCACCTTGGCTGCACTGGAGAAGCACCTGGGGAGTCGCCCGGGCCACACCCCAAAGCCAAAGCCATCACATCAGAATTTCTGGAGGTGACACCCAGGTACTATGATGTATTTTTAAAAATCTCCCAGGGGTTCCAATGTGCAGGCAGTATGACAGCTATCACCAAGGGATCCTGGTAAATGCAGGTTCTGGTTCAGTGGGGCCGGGTGGGCCTGAGAACCTGCATTTCTAACAAGCTCTCAGGTGATATCTGTGCTGCTAGTCCCGGACCACACCTCGAGGATCACCCAGTGGGCAGTGGTTCCCAACCTTGGCTGCACATTGGAATCCTTGTGGAAGCTTGAAAAATGCTTAAGCCTAGGCCCTGTCCTAGAAATATGTATTCAGTTGGTGTGAACAGAAGCCTCAGCATCGGGAGTGTCCCCCACATAATTCCAGAGTGCCACCGAGGCGGTGCACCACTGCTCTGGTCGCTCCCAGGCTCTCCCTTCACACTTCTCTACCCACCTCACTCCCCAGCTTCCTAAGCAGAGTCCTCCGCACCCCCTCTCCTCACTGCCATTTTCAGTGGGGTGTGACAGCATCAGGGCAGGAGTCCAGCCAGCCTCACTAACAACTCTCTCCAGGCTCAGAAGATTCCTCTGCTGATGATTCATCTCCTCTGCTGAGCATCCCTCTCTCCTTGGGGTCCTTTAAAAATTATAACCTTCCTGAGATTGGTAGCACATTAAATCTTGAGCAAATCTCTAACAACCTCTCCTGGCCTCCCTGCTTCTGAATGGTCTCCCTCCCATCCAGGCTACAAAATGCAACCAGGAGGCTCTTTCTAAAATACAAACTCAAATTACACCCTTGCGCAAACCTTCTGTTCTTCCCACTGGTTTCTCTAGAACACTGGGGCCCACCTCTGTCCTCTGCGGCCCTCCATCCCTGATACCTTTACCCGCCACATTTCAGCCACTGCCTTCTCTGCAGTCCCCACCTGCCCAGCTTTCCTGGCCTGTGCTCTGCTCCTCCCTCTGCCTCACACACCAACTCCTCTTGCCGGACTCAGGCAGCTGGCCCTCCCAAGCCATAGTTAGAGTGAGGAGAACACCCTCTGTGGCAGGCCTGTGTCCCCCACTAACCTGACCCATTGCACCCACAGCGCCTGGCACTGTAACTATTCACTGAATCTTGGGGAGGGAGGAAGGGAGGGAGGGAGGGACAATTACCATTAGTAATAAACTACTTGTTATTTTCCTTAAACATCCATGTATTCTAAACCAGAGGCATATATATATATATATATATATATATATATATATATATATATATATATATATGTTGATTTTAGAGAGAGAGTGAAAGGGAGAGAAACATTGATCGGCTGCCTCCTGCACGCCCCCTACTGGGGATCAAGCCTGCAACGCAGGCATGTGCCCTGACTGGGAATAGAACTGGTGACCTCTTGGTGCATGGGATGACACTCCATCCACTGAGCCATACTGGCCAGGGCTAAACCAGAGGCCCCTTAAAACTTTAATGTGCATACAAAACACATTGGAAAACTCACTTTCATGCTGTGCTTCCTTTAGTCAGGATGTTGTTCAGGGACTTGCTGTGGACATACATGTCTTTAAAAACACAAACATTTCCAGGGTTTTGGTACAAGCTGAGTATCAGTCTGCTTCCTTATTGCAGAGCACAATGTACATTTATTTCATAAACTCATGAATGGAGAGGCGATGGGGGTATCTGCTCAGCTGTCACACATCGTGGTCATCTGTTGAGTCCCAGGCTCACCTGTGCGCTCCTTAGAAGGCAGCCAAGTTCCTGATGCACAGTAGGAGCTCAATCACCGTTTATTGAACTGAACTGCCTGTCTGATGGCTGAGTCGGTGGAGCGGGCGTAAAGAGAAATTGTCCCCACTCCGAAAACTCCCTTTGGATTTCAGCCAAAACTCTATTTCAGCAAATACTATTAGGATTAAAGACACGCTTATTCACAGGAAAAAATAAAATAGAAAGTCACCCCCTTTTTTTTTTATTGTGTGAAAAAAAGATCCTTTGAAATCATCCTCTGCCATTTCTTATCCATCAGCATTACATTAACATGATATGTTGCTGTGGAAATGCTCCCCTTAAACACATCAAGTGGATTAATGCTGGCACTTTATCAGGTACAATTTCTGTTTCCATAAAACATCTTTAGACACATAAAAACGACTTAAATGAGAGGGAGACAATCCTTCCCTTCTCCCATCATCCAGTTGACTCTGGAAAAAGCTGACATTTCTCGAGGCTCCGGCTTTGTTCCCTCCCTCCCTGTCGCCTTGCGAAGGGGCCCACTGGCTCCCTGAGAACAGCTGCTGTCTCCTTGCGCTGTCGCAGCCTGGGGAGCACAGTGCGGGCTAAGAGGCTTCAGCCAGCTCCGACCAGACGACCAGACGGAGGAGAGGGAGGCCGCAGAGGTGGGGGTGCAGGAGCTGAGCAGGGTCAACTCCTTGCAAATTGCTTGGAAAATCTTTCTCGCTCCTGTCTTGGGGGACCGTGGAGACACAGGGCAAAAGCAAACCTGGGGTCATCATGCTGGACACCTCAGAAATGCAGCCCCGCACACCTGTCTATGCTATTATCTCCTGGAGCCCTTCCTTCCCCGCTCCCCATTCTCACTCATTCTTAGCCACTGGGGCACAAGGAACGCACTCCGCTTGTGGTTCTCAGAATGTGGTCCCTGGACCTTGCTGGAAATGCTGGCCCTGGGCTCTAAGACTCGGCAATCTGGGTGCTAACCAGCCCTTCAGGGGATTCGAGTGCACGTTCAGGCTTGTACTCGCCTTTGGGAGGAAGGTTTCTCCTTCCTCTCTCTAGCTGTCAGTGATGCCGGTCAATTCTCCCAACTCCCTTCTCTGGCTCCCAGCAGCTGAGGACGAAGCTCACATCTACAAAGGGTTGTTAAGATAAGGGAAAGAAAAGAGCATTTATTGACGCCTGCTATGGACAGACATGATCACAAACCTGTCACGTGCCTTGTTTCTTTCATCTTGGAAGCAATCCTTTCAAGTTCACGCTACGCCATTATCAGGGCTCAGTTGTGTCCCCCCAGTTCATATGTTGAAGCCCTAACCCCCAGGACCTCAGGATGTGACTGTATTTGGAGACAGGGCCTTTAGAGGGATGATTAGTTGAAATGAGGACAGTAGGTCGGGTCCTAATTCAACCTGACTGGTGTCCTTATAAGAAGAGGAGATGACTGGGCACACAGAGGGAGGACTGTGTGAGGAGAAGGCAGCATCTGCAAGCCAAGGAGAGAGACCTCGGAAGAAAGCAATCCTGCCAACACCTTGGGCTTAGACTCCTGGCCTCCAGGCTGGGAGAAGGAATTCGGTGCATAAGTCACCCGGGCTGTGTTACGTTGCTGTGCAGCCCTAGCGAACGAATACAGAAGGCAATCAAGTGCCTCTGCAGCCTCCTGACGGTACAACCATTGCAAACAAAGACGATCAACACTGCCGCACCAAACCCTCACCCAGTGCGCGGTTAGGTGTTGCAGGTGTCGCTCATTCTGTCTGCCATCATGTAGGGCCCGTCAAAAGGCCCATTTCACAGGTGAGGCACTGAGGCTCAGAGTAGTGACAGGCCCACCTGGTAAATGGTAGCGGTGGGTTTTGAAACCCAGCAGTTAGACCCCCTGACAATTCTCCGTGGGCTCCCTGCTCCGGGCCCTGTGCGGAGTGCTTCAAGTTCCTTATTTAATGTTCACAGCCGTTCAGGAGGCACCGACAGCCCCCTCGTGATCCCACTTTTCCAGGGGAGAACACTGAGCCTCGGTGCCCAGGACCAGCCACACGGCGACCTGGTTGCAGAGCTGAGCTCGGCCCAGTGTTCCTTCTCCTTCACTGAACTGCAAGGGAGCCTTCCTTTTCCCCAGCCAGGCTGTGGATCAGAAACCATTCCCCAAAGCCTTCAAGACTAAAGAGAATGCATCTTTGATGGGAGAATTTAACATGTGAGTATCAGAATAATGATTATGACACGTCACGGGCCTCTGTGTGCCCAGGATGTGCTAGGGCCTGGATTCTCTTACTTGATGTGACTTGGACACAAAATCCTGCCCCTGTTTCTCTGCAACAAGGGAGAGGAGCTGGGCTGCCGGGCAAATCCTGGCTTCCTGACTCACTAGCTAGAGGACCTTTGACAAGGTCCAGAGCCTCCATATGCCTCAGTTTCCTCCTCTGTAAAATGGGGTGATGGTGATAATAATAGCTTCTGGGGTTGTCCTGAGGAGCAACTGAGTTAATATATGTAAAATGTTTCTTGCGTCAGATGCATGGTGAAAGCTTTTGTAAGTATTTCCTGCTTTGTTCTGAGACAAGCTGGAGAATGCTTCTGGTCTCTGGTCAGACAAGTTCCCCGGAGTCTTCATTTAGCCTCGGGCTGTCGAGAACTCTTCCAGTAACTAAGGATGAGCTCTATGCAAGCCCGTGTGAACGCATTTCTAAGTGCAGGGGGGAAGGAAAGTTGAGAGAAATTGGCTTTACAACCTGTCTGGTGTATCCACGATTCTCTCTTGCCAAACCCAGACTTGGCAATTAGGAACTCGTGTTCTGTCACAATTAAACTGTGATTATCCCCCTATTCTTCCCTGTTGCTTTCCTGCCAAGCCCCTGTCATATGCTCAGTCTCATTAATGATAGTAGTAACAGTAATTAATAATGATAATGTCTGTTACCCAGGATATGTTAAAGCCATTAGCCAAAGACAGCAACAGAACCAGGTGGAGGTGTCTTTTGTGAGCATCGTGTGTCTGTGGTTATTGACAATGACTAAGGAGCTGCTCCTCCTCCCAGGAAACAGACAGGGACCGGAAGAGAAGCATCGACCCATGCACCAAGAGGTCGCCAGTTCGATTCCTGGTCAGGGCACATGCCCAGGTTGTGGGCCCGATCCCCAGTGGGGGGCATGCAGGAGGCAGCCAATCGATGTTTCTATCTCCCTCTCCCTTCCTAAAATCAATAAAGAAAAAATAAATAAATAAATAAATAAATAAATAAATAAATAAATAAATAAAAGAAACTTCAGAGCAGTATGTGGACATGCACCAGGACCCGTGTCCAAGGTCATTCGTTATCATTGCAGCACTGGGGGCCATGTAAGTGTCCAGCAATATGGAACTGAATAAAGAAATTGGGGCCCAGCCGTGCTGAGGAATGAGATGCAGCTGTAGAAAAGAATGGGGAGGACAGAATCATGCTGATAGGGAACTGAGATAAATGATCATAAAGATTGGCCAAGGCACACTTCAAATGGGTGAACTTTGTGGTGTGTGAACTATTTCTCAATAAAGTTGTTTCATACTTTCTGAAAAGGCACAGCAGCACATTGCGAGCTACCAGTTGTCTTTTTAAACGTCCACATGTATAAATACAAATCTGCGTCTCTCTCGACCATCTGGGTGCATGTACAAGAAGCTGGCAGCACTCCGAGAGGGGACTGAGGGTTAGGAACAGGAGAGGGAGTTTCTTTTCGCTGTAATCCATGTGTAAGCTTGATTTTTTAAAAACCATGTTCATGTATTTCCTACTCAATCAATGAAGACAGTATTTAGCAAAACAGAGGTAGGGAAAAGGGAGAAAGAAATATTTATTAAAGCTACCTCATGCCAGGCACTGTTCTAAGTCATCAGTCCTCGCCACACAGCCAGGAGAGATGTGGCAGTCGTGTTCCCCTTTACCGAGGGGCTGAGTACCTTCTCCCGGGCAGTGAAATCTGCTGAACGGCCCCAGCCCCTCCCCCACTGCCTTGGGTTTCTAAGATCTTGGAATTTGAGACTCTCCAGTGTAGTCCTGCAGGAGTTTTCTCAAGATAACACGCTAACGTATTTTAAAAGGTAAAAACACCTGGAGTTTTACTGACGGAAAGGGGACCCGTGGGATCTAAGTCATGTTTGCTCAGGAGACCAAGCTCCTGGTCCCCAGGGGGCTGTCCAGCCGCGTCCTGGTCCTGCAGGCGTGGGTCAGGCTGCGTCTCCCTTGAGCCCTGGGAACAATGTGGGGGGTGCGTCCGGACTGTGTAGGGGCATCTTCCTGGCAGGCCCACAAAGGAAGTTCGCTTGGGAACTGACCGCAGCGTGGAGCAGCTCACCCGTCCTTCTCCCGGGGCCATAAACCGGTGTTTAATTACAAAGCAGGTGGAAAAACTTCAGGCTCAGGGGTCAGGCTTTGCATTGTTTGTTTAACTTCTTTACAGGAGAACCACCAGATTACACGCAGATTGGCTGCTCCCCGAGCGATTCACGTTTCTTCTGCTTGAGTTGAGTTCCTGGGCTATTGAGAAAGAAGGGACTTTTTATTTTTTCTTAAAAAAGAGGAAATGCCAGGGGGCAACGCTGGCAGTAATTCTGAGAAAAAACAGGTTAACACTCAGCGACAGTGTTTAGTAATTTCTGAAGGAAAAACATGTATTGGGCCCAGATTATGAGGTTTTACCCTAATTTCTAGAACAGTCATGTAGGACCTACTATGTATCAGGTGCTTTATAGTCACTTTGTCATTTAATCTTCACACCTGTAAGGAGGTGTTAAGGAAATTATGGCTCCCAGGTGGATTTGGGATAGAGGGGCACCTCCATCAGGAGTCCTGACTCATTAGAAAGTGTCCTGGCACCTTCTTCTGACCTTCAACCTTTCTCTTATTACTCTGAGGCCCTGCTGAGACACGATTGGAATGTTTAAACAGGAGTGACTAAGGTCATGGGATGACAAAAGGAAAATAAACAGACTAAGACAAACATAGAAAATACAGCATCAGGCCCTGGCCGGTTTGGCTCAGCAGTTAGAGCGTCGGCCTGCGGACCAATGAGTCTCGGGTTCGATTCCGGTCAAGGGCACGTACCTCGGTTGCAGTTTGTCCCCGGCCCTGGTCGGGGTCGTGCAGGAGGCAACCAGTCGATGTGTCCCTCTCACATCAATGTTTCTCTCTCTCCCCCCCCCCTTTCCCTCCCACTCTATCTGAAGATAAATAGAAAAATATCCTCAGGTGAGGATTGAAAAAAAAGAAAAGAAAATATGGCTTCAGGACATAGTCTATTTGCTGGAGCTCTTAAGTCACTTCCATCTACTTTCAAGACCCCAGAAAAGGCTAACCCTAGTCTCTTCTGTTTCCCTCTTGGGTCCCCATGTATTCACTCATTTGTGCATTTATTTATTCAACAAATATTTATTAAACAGCTATGATGTGCCAGGCACTGAAAATGTAGCCTTGAACAAGTCAGATAAGTTCCTGGCCTCCTACAACTTTCACTTTGGTGGGAAGACAGGTAAATGTCTAAACACATACGTGTAATAATTTCTGATGGTGCAGGTGGCACGCAGAAAATACGGTGATGTGGTTGGTGCAAAGGAACCCGTGCAAGGCTTTATTAGCCATTTAAAGCAATGTCCTCACAAATATAATTATACCCATGTTACAGTTGAGGCTCAGACAGGCTGACTAAGCTGAAGTCATAGTGGTAAGGCTGGATTCAAACTCAATACTCTCTCTGGAGCCCTGGTTTTCTCACTATGTTCTCTGCCCAAATTGTCTTGTCAAGGATGCATTTGGACCCCTCCAGCTCTGTGAACCACAACAGGCTGGATTCGCCTGTGGTGTCTGGTTCATGTGGTGTCTTCGTCCATTTAGTGTCTTAGTATATTAACGGAATCCTATAGAGAGGTATTCAGAAATATTCTAGAGCGTTCTGCCCCCAATTCATATTCTTTTGGCATGTGAAATACTCTCATCCCATTCCAACAGCCCCCAAAGTCTTCATTGTTCCAGCATCAATTCAAAAGTCCGAAGTCTCATCTAAATATCATCTAAATTAGATATGGTGTGTCTTCAGATTCAATTTATTCTGAGGCAAGTTCCTCTCCAGGTATGAAACTGTGACATCACACATGATGTGTGCTTCCAAAATATAGAAGTGAAACAGGCGCGGACACCCACCCTTCCAAAAATGAGGAGTAGTAAGGAAGAAAGGAGTGACCGGTCCGCAACAAGTCCAAGAGCCAATGGGGCAAACAACAGGAAACCCGAGGGCTCAAGAGTAATGCCCTCTGACCTGATGCTCTGCCCTCCAGGCCCCTGGGGCAGACGTCCTGCCTTCCGGACCCACTGGGGTGGAGGTCCTGCCTCCACACCTTCCTTCCCCAGCAGGTTGGTCCCTGAAGGCTCAAAGAGGCCTTTCCCTGATCACTTGGCCAAGGGCCCTTCCCCGGCTCTGTGCCTGGGCATCCTTTGAAATCTGGGTGGAGGCAGCCAAACCCCTATAGCTCAAGCACTCTGCAGAGATAGTTTCACAGGGACACTGCCAAAGTTGTCCTGATCCCTCCCAAGGGGTAGCCAACTCAGCCTGTGTCACACGGACCCCAGGAGCCACACCTAAGGCAGCTGAGAAACACAGCACCCACTGCAGTGTGGGGAGCAGAGCCTGTGATATAAGGCAACCCCCACCCCCATCCCCTGAGTTACCTTCAGGGTCATTCTTCCATTGTTTGGACAATAACTCCGCCTTCTGTTGAGAAGGCTGATCCACACTAAACTCCTTATCAAATGGTGGGTTGGCCAAACCCTGAGTGTTCTCTGAACAATGGGACAGAATGAGGATTTTCCACATCTTCATGTTCTGCTTCCGTTTTGAAGAACACATGCATCTTTGAGTCATTGCTGTCTTCTCAAATTTGACTACAGTCAGGAGAAACCAGGCCACCTTTACTTCGAAATAGCTTCAGCTCAATATTCAATTTCATCCCTCACCAGTTCCACCTTCCACAAAACACTAGAACACGAACACAATGCAGCCAAGTTCTTTGCCACTTTATAACAAGTGTGGCCTTTCCAATAATATGTCCCTCGTGTCCATCTGAGACCGCATCAGAATGGCCTTTGGCATCTGTGTTTCTATCAACACTCTGTTCGGGATGACTCTGTTGTTCTCTAAGAAAACTGAGGCTGTCTCTAGAGCTCTCTTCCTTTCTTTCTGGCCTCTCACCAGAACTACCCTTCGTGGTTCATTCACTGAAACGTAGGCCTTTGCTACCATGCACTTCCAAACTCTTCCCGCCTCTGCCCAGCTCCAAAGCCGCTTCCACATGTTAGGTACTTGTTACAGCAGCAACCCTACTTCTTGGTACCAATTTCTGTCCTGGTCCTTTGGGCTGCTGTGACGCAACTACCATACCCTGGGTGATTCATAAACAACAGAAATTTATGTCTCACAGTTCTGGATTTTGGGAAGTCTAAGATCAAAGTGCTAGCAGATTGAGTGTCTGGTGAGAGCCTGCTTTCTGGTTCATAGAAAGGCCATCTCTTCTCTGTGTCTTTACCTGGTGGAGGGGTGGGGAGGAAGCTCTCTGGGCACTATTGTAAGGGCACTAATCCCATTCCTGAGGGCTCCACCCTCATTATTTAATCACCTGCCAAAGGCCCCACCTTCTAATACCATCGCATTGGGGATTAGGTCTCAATGTATGAATTTGGGGGAAACACACATATTTGGTTTATAGCACTGAGGTCCAGTGACATAAAGCTTCTTGATGGTGGCAACACCTTCTGGAGACTTGTACCATCCAAAGACTGAAAGACTTGCAGGGGGACTGAAAAAGTCAGAGATCATAGGTATAGTAACATGGCTTAGTCCTGAGCCTTACATATAATTCATCTTCATAAAAGTGGTAATGCTCATAC
This sequence comes from Tadarida brasiliensis, assembly GCA_030848825.1. Classification (NCBI taxonomy): domain Eukaryota; kingdom Metazoa; phylum Chordata; class Mammalia; order Chiroptera; family Molossidae; genus Tadarida; species Tadarida brasiliensis. The sequence continues at coordinate 44,359,800 of CM061274.1, forward strand.
GTTCTCAGCTCAGGTAGTCCACCTTCACCCCTCCTCCCTTCGGATAACAAAGTAACAGACTGTGCACACTGGGCCCACCAGAGGAACTCAGCGATGTACAAGAGCAGAAACTCAACCCAACCTGACTGATTAAATTTTCTCTCCTAGGAATTTGAAATGTGAGTGGAGGGAGGCACCCAAATTTCTGACGTGGCTGGAATTACGAGAGAAGGACTGAAAAGTCTTACAGCCTTCATCATTCCTGTCCTTGCTGAGACTTTGGGGTACCGCATTTTCTTTGTATCATACAAGCTAGCCCTCTTTTCTAGTTGAAGCAAGCCAGAGAGAATTTCCGTTCCTTGCAACCAAAAGAGTACTGAATAATACATATAAAGCTATACTCTAGTAGTCAAGCAAGTAGACAAAGAAATCAATATATAATTACAAAATGTGATAAAGTACCATGACAGAACAGAAGCTTGGAAAGACGAACAATGGAGACCAATTTCAGAGTAGGTGGTCAGGGAAAAGAGTATTTGGGGGCAATTATGTTTAAGTTGAAATCTTAAAGAGATGAGGAGTCAGCCATTTGAAGAGTGGAAGAAAGAATATTTCAGGCAGAGGGAAAGCGTGTGAAAATGTCCCAGAGCAGAGAGAGCTCAGCACATTCCAGAGACTTAATAGGAAATTAGTGGGGCTGGTACAAGTGGAGAGAGGTGAGATTTATTTTCTAAGTTATTCTCTTGGCTAGAGTGGTGAAAGTCTGTAGTTTTTTTCTCTTGAAAATGGTCAGAATACATCTTAACATTTAGCGGTACCATTGTGTGTGTTGCTCAATGATCTGGACCCATTTGGGAATGGGCAAGTTTATTATCCATATCACTAGATTTTAGCACCTGCCTACAGGAACCTCTGCTAGATTAAGAACCTGATTTCTTCAGGAGGAACTTGGAAGGATCATATCATAGAAGTGTGTCCTGGCTTTGGTAGATTCTTTACAGACCAGGCACATAATGGTGTGTGTGTGTGGTGGTGGGGGGGGGGGGGGAATGAGTAGATGCATGACACTGAAGAGAACCCTGCCCATTCCAGGTTAGCTCAATAACTGCAGATGTGTATCAGTTATCTGTTGCTGCGTAACAAATTACCATAAACTTAGCTGCTTAAAACGGCACCCACTTATTAGCTCACGGGTCTGTAGGTCAGAAGTTGTGCATGGTGTGGCTGGGTTCTTGCTCAGGGCATCACAGGGTGAAATCAAGGTATTGGCTGAGGCTGTGGTTCTCATGGCCCCATGGTCCTCTTCTGAGCTCACTGGTTGTTGGCAGAATCCATTTCCTTACGGCTACAGGACTAAGGTCCTAGTGGTTCCACTGTCAGCTGTTAGAACCTGCCCCTCTCCATCCACCGTTGACAGCATGGATGTCTGCTTTCATCCAGGCCCCTGGGGTGCTCTTACTGCTACCAGTTGAGAACACTCTCTGAGTTTAAAGGGTTTGTGTGATTAGGTTAGGGCCATGGGGGTAATCTCTGCAATCTTAAAGTCTACTGATTAATAACCTTATTTACATCTGCAGACTCCCTGTGCCATGTAAACTAACTTAACCACAGGAGAAACACCAGGTGATGGAGACCAGGGCTACCTGAGAACGCTGTCTGCCATAGGATGTCATTGCTGTTTCCCAGCCCCTAGCGTGTTACACAGTGACCGCCAGAAGATTCTAGCCTCTGTGAACATGCAGCTAAAAGATAATTTTCTTTCCTCTTTACCTCTCCCCACATGTATTATCCATTATATTTGTTTCCCATGACTGCTGTTACAAATGACCACAAACTCAGTGCCTAAAAACAGCACAAATTTATTTTTTCATGGCTCTAGAGGCCAGAAATCTGAACGCAAGGTGTCAACAAGGCCACGCTTCCTACAGAGGCTCTAGGGATGTTCCTAGCCTTGTCTGGTGTGACGAGCATGCCTTGGCTTGTGGCTGCATTCCTTCAACCTCTGCTCCTGTCTTCATATCACTTCACATCTCTGTGTGGGTCTCTGTCAAAACCCCTTTGCCTTTCTGTTTTAAAGACACACACATGATTGCATTTAGGGCCCACTGAATAATCCAGGGTGAGTTGCTCCTCTCAAGGTCTTTAATCACATCTTTTGCCATATAGCATAATATTCACTTGTTTTGCCTATAAGGTAATATTACAGATTCTGGGAATTAGCACATGGACATGTCTTTGGGAGACTATTTTTCAACCAATGAAACCAACTGTCACCATTCCCCATTCCCATGACCTGGGTACCAAGTATCCAATTATCAGGCGACAGGTGTTTGTGACATTTTTACCCATTGCTTACTCTGGGATGCTGAGGGTGATTTGTTCTTCTCTTTGACACACACACACATTTTTGTTTAGTATCAAATGTGATGTCTGTAGTCACTCTGCAACCGCCCAATCTTGTCAGCAATTTTGAAAACAAGTCACCTCAGGTTCCCAGACTCTCCCAACCTGGAGGCTTCGTGAACCTCCATCACGTCTCTTGTGGATTACATTTGAGTCTGGAGAGCAAACGTCTGCATGGACCATGCAAGGTCTTCATCAGGACCAGAGGGGCAGACCCTTCTGCTCTGGAGGGTTTCATTTGAAATGCAAAACCAGAGGTAGCTACAGGTCTCTCCTGACTTTTAAAATGTCATTGGATACTTTTCTGTCTAAAATATCTATTGTGGTCTAATTTAAAAGCTATTTTGTAAGAATCAAAAAGCTCTAAAATTCAAATGATGCATGCAGATTACTTTTCAACTCATTTTATGATATGTGACTTGTAAGTAGTCTTAAAATGTGATGAGTCCTAGTTAAAATTGGGACCTGATTATTCTTACCTATTCCCTGGAGAGTCTCTATATGAAGAACTGTAAGAATAATGAGCGAAATGAGTCCACATTGATTGATCATCATATTCTACAAAAGCACCCAACTCCCTTGGTAAAAGTGATCTCTGCCAAGAATTCTGGAAGGTTGGGGCATTCCACGAAATCAGGGCTGGGGTCTTTAGAAAGAGTGTTCTCTGTCAATACCTGCTGCCTTTTAGGACACCTGACAGTATCATTTTCAATGCTCAAGATATATTTTTATTATAGACTGTAAAGTATTATTTGGGAAACATACAAAAAGAGTGTACATAATGTATATATATATAGGTTTAAGATTAATAATAAAATGAACATAAAGCATGTTTTCAAAGAAAATAGCAGTAAGTGTAGAAAGGCTCAATATGAAATATTTGACATTCTGTTGTGGAAATGCCAACACACAAATTATCCTTGTTCATTTCTTAGTGCTTTGGCTCTATATTTCCCCGTATAATGCTGTGCAAACATTTTATCAGAAGTGGTGGAGGAGAGAGAACCCATTGTTAACCACACCCGATAAAGTGATTTGATTGCTGACAGAACAGTCTTTGCAGCTGGATGGTTATGTTTTCTGTATTCAGCAAGGGGCAAGAATAACATATGGAACATGGTTATAAAGAAGCAAAGTGGAAGTTAAAGAGGCGATATGCCATAATATTTTCACCTCTCTGATTTCTTCCATTTGAAAAGCCCATTATAAAAATATTACAGCGGCACAGCCCACTGATAATCTGTGCCTTTAACACAGTCCACGAGGCGCTGGGATCGGATGGGTCTGGAGTGGGTGATCGCACAGGGAGGCCACAGACAGGGTTTGGCCCCACTATAAGTCAGCTCCTGGTGCCCCTGTGCTTAACACCCCAGGCAGTGTGTGGGAGTGGCCAGGGGCGCCTCTGGAGCCCAGACAACCTGGGTCTGAAGCCTGGCTTTCTGCCACCGATGACTGTGAATGTGGGCGAGTTCTCATGCCTTCTTGCACCTCAGTGTCTTCGTCTGTACTGAAGGGAGGATAATGATGTGGACCTACCTTTGTTGTGAGGATAAAATGAGTTGACATATGCAAAGACCCTAAAAGAGTGCCTGAGCCATCATAAATGCTAGTTCCCTGGATTACTATTGCTATAGAATCCCAACGCCTTAACCGTGGCCCAGCTGGCCTCCCTGATGTCATCTCTCTTCTCACTCCATTCCTTCATCCATTCATCCTGGTGCCTAGAAGTCCTTCCTTTTTTACATCAAACTTGCCACCTTTGTCTGTGTGCCCTCAGCCTGCAGCACTCCGCCCTGCGGCCAGTGCCCCGGCTCCGCATCACCCCGTGTTATCTCCTGCGTTGCATGTATCACTATTTGAACTTATTGCATTTATTTGCGTACTTGTTAATGGTCTGTTCCACTGGTAGGATGGCCAGCTTGTCCCAGTGTGCCCAGGACTTTCCCACTTGTAGCCTGGAAGTCCTGGGAAGCTGTATGAGGACAGGGACTCTGCCTTCTTCAACCTCCGCCCCCGGTGCCAGCACAGTGCCCCGCACACAGCAGCCGCTCGGTACATATTTGCGGAATAAATGAATGAATAACAAAGCAACTGGTTGAAAAGGAGGCAGAGCAGGGGAGCGTCACTGCGAAGCCACAGTCGTGACGCTTGATGAAAGAGAGGCCTGGGAACCCTGCTTTCATCATCTGGAACACATACCAACAACGTCAAGTCAGTCCTGCCGATGAGTTAACGCCGAAGACCCACCACCTGTTTCCTGACATCCTCCCTGATGTTTATGTTCCTGTCTCCATAGTGACCGAGACGCCTCAGAGGCCAGCAGCTGCTTTGCATCCCAAGATCAACACACACAAGTGTCTGGAGACCCCTGGTGATCAAGGCCAGGTGGAAGTTCTGGAAGCTGACATGATCGCACATGTCATTTCCTCATGGACCGACTGCCTGGAGCCGGTGTGTCACAGAATCACACTTAGCTTGTCAGGGCTCTGAGCTCGCCCTCAGCCTGCAAACTGGGGGCACAGAGAGGACTTACAGAGAATTATTCAAACAAGAGCAAGAGAGGTTGGAAGGAACTGTCATGAAGGGAAGAAAATAGGAAACCAGATATTTGGGAATGCAGGGGGAGAGGTCGTAAGACTAGATTTCACTTTCCCCATGATAATAAAGAAGGCCTCGTATTTGGCTGTCTGGTTAAGGAAATATATACACAGAGAGATGCAAAGGAAGCCTGGAATTCATCCTGTACCTAGGGAAACTATGCTAGAATGAGCCTACGGTAGGATGATCTGGTGAACACTTTAATAGGCTAGAATGAGTGTCTCTCTTGGGTGACTGTGGAATTTGTTCTTCATCTTCTCCATTTATTAAGTGGGAATGGTTCTTTCTACCCTGACTTTCCTCATGAAGATGTTACATTATTATGTGATAATCAGCCTGATCCTGTGGGTTGAATGGAGTAAACTGCTCCCTCTCGGGGGATGTGTTAGGTGGGTTGGGTCATTCCAGTTGAGTGAATAAATCCATTTCGGTTGACAGGCTGATTTCCTGCTGCTCCACAAGTTTTTGCAACAGGGAGAATTTACTTTCTCTTTATCAACAGAAACAGCTGGAGCTCAGAACGACTTGAGGTCTTCCAGAGAAACAGCCTAAGGAATCATGATTGTGACTTCACATCGGTACACTTAAGATTCACCCTCTAATCTATCAGAGTGAACTATGTCACAATCTAGCCTTCTGAACACGAGGGGATGGGGCAGGCGTTGGACTGTGTGCTGTGGGATGGAGATCCCACCAGCCTCTGGGGTCCAGGTGGGGACACAAACCAAAGTCTGGGTCCTCCTCCAAGCAAGTGCTTCTGAGGCTCCAACTCCTTGCGTAACACTAAGATCTGACTTCTCTTTCCTCTCCCTATAAACCCTATATTTTGGGTCTCTCTCTCTCTCTCTCTCTCTCTCTCTCTCTCTCTCTCTCTCTCTCTCTCTCCAGCTTTGCTCATCCTGGTACCTGGACTTCCCTGACCTCCCAAAGGCCATTACTGAAGCCCTTCATGACCCAGCTCAAATGCTGCTCCCTCCACAAGACCTCCCCAGGCCTTTCCCACCAAGGAGCACCTCTCCATATCCCCTCCCCCAGGAATCTCTGTTATCATGCAGGACCTTTACGGTCTCTTCTCACATTATAGCAATTTATAGATCTCTCCCTCTAAACAGCAAACTTCCCGAAGCTAGGCCCTGTGCATTATTGATTATCGTATTCCCCTGGAGCCTAGCACAGTGTGGTGCTGTAGGGGCTCCAGAATTATTCTTTGTATTGAAGGTAAGTGGGAGAGAGTCTGCAATTTACAAGCAACGTGTGAGTGGGAGCCTGGGTCCGTGGGAAGCTGAGTAGCGGCACTGTCGGCAGGGAGGGCAGGGATATCAGTGGTTAGGTCAACTTTGGTCCTCAGATGAGTGGTCTGTGGTTTACGTCAAAACTGTTCTGCACTGATGACCACATTATGCACATTTGGTTTTCACGGTGTCATTTATCTGGAGGTGCAGAATTTTAGCTGGCCAGTGTTTGTTTCGGGAATTCACCTTTGCACCAAGCCATGCGTAGGAGAGCTTGGTGCCCGAGTCCAGAGGGGCGCTCAGGTTCTCTGTGTCAGTGAAAAGGGAAGCAGCAGTGGAAGTAAACAAAGAGCCGAGGAACTTGTTTGATCCTGAGAAATCGCACGGAGGAAAAGTCTGTCTCCATGGAAAAACTGACATCCTTCTCCAGCCAGCTGTGTGAGTGGAGGCGAGATGGAGAAATTGGTAATAATTTGCAAGGTTTGCCCAGAGGATGGAGTTGTGTTATTTTTCCTACAACGATCTGTGCTGCTGGCTGACAGCATGGAATTTCTTCCTGGATTGAGTTGGCAATTATTCACGAAAATATTCAGTTAGACTGTGCAAAGCCAAAAACGGTGGCTGGTCTGAATCTGCTGAAGAGAGAGGCGAAGGTGGAGGTGGACCGAGTTCCCCAATCACCGCAGTTCTGTGCTCTCACCTCTGCAGAGTTCGATCTCTTCTCTCGGATTTCATCCAGCGCTCTGGCTTCACCAGTCACTTGCTAGTTGGCTTGACCTCTTGACAAACTGTCCTTGGATGGTCCCTTCCTGGGCTGGGCTGCAGGCCTGCTCTCCCCGCCCCCACAGCGCCTTTCCATTGCAGGCACCTCAGAGACAGATGGTGCAGTAACCCAGGAAACGCTTCTTGGATCCAGCAAAAGGGATGCTCTCTGTGGTACCACAGATCTGCTGAAACCAAGAGAGCCAGGGCCTCCCCGGTACACCCTCAGTTTTAGAGTGGTTGACTAATAAAGCCAACGAGACTTTCCCCAACCACTGGCAAGCCTGCCCTTCTCTAGCTTTTCAGACAGCTCTGTCTCTGACTCAGTCCCTCTAAGAAAGACCACTTCAGGAACTTAAAAGCTTGCCCTATAAATGTACTTTGCCTGACAGAGCGTGGAGGACACGCCTTCTTGTTTTCCTCTCTCTTACTCTCTAGTTCAGGCCCACTTTCACACACGGGTGCTTTCTGCATAGTGGGACTCCCGTGGACCTGCCAGAATAGGGTTTCCGGGTAAAATAGATGCCCACTTAAATGGGTAATTTAAATAAATGAGTTTTTTAGTATAGGTATTTCCCAAATATTGCATGGGACATAGCTATACTAAAAAAAAATTATTTGATGTTTACCTGAAATTTAAATTTGTCTGCATCTTTTGTTTTTATTTGCTAAATCTGGCAACCCTAGCCAGGCAAACCCTGGGCCTTTTCATTACTCCCAACCATTAGCTACCTATATATCTCAACGCCAGGCATTTTTATGGCGTGGTGTATCAGTTAGCTAATGCCACAAAAACGCTGCACAATCAACAGCTCAAAAGTCGGTGGCTCAAAAGAGTCGTGTATTCTTGTGAATTCGTGGGTCAGCTAGGAGCCAGCCAGTCCAGGCGGACTCAGCCAGGGCGTCCCTGCTCTGTGTGTCCTCGTCTTGAGACATGCGGGCTGGCCTGGCAGGTCCTGGCCACAGTGATGGCAAAGGTGTGAGAGCAGGGCCAGTGCACAAGCGTCCTTGAAGCCTTTGGCCACATCACACACATTACATCCCATCAGCCAAAGCGGCCATGGTCAAGTGCAGTGTCAGACCATGGAAATGGAAAGGGTATGGGTGCAAGGAGGGGAGGCGGATTAGTACAAATAATCTCTCATGCTGAGAAAAGGCACAGCCAAAAGCGAGGTAAGCCTAGGGTCTGACCCCACTTTGCTACCTACCAGCTATGAGACCTTGGAGAAGTCTCTATGAACCCCTGTGTCCTTATCCATAAAAAAGGGCTGTGGCAAAGGTTAGGGAATTTGGTTAAGTGATCACTAAATGGTAGCTACCATTCAGGTCAAAAACAGATTGAATTTGGGGAGGCCATGGCATTCAGTTTCCAGCCCCTAACCCTAAACTTCTGATCTGCTCCAGATTTCCATAAAGATGCGGGCAACAGGCTACACTGAGGAACGCGGGGAAGGGGACACTGTGCAGTGGGCGAAGCACCGCCCTGTCCTGTGCCCGTCGTCTCTGCCTCTGAGCCCTGCAGGCCCCTCTGCGTTATGGCAGGTACCGTAGACGGGCTCATCCCAAACCACGAGCTGTACGCTGTCTGCTGCAAAGGCCTGGCTGAGTGTCTTCGGTCTAATCCGCTTCTGAAATCAGTGTTCTTTCCTTCTCTAGAAAGGAAAGTCTACAGGGTCTGAAGCTGCCTTTTCTAAGCGTTCTGGCTCTGAGTTCAACTGTAGACATCTGGTTAAGTTCTACTGCCTTGGAAAAGTTACTTAATGCTTCTGCACAATAAACATAGTACTAGAAGCTGCCTTCTGGCCTGGCTGTTTGAAGATTAAATGAATTAATACATGTACAGACCTGTTTAGAATAGGGTTTGTCACATCGTATGGACTCTATGAATGTTGTGGGGTGGGGAGACGTTGTGTAGTTTTTGTTGTAATTTTCGTTATCATTAGTACATCCTGGTCTTGTTTCATAGTTGTGATGTCCTAGCTTTTCTCTCTGAAGACAGTTTCTTTTTTTGTTTGCTTGTTTCTTTCTGCTTCTGCCTATTCTGTTTTCTCTGAATTCCTTTGTGTTTTAGTATTATTATTATTATTAATTGATTTTAGAGAGAGGAAGGGAGAGAGAGAAACGTCGATTTGTTGTTCCGCTTATTTATGCATTCATTGGTTGGTTCTTGTGTGTGCCCTGAGCAGGGATGGAACCCACAGCCTTGGTGTATCAGGAGGATGCTCTAAGCAACTGCTACCTGACCAGGGTCTGAATTCCTTTGTTTCTCTCTGTTTTGGTCTCTTTTTCATGTTAGAGCTTTCCTGGTGATCTTTGCCTCCGTGTTCACATTGAAGAGTGAGATCCTAAAGAGATGAGGGAAGTTTAGTAGCCTTGAAGATGGCACCAGCCATTCTCACCTCCTGGTATTTGCACCTCCTGTGTAGTTCCCTCCTGTATTGATGAGAACAGCCTCTGTCCCCGATACAATGTTGCAGAAATGATGGAGTGTGACTTCCAAGGCTGGATCACAAAAGATACTGCAGCTTCCACCTTGCTGTCTGGGACCACCTGCTCTGGGGAAGCCGGCTGCCATGCTGTGAGGACACTCAAGCAGCCCTGTGGACAAGTCCACGTGGTGAAGAACTGAGGCTTCTTGCCGACAAACACTAACTTGCCGGGTGTGAGAGTGAGCCATTTGGAGGTGGATCCTCCGGCCCCAGTCCAGCCTTGAGAGCACTGCAGCTCCATCCAGCATCTTGACTTCAACCTCATGACTGCAGCGCTAAGCCAGAACCACCCAGCTAACCCATTCCAGAATGCCTGACCTACAAACACTGTGAGGTAATAAGTGTGTGTTCTCGTTTTGGGTCACTATGTCATGAGTTCATTTACAATGCAGCACTAGACAACTAATACAGGAAGGGTAGCTGGCTGGTGGGGCTGGAAATAGGAATCTGGATGTCTAACTACTCATCAATGAAACTTTCAATCAATGCTGGGTTTAGCCCCACCCTGCATACCCCAATGTTTAGAGGTATTTGTTCCTCCGAATCTTGAGACTTTCTAGAGTTCTGACAAGCAAATATGCCGGCAATGTGTTGGAAGTGGGTTTCAATTCCTCTGTTCTGCAAAGGCACTTATCATTTTTCCATCTGCTTTCACTTTTGCAAAGTTTTGTTGACCTTGCTCATAGGCTGCCAACTCCTCTCTTGTTTTCTTTGTCTGTGTGGGTTTATATCATTGGTTTTAACTTACTGTAATTTTGCAGGATGTGAGGAGAAGGAAGAGTTAAGGTGTGTGTTCAATCTGCCACATTTACTCAGAAGTCAGAGCTGATCTTTCACCATTTGGAAAACCTCCTTGGCTCCTGGAGACCACAGGAATGGCCACTTCAGTTTTAGAAGGTTGGGGGTGTGTGGGCAAACAGAGCTGGACAAGTGTTTGGGGTATGGCCTCGGTGCTGCAGTGCAGGTGGTGGCTTGGGGAAGGGAGAGGAGGAGGAGTCTAGCCCAGCCTTTGAGGAGAAGTCATGTAAGAAGGCTGAAAGGAGAGGTCTATGCAGATGCTAAGAACAAAGACCATATAATCAAAAATGGATTGAAACTCGACGTGTAGGAAGGGCATGTGGAATGAGGATATGCGTGTGATAAAATTCAGATCAAGTCCATCCTTAGGTTACCTGCTATTAATGACAGACCCATGACTTCAAACAGCAACATCCTTTACTTCTACAGAAGATGAGGAAGAAAAGCCAACTATATATAAGACATTTTCAGCATACGATATTGAGAAGGAGTCATGAAAGGAAACACCCTTGCCTTGTTTATGATCTTAGCAGGAAAGCTTCTAGTTTCTCACCATTAAGTATGATGTTGGCTGTAGGTTTTTTGTAGATATTCTTGATCAAGTTGAGGAAGTTCCCCTCTATTCCTCGTTTGCTGAGTTTTTATCATGAGTGGGTATTGGGATTTTCCAGCTATCTTTCTGTTATTGATTTCTAGCTTAATTCCACTGTGGTCTGAAATCATATATTGTATGATTCCCATTTTTAAAATTTGTTAAGGTGTGTTGTATACCCCGGGGTGTGGTCTATTTTGGTGTATGTTCCATCTGAGCTTAAGAAGAATGTGCATTCTACTGTTGTTGGATGAATAATCTATAGGTGTCAATTATATGAAGTTAATTTATGATACTATTGAGTTCAGATGTTTTGGATTTTTACAAAGAGAATATATTCATATATAGCATGTATTATTTCTGTAAAATAACAATGCAACAAAACAAAAACAATGAATTAATTTTTTTAAAGCTATATTGGGCCAGGGCAGAGGAGTTCGTGGGGAGCAACCCTGCAATAATTGCCAAGGGCTCATCCACTCACTCTGCCAGCCTTGCCAGTCCAGATGACATTATGGCAGCCATGGCAACCCAAGGTCTTGGACCCACTGCGATGAACACAGTCAGTGGAGGGGAAGCACCAACGGATGGGCTTGGGCTAGAAAGAGGATGGTGTGTCCATGAATCCCTCCCAAATGTGAGCACAAATTGTTGATGATAGATGATTGAAATCCAGCCAAGCCTGTTCAACTATAATTATAATAAAAGGCATGAAGTTTATGTTCCGGCTCTAGGCTTGTTTATTGATGAAGCAATTGAAGGCTTACATCATATTTGCCTTGTGTTTTCAGCTGGGCACTAAGCATGCCAGCCAACAGAACCAATGGTAAAAAAAGACATCACAGATGTAATTACATTTTCAGTCTTCTACTTCTTTGGGCTATTTAACTTGTTACACCACTCCTTTCCTAATGGAGATGGACTATTAAAAAAACTCCTCAAATTCAAGAGGAAACCATATTGACCAAAAAATGTCTAGTAAATGAATTTGGAGAGTAGAATGTAAATAACCTAGTATTGCTGCAAGTGGTTCTATACAGCATTCTCTCAAAAGTACCCTCATTTGTCCCTTTCTTTATAGCTCATCCTCCAAATAAAAGAAGTCCACTTGGAAGGAAGGGCTGAGTGACGTATTAAATTGGAGAATAAGGTGCTGGAGAACTCTGTGGCACTATTTTCCAGTTGTTAATATGTTCATCTGCTTTTATCAAGGTATTCAAAATTAGTTTCTGCATATCAACCACAGAGATACTTGATTTTATAAGCTTGATTTCATAAATATAGCAAGTGTGAGAGGTTAACTTTATTTTTTATTGATTAATTAGCTTTTTATTACAGATGTCCCTCCTTTTCCCCCCATTGACACCCTCCTCCCTGCTCCCGTCACCCTGCCTTCACTGCACTGTTGTCTGTGTCCATTGGTTATGCATACATGCATATAAGTTCTTTGGCTTATCTCTTCCTGCCTCCTCTACCCCCTTCCTTTTGAGGTTTGTCAATCTACTTCCATGTCTCTGAATCTATTTTTTTCATCGGCTTGTTTTGTTCATTATAATCCACAAATAGTGAGATTATGTGATACTTGTCTTTCTCTGATTGGCTTAGTTCGCTTAGCATAACACTCTCCAGGTCCCTCCATGTCATGTCAAAGGGTAAGAGATCTTTCTTTCTTACAGCTGCATAGTATTCCATGGTATATATGTACCACAGCTTTTTCATCCACTCATCTACTGCTGGACACTTGGGCTATTTCCAGATCTTAGCTATTATAAATAGTGCTGCTATGAATATAGGAGTGCATATATTTTTTCTGATTGGTGTTTCGGGCTTCTTAGGATATATTTCTAGAAGTGGAAACACTGAGTAAAATGGCAGTTTCACATTTAATTTTTTGAAGAAACACCATATTGTTTTCCATAGTGGCTGCACCAGTCTGCATTCCCACCAGCAGTGTACTAGAGTCCCTTTTTCTCCACACCCTCGCCAGTACTTGTTGTTTGATGATTTGTTGATGGCAGCTATTCTGGCAAGTGAGAGGTGATACCTCATAGTCGTTTCAATTTGCATCTCTCTGATGATTAGTGACACTGAGCACTTTCTCATTTGGCTCTTGACCATTTGAATGTCTTGTTTGGAGAAGTATTTATTCAGGTATTCTGCCCATTTTAATTGGATTTTGGTCTTCCTTTTGTTGAGTTGTATGAGTACTCTATATATTTTAGAAATTAACCCCTTATCTGATGTATCATTGACAAATATGTTCTTCCATACAGTGGGTTCCCTTTTCATTTTGATGCTGGTTTCTTTTGCTCTGCAGAAGCTTTTTAGTTTGATGTAGTACCATTTATTAATTTTTCCTTTGTTTCTCTTGCCCTAGGTGATGTATCAGTGAAAATTCTGTTACATGTTTTGTCTGAGATTTTGCTGCCTGTATTTTCTTCTAGAATTTTTATGGTTTCATGAACTACATTTAAGTCTTTTATCCATTTTGAGTTTATTCTTGTGTATGCTATAAGTTGGTGGTCTAATTTCATTTTTTTTTTTTTTTGCATGTAGCTGTCCAATTTTACCAACACTATTTATTGAAGAGACTGTCTTTACTCCATTGTATGCTCTTACCTCCTTTGTCAAATATTAATTCTGCATACTGTCTTGGGTCGATATCTGGGTTCTCTGCTCTAGTCCATTGATCTATATGCCTGTTCTTGTGCCAGTACCAGGCTGTTTTGATTACTGTGGCTTTGTAGTATAACCTGATATCCAGAATTGTGATCCTTCCAACTTTGTTCTTCTTTTTCAAGATTGCTGTGGCTATATGAGGTCTTTTTTGGTTCCATATAAACTTTTGGAATATTAGGTGCGTTAGCACAGTAGGTAGCATGTCAGTCTCATAAACTTTTGGAATATTCGTTCTAGATCTCTGAAATATGCCATTGGTATTTTAATAGGGATTGCATTGAATCTGTAGATTGCTTTGGGTAGTATGGACATTTTAATGATATTGATTCTTCCAATCCGTGAACATGGTATATGCTTCTACTTTTTTATATCTTCCTCTATTTCTTTTTTCAGTGAACTGTAGTTTTCTGAGAACAGGTCTTTTACTTCTTTGGTTAAGTTTATTCCTTGGTATCTTAATTTTTTTGTTGTAATAGTAAATAGGATTGTTTTTTTAGTTTCTCTTTTTGTGTGTTCATTATTGATATATAAAAATGCCAGTGATTTCTGGATGTTGATTTTGTATCCTGCTACTTTGCTGAATTCATTTATTAAAACTAGTAGGTTTTTGGTGGAGTCTTTAGGGTTTTCTATGTACAAAATCATGTCATCTGCAAATAATGACAGTTTCACTTCCTCCCTTCAAATTTGGATATCTTTTATTTTTCCTTCTTATCTGATTGCTGTGGCTAAGACTTCCAGTACTATGTTGAATAACAGTGGCGAAAGCTACTAGCCAGTGTGGCTCAGTGGATTGAATGTCGTCCCATGGACTGAGAGGTCCCAGTTCGATTCCTGATCAGGGCACATGCCTGGGATGTGAGTTTGATCCCCAGTAGGGGGTGTGCAGGAGGCAGCCGATCAATGTTTTTCTCACATTGATGTTTCTATCTCTTTCTTCCTTCCTCCCTCTCTAAAAAAAATCAATAAAAACATATTTAAAAAGAAAAAAAGTTTTCCCTGGCCAGTTTGGCTGAGTGTTTAGAGCGTCAGCCTTCAAACCAAAGAGTCACAGGTTCAATTCTAGTCAGTGGCACGTATCCCAGTTGTGGTTCAGTCTCCAACCCTGGTCAGGGTCATGCAGGAGGCAATCAATTGATGTTATCTCTCTCACATTGATATCTCTTTCCCTCTCTCTCTCTCTCTCTCTCTCTCTCTCTCTCTCTCTCTCTCTCTCCCTCCCTCCCTCCCTCTCTCCCTCCCTCCCTCCCTCCTACTCTATCTGAAGATAAATGGAAAAATATCCTCGGGTGAGGATTAAAAAAAAAAAGGAGTAATGAAAGCAGATATCCCTGTCTTGTTCCTGTTCTTAAGGGAAATGCTTTTAGTTTTTGCCCATTGAGTATGATGTTGGCTGTAGGTTTGTCATATATGGCCTGTATTATGTTGAGGTATGATCTTTCTATTCCCCCTTTGCTGAGAGTTTTTGTCAAAAATGGGTGCTGGATTTTGTCAAATGCTTTTTCAGCATCTATTGATATGATCATATGATTTTAATCTTTTATTTTGTTTATGTAGTGTATCACATTTATTGATTTGTGAATATTGTACCAGCCTTGCATCCCTGGGATAAATCCTACTTGGTCGTAGTGTATAATTTTTTTAATATATTGCTGGATCCAATTTGCTAATATTTTGTTGAGGATTTTGGCATCTGTGTTCATCAGGGATATTGGTCTATAATTTTCTTTCTTTGTAGTGTCTTTATCTGGTTTTGGAATTAGGATTATGCTGGTCTCATAAAAAGAGCCTGGAAGTCTTCCTTCCTCTTGAATTTTTTGGAATAAGTTCAGAAGAGTAGTTGTTAGTTCTTCTCTGAATGTTTGGTAAAACTCCCCTGTGAAGCCGTCCAGACCAAGGCTTTTGTTTGCTGGGAGTTTATTGATTACTGCTTCTATTTTCTTAGTTGTTAATGGTCTGTTCAGGTTTTCTGACTCTTCCCAGTTGAATTTTGGAAGACTGTATGATTCTAAGAATTTGTCCATTTCACCTAGGCTGTCCAATTTGTTAGCATATAATTGTTCATAGTATTTTCTTCTAATACTTTGTATTTCTGTGGTGCCAGCTGTTGCTTCACATCTTTCGTTTCTGATTTTATTAATTTGGGTCCTCTCTCTTTGTTTCTTGATGAGTCTGGCTAAAGGTTGATCAATCTTGTTTATCTTTTCAAAGAAGCAGCTCTGGGTTTCATTGATCTTTTTTATTTTTATTTTTTTTTTTTAGTCTCTGTCATTTATTTCCCCTCTGATCTATATTATTTCCTTCCTTCTCCTAACTCTGGGTTTTTCTTTTTATTCTCTTTCTTATTCTTTAAGTTGTAGGGTTAGATAGTTTATTAGAAATTTTTCTTGTTTCTTGAGGTAGGCCTGTATTGCTATGAACTTCTGAGAGGTTAACTTTAAACAAACAAGTGGAACAGGGGGCAAGGGCATGGGCATATATGTTCACATACATATCTAAAGAATCATGATAAAACGTCCATTGCTTTACTCAGAGGTACTTAGAAGTATAGTGAATTGCACAGTATGTGTTTATTATTATTATTATTATTATTATTTTATTTATTTATTTTTTGTTACAGATGTTTCTCCTTTTTCCCCCATTGACACCCTCCTCCCATCCCCCACCCCCAGCATTATTGTCTATGTCCATGGTTACACATACATGCATATAAGTTCTATGGTTTATCTCTTCCTTCCCCCCACTGTCCCCCTTTTCTGAGGTTTGTCCGTCTGTACCCTACTTCTATGTCTCTGGGTCTATTTTGTTCATCAGCTTGTTTTGTTCATTATATTCCACAAATAAGTGAGATCATGTGATATTTGTCTTTCTCTGATTGGTTTGTTTCGCTTAGGATAATACCCTCCAGGTCCCTCCATGTCATTTCAAAGGATAAGAGATCTTTCTTACAGCTGCATAGTGTTCCATTGTGTATATGTACCACAGCTTTTTTATCCACTCATCTATTGATGGACACTTTGGCTGTTTCCAGATCTTAGCAATTGTAAATAGTGCTGCTATGAACATAGGGGTACATATATTCTTTCTGATTTGTGTTTCAGGCTTCTTAGGATATATTCCTAGAAGTGGGATCACTGGGTCAAATGGCAATTCAATTTTTAATTTTTTGAGGTAACACCATATTGTTTTCCATAGTGACCGCACCAGTCTGCATTCCCACCAGCAGTGTACTAGAGTCCCCTTTTCTCCACACCCTGCACAGTATGTCTTGATAATTACTTTTTAAAGTTAGAATAATCTAGAATACTCTAAAGCCTTTTAGCGCAACATTAGACTGACTTGTGAGGGAAAGAATGAGTTCATGTAAGCATGTGTGTGTCTTTTGGGGAAATATGTTGGTTTACTGTGGAGACAATGCTATCATTGGTAAGGACAAAGCTATAAAAAGGTTCCATTTACATACCTATTTATAATAAACTCACGGTTCATGGAGAACAAAAAGTTTCATAAATCAGTTACTATGCTCACATGTTACATACAAATGACAGTATTTGAAGGAATGATGATTTTTATTGTAGTTGTCTGATACTTCTTAATGAATAAATTTCCCTAAACATTTGTAAATCTTAGAACTTTCAACTCTATATTCAAAAGCAATTTTTTTTTTACTACTTCTGTGAAATATTTGATTGTTTTAGGAGAAGAGTTCAAACTTATATGGAATTATTCTGGAGAAGATCAACTTTTTTTTTTTTTTAAGTTTGATATAAAAATTAGTTGTTTTGTGAACCTGCATATAAGTTAGATAATATACTTTCCCTTTGCAAATGCTTTCCAAAGCCTATGGAAAATAGCTTGCATAACGTCTCCTTCTAACAAGCCACTTATTTATAGCCTTTCCAAACACGTGTTTGCTTGGATCTTAAAAGTAACTGGTTAGCTTTTATGCCTCCTCTCATAACTGTGGCCAAGTGCCTACATGTGGCTGCCAAAGGCCAGAGGGTCATTTCAGACATTCCTCAGAGTCTCTACATGTATCTAGATCTACACAGAAAAGTTACCAGATTCCAATTTTTTTCATCTTCGTGCCATAATGCTTCTTTTGGGTGCAGCATTGTTTTTTCTGGTGTCCTCTTATAAGTGCAAATATGACTGAGAGGGCATTTAAACAGATTGCTGGCCTATCAGCTTGCTTTCCTCACTGACTTCCAGGATGAAGGGCAGATAGACTGCACCAGGGATAACTGTCAATGAAAAAAGTAGCGGGTAACTTTGGTTTATGTATCAGTTAGGATGAGATTGAGGTGCATGAAACAGAAACATCAAAGATAAGAATGGCTTAAACGTGATGGAAGCCAATTTCTTCCTTCTATAAAGAAAGCCCAGTGGCAGGCATTCAGGAGGTGTGCTCTAGACTTCATCTGTATTTCTGGGGCTCCATCCTAGAGGAGGGCTTCCATTCTCAAGGTTGCCTCCTGGGCTGAGACAGGCTGCTGGAACAGCAAGCCAGAAGAGAACTAACCGCAAAAAGAAGCTCCACCCAGCTGAGTCAGCCCCGTTTAGACACCACCCCCCTTCCTGGAAGTCCCACAGGATTTTTATCTTACTGTCCAGAAGCTAGTCACATCTAGCTGCAAGGGAGGCTGGGAAATCATATTTTTATTCTTGATCACAATGTATCCAGCTAAAAATAGGGGCAAGTTCAGAGGGGAGTGGGTTTGGGACACTGAGTGACAAAGCTGAAAAAGTACAAATTGGCAGTTACAAAATAGTCACAGGGGTATGAAGGATAGCATAGGGAATGTAGTCAGTAATATTGTAATAACTGTGTATGGTGTCAGGTGGTACTGGAAACATCAGGGGAGCACATTGTAAAGTATACGATTGTCTAACCATGATGTTGTACATCTGAAACTAATACAAAATAATATGGAGTGTGGTGTAATTGACAAATAAATATTGTGTACATTTAAGGTATGCAAAAAATATACATTCAATGTAAACAGTAATTGAAAAAGAAAAATTAAAAATAGTTTGTTCACTTGACATAATAGGAAACAGGTTAGGAGTCATGTTCCCCTGTAGAGGTGGAGTTAGACTACATGGTCCTCTTTGCCAGTTATTTGTATGTACATATGAGATAGGATCCCGTTTGTAGAGTGGAATAAAAATATATCTCATAAATCTGTAAGTAAAGCCTTATGGAATAATATAACTCATGTTTATTCAGGCTTGTTCCATTTTCAAAAGATTAAAAAATAGGGGCAAGTAAAGAGGAAGTAAGGACTAAGTAGAGAAGAAATATTGCAGGAGGCAACTAGCCATCTCTGCATTTGGCAAGACATGAAGGTCATGACTGGCCTTGGAACAATGTCTGTGCTGCAGTTGTTCTAGGATCTCAAGAGAATACCTGCTTTATCTAGACGTCCCTGCTTTGCTTAGACTTTTCCTGGGTGGGGGACCATCCTAAGGAATGGATGTAGCCTAGTCCTGGAGTAGCCTAGTCCTGCCAAGTGTATTTATTTGTCCAGAGACCTCAGGCCCAAATGCACAAAGATTCACTGAGCACGCTCCGTGTGGCCACACTGATGCAGTCATAACCCAGGTGGCGGCCAGGTGGTCCGATGCCCTTCCCTCAGTGGCTTGTAACCTGGGAAGGCAGCTTAGAACAGTGCTTCTGAAACTGCTTTTACCCCGATCCATTGCAGACCGATACGTGCTCCTACTATCATGATTACAGGAGTTCAGCGATACCCAACCTCGTCTATTTCCCGTTCAGGAAGACAAGTCCTCCCATCACACACTTGACTGTCACAACAATGTCAGCTTGCTGTGAGAGTGTTCCCCATGCCTGTTCTCAATTTCAGGGGTCAGGAGAGAGATCATCCTGCTAATACAGCCAAGCCCATGAAGGTAAACTCCTTAAAATTTTCTAATAGTTCATTTGTATTTCAAAGACAAATGTTTGAAACTTGCGGATACTGGATGGAGTGTGAAATAATTTGCTATTTACTGATAAGTTTGGTATGCAAAACATATGTTATGTCATAACATACTGATATGTTTTTATTATAATGCTATCGGTGGCAAAGATATTAGGGAAGGCACTGTGCACAGTTAGTGATAAGAAAGATATCACTATTTCACAACATTTGAACTGAGTTATAATTTACATACTAAAATGTAGAGCCTTCAAATGTATATTTTGGTGAGTTTTCACAAAGGCCTACACTTGAGTAGCTACCTCCTTAATCAAGATACAGAGCACGTCCATCACCCCTAGGAGTCCCCTCATGTCGCTTTCCTGGCACTCCTGAACCCCGTGTCCCTGCTCCAGAGGCAAACCCTGTTCTTGATTCTATAGCTGAGATTTTTTCTAGGACTGACTTCTCTAGAACCTCCAGGACTTCATATACAGTAGGTAGAATCACATAGTGCATATGTACTGTTTTGGTTCTGGCTTCTTTTGTTCAACCTACATCTGGAGAATCATCCCTGTTGTCTTATCAGTGGTTGATTCCTTTTGATTGCTGAATACAATTCCACTGTATGAATCCACCCCAATTTATTAATTCGTTAATAGCAACCTCTGTTTATCGAGCATTCACTATTGCCAGACACTGTGCTAAGCACGTCCCTGACCGTGTCTCAGAACAACTGGAGAAGAGTAGGCATGCTGGCCATTTGTGGGGAATTTTTATTCATGATTCTGTCTTTTGCTGTCCAGCATCAGCCCTGCTCTTTTTTCTTTCTTTTTTTTTTTTTTAATAGAGTGGGAGGGAGAGAGAGGAAGAGAGAGAGAGAGAAACATCGACGTGAAAGGGACACATCGAGTGGCTGCCACCCGCACGACCAACCAGGGCCGGGGACAAACTGCAGCCGAAGTACATGCCCTTAGCGGGAACCGAACCCAGGTCTCTCTGGACCACAGGCTGACACTCCAACCGCTGAGCCAAACCGGCCAGGGCAGCCCTGCTCTTATTAACACCTGGGTCTGTCTGTCATCCATCGTGGTCTTGGTGGGAGGTGAGATGCAGGAAATCAGAGCCTCCTTCTTCATGAAGCTGCAGCCCGGGAGAGCAGGGTGGGTGGCTTTGGCCTGGCCAGTCCCACAGGGGCCTGCGTGAGTGATATAAGGATCCAACACTGGGGAGTGTGACATGCAAAGAGGATCCTTCCTGCTATGTGGCTTCTGTCCATGGCTCCGGCCTGGTCTTCTGAGCATCCTAGCTTCCTGTCCAGTTTTTCCACCCCCAGGATTTCATCAATTCCAATAACTTCCCTTCTTGTTTAATTTAGGCAGACTTGGTTTTTTAACTTGCAAACCAGGCCATTACTGAAACACTGGGTATTGTCCCCATTGCACAGATAAGAAAACCAAGGCCCAGGTTCAGTGACTCCCCTGGGGTCACACAGGCTACTATACGGCAGAATGAGGATGAGGACCCAGTCTGAGTCCATGCATAGGAAGAGGCAACCTCAACCCTGACCTTGGCAACACCGGCCTCCCCCCAGCCCTGTGACTTTGTCTCCATCCTTGCAGCCGGGGGACAGCATGGGCGAGCTGCCATGAGAAGAAATGCACAGGTCCCTTCACAGCCCTCTGCTTCTCTTGACAAAGCCAACCAGGCAGCTTGAGGTTGTTCCAGCTCAAACCTCTGCCTTCTCCAACCTGCTGAAATCCTACATGTAAGCCACTCACTGAACCATTTCTCTCGCCTTCAGATCAGAAATGAAAAGCCACCCCAGAACACGGTGCAATCTTCCATGCCTTTCTGTGGCTTAGTTAAGCATTACTTTTAAACCCTTATTCTGATCTTTGTTTCATGTTTACAGAAGTGGATTCCTTTTATTCCTTTCCCCTGACAGAAATAATCCCTTTGGAATTTAAGCTTTAAAGAGTAGCTCCTTGGGTTATTTGAAAGGCAGCCCTCCTCCTCCCGCAGAGAGGGGGTCTGAGGCCGGCCCAGGCTGCGTGGGGTTACACGCCTGGCTGAATTGGGAGGGAGCAAGTTCAGGCAGCTCTGGCTTTGGGCTCAGATCTGGCCTCTCCTTTACCCCAGCTCCCCTCATATTATATGAGTCAGCACCAAGGGCAACCTTAAAAAAAGAGGAAGGGGCTGGAGGAGACTTTGAGCAGGAGGGATGGGGTGGGTGGAAGAAGATGACACTGCAATGTCACTTGCAACCAGAGAGGAAAGGATGATGCCATCATCAGCCCACCATGGGGTAAGGACTCTCATTTTTTGAGATTCCCTGGATACTGAAACATGAAGACCTCCTCGAGGATTACAGAGTATGGTGGATGCCGGGATTCACCCCCAGATCCCTCTTTAGTCGCCCAGTTGCTCAAGGAGGACTGTCAGCTGTCAGCCCCTCCAGAGACTGTCTCAGCTGCAGCCACCTCCCCAGGGTGGTGCCCACTCCCAGTGATGGAGTGTGGCAGGGGTATTAAGGCTTGCCCATACTGGCTCTCCCCGAGACAATGCCGAAAGGCATGGGGCAGAGAAGGCTGCCGCTGGGCGCATCTCGGGGCCTCTTCTCACTGCCCTTTGCTCCTGCCATCGTTTGTGGTCCCAAGGGTGCTCCTGGATAAGCACCCTGCTGCAAAACTCGGCCTCAGAGTCCCTTTCTCAGAGGTCCCAACGGGGAAAACAGGTTGTTGACATGGACGTTAACACTTCAAACACATAAAAATACAATTCACTATAGTTGTACTCACAGGACAACTATAAAATAAGTGTTTAAACATCAGTTACTGCATATGGCATCAGTGAACTTCTTCAACCCTCGGTGCATAGCTTTATATACAACATATGGAGATAAAAAGTCCTGGGGGGAGTTACTATTACTATCCCATTTTACAGATAAGGCAACCAAGGATCAGGGAGGACAGACACATTGCCCAAAGTGGCACCTGTTACGGCCGAGCCAGGATCTGAACCAGGAGGCTGAACCAGAATCTGTGCTCTCAGGATTCACCCACCTTCCCTCCGTGCTCTGCGCATGTCTGGAACATTTCTTCCTACAGGACAGGGGCCTGTCAGATGGAGCCTCAAACACTCAGGGTCAGGAAGGTTTAAAAAAAAAAAGTGTAAGAATATGAGAGGGAAGAATAGCACGAACTGGAATATAGATGGCAAATCTCAAAGCAAAAAACTTCAAAGCTAAAAACATGACTGTCATGGAAACGTACAATGAGCATATGCCAAACGTTTGTTTGACTGATTGTACTTGTTTCCTGGGGCTACTGTGACAGATGACCACAAGCCAGATGGCTTAAACCAACAGAAATTCAGTCTCTCGCAGGGTGCCAGCGGCTGCACACCCCCCGAAGGCTCTGAGGGAGACTCCGTCCTCGCCTCTCAGTTTCCAGCATTTCGTGGCCTCCGTGGCTTGTGGACACGTCTCTGCTCTCTGCCACCATCTTCATATCATCTCCTCCTCTGTCTTCCCCTGTCTCCTATAAGGACTTTTATCACTGGATTTAGTTCCCACAGGGCTAATCCAGGATGATCTCATCTCAAGATCCTTAATTTAATCGTCACTGCAAAGATCCTTTTTCCCAATAAGGTGACATTCACAGTTCCAAGGATTTGGACATGGCTTATCTTTGGAGGGGCCACTGTTCATCCCACCACACTCCCGCATGGGGGAATCGGCAGGATGGTGAAGTTAATTCCAGGGAAAACTTGAGACACAGAGGCCAAAGGCTAAGGGAGAGACAAATTGAATGGTTAATGTCTCACGGGGCAATACAACTGTGACCTGTGGGGTTATCTTTTCCTGAAGACACAAATCTGTTTGGACACAAATCTTTAAGGATTTTTGACTTCACAGATGCACTCTAATCAATAGTAAATGGAAAATTAAACAAAAGACATCTCTCAGACTAGCGTTCTCCGATAGAACTTCCTGCAATGATACAATATTCTGTATCTGCGCTGTCCAATCCTGTAGCCACTAGCCAACTGCAGCTAGTGAGCACTTGAAGTCTAGCTACTATGGCCAAGAAACTGAATCTTTAACTTTATTTGATTATAATTAAAGTTTAAGTATAAAGAGTTGGAGGTGGCCAGTGGCTGTAGTATTGGCCTCACCTAGAGAATTAAATAAGTCCCAAAAGCGCCCAATAGACAATGTTCTAATGTGATGTTGGAAAGATATACTGTTGCCTTATTGCCAAATTTTCATAGTTTTTCTTAAGACATTATCAGCAGGCTTTCGAATGGGCTGTCTATGGGGACTGATGAGGATGTGGTGACCGTCAATCGTATGTCCTGTCACCAGGAAAGCACTTCTGTTTAGTTCCAACCAATCATTGCCTTGTTGCCAGAACAATTCATTTTTCAGGAGAAGCCACACATGAATTGCTTAATATTTAGAGATTAGCCAATTGGTGATCTCTGCTCTAGGGAAATTGACACTAATTATCCCCTCATAATCTGTTTGTTTCTAGTCACTCTTGTGAATGTGCCACACCATCCAGCACTATGTCTAACACATATTAGACATCCCCCA
This sequence comes from Tadarida brasiliensis, assembly GCA_030848825.1. Taxonomy (NCBI): domain Eukaryota; kingdom Metazoa; phylum Chordata; class Mammalia; order Chiroptera; family Molossidae; genus Tadarida; species Tadarida brasiliensis. The sequence goes on from CM061274.1 coordinate 44,383,853, forward strand.
ACGCCAGCAGTGCTCTTCATTTCAGTTTGACTTTTTTTTTTTATCCTCACCTGAGGACTTTTTTCTTTTTTTTGCATTTATCTTCAGATAGAGCGGGAAGAAGAGAGGAAGGGAGAGAGAGAGAAACACCGATGTGAGAGAGACACATCGAGTGGTTGCCACCCACACAACCCCAACCGGGGCCGGGGACAAACTGCAACCAAGGCACGTGCCCTTAGCAGGAACCGAACCCGGGACTCTCTGGTCCACAGGCCGACGCTCTAACCACTGAGCCAAACCAGCCAGGGCCAGTTTGACATTTTTTGACTGTATGCTAGAGACTGGCTGGAAGCAGGTCATTATAAGGATGAATAAGACACTGACCTTACTCTCAGGGTCTCCCAGACTGACGGGGACACAACACAAAGTGCTTTGGAAAGTGTGATGATGGAGGTGAGCACCGGGTGTCCTGGGAGTCAGGGCACACCTGGTTCCAGCTGCGCCGTTAGGGGAGGAGATGACAACCGAGTTGAACCTTGAGTGAGAGTTGGCCAGGTGAAGTGAGAGGGAAGGGGCATTTGGGGCAGAGGCACCAGCTTGGTGAGAGGGGAGAAGATGTCGCTATGGGCACAGCAGGAGATATAAGGGAAATCGCAGCCACCAGCATCACTAGAGCTTAAAATCTGAGGCCATAAGTGCCAGGAAGTGAAGGGAGAGAGGAAGCAAGGGTCAGGTCATACAAGATATTCTAGCCCATGACGTGAAGGATGTTTTCTCACTGGCTTATCAAGACATGAATGAGTGGATGAATATATCCATTCAGCAAATAGCCTCCCATATTTGGCACTAAAGATACTGGAGTGAGACAAATGGTAAAAAAGTGAACAAATGCATAAATAAGATAACATTCTAGGTAGAATTCTTAAGCCTTAACGAAGAGGAAACCAGAATGTGGGCAGTTGGGAGTGGGGGGTACTTAGGTAGCTGCTCTGGGAAAGCGGGATTTGATCTGGGACCTGAATGTCAAGAAGGAGCCAACCATATAATGACCTAGAAGAACAGCATTCCAGGTTCTTAACTCTATGAATCATTTGGTAACATTTTTTATATCCAGACTTTTAAAAAATCCAAATAGGAAAATAATTAAAGAGCATCTGAGAACAGAAGAAAGAAAAATCACCTGTAATGTTACTACCTTAACACCACTTTTATTTTTAGTCAGAGTGCATTCCCCCTCAGTCTGGACCCACAGGCACGTGTACTTTATATAACTGATCATAATCAACTATATATACAATTTAGTAGTCAGCTCTTTTCACTTAACATGATAAGCATTTTTTGTGATAACCATAGTCCTGACCATTATAATTTTCAATTTCTGCATTATTGCCCATCCAATATTTACCCTTCTCCCTGCTACACATTTAGGTTGTTTTATAAATGTTCATGTTGATTAGCATAAACATTTTTACACATACATATTTTCCTTCTTCTTTCAGATAATTTCCTTAAGATAAATTTGCTCAAGTGAGAGATTCCTGTGTCGAAGGGAATACATATGTTATAGCTTTGGATACAAGTTGCCAAATTGTTTTCCAAAAGGGATAGGAAAGGAGACAGTGGCAGGAAGTGTGTGTGTGTGTGTGTGTGTGTGTGTGTGTGTGTGCGCGCGTGTGTATGTGTGTATAAGAATATGAGCAGGCCAAAAGCAAGCCATCCTTCCCTGTGAGTAGCTGTGAGTGGGGATCTGCTTTGCTCTCTGTTGTGTATTCAGTGCCAGGTACACGCTAAGAGTTCAATAATGGAACGAGTGACTGACTTCCAAGCTCAGGTTTTGCAGCTCAAGATTTGTAGCTGAATTTGTTGCTCTCCAAAGGGCAGAAAATTGCCTCATCAGGAACCAATATTTTGCATCACTCTGATTTTGGAGCTTTGGCTTTTTATTTAAACAACAAACAAAAACAAAAAACAAATGCTAAATAGATGTTTATGGAGATTGGGCCAAGAAGGCAGGCTGCGTGCGTTTCAGCCTCCCCCTCCAAATCTTGAGAAAAGACTGAAAAAATCACATTAAGTGCAATTTATCAAATCATGTTAAATGCAATTTGTTAAATCATCATGTTAAATGCAGTTTGTTAAATCATCATGTTAAATGCAATTTGTTTCGCAAGCTGAGGAGTTTGTTCTGTTGGTTCCAGGGACACATTTTTCATGAAATACTAGCAAATAGCTGGTGGTATGGGAAACTGAGGAAAAGGGGGCCCGTACTTACTTTTAGGTAATCTTCTGCTTCAGTTCCCCTCGCTGCCTGTTGCTTGCTGTTTTCAGCAAATCCGGGACTGGAAAAGCTAGATTGTGAGTAAATTCATGTCTTATGTTATATTTCCATTTATACATGTATTTATGCTTCCCATTCCACCCCTCCCTTGCTCACTGAACCCAGGCTGTGATAAACAAACACAACATTCACCAAGGACCCTGCAGGGCCTGGACTTAAAGATAAGCACAGTCTGTGTTCTTTTATTATTTTTTTAAATTGATTTTTAGAGAGAGAGAGAAACATCAACTTATAGTTCCACTTACTTATGCATTCATTGGATGCTTCTTATATGTGCCCCGATCAGAAATCAAACCTGCAACCTTGGCATATTGGGATGACGCTCTAACCAACTGAGCTACCCAGCCAGGGCCAGTCTTGATTCTTATAAACAGTCTCTGAGACAAAGATTTGTGGGGAGCTGATTTGTTAGAAAATATTCCCAGAAAGGATGGGTAGGAGAATGGGGAAGTGGGAGCAGAAGGGAGGAGACCACCAACCAAGGATATGACAGCAAACGGAGTCCTTCAGAGGGTAACTTGGGCTTAAAGTGGGAAGCTCTGGAGACAGTACAGGTCATACCTCAGAGGTGTTCCTATCAAGGGGTGAGGGACCAAAGGATTTATATCCTCTGTACCCATCATTACACAAACCATCCCCAGGGACGTTAACTCCCAGGTGCTTCTGGTTCTTGGTGTGCAAAGTGTGGTCCAGCAGGCTGAGGCCTAGCCTGTGACAGAGACACAGATGCTGGCTGATGGGAGCCAAAGCCTTGGGAGCCTGTTGAGACGAAAGTGGTAAAGGGATTTGAGGGCAGGTGGATGGAGCTCTGCCAGCTCCTGCTTCAAGCTCACAGCAGTAATCACCATGAAAACAAACCCAGTGAAAGGAGGCAGCAAATTTAACAAATGAAAGAACACACATCTGAGCAAGTGAAGTTAATTGAAAACGAGAGAAGATGACTCTAGAGAAAGTTTAATCAGTATCCTCATGGACATAGAAGCAGGTATTGCATCTGCTGAACCAAACAGAGGTCTTGAAAATTGTTTTTGATCACTGCCATTTTTTAAAAGTAGATGGATAAAACAGCAGAGTGGGAACAGCTGGGCAACAAATTAGTGAGCTAGAAGACTGAATGGAGGAAGTCCTTGAAAAGAGAAAAATAATGTGAAAGAAAAGTTAGGAACATGGAAAATAATTTCATAAGTTCCTATGTCCACCTAATGACATTTTCTGAATGAAGACAAAGAGGATAGAGGGGAGAAAATACTTTGAAAGGTAACAGACAAAGAATTTCCAACGTTAGTGAGTGCAGGGGTCTTCAGAACAAAAGTGCCCAAAAGACTCAAGCAGGAAAAATGCAAAACGCTGCATGCATGGTGGTGACAGCATGATGAAATTTTAGAATACCGAGGACTAAAGGAAAGTCCTAAATCCTCCCAAGAGAAAAGCAAATTATACTCGGGGGCAGGGGCGGGGAGACACACACAAGTATCACACTGACCTCACACTTCTCATTAGCAGTGGTTGATGGGAAGAGAGAGTGAAGCTGGATCTTGAAAACTCTGATGGGAAAAGGTTGTGAACATAGATTTGAAGTGAAAAAGTTCACATGGGGAACAAACATAGGCATTTCAGACAAGCAAGGACTCATAAGCGTACTATTCGCAAACCCCGTTGGAAAGGATTGCTAGAGAATGTATTGTATTGCTACCAAACAATAAAAATCGAATTAAGAAGCAGCATGGAGAAGCAAAAAGAAACTAATGAGAAAATAAACTGGTAAACTGTTAATAAAAACAAGCATTAATCAGGATTCCCATTCATTGAACTCTTATAACGTGTGCAACACATAGTAACCTTGCTTAAAATCACCTTCAAAGAAAGTGTCAAACCAAGGAACATTTCCAAATGGATAGCCTCCGTAATATCTTAGTGAACTTCACTGAAAATTGGTAAATGCAAAGACAGGTCACGACATGATGACTCTGTTTATGTGGAGGTGTGGAATTGGGGTCCGGGGGGACCCACATACCTGGGCATCTGTCAGCTGGCCCGATAGTCTTTGTCGATGGCAGGGACATCCCAAATAACACACTCTCATTGCTCTGTATTCTCTCTTCTCAAACCACAGGTTCTCTAAATTTGTAAAACCTTGGTTGACTGAGAATAGGTTTGTCTAAGTTGCCCTCTGGTCTTTCTATTACAGCACAAATTATTCCACTGAAACCTGCCAAAAGCTTTCAAGCCTTTAGCATTGACTGGGAAGTGCAATTGAATAACAAATGAGCTCAAGTCACTGGGGAAAGTCTTGTTTGAAGAGAAAGCCCCAGCCGCTTTTGAACCGTTGTTGTTGTTTTGTTTTGTTTTGTTTGTTTGTTTTTTGCTTCAGACCCCCTTATTTATGACACCTCTTAGAACTTGCTAACTATTTGCTTTTCTCGGAACGACTTGATCCTTTTGGAGCGAGCCGCCCTCCCCAGGCAGCAGCCGGAGCGCGAGGGTGGCTGCCTTTGTTTGGGGAGCGCGTCCACTCATCAAGACCGCGCATGTTTGTTTCCACGTCGGGAACTTCAGTGATGTCTGTCTCCAGGGATTAGCGATTGTTAATTACTTTCTGTGAACGAGGGAGCCCGAAGCACTGCGGCTTGGCAGGTCTGCTAAAAATAGAGGCTATAGGTTATTTTTAAAAACCCTCATCCAGGGATCATGACCGTGAGTCACATTTATCTCGGGGGTTTGCCTGCCGAGGGAAAACCACATGGCTCTGTGGCCGGTTTCAACCCTCCCTGGAATAGTGCCACCGCTGCATAACGGTCACACCTACCCACCCAGGAGGAAATGAGGAAGGATTGGTGCACATGGAATTTTAAGACCCAGTTTAGTTTAAAATAGACATTCCATCGCCAAAGGATGTGCACTATTTTCTCAGCCATAGCTCTTAACTAATGTTTGCCATGCTGCTGTACGCTCTACTTATTGTTAGCTTCATTCTCCTTGCTCAGGACTGTTCCTAATCTAATAAAGAAATACTCGTTGAGGAGGAGCTCCACGGCATGGGAGGTATCTGTCTTCTCCTAGACATCAATTTCACTTGCTTACAGAACATTAAAAAGAAATTTTAAGTGATAAATGCATTAATCTACAGCCACTTATGAGTAGGCTGTTCTGGCTAAAACAGAATACATTATCTGTAAGACATATTTCACACTCCCAAGGCACTTTAAAATAATGAAAACATATAAAATAATATCTAAGTAATTAAAGTAATGGCAAATAAAAACTTAGCTTTGTACAGAATTGCCTATTGGAGTAATATGTCTCTTTTTATAAGCCCTTTGTGACATTGCTATTAATTTTTAAGTAACAAAATATTGCTCTGGAACCAAAAATGGGATATTAACTAACACATACACTATTAATTGCTTTGCAAATGCAAAGTGCTAAATTCTAGTTTGTGGAAATAAACCTTTGAGGTTATCTAATAAAATCTATACACAGTGCCCACTTCTGAGTCACCTAGGCAGTGGAGGAGACTCCCCCCACTGAATCCATAAAAATCGCCTCATAAGACCCCGTGTCTCTCCTGGGAGCAGATTTGTGTGCCTCAGGAAGCCTGGTTTTGTCCATGCTTTCTCCCACCCTCACATAGTCATTCTTTCCTTTAGCCCTGCCCCTTCCTTGATGACTCAGACACTATTTAGTCTCCCTTTCAGCTGATGGGTGTTCTGAACCACAAGTAGGACGCTTCTTAAAAAGATAACACCTTCTTATAGATGGTAGTCTGTTCCCAGACCAGCCGGGTCTCTGGGCAACCTCCTGCCATCTTGCTGTCTCTAGTCCCCTGTGCCCCGTGGAATTGGCCAGATGGCCTGAGGTTTCTTTATTCACCAGACTGGGATTGACTCAGCAGATCCTGAGTTACCCAGTCCCAGTGAACCCATTTCTCTAGTGACCACACTCAGTGCCCCACTGTATGCCCCACAGAGCCACAGATCGGGGTATGGAGCCTCAGGTGCATGATTTAAGGAGGCACTCACTCTTGGATTCAGGTAAGTGCAGGATCAGCATTTGACAACTAGGAAAGTGAGTGCCTCCTTAAATTGTGTGCGCCTAGCGCCTCACTCACCTACCCTAGCCCTGATTCATTCACAATCCAGCTTTTCCGGTCCCAGATTTGCTGAAAATAGCAAGCAACAGGCACAGAGGGGAACTGTCAGTATAAGATTACCTACAAGTAGGTACGAGTCCCCTTTGCTTCCATTTCCCATACCACCCACTATTTACAAGTATTTCATGAAAAATGTATCCCTGGAACCAACAGAATGGACCCCTCAGCTTGTGAAACAAATTGCGTTTAACATGATGAACCGTCTCTCACCAGCTCTTCTACAAACTAGAGGGAAAACACATGCTATACATGTATAAAATCATGAAATTTTCCAACATTTTAAAGGTTGTTATCTTTCCTCTCAGCGATTTTCAATGTATATTAATATATTAAAGGTTCTGAGATTCCTTGTGGGAGAAAAAAAGCAGCAGACTGTTTAAATCTGTTTCAAACCGCTTTTGACCACAGAACCTTTGCAGTCTGTTAATATCGTGCAGAACAGGTGTTGGGAGGAACTTGGTTTAGGAAACAGTGATGGAGTTGACTGAGCTTTAGATTGAAGACAGGAGACAAGCATTTGAAGCCTGGTCAGGGGCAATGGGCCTCTGCACACTATTCCCCCTGCTCTCAGATCTGTAAGTTGAGGGGGTTGGATCAGATGAAGGCTAAGGACCTTTCCAGCTGTAAGATACAAGAGCCCTCTGGCTGTCTCTCCCTCCATTGGTGACCACCCTCTTTTGGTGGGTCCCACAGGGAAAGGATCTTTATCTAAAAATGGGCCTGCCCCCAAGTGGTTTACTCTGGGCGCAAACTTGGAAGTCAAGTGAATTCAGGGAGGCAGTCTCAGCCAGGAAATTTGCTCTCCTTAAACATGTTGGAAACCCAATAAGTAAAATTAAACAGTGAGGTAACTGAGAAGTGCCAACCCCTCAGCTAAGTCAGAGGCCGAGAAGAAACCCTGTACCAGGACCTTTCAGAAGTGTCGCCAAGGCTCAGGTTTGCTTCTGCATCGGTGTTTAGCGACTTCAGTTAATTCCAGCTTCAAGTAAACCTCGGACGTTGGCACTGATTGTCAGCCTCATTTTTATTCACATATATCAATACTTTTAAGGCCGACATAAAAAGGCAAATATCTGTTCCTTGTGCAAAGTAGCCAACTTTTAAATAATAGACTTTTCCTGAATCATTAATAATCACCCTGGATCATTTTTCTCCCATGTTTTGAGAGATCTTGTCTCGCAAATGATATTTACTGTCATTAATGTGTTTACCCTAAAAAAAAAATTAATCCAAAATGCATATCACTTGGCTGTCTTCCCAGCCAAAATCCAAGACACTTATCTGAGTTATATTTATTCGTTCAGTTTAAAAGTTTTGGTTTATTTTGCCTTGCTGTCGTTTATATTGAAGTAAATGGACAGAACTTCTGTGATGCTGTTTAACAAAATACCTAATGAATACAAGCGCAGCAGCTGCTGCTGACAGCGGCTTTAGGGGATGGAATTTAAGCACATTTTAATTCATTCAAGCGCCGGGTTTTCAGTGGACAACTGTGGGACCTTTCCTCGGGAGAGCTTGTGTCCCAACTGAAATTTCCTATCCTCAGTGTAATAAACCTGTCACCAAGATCATAAAAAATTGGTAGGGAGCGCTTATTAAATGCAGATCCGCAATGCTCCGTGGCCCCACCCCCACCCCTCCATTGCCTCGGTGCCTGGGGCTCCCCGCACCCCAAGGCTCCATCTGTACCTTTCAACTCTCGCCTGGGAGAGTGGCAGTTGGCTTGGCAACTCCCCAGAACTGAGGGACCTCCCCCTCCCCTTCCCTAAGGCAGTGAGGTAAAATTATGAGCTCTTTTGAGTTCAGGGTTTCCTTTACAAAGAACTAGACCCTAATAGTTCTAGTTTATTCTGTCCTGGAATTCACTAAGGATAGATAAAGACCCAGGTGCCCTGCCCTTGGAGAAAAGAGGAATCCACCAAATGAATTTCAGTACTGTCAGAATGGGTTAATAGTTCTGAGATAACGATCTTTACCCACCCTCCTCCCCCAGTCCCTGCTTTTCTCCATCCCACCCCTCACCACCAATCCAGGCTTGTTAGCTCATTGCCCCCAGGGAAGGGATGTGCCTGGGCAGAGCAGAAACAAATGTGCCTCCCCTGCTGAAGCTCCAGGAGCAGACTAATGTTTGCCTAAGCAAACTGTTAGAATTTATGTTCCAGGGAAGATTTATTCCAGGGCTGGAGGGAGGAGATCAGGGGTGAGTCTGGAAAGAGAAACCTTGCTTCCCGGTCGAATCCCAGGAACAGCAAAACCCTAAAGAGGTTTGTAAAACCTGGGGACACCTGTGCGTTGCTTCCACTTGACACCCTCAAAGTTGGCAAGGCCTCACAGAGGAACCAGCTCTGGTGTGTCCAGGCTGAGTAGTCTTAGTGTCTCTGAAACTTCCACCCCACGACAAGGCACGGGACCAGCAGCAGGAGGCCTCCACCCAGCACAGGACCCAGTGGGACAGTTTAGTCTTCAGTGACCCGAGAACTGAGCCAGGACCCAGTGAACCCCTCAATGTCTTGATCATACGTGAGCAGCACCAGGAAAAGTGGAAATTTGATTTAGATTGAGCTTCCACCACTCTAGGAAGGATGGAAACAAAATAGAAATTAGAGAGTTGTTTTTATTTTATTTTTAAATATGTGTTTATTGATTTTTAGATAGAGAGGAAGAAGAGAGAGAGATAGAAACACTGATGAGAAACATCAATTGACTGCCTCCTGCACGCCCCCACCAGGGATGGAGCCCGAAACCCAGTCATGTACCCTGACCGGGACTCGAACCAGTGACCTCCTGGTGCATAGGATGACACTCAATCTACTGAGCCACACTGGCTAGGCAGTGAGATGTTTGTAAAAGTAAGTTGTGTTTATTTTTTGTCAGAGTTATGGGCTGATATTTCTATCCTCAACCCATGCCGGAGATAAGGGGGAAGTGGCCTAGCCCTCACAGCACAGGTCCCGTGGTCCAGAGTTCCCTTCCCCCTTCCTACCACCCCTTCGCACCACCTCCTCACCAATCTTCCCAAACTGGTGAAACCTTTGCCCTCTGAGAAGTCAATTGCTTCCTTCCCTAGAAGCCAGGAACCTACCTCTCAAGTGGTCAGTACAAATCTAACCTGGGGCTTAGGATAAAGGTCTGATGCCAAGGACTATTCCAAAGACCATTGGTAACTGACCATGAGGGGGACCAGAAGGGGAGGAGGATTCTCTGAGCCTGGACCAAGCTGTTTGGATGTGAGTGTAACTGAAGGTAACAGGGGAATGGGATAACCTTCTGCCTTTTTCCATTTACCCAGATTCCTCGTTTTCTTTTTCTTCAAGTTCTCTGTAGCAACAAATTGAGGGTAAGAAGAAAGGCTTAATTTGTCCTGTATTTGAGTGCATTGCCCCCCCCCTTACCTTACAAAGGTAATAAATAGTGTGCACACACACCCACACCCTGACAAAATATGAGTTAAAGAGGCCAAGCTCACCTTTTTACAAAAATGGGAAATTGAATCTCAGAATTCCAACTCTAGTTTCACTAAAATCCAATGCAGGTATCCCCCACTTTTCAAAAGACTTGCGTTAATACCTGTTTTTGTAACCCAAAGAAATCTGAAGAGGATTTTTGCTTTTATGGGAAAAGGTGCAAAGCAGAAACAGCGTTCAGCTGTGAGCGGGTAGAGGCAGCCGGCACCCCACCTGACCCGGGGGCAGGGAGAGCGGCCTCTCCAGGCTCCTTCCCGGGACAGGACGACATGCAGGGTGTGGGCATCAAGCTGCCGTGGCTTTGAACTGCGTCTGGGAGCATCTGTACTTTATCTCCGTTTATTTTGTGCATCCCCGGGCAAGATGTGTCCTAAGGTATGAGAAAAGCCTCAGCGAGCTCATTAGGGTGTTATACTTAGTGTAAAACTGGACGTAATTAAGCATGTTGGTATAATTTTGTAGGTTATTTTCTGGGTCTGTGAACACACCAAAAATTTCCATTAATTTAAATGGTAATTGCTTCTTTGCTTTATGCCATTGCAGTTTACAAAAGGTTTCATAGGAACACGGTGCTTTCCCTCCGTGGGGGAAGCCCGTGCTCCGTAGGTCTGTTTCGGCAGACTGCTCTTTTCTTTGGAAAGGGTGCTTTCAACACAACGGTCTGAAATCTAAGATTTTGCCTGGGTGGTGATCCACAGGTCGTAGAGCTCCTCACCACCCACCTCTGTCTGTGATGCCCACCGGTTGTTAAAGGCGAAAGCCAAGACATGAAGAGAAACGGGGTAAAATGTGGTAGCTCTGGTGCAAATCTGCCATGAATCGGCCAATCGCCCCATCTCCCGTCGTGGAAGCTGATGGGTCCTACGATCAGTTCTTGTTCTGTCATTGCCATTCCTGCGCAGCCTTCTCTTCCTTAACCAGGTCCCACTTCTCAGGTCGCTCAAAAGAGGGAAACTTTCTTCGTAAGATCCACCTCTCAGTAGCGACCCAGCTCGTCAAAACGTGTGTGTGTGGAAACCTGAGATAATCCAAATAACTAATTCTAACCATTCACTTTAGCCTTCTCCCTCCGTGGGAGGTTCAACAGCTGCTGAAACACCAGAAAATAAATTCCCGAGCTGAGTTTCCCTTCTCTGGGCCTACCATATGGTGAAGGTACTAATGAGCAATGATGTGCCCATAGGAAGGAAGAAGTTAGGGGATGTAGGAGTGGGACATGAGAACCACATGGGCTGGTGATGAAACCCCCGGTGACTCAAAGTTGCCTGGACTTTCAACCAAATCTGGTTTTGATTTTACTTCTTCAGGTTTCATTAGTCATTATTACAAATGAAGATTAGGCCCCGCTGGTGTGGCTCAGTTGGTTGAGCATCATCCCATGCACCAAGAGGTCACCTGTTTGACTCCTGGTCAGGGCACATGCCCAGGTTGTGGGCTCGATCTGCAGCAGGCAGCCGATCGATGTTTCTTTCTCATCAGTGTTTCTCTCTCTCTCTCTCCCTCACGCTCTCTCTAAAAAATCATTAAAAACTTATTTTTAAGAAAAATGAAAATGAGTTAGGCTCTTCCAGGATATATCTCCCTCCCTCCCTTCCTCCTTCTCTTCCTTCCTTTCTGCCTCCCTCCTTCCCTCTCCAGCAGCACTATTGAGCATTTAGAGAGTGCCTGTCACACCATCCGTTTTACTCTGGGATGCCAGGGGCCTGAAAGTCAATGTGGAGCTACCAATGTTTCCACCAAGATGCCTCTAAGTAAGAGGGCTCTGGGCTCCAACTCAAGTCCAGAAGGAAAAGGCATTTCAAAGGTGGCATAACTTGTCTTTGTTGGTAACTATTATCTATATACATATATATATATATTTTTTTTATCCTCACCCGAGGACATTTTTGCATTTATCTTAAGATAGAGCAGGAGGGCCCTGGCCGGTTTGGCTCAGCGGTTAGAGCATCGGCCTGCGGTCCAGAGAGACCGGGGTTCGGTTCCCGCTAGGGGCATGTACTTTGGTTGCAGTTTGTCCCCGGCCTGGTTGGTCGTGCGGGTGGCAGCCACTCGATGTGTCACTTTCACATCGATGTTTCTCTCTCTCTCTCTCTTCCTCTCTCTCCCTCCCACTCTATCTGAACAAAAAATGAAAAAATGTCCTCGGGTGAGGATAAAAAAAAAAAAAAGATAGAGCAGGAGGGAGAGAGGGAGGAAGAGAGAGAGAGAGAGAGAAAGAGAGACATTGATGTGAGAGAGACACATCGACTGGTTGCCACCCACACAACCCCAACTGGGGCCAGGGACGAACCGCAACCGAGGTACGTGCCCTTAGCAGAACCGAACCCGAGACTCTGGTCCACGAGCTGACGCTCTAACCGCTGAGCCAAACCGGCCAGGGCTATCAATATATATTTTAAAACAACCACAGTGCCTATATTGTCTCCATCTGAAAGCTTGACCTTATCTCTTGCAATATAGTCACTGAAGAATGAGCAAAGTGGAACTGTTTTTTCAGTGAGCAAGAGAGAGAACATGAAATGTAGATCCCTCCCAGTGACAGTAAGTTAGAAAGGGCAGTACTATGAAATGCATATGACATGAGAGGCACTTGACAGTTCTGTTCCAGGGTTAACATGCAGGGTGATGGGAGATTCTCCTTGCTGTAGAAAACCCATAGTTTGTATTTCCAGATATCTATTTTGATTTCCACCCTAGCATTTTATTATCAGCATTTGTAATTCTGAAAACATTGGAGTGATTTTTTTTTTTTTGCTAAAATAGAATAAAAACATTGCTTTACCAGAGCATGAGTACAGGGAGAAAAAAAAAGTAATTCTGTCTAGTTTTATAAGCACAAGTTGTATTAAAGTGATTGATTGGTGCTCTGCATGTCTTTTTCTGGGCTTCTTGTAACCCTAATAACACTTAAACCATGAACTATGAGGTAATTGCCTTCTGGAAAAAAAAAGAGAATGTAGGGAGTGTTTTCCTGTCTTCCTCAGTTGAGTACCAAATAATAGTGTTGGAACCAGGTTCTGGGAAATGCAACCCTACAAATACAGGGACAGCATTAGGCAGAAGCAACAAATGTGTTCCTTCATCTCTCATTTTCAGCTCGTTCCATTTGGTTCTCTACCTTTCCTCCCAGCCCTTATTTATTATGAAGTACTAAACCTGATAAATACAGAAAGTATTTGCAAGCTGGGTAAACATATAAAAGTTAATTAAGGAAGAAAGGGAAGGAGAGAAAGGAAGAAAGGACATTGGACAGCAGAGCAGAAAAGACTCAGTCAGCTTCAGCATCAATGAACCTGCATGAGAATCCTAGCTCCACCTTGCAGTAGCTGTATGGTCCTGTGACAGGTCCTTTAATCTCTCTGAGTTCTAGTTTCCTTGTGTGAAGAATGGAATAGTAACTCTCACCCTAGTGGGTTTGCTGGAAGAGTTAAATGAGACAATGTGTATAAAATACGTGGTTAGTGTTCAGCCAATGATAAGTTGAGGTTTAAAAGTTTGATGTATTGTCACTTATCACGGGTAATTTCTTGCTTTCTGATGCATAAATTCAAAAGAGGAAGCCCTGTGGGAATTCCCCACACTGTGGCCCATCAATTGGGAAAGATGTGCTTGAGACATCAAGGCCATCAGGGAGTTTGTCCAACAATGCCACCAAGATATTTTTTCTGGTATTTAAATCAGACCCACTTTGCATCCTGGGCTATATTTGTCAGCAGAGAACTTCTGGCTTCGCTGTTTCTGTGGGTGATACCATTTGTGCTGTCATTAGGGCAGATGGGGCATGGCTCTTGGAGAGAAATCTGGGGATGAGGTGACCTCTGAGATGAACGGCATGCCCTTCTCTGAACATTCTCCAGGGGCTAGAGGGTGACGAGACGTCCATACGTCTAGGACAGTGCCAGCCTACCCCTGCTGTCCCCGAGTAATTACTGATAGCACCTCCTCCCTTCTCACTCTTAAATTCCCCCAGTTGGGGTGATAAAATATATGGTCACCTTGATTGGAGTGAAGCTTGTGTGAACAAGGACAATAAACCACAAAAGGGAGAGAGACTTCCGGTCAAGAGGGCAGCGTAAGTAAACGTAGTATCCTCCTCCCAGAACATCAAAATTACAACTAAACTACAGAACAACCATCATTCAGAACCACCTGACATCGAGCTGAATGGAAGTCCTACAACTACGAAATTAAAGAAGCAGCCACATAGCCCTGGCCGGTTTGGCTCAGAGGTTAGAGCGTCGGCCTGCGGTCCAGAGAGACCCGGGTTCGGTTCCCGCTAAGGGCACGTACCTCGGTTGCAGTTTGTCCCCGGTCCTGGTTGGTCGTGAGGGAGGCAGCCACTCAATGTGTCCCTTTCACATCAATGTTTCTCTCTTCCTCTCTCTCCCTCCCACTCTATCTGAACAAAAAATGGAAAAATGTCCTCGGGTGAGGATTAAACCACATCGAGACTGGTAGGAGGGGCGGAGGCAGATGGGCTGGTCCCACACCCATGTGTGGAGGATAAAAATCAGGAGGACACCTCGGCTGGGAAGGTCCTCCCTGAGGAGTGAGGGGTCCCTGTCCCACACGAGGTGCCCAGCTCAGGGTTCCAGTGCCAGGAAGAGAAGTCCCCATAACTTCTGGCTGAAAAACCAGCGGGAACTGAGGCTGAGGGAGGCTGAGGCTTCTGGAGCCCCAGGCAGTTCCTCTTAAAGGGCCCGTGCCCAGACTTACTCGGACTCACTCCCTCCAGGCTCCAGTGTAGGGAAGGCAGCTTGAATGGCATCAGAGACATATGGGGAAGAACTGAGTTGTTTGGCATTGGGGTGAGGGCTGGAGAGGTAGATTTCCCCTAGACAGACGTGTTGGCAGAGGCCATTGTTCCTTTGGTGAGCCTTTCCCCCACGAGGCTGGCAGACGGGACTCCAGCAACCTGGCTCACACTGTATGCCCTGCCTGGTGATTCCCTGAGGCCCTGCCCGACCCAGCCTTCGGGCTCACCCAAGCTGTTTACAGTGGCTTTACCATAGGATTGGCCTGTCTTGGCTTCTACTTCAGATTTTCCTAAATTCTCTCAAACAAACAGCATCAACCTCAGTGAGCCCCATACCTCTAGCTAACTGGCCCCAGGCCTGGCACTAGAAGCAGCCAGCCTTGATTTACAGCTTGGCTTTGCCTGGGCAACTCCAAGCCCAGCACAAGAAGAAGCCATCAGCAGATGGTTTGTAGCTCATGCCTGGTGGCCCCAGATAGAACACAAGCAGTGGCTGACCTTGACCCAGAGCCAGCACAGCCAGTGGACAGCTTCAGACTATGTTGCAGCACCACCACCCAATCACCTCCACAATCGACACACTCAAGGAGTGGACTCAGTGGGTACCAGAGCCCTGTTGAAGTAAGTCTTGCTCTGTGTGGTGGGCCCTGCACAGCTGACCCTCCAAGGTAGTCAGAGGCCAGTGGTCAGTGGGCACAGCCAGTCCTTGCAGCTTATCAGCCTGAGTAAATCCCTCCCACTGACGTGCCAACAGCAATCAAGACTTAATTATAACAGAAGGGTATACAGTCCACATGAAGGGTGCACCTGGTGGGCCCAGCTGGGGTGACCAGGGAGGCTGTTCCACTGGACCCTGCAGAATACCTATTACAATAGGCCACACTAGGAAACCTAGGAGACATAGCAACTCTACCTAATACATGGAAACAAACACAGGGAGGCAGCCAAAATGAAGAGACAAAGAAATATGTCCCAAATGAGAGAAAAGAACAAAACTCCAGGAAAAGAACTAAAGAAACGGAAATAAGCAATCTAACAGTTGCAGAATTGAAAACACTGGTTATAAGGATGCTCAAGGAACTTAGTGAGAATTTCAAGGAACTTAGTGAGAATGTCATAGAACTTAGTAAGGACCTCAAAAGCATACAAAAGGACCAGTCAGAAATGAAGGATGCGCTAACTGAAATAAAGAATAATTTACAGGGAATCAATAGTAGAGTAGGTAAAGCCAAGAAACAAACCATTGATTTGGAATATAAGGAAGTAAAAAACACAGAACAAAGAATCCAAAAACATGAGAATAATGTAAGGAGCTTCTGGGACAACTTCAAGCATACCAATATTTGCATCATGGGAGTGCCAGAAGAAGAGAGAGAGCAAGAAATCGAAAACCTATTTGTAAAAATAATAACCAAAAATGTCCCTAACTTGGTGAAGGAAACAGACATACAAGTCCAGGAAGCATAGAGAGTCCCAAACAAGATGAACCCAAAGAGGTCCACACCAAGACACATCATCATCAAAATGCAAAAGGTTAATGACAAAGAAAGAATCTTAAAAGCAGCAAGAGAAAAACAATTAGTTACCTACAAAGGAGCTCCCATAAGAATGTCAGCTGATTTCTCAAAAGAAACTTTGCAGGCCAGAAGGGAGTGGCAAGAGATATTCAAAGTGATGAAAAGCAACGACCTACAACCTAGATTACTCTATCCTGAAAAGCTATCATTTCAAATCGATGGACATATCAAGAGTTTCCCAGACAAGAAAATGCTAAAGGAGTTCATCACCACCAAACCAGTGTTATATGAAATGTTGAACGGTCTTCTATAAGAAGAAGAACAAAAATATGATCAATAAAATGGCAATGAATACATATCTATCAACAATTGAATCTACAAACAAAATGAGCAGGCAGAACAGAAACAGACTCATAGATACAGAGAACTTTTTGTTGGTTGCCAGATGGGAGGGTGTTGGGGGGATGGGTGAAAAAGGTGAAGGAATTAAGAAGTACCAGTTGGTTGTTAGACTGAGGGATCTCAAAGGGAATGGGGGAGGGGGGCAAGAAGAGATAAACCAAAGAATTTATATGCATATATGCATAATCAATGGACACAGACAATAGTGTGGGGAAGGCAGGAGGGTGGCAGGAGTGGGGAGGAGGGAGTGAATGGGGGGAAAAAGGGGAGACATCTGTAATACATTCAACAATAAAGATAAGTTTAAAAAGAAGAAAAAAAAAGTCACAAAAGGGAAAACGATGAAGTTCTTTAATTCATAGACTCTCAGATGCTTTGATTATATCAATTTTAAGACACATCACCATGTCATGTACCATTAAGAAAGAAAGAAAACCCAACTGTGTTAGTTTGCTAGGCCTGCCATGGTGAAATACCACCGCCTGGGTGGTTTAAATAACAGAGGTTTGTCATCTTCTGGTTCTGAGGCTAGATGTTCAAGATCAAGATGTTATCTGGGTTGGTTTCTTCTGGAGACACCTCTTGGTTTGTACATGGCTGTCTGCTCCCTGTGTTTTTTATTTTTTTATTTTTATTTTTTTTATCCTCACCCGAGGACATTTTTTCATTTTCTGCTCAGACAGAGTGGGAGGGAGAGAGAGGAAGAGAGAGAGAAAGAAACATCAATGTGAAAGTGACACATCGAGTGGCTGCCACCCGCACGACCAACCAGGGCCGGGGACAAACTGCAACCAAAGTACATGCCCTTAGCGGGAACCGAACCCTGGTCTCTCTGGACCGCAGGCCGACACTCTAACCGCTGAGCCAAACTGGCCAGGGCTCCCTGTGTTTTTATAAGCTCTTCCCTCCCTGTGTGCCTGTGTCCTGATCTCCTCTTCTTATAAGGACACTAATCGCATTGAATTAGAGCCCACCCCGAAGACGTCCTTTAACTTTATCACCTCTTTAAAGACCCTATCTACAAATACAGACACATTCTGAGGTCCTGGGGGTGAGGACTTCAACATCTGAATTTTGTGGGAACAGAACACCCACCAGTTAAATTCTGGCATGCCGTGAGGTGGTAGATGTATCCTGATGTCAGATATATGGTCATATGAACAATGGCACGTGTCAGAACTGCACAGTTCTAAAATAACGTCAGTTTGGAAAGGGGGCAAATAGTTCCATTCTATATGCTTTGGTGACAGTGAACAGAGAAATGTAAAAACCTCTTCATTCCGAACCGTCACTTTCTCCCCTTCACCCCCTTGAGGGACCTGGGAGAGGAAGGGAGAGCAAAGTCACCCAGATTGTGATCTTGATTGCTTCCCCTCCCTGGTGTCTCACTTCCTGCTAATTCTTCTTTTGTAACTGCCCGTGACTGCCCCTTCCTTTCTCCCCACCCACACCCAAATCAGCCCTTAGCTCATACCTGGACAGCTTCCCCAGTTTCTGAACCGGTCTTCCCACTTCCACCCCTTCTTGCCCTCCTGATCCACCCTGACACTGCATCAGTCAGCCAGACGACTCAGAACTGTGGCCTTGGTCACACCACACCCCTGCTGGAAAGCCTTAGCTGGCCCTTCATTCCTAAAGAATAAAAATCAAATGTGTCTACCCCTAACACTGAGGTCCGGTCCTCCGTGCTCAGTCTGGCCCCAGCTGCCTCCACGACTCTCCAGCACAGCCGGTATTTCCACTTTGGGGTGTCTGTATGCTCTGTGCCCCTAGACTGGCTGGCTCATACTCTGGGCCTGTCTGAATGTTACCATGTAATTATTACACATAGTTATTTCTGTCTGACTCTCCAACTAATAGCCATCTACATTATCAAGAATGTAATGTACTCTATTAACCACACTGGCTGAGAAAGGAGTTGTTTCTCCTTGGCTCCTCCAGAAAGAATGAAAAGTATTTCCCCCACCTCCTCCTGTCTCCCTCCCCCAAGAGAAGGTGGCCTTTGTGTCCTGGAAGTCTGACTTCCTTTCACCCCAGAGAGAGTTAACAGCCTTTTTGTGTGTTTTCTGTGGGCCAGAAAGGGAAGCTGCCTGGTGGGATGGCCTCCCCTTTGTTTTCTGAGATACAGGCCACAATGAACTGGTGGCTCAGGATAGCTTTTCTTTGACCTGGAAGCATTTTATATGAATTTTAAATATTAGTTGCAATTTTTTTAAAGTAGGAGATATCCCATGGGAAAAAAATCTAAATTTCTGGGCTCTCTCGAAAACCTCAAAGATTTGCATCTCTGGGCTCCTATTTTCACATGGCAAAAATTGGCAGGATCCGAGTTGCACTGGGCCCCTTTGGATACGTCGTGTACTTTCCAGTTTGGTCTAGTTTCCACCACTCACCAAGGTCTTACACCACTTAGATCACTCATTTATGTGCCAGCCTGTTCTTGGAAGCATCTGAGCTTTCAACCCCTGTTTAGACTCACCAAGGGGATCGATCTGAAGCATTTGGAGGACAAGAGATAGTGGCTGTGAGCTTCAAGAGTGAAAGAGGGCCCTGGCCGGATAGCTCAGTCGGTTAGAGCATCATCCCAATACACCACGGTGTGGGTTCAATCCCCAGTCAGGGCACACACAAGGATCAACCAATGAATGCATAAATAAGTGGAACAACAAATTGGTATCTCCCTATTTTTTTCTCTCTCCCCCCCTCCCCTTTCCTCTCTCTCTAAAATCAATTTAAAAACATTTATTTAAAAAAAAAAAAAGGGTGAAAGAGAACATCAATCCTCCACAGGTCTTTAGAACCTGGGTATGTTCTAACAATTTCCTGAGGGAGCAGGACCAGGGGTAGAGATGGCTGGGTGCATGGCAGCCGGTAAGGACTGGGTTCTATGTGTTTTCACCTCAAGAGTGTCAGGGAAAATCCCCATGGCTGAGCTGGGCCCAGAGGAACTGAAGCTACCCTCACAACTGCCCGCAGAGGTACCCACCTTCAATGGTCATGGGCAAGGAGCCATAGCATCAAGGACCACATGAACCAAAGACCCGGCACACCTCCAATATCCTGCCTGGCATCAGCCCCATGGTTCTCCTACAACCTAAGGGGGGTGGGGTGGAGGGCATTACACTGCATGGCAACATCCCCAGAAGAAACCATTCATATCATAGTCTGTGGTATAACGCCCCCTGCAGTTGTTCACTGCACAACCTGAGCGCCACATATATGGTAGCGCTGGCTGGGGACGGGGAGTGAGTGTGTGTGTGTGTGTGTGTGTGTGTGTGAGTGTGTGTGTGGCCTCTCAAACTGACTGATTCGGACTTCTCACCAGCCTTGACAGTGGAGACCCAGAACTTCAATTTAATTTTTAAAAATAAATGTAATATATCTTACTCCCAAGTGTGGTTTAGTCATCAAATTCTGTTACAAAACTAAATAGTTCTCCAGAGCAGACAGCGTGTTCTAGCCTATGCTCCTCCATAGTGTCCTGCAAAGTAAATGTGTGCGGACTCTGGCTGCAGGTCTGAGCATGGAATTTCTCTCCCCGGGAAAACAACTTCCATTTCCCTGCTGACCAGTCCTAGGCTAAACTGCCTTACGCCACTCAAACTCACTTGAGGCTAAAAGCCACTTGCATGTTTTGCAGTGAAGAGTCTAATTAGCAGATGCGTTTCTGCGTCTATAGACCAGTCAGTGTGTGATCTTCCCAGGAGGGAGTTCAAACCACCCTCTGCCATTAACACTGTTCACTGCCTGCAAATTTTGAGTACCTTTGATTGGAAATTCCACTTCTAGAAATGTATGCTAAGAAAATAATCAGGAAACGTCAGCCAAGACTTAGGTGCATAGATGTTTATTGTACTATATTAATTACAGCAGCAATAATAGGAAGCAACCTAAGTGTTCAGCCACTGAGGAGCGAGGAAATACTTCTGACACGTTATGTGATGCAGCTCCACGCAGTCTTTGAAAAGAACGTGTGCAGGGCGTTGAATGGAAGGAGAAAGTGGTTACCACATATGTGTAAGACCTCTGAATACTTCTAGATGTGTTGTTAACATTTTTAAAGGGGTGCGGCTATTGTTAAAAACATTCACTGTCGCCCTGGCTGGTTTGGCTCAGTGGTTAGAGCGTCGGCCTGCGGACCAGAGAGACCCGGGTTCGGTTCCCGCTAGGGGCACTTGCCTCAGTTGCAGTTTGTCCCTGGCCCGGTTGGGGTCGTGTGGGTGGCGACCACTCGATGTGTCTCTCTCACATCAATGTTTCTCTCTATCTCTCTTCCTCCCTCTCTCCCTCCCGCTCTATCTGAAGATGGATGCAAAAGTGTCCTCAGGTGAGGATAAAAATAAAAATAAAAATTCACTGTCTTCCCCAGCCCGACCCTGGGTTCAGCCATGAGGTTTGTTTTGATCACTGGTATATAAGCAGATGCGATGCTGGGGGAGGATTGAAAAGCATTTGTGCCCTGGCCCATGCGGCTCAGTTGGTTGGGTGTTTTTCCATGCGCCAAAAGGTTGCCAGTTTGATTCCTGGTCAGGGCACATGCCCAGGTTTCAGGCTTGATCCCTGGTAGGGGGTGTGCAGGAGGCAGCAGATCGATGTTTCGCTCTCACGTCGATATTTCTCTCTCTTTCTCTCTCTCCCTCCCTCTCTCCCCCCCTCTAAAATATCAACAAAAATATATATATTTTTTAATCTGAGAAAGAAAATTTAAAAAAAAAAAGCATTGGCATGGTTTGGCTTGATCTCTTGAGCCTTTGCCAGAGCTATGAGAACATGCCTAGGCTGGCCCACTGGCTCTGGGGAAGGGTGACAGATGTGTGCAGCAAACCAAACCACCCCAGCAGAGCACAGTCTGGTGGTTCATTCAGCCCCCAGGAACCCACAGATCCACGAGAATAAAGTACTACAAATCCACTGATGGCGGTAGTCATGCAGCCCTTTTGTGGGAATCATTGACTAACACAGGAAACAGCTACACTCCACTTCTAGAAAGATCTTTTCTCCAGTGATAAAGCATATACAAACTGGTGCAATGGTCCTTTACTTTTCTCTTCAAGTGCCCATTGGGTCCATACTGAGTTCATCCAGGGTCGGGGCAGGGGACATAAACTCCACTCAATGTGAGGAATATCAAAGTCATATTAGATGAAAATGTAGGATGGAGGTATTTTATGGCCTTCTTTGGAAAATATAATCTACCATATAAAATTCTCAGAATATTGCCTTATAAGCACTATGTATGTATTAGCTATTTTCATTCAAGTATTTATTGAACACCAGTTACTGCGCTAGGACCTAGAGATAAGCAGGGAACATCACAGAGGTGGTCCCTCTGTTCATGGGCTAACCAAAGAAAAGCTGCAGGCTAAACCCATTATGAGAACCCCATAGTGCCCTGGCTGGTGTGGCTCAGTTGTTAGAGTGTTGGCCTGCACACCAAAGGCTCTCGGGTTCAATTTCCAGTCAAGGGCACATACCTGAGTTGCAGGTTCGATACCTGGCCTGGTTGGGGCACATGCTTGAGGCAACCAATCCATGTGTCTCTCTCACATTGATGTCTCTCTCACGTTGATGTCTCTCTCTCTCTTCCCCTCCCTTCCACTCTCTCTAAAAATCAATGGAAAAAATATCCTGGGGTAAGGATTTTTTTAAAAAGAACCTCATAGTAACTGACCAGATGAGCTATTGGGCTGGAGATTATTTTCTAGTGCATAGGTCAGCCTCAGAGGACCAGAAAATAAGTCTGGCTATAGAAATATTTTGCTGTGATTGTGTCTTTTGTAATAGAGGCTTTCTTGGCAGCATCTCTGAGTGTAGAATGAGGAGTTCAGAGTTCTCAAAGGGCTTAGAGTCCAATTCTATTTCCATTTTATTGGAATGGTTACTATAGCTTTAATGCAAAGCAGGTGCTGGGCTTGTTAAAAAGGAACTAAAGGAACCAGGCTAAGCTCAGTAGTAGCTTGCAACTTAAAGTGTGATTCAAATTGCCTCAGCCTCACCTGGGAGTTTGAGAAATGCAGAATCTCAGGCCCCACCCCTGGACCACTGACTCAGAATCTGCGTTTTTATTGTAGAAACTTCAATTGCACATATAAAATGCATCATCTTAGCCATTTTTAAGAGTTACCGCTCAGTGACTTCGAGCTTTTACATGGTTGTGCAACCATCACCACAGAACTCTTCATCTTACAAAACTGAAACTCTACCCACTAAACAATAACTCCCATCCCCTCTCCCCCCAGCTCCTGGCAACCAACATTCTATTTCTGTCTCTCTGAATTTGAATACTCTAGGTCCTTCATATAAGCGGAACCACGCATGTGTCCTTGTGTGACTGGCTGATTTCACTAAGCACAGAGTCCCCAAAGCTCACCCATGTTGTAGCAGAATCTGCATTTTAACAGATCTTCAGGTCGTGTGTGTGCACACTGTAGTCTGAGAAGCATTGCTTCACTAGATTACTGGGAGCTGAGACGGGGGCAGGGAAATGTCCAACAGGACGGTCCTTGCAGGGATTCAGACTTTCCTCTCTCCTCCTGCAGCCACTGCTTTGGGATCTCCTTCGTGGTCACATGTGTGAGAGCAATTCTGGATTCCTGAGATCAACCAGTTGGCCTCCAACCTGTCAACAAATGAGTGGCTAAGCTGGCCTTTGGGCATCAAAAGTTTCAGGCCTGCAGGAAATGTGCTAGTGAAAGTCTAGCTTGTGCGTCAGTCACTGAATAACAGTGACAATTAACTGTCTGTGGCCGGAACACACAGAGTTAGCAGCCCACTTAGGTTGGCCATTTGTGTAATAACACATACACTAACTATATAGTGCCGAACACTATTCCAGGTAGTCATCAGATATGATCACCTTTCAAGCTCATAACAATCCCCATTTTACAGATGGGGAAACTGAGGCACAGACCAGTTAAGTAACTTTCCCAAGGTTATATGTCTGGTAAATGGTAGAGCTGGGATTTGAACCAGGAAGTAAGACTCCAGGACCTGAGTGACTACACTGGGCCTCCTCTCTGGTCATTGCTTGACCATGTCTTCTGTCAAAACTGGGCAAGAAGGAATCATGCAGATTGTGGGTATGTTGTGGTCTACTTTTAACCATAGGGGTTAGTTTACATATAGCAAAAACAACAGCAGAAGTTAGAATGTCAGAAAGTAAGTAGAAAGCCCAGTGATCTAATGGCATTTTCCTTAGTTGTATATAAGGAATTTTGGGGTCCATGTTCATGTTACTAAATAGTCAGAAAGACTGGTTTTCCTCCTACCTCCCTAGCCACACTTTCGCCGCCTCCTTCACAGGCTCTTTCCCCTCAACCTTCTCCAAAACCTCCCCTCCCTGCCCCATGCTCTCCCTCACTAATCTCAGCTGTCTTCTTGGCTTCCAAGCATATAATTCCCAAATCCATGTTGCTTGCTGTGATCTGTCTTCCTAATTCCAGAGCATCTTTTATTTATTCCCAGTGTCTCAGAGAAAATGTCACACCAAGATCTCAAATACACCTCTGGGAAGATGAGCCATATTCCTTGATTGATACCTTGGAGATGAGTGCAGAGAGGCCAATGTCATGGCCAGACTGCTCTCATATTCAACGTGCCCAAACAGCACCATCATCTCCCTGCCCACCACTGCCCCAGGCCCCCAACTCATTGCTGACCCCACACCGTCCTCTCTGTGAGGCTTGAAACCTTTGTGGTCATCCCCTCCTTTTCTCCAAATCTGAAGAAGTCTTCCCTCCTCAACAGGTCTCAAGTCTGTCTTCTGCTTTGCGTGTTGTCACTGTTCGAGCTCAAGCCCTTATCATCTGCCTCCAGTCTCCCTGTGCCTAACTCTACCTTCCTCCCCAGTGCCCACTCTACACACAGCTGACTGGCATCTTCCCAAAACACAGATCAACGTGTTCCACTCCCTGGCACTGCCCTTAATTCCATCCCTGCATCCTGGGTGAATTTGCTGGCTGCTCAGAGAAAATGACCTCCTTCCTTATTCTTTTCTAAATTCTTTTCTTTATTGATTTTAGAGAGAGGAAAGGAGAGGGAGAGAGATAGAGAGATGGAAATATCAATGAGAGAGAACATCAATTGGTCGCCTCCAACATGCCCCCTGACTGGGGATTTGGCCCACAACCTGGGCATGTGCCCTGACCAAGAATCAAACCGGCGACCTCTTGGTGCATGGGTTGATGCTCAACCACTGAGCCACACTGGCCGGGCCTTCCTTGTTCTTTTTTAAAAAGCAATCCCCAACTTACAGAAAGGTTGCAAGTATAGTACAAGCAGCAGTTTTGTTCCTGGGTCATTTGAGAGTAAATTGCAGACCTGATGCCCTGAAAATTTTAGTATGCATTCCCCACAAACAAGGGGGACATCCTCCTATATACACAGCACAACCCTTATAAAAGTTAGCATTGGTACATCTAGTCCTCAAGCCCCATTCAACGTTTGCCAACTATCCCCATAACATCATTTTTGTAGCAAAAGGATCCAGTTCAGAATCACATGTGCACCAGTTGCCATTTCTCTTTGGGCATCTTCAGTCTGGAGCAGCTCCTCATTCTTTCCTTGATTTTTATGTCCTTGACATTTTTGAAGACTACAGTCCCAACATGTACAAATGCCCCTCAATTTTGGTGTGACCCGGTGTTGCCTCTTGATTAGATTTAGGTAGGAATAGTGCATCTTGGTCAGGAATATTGCAGAAGCGATGCTGGATTCTTCTTATTGCATCTTACTGTGTGGTGCGCGATTTCGATTTGCCCCAGTCTTGGTGATATTCACTGGGATCCCTTGAGTGGAGTGGTGCCTGCTAGGTTCCTCATCAGCAGTGACTGTTCCCTTTCATAAGTAGTTTGTGGAAACCATTGAAACTATGTAAATATTTCATTCCTCATCAGTCTTTCAACTGAGTCATTTACTTATATCAGAATGGCCTAGTGGTTTTCTATTTTATTTAATGTGTTAAATAGAATGCATTACCATCCTATCTTGTCTTCTCTCCTCCTATGATATTTGTCTGTATAAAGAGGGTTTTAGTCACTTTTTGACCACGGAGCCCTGTGTTTATCAAAACCATGTGCTTCATTCCTACACAGGGGATAGTGGTTTTCTGAGTTCTTGTTACCCAGGTGCATACAGTTAGGACTTGCTTCTGAAGCAAAAGTTGTCATAACATGAACCTGTGTGCTAATGGACCATAACACAGCCTACACCCAAGTCAAGTCTCTCCCTGTTTCACACTAGCAGCCATTTTCATCCATTACATGAACACTTCTGTGGGTTGTAGCAACATCCAAAATTACGATTCAAATTCAGTGCAAATTGGTCCATAGGTGAAATTGCAAATCTTGCAAAGTCACAGGGTTTCATGAAGTCCATGAAAGTAATTGAGCAGGACTGCTCGAAGCCTTGCATGCAGCCAGATAACCGGCCAAGGAGAAAACGAAAGTAGGACGAGACAACGTGAATGGCAACGATTCAGAAAAGGCCTTAAAAATCAGTAAGGCCAGCCCTGGTCGGTTTGGCTCAGCGGTTAGAGCGTTGGCCTGTGGACCAGGGAGTCCCGGGCTCAGTTCCCGCTAAGAGCATGTACCTCGGTTGTGGTTTGTCCCTGGCCCCTGGTTGGGTCATGTGGGAGGCAGCCACTGGATGTGTCCCTTTCGCATCGATGTTTCTCTCTCTCTCTCTCTCCCTCCCACTCTATCTGAACAAAAAATGGGAAAGTGTCCTCGGCTGAGGATAAAAAAAAATCGGTAAGGCCATCCCATATCTTTGTGGAATAAAAAATGGCCCTCTTTATGAATGTGACGTGAAAGTCAAAAATGAAGTAAGGAATAACATACAGTTTTATCAGGAAAAAAGTTTTGATTTTTGTTTTTTTCTCAGAATTAGCACATGGCTGAAACCATCATCTAAATTGTGTTAAGGGGCCCTGGCCAGTTTGGCTCAGCAGTTATAGCATCAGCCTGTGGACCAAAGGGTGGCAGGTTCGATTCCTGGTCAAGGGCACATACCTGGGTTGCAGGTTCGATCCCCAGCCGCCAGAGGGGTCGTGCGGGAGGCAACCAATCGATGTGTCTCTCTCACATTGATGTTTCTCTCTCTCCCTCCTTCTCTTTCTTCCACTCTATCTAGTAAATCAATGGGAAAATAAATAAGTAAATAAATTGTGTTTTCTTGTGTAAGAAAACAAATAAGTAAATAAGTAAAAAAAAAAAAGTTGTCTTCATAATTTTGGTGTCTTTTTTTTTTTCAGGATAAAATGCCAATCAAATATTTTCTTTTGTAGTCACTGTAATGCTCCAGTCCCTTCTGAAAGTGGGTCCCCTTTATTTTTTCTTAATTTTTTATTTTTTTGGTATGTGCCCCTAGCGGGAACCGAACCCAGGACTCTCTGGTCCGCAGGCCGATGCTCCAACCGCTGAGCCAAACCAACCAGGGCTGGGTCCCCTTTAAATAGCCTTGTCTTGGTGGCAGTTATCTGTGGGTCATGATGCACACTCAGCAGGAAACTCAGAGCTGCTGTGGCAGGAGCAAGCCTCTGTCCCCTCTCTGTGTCACCCCTCTCTGAGTCCCAACAGCTCCTCTTTCTCCCCCTTACCTCCCCTGCCCCCATGCTTAATTTTTACTTTCTAATCTCACTTTCCTCATTTACCAAAAGAAGAAAATATCCCAGCCCAACGGACTTCACAAAAGGTTGTTCCTCTAGTCAAATGAGTTCACAGATAATAATAGTAGTCACCAATATGTACTGAACCTCTATTCCACGCCTGACCACGTGCTATGAGAGCGTAACATGGATTATTCAATGAACTCTCCCAAACTTGTAAAGGTAGGAGCCCTTGTGTTCTTGCATTTTACAGATAAGCAAACTGAGGCTCTAGGAAGTTAAGTAAGATACTGAAGTTTCTTCAGTCATTGCAAGAGTGAAGATTTGAGTCTGGTAGTTCAAGCTCTTAACTGCTAGACTGACCTGTATATAGAAGAGCTTTGAGAACTGAGTGGTGCTCTACGATTATAAGCATCATTGTTATTGTGTACAATCTGAACTCCAGAAGATACTAGATGATAACAGGAGATATCACTGGAACTCATTCCTTGTGTGTGTGACTGGTTGTTTGGACCCCAGCATACTTCACTACTGGCACCCAGTGGCACCCATAGGCATTGCCTAACCCCGCTCAGACCAATGACCCTAATATGTAGGCCTTGGAAAAACCAATTTGGCTGTGAGTAGTGAAACAGAAGCAGACTAATTTACCCTAAAGGACATTTCACTCGGTCCCCAGCCCTCCCCCAGCAGCTCTGGCAGAGGCTAAGCTTGGCCCCTCTGCTCTAGCTTGCTCAGGCCTAGGTGGGTAGGACCAGGCACAAGGGCCTAAAAGGAAGTTTGGTTTCTATTAGATAACAGAGCAGTCAAGATATGTGTGGGGCCCTGGCCGGTTTGGCTCAGCGGTTAGAGCGTCAGCCCGTGGACCAGAGAGTCCCGGGTTCAGTTCCCGCTAAGGGCACGTACCTCGGTTGCAGTTTGTCCCCGCCCCGGTTGGGGTCGTGTGGGTGGAGGCCGGTCGATGTGTCTCTCTCACATCGATGTTTCTCTCTCTCTCTCTTCTTCCCTCTCTCCCTTCCGCTCTATCTGAAGATAAATGCAAAAAAAAGATATGTGTGGGGCTTGGTGCTAGGCACTAGAATTTGCTGTTGGAAACTGCGAACAGGACTGTTCAATGCTCACCTGTAAGATGAGTAAGAAGCCCTCCACACTGACGTCTGTTCTCAGCCTGCCTGAGGCTACCTGAGCAGCAGGAAAAGTGGGGTTTCCAGTGCAGGGTCCCTTCCTCCCCTCCAGACACCCCTGTTTAGTGGTCCTCCCTCTGCTCAGGCTGTGAGTGCCTGACCCATGGGGCAGAGTCCCACTACCCTGCTTTGCATTTTCACTCTGGGGGCACTGCGTTTGCACCCAGCCAGCCTCTGCAGGAGCGCAGGTTAGTGAGTGGGTGCTAATTTGCCTAACAGGCATGAAGCAGGGCTGTGTGTCCCCAGTGCCACGTAGGGCAGGGAAATTACCCTGGAGGTGTTGGATCTGACTATGGCAATAAAACCACTGATTTCTCATAACCTCAGGAGTCGTGGGGGGTGGGCAGGGGCACAGGGGGCAGAAGGAAGAGTTGTATTTGTTGACATATGCAAAGACCCCACAAACCATTCGACTTTTCTTCCCAATCAAGACTTTTGGTTGGAGGGAAGGGTCCTTGAGAGGATCCTCTTGTCTGATGCATAAGGAAGGTGAGACCCCAAAAAGCATCAGGACAAGAGCGAACATGCCCAGGTGGCAAAGGACAGAGCTGGCAATCGAACCAGTCTGGGCCCTCCACTCCAGCACTCCCTGTCCGGGTTCACGTCACACACCCAGGTCTGAACACCTTAAGTTGTGAAATGGCTAATGCGTATGTCCTTATGCAGAAACCATAGCTTAAGCATGTCAGGCAAGAAAACGTGGGGCGAGGGATCTCTCTGAAGATGGTTTGGGGTGGGTGCTGAGGATCTGTTGGCCGTGCCCGCGCACTTACGGTTGTTCGGTGTCACACTGCACAAGAGTGTCCTCTTAATATCCAGCTTGAGCTTTGCTCACTCAATCACGTGTCCTGGGTGTGGGGCTGCTTCTGCCCAGAGGAAGTGGGTGCCATCCACCTCCCCACCAAATGGGGGAGCATCAGGCTGCTTCAACCTGGAGGGCGTGCTTGTGTCCAACTCACAAGGGTCCCATGTGGACTAGCTACGGCATCCTGCATCCACTCCCCTTCTTCTGAAGCTGAAACACAATTTTTGGGGTGGGGGGAACCAACCCCGACTCCATCCCAGTCTTATGGTTTCATGGAGCTGACCCGTGACTCGCACCTACAACCAGTTTAAGGGTAAGCACCTGACTCGAGCATCCACTCCTGAATTATTGCTGGAACTATTAGTCCTGAGGCAACCTTTGCCCTGGAGTGACTAATCTCCAGCGAGGAGGAAGAAGAGGAAGACAAGATGGCATTGTGTGAAACCTTGGAATCCGTTGTGTCTGACCAGATCCGCGCCCTTAAATTCACCAATTGTCTGAACCAGTTCTCTTTTTTGCTCAGGCTGGGCCATGCTGAGTTCTGTCCCTTGCAGCCTAAGGAGCCCTGAACACTGAAGGGAGAGGGTTCAAGTTTCCCCTGATGTGAAAGCTCCTCTACCAGATTGCCCAAGAGAGCCTTCCGAATTCTAACCGTGCATCCTCGTCCCCAGGGCAAGTTAGGGACCGTGGGAGAGGGGGCCAGGAGCACACCTGTGGTCTCCACCCTTCCTCTCCTCCCAGAAGCACTTATCCCTGGGGTCACTAACAGTCCTGTCAAGCAAAAAACCTGCATTTTAAATTCCATTTCAGCTTTCAGCAGGGCCGGGTAACCAAATGAGACAGCATGGAAAATATATGATTTTCATTATTATGACATGGAAAGCAGAGCTGTCTAATTGCTTTTGTCCACTGGTGTATAAAGATTGAGACCAGATGTGTTTTAAAAAAAAAAAAAGGAAAAGAAAGAAAAAAAGGCTTGTGTTGGCCATAGCTTTGAACAAAGCAGTCTGATTCTCATTCTCTCTCTCTCTCTCTCTCTCTCTCTCTCTTCCCCTCTCTCTCTCCCCCTCCCCTTCCCTCTCTCAGGGGAGGACGACATGAAAGTGTTTTAACTGCTTGTAAGTTTTCATAGCCTTGTTGATTTTGCTTTTCACAGAAGATAAAATTGTGAAATTGGCCTTGAAAACTTTATTTTCGCTTTCCTCCATTGAAAGCGCCGAGCTGCTGGTCAGACCCGCTGCCTCCCGGACAGCTGCCGCTTTGCAGAGGCCCACCGCGCGTCCCGGGCAGGGCACACCCTCCTTCCCTCCCCGGCTTGCGGAGTAAAACGTCTTCGCCTGGAAATCCACAGGAAGGGATGAGATGATGATCATCTTTAAATAGAACCACCCAGGGCCCCGCTTCTGTGTTTCATTTTCCGCAAAAGCCCCTAAATCTGCTTCAACATTTTTTTTTAACCTCTCCGGCTATTTTTAGCACACGCAGCCAGCAGAGCCCGGCAGGCCTGCAGGCCCTAATGACGTCCTGACCTGGGGGTGGAGTTCACATCTCCTTGGGCAAAGGTGCATTTGAAGCACGCAAAACAAAACAAAAACAAGGCGCAGCCCCAAAGACCGAGGTGATTTGGAGGCCAAGCGGCTGGCCCTGGCGCGTCTCTATGAAGCCAGGGCTGCCCGCTGGAAATACAAGTCATTGAAAGATTACCTTGTTATTTTCGAAATTAATGTTTTCACCGAAAATTCAGAGCATGTCTGGTGGATTGGGGAAAGAAGGGTCCCCGTAATCGGGCATCAGGGTATTGAGCTAAGCCTGGAAAGTAGGAAGAGATGGAAGGCAGGCTCCCCCATCAGACCTCAAAGGGGCTCCTCCAGCTCTAGTCCCTGGTAGCCAGCAAAGCCCCCTTCTCCTGGGGAAGAGGAGGTCGCTGGTCCACTGCTCCCCAACGCAGGAAGCTCCTGCCCATCCCAGGCCGAAGCTAAGTAGTTGCATCTCCAAATAATTACAGGGATCTGGTATCTCCGTGGGTGTCCTTTCCACTCTCTACAGAGCCCCTCCACAGTTAACCCCTGATTTGGGGGAGATAAATAACTTTAATTAATTTCCCTCACCTATTTTATAGGCAACAAGCCCTCAGGGATAATACTAGAAGACAGAAAAAGTGCTTGTGTGTAAGAATATGAGATTTTAAATACTTTTGCCGGAGGGGGCAACGTTCCCCATCACTTATTTCCACGCACCTCTCTCTTCATCCGTACGTGTATTACCATTCCGAGCCAGAGTTCCACAGAATCCAGCCTCTCTCTTCTAATATGGTGCGCTGGCTCTAATTCCAACCTGATTCCCAGAGGGAGTGACTAATGGGTGGCGTTAATGAGAACAGTCATTACAGAGAAATTGCAGTGGAGAAAGCTGTGAACTCGTTCCGATGCTGTTCTTAGGAGCCAGGTCACCTTGGGCAAGTCATGTAGCTGCCATGAGCCTGATTTCCTCCTCTGTGGGAGGGGGCAGAGCTAAGGACTCCATTGCAGCATTGCTGTGAAGATTACATGAGAAATGAACGTGGTGCTCAATAAATGGGACTGCTATTATGATTAGATCATTACCAACCGGAGCCTTCCTCATAATGTGACCCCAGGATGGATGCCGCATGTCTCCCCTAAAAGTGTGACTGCCGCCTGGCCGGTGTGGCTCAGTGGTTGAGCATCGACCCATGCACCAAGAAGTCACCAGTTCAATTCCCCATCACGGCACATGCCCAGGTTGTGGGCCCGATCCCCAGTGGGGGGCATGCAGGAGGCGGCCAATCGATGTTCTCTCTCATCAATGTTTCTATCTCTCTCTCCCTCTCTTTTCCTCTCTCTCTAAAATCAATAAAGAAAAAAATGTATTAAAAAAAAGTGTGACTGCCTTATAAAAAGGAGTTTGGCACTTGAATAAAAGGAGCACAGTCTCAGCTATGATGTGAAACCCAGGATTCCAGCACATTCTCCTCCAAGGGCTTGTGCAAGAGATGTCTGCTCAAGTATGCTCCTTCTAAGGGAGACTGTTTCCCTGCCAGCCCCCTGAAGGAGCAGGTCTGTGGGACCATGTTCTGAATCATGTGACCCCGCTGCCCACATCCTCTGCCACCTCCTGAAGACCCCCAAGTGACTGGAGCAGGGAAAGACACTTGACAGGATCAAGCTGTCCCCAGGCTGGCCAGCAACCTTTCAATACTTCGGAATTTGAATTGAGAAACCTAGAAGGACCTGGGCCATAGCAGTGGGATCCAAAGCAGGGTTCATGGTGTTGAGAGAAAGGGAAACCTGTGAGCAGAAGCAGCCCGGGGCAAGAACAGAGTTGCTGACCTGTTCTCCTGCTCCATTTCCTGTCTACATGTCTCCTTACCACAAACCGCCTTTCTCCTGGGGCGGGGAGGTGAGAAACACTCCAGGCCTTGTGTGGGGGGCTGAACTGTGCCTCCAAAAAAGACACGTTTACATCTTTTTTTTTTTTTTAATTGATTTTAGAGAGAAGAATGGAGAGAGAGAGAGAAACATCAATCAGCCGCCTCCTGTACACGCCCCAACCTGGATTGTGTCTGAAACCTGGGTATTTGCCCTGACTGGGAATCGAACCCGCCACCATTTGGTGTACAGGACGACTCTCCAACTAACTGAACCACACCAGCCAGGGCAAGACATGTCCACAGCTTAACCCCTGGAACCTGTGAATGCAACCCTACTTGGGAAAGGGTCTTTGCAGGTGTGATTACATTAAGGATCTTGATTTGACATCATCTTGGATTATCTGGGTGAACCCTAAATCCAATGACAAATGTCCTTATAAGAGACAGGAAAGGAGAAGACACAGAAAAACACAGGGAGAAAGGCATGTTTAGAATTATGCTGTCACAAACTAGGGAATGCCTGGAGCCACGGCAGCCTGAAGAGGCTAGGAAGGATTCTCCCCGTGAGCCTCTGGAGGGAGGGCAGGCCTGCCAACCCTTCGATGTTGGACTTCTGGCCTCCGGAGCTGCGAAAGAATAAATTTCTGTTGTTTTAAGCCTCTGAGTTTGTGGCAATGTATAACAGAAGGCACAGGAAATTAATATATCTGGCAAACCAAACTTGTCTGATTACCACAGACACGTCAAAGATTTTTTTTCCTTTTAATATTTTTTCTTTATTGATTTTAGAGAGAGAGGAAGGGAGAGGGAGAGAGATATATAAACATCGATGAAAGAGAACATAGATTGGCTGCCTCCTGCATGCCCCCCACTGGGGATCGGGGTCCACAACCTGGGCATGTGCCCCGACCGGGAATCGAACCGGTGACCTCCTGGTGACCTCCTGGTGCATGGGTCGACGCTCAACCAGTGAGCCACACTGGCCGGGCCAGATGTGTCAAAGTTAAAGGCAAGTTACTCTGTGAGGAGTTATGCCAACTCTAGACAAGTACATACCACAAGCTAACATCTCCTTCGTTTCCATCTCTACATTTTGCGTACTGCTGCAGCTACAATAAAATAGTAACAGAACCAGCTACCGTTGATGGAGCACATATTATATGCCAGGAAATTTGTACTCAATCCTCAGAGTCTTGTCTTTAATTCACAGAAAATCCTTTTCTTTCATCCTGCCCTAATGTCACTCCCATTTCACAGCTAAGTAAACTGAGGTTTAGAGAATTAGAATAACCAGGTCTGGGAGTCAAACCAAGGCCTCCAGCCCAGAAGAATGGAACATTCTCTGCTTCCACATGTCCAGGGGCAGAGGCCGAAGAGAGGGAAAAGGGAGGAAGGAAGCACATCGGCAGGCCTATGTGCCACATCGGACCAGGTATACGTGATGGTCTGGGTTGCCTGGCATCATGGCAAGAAAGAAGTTGCTCTGAACCCAGGTCCTGACACTGCTTACTGGCTGAGGGACCCTGGGCCACTACTACCCTCTCCGAGCCTCGGTGTCCTCTCCCAAGAAGCAGGAATCAGAATGCTCCTTGTCTAGTATCAGGATTAAAGTAGAACGTTGTGTTCGGCTTGCAGAGGCTCAGCAAAGCTTTGTCTGAGATGGGAGAAGAAAACTCAGGCCCGGAGTCTACTAATCCTACCTGAAACTCCAGGGCATTTCAAAGGTCCTTGAGCTAATACCCAACCATCCTAAAAGGTGTTTACAATCTCTCTCTCTCCAAGAGGTCAATTTCCACCTTTGTCTTTAAAACTATGCATGTAAAGTATTGCTTACCAAAATTATCTGACCAGAAGACTCAAAAAGCCTTGTTAAAAATTTATATTCCCGGGCCTCACCTTAGACTCACTGAATTAACCTCTACTGTGGGGGGGCATGGGAACCCGAATTCTTTAATAAGCAGTCCCAGATGGCTATTAAAATTAGGAAAGTTCAGAAATCTTAAACTTTAATGTTCATGCCAAATACCTAGGAATCTTGTTGAAATGCAGATTCTGGTTCAGCCAGCTGGGTGGGCCTGAGAGTCTGCATTTCTCACAGGCTCCCAGGGGATCCCTGTGTGGCTTTTGGGGACTGAATTTAAAGGCCTACGTAACGATCCTCAAGGTCTACCAGTGCTTTACAGTCTTTGCAAGACTTTTCACATCCGTGTTCTTTAACCGGCAGAACAATCCTATGAGGTGGGCATCATCCCCTTCTTACATATGAGGTCCCAGCAACATGGCAGTCAGGCTGACCTCTGTAAGGGAAATGGCAGTTTCCCATGGGTGCCCATTTATAAAAGGCACGTTGCCAGGACATGCTCACTCATGCATTCAGTCAACAAAGAGATTGTGCACCCACCAAGCTGCTACGGACACCTCCAAAGGAAAAAAGAGTCTGGCTGCACCCTGGTTCTCTCTAGCTGCCTGGGCTGGGTTTCTGGTCATCGAAGTGCTTGGGTAGCACTTTCAAACTGTGTCATCCCTCGTAGAAATTTCCACCCTGGAATCTCCCCCTAAGCGCGCCCGCCTGCACTCGAACCATCTCAGGTCACAGGCTGGAGGAGGCTGCGTCATCACTTCCCCACGTTTGTGACTTAGGTTTCCTTTCCCTTCTGCCTGGGTGCACACACTGGTTTTCTAAAAACGTTTCGCTTTGAAATAATCTCAAACTTTGAGAAGAATTGTAGTAACAGTAGAAATAGTAAAAGGATGCAGCCCCTTTGAAAAACAATGGGGCAGTTTCTTTTTTCTTTTTTAATGTTTTTATTGATTGTTTAGAGAGGAAGGGAGAGAGAGAGAGAAACATCGATGTGAGGGAGAAACATCGATCAGCTGCCTCCTGCACGCCTCCTGTTGGGGATCGAACCTGCAACCTGGGCACGTGCCCTGACAGGGAATCGAACTGGGACCTCTCAGTCCGTGGGAGGACGCTCAATCAAACCAGCTGGGCTTGGTTGTTTCTTAAAAAGTTAAACATATGACCCAGCAATTCTACTCTGGGTACATACCCAAAAGAATTGAAAACACATTATTTTGGAAACAACTCAAATATCCATTAGTGACTAAATGGATAAACAAAGTGTAGTTTATAATATTATTCAACCGTAAAAAGAAATGTGGATGAACCTCAAAGACACTATGTTAGGTAAAAGCCAGAGTAAGAGGTCCCATATTCTATGATTCCATGTACATGAAATATCCAGAATAGGTAAACTCACAGACAAGTAAAGTACATTGGTGGTTGCCAGGGACCTGGGGGAGGACAGAAACGGGAAGTGATTGCTTAATGGGTATGAGGTTTCCTTTTGGGATGATGTGAATGTGTTGGAACTAGATAGAGAAGGTGGTTGCACAACATTGTGAGTGTATTAAATGCCACTGAATTGTACACTTTCAAATGATTAATTCTGTTATGTGACTCTCACCTTAATTTTTAAAAGCTGCACTGAGACTTAATGAGACTATATTATATATATACTATAGTTTTGTTTTTTTTCATTTTTTGTTCAGATAGAGTAGGAGGGAGAGAGAGGAAGAGAGAGAGAGAGAGAGAGAGAGAGAAAAACATCGACGTGAAAGGGCCACATCGAGTGGCTGCCACCTGCACAACCAACCAGGGCCGGGGACAAACCGCAACCGAGGTACATGCCCTTAGCGGGAACCAAACCCGGGTCTCTCCGGACCGCAGGCCGATGCTCTAACCGCTGAGCCAAACCAGCCAGGGCTAGTTTTCTTTTTCTGAACCATTCATGTCAACCAAATACTTCAGCATGTATCCCCTAAGAACAAATATATCTTCTATGACTCCAGTATAATTATCAAATTCGGGAAATTTAACATTAATGAAATACTATTATCTGGCTGCAAGGCCTCATTCAAATTTTACCCATTTCCCACCGATGTCATTTACAGAGATTTCCCTCCCAGCTCAGGATCCAGGATTATACAGTGCATTTAGTATCAAGTCTCTTTCCTCTCCTTTAATCTGAAACCGTCCCTCAGCCTACAAGATTGTTTTTTTGTTTGTTTCATTTCTTTTTTTCTTTTTCTTTTGGGGCTTTGCTGACATTGCCATTTTTGAAGAGGGTAGGCCCATTGTTTTTTGACTGTCTCTCAGTGTGGGTCTGTCTGACTCTGTTCTCAACATCAATTCAGTGTGCAGCTCTGGCAGGAATACCCTGGAGTGATGCTGTCCCTCTCGAGGCATGGCATCAGCTTGTCCCATGATGATGATGTCCACTTTGATCACGTGGTCCACGCACTGTCTGCCAGGTTTCTCCACTGTAAAGCCCTGAATAATAGAATAGGGCGTGTTTCAGGTCTAACAAAACGAATCCATGAAATTATTTCTTGGTGCCACCTGCTGTGTTTGTCACTCATTCATTCCATCTCTACTCAGTCCAGGGAGGATATAAAGCTTTACGCACATAAAGTTTAAGACAGTCCCTGCCCTGCCAGAGCTCATTGCTTCGTTGGGCTGACAGGTTCCAAAGTCCCCAAATTCTGGAGTCCTGAGTCTGTCCATTGTATTAGCTACTTCTTTTGTCAGTTTTATAAGCTGAACACAAGAGAGAGCTGTATGAGAATCCGGACAGAATATAACCATTTTGGCCATGAAAACCAAGCACCTGTTAAACTCTCTTGCAAACAGTAGAACTGGTGAGTCTAGGACATTCAACTAGATCAAGCAAAGAACCGAATGATTCCCAGGCTAAGTTGGGCACAGGTTTTTGTTGTAAAACCTGGTTCAATATTTTGTGCTTTTAAAATAATAATCGCTTTTTCTTTGAGCTTAATATATTTAATGGACTGATTCTTTGAATTGTTGGAATAAAACTCGATTTTAAAGGAACTGAGAGAATAATGGCAAGTGAGTGCCCAACCTGGTGGCTTACACTGCTGTCCATCCCTGCGGATGTGCTGGGTTTCACCGGCCCATCTCCCCAGTGTGATTAATCTTCATTATCCCCAGTGTGAATTGTCCAAAGGTGGGGGCAAAGCTTACTGACAAAAATCTATTTCTTGTGCAACTTCCAAGTAGTGTCACTTTACTAATTTTGAGTGTTAGAAAAATGATTTAAAAGTATGATGTAGAATTAAAGAACAATACATATATATGGCTCAGATATTTGAAAAGATAGTTCCCATTCTATCATTTGCCAGATTTGTATAATTTCAGATTGATTTTATTATTAAAATTACTGATTTTGCTGCAAAAAAAAAAAGTTTGTTTTTACCTAATGGAGTGCAGGCTCAGTTCCTAACAATTTCACAGCAGGTTGAAGTAAATGCACTGGTCCAGCCGTGTTTTCAGCGCCTTTTCCTAGACAGGACCTGCATCACGGCCACCGTGTACCTGTCAAAGACACACGAGTAAGCAGCTCCTGTATGGTGGTCAATGGGTGGTTTAGATCACTGCTTGTTAACATTTTTTTTAAAATGCTTATTTGGCCCGGCCATGCCCCGGGGATCCCCAGTAGGGGGCGTACAGGAGGCAGCCCATCAATGTTTCTCTCTCACAGTGATGTTTCTATCTCTTTCTCCCTTCTCTCTCTGAAAAAATCAGTAAAAACATTTAAATAAATAAATAAACAACAAAAAAATGCTTGTTTGCTTTCAACCAGCCTTCTCTTCAATCTGCTTACATTTCGAGATCTGTCAGCTGTGATGTAGTTTTAAAAACAGCTATTATTTTGGCCCTGGCCGGTTTTTCTCAGTGGTTAGAGCATCAGCCTGCAGACCAATGAGTCGCAGGTTCAATTCTGGTCAACAGCTCGTACCTCCCCAGCCCTGGTCCGGGTCATGTGGCAGGCAACCAGTCGATGTGTCCCTCTCATATCAATGTTTCTCTCTCTCTCCCTCTCTCTCCCTCCCTCCCACTCCATCTGAAGATAAATAGAAGAAAAAATGTCCTCAGGTGAGGATTAAAAAAAAAACACAGCTATTATTTTGTACCACTTAAGTCATACCTGCTCACCATAGAAAAGGCAGGTACAGCTCAGTAAAGACACATTATTCATAATTCCATCCAGATATAATTATATATAAATAATTGTATGCATGAAATACTTAAGGTATTTTTGTGTTCCTTTTCATATGGTAAATATATATATTTATATTACACACACATTTAATTTTAAGCAATGGCTTTATAACTGTGCTGTGAAGAAACTGGCAATAATACCCACAGCAAAAGTGAAGCCCACCTCCCCCCACTTTCCATCCTTCCCCTGGACACACCTCCCTGCAGGTTCTCTGAGGCCCAACCAGTGACAAAGTCTTTTCTACCCTTCGATTTCCCAATGCATAAATAAGGGGCTGTTGCCTCTGGCCCATAAGCAACACCCTCCCCCAGCTCAATCGCTGGGCAGGCGGAAGGGGTGCCAGGCAGAAGCCGCCGCTTGATGGTGGCTACCTGCGTTTTTGACTTGCTGCGTCTCAACTCAACAAGGTTAACAGTGACATCTTCAACATTTGGCGACAAACAAACACTAGGCACAAGTCCCTCTCTTTAGACCCACACATTCATGCTGAGACACAAAGGCTCAGGGGCTCCCAAGGAAATAAAAGAAACGATGGAACTGCAAACAGAATCTTGGGCGAAAACTGCCGAGCTCTGTGGTCCCAGGAAAGTGGCCAGCATTTAACAAGCTCTTCCACAGCCTGCTTGTTATGCTCAGGACCTAGCGTTTTATTTAACCCTTCCTACGAGATAAAAGCTATGATGACTCTCACCTTTTAAAACAGAACATGAGGCTTAGAGGGGGTAGCAGGAGGCCGCTGTTGCTCCCGCAACCCTGCCCATTTCGGTGCCCCCCCAGCCTGGCTGCCAGTGGCCAGCCCTGGAGCTTAGTGAGAGCTGCCCTAGGGCTGCAGAAATCCACTTTGCCAGGGAATATGGCAGGCCAGAAGTGCCCGGGAGTTCACTGCCCTCTTGGGAGGCGCTTGACACGTGCCTGACATGTGTGGGTGTGAAGGCCCAGCTCCCTCACCTGGTGGCCGGGATGGTTGTGAGCTGTGTGTTCTACACCACTTTCGGGAGCTTCCTGCAGGTGGAAGCTTCAGTTGGTCGCCGTCACAGCTGGCTGAAGAGTGCACCCTTCCTGGCACTATTGACTGACTGAAATGTTATACCTTGAAGCCTCGTCCCCAGTGTGATGACATTTGGAGGTGGGACCTTTGGGAGGTGATTAGGTCCTGAGAATGGAGCCCCATTGAATGGGATTAGTGCCTTATAAAAGACATCCTGGCCCAGCCGGTGTGGCTCAGTGGTTGAGCGTTGACCCATACACCAAGAGGTCACTGGTTCGATTCCCGGTCAGGGCACATGCCCAGGTTGTGGGCCAAATCCCCAGTGGGGGCATGCAGGAGATGGCCGATCGATGTTCTCTCATCGATGTTTCTATCTCTCTCCTTCTCCCTTCACCTCTCTCTAAAATCAATAAAGAAAAAAAAAGACACCCTAGATACAAATATCCAGTTATTAGATAAGTAAGTCATAGGAATGTAATGTACAGCATGGTGACTATTATTAATAATACTGTATTGTATACTTAAAAGTTGCTAAGCCAGTGGATCTTAAAAGTTCTCATCATAAGGAAAAACACTATTACTGTATAATAAAAAAAATAATG
Source organism: Tadarida brasiliensis (assembly GCA_030848825.1). NCBI lineage: Eukaryota > Metazoa > Chordata > Mammalia > Chiroptera > Molossidae > Tadarida > Tadarida brasiliensis. The sequence continues at coordinate 44,424,118 of CM061274.1, forward strand.
TTACTAAAAAATTGTTACTGCCCTGGTCGGGTAACTCAGTTGGTTAGAGCATCATCGCGATATGCCAAGGTTGCAGGTTTGATCCCTGGGCAGGGCACATACAAGAAGGAACCAATGAATGTATAAATAAGTGGAACAAATAAATTGATCTTTCTCTCTCTCTCTCTCTCATTTTCTCTCTTTCTAAAATTAAGTTAGTTTTAAAAAATTGTTACTATGTATGGTGATGAATGTGAACTAAACTTACTGTGGTAATCATTTCACAATATATACATATATCAAATCATTATGTGGTACACCTAAAGCTAATACAATGTTGTATGTCAATTACACCTCAATTAAAGAGAGAGAGCTCCCTTGCCCCTTCTGCTACGTGAGGACACAGTGAGAAGACAGCCGACGGTGAGCCAGGAGCCTCACCACCCACTGCACCTGCAGGCTACTTGACCGTGCTCTTCTCGGCCTCCAGAACCATGAGGAATGGGTCCTGTTTGTGTTACGCAGTAGTGGCGCTGTGCCATAGCAGCCCAAACAGGCTAACACAGCTGCCTTTCCCCCCTTCCCTGGCCTATCGCTGCACCTCCCAGATAACCGACTCTCCTGAGTCCTCATCTCAGGGTAGGGTCCTGGGGGGACTCCGCTGAAACCAAGGTCCGGCCACTTGCCAGTTGCTATATGGCCGAGTCAAGAACGGAGTCAAGATGGGGAACTCTGAGGTCTCTCCAGAGCTAATTCTCATAACTTCTAAGATGCATTGCCTCCTCAACTTGGGGACCACCTTGGGGATCCCAAACTTTGGGCTAGCCAGGATCGAAGAGGTGGGGGGAACGCAATAGCTTTCTCGGGTGCTGTTATAAAGACCCCACTGCCCAGGCCACAAAACTCACCGCCACCTTCAAGGCCATCCCAGAAAGGCGACATTCCTCAGCAGCCCAACGTCACACACTTATCAGACCACACAGTGTCCTTCTGTCTGTCTAACGAAGCTGCCAGTACTGGCCTTTCTAACCTCGATCCCCTGTACATAAAGGCCTGGAGTCGGGCAGCCAGAGGGCGTGTGGTGCCCTGAGGTTTACAGCTAGGCGGTGTGCCCACTGCTTGGGACAGGAGCAATGGCTGTCTTTGTTCCCGAACAGCGTTCCTGTTGCCCTGGCCTGGCAAAAGCTGGGGCTTTGCCCTGCATGCGGCAGATGGGCAGAAAGTTCGGGCAGTCTGCATGCCTGGCACAAGGCCCCAAAGGACACACAAATGTCTTTGTGGAGGATGCCAGGGCTGAACTGTGCCACAGAGAGCCGTGTGATATCCTTTAGAAAGGACGAGACATCTTTCCTTTCAAAGGAAAACCCATGTTTCAGAACCACTAGGGAGTAAGTAGCCAGACAACGTGAAATCATTATCCTTCGTCCCTCTGAGACTGAGTGTGAGGTTGAAAATTTCCCAAGGAAAACATGTGATTCCTTTCTGTAAGGCATGATTCATCCCAGAAAGTTCACTTGGTTCTCCTCGTGATGGGGAATTAGAATCTGCATCTTGAACACATAAACAGGAGGAATGTCCCCTGTTATCACATTTTTTAAAAAAAGAATCTAATTCTGAAAGACTCTATGAAGTAGGTGTTTGGAGTTTTCTGTACATTCCTGATGGTGAGAAGACCCCCAGTCTCTGTTTCACATGGGTCATTACTTGCAATCTGTCGTGAGCCTGAAGTGAGCACGAGGTAGCTTCATCTATTTTTCACAGGGGCTCCCCTGGATTTGCAGGAAGGAGCCAGGTCTGTGTGGGGCAGCATGCCACCTGGGCAGTTCTAAGACCAGCCCTCTTCAGGATAACCTTTAGCTGAAGGGCACCCAGGTCTTCCTCTTGGGAAGAGGCTCTCTCTCCTTTACCTCGTCCCCAGGTTCCAGCAACTGGACACTTTCATTTCTCCGCCTCCCCACCAGCACCGTCCTCTCCAGCTCCTGACGCTCCCGCCTCTCACGCCCACAGCTGCCTTCCCAGCCTCTCTGTCCTCACTGCCCTTGGAGGGTGCCTCACCACGGTCCTTCCATAGGACGCCTTCCCCACTATTTCAGGGAGACTGGCTGGGAGAAAAATATCAGCAAGTATAGGAAAAAAGTTTTGTTTTTATTTTGTTTCTAATGTTTTTTGTTAATCCTCACCCAAGTATATTTTTTCCATTGATTTTTAGACAGAGTGGAAGATAGGGAGGGAGAGAGAGAGAAACAGTGATGTGAGAGAGACACATCAACAAGTTGCCTCCCACATGTCCACGACCAGGGCTGGGGATTGAACCTGCAACCCAGGTACGTGCCCTTGACCAGGAATCGAACACACCACCCTCCAGTCCACGGACCAACATTCTAACCACTGAGCCAAACCAGCCAGGGCAGGAAAAAGGTTTTGTGGGGTTTTTTTGTTGTTGTTTTTTTAGAGAGAGAGGAAGAGAGAGGGAGAGAGAGATAGAAACATCAGTGAGAGAGAACATTGATTGGCCGCCTCCTGCATGCCCCCCACTAGGGGTTTGGCCCACAACCTGGACATGTGCCCTGACCGGGAATGGAACCGGCAACCTCCTGGTGCATGGGTCAATGCTCAACCACTGAGCCACACCCGCCGGGGGGAAAAAAGTTTTTTAAAAAACAATCATAAGCCCTGGCTGTTTTTGCTCAGTGGTTAGAGCATCGGCCTGAGTTGTGGGTTCGATTCTGGTCAAGGGCACGTACCTCAGCTGTGGTTCAGTCCCCAGCCCTGCTTGGATCGTGCAACCAATCAATGTGTCTCTCTCACATCGATGTTTCTCTCTCTCTCTTTCTCCCTCCCACTCTATCTGAAGATAAATGGAAAAATAACCTCCGGTGAGGATTTTTTAAAAAATACAATCATAAAATTGTAGAATGGCTATTGCAAGGATTAAATGAGATCAGATAGAAGAAGTATCTGCCCCAAGAAGCAAAAGAAATGGTAAAAATTGCCAAGTCCTCCTATGGGACATGCTAAGTTGAGCTGTCTCGGGAATAATAATGACATCCTCTTCATGTTCACATAGGAAGGGTCTAACAAGGGTCCACCTCGGAGCTGTCCAACAGAAATACAATACAAACCACATGTCTAATAAAATTTCTAGAAGCCACATTAAAAACAGTAAAAACAAGCAGGTAAAATTCATTTTCATTGCATGTTTTTTAACCAGATATTATCATCTCAACATGTGGTCAATATCCAAAGTTAAGGCGCTAGCTTACAATCCTCTGTTCATGTGAAGTCTACGGAACCTGGCACGCATTCCACAGTTAGAGCATGTCTCCATTCGGACCAGACACCTTTCAAGTGGGCATGTGGACAGTGGCTGTCACCGGGGACCGCACAGACCTCATACATCTTTATTTCATCCTCCCTGCAAGATGAGAACTATTCCTATTCCTTTTTTATGAACGGGAAGCAGGCTGAGCAGTTAGGCAACTTGTCAAAGTGATCAGCAATGAATGGTGGTTTTATTATGAAACAGAATCCTGTTTGAATCCTGCTTTGGCCATTTCTGACTTCCATGGCTTCTGGTGGGCTGCTTAAACTCTCCCAGCCTCCATGTCACCATAACTGGATTAAAGAGATGAAATAATACCTCCTAGTAGCGTGGTTACAAGGATTAGACATCATGGATGTGGTAGCCTGTCCAGTGGCTAGCATCTAAAAAAAAATGTAATAAATGTTGGCTGTTCTGATAGAAGGGACTGGGCAGGACGTCTGTTCTCAGGGTGAGGGAAGAGCTACTTCGGGGGGGTCTCTGAGCCTAAACTGAGCACCTCCTCCTCTTGGCCCTAGTGGACATTTGAGGGGTGGGGGTCAGTCTCAACGTGGCTTCTTCTGTAAATCCCTGATTATAAGACATCTGTTCAGCCCTGGCCGGTTTGGCTCAGTGGTTAGAGCGTCGGCCTGTGGACCAGAGAGTCCTGGGTTCGGCTCCCTCTAAAGGCACGTACCTCGGTTGCAGATTGTCCCCGGCCCTGGTTGGGGTCGTGTGGGTATTGAGCACTTGATGTGTCTCTCTCACATCGTTGTTTTTCTCTCTCTCTTCCTCCCTCTCTCCCTCCCACTCTATCTGAAAATAAATGCAAAAATCTCCTCAGTTGAGGATAAAAATGAATAAATAAAATAAACATATAAAAAAAAAAAAAGACTTCTGTTCAGCTAGTCTTCAGTTGATTATTCAGGCTGGTTTTTCTACATTTTAGTTGTAATTCCAGTGTGGTCCTGGGAGGAGGTGAGTGTACCTCACCGACACTGCCACCATCCTGACTGTTTTTAATGCATGGAAAGTGGTCTGGAATGATACACACCAATCTGGAAACCACAGCTACTGTGGGTGTGAAGCTAGAATTGAGAAGGGATTGAAGGATATTTTCTCCTTGACTGGTACACTTCCGTTTGGTCAGTTTGTTTGTTGGTGTAAGGACATCCAAACCTGCAGAGAGTTTTTATGAGAGTTTATTTGAGCCAAACTGATGACATGCCAGGAAGCGAGATGTCAAGTGCTCCTGAGAGCGACAGTTGTGCGGTTCCTTTTATGCATTTGGAATTAAGGAAAGAATGTAAGGACGATTACCAGGAGGGAGAAAGCAAGGCAGGGAAATCTCTATGATTGGATTACAGGATAGTTAACAAGATTTCGTGTTCCCTTGAGGGTAGTTATGCCTCTGAGGGCTCTGAAAAATTACTCGGCATTTTAAAGGTGTGTTAATTTAGCGGCACAAGAATAATGGACAGGGCTTGCTTAAGGCAAAGAAAGATAAACCTTTTTACTAAAAAAAGTTATAGGCTTGGGAAATGACTACCCTCTATGACCTGCCCAGTTAGGAATTTATGATCAGATCACCCAGTGAGGTTACTTCCTGTCACTTGAACTTGTCAGATTTATTACAGAGCCCCTTTTTTTTGGCCACAGTGAGTGTGTATGCATGATTTATGCATTTTTGAAACAATGAAAATGGAGAATAGGATTAATGGGGGTGGAGGGAGAGGCCAAGATAAACCTTATACCATCCCATCACAACTGTGAATAGAATTAATTTCCCAGACAATAACAGGTCTTGGGGTGCATCACAGGCATCCCCCAGATCTGATGGAGGAGCTATGCTCGTCTTCCCAGTGGCTGTTCTAATACCGGAAATGAGCCGTAAGAAACCACAATGGGTCCAAAGGGGCCATTACAATTGATCGGGTCGCCCCAGATAGTCTCAAACTTTAAAAGGAGGTGTCAGCTCGGCTGGTGTGGCTCAGTGGATTGAGCGTCATCCCATGGACTGAGAGGTTTTGCTTCTATTCCCAGTCAGGGTGCATGTCTGGGTTGTGGGCTGGATCCCCAGTAGGGGGCCTACAGGAGGCAGTTGATCGATGTTTCCATCTCTCACTCCCTTTCTCTCTAAAAAATCAGTAAAAACATACAATTTTTTTTTAAAAAAGGTCTCATTATGAATCTATTATTCTAAAACTTATCTTGACAAGATTAAAAAGAATTATCTTTTGAAGCTGATCATCCAAAAAGGAGAACTTGTGAAATGTAGGGTGCTCCCCAGTCAGTCTCTATCAGAGTGCAATATCTTTGGGGGTCTGCGTCTCCTTATCTGTCCCCCTTTCTGGGGAGATTCCGTTGTTAGTTCCCAGGCAAACATTCCAGGGGAAACAAATGTGTCAAAGCCAAAATGTTTAAGGAGCTGCCTTCCTGTGAGAGCCCCCTCAAGGCAGTGCTTGTGGTTCAGGGTGGGTGTGGTGTGTGCCTGCAGGTGGAGTTTGATCCAGCAGTGTTTCTCAAGAGGCCTGTCTCAGTCCCAGGGCTTTACACAGCAGCTCTTGGACCCTCCCCAACTAGAATGAATCAGGATCCTTGTAGGTGGGGCCCAGGAGTCTACACTTTTAACCAGTTTCCCCAGGTAATTCTTCTGCCCAGTCAAGGTTGAGAAACACTGAAGACAGGGCCTGACCGAGGTTGTGAACGGTCATTTCCGAGGCATAACCATCAGCGTGTGGAAATGCCCTCCTTCTTTCTTGGACATGTGGCTTGACAGATGTCATTCAAATTATATTATATAATTACTAAGGAAATTGTTGCTTTGTTATTGAAATTACATAGTTTTGTTTTTGTTTTTTTTAAGTAAGCTAAAATAAGCTTGAAAGTCAAGAAAATCATCTCTCAAGTTCCTCAATGTTGTAAACCCTGGCATTTAACCTTCAGGTCCTTGTAACCGGTCCCAAAGTCCAGTGGCTAAACCTGAAAGAACAGTCCAAGTGTTCTGTCAAACACACACGATATTTGACCCTCCTTAAAATAAAGCAGGAAACTCAGGCCCTGGCCAGTTTGGCTCAGTGGTTGGAGTGTCGGCCAACGGACCAAAGAGTCAAGGGTTCAATTCCAGTCAAGGGCACCTACCTTGGTTAAGGTTCAGTCACCAGCCATGGTCGGGGTCGTGCGGAGGCAGCCAATGGATGTCTCTCTCTCACATCAATGTTTCTCTCTCTCTTTCTCTCTCTCTCCCTCCCTCTTATTCTATCTGAAGATAAATGGAAAAATATCCTCGGGTAAGGATTAAAAAAAAAAAAAAAAAGGCAGGAAACTCAGGGACATGAGGCAGAATCAGATCCCAGCTATTACATCGCCTTGTTTGTGGAGCAAATGAAAAAATCATTACATGTTTTTATTACACTTCAGAATCTATTTACAACTGCCTAGTCATTCCGAGTTTGGATTTTCCTTCGAAATAAAAAGCCCTGTAAAAAATTTTTAATAATAATAGAGAAGGATACTGTATTGGAAGTGGTAATAGAACTGTAAAAAAAAAATATATACATTATACAATTGTTGTTCTTTAAGATTCATTCAATATTCACTTTTTCAGAATAAATAAGGGCCCAGTAGAGTGGCTCAATTGGTTGCGCATTGTCCTGTGCACCAAAAGATTGCCGGTTCAATTCTTGGTCAGTGCACATGCCTGGGTTGTGGGTTTGATCCCAGGTCGGGGCATGTATGTAAGGCAACCAATCGATGTTTCTCTCTCACAAGGGTGTTCTCTCTCTCTCTCTCTCTCTCTCTCTCTCTCTCTCTCTAAGCATGTCCTCAGGTGAGGAGTAAAAGTAAATAAATAAATTAGGGTCCAGGCAGTATTCTGGGGACTTGACAACAGCAGTGAATGAACCTCAACAAGCATCCTTCTTCTCATGGAGCTGTTATTCTAGTTGGGAAGGAAACACACATATACAGAGTACCATGTGGTGAGAGATGCTGTGAAGAAAAATAGGCAGGGTTAGAAAGTAGAGCTGGAGCCCGGCCGGTGTGGCTCAGTGGTTGAGTGTCAACCCATGCACCAAGAGGTCACTGGTTCGATTCCTGGTCAGGGCACATGCCCAGGCTATGGGCCTGATCCCCAGTGGGGGGCATGCAGGAGGCGGCCAATCAATGTTCTCTCTTATCGATGTTTCTCTCTTTCTCTCTCTCTCTCTCTCTCTCTCTAAAAAAAAGAAAGTAGAGTTGGGGCAGGAGGGTTTTTTGGAAGTGGGTAGTGTGTTATTATCTTATTTTATTATTTTTTTATTCTCACTTTATTTTATCCATCACTTTCTTGACTTGTTAGTTATTTCCATGATATCAATGCAGTGATAACACTAATACAGTGTTGCTGTACATAATTAATATCAACAAATTGATTTTTAGGGGAGAATTTTTAAGTTAAATTTGTTGGTTAATAAAATTATACAGCTTTCAGATGTACAATTCCATAATACATCATCTGTATATTGTACTGTGTTCACCACCCCAAGTCAAATTTCCTTTATCACCATTTATTCCGCCAGGGGAGAATCTTATTTTTAAATTTATCTTTATTGTTGAAAGTATTAAAGTATTACAGATGCCTCCCCCTTGTTTCCCCCATTGACCCCCTTCTCCCTGCTACCCTCCCCCCCAACCTTTACTGCACTATTGTCTGTGTCCATTGGTTATTTATATATGCATATAAGTTCTTTGGTTTCTCTCTTCCCTCCCCCGCTTCCCTCTGAGGTTCATTAAGTTTGTTCCCTGCTTCCATGTCTCTGAATCTTTCTTTTTTAAAATATGTTTTTAATGATTTTTTACAGAGAGAGGAAGGGAGAGGGAGAGAGAGATAGAAACATCCATGAGAGAGAAACATGGATCCATGCCCCCTACTGGGGATCAAGCCTGCAACCCAGGCATGTGCCCTGACCGGAATCAAACTGGCAGCCTCTTGGTGCATGGGTGGATGCCCAGCTACTGAGCCACACCAGTTAGGCTCTGAATCCATTTTGTTCATCAGTTTCTTTTGTTCATTAGATTCCACATATGAGTGAGATCATGTGATCCTTGTCTTTTCTCTGGCTTATTTCGCTTAGCATAATACCACTCTGCGGTCCCTCCATGCTGTATCAAAGGGTAAGAGATCTTTCTTACAGCTGCATAGTGTTCCATTGTGTGTATGTACCACAGCTTTTTTATCCACTCATCTACTGACAGACACTTGGGCTATTTTCAGATCTTAGCTATTGTAAATAGCACTGCTATGAACATGGGAGTGCATATAGTCTTTCTGATTGGTGTTTCAGGAGGATATATTCCTAGAAGTGGGATCAGTGGGTCAGGTGGCAGTGTTACTACTTTAGCTGGGCCAGTCAGGGGAGTCCAAGGTGACATTTGAGCAGAAACCTGAAGGGAGTGAGGGAGTGAGGCAAGCAGCTGGGTGGGAGAGGAGGTGGGTGGGGTGGGCACAGCGTGCATCTGTTCTGTAAGAGGGACCAGCAAGGGCAAAGGCCCTGAGGCAGAAGTGTCCCTGGTGTATTTAAGAAACAACTAGGACATCAGTGTGGCCGAAGTAGAGAGAGCACAGGGAAAAGTAATAGGAGACGAAATCAGAAAAGTGGCAGGGAGTGCCAGTTCGTATATGTCCTTACAGATTTGGATTTAGATTTTGCTCAGAGCTGGAAAGCCACTGGAGGGTTTTGAGCAGAGAAGTGACCTGATACAGAACAGCAGGAGGCCACAGGTGGAAGAAGAGACATTAGTTAGGAGGTCACTGCAGGAATCCAGGCGAGAGGTAATGACAGTTGGACTAGGAGGGAAGCTGAAGGTTATGAGAAATGTTGGACTCCTCTCCTCCTTCCTCCTGGTTGTCAACTAAAGAGCTGAATAAGAAAAGATTTCTCTATAAAGACATGACCTGGAGCTAGCCCAAGTTTATTGAGTCACCTTCGGTTCAGGTGTGCTCTCTGCCCTGCCTGATTCTGCTCTTCACTTGCCTTTCCAAGAGAAGTCTCCACATTGTGGGGACTTCTTCATCCTCATTCCAGATTATTCCATCCTTGCCAGGTGCAACAATGTCACCCCCAAAGACCTTTCACTGAGAAGATTCCATTGACCTCTCTGCCCTCTATGTCTTGAGCCTTTAAAGGCAATGTCTCCCTGCTCCTAGGAGACAACACCCTTGATGTGGATGATTTATGGATATTCAAAAGGACAGAGAACTCAGCACACGAAGCTGATTTACTTAGAATATTATTGGCTATGGCAAACTGGAGGAAAGCCCTTTCCTAAAATCCCAGTCTTAGCCTATTGGCAAAGGCTATTAAATGAAGGTAGACTTCCCAGGAAGGCTCATTTTTGAAAATCAGTCCTCTGAAGACGGCTGCCAAGACATCATCTCATGGTAGAACTTGAGCCACAGAGAGGAGACGTCTGGGTGGGAGTGGAAGGAGCTGTCTAATTTATATCATTAGGCAGCTGCCCACCTTCTCCACATTCATTCATTCACTCATTTATTGATCTATTCATTCATCCATCAGATATATTGGCTACCTACTATGTGCCAGGCACAGTTTTGAGCACTGGGGTGCAGAGATTTAAACACAAAAGCAAAAACCAGAACCAGTCAATTCCTACTTTGAAGGAGCTTGCACAGTGGAAAGCCACCTTTCCTTCTGTGTGCCACAGGTGAAAGGGGCTGTGACTCCCAGACCAAACACAGGCCTTCTGCAGGGTCCTAAAACCACTGAACCCCAAGGCTCTCCCGGGTCTGCCTTCAGTCCCCCAGGAGGTCTCCAAATGCATTGGGTCTACCACTGAAATACTCAAGCACAGGGCCGTTCCGATCTGAATTCTTAAATTGCAGCGGAAGGAATTAAAACTACATGAAAAGAACCTTCTGATCCAGAGTCTGAACCCTGGGAAGCAGCTTGTGTATTCACTGGTTTAAAGCGTTTAAAAAACGCTCATCATGTAAATGCGAAGAGAAAAAAAAACTCAGGATGCAAATGTGTACATACAGAATGATCCCTATCTGGTAAAAAATAATATATTTATACACATGCACATATGTGTGGAGAAAATACTGGAAGGAAATGCAACTAAACGTTTCCGTGGTTATCTCAGGATAGTGGATCTATGGGAGAATTTTCACTATCTCTTCTTCATTTTCCAAGTTTCCTATACTAAGTGTGTATTCCTTCTAATTATCACTCAGTAGTTACTTATTGAAAATTGATTTTTAATCATTGCTTCCATTCATGCAGTGATGTTTACTCCAACTTGAAAGAATTCTTAGAGACAATCTTGAGCATCTTTATTTTATAGATGAGCAACTGAGGCGTAGAAAGGTAAAAAACAAAAAACAAAACCAAAAAAAAAAACCACAACAAAAAAAACAGGGTCCCATGAGGATGAGAATAAGAACATGTGCTCAGAGCAGCAGTATCCTTAGAGATAAACAGCAGCATTAGAATGTGTCCACCCCTGCCCAGGAGTCTTGTTAAAATGCACATTCTAAGCAGCAATCATGTGTGGCCAGTGCTGCTGGTCCCTGGACCACACAGAAGCAGCAGGGTCTGGAGTCAGGTTAGGATCCCTGCTCTAAGGCTGATCAGCCTGCCTTGGCCGGTTTGGCTCAGCGGTAGAGCACTGGCCTTCGGACCAATGAGTCCCGGTTGGATTCTGGCCAAGGACGTGTATCTCGGTTGCTGTTCGTCCCCCGCCCTCCTCGGGGTCCTGCGGGAGACAACCAGTTGATGTCTCCCTCTCACGTTGATGTTTCTCTCTCTCCCTCCCTCCCTCCCACTCTATCTGAAGATAAATAGAAAAGTATCCTCAGGTGAGGATTTAAAAAAAAAGACTGATCAGCCTGGAGACTTTAGATTCTACACTTTTCTATGTCTCTGTGTCCTCATCTCTAAATCATGAACATTAGTTTGTGCCTCGCGGGTGGTTATGAAGGTAAAAGGAGCAGTTATCTCTAGAGCACTGAGCGCAGTGCCTGGTCCAGGGGAGCTCAGTGACAGACGTTTTCCGCAAACCCAGCGTTCGCTCCGGGTTGCACCCTACTCACTCCTCAATATCCGCCTGCCTTACTGGAATCCATCAATGCCTCTCTTATTCCAGCTGCCCCAGCACAGTCTCAACTCACCCACACGTAGATGTAAATATTGTCTAAGGGGCCTCTGTTTGCAAGAAGGCCCAGGAAAATACTAGGTCTTTCTTTGCTGGAGAAAATTTACTTTGCACTTTTTAGAAAACGTAAGGGATCTTTGGTTGAAATGTTTGCTCGGGGGCTGAGAATTAAAATTTATGTCCCTGAACCCACCAAAACAATTTTCTGTGAAGATTTCAGTCTTAAAAATTAGTGCGCAGAACCTCAGAGGAAGAAAAGTAGAAAGTGGTTTTTTGTTTGCTTCACAGACACTTCAAAGGGTTTCCTCTTACACAGATGGCAGGAGAAGGTGGTGACTGGGAGCAAAGGGGGGGGAGGTGGGTAAAGAAGACCCCGAGAGACCCTGTTTGTTGACAGACTTTCTTGCTCACTGTGTCAGTTCTCTAAGATCCTGGTGCTGGAGGAGTCGGCTTCCCGAGCTAATTGTCTCGCTGGCCCAGGGAAATTCCAACAGGGAGGAGGAATAAGTTAGGATGGATCCAGGACAACACACCTGAGTTTCATTTTCCCCCTTTTCACCCCAGTAGAGGATGGATGGGAGGGGAAGGTGGGCTGCTGCCTCTGGTGAGTGCTGGGATTCGTCCACCTGGCAGGTGCTCGGGCTCAAGCCGAGCGGTTTTTCTCAGTGATGACTGGCTCCAGGGTGACTGATGGCTTCATTTTACAATCTGGTTGTTGACTGTCAGTCTGGACGGACTGTTGACTGGAGGTATAACTGAGACTGAGACAAGGAAGAGCAAGCAGAGTCCAAGGGTTTTAGGGGCTTACAGGGGCCTTTCCTTGGATTCCCTCAAGGGGTGGCCTGGCTGTGGCCCTTCCTGCTCCCCAGGTCCGCCCGTGAAGCCTGGCTTCATGGAAGTCCTTCTCTGGCAGGAGTTTGTTTTGTTCTGGTGAGTGGACCAGGGGCCCCTGAATTTTCTCCAAAACACCACCCTTCTTGAGCAATGCATCTAGGTCCCCCCCAACTAGATGCACAAAGGCTACAAATAGCAGGGAGCCCAGAAATGCATGACAATGACAGCATCAGAGGGCACTGGACGGTTTACAGAGCACCACCCCTCATGACCTTATTTGATCCTTAGGACAACCTGTGAGGTTTGACTGAATAGCATCATTTTATAACCGTGAAAACTAGGATCAGAGAGGGGGTGACGGGACCCAATCACACAGACAGTGAAGTGTTGAATAATATCGAGGCAACCAAGTATGAAATGTGAAGTCAATCATACGATATTCTAATACAGAATAAATAAACGTTCCCCAACTTAACATGAAGTTTGATGAGATTTATACTCTGGTCAGGCTGAGGCTATTTTAGGCAAACCACTTACTATTTATGCACCTCTGTGTACTTTTCCATCTGTTGCTGGTTTGACAGCTGTTTGTTCATGCCATCATTCATTCATTTATTCATTCAACAAATATGTATTGATTGGCTGCAGGGTGAAACCCGAGAGGATGGGAAAGAAGACACACTGCCTGCCAGAGCTTTGAGGGGAAGGCGGTAAGGGAGGGACGCCAGGGCAGCTGCAGATACAGGGGGAGCTGCGAGAGTCCTGCGAGGAACCCACAGGCTGCTCCAGAGGGCGGGTCCCCGGGGAATGGTGAGAACCCTCTGCTGCTGGTGCAGGAAATGTGAGTCTGAGTCCCAGTTTCTAAAGCTGCAACTTGATGCCTTGTGTTGAGTTGTTCTAGGTTCACCCCCTTCTACTCAGTGATGAGTTTGCATACGCGTAGGGTTTGAAATTCAGTTGATGAAAACTGTAGCCATTCTTTATTGTCATCCACAGGCAGCTGGGAGGCTGGGCTCTGGAGGCCGTCCTGAGTTTGCGTTCTGGCTCTGCCACTTGACAGCTGTGTGACTCTGTTAAGTGACTTAACCTCTCTAAGCCTAAATTTTCTCATCTGTAAATGGGGGATAATAAATGCAGCTACCTTAAAGGGTTGTTGTAAAGATTATGTGAAATAAGGCAGGTAAAGTGCTTAGGACATAGAAAGTAATCAATACATTTTCACCCGGTAATAATTAATAAAACTGTACAACCCTCCCCGCATCCCATCATCTTTAGGAGGTTTAAAGTGGAAATAGGCTGTGGAAATTTTTTTCAAGAAACCAGTATTTTTATAACCATCCAGTTGTGATGAAAGATAATCATCATTTTTCAATTTGGGGCATACCTTACATCCTGCTGAGATTTCGGTGTCCCTCTCCACATGGGTTGATATATATGTATATTTTTTTATCCTCACTCGAGGACATTTTTCCATTTTTTTCTTCAAGAGAGTGGGAGGGAGAGAGAGAGAGAGAAACATCAATGTGAAAGGGACACATCGAGTGGCTGCCTCTCACACAACCCAACCAGGGCCGGGGACAAACTGCAACCGAGGTACGTGCCCTTAGCGGGAACCGAACCCGGGACTCTCTGGACCGCAGGCCAACGCTCTAACCGCTGAGCCAAACCAGCCAGGGCTGACGTATATATTTTTAAATCTATTTCAGAGATCTTACTGGCTTTTATATGTTATAATAAATATTTCCAGGGTTAGGATTATTATAGTTAGCAGATTAAACATTTCGTATGTCTGACATGTGAAGCAGAATGGAAAGGCAGGAAGGGAAACCCCCTGGTGACTTCAGTGGCAAAGACCTCTGCGGAATGCACACCGTAGCCACATCTTGACATGACATGTGATGGCTCAGGCTGAGGTTTCTGGGGGTTTAGATGCCGTGTGCCAAGTACGATTTCACACCTTGGAGGGGACAGATGCTCATCTGAAAGGTTTAACCCAGAGGACCCACTGACTGTCATGCTGCTTGGCCTTAACTACGACCTTTAAAAAGAAATCGCATGGTCATTATGTTTAAGGATAATTGACCGACTCTCTTGATTCAAAAATCCTGGGGGGAAAAGAAACAACCCAAAACATTTTTTTCTTCTTTTTTTTTTTTTTTTTTTACAGAAATAGCTGAACAGATCCTTCCAGAAACCACATGGTCTGTTAATATTGTTTTAGGACGAAGTGAAGCTGTTTGGAAATCAATATTTAAACACTTTTATGAAGTGAGCCATATGTCAAATAAAAGAGGACAAAAGGAGTAGAAATGTGAAGAGGAAAATGCCAAATATCTGTTTAGGGTGTCACTTCATATGTCTGTTTCCCTCTAGGCAAAGTTTTTTATTATTGTTGATGTGATTCCTTTTATTCTGTTGTCGGTACCACTAGAGCAGGTAAGTAAAAATGATTCTGATTGTTATTTTATATCCATCGTGTATGTCTTCCCTAGTAAATGCCTATTCATTTTGTGGTTATTAAAGTAATAGAATAACATCAGTGAAAGTCTGAAAACTAGAAAGGAAAAAACAAAAACAAAAAACCATCCTCTCAATCCCCTAACACAACAACTGGTATTTTTGTGTTGAGACTTCACTTTTTAAAGTTCAGTATTTGCAGTGATTTCCTGCCCAGGCTCTGCCGTCAGGCTGGCTGAGTTTACACCCTGCCTCTCCCTCTTACCAGCTGTTTGACCCCGGCCAAATTGCTTAAACTGTCTGCATCTCAGTTTCCTCATCTGTACAATGGAGACGATCATACTAGTACCTATCTCTCATGGTTAGTGAGAAGGAACTGAAATGGTGATTGCCCAATAAATGGGAGTTATTGGTGGCGTTACTATTATTTCTCCTGTGGTCCTTACCACAACCCTAGGAAGTTACAGAAGTTAGTATTGCTTTTGTCTCTCACAAGAAAACTGAGGATTAGAGACGCTAAATGGCATTCACAGTCTGGCTTCAGGCCCAGTGGTGTTTTTAAGACAAGTGAGAAATGGTACCTATTTCTGCTTCTCAAGAGATGCCTTTTTAGGGACAAGAAGTCATTGTCTCTGATGGGATGCAATGACAAGTGCAGAGTGTCACCTATGACTTGACTGTCCTGCCAAAAATTGTTAACTGGAATGAGTCTCACCTTTCTATGAAACCTCAAACTTACAGGACATAGAAGAGATAGGAGGTCATGTTAAATGGTGCCACGAGGAAAAACCATCGAGCAAATCCATAATGTGGGACATTCTGCAATATAAATTGGCATGTCTTTTCAACAATCCAGGGCACGATTAAAAAAAAAAAAAAAGTGGGCAAGATGGAATGGTTGGGGGTTGTTCTAGATTAAAAGAGACTAAACAAACAAAAGCCATACGCAGGGTCTTAAATAGAATACTGATTTGAACCTAAAAGAAAATTAGAGAATTAAGCATGTACAGAATATTTAAACAATACTAGGGAATTATTGCTAGTTCTGTTGGAAGTGATAAATGGTATGTGGTTATTTTTTTAAGAAGCACATTGAAGAATTTAGGGGGGTTGCCCTGGCCAGTTTGGCCCAGCAGTTAGAGCGGTGGGCCTGTGGACCAGAGAGTTTTGGGTTTGGTTCCGGTCTGGAGCATGTGCCTTGATTGCGGTTCGGTCCCCAGCCCCGGTCAGGGTCGTGCTAGAGGCAACCAATCGATGTGTCTCTCTCACGTCAGTATTTCTCTCTCACTCCCCCTCCCTCCCACTCTATTTGAGGATAAGTGGGAAAATATCCCCGGGTGAGGATTAAAAAAAAAAAGAATTTAGGGGTAACTTGTCTCAATGTCTGTCATTTGAAATGATTTAGTGAAAAAATAGTTTAAGCAAATATGACAAATATGATCAATTCTTAAATGTCAGTGTTGGAGTGGGTATATGGGAATCCTTGTACTATTTTTTCTACTGTTATGAGTGTTTGAAAATGTTCATAATAAAACATAAACAAACACACAGAACAAGCGAACAGGGGCCTCTTTAGAGAGCAGAAGTGGGCCCAGAGCAGTGCCAGGTCCAGACGGCCACTCGGTGACGGTGACGCACGGCACAGCTTCGCCTCCCCCTCCTACGCCAGTGGGAGTTTCAGGTATCTCTCAGAAAGAGAGGACACAAAAACCCTACGCAAAAAACCAAACCAAACCACTCTATACGACTAAGGAAAACCTCTCCAGCCATTCCTATCAAGGGCCAAATATAAATGATCTAGTTTGGGGACTGTATAGCATTTACATATGCAATAAATAAACGATGGGATGGCATCAATGATAATATGTGTTTATCAAAGAAACACATTGGAGCTCTAAGCAAGTTGTTTTTTTGTCTTTGGGGTTTTGTGTGTGTGTGTGTGTGTGTGTGTGTGTGTGTGTGTGTGTGTGTTTTTAAGAGGAGGAGGATTGATAATTTTGGTAAAGATTGACAGGGATGGAGCAGGGATGGAGCTAAGGAAAGTCTATAGAATTATAATTCCCCATTCCGGGCTCTGCTCTAAACCACTCATTTCCAAATGAGAAAGTCTGAGAAGAGCAAATATATTCACCTCCAAGTTCATAAAAATCTTTATTTCACTTTCATGCTACGTTCAAGGAAAATAGCAAGTTTTCATTTCATTTTCTAGCAGTTTCCAAAAATAACATCTTAAATACATACCTCTTAGACCAACCTCCCCCCCACCCCAAAGATTTAAAGACACAACCGGAAGTAAATAAACTCTAAATATTGGAATGTAAAACTCAGAGTTAAAAAGGATCCTTCTACTCTCTCTGCTTAAATCACTCAAGGACAACAGTGCCAAGGAGTGACCCAGAGTGGTGGACAAGTGGGTTTTTCACTATTTGAGCATTTCTGAATCTTTATATAATTATATGAAAAAAAAAAAAACTTTTTTCAAAGAAAATTTATGGCTCTCAATCCCTGAATCTAGCAAAAATTAAGAACTCTATGAGGACAAAATTTTGCCCCCAAATTATCCACTTCTAAATCTCGCCCCTAAATTGGTCATAAGAACCTGAGCAGATATTGCAGAAAATGACTTTTTAACAAAAAGTGCCCATTATACTAGTTTTATTGCTTCTGAGAATCTAATATGCAAATCATATGGGGGAAAATAACCATGTTACAGAACCTAAACATTTTCCACACTTGCCCGTATTGTGATGGACACATTTCCCAGAGAAGATCCATATGTTTTAAACTTCTTTGAAAATCCCCACTTGCCCACAGAGAGATCCAGATTTCTTTGGGATCTCTCAAATGAACACTTTTAAGAGGCTGGACTAACATTCCATCTAGAGAGAAAGAGAATAGATTCCATGTAAGAGACACAAATCCTCTGAAATGATCCTTCACCTGACAGTTTTCCAAACAATGTAAGTGGAGGCATCACACACTGAGGTCCTTCTGACTCACTCATTTAGAGAGGAACCTTTCTGGGCAAAACCCAGATGTTTTCTGACTTTCCTGTTTGTTCATGTTCTTTCAGATGTTTTCTGACTTTCCTGTTTGTTCATGCTCTTCCAGTGTAACAATCAGCAGGTGTTGCTCAGTTCCATGAGCTTGGCATTGGGGGGTGGGGGGGAGCTGGAATAGGGCAGGGGTCCTCCTCCCCTCTCTTTGCCTACAATTTCTCAACAGACAGGAAACAATGCGAAACAGCATATATGTGAGAGTTGGCTGCATGTAGTCTTCTGATCTATTAGCTCTGGAACAGCCAAAGAAAGTCTGAGGTCACTGAATTAAGTCTTGAAAAATACATTAGGCCCGGATAACGTGTTAAATCCAACCGACGATAGCCGTCATTTTATTGGGCATGTAGGCCGTACTAGGCACTGGGCTAAGCATTTTACAGACATTTCTCATTTAACCTTCAAAAATCTTATAAGGTGAGTTTTATTATCCCAGTTTTACATATGCCACAACAAAGTCCCAGCGACTGAAAGATGTTGGAGAGGTCACTGATGTAAGAGCAGTGTGTGTATGAAAGCAGCTGTGTTCACTCTTTAACTGCCCTGAGTTGTGCTCCCCACTAAGATGTAGGAGTGGAGAATGAGGCAGTGGGAAAACGAGCAAGGACCTCTCCAACTTTTAGCCCCCCACAGCCTGTGGGGGACCCAATGGTGATGTGTGTGACCTCAGCCACAAAGCCAAAGTGGTCATGCCCCACCTGTTTATCGACTTCATTGTCCTGTTTTTCTACTTCACCAAGATCTAAAATGACTTCTCAAGGAGATTAAAGTCAGGAATGAAACAGGAGAGTATAGGAATCTTCTCTTCTATCCTCATAGTCACACTGGGCAAATATCTGTCCCCACCTCAGTGTGAGATTTAGGACTGCTTTCAACTCAGAGAGTGTAATTCAGAAAGCAAGGAGTGTGTGTGTGTGTGTGTGTGTGTGTGTGTGTGTGTGTGTGTGTTTCAGCCTAATGCCCCCTGCTGAGGTGCTATCAAAGACTGACTGACAGCCCAGCTCCATGGAAGGCGGTGCTGGGTAGAGAGAACAGAGCATGCCTCCCTCCACGGAGGTTACCCGCCTCCCAGAGTCCCTGGCTGCTGCTGCGTGATTGAGGTATAAAGATGTGGATTCCACAAGTCTTTGATTGATCCGAGGGGAAGAGGGGAAGGTCTTGGTTCTGCTGCTAACCAGGCCTGACCTCAGGAAACTCATCTTCCTTCTCCGCACCTCAGCTTCCACGTCTGTCGACAGAACAGGGTGCCTTTGCTGATTTCTAGAGCTCTTCCAACTGGGCATTCGGAAACTCTGATGTCAAGGCTGGGATCCCCTTCCATGCTGGGAGGTCAGGCGTCACTGCAGGCCTCACCCTGGGGACAGCATCCCTGGGAACAGCAACACAGACCCCACATGTCCCTTGTCAACCGCTTGATGGTGTATCAAGCGTACGTGAATGCTGGAACATCAGAGGCGGTAGGGACAGGAAAACAGGACTATTAAAGTCAAGGATGGTTTTCTTTCCCTACCTTTATTAATTTTTTACTAGGTACCTACTAAGTGCCAAGCACTGTTCTAGAATACTCCTAAGCAGACATATTCTCTGCTATCACGGGACTTAAATTCCCTGAGCTTCAGCATTACACAGTGATTAATTAAAATAAGCGTGGAGAATTAGGAATTAGGAGCTGCTTCCCTAAGCCTGACTCCTCAATGGCTTCGTTGGGGTTTCCTTGACTTCCTTCTCTCTTTTCTACCAAACTAATCTTTTTAAAATACCCCTTAGGCTAAAATGCCTCAAATGTCTTTCCCTTGTACCTTTTATCCTTTAATGAAATCCAGGCTTCTTAGCTCACCACGGAGCCCCCTTGCAATCTCGAGGTACCTACTTTTTGTCCTCCTTTCCATCCTACTTTTCTGAGTCTTCAAACAAATTAATCTACCCATGGTCTCCCCAGTCACTTTTCCTAAGATTTTCTGCTTCCATATATATTTTTGTTCTTCAAAGAGTTAGTGGTTAGATTTTTTTAATGTAAAAAGTAATGCACATTTCTTTTAAGAAGTGAAACAATACAGAGATATGTAATGAGTTTGCAATCTCACCTTCGTTTCATTTTATTCTCTCTGTACATGTTCCCCTCCAAATTAACAGGAAAGTCATCCTTGTACCCTTTACCCAGATTCAGCAATTTGTAGTATTTTGGCACATTTGTTTTATTCTCTCTTTCTTTTCTTTCTATACACATACATATTGTCATTTATTTTTCCGAGCTATTTAAATCATTTTAATGACACCCGTAATGTTTCAGTGTGTATTTCCTTAAAACAAGAATAGTCTCAGTATAGTTATCAACTTCAGGAAAATTAACATTGATATAGAACTTCAATCTAATCTAACGTCCATACTCTAATTTTTTCAATTGACCTAATTCTATTCTTTATAATTTTTCCCCATCTAATATAGGATCTGGTTCTGGATCATATATTTCGTTCTCATGCTTCTTTAGTCTCCTTTAATCTGGAATCTCAGTTTTTCTTTGTCTTTCATGCCAGTGACATTTTTGAAGAATAAAGGCTAGTTTCTTTTAGTATATATATATATTTTAGTAATAAAATATTTTGAGTCTGTCTGGTGTTTTCCCATAGCTTTTAAAATGTCATTTCAATATCTGGGAATGGCTCTGCATCTCGCAAATCCTACTTGTCCTAGATTATGATCCCTTCTACCCTGGCTCTTGCTAGAGGCCAGAGAGTACCTCTTAGACTTCTTTACATCGGCCACGGCACTCAGCACTGTGCTCAGCACACAAAGGGCAATTAATAAATATTTGTTGATTAATTGATTTGGGGCTGAGGCACTAGTACTGTCTGCATTGGAGACAGAACCCATCAAGTAGGCTCTGCAAATCAATTGATATCTTTGCTGCTGATTGCTTCTGGGACTTGCAATTATTGAGATAAATTTTGCATTCAAAACTGGATCCTTGACTATAGATTTGCCACACCATGGAACTAAGGGGATGTTGATGCTTAAAAAAAAAGTTTCACGATAATTAAGAATGTGAAATAAAAGTAGTTTTTCCCCACTATTTTATTCCTCCAAATTTTAGTAACTAAAAAAGTGTTAAGCTTAAAAAGAAATAAGAAAAAACAAAACAAAAAGAAAAGAAAAACACCTCCCCACCAAAAAGTATTAAGAACAAGAAAAGGTTTCAGAGATTAATGAACCAAATTGCTCAAACTATAATCCAGTATATTCCAGTATAGTCTGTCCTTGTGTTATCAATGCATAGGAGGTTGAAAAAGGCTGGTTTATCTAGAGAATAGGCCATACAGTTGAGATGCTAAATTATAAATGGAAAAGAATGCTGTCATATTAAGCGCTATCCATTTGTCGACATCAAACGAACCTTTTTGTCTATGCCTGAGGAAGCATTAGATTTTTATCAAGTCTTGGTAAATTTTGAAAATCACATGGTTGTTCAATGCCTCCATGTGGTAGAAAAAATAATTTTAGCTCTGTCCTAGCTTCCTGTGATAGCAACATTCGGGACCAATAAAGTCTGACAATGCTTAGGGAAAGGTTTTTTCAAAGGAATCAGGGTTTGTTTTTTTTTAAAAGAAAGCCCATGGAAAAATGACCTGAATTGAAGATAAAAGCCAATCTCATTAGGCTTCGTGGAAGTGACCCTTCTTTGGGAACCTTCCTTATCTTCCTTTATAAGGAATGGATTTTTTTTTAATTAATTTATTTTTGTTACAGATGTTTCTCCTTTTCCCCCCATTGACTCCCTCCTCCCCCTCCCTCCCTGCCCCATCCCCAGTTTTGTTGTCCATGTCCATTGGTTATGTGTACATGCATACAAGTTCTGTGGTTCATCGCTCCCCTCCCCCACCCCCTCTTCTGGCAATTGTCAGTCTGTACCCTACTTCCACATCTCTGGGACTACCCTGTTCCTCAGACTGTTATGTTCATTATAAGGGAATGGATTTTTCCGGTAAAGGAGCATCATAAAATAAAACAAGTAGACCAAAGTCCGCAGTGAGTCCATCTTTTCAGAAAGGCTTTATAGAAATTCTTTCAAAATTCCAAACATAAGATTTTTTTTTCCTTTGGACACAAAAAGGAAATCCTTTCTATCCAGCTATAAGGCAAGTTTATAAACCCATATTTAAAAATGTTAATTTGCTTGACAATTTTTTAAAAATCCTCATCCAACGATACATTGTTTTTCATTGATTTTAGAGAGAGGAAGGGAGAGACAGAGACAGAGACAGAGAGACAGAGAGTTGCCCCCAGTACTTGCCCCCACAAGGGTGTGTGCCCTCACCTGGGAATCGAACCCGCCTGCCACTCTCGGTGTACAGGAAGATGTTCCAAGTAACTGAGCCATACTGGGCAGGGCTGCTTGACAAATTTTTGGGGTGTGAAATTGTCGAAAGAGAATGGTTGCCTTTATGAAATAGTTGAAGTTCAGTGTAAGCAAGAAGGCATAAATAAGAGCTCAAAAGTGAGACTGGATCTCTTGCCTTTGAATCAACTGTTCACTTCACCTCCCAGGGATCAGTCGGCACCTTGATCTTCAAGTGCTTCTACTTAAAAGTACTTGATACTCCAAAGATGGCTTGAAGGAGAGCTGGATCATTCTGAGAATCACGAATAGGTATTAGTAAAAATTGAAGCCCACTTTCTCAAAGCCCATGGTTATCACAGTTTTGCACCACGTGGGCTTCTGTGACTGCATGCATCTTTTAAATGTAAATTGAGCATTCCTATCAAAGCATCCACACGCTTAGACTACCACAGAGCGGGGGGAGGGGCAGAGGGATATACTTGTGGCATACCCTTTGGTTTCTTTAGGAGAATACAGCATGGGAATGTACTATGTATTGAACTATATCCATAAATATGAAATAAACAATAAGAATTATTTTCAGAATGAAGAGTAAGAAACTTCAATAGGGGTCATTAATTGGTTCAAATAAATGTTATAAAATCAGTGATTCCCTTAACTTTCTTCCATTTTTCCACTTTCTTGTCTTAATTGTTTATATGTTTCTTTAAATATCAGAGTTCTGCTATATTTAATATATCTTTTTAAATATAATTGAGGCTCCTCTCTCCTCTCTCCCCCGCCCCCATCCCCCAGTATTGCCAGAACTGACAAAATTGTGAGCAGTAATGGCCATAGCTGAAACGTGGCCACTGATTTCACTGTGACCTTGGATAAG
Organism: Tadarida brasiliensis; assembly: GCA_030848825.1. Classification (NCBI taxonomy): domain Eukaryota; kingdom Metazoa; phylum Chordata; class Mammalia; order Chiroptera; family Molossidae; genus Tadarida; species Tadarida brasiliensis. Next base: position 44,447,112 of record CM061274.1, read on the forward strand.
TTATACTAGCTTTCTTTGCCTTAATTTCTTCATCTGTAACACAAGGACTTGGAACTCAGAGATATCTTAGGCCGCTTCTAGTAAATAAAATCCTGTGATTCCTTGGTTCTGTCTTTCTCCTAGGAGGTTTCTTATACTTGTCATCTGTTCTAAGTTATAAAGACCCTGCATCCTAACAAAAGAAGTAGGATCAGGGAGGGATAATTAATCATTTGTGTTGTATAACATTTAATAAAACTGTGTTCATTACAGGTACACATTTGATCCTCTTAACAACTCTGCCAGTCAGGATAGCACAGGTATTCTTGCCCTTTATAGATGAGTAAACTGAGGCTCAGAGTGGTCAATTTAGCTCCTTCGGCCTTGTAGTTAAAAAGTAGAAAAGCTAGAAGGTTGTGAATGAGTTTTTCCTTTTTTTATGGCTGAGACTAAGACAATGAGACAACTGTATATTTAAAATAATCTGACACAAAGATTAGTCTTTTGAGAGCAGTGGATTGTCTAAACATTTTGAGGTTTTTATTCCCCCTCAGTAGGTCATTCCCCAACCATAAAGCACTAACCTGGGTTAGAGATAAGAAAGACTAGTACACAAAAGAGGGCTAGTGTCCTTCCAGATTGAAGGTTGGGAAAGCACTTCCCTATAGAGGAAGAGCCCTTCTGATTACATGATTTATTTCCCCAGGGACCAGTCCAACCCAAGCATCAACAATGAAACACAAAATACCATGTTTAGTTGTTTTAAAAAACTGATATTATTGTAGCTAGTATCCAAGCGTACAATTTCTGTAAACCAAAATCGAAGAAAAATTCGCCCACCATCCTAGTCACATCAGCAAATAGAACTTTTTATTTTCCTATGTTCTCTGCTAGCTCTCATCTTTATACATATGTTTTTACTGGTTGTAATCATAGTGTAGACACGTATTTTAATGTATCAGAAACCCACATTTTCATAAGAAAGTCTCCATTTTAACAACTGTCTTTAGATTATTTTCTTCATCCCAATTGTTTATTTCATGCTTGCTTATTGTTTTCTTTTGAATTTATATCTTTTTCATCAGAAGTACAAAAAGTATACAACCTAGTTTTAAGAAGATTTTGTTTTGTTTTCAAATAGCGTACACCAGGGAATGTCATTATTTTTATATGCTCTACCAGGACTCCTGAAAGCAAACACTTACGTCTGAGTGACTGAGGGATAGCTCTGTCTGCAGGCAGGAGGTTAGAGGCGAAAATGATAGCATATAGGTTTTTCCCAGCTATTGGACTCCTTGATTCTGACAGTTCCTAGTATACAGTTTCCTGGCAAGGACTGAGCAAGCAGCCTGCACAATTACTTTATGAATCTTGATAAAGCTGGTGTTTCATATTGAGGGTTAGAAGGGGTTTAGGGAGGTGGTAAGAATGCTTGTTTTCCTGGTTAGTGATATGCTATAGGTTTTTTATCTTGTCTTGCCATGGAAAATGATGGCCACTTGAATAAGATCATTTAGAGTGGTCCTTGGAAATCTGACTGGGCCATCTCCTTAATGTACAAAACCTTGTGTGTGTAGCATTGTACATATCTCTTCAGTTTCCTCTAACTGAAATTACAAATAAGAAACAAAATCATAATTTCATGGTTTAATCTTTTTTTGATGCCTTAATCTTAAAAAATTAATCTTGGTAAAAATACTAAATAAGGAACAATTCAGAAGAATTACTGAGTGATTATTTTTTTAAATGATTATTTGAATAGCTTTTATATTGTAGCTTAAGAAGGTACAGGAGTCCCCCAAAGTTTCAATCCAATTTCCAAACCTCAAATTTTGTGTCTAAAGTAAACTGACACCAAGAATTCTAAATCCAATCTAATTCAGTAGTAAAGGGTTTATTCCCAGTGATTTCTCACATGTGTAAGCCTGTTACACGTTGGTTTTTATCTGTCACGAAATCTTTTGCATCACTTTCATAAAACACCACCACTTTCTTTAAAAAGTGACTGCAAGAATCTAAAATTGTAAAATTGCACGTGCCTGAGCAGAAAACTCTTAGTTTGGGGTTTTCTCCCAGACATGGCTAAACCAACCGATCTCCTAGCAGGTAAATTACCAAAGGGAGAAGCAGCCCAAAGGAAAACCATGCCTGCTGTGGGATTTCTTTTTTCGCCTTAAACTGATCACTTTTTAGGAGGAGTCCCCGCTGCATTATCTAGCCTAAAGTCCTTGCCACCAGATTATCATCTTTTTCACCAATTTACCACCACCCCCTTTCCAAAAGCCTTTATTGGAAAGAACTTTCTCTCGTGACCCCCCTATTCTGTACGGGTTCCAATTGCTCCCAGCACCCCCCCCCCTCTCGGACCGGCTTCCCCTCTCCAGCCCAAGATCCAGGTCCCCAAACCACTTGAGAGAAAATTCACACCCTTCGCCCCCTTCCTCCGCGTCCCGAGGACGTGCTGGGTCTGGGTGAGAGTGGGGAGGGGGCAGGATTTCCCGGGGTCCCCTCTGTCCTCTCCGCACCCCCCCGGAGGTGTGCAGGGGGAGGGGAGCGCGGGTGGGTGGGATCGGGCCGTGTGGGGGAGGGGATGAGGGCGAGGAGGAGGAGGAGGAGGAGGAGGAGGAGGAGGAGGAGGAGTGTGTGTGCGAGCGTGTGTGGCTGGGGGAAGCCATTGCCTGTTTAATAGTTGCTGTTGCTGCACTTCCGCTTCTCTCCCAGCGAGAGAGAGACACGAGTGGCCAGGCCCAGCCGCAGCCGCAGCAGCAGCCGCCGCGGCGGCACGGAGGAGCCAGACACAAAGAGAGGTACGGGGATCCCCCCCGCCGTCCGCCGCCCCCCGGCCGCGTCGCCGGGCCTCGGGGACACCCCTCGCCGCCTCCCCCGACCCGCGCTGCCCCGGGCCGCCGGGCACCGGGCTGGTGGGGGGGGAGGGTGGAGGCGGACAGGGGCCGGGGAGCCCTAGGGGTCCGGGGCTCGCCCGCGGGGGATGGGCAGGGACCCCGGGCCGCGTGGGGTGCGGGGCCCGCCCGCGTCGGGGGTGGGGGGGCACCGTGGCTTGAACTGTCAGCGCTGCCCCAGGAGCCCCCCACTGGCCGCCCAGGGGGCCGGGAGCGGGGGAGGGGGAGTTGGGGGAGCCCCATTGCCCCCCGGGCGGGGACCCACGAGGATTAACCCCTCCCGAGTGGACAGGCTCATTGTTATTCCTTTGCGGAGGAGGCTGATCTCCCCCTCGCACCCCCACCCCCGCCAGGGTGGTAGTCGGGCGTGTGCTCGGGACCCCCGCCCTGGCCGCGCAGCCCCGAGTCCAGCGGCCGAGGGCCAGGCCGGCGGGGAGGGGCGTCGGGGCGCGGCGCGGGGACCTCGAGTCTAGTCGCCCCTGCCGCCCCCCCCTCCCCGCGGGCCTCTCCCTTCCCCCACTGGGGCACCCGCTCCCCGCCTCCGTCCCCCTGTTTCGGCTTCCTCTCTCACTCCTCTCCGCCCCTCCTCTCTTCCCGACCTGGCCAAACTCTGCTCCCGGTCCCCGCAGGCTCGCCCTGGCCACCCGTCCCCCGCGACCCCCAGGAAGCCAACACAAACAGCCCCGAGGCCAGCCGACCGCCGGGACCTTCCCTGGTGCCAGCCGAGGCGCCCGCGCCCCCGCCCTGCACTCCTCCACCGGCTCGGCCTCCCCCTCCCAACCCCGAGGGGAGCCCCGGGGTGGGGAGGAGGGAGAGGCCGCACGCTTTGCTTCTGACCGTTTTCCCACCTTGTCCCCGGCTTGGGGCCAAAAATAAACAAACAAGCCGCGTCCAATTTGCAGAAGCCTTAATGGGCCTGAAGACTTTGAGAAGCGAGTGGAGGGCGGTGGGCGGCCGGGTGCACCCCTGACCCAAGCCCTCCTGACAGCACCCGCGTTCTTATTTACACTGGCTGCAGGGTTGTGTTTTTCTGTTTTGTTTCCCTCCCCCTGCAGGGGCTGTCTGCGGGGTGGGGTGGGGGGTTCGCTATGTCGGATGACGATTCGAGGGCCAGCACCAGCTCTTCCTCATCTTCGTCCTCCAACCAGCACACCGAGAAAGAAACAAACACCCCCAAGAAGAAGGAGAGTAAAGTCAGCATGAGCAAAAACTCCAAACTCCTCTCAACCAGCGCCAAGAGGTACCGCACTTTTTATCCGCAGGCTTCCTATTTCCCGAACTTCCTCTTGCTGCATTTTGTCTACCTCCCAATGAGGGTAGACTTAAATGCTCTTCATGATTTATGTGTTCTTAAAAATGAAAAAAAGGGCCTTTGAAGCCCTCATTATTTTTTTTTCTATTGCTTCTTCTGTTTTTTTCTTTTAATCATTGTCCACCTGCAGCTGTTGTGGCTTGCCTCTCTCATTTCTTGCTGAAGTTTGTAAGAGTCCTCATTACTTCTATTACTGACCTTTCAATCTGATTTCAGATTACTTTTCCTATTAATCACTAATCTATGACCCTCCCCCCCAAGGCTGTCATCGCACTTAATTACTAATACCAGCCCAGACAACTCTATCAAAATGAATTCTATTACCATCTTACATCTGACTCACCTGTTGCACATATGATCTTTTTTGAATAGAGCTTTCCCCCACAAATTGCATAAGGAATAAATAACTCATATTAGCGGGGTAAAAAATTTACTAGGTGGAGACAGAAGTTTTCAGATGGAATTTAAAGAGATTTTTCTGATTTGGAGAGTTTAGGTAAATGAATGAATGAATACATGATGTAAAATGGTAATTCTAGGTTATTTGGGGGATTCTCTTTTGTTCTAAGAAATTCAGTTTACCAAATTTCAGGGAGACTTAAATTTCTTTCATGCTGTTTTCTCTTGTGCTGTAAAATGTTGTGTGTGTGTGTGTTTTCTGAAGTTGAATTCAAATGGTGGCTCTTTTTTGTGACTCTTTTCCTCTTATGTCTCTGGAAGAAGCTACTTTTTACCTCCATGATCCTTCAGTAATATCCTCTGATCCCTATGACCCTTAAAAGAATCTATGGTAGATTCCTGGGAACCCCCATACATTTCATAAATCCTCACTGCTCTCAGGTGGACAGTCGTTAAACTTTAAAGGGGCAAACCAGAAAGATAGTGAGGAATCCAAATGGTGGGTTAGATAGGGATATCTTTCTTGAAAGAATGGAAAATAAAATAGAACACGAGGCTTTAGATCTCTCCACTGAGTAGTGAACCTGGAACTTGGAGTTTGAAAGTTTGTTCTGTCATCTTCCCTGACATGAAATTTGAAATGTTGGTCAAGTGTTTTGGTAACCTAACCATGGGCAGATGAAGGAGTGACTTTAGTTTATTTTAAATAGTGTAGAGGTTTAGAATTAAGTGGCAAGATGCCTTGGCAAGATTGTTCTCATTTTCAGAGGGTTGGTTTGATTGTATATCCTCTTCCCAGGTGTCCTATCCCACCCTTATTGATTAGCCCTGTGCTGGTTCTCTCAGAACCTGGCATCTACCCTGCCCATTTGAATGGGGCCTTTCTTAATCTGCTCTTTCCCCAACCTCCCTCCCAGGGTCTGAGCTCCTAGATCCACACTGGAGCAGCTTTTGGCCTGACCTAAGACAGGATATTTGCTTTAAGTCATTAGTATTTTCATATTTTGCTGGCTATCCCTGCTGCACACGTATTATTTGGGTGTAAAGGCACAGGTTTTGGATATAAAGCAGTCTGCTTTGTGTCAGCAAATTACAGATTTGTCACTAGACGCAATTCGACCATTTATGCTAAGGGAGTTAAAAACTTTTTTGGAAATGCCTGGGAAAGAGATGGTAGGTGTAAAAAAGGAGAAAGATGGGAAGCTACAAACAGTAATTTTACCTATAAAGTTAATGTCGGTTTTAGCTCTCTGGATGTCTTGCTGAAAGACTAGCTGTTAGTGTTAAAGCAGAGCTAAGGTTAATAGTAAAGGTAAAAAATGGAGAGGGACAGTGTATCCAGGAAAGTACGCGGGGAAATTGATGTTAGTGGGACCCTATAGAAGTGACTCTGAAATATATTGATTTGGAAGGCAGGTGTTGCCCATAGAATTGGAAGGAGCATGTATACCAGGAAATAGATTGAAAAAGAAGCCTGAATTGGCTGACAGAAGGTTACTTAACTGCATTTTGGGAAGTGGTTTCTAGGCCACCTGTAGAGGAAAGCCCCCACTGAGAGTGGTCTGGACAAGAATTACTCTGTGGAACATATGAAAGTGGTCCTCTTGCAAATCTTTTGCCATTATTCTGGATATGTGCAAATATCTGTTGTAGAGATGAAGTGGATAAAGCTGTCTGGTATTACATTTTTAAGGTATTAAAAAAAAAGCAACTAAAATCAATATGTATTTTTATACAGTTTGTGCTCAGGGGGAAGATTTTTTTCCTGTCTACATAGGTCTTAATATACAGTCATTCTAATATGCATGCACATAAAGAATCAGGAAACCAGGGTTCCAAACTTTTAGTCTAATATACAATAATGAGTCAAACAGCAGGGATCCAAATATCTCAGAACTGAACTACTTACTGGTAGCGGTAGAACTTAGCAGGATACAAATAAGTAGATGTCGGTAGAGATTGTGAGCAGACCCCTTTCCAAGATTGACCAGATTTGTAGGGGACAGGAAATGTTCTCCAACAGGAAGGTTTAAAGAACTTTCCCAATCACCACCTTTAAATTCTCTTTACTTCACCTGGAAAAAAGCAGTGCCTTCTAAGACCTACTCCCCATCGCATGCAGCCGGCCTGTCTTCCTAATAGAAGCATCCATTGTGATTCAGATTGCCTGGGGGTGGGGTGGGGTGGGGTGGGGTGGGGGGGGGGGAGATACAGAAACACAGTCTGTCTGTGTATGTTGTTAGTTTTTTTTTTTTTACTTCTATGCTGCCTTGTAGAGAGTTTTAATTTAAACCATAGCCCTTTAGGGCTTTATATGAGAGGAGCAGAAAAAGTTATAAAAATAGAAGGCACCATTTCGAAGGTAGAAGAGGCTTAGAGGCCTCAAACTTTGTCGTCTTAATTGATGCTCTACGCGCCTAGGTAAGCAGAAGACAAAGGCCAGGCAGGGCTTGGTGTGAACGGCCTGGTGGCGTCGGCCTAGGAGTGGGGGATGGAGCTCTTTGTGAAGTCGTGGGTTGGTGCAGAGATAGAAAGCTGGGCGAGTCCTGGGTTCTGTGTTCAGTGTGGGATGGAAGAGGAAGGGGACAGACCCAAGGCAAGTTAGAGGATGTCCGGCAAAAAGGTCCGGAAAGGTGGCCCAAGAGTCCCAGCGACCGTGCGGGCGGCAGGCCCGGGCCGGGTGCACCTGTGCGGGCCGCGGGCGGCTCCTGGAGCCCGGCCTCCGTGGAGGGGCGGGCGGGGGTGTTCGCGCCTGGACCCCGCGCGGCGTCGGGGCTGGAGGTTCCGGGGCGCGGTGGAGGCGAGCTGGGGAGTCCCCCGGAGTCTCGGCGCTGCTCTCCCCACTCCTGGCCCGCAACTTCGCCCGCGCGGCCCGAGCCGTCGGGCGCGCGCGCGGGGTGGGTGCGGGGAGCTCGGGCGCCCCGGGGCGGCCAACCGAGGGGTCCTCCTGGAGGCCTGCGTCCCCTGGCACCCGCGACGGCGGGCAGGTCACTTAGGGCCCGAGGGGCCTCGAGGGGAGCGGCCATGTTGGTATCGTCACTGAGGACACAGGGCGGCCCTGGAGCGGGTGGGGGGTGCCGGGGTGGGCGTGAGGACGTCCCGGGGGCCGGAGTGACCCGGGGACCCCGAGGGGCGGGGGCGGTGGGGCGCGTCCTGCGCACCCGCGCGATAGCCCCCATTGCTCCATCCAGGGACAGGAGGTGCCCTGCAAGGAAGAGTGCGTCCTGACACAGTCTAGTCCAGTTCAGAAAACCAGTCCGCAGGGGAGCTTTTACATTATTTCCTAAATGGAAAACATCAAGAAATGGAAGTGCCTTAGTGTGCGAGGGCAGATTCGAACTCAGATATTGTAGATGGTAAGAAGAGACCCAGGCCTGCCAGCTCGCCGCCTGCCAAAAAAAGTGTTTCCCTAAATGACGGACTTGAGGCTTTTGGTGTGTAGTTTCCTCCTCCCTTAGCAGAATCCAGTTATCGTGGCAGGAGGTCAGGTTTATCTGCCAGACCAATACATTACAGGTGGGAGGCTACCAACGCCTAAATGTTTGTGTTTTTCTCTCTCACTTCCCTGACTCCAGGATTCAGAAGGAACTGGCAGATATCACTTTAGATCCTCCACCTAACTGCAGGTGAGCTTCCTTTCCAATTTGTTTCTTTTAAAAAGTCTTCTAACCTTTATCTTGTGTTTTTCCTTTATTATTATTATTTGCTTTTATTCTTTGATTAATGCTTGTTTTGGTGCTAACATCAAGTAACAGCTGAGATTTGTTAACCTGAGTATAATGTTTTGATGAGCTCCTGACAATCTCAGTGTTATGTTAAAGAGAAGTAATAGATTTATTTGGAGTGGACACTTTTACACATGCGAAACAAAACTGTGAAGTGAATTTAAAGATGTATGTTTGCCTAATCTTGGATCTTTCGTGTGTCATTAAGGGTGATGCTCAAGTACATTTTGACTTAGAAAATTGCTTTGCTGTCGGTCTGTATTCATGCTAAGAGAGCATAGAGTTAAACCAAACGCTGGCTCCTCACAATTTTTCTATTATATATAAATTTTGTGTTGGGCTTTTGGCAGACCGATTAGAAAATAATTTGTGGCTTTGATAAAAAAAAAGGTTTCAAGTTATTTTATGGATTTAAACTCGTCCATTAAGGTGTTTTTCCTCGAAATTGCTTTCCTCAGACTGTATACAGTACATATGTGTGTGTTTCGATTTCAAAACAGTTTGATAGTAGTTTTCAAAGGGTTATTGATCACTTTATTTAGAATACCCATTTTGGTTTTTTTTTTGCTGTAGAGTCAAGGTGGAAAACTTGATGACTTGACTAAGTCAACAGTGAAGTGAGGCGAGACTTGTTATAATAGAGCCATTTATGTAAAGGAGCTTAATTGTTCAGATCTATTACTCCAATTGTTTAAAATTAAGTATAACATTTAACTTCTTTCTCAGTTCTCATGATTGACAGTGGAGTGGGATATGAGGTTTCAGACGTGTGCTAAGCCTATAGGTAGGGGTAGAAGAAGTTAACGACAAGAAAATACTGTGGCCATATACAGAATTTAAATCAAGTGTGTGGAAATAGTCAGGTTGAAAAGCTAAATGAAATACTTTGGTTATTAACACTGAACTTCCTAAACAATGGTTAATGGACTAAATGGAAACCTGAATTGCCATTTTGGTTACGTATGTTGTTTATGTTGGTCAGGTGTGGGATTTTTGGGGTAAAATTTTGTCCTGTTTTGTAAGGAAAGTCATTTCGAGTTTGAAATGCTCTTAAACTATAGTTTGTAACTGAACCACTCAGTCATTCTTGATTTCTTTCCTGGCTACTAAGAGTCTTTTCAGACTGCTGAGAAAGTAGAGAAATGCACAAGGCCTAGGGCTGTGATATCTACCTTTTTTAATTTACTGGAGTCGTTGAGATGGAAGCCTGTAGCTTCCCTTGGTTGGTTGTGTTGAATCCATGTGCATTCCCCATGCTTAGGTCTGTGTTCTGTAGTTACTGCTCCTGTTTGGTATCGAGTCTTCCATGTGTCTCTGGTGAGTTCAGGCAGCTGTAGCTGAACACATTATCAAGTTTTTAAAGCATGGTTTCAGAACTAATAACATTTATCAAAATGCATTGTGGCTTTCTTGCAAATAAGTGCAATCAAATTTAAAAATTGTAAATAACAGGTTTTCATGGGATTAAATACTTTTAAAAAATAGGATAAGTACACTCTAATTTCACACCATTTTTAACTGAGTTTACATGTGAGAGATTTGTGCTGCTGAACATGTAGAACTTTTTATCCTTGGAAAACCCTCCTAATTACCTTTTTCAAGGTGAAACCTGTAAACATTACCTGTGATTAGGTGAATTACCAAACTGGATGATTATTGGGTGGTTGGTGGTGGGCAGACAAATTTTAACATATTTACACATTTTTAAAAAATCCCTTTGATTTCAAAGAAAATATTAGACATCTTTATTTTGCAAGAGAATGTGTTGTGTTGATTTTTAAAAATAAAGACTACTGTATTTTCTGAAGATATTTTCCAGTAGGGCTGTTTAAGTAATATGAGTCACAATTTCTACTTTTGGTTGCCTTGCTAGTGTTGACTGACTTAATGTTATCCAGTAGTCCCAATATTCAGCTTACTTAAATGAATTTGGTTTTATGTTTATTGTTGATACCTTATGGGGTTGAATTATTTAATATTTTAATGTACATTATTGTTGGAGATGGAAATGGATAATTTAGTGTGGGGATACTTTTTGAAGTTAGCTTCCAGTGAAAATGTATGAATTAAATGATACATTGAATGCATGCATTTTTTTATATATATAATTTTTTAAATGCTACTCAGCACGAGAGCTTGATAGCTTGGTTTGTATGAAATTGTAAATTCACCAATTGTAAATTATATTTTGAATTCGTTAAATAGTTGGCTTCCAATTAATGTATCTTATGTGTTAACCCTTTGCAGGACCACCTTTTTTCAATCAGTATTCAATGTGTAGTTTTAAATTTAAACATATTTCTTTATTAAAACACAGCAGTTGCTACATAGTAACCTCAAAGAGTTGAATCAGTGTGGGAATTGCTTCTCTTGAAGGTGCACTGCTCGTGTTCACTAATTTTAGCACTTGGCAAAAATATTTGGCTTTGAAGTTACTGAACTTCAAAACTTGTGTGAAATGCAATTGCTAAATATGTTATAATGTATGAGCACATAAAGTTAAATCCTCAGTGTTGTATATCATGTTAAGTAGATTTTAAGTGAACATTTTAAAATTGGTTTATATTGCCATATAAATCAAATTCTTTGGTATCTCTGAACTATTTGGTTATATGTGTGTATACAGCTAAGTCTCCCAACTCATTGTACTGTGCATTTGGTTAGGCTTTCCCCCCTGCATTTTGGCTCTATTCGTTTAGGAAAAAACATTTTTTTTCTTAAGTACTATAATGATTTCCTAAAGCATGCCATATACTGGATGATAAAATTATGCCTTTTAGGTAGCTGGTGAACTCTGGGCCGTTAGAGTCAGTTTTGCAGCTGTTATTTATAGCTTAGGGCTCAAGCTTTGCTAAATTGACTAGTTATGGCTATTTAACTAATCTGTAGACATAAATGTCTGTAGACAATATGTCTGCACATAATAAATGATGTATTTTACCCAGGTCCTTTAAACTTCAGATTTTACTTAATGGATGTATTTTTATTATTAGCGAACTATTCATACAGTGACTTGAAACCCAAAAATTCAGATTTGGTGGGTGCTGTTATTTTAGGATAAAATGCCTTTCAGAAGTCATGAAACATTTCAAGCATGGTAGAGAATAATAAAGACAAATTTTCCTTATGTATGCCCTTATTATATTTTGACCATTATTTTTCTGTTTCCTAAATATGTAAACCTAAGTCAGTGATTTTTATTTTTCTGGGAAAATTACTATGTAATTAGATACAGTTGGTTTTACATTTTTACAGCTAAATAATACTATTTTGACGATGATTTAAAGGCTAAAGAGAAATTTTAAAAAATGTAATGCATTTGTCTAGGAAGTTAAATTTTCGAAACCTTCTTTTCTTCATTTACTAAAAGGGCCAAATACCTGGCCTGCCTGCCTCATAGGGTTGTAAAGTTCAAATGAGATTAGAGTTTTCTGTATGTGTTAGATTGTGATATTATTAGAATTGCCCATTTAGCTCCTTTTAATAGCTCATCTTTTTTTTTTTTTAACTAACATTGCCTTTTATTGCTTATATTTTAAATACAATTTAAAGCCATTACACAATAATACAAAAATGCACATTTGTGAAAAGTTGAAACAGAAGTTGTGGAGTAAAAAGTGAAAGATCCCTCCATAACCTCATCTGATCCTGCCCCTTGCACAGAGATGCTCCTGGTTAGCACTTGGTGTATATCTTTCTGGATAGTTTCTGTGAATTGACATTGTATGTTTCTGGTTTTGCAAATCCTCCTGGAATTAGTGGTAATAGTACAGGGTGGGGCAAACATAGGTTTACAGTTGTTTGTATGGAAAAATAATACAATAGTTAATAGATAATAATACAAGAATAAACTCTCTGTTTCACGTTCTCACAACTGTAAGCCTACTTTTGCTTCACACCGTGTTGAGATGTCAGTTTAGAAGTCCTGGGCTGCTAATCTTGGAATGAAAAGAGATCCTTTCCTTACAACAGTAAAGGCATATACGCCTTGTCTGAGTTTAGCATGTTTTAAATGGTTGTTTGCTATAAAAAATTAGTTCTACAGAAGTCATCCTTTACAAAATCCTATGTCATCTCACTTGCTGAAAAATGTCCTTTTATATATCTTTAATTCATTTGATGCTACGAGATGCATTAAGGATATTGATGTGACTTCACCATCTGCATGATTAGTCTTGTTCTAATTTTTATTTGGAGAGCTACCACTGCAGTGTGCTTGCCTTTATGTGCATAAAATAGTGTTGAAAAATAGTGAGAACCAAAAGACTAGAGTGTCAGCACAATCAAAATAGCACCCAAGCCAGGATCAAGTGGCTGGAAATTAGATCATCGCCTGAGGCCTTGAGTGGGTAGGAAGGAAGGAAACCTATCCAGATATGAATTACTTACTAAATGAGTAGGCTCACTCGTGGCTGTTGTGTTTACCAAAAGACCATGTTTCTGCATTGTAAAGCTATACTGCTCTTGTTCCTCAAAAAGTTCAACTGAATTACCATATGACCCAGCTATTCTATTCCTAGGTATATACCCAAGGAATTGAAAACAGGGACTTGCCAGACTGCTGTGGTTCAGTGGATTGAGCGTAGTCCCATGCACTGAGAGGTCCTGGTTTAATTCCCTGTCAGGGCACATGCTCGAGTTGTGGGCTTGATCCCCTGTAGGGGGCGTGCAGGAGGCAGCCGATCAATGTTTCTCTCTCACATCCATCCATGTTTCTGTCTCTCTCTCCCTTCCTCTCTCTCTAAAAAAATCAATAAAAACATTAAAAGAAAACAGGGTCTCAGACAGATACTTGTCAGTGTTCACAGCAGTATTATTCATAATAGCCCAAAAGAAGAAACAACCCAAATATCTATCAGCAGATGATTAGAGTGGATAAACAAACTGTAGACTATACATACAATGGAATATTATTCAGCCATATAAAGTAATGAAGTTCTGATACATGCTACAAACATGGATGAACCTTGAAAATGCTATATTAACTAAAGCCAGACACAAAGGGCAGATATTGTATGATTCTACTTACATGAAATATCTGGAATAGTCAGATTCATAGAAACAGAAAGATTAGAGATTTGTTTCCAGGGCATGGGGAGGGGAGAATGGGAAGTTACTTCTTAATGGCTACAGAGTTTCTGTTTGGGGTGATGAAATTTTGGAAACAAATAGTGGTGATGGTTGTACAATACTGTGAATGTAACTAATGGCACTGAATTTTACACTTAAAAATGGTTAAAATGGCAAACTTTATGTTATATATTTTACCACAATAAAAAAAGGGTTTAGAAAAAGATACTGCTGTTAAAACGTTATCAATATTTTGAGGGAAAATGTTTATAGGTCAGGAGGCAACACTTCAGTTTTTAGGGGTTCTTATAAAGGACACTAATGTTACATTCCTGTCACAAACCATGGTCACTGTCTTCAAGGAGTTTATAGTATAGTGAGTTGGGAAGAAATACACACACTGATTTTGAATAGTCCTTGGAAACTTGGAGTCATCCTTGGAAGATAATTTGGAAAGGTTCAGAGTGAGATGACTTTGACCTGGGTGGGCGGATGGCTGGAACGCTCCTGATCTGGGAAGCTTCATGGAGGAAGTGAGGAGTGCGGTGGGGAAGACTGAGGGACGTCTGCAGTGGAGGAAAGTGTAAACAGGGACACAGCAGAGGAAAGGCAGAGGGCACTCTTGGGCAATAGTGAACAAGCCTGTGGCTAGAGAGAGCAAGAAAGAGTGGGAGAATAAACAGTAAGAGATCAAACTTGTCTTCCTTGGTGCCAGGCGGCAGCTTTGAATTTCATGTTACAGACACTGGAGAATCATTGAAACCCTTTTGAGCTGGGAGTGTAATCCAGTTAGAGCTGAGTATCTGTGTAGAGACTAAGCAGTTGTTGATGGAGTTTGGTGGGAACCAGGAGACTTGGAGATTGCTGCAGTAGTCCAGGTGGGAGGCCAAGAGGGCCGTACGGACAGGTGACAGCCATCAATATGGAGAGGAGAGAGACGAAGAAAGCAGTAGACTCTAGAGAACGTGACCACTTATTTAGATGTGGAGCACTTGAAAGGAGTTGGAGGTTCTGTGGGTGTTGGGGAAGATGGTGGTACCGTTAACAGAAGGAATGAGGCAGGAAGGTGAACTGGCTTGATGGAGACAGATTAGGTCATCTTCCCCAGGGTCAGTTGTTTGCTTTGTTGACCCTGTCCAGGTACAGTGTTTAGCATATTGCTGCCACTTAGTAGGCTCTCCGTAAATATTTGCAGTTTGATTATATATTTAAGTTTATTAGTAATCAGTTATTGAACTCTCAGGCCTACTTGTAAATTCGATTAGACAATTTAAGTAGCTTATAACTCCCAAAAGGCTCAGGGACTGTGATTTCTGTCTTTGATTCTGATCCTACATGTTTTTCACCCAACTTTTTCAGTTGGAAAAATTCAAAGCCACAGAAGAGTTGAAAGAATAAAACAGGGAACACCCATCCTTCACCCCTATTCATCCGTTGTGAGGATTTCACCATGTTTGCTTTGTCTCTCATCTCTATATGTTTACTTGGCAGAACCATTTGAAAGCAAGCTGCATCCTGATGCTTCCCCTGCTTTTAGGCTTACGTGGGCTTACATGCATTGACTCTGAGGTGGCCGGCGGGTTGCTGAGGCTGCAGCTGGCTTTGGGCATCCCCATCGGACCTGAAAGTTTTGGATGATAGTTGAGAACTTTTTGCTGGGGAAGAGGAGGATTGAGAATTGTGCTCTGAGGGGAGTCTACAAATGAAGGATGGGAAAATAAAGAGGACCTGGAGAAAAGAAGAAGCAAAGTAGGAGAGGGCTGCTAGGTTGCTTAAAAAAAATCGAGGGCATTTTTCTTAGTTTTTACAGTGTAGAGTTAAGAGTATGCTTAATAGGCTGAGAAGCACCCACAAGTAGAGAGGACAAGAGTGAAACAGAGGGAGATGTTGATGTTTTTTAAACACAATTGTTAGAGACGATGATAGAATATGGAACAGGTGGTAAGAGGAGAGTGTATATTTAGGAAGGCTGGTAGCTTGGAACTTGACGATAGTGTGACAGTTTTCTGGAGGATTGGAAACATTTGGGGCCTGAGGAGCTCTCCAGCTGCTCGTATAGAACTGAAAAGCAGCAGCCCGGTCCCCAGTTTTATTTGGTGTGTTCTTTCCCAGTAGACTTGAAGTTCCTTTGGAGCAGGGGTTATGTCTTTGCATCCCTACAGCGTATCCAAGAAAGAACAGATACACAATACATATTCGTTCAACTAAAACACCAGCACAAACACCTAATTCAGGTCTGATGGTTTAATGGCACATCTTCATTACCCTCTTCAGAAAATAATGGAAAGAGCCAGGGAAATCGCCGTCGCATTTTACAGCTGTCCATTGCTGGCAGTGTTTCTGGGTTGGCACCCGGGCAGTTTTGGCAATTTTCACTGTCCCGGAATCACAGAGCAGCCCTGGGCTGGAGTGTGATACAAAAGGTGTGAGCCTGCAGGCTAGACTGAGAAGGTGCATAAAGAAAATACCAGTACGTTTGATTCGCATGTTTTGACTTTATAAGATTACTGTTGGCCAACAAGTGAGTGCGGGTTTAGGGGTGCTAAGTAAATTGGCCTTCCTAGAGATGGTTCCTAAAATCCTCAAGCTATTCCAGATAGTTGGTTATGTTAGAGATGCTGGCACCGCCTGAGACATCTGACACATTCCTCATCGTCAGTGGAGTGAAACAGGGTTTCATAATAAGCCCATTCTTATTCAGCCTCGTGTATGCAGCCATGCTCTGAAGTGAAACAAAAGACCTAGTAACTGGTGTCAGAATATGCTTCTAATCCTCTGGGAAACTTCCTACTCTCTTGGCGAGGAAGCCCAGAGCCCCTTGCCTGAGAACCGTGCTCCAGGAACCGCGGTGTGCTAACGGCTCTTCCCGTGGAACATACACGCGAGGGGTGCCGGTTGCCTCGTAGAGTCCCAAGATGTTCTCACATCCAAAGTGTGGTGATATGGACCAGTCCTAAAATAAATCATATGTCAAGGATACAATGCTTGTTAGAACTGAAATTTGAAATTGGTTTCCATTCTGTCTGGCCACACTACCAGATTCTATGTAGATGTAGAAATTTCCACTACATTTTGCTGTAACTTTTTACATTTATATATATTGGAAGTTCTGTGTTGTAGTACCTGCAAGTTAAAACACACGATTGAGGGAAAAAAGGAAAACGCTTTTAAGATCTTGGAGCCCAAATTAATTTTTATGATGGAAATGTGTAGCTAGGAAGGACTGGGCGCTCCCTTCTCTGTCTCTGTGTCCTATTTATTATGAAGTATATATTGATAGGTGAATTTTTATCAATTATCTCCATCTGTCGCCAAACGACTGGTGCTTTGTTTCTCTTGTTCTTTTTCCAGGGCCACTCTTGAAACCTTTCTACATTCAGTCCAACTCATTTAAACTTCCCCACCGGGGGCGGGGGAGATCGGAAGGAGGGTGTCAGTATGGGGGAAAAGAGAAACATCTATAACAAAAATAAATTAATAGAAAACAAACAAAAAATAAATGAACTTCCCCCCCTGGACTGAGCCCCTCCAGAGCAGTCACCTTCCGGTCTGAAGCTTCTCTGGTGCCCCCACAAGCCCCTAATGTAGTGCAAAGTTTGAGGGGGATAACGTTTACTCATTGTCATTGAACCTGGAGGTGCATGAAAAGAAATACTCTCTTGTTGTCATAATGGGCTAATAAGTCAAATCTCAGGATACCCAGTGATGTTACTGCAGGCTTAATTTGCATTTTCCTTTCTGGTTGAAATCTGTCCCTTTACTCGCATTCCTGTCTTTCTCCCACCCTGGTGCTCTTCCTTCCCTTCCTGTTTCTTCAGGGGGAAAAAAAATGGTTAGCTAGCTGGGTGATGTTTTCTCAGAAATTTCTTCTAGACATGCTCACTAGAGCCAGAAAACAGTTTGTGACGCTTGGCATTTCTGGAACAGATATGATTGCGTGTACCCAGACTCTATATATGAATTCTTAAGGGCTTAAACTTTGAAGGTATGATTCATTCCTCAACAGGTGTTTACCAAGTCCGGTAAATTAGTAATTATGTTCCTTGAATGAGTTTTTAAAATATGTAACACACTGAACACATATTATTTGCATCATGAGAATTGTCTGTATTAATAACAGATTTTTGTTCCAGTTAAATCTTATTACTAGTTTTGCAAATGCATTGAGGCCTGGCAGGGTTATCAGTGACTCAGCTGGGGTGGGCGGGGCAGTCTCCTACCTGCCCCACCTGTGTTCTCTGCCTGTTTCGCTGTGACCCAGGCTGAGCAATCCAAACATCCTAATCACTGACAACACTGCCAGTACTTTGGTCTGTGCCTGTCCTGGTTTATTCCATTGTGTGGCCCTTTGACTTAAGGTATAGCTGTAACCAGCTGCTCCTCCTCATATACACTCACTCATTCTAACACTTACTGGGCGTTTCCTGTTGTGCCAGGTCCTGAAGATAGTGAAAAAGCAGTGATGTCTCTGCTCTCAGAGAGCATACATTCATGTGAAGGGAGGGACAATAAGAAAAGTACAGAAGTAATTTCAGATAACAATACAAAGAAGTTAAAATGGGGAAATGGTGTAGTGAGCAAGTGATGGGCAGGTTGTGGCATTGATAGGTGTCATTCTGGGAGATGGCCATGAATGATGACAAGGGCCCTGCTATGAGAAGGCCATTTCAGGTGACTGGACGTTGTGTGTGAGGATGAGAGTGGTAGGAGATGAGGGAGGCAGAGGCCGTAGTTTATTAGCTTCAGTAGGAAGCCACTGGAGAGTTTTAAGCAGAAGAGTGATATACCATCATGGTTGGCCTGTACTTGAAACTCGCAAATGAAATTTCCAATTCATAGACTTACAGATTATGGAAATACTCTTTGTAAACATTTTGGGGGGGGGGGGAGGCTTACAAACATATTCACTGACATTTTTTTTTTAATCCTCACCCGAGGATATTTTTCTATTTATCTCCAGATAGAGTGGGAAGGAGGGGGAGAGAGGGACACATTGACTGGTTGCCTCCTGCACGACCCTGACCAGGGCCGGGGACCAAACCGCAACTGAAATCAAACCCACGACTCTTTGGTCCACGGGCTGACGCTCTAACCGCTGAGCCAAACCGGCCAGGGCTGATATTTCTTTATGTAGCATTTCTGTTACGTATCTGGATATAATATATCATCATACCTATTATATCTAAATACCCATGTCTATTATGTCTAGAAGTTTTGAACAGTTATAGACATGCTGCCCAAAATTTGTGTCTGAACCTGTGAGGGGAAGTGGACAGCCCTTAAGTTTGTGTGGACACGGTGGTGGGTTAAGAGTTGACGTGTGAATGCTCTGTAATGCATATGGAGCATTCAGAGCCAACAAAGACGGACTTTGTAGTTGTCTTTGGAGTCTGCTTGCTTCCAGACTGGCCACCTGCAGTGAAGGTGGCCTGTGTCTGCCAGGGTGCTTCTGACTCTTCAGAGCAGGACCAGCAAGTGAGAGCTCAGGGAACAGTCAGGGACCCTCAGTGCTCTGGGAGGCAGCTTACCAGTCTCCTCCCGGTCCCCACTGGGATTCCCATGATAGTTAAAAGATGGATCTGTACAGTGTAAAGCCCCAGGTCTGTGTGATATGAATTTGGAGAGAGAATGCATTCCAGTTTCCTTGATTTGGTGGATGCTTTTGGTGGAGTAATAATTTTGCCATAATTTTTAATTTTGATGGCTGAAATGTTTGGACTAAAGGGGACATGAAGGCCAAGGACAGGTGAGAAGGGTAATAGACATTTGAGTAGTGATATCATTATCCCTAGGTGTGTATTGGAAACGTCAGTTACTAAAACTCTTTTGATTGTTTCTTATGCTCTAGAAATGACATAAAATGAGATGTAATTGCAGCATATCTTAAACCATTACAGGAGCTTTGGGGTTGCACTGATAAGAAATTGCATTTCTTACAGAAGGGAAATTTTTCTCAGTGGAGGGCCAGTTTGTCATGATGTTTTCCCCTTCTGAGCTGATAATAAACAGTTTAGAAAGGGGCCCTTGTCCATTATAGAAAAATTACATGTTATTCAGAATGCTTGAGGGGATAAAATTTCGGTGCAAACATAACAGTGATTTGCCTAGAGGGAAACAACACCAATAATACAAAAACAATATACAAAAATCTTCAAGTAATTTATAATTGACTTTGAAATGATTTTAGTAACTATAAAAAAATAATGTGGGTCCAATATTCTGTATATTCACTTTATACTAAATAATGAAGCAACAGTAGAAAGCCTGATTTATGATATTCTGGACAACTCTTTAGTTTAGCTTCTTTCCATCACTTGCCTAATCTGGGTCTTAAATGGTGAAGCTGTCCCATGGCACTTTGTACACATCTCTTTACAGCATTTATCATGTTCAGTGATGGTCGTTTGTCACTCTAACAGATGAAGTTCTTTAAACTCATTGTTTTATTTTTATTCTTGTGCTCAACACCAGGAGATGCCTAAAACGTTTGAATTATTACTGAAACAAGTTAGGGTGTTTGATTAAAAGTAGGGCGGAATAGGGAGGATGGTGTCTGAGGGGGAAAAGGAGAAATATCTATAACAAAAATAAATTAATTAATTTTTTAAAATACTGGGGAAAAAAGTAGTTGTGTAAATGTTACCGTGCATTTCCTTAGATTTTAATATATCACCAAGAAATTATTGTCAAGTTAAAGTGATTAAACCACAAAGAGTCCAGCTGGTGTGGCTCAGTGGTTGAGTGGCGACCCATGCACCAAGAGATGGCTGGTTTAATTCCAGGTCAAGGCACATGCCCGGTGGGTTGTGGGCTCGATCCCCGGTGGGGGGCATGCAGGAGGTGGCCAGTCGATGTTGATGCTTCTTTCTCTCGTCGATGTTTCTCTCTCTCTCTAAAAAATCAATAAAAAACATTTGTGTATATATATATTTCTTTAAACTACAAATAAAGTCAGCTTTAATCTTTGATTGGTAAACAAACAAACAAAAAAATAAAGCAATTTATTTTATGTAAATTTATCCTTAAGGTTTTCTTTCCTTCATTCTTTTTTTTAATCCTCACCCGAGTGTATGTTTTTATTGATTTTTAGAGAGAGAGGAAGGGAGAAAGAAAGAAACATTGATAGGTTGCCTCCTGTACGCACCCGATGGGGGATTGAACACGAAACCTAGGTATGTGCCCTGACTGGGAATCGAACCTGCAACCTTTTATTGTACAGGATATTGCTCAGGTTTTCAATATAGGTTTAATCTTAAGAAAATATACAGTATATACCCAGTCTAAAAATTTAGATAAGTTCTACAATATGAGAAAATGGGATCAATATAGGATCAGTATTTGGATATTTCCTAGTGCTAGTTGAAGCATTTGCTGGTAAAGGCATCGGAGTTGCTGCATGATAGATAGATGTAAGTTACTTTTGCAATAAAATATTAGAGTAATAGCCACCATCAGGAAAATAAAAAAGACATGAAAAATTTTATTTGACTAAAATTACCAGCTGAGCATTTATGTGTCTGTGTGCATAGCACTGCATTAGATTGTGTGGAGATACAAAGTATGATAGATAGATGCTCTCACCATCAGATGAACACAGAACAGCTAGTGAACAAGCCGCTGTATATAAGATCCATTATGACTTAAGATATAAATTTGTCTATAATTTTAAATCAGAATTCCCTTTCATCTAAACTTTACGTCATAGATAGCAGTGATTGCCAATCCCGTCCCTGCCCCAGTGCACCTGAGGAAGAGAGACAAGCCCACCTGTCAGTGGGGGCTTACTTTCAGTGATGGGGTGGAGAGGTAGAGAGATTAGCACATTTGCCCGGGATGGGGGGTAAAAGCCCTCCAAGGATTGTGACAAGCTGTAAATATGTAGGGGATGGTAGCAGCCTGAGGGGCAGTCTCTCCCTCTTTTCTTGAAGTTAAATAAGGGAAAGAAGTGCTGAAACAGGAATGTTCACAGATTTAGGGAGTAGAAGGGAAAGGTAGAGGCCTTTGAAAGATCTGAACTGATCTAATGAGAGAGGGTGAAGGAAAAAGAACTGAGAAGGGAAAGGGGTCTAGAAGAGATTACACATTTCTTCACCTCAGAAATGGGGTCTTGTTTTTCCCCGGGGGCTTAATTCGCAACTTAGTACAAACAAGAAACAGAAAGCAAAGGAGAAACCTGTCCTCCAGAGCGTTTGAGACCCATTAGCATGAATTGCTGGGCTCTGCTGGATCTGGGCTCCCAGGAAGAGGAGCCCCCAGAGTTTGCGGTTATTTTAGAATTGCTGTAGAGAGGCCCCGGCATTGTAAGAATATGGACATGCTACATGCATGTGTCTCTTCTTCCTCCTCTCCAGCTAGCTATACACCTGGAATTTTGGCTCTAGAATAATTTAAAAGATACTTTGCCGAGAAAATATATTTGGAAAAAATCATTTTTTAAAACGACTCCCTGGCCCCTTAGAATCCTCTACAGTCACGCACCACGTAATGGTGCTCTGTTAACTATGGACCACGTATATAATGGCGGTCCCATAAGATTATAATGGAGCTGAAACATTCCTATTGCCTAGTGACATTGTAGCTATCATGTCAGGGCGCAGTGCACTGCTCACGTGTTTGGGGTGATGCTGGTATAAACAAACCTACTGCACTGCCAGTCGTATAAAAGTACAGCACATGCAACTATATACAGGTGTACACTGGATAATAAACGACTATACTACCAGTTTATGTATTTACTATACTTTTTATTATTTTAGAATGTACTCCTTCTACTCATAAAACAAGTTTGCTGTAAAACAGTATGCCATGTTTACCGTGTCTTTTGACTGATTGCATCATTTTCTCTTGTGCTTGACTTAATCTCGTGTTTGTACTATAACGTGCTGTGCAGTCTTGTAGCCTAGGGGCAGTGGCTGCAGCATATAGCCTGGGTGTGTAACCACCTAGGTGTGTGTAAGGGCACTCTGTGATGTTCCCACAATGACGAAATTACCTAACGATGCGTTGATTTCTCAGAACTTACCTCCGTGGTTAAGTGGCACACGACTATTTCTTAAATGCAGGTGCTTGATCTCTGGGTCATGCTTAGTTCCAATTCAGTGAGCCTTTTAGGATCGTGTTCAAATTTATCCTAGACCTTTACATGAAATCTTCCAGTGTCCCCTTGACAGGACCGTCAGTGGGTATAGAGAGTCTCAGTCATTACATACTATAAATGGATTCGGGGTTCACAAATGGCAGTAGTCTTCTTGTCAAGTCCCTTACACACAAAAATAAAAATCACAACTAATGAAGAATTGTAAGGTTTATACCAGTCTGGAGTAATTTTTTTTTTGACAGGCTGAAATCATCTGTTGAATCTAAAAACGTGTACAAATTTTTAGATTTAGAAAACCAGCAGAGTGGAAGGAAGAGCACTGTGACTAAATACTGGAGTGGAGGCAGGTCTGGGTTGTGTGGAAGCCCTCGTGGGACAACAGTGATCATGGGCGCTGCTTTTCCTCCCTCTCTTACCTTATTCTCCCTTCACCCGGATGTGGGCCCTGCCCCTGCCTGAGAGTGCCCTTGCTGGGTGCTCTCACCCTGTCATGCAGCAGGGAATGTGTGGTGCCAGGTGACTGGTCACAGTGGGAGCATCAGCACATCACAGCATCAGATCTCCCAGGGAGGAGTTGGTAGTGGAACAATGGAAGCAGTAATAGCTAAGTCCTGTTAGGCAGTTACTGTGGGTCAAGCTTTGTTCTAAGGGCTTTAAATGTAGAAACACATTTAAAATTAAAACCATCCTTATTGGTGGGTCCTGGTATCCTCATTTTACAGATGATGAAATCAAGGCCTAGGTTACTTATAGTTAGTTAGTGGAGGAAACCAGTTAGTCTGGCTCCAGGGCCTGTGTTCTCAGCCACCCCACTGTGGGGAGCATTAGGGAGTTCAGTCTGATACCACTTTTGTTAGTAGTTAAGACTCTTTATGTTGCAATAACAAAATTTCCAACTCATTGAAATAAAAAAGATGAGATCAATATAAGGATATGCGAGTACGTGACTGGTAGCTCAAGAACTGAAATGTTCTGGGTACCAGAAACATCAGAAGCCCAGGATTCTTCCCATCGCTCGTCTCTGCTGCTCTCTGCGAGTGTGCTTATTTTTTCCCACCATGCAGACTGGTGCTGGCTGCCACAGCCTGCCTGGAGGAACACGACCAGACACCCAGAGAGAAACTGGCTTTTTTTTCCCTAAAACTTAGGATAAGGGGCCAGTTAGAGCAGCTTGATTGACCTCTAAACCAGCTAGTTTGGCAGTTTAAGTGAAAGGGTCCAAGTGACACTAATGTTGACAGTTAATTTAACAAAATGGAAGCTGGTTCCTAGAGGAAAAAACCTTATAATGATAGCAACTGGCCCTTTGAGTTTCTTCAGTCCTCTGGGCTCTGTGAGAGTAGGGACCGTGTTAGCCACCTGGCACTGCTCGAAAAATAGTAACTGCTCAGATGTTTACTGGGTGAATGAAGGAATAAGGAATACTTCTCCTAAAAAGGGGACACTTATAAAAACAGGTGTGGAGCCCTGGCTGGTTTGGCTCAGCTGTAGAGCGTTGACCAAAGAGTCGCGGGTTCGATTCCGGTCAGCGGTTTGTCCCCGGCCCTGGTCAGGGTCGTGTGGCAGGTAACCAGTTGATGTGTCCCTCTCACGTGGATGTTTCTCTCTCTCTCCCTTTCTCTCCCTCTCTCTCTACCTGAATATAAATAGAAAAAATCCTCGGGTGAGGATTTAAAAAATAAAATAAAAATAGGTATGGAGACCTATAAAGGAAAAAAATAAAATATTAAAATTTGTTTAAACTATATAGCATTTTTTCTGTTTATCTTCAGATAGAATTGGGAGGGAAGGAGAGAGAGAGGGAAAGGGAAGAAAGAAACAGAAACATTGATGGGAGAGGGACACATCGATCGGCTGCCTCCCGCACGAAGCCCGCACGACCCCCCGCACGAGCCCCGCATGACCCCCGCACGACCCCGATTAGGGCCGGGGATGAACTGCAGCCGAGGTACATGCCCCTGATGGGAACCGAACCCGCGACTCTTTGGTCCGCAGCCAAACTGGCCAGGGCTCACCTTGTTTTTATTGTTTCTTTTCCTCCCCTTTTCCTCCATGTCTGTAGGTTTGTACCACAGCACTTCCTTTTATTCTCTGTCACTCCTCTACCTCTCTCAGCAGAGTATAAAGTGGAGATTTGTATTTTTTATTTTTGTAATACAATTTTTGTGCTGCTTGCTTTTAACCTAAAAAATGAGTAATGTGTGATATGTTAAATGCCTCCCTTGAAAGTGAACTATTTGGCAGTCGTATGTAAAAAGTGAGAGTTTAACAGACTGTTCCACTGGAGAAGGTGTGCTTCCTAGACACTTCCGGAGCCACCTGCATTAATGACTTTGATTTTTTACCATTTTACATACCTGGTTTCCCCCCACTTTTAGAATATTAATACAGTGTTAGGTTGGAAGATACAAATAAACCGTGATTCAGAAAGCCACGTGAGGTCTGAAAGCCATCCTGAAGCAGTAAATAAAACACTAAATCTAATGCCGTAGAGAAGGGTGCTGGGAAACAGTTGGCAACGTCAGCAAGGCTAGAGGGAGGGTGACGAAAGTTATAGGCACACCGTGAAGAGGCTGATTTAAGGTGCAAAAGTTTTATATAAAAAACTTGAACTTTTGATAGATGACTTAATAGGTAACTCCTAGTCCATGTGCATGTTTTGAAATATCTTTGGGCAAGGCCTTCACAGCCCATGAAGAGCCCCTCGCAGCTTCATTATTCTGTTGTCATGGAGTTATCTTGGCTAGAATAAAAGTTTGGTTTTAAGTCTCACAGATGTAAATGCAGATCTTAACTCTGCTTCTTGCAGGTGCTGTAACCTTGGGCACATTAACCTCTTGCAGCTTTATTTAACCCCTGTCAAATTCCCCTTTAGGAGACACACATTTGTCACCATTTAGGGCCGTTTTTCTACAACATGTCGTCGTTTTACTTTCTCACATATTGTCCTTGTAACCTGTGCAGCCTGTCTCATTGCCCTGTAACTTGTGCATTCACCGCTAACCTCCCTTCCTCTGTTACCATTCCCTTTGATTAGAAATCGAATACTTTTTTTCATACAGTTTTATTTTATAAATGTTTTAACTTAAAATATTTATATAATGGGAGAATTCACTTCGGGGGAAATTTCTTTAACTATGATACTATCTGGACATTCACGAAATATAATGCCCATAGCGTTTTAGTTGTGAGTCAATATGGCTTTGCCTAATATGTAATCAGAAAAGCAGACCAGCGTGACACTACTTGTGTCTTTTCTTTGTAATGTCTGAGGACAACATGTATCCAAAACTCAGATTGGGGGTGACTAGAGAGAGGTGTACTTAAAGTTGGCCCTGAGTTTCCTCAAGCCTGTGACTTCTGCCTGGTCTCTTAGAAGCTTTAAAAAGGAGATAACAATCCCTTCCCTTGAGTGATGGGGTTTCTTTTTAAAATTAAATTAATTTATGTTGAATTTTTTTAAAAGACTTGTGGTATTCCCTAAAAGTCTCACAAATCAGTGTGAGCAATCACTGCTCCAATCAATATTTAAAACTTAGAAAAAGATACTGGACTAGTTGTACAATGTTTTAACATTTTCAGGTTTTGCATTTTGAGTTAATCACTCACTTAAAAGTACTCAAAGCAATCTAGCATTAAGTATTTTATGTCTAGTACAGTGGGTCTCAACTCTGGTTACTGTCCCTGGTTGTTATACGAAGTATTTTAAAGAAATCCGGACTCCAGGGCACCCCACTGAATCATCATCTCCAGGAGAGGCTCAGGCATCTGCATTAAAACAAACAAAATGCAGAAGCCAGGGGTAGAACCACAGAAGTCATGCAGACTTTGCATATAGTATACCTCTGGTCTTGATGTATGTTTTTATGACACAATCATAAATTATTAAACAAAACAAAATAAAAAGATAGTCATTCATTGTTAGAAACTTTTTCATTTTTCTGACTTACAGAAGTTAGAGTAAAGATGAGTATAGCTTTATCAATTACTAAATTATTGTTTGAAGAACTCTGATGAATTGAGACTGAATTCAATTTAATGTGTTGATCTGTGCATAATCTACAGAAATAATTTTCAAAATAAAAGGTTAATTTCAGCATGTAATAGCTTTATATTTAAAGGCTAGGAAAAGGGGGGAAGGGTCCAGCATCCGTTTCCTCTGAGTTTTAAGCCATTTCTAACGACCTTTCCAGCTGCTGCTTTTATAATCTGGTTGTAGCACAGACAAGATACAGATTTCAGAAAAAGGTTTTGAGCTTTTACTACTGATGTTAAGATTACGTTTTATCTAACATGGGCCTTTGGGAACAAAGGTTGTTTAGGATATAGGTGAAATGCATTGAAACAGCAAGAACTAAGCATTTTAAAGTCTTGTGAATGTCTTTAAAGCATCATTTTTGTAACTAAAGTTAATAGGAGTATCTGAAATCCAACTAGTCAAATTAGCCATCCGTTCATGGGGTGTAGGAAACTACTCATTTAGAGTGCCACATAAAATATACTTTCTCATTTCAGTTATTGGGTCACACGTTTTCACCTATAATGCATTCGCTCATTAAACATCAGATATCTTCCACATGCCGGGTACTGTATTAGGGGTATGCATGTAAACAAAGACGACTAGGTCTAGGCCCTTTTGGAGCTCATAGCCTGGGGGAGCAAGGGAGTTTAAACAAGAAACAAAAGGGCTCTAAATGTTACTCTGAAAACTGCAAGGCGCTTCCATTCTACTGGTCAGAGGCAATTCTTCGTTCTCTCCCCAAAAGAGTGATATTGGCTTTTCTTGGAAATGTTAGAGCTGAAAGGGAACTTAAATCTAGTTCAATTCCTCATTTTACAAAAGAGAGTACTCAGATCTAGTGAGGTGATGTGACTTTTCCTAAAATAGCACAGCTGAGGACTGGTATGGTTGGGGATAGAACACCAGTCTTCTTCTGATTTCTACCCATGTACGAGTAGGTAACACATGACTAATTCCGGATCATGCCCGGAATCTATTCATCTAGCAAACTTTCACTGATCTGCTTTATGCTATTTTAGTGTGAGATGCTGGGATTACTCAAAATGAAGAAGATAAAGCTCTTATAGTTAAGTAGTTCACAGTCTAGAGTGAGATGAGCAGTTTTGGGGAAAAAAATTATAAAGATGCCCTGGCCGGTTTGGCTCACAGCAGTTAGAGCGTCGGCCCATGGACTGGGGAGTCCCGGGTTCAATTCCCACTAAGGGCATGTACCTCGGTTGCAGTCCCTGGCCCCGGTTGGGGTTGTGCGGATAGCAACCAACCGATGTGTCTCTCTCATCAATGTTTCTCTCTCTCTCTTCCTCCCTCTCTCCCTTCCGCTCTATCTGAAGATAAATAGATAAATGCAAAAATATCCTCAGGTGAGGATAAAAAAAATTATAAAGGAGTTATTTGTTTAGCATATTGATTAAAATGACAGGTTCTGAAATCAGATTGAGTTAAAATCCTAGCTTCCCCCTTAGTAGATATGCAAATTTGGGAGGAACTTCGGTTTCCTTTTCTGTAAAATGGGGATAAGACTGCTTACCTCATAGGTTTTTAGGATTTAAAACTATATTGTGTGTAAATCACTCGGAACAGTGCCCAGCTTTTAATAAGCACTCAGTATATATTAGCTAATATTACTATAAAAAAGTTATACTAGCCCTGGCCGGTGTGGCTCAGTTGTTTGGGCATCATCCTGTGCACCAGGAGGTTGCCGGTTCGATTCCCGGTCGGGACACATGCCCGGGTTGCGGGCTCCATCCCCCGGTTGAGGGTGTGCAAGAGGCAGCTGATAGAAGTTGTGCTTTCACGTCAGTGTTTCTCTTTCTTTCCCTCTCCCTCCTCTCTCTCTAAAAATAAGTAAACTATTCAAGTTATACTGTATTTTCTCCTCTGCATTTACAGATGAGGAAGTTGAAGCATAAAGAAGTTAAGTAACTTCCCCATGATCACACAGCTGGAAAGTTTGGGAGCTAGGACTTAAATTAAAAACAGGGAGTCTAACCAAGTGCTCTGTTTAGATTTAGAGGGCTTAGGCAGAGAGTGCCTACCACCAATACTAGAAAATCTCTCAAAATTCTAAGCATCCCAGGATATTAGTAATGTGTTAACTATTAAATATTTAGTGATACATTTGCTTTCTTCTGAAGAGTAGAGGGACTAAACTTTGGGAATGTTGCCAATTTTATCCAAGTCCAACTTGGCCATGTATTTTTATTTTTAGCCATGGGCTGATGCCAGCTTGCAATTCAAAGGATTTGTAATATGTTAAAAATCACAAGTGTCTTGTTGTATTTTATAAAACACTCAACATAGTGTTTGGTTGGTTTTGATTTTGGCTTTTGTTTTGCGTTTTAATTAAGGAAGTAGCCTACATCTGATTTGAGTAAGAACGGTTTGTTTGAAAAGCAACATTTTTGGCAACCTCAGCCTTTTGAGGAACTTTTGACGCACAGAGAATTAAATAATATATGGTATATACTTTCAGTAGAAAACAGACTCTGGTAATATGGAGAATTGAGAAATTAACTCTATCATTCTTTTGAAAATTTCCCTTTCCTCCTCTCCACTAATGTTTGTTGCTCTACACTTCAAATTGATAATTTTAAGTTCTTGCAGAAGAAGATTTTAATATTGATTAGTAAATGTCTAATAAATTATCATTGGTATATGACTTTTTAAATATAGGTATACCTCAGATATTGCCGATTCCACTCTAGACCACTGCTAGTAATCTTCTTGCTCATGGGGGAAATCTTTCCTTCAATTTGTAAAAAATGCACCATCTGTGAAGTACAATACAGTGAAGCTCAGTAAAACGAGGTATGCCTGTATTTAATTATGGGTTTCTTTAAAGCAGATATATTTGAGACTTGGTTCTTTTCCAATCTAACAGTCTTTGCCTTTAAATTGGAGTGTTTGGACCATTTACATTTAATGTTATTGTTGATGAACTGGGTTTAAATCTCACTATTTGTGAGATTTGTTCCCTGTTTCCTTTTTATGCTTTCTTTGGCTTTTTTTTTTTTTTAAATGATCACACATGCTTTGTTGGGTTACTAGCTATAACTTTTTGTTTTGTTTTAGTGGTTGCTAATTTAGAGTTTATAAAATACATCTTCCACATATCACAGTCAACTTTCAAGTGATATTTTGCTCCTTCCTTATGGCATAGGATAGGATCCTTCGACATTTCCTCCTGCAGCTGATGTGCTATAGTTACCATAAATTTTATTGCTATGTGTTAGAATGCCCACAGTACTTTGTTACTATTTCGGCTGTAAGCACTTAATATCTTAAAGAGATTTAAGAAATAAAATTTATATTGTCTACACTTTTATTACCATTTTGGTAGTCTTTATTCCTTTGTGTAGTTCCAGATATATGCCTGTTATCAATTCCTTCCACCTGAGAAACAGCCTTTATCATTTCTTAGGATCTGGTCTGCTGGTGATGAAATCTTTCAATTTTTGTATGTCTGAAAAAAATCTTATTTTGCCTTTGTTTTTGAAACATTTTGTGGGGTATATAATACTAAGGTGACAGTTTTTCTCTTTCAGTACTTTGAAGGATGTTGCTCAACTGTCTTCTGGCTTGCATTATTTATGAGACATCTTTGTTCTGTGTCTTTTTTCCTTTTTGCTGCTTTTAAGATGTAATCTTTATCATTGGTTTTCTGCAGTTTAGTTATGATCTGCCTTGGTGTAGTATTCTTCATGTTTGTTGTGCTTGGGGATCACTGAGCTTTTTGGATCTATGAATTTATAGTTCTCATCAGATATGGAAAATTTTTTGGCCATTCTTTTCAACCATTTTTTTCTCTCCTTCCCCCTTTGTATATTAAGTTGTTTAAAGCTGTCCATAGTTCACTGATTCTCTGTTCAAAGTTTTTTGTTTGTTTCCTTTTTAATAATTTCTATTGCAGTGTTTTCAAGCTTATCCATCTTTTTTTCTTAATTTTTTTTTATTGACTTTTTTTTTTAGAGAGAGAGAAACATCGATCGGCTGCCTCCTGTACACCCCCTATTGGGGATCAAGCCTGCAACCAGGGCATGTGCCTTGACTGGGAATCAGTCCATGGGATGACGCTCAATCCACTGAGTCACACTGACCCAGCTATCCATCTTTTCTTTGCAACTTCTGCCATGCTGTTAATTTCATCCAGTGGGGTTTTTTTTTGTTTTTTGTTTTTTAATCTCATATATTTTATTTTTTAATATCTAGAAGTTTGATTTTTTTGTTTTTTTTTGTTTTTTTTTTTTAATAATTTCCATCACTCTATCTAACATACTCAGGCATTTGTCTTATCATTTTGAACTTACAGAATAGTTATAACAAGCCCTGGCCAGTTTTGCTCAGCGGTTAGAGTGTCGTCCCACAGACCAAAGAGTCACCAGTTCGATTCCGGTCAAGGGCATGCGCCTTAGTTGCGGTTTGGTCCCCGGCCCTGGTTGGGGTTGTGCAGGAGGCAACCAATCGGTGTGTTTCTTCGAATTGCTGTTTCTCTCTCTCTCCCTCCCACCCTATCTGAAAATTGGTGGAAGAAGGTCCTTGGGTGAGGATTAAACAATAATAATAGTTATAACAATAGTTTACTGTCTTTGTCCATTAATTTTATTATCTCTGTCCTGTCTGGGTCTAGTTCTCTTAAGTGGATTTTCTCCTCACATTTTCAAACCTTTTTCCATATCTGGTACTTTTTAAATGAATACCAGACATTGTGAATTTTCCTTTTTTGGGTGCTGGATAGTTCCGTATACTCTTGAATTTGCAGTTAAATTGAGATGCAGTTAAAGTTAAGTGGAGATAGTCTGAGCCTTTTGAGATTTGCTTTTATACTTTGTCCAGAGTGATCAGAACAGTAACTAAGACTAACTTTCCCCCTCTGCTGAGACAATACTGTTTTGAGTATTTTACACATTGTCCTGGGAATTACAAGACTTTTCCTCTCTAGTGGGAACACAAACCGTTTTTAGCCCTGGTAGCCCTGGGGGACTTTTCCCTCTGTTCCTTCTGCGTGTTCTTTCCCTGACATTGGGTTGTGTTGTGTCCTCTCGTGCCTGTGCAGTGCTCAGCCAGGCACTTGAGGGGGACCCTCTACAGACCTGCGGATTCTCTCCCTGTGCACACTCTCTTTTCCGGTACTCCTGAACTCCAGCCACCTGGGTTCTCTCTCCCTGTACCGCAGGGGCAATGGTGGATCACCCTGTGTTTATTTTTTCTTTCTTTGGAATCACTTCCCTGAGCTGCCTAATGCCCAAATGTCTAGAAACTCTTGTTTCATATATTTTGTTCGATTTTTTTAGTTGTTTATGGTGGTAAGGTAAATTTGATCCCTGTTATTCCTTTTGGCCAGAAGCTGAAGTGATTTAAAAAGCCTATGACAGTTTATGTAAATAAAAATTAGTCATTAGAAAGCAGTACTTTTATGCTGTTCCAGCTTTTATATATTTATAATGATATTTACTTTTAGAAATGTGTTTGAACTGTTTGAAAAAATTGAAAAAGATGTGAATCTTGCCATAATGAGTGGAGGGGGCATGTTGAGCTCACCTTAAATGGCTAGTTTTTCATATTTTATCTGCTATAAATGAGTAAAATTTATCTTAATTTATTTAAAATTTATCTTGACATTTGGAGACTGGTACTGTTTTGGGCCATATCATCTGCACTTTGTAATTAGAAAATGTAATTGTTTTAGACTTGATTTTTTTAAATCCCTCTATTGACTTAAGATTAAGTATTCTTTGAGTACATATTAATTTTTTTTCTTTCTTTTTTTTTGTTAATCCTCACCCGAGGATATTTTCCCATTGATTTTCAGATAGAGTGGGAGGGAGGGAGAGAGAGAGAAACATTAATGAGAGAGATACATCAACTGGTTGTCTCCTGCACGACCCTAAGCAGGGCCGGGGATTGAACCTGCAACCGAGGTACGTGCCCTTGACTGGGAATCAAACCCATGACTCTTTGGTCCAAGGGCCGATG
This sequence comes from Tadarida brasiliensis, assembly GCA_030848825.1. Lineage (NCBI taxonomy): Eukaryota > Metazoa > Chordata > Mammalia > Chiroptera > Molossidae > Tadarida > Tadarida brasiliensis. The sequence goes on from CM061274.1 coordinate 44,479,588, forward strand.
CTCTAACTGCTAAGCCAAACCAGCCAGGGCCATATTAATTTCTTTTATAGTTTATTTTTATTTAGGTTACATTGGTTTATAACATTATATAAGTTTCAGGCATGCAATATTTTTAATTGACCTCTGTATGTAGTACATCATGCTCACCACCAAAAGTTTAGTTTCCATCGTAACCATACAGTGGAGCCCCTTGACCGGCTTCACCCTCCCTCCGGCCCGGAATGTATATTAATTCTAATATGATTACAGGTCAAGCCACAGCAGAAGAATATTATATTATAGTGTTGGTTGTTGTAGGATTTACATGGCTACATTGTTACAGATACACATTTCTTCTTTCAGCAAATTTCTGTTGGATTTGCAAATGAAATATTTTGAGTCTAATAGGGAGAAAATGTAAATGTCATACAGTCATCTCTCACACTTTTTTTCATTTTTAAAAGTTGCCCTTTCTAAACCAATGCCATTCAATTCTGGGCTTCTGGAGCCACATTTGTAGTCACCATTAACCAAAGAAACCACATGACTACTGCCTTTGAACACGGTATTGTACTGTACTATTCTGACACAAATTTGAAATCCTATGGGTTGGAGAGTGAAAGAGCCACATGCAGCCGAGAGTCCCAGTTTTATATCATCGTCCTAGATCTTTTTGTTTTGTGGAAGTGTGTTTGGGTGGTTGTGGTTTGGAGCTCCGGTAGGAGAGGGATGAAGGCATTCTGGGTGGGTGGTGAAGGGTAACTACTGTTGGAGGGCACACAAAAAATAATAATCAAGTCTCTTTTTAAAGACTTTAAGCACATGATTTAGTACTTTGATTATTCTAGTGATTGTTACACTAGATCAGAAAATTTCATTTACCCTAAAACATTCATTGTAGCTAGATAAAAGTAAGTAAGGTATAACTTTTTGTTTGACTATAATGGGTGGTAAACCTCAGATTTAATAAGCTTTATGTTGGGATAAGGCAGAAAGGTAGATTTAAACTATTTTATGGCCATTTGAGGATTTTTTGGTTTGGGTGTGTTTGCTAGAATAAACTTCATTTCAGTATCTTACATCTGCATTAAATATCACGAAACTCATCTTAAGTGAGATAGTGAGGCAAGAGATGTTTTGGGCCTCCTTTTGTTACATAAACTGAATTCAGAGCTTGAAATAAATGAGTCTCACTTCAGTGTCAAAACTTCGTTTTTGGACATGAAATCTCATTTACCATAAGTTGCAAGTATACTTTTACATTTAAAAAAATTTTGATCCTTGAAGTCATAAGATTTGATACTTTTTGAGGAAATGAAGATTCCTCATTGTAGAGCACTAAGAAGTAGAATATACACTTACAACTTAGACTCTTCTGGAATAGATGCTCAAAAGGTCAATTTTCCTTAACATTTGTGACTTCTCAGGAGAGCAGTGGCTTGTTTTATTTAAATTAAAAAAAAAAAAAACCGTATAGTAGAATAGTTATGGTATTACTACCATAAAATATACCATGTACTGCCCGGCCAGTGTGGCTCAGTGGATTGCGCATCATCCTATGGACTGAGAGATCCTGGTTCGATTCCTGGTCAGGGCACATGCCCGGGGTTGCGGGCTTGATCCCTAGTAGGGGGTGTGCAGGAGACAGCCGATTGATGTTTCTCACATGGATGTTTCTATCTCCCTTTCTCATTCTCTCTCAAAAAAATAAATAAATAAAAACATTTAAAAATAAATAAAATATACCATGTACTATGAATGTAAGTAGTATATATACTATGAAATTATATATAAATATAATACTACTACTTATAATATTTACTACTATAATATCCCACAGTATATATACTGTGTATTATATAGAAATATATATATATATAACATATATATATGGTATAAAGCTGTTTTTCTGGCAAGAGCATAGTTTGAGGACAATTTCCTTAATGTTGACTTTCTTTGAAGCCATCTATTACCCCAGACTAGGTGTTTTTTGGGGAGAGGGTGATTAGGGGAGATGGGGGGTGCTGTTAGGTTACCATAATATCTTGACTTAGTCTGTATAATTATGAAGTTAATGTCAGCCTTGTTAACCACAGGATATGCAATTCCTAATACATTATCTAGCACATAATAAATGTTAAATATCTGATTGACATTCTAAACTGTGCACAGTATTTTGTTGTTAATAAAAACAAGTCAGGGCCACTGAATTGCATAGCTCCATGGAGCACCATTCACATAATGACACTAGATTTTCTCAATTTTATGATTTCTTGCAGAAATTTGTCTTAAATCTTTGGTGTTTATTGCTATTCAAGTTGAATATAATGGCATTTGAACATAAAATTATGTATTTAGCTTTTATTACACATAGCCAACTTTCAGTGAAGGAGAGCTATAATAATTTACTCCCTACCTTCTCCACTGTCACCTTTCACGATCAGTCCCCCCCTCTGCTTCCCACTGGTTTATTTTTATTTATTTATTTTTAATCCTCACCCGAGTATATGTTTTTATTGATTTTAGAGAGAGAGGAAGGGAGTAGGGGGAGAGAGAGAGAAACATCAATTGGTTGCCTCCTGTACTTGCCCTGACCAGGGATTGAACCCGTAACCTAGGTATGTGCCCTGAATGGGAACTGAACCCACAGCCTTCTGCTGTGTGGGACAGTGCTTCAACCCACCAAACCACCTGGCCAGGGCTGGTTTGTTTTGTTTTAAACCAGTACCTTTCCACTTTCCCCATAGCATCCATATCATTAGCACCGTGCACGCCACCGTCATCTACAATAACTATGTCTATCTGCGGCCATCCTTGATTGCCCACTGGAGTCAGTGTTTTCGACCAAACACTGGAACTTAAACACAAAACAGGTCTAAAATCTTTAATGTTATCATTTCTTACCCAATTTATAGATATTGCCATCTTTTCCTGCATTCTGGTTGTGCCAATTCAAGGTTTTTATATTTCTTTCATCACTTACGATTTTTTTCACACTTGGGGCTCCTTTTAGAAAGGTTCTGTCCTGTTATGTGTAAAACTGGAGTATTTAAAAATAGTAAGTGGTAGGGCTGGGGGTGTAATGTTTTGATATATTATTTGTATGTGTTCTTGCCAGTGTATTTAGTGTGTGTATATTTTTAACTTACATAAATTGTTATTTTGTTTCCTACTTTTTTACTAAGCCCAAGGTTTTAAGCTCTCTTTGCTGTGCAAAGGTCTGTCAAACTGATGCTTCGAGCTGCTAGGTAGTATTCCATGGGGTATATCCATTCTATCTGCAGTAGCCCAGGTTGCTTCCAGCTCTCCCTCACTACTGGAAGAGCAACAGTGAGCATTCTAGTATACATTTTTTATGGATCTCTGTAAGAATTTAGCCAAATTACAGAGGATCATAGGGTTTGCTTAAATTTAATTTGACTTAAATTGTGCCAGATAGCTTTCCAGAATGGCTGTACCCATCTACATGCCCACCAGTAACCAGGCATGAGGGTTCTTATATACCTCTGTCCCCTGGGCATGTTCTGATTTTCTAATTTTTGCCAGTCTATAGGTATATAGTGGTATCTTGTAATTTGATTTGCATTTCTTAGAGTATACCACTTGTTAGCCTCTTGTCATATGTATGTTAGATTTTCGTGTATCCTCTTCTGTATTTTGCCTAATCCATATTATTTTTTAAAGATTTTTATTGATTTTTAGAGAGAGAGGAAGGGAGAAGGGAGAGAGAAAGAAACATCAATGTGAGAACACAACATCAATTGGCTGCCTCCTGCACACCCCCACCCGCCACCCCAATACCTGTAAGGGAAACTAGTTCTCAGTGCTCAGGAAGGAGTGATTAAATAAAGGTTTCATGGTCTTAATGTAACATTTGATTTTTTAATTGCTTCTTAAACATGTCCAAGAATGGATAATGGAAAGGGAAACTGGAGTGTTTAAGCTGTATTTACTATGTCCTCAGTATACCAAGATGGAATTGTTAGAGATGAGAAATAGATACAGCCTTTTTTCCCTATCAAAATGTCTGGCTATGTCTTTTTCTTTTTGATTGATTTATCAGGATGAATAAGTAATCAGTACCGTGAAATAGTCTAAGAGCAGGGACCAGGTGTGCTGTGTGAGGTCAAAATGTTAATCATGTTGTTACACACTTTAATAAATAATAAGCCAGTTCTCAAAACTTCCAGAAGAAGAATTTAGCATAAAAAATTGTCATAGTTCTTCCTTTAGTTGTTGGGGTCTTTGTGATTGATGTTACAGGAATAAACTTCTTTTACTTTGGTTCATCAGTAGGGTGACCATATAATTGTCATTAGTAATTATACCAGGACAGTAGGGAAAGTAAGTGTGGTGATAAATAATCTGTAGAAACACACACATCTTCCCTACCTCCACTTTTATAAACACAAATGTGGTTATAGATATTGTACCATACTTTGCTTTTTTCACTGGATACCGTGGACTTTCCCCACTGTTATCTCTACAGGCCTTTGTAATAGTATCCTGATTTATAAATGAAGAAACTTAGGCTCAGAGTCTAAAACTTGTTTTAAGGTAATATATATTAAGTATTTAGCTAAACAGGTACTTAGTAAATGTTAGGTGTCATCATGTTCCCTTGCCCAAGTATGTCCTTATCCTTAAGGAGTTTGGGTGAAGGAATTTGGGTGAAGGTAATCACAGCACAACTTCAAGAAAAACCGTAACAATTCATTAAGTGCTCAACTATGTGATATAATCAATAACTGCCCTGGCAGGTCAGATCTGGGAGAAATCAAAGTGTAGTCAGGGAAAATGTTATAGACAAATGTCGGGAGATTGGGGAAGGATTTAAAGAGAAGGCCAAGAGGGAGAGCACATTTAAGGTAAGAGAGGGCAGCATTAGCAAGAAAGTCCTAACTGGAGCCAGCGGGGAAGGTATTGGTAAGCTAGGAGGGCTTAATAAGCAGTGGAGTGCCATGAATGCTCATTCATGTAGTGTTTTGACAGGCTTCTTTCACTTAGCACAGTGTTGTCATGTTTCATCCAATTTCTAGCCTGTACCAGTGTTTAATTCCTTTTCATAGCTAATATTTCCACTGTACGGATATACCACATTTTGTTTATCCATTCATCAATTTATGGATATATGGGATATTTTAACTTTTGGCTGTTCTGAATAATGTTGCTGTGAACATTCATGTGCAATTTTTGTGTAGACATATGTTTGAGCTCTCTTGGGTATATACCTACAAGTGGAATTAGTGGGTCAAATGCTAACTGTATGTTTAGCATTTTGAGGAATTGCAAAACTGTTTTCCAAAGTGGCTGCACTATTTTACAGTCTCATCTAGCCAACGCTTACTATCATTTGTGTTTTATTATAGCCATCCTAGTGGGTGTGAAGTGGTGTCTCATTGTGGCTTTGAATGGCATTTTTCTAATAGCTAATGATGTTGAGCATAGTTTGGGTTCCTTTGTTATAAATTAATTAACCATCTATGTGTGGGTTTATTTCTGAGCTCTCTCTTCTGTTCCATTAATCTGTGTATGTATTTTTATGTCAGTACTATACTGTTTTGACTACTGTAGTTTTGTAGTATAGTTTGAAATCAGGGCGCATGATAATTCCAGCTATGTTCTTTTGCAAGATCACTTCGGCTATTCAAAGGCTTTAGTATTTCCATATAAATTTTAGGATTACTTGTTCTAGTTCTATGAAAAATGACATTGGGATTTTTATAGGGATTACATTGAATGTGCAGATTGCTTTGGGTAGTATGGACATTTTAACAATGTTAATTCTTCCAATCCATGAGCATGGAATATTTTTCCATTTATTTATGTCTTCAGTTTCTTTTATCAATGTCTTGTAGTTTTCAGTGTACAGTTCTTTCATCTCTTGGGTTAAATTTTTTCTTAGGTATTTTTTTCTCTTTGAGCAGTTCTAAGTGGGATTGTGTTCTTAATTTCTCTTTCTAATAGTTTATTATAGTGTATAGAAATGCAACAGATCTCTGTATACTGATTTTGCATCCTGCAGCTTTAGTGAATGTATTAATTCTAACATTTTTTTTGGTGGAATCTTTAGGGTTTTCTATACATAGTGTCATGTTATCTGCAAATACGGAGTTTTAGTACTTCCTTTCCAATTTAGATGCCTTTTATTTCTTTTTCTTGCCTAATTGTTATGGCTGGGACTTCCAAATACTGTGTTGAATAGAAGTGGCAAAAGCTATTCTTAGAGGAAAAGCTTCCAGCTTTTCACTGTGAAGTATGATGTTAGCTGTGGGTTTGTCATATATGGCCTTTATTATTGAAGTATGTTTCCTCTATACCCACTTTGTTGAGAGTTTTTATTATAAATGAATGTTTAATTTTGTCAGATGCTTTTTCTGCATCTATTGAGGTGATTATATGATTTTTATACTTCATTTTGTTAATGTAATATATATATTATGTCATGTTTATTGGTTGGCAGATGTTAAACCATTCTTGCTCGCATCCTGGAATAAATCCCACTTGATCATGGTGTATGATACTTTTAATGTATTGTTGAATTTGTTTTGCTAGTATTTTGTTGAGGATTTCTGCATCTATGTTTATCAGGCATATTGACCTATAATTTTCTTTCTTTGTGGTGTCCTTGTCTGGATTTGGTATCATGTTGATGCTGGCCTTGTAAAATGAGTTTGGAAGCATTCTCTCCTTTCAATTTTTTGGTAGACTTGAGGATAGGTATTAAATCTTCTTTGAATGGTAGAATTCACCAGTAAAGCCATCTGGTCCTGAACTTTTGTTTGTTGGGAAGTTTTTGATTACCAGTTCAGTCTCCTTGCTAGTAATTGATCTATTCAGATTTAGTATTTCTTCACGATTCAGTCTTGGAAGATTGTATGTTTCTAGCAGTGTATCCATTTTGTTGGCTGTCCAATTTGTTGGCATATAATAGTTCATAGTAGTCTCTTACGATCCTTTGTATTTCTGAAGTATCAGTTGTAATTTGGAAAACTGAATTTAAGTCCAGTGGTTCAATGAGAATTAAACTGAGAGGTATATCTTTAAATGTCTGCTTTTAATGAATATACAAATAAATTTTTATTTGACCAACATTTTTTGTTTTTTATTTATTTTTGAGAGAGAGAGAAAGGGAGAGGGAAGGAGAGAGAGAGAGAGAGAGAGAGAGAAACATTGATGTGAGAGTGGAACACCAATCAGCTGCCTCCTGCACACCCCCTACCAGGGATCAAGTCCACAACTTAGGCATGTGCCCTGACTGGGAATCAAACGATCAACCTTTCAGTGCACAGGACGATGCCCAGCCAACTAAGTCACACCAGCCCGAGCTGACCAACTTCTTGATTGTATTTTATGGCAAATTAAATGCATAATCTAGAGGCTTCACATTTATGAAGCAGATTATTCCCTGAACAAGTTTGGATTTTCGAGTGTAATTTTTATTGAATTAGAGTAATTATTTTATGAGACTATAGATTTGAAATTAACTGAGGAATATTTTCAACTTAGAAATTCACAGAGCAGTTATTTTAGGTGTGTATCTAAGGCAAAAATATAGAGTTCATTGTGTAGTGGTAAAATTAAAGCATCCTTTAGGCAATCTTTGGACTTAAAAAGTTAGATCTCTAAAATGTCTCCTTTTCCTTATTTGATTAACTCTACAGGGTACAAATATGCAATCTTCTATAGGAAGCATTTCCACCATTGTTACTAGTTTATGTTTTAAATTTTATTAAATTAGTAAGTTAATTTTTCTTTATTTGATTTCAGTGTAATACCTTCACTAATTATGTGGGATTTTAATATTGATTTTGACCTTTAAAGTGAAAAGATTGACTTATTAGAAAACCAGAATATGTCCTTTGATTTTTTTGTGACAGCTGTTATTGATACTCAAGTAAGCAGTCATTATTTCTATGAAGATTGTAGCACTTACTGCTTTCAAAATAATTGTGTGGATTTAAATAGTGCTTTAGGGCTCAAAGTCAGTTTATATAGTATTTCCTTTACTTCTCAAGGTTCAGTTCACTGTGGTGGTATGTAGGATATCATCAGCTACATTTTCCGGATAAGGAAACAGGGTTGAACTTGAACTTGGACGCTGTTCTGATTTGCAAGTTCCCTGTGTGTTTAGTTATGTCAGAACATTTAGTGTACTTTCAAAGCACTGTAACCCCTTCTGAAAACAGATTTTGGGGAAATGAGGCATTTAAAACAAACATTAAAGCCTTAAAAAAAAAAAAACCCGCCTTTTTCTTTCCATCTGGAGTATGGTTCGAAAATTGTTGCTTTGTAGTAGACATTATTTTTCTAGTTGCCAAGACCCCATAACTGTTAAGACAGCAAGCTAATATTTCCTGCTAAATTTGTATCAGATTCTGACTTTGCCTTCTCCCTTTCAACTTCCACTAATGCCCATTGGAGCCACTCTGGACCTCACATTATCCAAACCCTTCCCTGGGGAGCTCTTATTGGCCTTGTTCCTGTGCCTGAACAGATTAGCGGGGAACAGGGCTTTGTAAAGGGAGAGGGAGAGGGGAGTTCAGAGTAAGAGGAGAATCAGAAAATGATGTCATGATTGGCAAGAAAGTTTCAAGAAGGCAGAGTTGATAATGAAAGTGGGAAATGCCGTTTCATTTTGAGACTGGAAAGTTATTGGTAACCTTGAAGAGAAGAAACAGTTGACTGGACTATTGAAGTAAAGCAGAAAGTTGGCACTGACGGGCAGGAGAAAGCTGGACTCTAGCTTGGAGGAGTAGAGATATTTAGGAGTATTTCAGGGTTTGTTGTGTTTTTCTTTTTGCATGGTGAAGTCTGAACTTTTATAACCAAGTGTTAGATTCACTGATAAAGGAAGGAAGAGCAATTTGATAAAGACCACATGTTTGTCTTGGAAAGAAGCACATATACTTCTGAAATGAAAGGGGAAAAAGAAGAGGAGTCAAGAGTTTGAGGGACCAAAAGATACCATAAGTGAGAAGTCCTTATAAATAACACATTCAGTACTTTAAAATGTTTTTGCTAAAACCTCTACCTTTCGGTTGCCTATCAGACTGGAGATATGTTTACCAACCATGGCAAAATCATGCTGAATTTTTTTAGGAAATGGTTCACCTGCCACTTGCGAGGGACTTGTCTCTCATCAGTGTGGTGTCGGCCTGGTGACAGAGGCAGGGATTGCTTGTGGCTCGGTAACTCTTTGTGAACCTTCTCTATCCGTACATGGAAACTGCTTCACTGTGTTCCTCTCAGGAATGAGTCTGAGTGATAGAGGTGCCAGTGGCCGTAAGAGGTGGGCAGCGGCCTCACCCAGGCTCTCTTGAGAGGCTGGGAGTCTGGGGACAGTTGAGAGGTGCTGGGCCAGTCGACTCCCAGGCTTGAGACCAGTCCTTTCCTCTGTGGAAACTGCTGTGGCTGACACTACCCACGGCTGCAGAAGCTGTTATACATACAGTAGTACATTTGGAATTTCAACACGTGGAGGGCTGATACAGGCTGCTAATTTTATTTTGTCTCACAAGGACATGGCAAACAAAATCATCTACTATCATCATTTCATAAAGGGTAGGATACTTTTTTTTTATCACAAAGTATGAAGAACTTGGATACCAAAGCAAAGGGAAACCTTTATATTATTGGATAAATTAAAACTTATACTTTATCCTTTTTCCTTTATTCTTTACCATTTGGTGAAAACTTTGTCTTGGACTTGTGAGAACCACTGGCCTGTGTCACTGAGGCTGTTCATTTTGGGGAACTTGCTCTATATACTTATGCTCCTTTTCCACACTCCCCTCACAGGAGAGCAGGGGAGCCCTTGTGGCTGAATGCTGGTGTGCATGCGAGAGGCAGAGGCAGACAAAAGAGGGTTACCATAGGACATTTTTATTTTGGGCCCATTTCTAAGCTGCCCTCACTTGGGCTCACATCCATTCCACTGTCCTTTTACCCATCTCCTACCCATTTACCATGTATTTTAATCATTCCTCGTTGGCCCCCTTCTCAGCTGGGAGTTTTATGAGAGCAGGCATTAGCTTTTACTATTTTTGTGACCCTTGTACCTAATATAATATTGAACAAATATTAAGGTCTAAATAGATATTTTAATTGGTTTATTGAACTAAACGCATTAGGATTTATTTTACATGCTCACTGTTCCATGCCTAGCAGTCCCAACTTCCAGAACCACTGAAATTTTCCTCTACTTCCTTTTGAGGCAGTTCTGCTCTAGAACATGTCCTGTGTTTCGGTTTTGCACAGAGCAGATGTGTAAGCGTCTCCTGAAGTGAAGGATGGCTCCAAATTGTTGTTGCTGAAGGAGAAAGGCATTTTGCTCTGAGCCCAAAACTCACAGGCTCATGCCTTCGCCAGCCAGCCTGCTCTTGCAGCTGTCTGCTCCTTGGCTTCTCGGTGCTGTCACCTTGGCTGAGTGCAGATGAACGCTGTGTCCCCTGCTCAGGTTTCCGTGGGGTTGGGACGAGCTCTGCAGCTGCTCCTCCTCCAGCCCTGATGACTGCACTTCACTAACTTTGTTTTGCTGAACAAATCTGGACTGCTCTGATTCTGTCTTTTTAGCCATGTCTTAGTTGATATACCTTCCTCATGGTTTTGTGCGGGGCTCATTGTTGATAACGTGAAGTGTGCATTAGTAAAACACTAAAATGACTAAATATTGTGGCAATGCCTTTGGTTGACAAAGTTCTAGAGCAGTGGTTCTCAACCTTCCTAATGCCATGACCCTTTAATACAGTTCCTTACGTTGTGGTGACCCCAATCATAAAATTATTTTCGTTGCTACTTCATAACTGTAATTTTGCTACTGTTATGAATCGCCATCGGAAATATGTGTTTTCCGATGGTCTTAGGTGACCCCCGCAAAAGGGTCGTTCGATCCCCAAAGGAGTCGCAACCCACAGGTTGAGAACCGCTGTTCTAGAGGTATAATTAGTGGTCAGAAACTCACTGGATTTTCGTGGCTGTCCCCAGTTGTACGTTGGTACTCATTTTATTTCATGCTTATGTGTGGTGGTGAATGTGCCTGTCTGAGTGCCTTTAAACTTGTGAACCCTGGTTCTTAAAAGAAGCACCACCCAGCCAAGCTGCCAGATAAACTGATTAAAGGTATCCATTTTGCTTAAATGTGTTTTCTTCCAATATACTACCACCTTTATTTGCTCTAAGGCATAAACCCATTTAAATAGTGTTTTTAAAAGGATATTAAACCTGATACTTTTAAACTTCTTGAAATAAACCTAGACATTACCTAAAATAGCGTGTATACTGTATGTTTAAACTATTTGCATACAACAGCAAACATATCAAGTAAGCTTATAACTAATGATCAGTATTTTCTGAACTAAAGTCAGAGTAGTACATGGTTTGACAGTTTTCTGAAATGTTAATAAACATACAAGACTGTATATATAAATTCACATTTTGTTTATTTAGCAAGCAGTGGCTTAACTAAGCGCTAGCTATATGAAAGTGCTGGAGAGGTGCTTGTCTGATTGACAGTACTACCGGGAGACTGGGCAGGGCAGGGAGAGCCCCTTTGGGTTCCTTTCTGCTCACTGAGGATTGAATGCAGATGTCTCATTTGTGTGTGTTCAGAGGCTCTCTGGTTTATTGATAACTTCACTCTGCAGGACTGTTAGCATGAAGTATGTATGATTTCCCAGACAGCCTGTTCTCGCTGTCACTGCTCTAATCAGGTTGTTCGGTCTCCATCGCCTCTTAATTAGGCTCTCTGCTTCATTCATCGAAGGTTCAATGTGTAGCTTCCTATTTCTGAACAGCTTGATGTTTTCAGTGTTCAGGGTTTTCCACTTCTTAAAACAGTGACTTTTTTTCACTTCACTCCTGTAGGTAATGCAATTAAAATCTAAATTGCTTGGTAGGAAATGAGGTCCTCTGTGATCTGTTCCCATTTAGTCTTTCCAGTTCCATTTTCAGCTACATTCCTGCAGGTGATACACATCTCTGTATTAAAAGTTCTTCTCCACCTTGGTCACCTGTTTCCCCCAAAAAGGCCTATCTGGCTCTCTAAGCATAACTTAGATATTATTACACTCTGAAACCTTCCCAGTTCCCTTAGAATAAATTTCATACCATGTCTGTTCCTGGTTTATATTTTAGCTTACATTTTTTTTTTTTTTTTATCCTCACCTGAGGACATTTTTTCATTTTTTGTTCAGATAGAGTGGGAGAGAGAGAGGAAGAGAGAGAGAGAGAAACATCGATGTGAAAGTGACACATCGAGTGGCTGCCACCCGCACGACCAACCAGGGCCGGGGACAAACTGCAACCGAGGTACATGCCCTTAGCGGGAACCGAACCCGGGTCTCTCTGGACCGCAGGCCGACGCTCTAACTGCTGAGCCAAACTGGCCAGGGCTTAGCTTACATTTTAGTTTGCATTATGCTATATGTAGTGCAGTGGACATTAAACTATATGGAGTGAATATTATGTTAGGCCGGTATTTTATGCTTGAATTCTGGGAACCAAGATGATCATTTGGAAAAAGAGCTAGCACACATACTATGGTACTGGTACTTGGAGGAACTTGAATTGGTAAAAGAAGCCATGTCACTGGTTTTAAAATGTTAATCTTGTTTTTCTTTTCCATCTTTTTTTTCCTTTTAGTTTTTAGTTTTATTAAAAGTATACACCAACATAGTTTAAAGAATCTAACATTTCCTTCAGATTTGTTACAAAGCCCGGCCAGTGTGGCTCAGTGATTGAGCGTCGACCTATGCACCAGGAGGTCACCGGTTCGATTCCTGGTCAGGGCATATGCCCAGGTTGTGGGCCAGATCCCCAGTGGGGGGCATGCAGGAGGCCGCCAATCGATGTTCTCTCTCATCGATGTTTCTGTCTCTCTCTCCCCCTCCCTTCCTCTCTCTCTCAAATCAATAAAAAAAAAAAAAAAAAAGATTTGTTATAAAGAAACAACTGTTCCCAGCAGCCTTCCTGTATTTTGCTCTCTAGAGGCAACTACTTGCACCTCTTTGGCTGGACTATTTTGTTCTTTACCTCCCTGTTTTTAGGCAGTTACATCCATATTACTTGCTGTTTCAGTTTTTGGCAATAACTCTTGATTCACAACAATGAATGGTGAATATTTAGTTACCTCCCTCTCTCGTACCTTCACCCATACTATTTATTTATGTTACTGGTAAGTCATTGTGATACATGAACGTTATTCACAGCTGTACATAGTACTATGGTACCATGTACCACAGTAGCCAACTGTGATCACTTTTTTTTCCTCCTGGAGTTGTTTTCTCTCTCCTTTTCTTCCTCTCTCCCTGCTGTCTGTCTCCCTCCCCACCCCATAGATTTTCATACTTATCACTCATTCAACTTCAGATGCTTTCACAGTTGTCTAAACCTCCTCAAAAGACATCCAAATGCACTGGGTATTTTATATGAATTTCCTTCTTTTTTTTTTTTTTTTTTTTTTGCAGAAATCTCTCCTGGAGCCTGATCTGTTCCAGTGTAGACAGACTACCTCTAAATCTGTACACAGCTGTCATCCTAGGCTCTCTTTACGCTATCTTTTTGGGGATTCTCTTTGTTCTCTAATCTCCTCCACTCTCCATTGGATCGTGGTTCCTTTATCTTTTTCTTGGAAGATAAATTTTTGGAGACCTCAGATGTCTGAAAAGATCTCTGTTCTCCCCTTGTACTTGATTTTGTTTGTTTGGGTATGGAATCTGTGTTGGACATTATTTTGAAGACATTGCTCTGGTGCCAACTCGCTCCCAGTGTTGTTGAAATCCGAAGCCAAGCTGATTGATTCCGTGTACATAATTTCTTTCTTTTCTCCCTGGAAACTTAATGTGTCTGTTTTCCTCCAATGTACTGTGTGCTTTCAATCTGGAAATCTATGTCCTGGGAAGTTTTCTGAAATTACTTTTTGACCTCCTCTCTGTTTACCCCTTCTGGATTACTGTTACTGTTCAAATCTTAGACCTTCTTGGGGTCCTTTAATTACCTGCCTTTTTCTACTTTCTTTGGAGATTTCAATTTTTACTTTTCTTTGAATTCTGGAAAAATTTTTTGCTTGCTTTTATTTTTAATTTCCAAAAGCTGCTTCCCCCATTTTATTGAGCTATAATTGACATACAATGTTCTATTAGTTTAAGATGTACAACATAATGATTTGATATATGTATATATATTGCATAATAACCACAATAAGTTTAGTTTACGTCCATCACTTCACGTAGCTACAATTTTTTTCTTGTGATAAGAACTTTTAAGATTTTCTAGCTAGCAATGTTCAAATATATAATACAGTATTAACTAGTCACCCTGCTGTACATTACATCCCCAAAACTTATTTATATTTATCTCATAACTGCAAGTTTGTGCCTTTTGACCATCTTTTCCCAGTATCTCCACCCCCACCTTTTTTTTCTTTGTTGAATGTTATGTTTTAGTCACATTCTTATTTCATCAATGCAGTATATTGTCTCTCTGGGTATTAATGATCAGTTTATTTTGAACTTTCCTGTGTAATTTTTGTTTTCTCTAATTGGCCATCTTCTAGTTTGTTTTGGTCTTTGTCATGTTAGAGAGGAATCATGTTCCTGATTATCTGTTAGTTAGGGAGCTTTTAATGTCAGTATATTGAGGTCTTTCCTCTGGGCTGTTCATATTCCCCAAAGAGACTGCCTGGAGGGTGAAGGCCAGGCTGTTCTGGGAGCTGAGTGAGAAAACTGGGGATCTTATTGTCTGGCATGCATAAGCGCATTTTCAGTACAGCACCTCTGCCCTCATCCATATTCATGTCCCCTGGTTCAGAGACCCTCAGCTTTAACCTTTCCAGAAAATAAACCTCAGTCTGGTAGGACTTCTATTGCTATGTAACAAATTACCACAACTTGAGCAGCTCAAACACAATACACATATTTAGTATCTACAGGAGTCAGGGCATAGCTTAGCTGGGTCCTCTGCTCAGGGTCTCTCCAGGCTGTGGTCAAGGAATCAGCTGGCCTGTGTGCTCATCGGTCGCTTAGTGTTCTCTTCCAAACTCACATAGTTGTGACACCGAGTTCAGTTCCTTGCAGCTGCAGGACTGAAGTCAACAGCTCCTAGAGGCCACCTGCAGTTTACGTCATGGCAGTTTACATCATAGAGGCTTGCCCCTTCAAGGCTAGCGGAGAGCCTCTTTCTCCAGTCAGTGAAGACTCTTATATAACAGACCGCCTAGTGAGTGGTAGCCCATCAATGTGGTCTTACTCTGTTGGTGAGAAGCCAGGTACAGCTTCTGACCACACTCAGGCGGAGGAGATCGTGCTGCTCATCTTAAAGCTCTGCCTATCACAAGGGTCTGACTGCTGCTTATGTACTCTTAGCCAGCCCTTTAGAGCCTTTCCCTGCCTTGTTCTCAACTTCCCCAAGCCCCACACATTCCAGTCGTTTAGGGGACTATGTGGTATAGCTGGGATTGAACTTGGCTTTCTTCACAGCCAGTTTAGGATTCAGCTTCCTTGGATATGTCAAGTCCTTGACCACTTGTCCACTTGCCTTCTAGCTTCCAAATTTCTGTTGATGCTGTCCCCATCTTTTTACATTTATGCTTTCTAAAAACAAACAAACAAAAAAACCCTTTACTGTCAGGTTAGTGTTTGGAGAAAGTAAACATTGGTGCATGTATTCAGCCCGCTATCTTCATGCACATGTTCTGAGATAGGCATCTTCCCACCCCCACCTCTGTCCAGTACTTACTAAGAAAGAAAAAATAGGAGTAAACATTTCCCACTTAATTCATTGTTTTATATCCTTCTATATTCTTTATGCTTATTTTCCAGTCATGTATGTGGGCTCTTAGCCACATATTAGACCTCAGAGCCAAACTCCTCACCTTAGTCTGGGAGCAACTGCATCCTCCTCTCTTAATCAGAACTTTTCTTGCCTCTTGGCCCTTTTTATAGAACCTATGCTGAACAGGCATATATATACCTTAGCAGTTAGTTCTCAGAGAGTGTATTTCATATAAAATTGGAAATACTAGCTGACATTTTTGTTATACAGGACCCTTTTCTGTTTGGGGATAATGGTTTGTACTCTCTTTGGTATTAAATGTTAAATGATATTTGGAGTCATTTTAGAAAGCAAATGATACTAACATGAAGTAACTTATGTGCTGCATGTGTTAATTTGCAAGCCAGAATGGTGGCTGGCCAGTGGCCACTGGGGAAAGTCCTGTGTACCTGCTTACCAGTCCCAGTACTAGACTTGTTAGACTTCGGCAGCTTTGAAATGTCACACGTGAATGCTCCAGTTTGAGTCTCCCTAGCAGCTGCTGTAGTGCCTAGCTTTGTCAAAGCTGTTGCCTACTGCTCAGCCAGGGGGTGTGTGCAGACAGCAGGACAGAGATTTGCTGATGAGATTTAGCAGTGAGAAAGAAGCCAGACCCTCCCCTCCAAGCCCAGCCCTGTATTTGACATACAGGCCATAGCCTCACTCATTCAGTCTCTCAGCCCTTTGCAAATATAAACAGCCTTCCCCTTTCTTTCCTGGCCAGCTGGGGCCAAGAAAGAAGCCAGTGACTCTCTCCAAGTGCAGTAAATAGCTCTCCTCACCTCCTGACCCTGTGATTTCCTGGTGGTTCTGAGTTGTAGATGCCGCAATGGAGAGGGAGGGAACAAAGAGGTTGTAGAGGCCTGGGCTTCACAGAGCATTGAGCAGTGGGTGATATTGTGTCCTCAGGCAGGGGTGACCTCCATTTCAGTGCAGGTCATTCCAATGATTGCTGGACCTCCCAGTGCCACTGTGAACTAGAATGGAGTGGAGTGGATCTGAATTCCTGGACTGTGTCTGGGACCAAACTAATTTCTGAGCTGGGGAAGTAATTGTCATGTTTTATACCTACTTCTTTTTAGCTTTTTTCCCCCCTCCTTAAAAAAAGAACTGTTTATTTCTTGTTCTCTTTGCAATTTAGGAGCGTAACATTTGGACTGTTATTCAGTCAAACTGATGCTTGTTTCTCCAAACCATCTTTGGTTTTCATTAAGCAGGGATTCTCATCATTTTGATAGTTGTCAGATTATCATCAAAATACCCTCTTCTCCACACTAAGTAGTACTCTGTGTGGTATGCATTTGTTCTCAGGTAATTAATTTCTACAAATAAAGTAAATCAGTTTTTAAAGAAATCTTGATACCTCTTAGCAGATCACAAGGTTTTCTTTTCCTGTTTAATTCCAGCTTCCATCCAAATCTGAGAGAGAAATGAAACAATAAGGTAGGAAGGCAGGCTAGTTAATGTGATTAAGTAAAATTGGTGGTGAGTCCAGAGGCAGAGGATTGTACTGGAAGCTCCGTGGTGTGCTGGAAAGAGCATCACTCTAAGAAAGCCTGGACTGCATTGGCCAGAACTGGGTGTGACTTCCCAGCTTCAGCACTTCGTACAAACACAACACTTAACCTCCTGAATCTCTTTCCCCATCTTAAAATGGGGATGTTATCTTTCCTGATACAAAGAATTTGAGTAAAGATTTTAAAAAGTCTTAAGTTTATGAAAGAACTTTGAAAATGATGTTTCTCCGCAAATGTTAGGGTATTTTTCTGCTTTTGATTTATGTTGGTTCTTGGAATGATATTTTAAATAGGACAAACTAATACCTAATAAATTTTGGAGAATTGAATTGAAACTTTATATTGATTTAAAGTAGACAAAAATGTACCTAAGCATAAGCAAAATAATTTACATACAATTCACCCACTTCAAGTCTTTCATGTTTTGACCATTTGGATAAATTGACAATCTAGATAAATTGAAAAAAATCATTTTTGCTATCAGTTGGTATATTGGGTAGATGTGTTTGCTGAGTAGGCTGTAAGGTTCCCTTGCCTTGTTTTGAGAAGTATTTGCATCCTGCTGTTGGAGTAAACTTGGGCCCCTTTGGTTTACACTGTGGGAGGGTTTGCAGTCTCTCCCTGGATTTAGCCTGTCTCAGCACCAAGTCTGGGAGCATGATAGAAAGATGAGGTTAGGAAAGAACACCTGGACTGAAGACCTCCTCGGAGGGAGGAGGAAGCTAGACAGGAGGGCTATAGTTTTTAAATTAAATGTCACTGGAAGCTTTTACCATAGGGCCAGATCTGTCCTTTAAATTGACCATAGGAGAGTTGAACCGCTTGTAATCACTGATGGCTTCCATAGGGCTGTAAGTTGGGGATGGGAGCAGTCATATTCATTTCCTGTGGATGACTGTTTTAGATCTTCATCTGATATGCAGTAAATCAATGGGTCACTGTTGAAACCGCATTTGGGCCCTGGCAAGCAGGAATGAATTTGTCAAAAGCACCCCCAACCCCATACTTAGCAACTCTGTTCTAAGCCATAGTCTATGAAAACTGTGCTTAAATAGCCCAGACTGAGTATGTTGCATCCCCAAGCCCTTAAGGACTGGCTTTCTAGTCAGAAACCCTACTTACCCCAAGGTAACCATAGTTACTTTCTCTGTTAGTTGACTTTCTCTGTTACTAGGTGGATTAGATTCCATTTCTTCTACCCTTTGTTATTATAAAAGTTAAACATGATCATTATTTTTTAAAATCCTAGTAATTTAGATCTGTTTAAAGGAGAAAATAAATCCCCTGCATCTCATTCTGCAGGTATAACCACTATTAAATGAGGTTGTTTTGCATGCTGGTGTGGAACCTGCTTTTTTTCAATTAACAGTACATTATGGATCCCTGTTCAGGAGCACACCTCTTCTCAAGAGCTGCACAGTGTATGACAGTATGACTGTTACAAAATTTGTAAGATTAAGAATTTGTTTATTGCCCTGGCTGGTTTGGCTCAGCGGTTGGAGCGTCGGCCTGTGGTCCAGAGAGACCCGGGTTCGGTTCCCGCTAAGGGCATGTGCCTCGGTTGCAGTTTGTCCCCAGCCCTCGTTGGGTCATGCGGGAGGCAGCCACTCGATGTGTCCCTTTCACGTTGATGTTTCTCTCTCTCTCTCTTTCTTCCTCTCTCTCCCTCCCACTCTATCTGAACAAAAAATGGAGAAGTGTCCTTGGGTGAGGATTAAAAAAAAAAAGAATTTGTTTATTAGCTTTGTGGGTTTCTTTTGAGAAATGCCTACATACTTTATCCATTGTTATTAGTATGTTTAAAGTATTTTCATAGTCAAGATATGAATCCTTAATCATGTATAGGCATATCTCATTTCACTGTGCTTTGTTTTATTGCTCTTCACAGACGTCATCTTTTTTTTTTTTGTAATTGAGGGCAAGACCCTCCGCCAGCAAAAAGATTACAACTTACTGTATTGTGATGCTCACTTTATTGCAGTGGTCTGGAACCAAACCTGCAGTATCTCTGGAGTGTGCCAGTACTACAGATACACCCCCCCCTTAATCCTTAATAGATATCATTCTCTGAAGGATTTTCAATTTTTATGTAGTCCCATCTGTTCATCTTTTCCTTGTATATGTGCTTTTTAAAAAAATTTCAGTGGTGTCGCAGCTTTGGTTTTCACAGAAAGAGACTCTTGAGATGAGAATTCAAATACAAGTACGAGTGACCCTTGAACAACATGAGTTTGAACTCTGTGGGTCCATTTATACATGCACTTTCATTACATACGTACAGTGCTGAAAAATGCATTTTCTCTTCCTTATGATTTCCTTAACATTTTCTTTTCTGTAACTTATTTTATTATTATTTATTTTTGTTTTTATCCTCACCCAAGGATATTTTTCCATTGATTTTTCTAGGTAGAGTAGGAGGGAAGGAGGGAGGGGGAAAAAGAGAGAAACATAGATGTGAGAGAGACATTCACTGTCTGCCTCCCCCACAACCCCAATTGGGGCCGGGGATTGAACCTGCAACCGAGGTACATGCCCTTGACCGGGAATCAAACCCACGACTCTGGTCTGCAGGCTGACCCTCTAGAGAACCACTGAGCTTTACCTTATTGTAAGAATACAGTATATAATGCATGTAATGTACAAAATATGTGTTAATTGGCTCTGTTATTGGTAAGGCTTCTGGTCAATAGTAGGCTATTGGTGGTTGCATTTTGGTGGAGTCAAAAGTTATACATGAATTTTCAACTGTGCAGTGAAAATTTCCCACAGTAAAAGTTGCCTGAGGGGAACTCTGAGGAATTGGGTAAAGCACCTGCCTCAGAGTTGTCCCATCCAACAATTAGCTATCCTTTGAGGGCTGCTCTTGGGGAGTGTTCCAGTTATTTATTGCTGCCTTACACAACACCCTAAACTATGTAGTATAAAACAGCCACGCCCGTTTATCATAATCACTCGTATATCGGGGGGCTGGGCTCTCTCATGCAGTTACAGAGGCTGGGGCTGGAGTCACCTGCAGGCTTCCTCTCTCCCATGTCTGTGTCTGGGCTGGGAAGACTCAAATGACTAAGGGCTGGAACGTCTGGGACTTCTCAGGCATCCCTCACTCTGTGTTGTCTTTCCCCATGGTCTCTCCACTATGTCTGTGTCAGGGTAGTCAGACTTCTCATATGGTGGTTACAGTTTCCAAGGCACATAGAGAGAGGGAGGGAGACAGACAGTTGCACAATAGCCAGGGGAAAACCATCTCAACTTTTTAAAAAGGACCTAGTTTAGGAAGTCACACTGCATCACTTTATATCATTATGATTAGCCTATATTCATTCAGCAGGAAGGAAATTAGACTCTACCTCTTGGAGGAGTGTGAAAGAAACCTATGGATTGTGTTGTAAGATCATCACAGGGAGTTAATTTTACCTGCACTTCCTGCCAGTTGCCATGGACAAAGCGTTTAGGCAGAGATGCAGATGGGGAGCTGGGAGTTGACAGGAGCATGCTAGAGGCTCGAGGGATGTGGATGAGGAGGCAGTGACAGACTCTGCTACGGGTTGTCAAGATAGGGCTTTCCCCACTCTCACAAATATAAAACTTCATTTATATTTTCTTCCCATTTAAAGCTTTTAGTTCCCATTTGAAGCTTTTAGTTTTAGTTTTCTTTAATATCTGATGGGAGTAAGAGTCAAAAGTATTTTGATGGTTAGCCAGTGTGTTAATAACGTTTAAAAATAATATACCCAGCTGTTCTCAAAATTTTAGGATCCCATTACAGTCTTTAAAATTATTACAGACCCCAAAGAGCTTTTGTTACAGATTTTTACCTTATTCAAAATTAAGGCTAAATATTTAAGATTATTTATAATTAATTTTAAAATTACAAAAACATGTTAACCCTATTTTTAATGAAAAATAACTCTATTTTCCAAATCTAAAAAACTTGGGAGAGTGGATCTATTTTCCAAATTTGTAAATTCCTTTCATGTCTGACTTAGGACAGCTGGATTCTTACATTTGCATTTGCATTGTCTGTTGCCATATCACACCTCATGAAGTCTCAGGAAAACTTCACAGTATATACTGTGAAGAAAAGGAGAGTAAAAATATGAGAGATTGAGAGTAAAAAAGGCAAATAATGTTGCAGAATTATGAAAATAATTTTGATCTGTGGACTCACTGAAAGGATCTCGGGAGAACTGCTGACCTAGCCTTTCCCTGATGATGTTAATGCCAGCTTTAGCTGAAGGTGTCTTTATCCTCGAGCTGCAGGGAGCTGAGAGACACATGCTTGGAGAGTTTGCGCAAAGCCCTTGATGGAGGATGCAGGTTGAAGACCAAGAACCAGCAAGATTTCTAGAATTAAGAGTCTGACAGCCCTGGCCGGTTTGGCTCAGCGGTCAGAGCGTCGGCCCGTGGACCAGAGAGTCCTGGGTTCAGTTCCCGCTAAGGGCACATACCTCGGTTGCAGTTTGTTCCCGGCCCCAGGGGGTTGTGTGGGTGGCAGCCAGTCTATGTGTCTCTCTCACATTGATGTTTCTCTCTTCCTCCCTCTCTCCTTCCTGATAAAAAGAAAAAGAAAAAAAAAAGAGTCTGACAGGGGCACTGGCCAATTTTGCTCAGTGGTTAGCGCATCGGCCTGGGACTGAAGGGTCACAGGTGGGATTCCTGGTCAAGGGCACACACCTACCTGGTTTGCAGGTTTGATCCCCAGCCCCGGTCAGGGTAGTGTGGGAGGCAGTCAGTCAATGTGTCTCTCTCACATCAATGTTTCTCTGTTTCCCTCTCTCCCCCCCCTCACCCCTCCCTCCCTCCCTTTCTCTTCCCTCCTTTCCACTCTGTCTAAAAATCAATGGAAAAATATCCTGGGGTGAGGATTAACCACTGTAGCAAGATAGTTTAGGCAACTCTTTCTCTGCTTTATGCAAGATGTTGAACCTGTTTCTTGTGCATTTACCCTTACTTCACCCTGCATTTCCCACTGACATGCCGCCCCCTCACTGCGCCCCTGCAATCTGAGGTCGATAGCAGTTGCAGTGTGGAAGCTGTGCGGAGGTGAGTGTGGGTGAAGGGGAAACCTTTGCGGTAATTTCATAGTCAAAGATGTGTTCTGGAATCTTTTCTCAGAATTGAGTAAAACCTGGTAAGTTCCTTTTTGAGAATTTTTGTATCCTTTAAATAGTTTTGTTGGGTTTTTTTTTTTGGTAACACTATAACTTTTGAGGGTACAAGTGTTAAATGCACCTTATTCCCTCAAAATGTCAATGAGACTGTTTTCCTCCGACTGCCTCTCACACATAATACAGTTATCCCACTGGAAGACTTGTTTGTGATTAGTAGGCCCTATGAACTGATTACTGTGAGAACCAGAGACTAATAATTGATTTCTATTTACTTACCTATATAGCAGTTTTATATGTGCTAATAAAAGTATTGCAACTAAAAAAATCAAGACTCAGCCACTTGCCTCTAAGGCAGATATCCTGGCTCTGGATTATTTGGTGGGAGTAGAGGAGTAATCACCATAATTTAAGAACTTCATTCTACTATGACCCTGCTTTTTAAACTTCTCTGGGGAAGGAGCAAATCAGAATTGTTCGAAGTCAGGCTTGTTTAGAAAAGAGCTGTTGTCTGACCCACCTTTATCCTGAATACCTGTTTAACCTTGCATAGGAAAATAGCTTTTGAGAGATAAGAGATGTTGATCTTTTATTTGATTCCCTGTAATGATTCCTGTGTTGTTCAGGTCCATCCCCACCCCCACACCCCGTTTTCTTTTGGGCCCTTGACAAAGGACTAGTTTGTCATTTTACTTGCTTGTTACCTACCCCCACTTCTGTATTAATAGTCCAGAAGTTAAAGCATGATTGATTCTTAGCTCCATTTATTAAATTCTCATGCTCAGCCATCCCTAGTTGAGAGTAAGGCCCCCTGATGTCCATGTCTTTTAAGGCCTTCCTTTACCATCCCTACTGGAGTCTTTTTCAAATTATCTTGAGAATAGTTTTCTTTTTAAAACTGTGTCCTTACTCTATGTGCATCTAATTTTTTTCAATATTAGAGTGTAAATTTCCAGTAGTGCTGGATTATTGCTTTTGTTCTAAAACAGCAGCACCTGCAGTAAAACTACAACTGAACGGCTAGCAGATTAAGAGTGAGCTGTTTGTGGTGTTTTGTTATTACCTAATTTGAAAACACTGTCATGTAATTCTAAGCAGTGAGTGGCACATATTTTGAACAGCTCATTAAATATTGTTACTATTGTGTGGGAAATTACTGCTGTCTAGAAACTTAAAATCTTAACATCTGATGTCAGGAGAGATTGTGCACCCATATGGCTATAGCATTCTGTGTCAACATCTACACACAGATCTGTTCTTTCTGGTTTGGAACAAATTCCATAAAAGCTCTACAGTTTCCATAGACCTCAGATCAGCCTTGTGCTTCATGAAAAGTTATATCCAATTCCTTTGAAGGTTAATCTACTTTCTGCTGGAGGAGGACCATGTACACCATTTCCTCCATGTTGGGAAAACAGGATTTTGGAGGGGCTTTGTGGAAAGGCCATTCTTGGTGGGCACGATCATGTTATTTTAGATCTTAAGTCTCAGAGTTAGTTTCCCTCCCATTTGGGCCCACTCTGTTGCAGCATAACTGCTTAGATACACTGGATACTACTGATGGTGAATTCGTGAGTGGGCACCAACTTTTCTGGGGAGTCCTTTAGGCTGGCCCTTGTCTAAAAGGTCTTTCCAAGGGACAGTAACCTGAATGGCACATCCGTAGAAGTACCGCCATGTATGAGGGAGCCTAACTTAGTTATTAGGACGATGGCAGTGATTGCTCCACTTTTTAATAGCACTCGCCATGTCACTAGCCTGGTTAGTCACCTTAGTGGGGTTTTCTGACTTTTCAAGTCCCTTCTGCCACTCACTTCTAGGTTATAAATGGCTACCGTTTCATGAAGGGATGCTGAGGAAAAGGATTTTTTTTTTCATACAATTCCCCTGGGTGTGCTAATAAGTACATCTCATGGAGAAGACAACTTGTATTCCCTAGAGAGTGTCTGTTGGGAGATCCTGTGGGAGATAAGGGTTCCCTATGGTAGACTGCTACATTCATACTGTTTTATCATTCTCTCTGAATTTCTTAGCAAAAGTAGAGTGAATTAAGAATGGATTCTGAATAGTGTGTTTGTTGTAGGGAATATAGATCTGACTGTGGATCTCTTCCTACAAGCATTACCAGGGTTGATACGTTTCTTACTGCAAAGAATTATAAACAGTGGAGAGAGCCAGAGAATACAAATGGTCATTTAAATCTAGAAGATGAGAGTTGGTATTCACTGCCACTTAATGTCATCTATAGCTGACTTCTCAAACTTTAATGTGCATAGGAATCACTTGGGGATCTTGTAAATTTTGATGCATATGTCTGGGGTAGAGTCTGCATTTCCAACAGACTCCCAAAGGATGCTGATGTTGATTTGTCCAGGAACCACAGTTTGAATAGCAAGGGTCTGAGTAGAATAGGAATTTAGGCTATATGCAAGTCTAACTTTTAATAATAACCATGGATATTGAATGTTTTTTTCTGTACCAAGCACAGAGCAGTAAAACAAAGATAAGAGGATAGGCGCTGGAGTCTGACAACAGGGGTTCAAACTGAAGCTTTTCCCTTTCCTAGCTTACCCTTGAGTGAATTTCCTTTAAGGCAGGATTCTCAGCCTTGACTTTATTGACATTTTGGGCTAAGAGAATTATTTCTTGGCGGGGGGGCTGTCCAGTGTGTTGTAGGGTGTTGAGCAGCATCCCTGACCTCTCCCACTAGGTGCCAGTAGCACCCTCCTTCCTAGTTGTGACATTCAGAAGGTCTCCAGACATTACCAAGTGGCGGGGGGTGGGGGGGTGGCAAAATCACCCCCAATTGGGAAGCACTGCTCTAGGGCTACTGTTGGGGGATTTTGTGATGTGAGGAAAGCATTTTATATGAGCAACTAGTTTGCCTTGTCATGAAACTTCTACAATGAAGAGACTAGACATGGACCAGCCATTCAGCAGTCTTTGCCACTTCTAGTTTTGGGACTTGTGATCAAGTTTGCTTCAAGTGTCAGTACTTTATTTTTTTTGAAACATTGGTCATGGCAGCCCTGGCTGGTTTGGCTCAGCAGTTAGAGCATTGGCCCACGGACCAAAGAGTCGTGGGTTCGATTCCTGTCAAGGGCACGTACCTTGGTTGCGGTTTGGTCCCTGGTTGGGGTCATGCAGGAGGCAACCAGTCGATGTCTCTCTCACATCGATGTTTCTCTCTCTCTCCCTCCCCCTCCCTCCCACTCTGTCTGAAGATAAATGGAAAAATATCCTCAGGTGAGGATTAAAATAAAAAGGAAACATTAGTCATTGTAATATGGGATAATATCAGGAATTATTTGGGAATTTTAGATGGGTAGAACTCAGCTCTTAATTCATTTGATCCTGGGCCTCTAGCCTTCTTTGAAATACATTGGCGCCCTGGCCGGTTTGGCTTAGCGGTTAGAGCGTCGGCCTGCGGTCCAGAGAGACCCGGGTTCGGTTCCCGCTAAGGGCATGTACTTCGGTTGCAGTTTGTCCCCGGCCCTGGTTGGTCGTGCTGGTGGCAGCCACTCGATGTGTCCCTTTCACATCGATGTTTCTCTCTCTCTCTCTTCCTCTCTCTCCCTCCCACTCTGTCTGGACAAAAAATGAAAAAATGTCCTCAGGTGAGGATAAAAAAAAAAGAAAGAAAGAAAGAAATACGTTGGCACTCACTAACCTGCCCTTTTCCCTTCTCACTTCCCGCTGCTGCTATCCAGATGTTTATTTGTAACATATTTCTTGTCTCTTCCATCTTCCCAACCTCTCATCCCTCACTTTTTTCCTAGGGTATGAAACCAGATAACCAAGCTTATGCCTAAGATAACATCTGAATCAGGGTTTTTTATATGTGCAAGCAAGGGGCATCTCTCCCAATAAAAAATTTTAAAATTGATCAGATAGGGACATCTGTAATACTCTCAACAATAAAGATTTTAAAAATTGATCAGCTAGAAATAGAATTTTTTAATTGATTATAAATTTTACCTTGCTTCCAGAATGTTCTTTGTAAGAAATCAGTGATAACATCTGAAAATGGAAATGCATCTTGGCTTCTAACTTTGTTGAACGGAAAAACAGTAGTTTATTGAGGATGGGAATAGGAAAGGACTCACAAAAAAACAAGTTTAAAACAAAATGGAGTTTAGACATTAGCTTATGTGGTTATCTTTGAAACATTTAAGTAAATCCAGAGAGCACATTAAATTCTAGAAAGACTGCTCCTAATGATTGTTTTTATAATTGGTTTTATTAATTTCTTAGGATTATACCTTAAAAGACTTGCATCAATTACATTTTATGCTGTTCAAATTCTGTTTAAAGCCATGTGTGTGGAGCAAAAGTTACCACTTCAGAGTTCTTTGCTTTGTATAATGAGGCATAAGAACTATATGACCTGCAGCCACTCTGTCCAGTGGACACTGAGTCTTTCTAGGATTGTAGGAAAGGCTATTAGAGGTGAGAGGTCCTGTCATCATGGAGATGGACGGTGTCTGTCAGTCATCAGGCAGACCTTCCTGTACCACCAGAAGAGTGTTGTGGTTCATGACAACTGCTGCCCCTAATGTTAATGTATTTGTATGAAGTCAGAAACCGTTACAGAAATAAGAAAATATTGTGTCAAAATTAGAAATGACTATTATTTTCTTACAGTGTTTGCCACAGCTGTATTTATTTTGACTAGAAGGAAGAAAACTGAATTAAGGGCCTTGTATAGAAGTTCTAAGTATTATATTTTTATTTCGAAAAGTATTTTTGTTACAAATAAACCTTAAATCTCTGACAAAAAATCTGAAAGGCAAAGGCATGGTCTTGTTTTGCCTTCTCAGTCTCAGCCTAATGCAAAGATTCTAAACACAAGTTTCAACATCTTCAAACAGAGGTATCTATTTTTTCTCATCTTTCCTTAATACCTTAATTTCAACTTCCTCACCTCCCAATTTAGAACTCTCCATGCTTTCTAATCACTTAGATTAACAGTATAACTAAATATATGTCATTCTAAAGTATACTTCAACCAGTTTTTGAAAGTGAAGTCATATTTCTTATTGAGGAACCAAAAGTATCTTCTGTTAAAGGGGGGGGGGACAGAAAGTAAGATGACTTGAGGGAACCTGGTTAATCATTTTATAGAGAAATGGGTGGAGTGATTGAACAGTTTCCCTGAAGTCTCATGTAGATTCTCTTGTTCCCTGTTGTTGACAGTGGCCTTCTGGGAGTTGTAAACTTTTGCCATAATTCCCCACCAAACGGGTCTGTAGATCCTAACTTTTCCAGTGAGAACTTGAAAAAAGAAAAAGTTTTGGAGGCCTGTATATCATAATTATTGTTTTCTTCTCTGGTTAAGAAGATGCATATGATAAAAAGCTACATGAATTCGCCCTGGCCTGTTTGGCTTAGCAGTTAGAGCGTTGGCCTGCGGTCCAGAGAGACCCGGGTTCGGTTCCCGCTAAGGGCATGTACGTTGGTTGCAGTTTGTCCCCGGCCCTGGTTGGTCGTGCAGGTGGCAGCCACTCGATGTGTCCCTTTCACGTCGATGTCTCTCTCTCTCTCTCTCTCTCTTCCACTCTCTCCCTCCCACTCTATCTGAACAAAAAATGAAAAAATGTCCTTGGGTGAGGATTAAAAAAAAAAAAAAGCTACATGAATTCATCTCATAACAGCTTTAGTCTCTAAAGTTCTTGTAAGCCACAATGGTTCTCAGACCCTTTGCAGTAATTCCCAGGTCCCCTGGCTGAGGACCCACAGGTTAGGGATCCACACTACTGAGTCTTCTCCAGGGCTCCTGTTTCATGCTTTATGATTTCAACTACATTTGATCATTATTTCACAACCACCTTTATTCCTCATTTTTTACTTTAACCAGAAGTGTGGTACATTTTTTTCCTTGTTATTACATAGCTATGTTTATGTTGTGTTTTTGATTCCCTAACTCCCTTTCACCGTACTTTCTAAACTTTCAGAAAAGTTTATACCCCTGACATTTAACACTCTGCCTCATACATGGGCATTCCATAATTGTTTGAATAAATCCAATTCATACCATACATTTATTTAAAAGAGCAATTTGCCTGCTCTGTAGAAATGTATTGACTGTTATATCTCTCCAAGTAAAGACCTTTTAGTTTGGCTGATATACATCATTATCCTTGAAGCAGCTGTTAGTAGTTAAGTTTGAGAAACCTGAGACAAAAACGTGTAAGTTAACCACTGTACACCATTACCCTTGTTATGGCCATGCTGTGAGAAGGTCTCTTACTAACCAAGATCGTTTCCCAAACTTTTTGTCTTTCTCTCTCTTCTCAGTATCAGAGTACTACATTAACTTGTTTAGATGGATGTATTAAGCTCTTCATAGGTCTTGGAGTTGGAAGGCAAATATTTTTGTATTTTTATTAACGTACTTTTGAAAACAGAGCACTCTGTAGTCAACACAATGCTTTGGAAGGGTAGTATGGCCGAATTATGGTAACCAAGTGTAAATAACACTGATTTAACAGGTAAGGGGTAGATTAACATTCCAACTATAATATTTAGAGAACCTGATTATGGAATTTAATCTATATTGAAATGAAAACTGAATAACTTATAATTGGATACTTGTAGTTTTTCCTCTTCCCTCCCAACATAGTTTATAATGTAAAAAGTACTACAAACTATTGCATTCCTTTTAGGGTGAGATTATAGAGAGAGAAGAAACTCCAGTCTGGGTCAGAAATGATATGCCGTGTGTAAAAAAGAAAAAAAATGCTGTAATTTGTCACTAATTTAATGTAATTCTTTGTGCTGAGGAGTGTTTCTCTTTTTTCGAAGTATCGTTTACATTTTCTTATGATGTGTTGAGAGGTTTGACAATTGAGGAGTTTTTCTTCACCACTAAGTAGGCTAAGAATGGATTTAACATTAATTTATTACTCAGTTTACCTGACCCAAGGCTGGTGGGTTTGGTGCAGTCCTACATCAGATTGTATCCAAAAGCTACTTCTGTTCTGTGGAAAGAATCTACACATTAAACAAAAAGGGAGCCCTGGCCGGTTTGGCTCAGCGGTTAGAGCGTCGGCCTGCGGTCCAGAGAGACCCGGGTTCGGTTCCCGCTAAGGGCATGTACCCCGGTTGCAGTTTGTCCCCGGCCCTGGTTGGTCGTGTGGGTGGCAGCCACTCAATGTGTCCCTTTCACGTCGATGTTTCTCTCTCTCTTCCTCTCTCTCCCTCCCACTCTATCTGAACAAAAAATGAAAAAATGTCCTCGGGTGAGGATAAAAAAAAAAAAAAAAGGGAGAAAGGGGATCTTTTTCCCTTTTTGATACATTGTAAAAAATGGGATAGTGCCACCATCTGCTTATCTTTTGATACATTATTTCACAGTGCTGGTCCCAAAGGCGATAACATCTATGAATGGAGATCAACCATTCTAGGGCCGCCAGGATCCGTGTATGAGGGTGGTGTATTCTTCCTTGATATCACTTTTACACCAGAATACCCCTTCAAGCCTCCAAAGGTAAGAGATTCCTCTGATCTGCACTAAAATTTACATATTCCCATTAGAGGTTATTGAGTTTTTAAAATTCTTTAATCAGAAAAAATAGATTTGTATTATATCTTAATGCAGCAATTTTCAACCCTTTTCATCTCATGGCACATAACTAATTACTAAAATTACACAGCACACCAAAAAATACTTTTTTTTTTTTTTTTTTTTGCCAATCTGACAAAAATATAGGTATAATTTTGATTCTTTTCACACTGGATGGCTATTGTTGTGTTGGCCATTGTCATTTTTTTATTTAACAATCTAAGGGAACAGAGGTTAGTGCACCTAACTAAATAGGTATTGCATGTTTTAAAAATTCTTGTGGCACACCGGTTGAAAATCGCTGTCTTAATGGATCTCTAAGTACATTTGAACACATACAAAACACTCCTTTGGACTGACTTGGCCTCATTTGGCAGAGACCATTTCGAGGAATAGGGCTTTGTTTGGTCCTGCTACAGTTGTCCCCCTAATCCTCAGGAGGTAACCACGGATAGTACCAAGTCTACATACAGTTGACCCTTGAACAATGCAGACGTTGGGGGTGCTGACCCCTTGTGCAGTTGAGAATTCACATGTAACATTTGCCTCTCCCAAAACTTAACTACTATAGCATATTGCTGACCAGAAACTTTACCGATGAATAGTCAACACATATTTTGTATATGTATTATATACTTTATTCTTAAAGTAGGCTAGAGAAAAGAAAATGTTAAGAAAATACATTTATAGCATTTATTTGGGGAAAAAAATCCACATATAAGTGGACCCACACAGTTCAAACCCACATTCAAGGGTCAACTATACTGTTTTTTCCTATACATATATACCTGTGATAAAGTTAAATTTATAAATTAAACATAGTAAGAGATTAAGAGCTAATAATGAAATAGAACAGTATAATGTACTGTAATAAAAGTTAGGTGGATGTGGCATTATAAAGTAAAATAAGGGCTACTTGAACAAGCACTACAATACCTTGACAGTTGATCTCAACCGGACGGCTCTGGGCAGGTGGCATAGACAGCGTGGATGTGCTGGACAAAGGGCTGATTCACAGCCCAAGCAGGATGGTGTGAGGTTTTATCATGCTACTAGGAGGGAGCATAATTTAGAACATGAATTGTTTTTTTGGAATTCTCCATTTTATATTTTTGGACCACAGTTGGCCATAGGTAACTGAAATCATGGAAAGCAAAACTACTGATACGGGGGAGACTACTGTATTTATAGTAAGATAGCAATTAGTCCCCTATTTTCCACTGAATAAAAGTTTCTGAACAGTTTAAAATGGTGTCAAAATGTCCATGCACTGAGACAACTACAAATCAGAATTTCCTACCAAAGGCTTAGATTCTGCTCCTTGTCATCTTTTGGTGGTGGTAAAATCCTCACATTCCAGTAGGCTTTAGATTTCTCATCCAGGATAGGTGGGATTGCCCAAATCATCTACCTCCTGGAACACTCAACAATCTATGATTCTCATTCACAGCTGTCAGAAGTAAAACCTCTTCTTGGGGATGAGGTAGACTGTTAGATATATGTACAATTGCAGAAGCAAGAAATTATCACAAGTCTGTCAATAAAAATAAGTAGTAAAGTTATAGGTTATTTTTACTTTGGAATGATTCCAGGGTATTTCACAAATAAAAATTAGACCAAACAAAATACCCCAGGCTCTTGTGGCTTATGCCTGTCTCCTGCTGTGGTCCTTGCCCATTTCTGGCTCCTCACCTATGGAGACTCCATTATAGTGAATTCTGTGACTTAGGTGTACAGGATATCTGTAGGATCTTATAGAAAGGTCAGAAAAGGCAAAAAACAAATATCTTCAAATTTTATTACAGCTTTTTGGGTGTGTTATTGTTTAACTGCATCTTGTTTAATTGTCTTTATGTACCTCAGTTTGAATTTTACGATTTTAAAGCTTACTTTGAGGCCTTGTAGTGCTACCAGCTAACACAAGAGGTCAGCAGACAATTAGCTATTCAAACTTGGAAAATATTTAAAACTGCTAAAGATGAATTTAAGAAATATTTTGTTACCTTGCTTTTTGTTGATGGTTATTTTTAAATGAAATTGATAGTCCCTGAGGTTATACGATGAACACTTCCTAATTTAAAATTTATCAAATAGTTTAACCTATCTCTTACCAGCTTTAGTTAAACTGTTAGTCACCTTTTTAAAAACTGTTTTTAAATTTTTTTAATTAGGGGGCACTCAAATTAAAAGATAATTTAGTAAAAAGCTTCATTGTTTGATGTTTTCTGTTTAACACTATCTTGTTTTTTAGGTTACATTTCGGACAAGAATCTATCACTGTAATATAAACAGTCAAGGAGTTATTTGCTTGGACATATTGAAAGATAATTGGAGTCCAGCACTAACCATTTCTAAAGTCCTCCTTTCTATCTGCTCACTTCTTACAGACTGTAATCCTGGTAAGGTTAATAATTCTTTACTTTGTTTTCCACATAAACTAAGATTTTCTAAAGATACAGATTTTATTTTTCTAACAGCTTTCAAAGGACAAAAGTTCATTGCTTTTCAAATAAATTTTTAATCAAGAGAAGTTCAATCTACTAGTTGAAAAATGCAGCAACTTCATTAAGTGTTCTAGGAACAAGGTATTTTAAACTAAAGACTTAAAGTTTGCCATAGGTTTTCACATTTTCAGTCGTCCCTCTTTTTTTGCCTTTTGTACAGGGTGGGGCAAAAGTAGGTTTACAGTTGTTTGTATGGAAAATAATACAATAATTAATAATACAAGAAAAAATTGTTTCACATACTCACAACTATAAACCTACTTTTGCCCCATCCTGTATATTTCTCATATGGGTCTCTTAAATCACAAAACTTCTAAATGTTGAGCCATCTGCCTGTCTAACCTCACCTATGTCTGTGGGTTTACTGAGTACTTTGTCCTATAGTTGGTTACTGAGTGCGGTGGTCGATTTTGAAAGTGATATTTCTTTGCTATATACTCCAGACTGTGATATTGGGTGGGAGCTTAATTTCCTTTTATTAAAAAAAAATTTGTAAATAAAGCAAATATATAATTAAAGATTCTATTTAGGATTCAGAGAAACACTACTCTTAGGTCCAGGTTCTTTCTAGGTAAACAGTGTAGAGGTAAATAGTGTTACATTGCAACAGCCACGAGCACTACACGGTGCCATCATTGCTGCCACTGAGTGAGTGAAAGGTCATGTGAACACAACTGGATATTCATTGCAGTCTGGAGCTTTGAACATTACAGTTTCTATTGAATTTACCCTAACACATAACAGCAAAAATCCTTCCATTTGGGTGGTGGTTGTTGGGAGAGGAATGGAATGAAAGGAGAAAAGCCAGACCAGTACTAAAAGCCTGAGCATTCTGTTTTGATAAGAATTTTCTGCCCTGCATGTTATGTGTTTTAAATGACCCAAAATGGTAGAGTGGTGTTTCAAAGATGGATTTGATCCCATATACTTGGTACGTTTCTTCCCAAGCTGTCACTGATTTAATTGCTAAAACTTAAAATGTTATTTTCCTTCCTCCAAAGTAATCTACATTCTTTTTTTCCAGCCGACCCCTTGGTGGGAAGTATTGCCACTCAGTATATGACCAACAGAGCAGAACATGACAGAATGGCCAGACAGTGGACCAAGAGATACGCTACATAAATTGGGTTTTCACAATTCTTACATTATTTGTCTGTCACAGAGAGAGCTGCTTATGATTTTGAAGGGGTGGGGGAGGGTGGGAGTTGGTAAAGAGTAGGGTATTTCTATAACAGATATTATTCAGTCTTATTTCCTAAGATTTTGTTGTAACTTAAGGTATCTTGCTACAGTAGACAGAATTGGTAATAGCAACATTTAAATTGTCATTAGTTCTGCAATATAAGCTAAAATGTAGCACAGAGAAGAATAGACATTTGGATTCAGTTGCTTGTAGTCTGTAAATTTGAGCCAGCTTAATTTTGTACAGGTTACACACATGGCCATTTATGTGAAGTCCTTCTAAGACTACATACTTTTTTGTTTAAAAAAATTGAAACTTGTTTTCCCTTCTTGGAAGGGAACAGATATTTAACAGTTTTTAGAGATTGTCATCTCATATATATTAAATGGACACGTGGCTATAAAACACCTATAGGAAATGAGTAGTTATGTATTTTATTTTATATGCCAATCTTTATTGTGAAAAGATTAGAGGTTTGAATCAAGACTCGTGAAAACCTGTAGTAAAATACCTTAAGCTGGTAACTGTAAAGCGTGGAATAGGAGTTGCTCAGTGGATTGGTTATATGTTGCAGACTACTTAAGTCTGCATTTGTTACTGTGCTAATAAACAATATTAAAACAACCACCTAATCCTGCTGTATTCATTTACTGTCTTTTAAACTAGATCTTCGCTACTACTAAAGCAACCTAGAAGAAATTACAGACTGAATGAATTGGTATCATTTATCAAGCACCTATGTTAGGATTGGTATGTAACTCTAATTTATACAACAGCGTTGCAGGAGATTTTGAGGTGTCTTAGAAAAGGTTAGATAATCTAACCTATCATCTTCCAAAGATGCATCTTTTCAAAAGCATTCCTAAGTTGTGGATGCTGTGGTGGCAAGTACATGAGAAATGGGTTCTCTCATGGATAAATAAGTACAGCCACATTAGAGGGCAATTTGACAGCACCTAAGTTCATATGTACAGGATGCGGCAATTCTATTTCTTTGTATCTACACCAGAGAAACTCACCCAGGTGCATGTTGTGAAGGTACATACACCTTCATTAAGCATTTAAAATATAACTAACTATAGGGCCCGGATGGTGTGGCTCAGTGGTTGAGCGTCGACCCATGCACTAAAAAGGTCATCGGTTCGATTCCCGGTCAGGGCACATGCCCAGGTTGTGGGCCATGCAGGCGGTGGCCAGTCTATGTTCTCTCCCTTCCCCTCTCTAAAGAATTATACAGTGGCAGCACAAGCCTAACCTAAAAGCATTCCATTGAAGATGCTGAACAGCTTATTTCATATTTTACATTGAAATCAAATCATTAACTGCTTTCACAATGAAACTACTAAGTAGCTTGCATTCTACTTTTAAAATTAGTTACAGTTGTCAATTTGCTAAATACAGTGTGCCCCATTGCTCAGATCTTGCCAAAATCTTCAGAGAACTTTTGCACAAACTCTCATGTCCAACTTGATGACTACACATCCAGAAAACTATTCCAGGAGATAGATTCCTTGTGGAAAACAGAAGTTTTACTGTCCTTATGTGCCTAACAGTTTTCTCAAGAAACAGTTTGAACCTGTTTATACCACCCACTACCTCAAGTCATGCTAAATGTGTAATTTGAACAAAGCTAAACCATAGGTTTTGTTCTATTTAGCAAGATCGCCACCAGATAAAATTCAGCTCAGTACCCAAATTGTTTACTGTCTGATTCAATTTGGACACACACAAAATAATGCCATTTTCTAATCCTAGGCATTAAATGACTAATTAATCTTTTTAAAAACAAAGTTATGTTTGAGCTAAGAATGTATAAAGTTACACAGTAACTTCTGAAACATTAAAAGGGGGGCACTATTCATAGGTACATATATAAATAACAAAGGTGCTAATATCAGGAACAAGTTTTAAGCAACCAGAATGCAAATATATTATTTCATATCAGGCAATAATAATAAACAGCCCAAACAATTTAATCATAACTGAAAGTGCATTAAATTACTTCCATTGGACCAAAGGTAGCTACAAATGGCCTATTTTAAATATGTTCACAGACGCTTAAAGGCATTCACTATTCAACAAAAAATTGTGGCATTGATTTTTAGTTCTCAGAGCTAGAATTCCCTTTGTTTTTCCTCCCAGGCAAAGGAAAGCTCGATTTGCTCTGAGGCTGGGACAGTTTGCTGGCTAAGAGAGTGAATGGTTCAATCAGAGTTTTCCGATCTGTAACTGTTACCTCCCACAGTCGCACCTTCTCACTTTTTGCCCATTGCTGTGCCACTTCAGCATCCACTTGTCTCTGCTCAGAAAGGTCGATTTTGTTTCCTAGTACAACAATTGCTACCTGAAAGAAAAGTGGATAAAAAGATTGCACTTTGCCAGTATCAGTGCTTAGGCAAAATGGAGAAATAAAGAAAACTGTCCCATTTAACAAACTGCTTCAACAAAATTTATTCTTAGATGCGACCTGAATGAGGAAATAGTAGGACACCAACTTCACTCCTTCTGTGATGCATTTCTGTTCAAAATAAAGGTGCTCTACAAGCTGCTATGAAACATTTTAAATTAGCAACAGGTGAAGTTACTCAGCTCAGGTACGACTGAAAGCTAGACTTGTGGAAATTCATATCTAGGATACAGATAATGGTTTAACTGAAATGTGCCTGCATTTCAGTTTCGCTATACCTGCTATTTGCCGTTTTCCCTAAACGTACTTCAAAATACAACAAGAGGACTCCCAGAGCTGTGAGTTCTGCACCCCTAGAACCGAAGTTCTATGAGAAGTTATTTTTGTTCTGTTCACATTATTCCTAAATCACAGAAAATTACCTGAAGCCACTGTGTCTCTCTCACATTGATGTTTCTCTCTCTCTCCCTCCCTCCCACTCTAGCTTAAAAAAATAATGGAAAAAGTATCCTCGGGTGAGGATTAACAAAAAAAAAAGAAAGAGAAAGAAAAGAAATGTTCTGTATTTTAACTGTATAAATGTCGGTATCTTGCCCTAACCAGTGTGGCTCAGTTGGTGGAGTGTCTTCCTGTGCACTGAGAGGTCGCTGGTTCAGTTTCCGGTCAGGGCACATGCCTGAGTTTAGGACTCGATCCCCAGTAGGGGGCATGCAGGAGGCAGCTGATAGATGTGTGATGTTTCTCTCCCTCTCCCTTCCTCTCTAAAATCAATTTAAAAAACATATTTAACAGAAAAATAAATGTCAATATCTTGGTTGTGATATTGTACTACAGTTTTGCACAATGTTAACATAGGGGGAAACTAAGCTAAAAAATCACTATTTCTTAAAATTGCATGTGAATCTACAATTATCTCAAAATAAAAAGTTTAACATAAAAATAAAATGTAAAAATCCAGGTTAAGAACATCTAGTCAGTACTGTTAACCAGTTTGTTATAGGATGTACTCCTAGATGATGAGTCAGCTGTGCATAGATCTGGAAAAAGATTTGTGATGAGCAAGTTCTAGGCATGGGAACCAGCAATTGAGAAGAACTTAATAGGGGAACAAAATTACCATGTTGGAAAAACAAAAAGTAGACAGTGGAGTACAGTGAAAGAGGAACAGAATGATAAAGATGAAAAAGGATAGGCGTGGGCCAAGTCATACAAGACTTTATAGGCAATGGTAAGGATCTTATTTTTAAGTGTTAAATGGGTAGAATCCAATAATTTATTAAGTTTTTCTTGTTAGGCTGAAGACAAGAATCCTATTTAGCCTAGGAGACAATAAAGAGCCCTAGGAAACAGGGATGCCACAATATGAAATGAACTATGTAGTACTTGAGATGTGAAGTTATTAAAATTCACCTTATTAAGTGATAACAAGCCAATTCAGAAAGTCAAATGTTGGTCCTGACTGAACTCAGTCCTGTATTTCCTGGGCTTAAAAAAAAAAAAAAAGATTAGCCTGGCTGGTGTGGCTCAGTGATTGAGCGTCGACCCATACACCAAGAAGTCGCTGGTTCGATTCCTGGTCAGGACACAAGCCCAAGTTGTGGGCCCAATCCCCAGTGGGGGGCATGCAGGAGGTGGCCAATTGATGTTCTCTCTCATCGATGTTTCTATCTCCCTCTCCCTTCCTTTCTCTCTAAAATCAATAAAGAAAAATTATTTTTAAAAAAGATTATAGATACTGTGAATACAATTTGATGCTTTAAAAATATTTTAACTGCCTCAAATTCCATGCTACAATTTATAGTATTATAATTCATAGTTGGCATTTTTAACACACCCACTTACCTCTTTTTTGTCTTTGAACTTATCAATTTCTTTCTTCAGAAGCTCCACTCTTTGAAAGGATTCAAGATTATTCACACTGTATACTAGAACAAAGCCATCAGCAAATGAAAAATAATGCTTTGGTAGTTCCACACCTTCCTGTAGGCCTCTGGTATCATAAAGATGTAACTGTTCCTTTACTCCCCTATCCGTTTCCACTGAAGCCATATACACATCTTCCATTGTTTCACAATCTTCCATTCCTGGGATGAAAGAGAAATAATTACTCTTATGTGTACAAATATCAAATCATTACGTTGTACCAATTGTTGAATATTTTCTTGTCCTTTAGAAGTTGTTGGCTTTCTAGGTTCCCTGTTTACTACATGTAAGAATCATATTTCCATTTACTAATAACTTCTTTAGAATCAAAGGTAGTTGTTAATAGTAAATGAGCAAAGTACCTTTTTTTTGTTGTTGTTATTCCTCACCAGAGGATTTTTTTCCATTGATTTTTAGGGGAAGGGGGCGGGCAGGAAAGAAACATCAATGTGAGAGAGATACATCGATTGGTTGCCTCCTGAAAGACCCCAACTGGGGCCGGGAATTGAACCTGCAACCAAGCTATGTGTCCTTAACCAGAATCGAACCCTCAACCCTTCAGTCCTAGGGCTGATGCGTTAACCCCTGAGCCAAACTGACCAGGGCCAAAGTACTTTTTAAAAACTTTTTTTTTTCTGTATAGAAATAAAAGTATAGCTTGGCCAGTGTGGCTCAGTGGTTGAGCATTGACCCATGCACCAAGAGGTCACTGGTTCGATTCCTAGTCAGGGCACCTGCCCAGGTTGTGAGCCCAGTCCCCAGTGGGGGGCATGCAGGAGCCGGCCAATCAATATTCTCTCTCATCGATGTTTCTATCTATCTCTCCCTCTCCCTTCCTCTCTCTCTCAAATCAGTAAAGAAAAAATATTTTAAAAATATAAAAGTGTAAATAAAAATTTAGTAATGATTTAATATTACATATTTTTTAAAAAGTAACTATAAGAAGAGCCAAAGAACTGAATACCTAAATTGGAAGATTAAAGGCTGATTTTAAATATTTTTTTTCTTTATTTTTCCTTTATTGATATTAGAGAGAGAGGGGGGAAGGGAGAGGGGGAGAGAGATAGAAACATAGAAGAGACCGAACATCGATTGGCTGCCTCCTAAACATTCCCCACTGGGGATTGGTCCCACAAGCTGGGCATGTACCCTGACCAGGAATCGAACTGGCAACCTCTTGGTGCAAGGGTCAATACTCAACCACTGAGCCACACTGGCCAGGCTAAAGGCTGATTTTAAATGTAGTTTCAACAACTAAGTGTCCCCATTTTCTTCTCCATCAGAGCCACGGACAGGACCTGGGGTAAATTTGCTACTTTTTTTCTGTACAACTTCCTCTATTTCCAGGGTCTATTTATAAGACTCAAAAACTTGTATGTCCAGTCTGGGCCTGAGCACCAGGCTTAATTCCCAGTACCTACTGGGCACTTTTATGTGAATGTCCTGCAAGTACTTCAAACTAACAAAAGGTATTATCATTCCTCCCCACACCTATTCCTCCTCCTCGCTTTCTTCCCTTGATCACCATCCACCTGGAAAGTCTTTAGAGTTCTTTTTAAACAAGGAAAGTGTGGGTGAAAGTTATACATCAGCCATTTACTGCTGAAACATCTGCTCAATACACTGCCTCCTTCCATTCCCAATGGTGTGTTATTAGCACCTGAACTGCTGCAACAGTTCAGTCAACACCTGTATCCTTTGTAGACTCTGCTCAATTGTCAATTCCATGGATCCTCTCCCGATTATCTCCTTCCCTCCTTTCTGCTCCTACTGCCTTGTATAGGTAATACCATTTAATACTTAAATCTTCCCATATCAGTCCCCTCCAAAGCTGGAGTGTAAATTCCTTTGAGAGCCAGGACTGTGGCTAATTTTGACAGCTCTGAGGACTAACAAATTGACTTACATACACAGAAAGTCCTTAGTAAATGTTTGCTGAATGAATGAATTCATAATTGATGTCCCAATTTCAGGCCCTTTCTTGCCTAAGTGATCCTTTTAAAATGCATTCCTACTTGTGCAGGTTTGTCTCTTCAACTAGTCTATAACTCCCTTGAGAGAAAAAAACATTCTGTGTACATAGTAAGTATTCAATAATCATTTATTGATAAAGGGATTAAGGGGAGAAGATTGACACTCAGAATTTTATTTTTTTTTTACACTCAGAATTTTAATTAGTGGAGATGCAAATGATAAGATGGGTATGAAACTCTCAGTAATCACCTTCATATTTTTGTAGAAATTTTAATTTTTTATAACCTTCATATTTAAATATGAGCTATATCCATCCAGAGGTAAAATCATATGGATAACATCCTATGCGAATAAAACATACTCTATTATAGGTTTTTGAAAACTCTTGCTCATTTTCCTAAACAACCTAAATATTGTAGAATGATTTGTTACAGGTGCCTTACATGAAATGTCTATAAGTATTAAACAAAATCTCCATAAAATATTAGATTAAAAGAAATAATCATGGCCCAGCCGGTGTGGCTCAGTGGTTGAGCGTCGACCCATGCACCAAGAGGTCACCGGTTCAATTCCTGGTCAGGGCACATGCCCAGGTTGTGGGCCCAATCCCTAGGTTGGGGGCATGCAGGAGGCGGCCAATTGATGTTCTCTCTCATGGATGTTTCTATCTCTTTCTCCCTCTCCCTTTCTCTCCCTCAAAATCAATAAAAGAAAAAAAATTTTTTTATTAATTTATTTTTGTTACAGATGTTTCTCCTTTTCCCCCATTGACTCCCTCCTCCCCCTCCCTCCCTGCCCCATCCCCAGTTTTGTTGTCTTTAAGTGACAGAAATATTGAGAGAGGGAAAACAGGAGAGAAGAAATGAAAAAAATTAGATTACTAGTCTAGAAGGTCCAGCACCCAAAAAGAGTTCCAGAAAGAGAACAGAGAACACAGAGGAGGGAAAGTGTCAACAAAATAACTCAGATTGAAGAACACACATTTCCATATTGAAAGGGAGATTTTCTTCATATATTTCAACTAAAACAACGTATCACAACAGATTGAATGCAAAAGTAAGTAGATATAATAATCCTGCTACCTTCTATTAAGCTGGACATTAGATTTTCAAAAATGTAAATCAATGCTGTTCTCACTAAATCTTTTTGAAGATATTTTTCATAAAAATGTTATCTTAGCATGTGATAAGTTCAGTTATTTTAAGTAATAAATATTTTTTTGAATTTGCTTTAATTTCTAATACAGTAAAAATATTAAAAAAATATATAGCCTACATAAACAAGAGCTGTTAGGAGTTTTAAGAGGGTAAAGGGATTCTTTTCCCCCCTTGGGCATCATTTATTTTTTGCACAGGCATAAATGAGAATCTGGAGGTAAAAAATTAAGAACCAATAGTGCAGCATTTGTGACAGGAAGGATTCAGAAACCAAAAGGTTTGAGAACTGCTGGCACAGACACCATAATAAAAACCCAATATGGATTTAACCAAAATTGTTCAATATTTTGGGATGGTGGGAAAGAAGCAAAACTCATCAAAATATTATTAAAAGATAGAAATGTGCTCTAAGCTACTTGTCAAGAGATAAATACTTCGAAGATCTATCATTCTACTTCTCCAACACAAACCTCATTTCATTCTAACTTGTATTATTTGTCTTTCTGACTAAACCATGACCCCCTTAAAGCCAAAGATGCTGTCTTCTTCACCTCTGTAGTCGCACAAGGCCTCATCACAGTCTGTTTCATACAGCAAGAATTTAATAATGATTTAACTCAATAAATGAATGAGATAATCCAATTCACAAAATTAGGTCATACTGAAGCAAACAGATGTTTCTTCCATTTTGAAAACCTACACAGCAGTATTGGAAAGTCATGTTGGAAATAAGAATGAGATCATTCAGTGCATTCTTTTTTTTTTTTTTATCCTCACTTGAGGAGATGTTTACTGATTTTATAGAGAGAGGAAGGAAGAGGGAGAAGGGGAGAGAAGGAGGGGGGGGGAAGGAGAAGGAGAAGGGGAAGGAGAGGGGGGAGAAGGGGAGGGAGTGGGGAGAAGGGGAGGGAGTGGGGAGAAGGGGAGGAAGGGAGCGGGAGAGAGAGAGAAAAAAGAAAGAAGTATCTACGTGAGAAAGAAACATCTCAGTTGCCTCCTGTACACAATCTAGGTATGTATGTGCCCTGACTGGGAATCAAACCTGAAACTGTTTTGGGGCATGGGACGACACTCCAACCAACTGCCATCTGGCCAGGGCCAATCTGTGTATTCTTAAGTCAGTGATTCTATGACTCCAAGACCACTATTCATTATGTAAATACACAGGAAACTACACATATATAAAAATATAACTTACAGCAAGCACTCTTGAATTTCATTCACTATCATAAAAGATGCTTTTCTTTCTCTCCCCTATTTTTTTCTCCCTCAATCTCTGTTGATTTCTATGACCCTTTTGGTTCCCCTGGATTACACTTTTATGTACTCTCCGCCATCTTTAGGTTAGTATGACCAACAAAAGACCCCTAGCAGTTCCCAGAACCTACAAAGAAACTATAGAAAAATAATCTTACCAATAGTATGATTCCCATAAAGAAGCTGCTCCAAAATTGCTGTTTTCCCCACAGATAGCAAGCCACAAACCACAACCTTGCAGCCCTTTCCCATCTTGTCTCAGGGTATCACTGCAAAGAGAATAGAAGATCTTTAAAATTGTATGTAGTTGAAATCAAGCATTTCTTTTTCTATGTTTGAATTTAGTAAGTAATACAAACACAGGGGGTTTCAATAAAAAAAGGATATACAGAATAAGGTGTACCCTTCCAAACTGCACTCCTGGTCTCCCATTTGCTCCCTTAGAGCAGTCAGTGTTACCAGTGCCTTACATATCTCTGCAAAGGTAATCTAGATAAATGTAAGAATACATGTGTCAAATACAGATATAAATACACACTTGTTGGTTTTAAAAAATAATAAACACCTTTTATAAGGAGACTATTTGAATACTAAGTAAGTCTATAGAAATCTGAATCAAATCCTAGATGAAACCAGTCCTTGAAAGAGACTGCCTGCTCATCAATATTTACCTGGAAAAATAAAGTAAAAATTTAAGTAAAAGTCTAAGGAAACATAAGATATACATTTGGATAGAGGCTAGACATGATTTTTAAAAGAAACCTTAATGCTACTGTCAGTCTTGGGAGAATGAGAAATTGAATTTTGGTAGCCATACGGGATCTCTTGGTCTTATTTCTTTTTGGGTCATACATCTTAATGCTAGAAAAGTTGCTTGAGCACTTTTAACTAGAAAGAAAACTCTTCTCTCCTAGCTTCTTAACATATCCAAGGAACAGCAAGATCAGGTAGCATTTTCTTCAATTTTCCTCAAAGCTTTTACTTTCCAGAAGGCAAGGTACCAGAAGCCAAGGCAGAAAGGAAAACAGGCTCATGAAGTACAACAGAAAAAGTTGATAGGAGTATTTAAAACCCACATTGCCTTTTGCCATTTCCCACCACCTCCTATGTCCCCCAATTCTCTTCTTACCTAGAACTGTGGAACATACAATAACTCACTAAAAGGGATACCAGAACTACTTGAAGTCAAAAAACAATAAGAAAGTTCAGATGAGCATTCAGATAAAAGGGGTGCTGGCTATCTGTGTATGCCCGTGTGTTGTACATCCGTATTACTGATTTTTTTATACTGACAATGAAAAAAACATTAACAAATGAATTTCCCGACTTTATTTTCTCAAAGACTGTCATTTTTATGACCCAAATCAGGAACAATACTAATCTGCTAACCGGAATAAAAATTTTTTTAATCTTCACTCAAGGACATGCTTATTTATTTTAGAAAGAGTGGGAAGGAGAGGGGAAGAGAGGAAGAGAGAGAGAGAGAGAGAGAGAGAGAAAGGGGGTGGGGGGGGAGAAAGAAACACCAATGTGAGAGAGAAAACATCAATCAGTTGCCTCCCCATACATGCCCCGACTGGGAATGGAACCAAAACCTTTTGGTGTGTGGGGCAAGGCTCCAACCAACTAAGCCACACCAGCCAGAGCAAGAAAATTTGTAATGCTACCACTATTGTAGTATAGTAATCATAGACCATTCGATTCCAGAGCAATAGAGAAATTTATCAGTAGAGAAATAAAAATCACTATTTTCTTTGTATTTTCAATATAACGGCAATACAAAAATTCTCAGGGC
Source organism: Tadarida brasiliensis (assembly GCA_030848825.1). Taxonomy (NCBI): domain Eukaryota; kingdom Metazoa; phylum Chordata; class Mammalia; order Chiroptera; family Molossidae; genus Tadarida; species Tadarida brasiliensis. The sequence continues at coordinate 44,523,766 of CM061274.1, forward strand.
AGAGCTCTATGTAACTGATGCCAGCAACTATGGCCCATTTTAAAAGATTTTCTACACATACCTCTGAATTTATGATTAATTTAATATCATCTAATTTCTCATAGGATTCTACCCTCTCTGTGTATAGTGGTCTCCTGTAAGTTATGATACCACTGAATCCTTCTTTCAAAGGGTTTTTCATGATAATAGTTATAATTAAAAATTCATTTTTACTGATTTAGAGAGAAAGAGAGAAACACTGATTTGTTGTTCCACTTTTTTTATTTTTAATCCTTACCCGAGGATATTTTCCCATTTATCTTCAGATAGGGAGGGAGGGAAGAAGGGAAGGGAGGGAGAGAGAGAAAGTAAAACATCGATGTGAGAAAAGATAACACATCGATTGGTTGCCTCTCACACGACCCCAACCAAGGCCAGGACCGAACTGCAACTGTGCCTTTGATCTGAATTGAACCTGCAACTCTTTGGTCCTCGGGCCCATGCTCTAACCGCTGAGTCAAACCGTCCAGGATGGTTGTTCCACTTATTTATGTATTCATTGGTTGTTTCTTGTAGGTACCCTCACAGAGATTGAACCTGAAACCTTGGCGCATTGGGGATGGTGCTCTAACCCACTGAGCTACCCAGCCAGGGCAATAATGTTTTTTTATTGTTATTGATTTTTTAGAGAGAGAGAGAAACATCAATGTGAGAGAGAAACATCCATCGGCTGCCTCCTGCATGCCCCCTACCGGGAATCAAGCCCACAACCTGGGCATGTGCCCTGACCAGGAATCGAACCAGGACCTCTCAGTCCATGGGATGACACTCAATCCACTGAGCCACACCGGCCGGGAAAACATGTTAATTATTTTACATCATTAAAAAGGGAAAAAAAGATAAAATGATGTGTGATTAACCAAGGTGCAGCTGAAACATTCTAGGTACCTAGTTGTCCTCAAGTGAAAATAATACTACATAAAGCTGAAGACTAGTGGCCTGCTACCATCAATTAAAAAGTATGAATTCTCGCCCTGGCCGGTTTGGCTCAGCAGTTAGAGCGTCGCCCTGCAGTCCAGAGAGACCCGGGTTTGGTTCCCACTAGGGGCACATACCTCGGTTGCAATTTGTCCCCGGCTCTGGTTGGTCGTGCGGGAGGCAGCCACTCAATGTGTCCCTTTCACGTCGATGTTTCTCTCTCTCTCTCTTCCTCTCTCTCCCTCCCACTCTATTTGAACAAAAAATGGAAAAATGTCCTCGGGTGAGGATAAAAAAAAAAAGTATGAATTATTGCCCTGGTGGGTTAGGCTCAGCGGTTAGTGTCGGCCCGAGGACTGATGAGTCCGGTCAAAGGCATGTACCTCGGTTGTGGTTCGTCCCTGGCCCTGGTTGGCGTGGTGTGGGAGGCAGTCAGCTGATGTGTCTCTCTCACATCGACGTTTCTCTCTCCCTCCCACTCTATCTTAACAACAACCAAAAAAATGTATGAATTCCTTAAAAAATTAATATCTACTGTAATATTGAGTGAATAACATTAAATACACATTCAATAATATTTTCTACACATAGTAATGATGGCAAGGACTCACATTATATATAAGGAAGTACTTATGCTTATATATACTCAGATTTACAAACAAAAACTAAAAGCTTAGTTCTATAAACATAATATTTAATAATTCCCAAATACAATAAATATGCACCATTTCCTTCCAAATACAAAAAAAAAAGGTCATCTGCAGTATGGGTACTGAATCACACAAATAGATCCTGAGAGTGGCCAAGTCTCTCATAAATCTAGGTTTCAAAAGTTTGGAGGGCTCCAGAGTATATGATTATCATCTTTAAGGTTCCTTATGACACTGTAATGCTATATGGAAACTGCTTACCCAGAAAATACATCAACACTGAGGTTAACACAAAAAGCAGTGGTTAGAGCTACTGGTTACAGTCCCTACCCTAAGAAACTGCTGGACAATAAAATTCAATCTGTGACTTATTAAACTCATCTGATGTAAATGACTAAGAGAACGTGCTTAATAGGCAAAATCCAGTGCAGTCTTAAATACATACTGCTTTGCTTTCCAGGCTAATCAATAATGTTGCTAGAGAATAAAAACTTGACCTGGTCCATTCCTGTGGAAAACAGTGAGCTTGGTCAATATTCTCTTTGAAAAGCCATCAGAAACAGCCCCCCAAATTGTCAGTACTTCTGTTCTCCTACCTAAGAAAATCCTACTTTTATAAGTAAAACACAACCTTTTATGTTATCAGAAAAATATTAATACTGAAACTATTAACATAGACAGATGTTATAGATCTTATGATGTAAACATCACATGGGGAAACTACACTATTTTTTTATGTAAACATCACGTACTGTATGCAATACTTTTACTACCCATATATGAATACATTTACATACACACATTAAAAGGGTTTTGCAAACAGTATTGCACATAATATCGTAAGCAGATTCCAGCTTACCATTTCTTTTATTCATTTAATATATATTTACTGAGGGCTTATCATAGTGCCAGGAATTAGAAACAAACTAGGGGACAAAACCAGAAATGATCCCTACCCTCAGGAATCTCAAAATCAATTGGAAATACCAATCCAAATTTTGCAACACTAACAGAGAAATTACAAATTAAGAAACAAACTGCAGCCCAGCCAGTGTGGCTTAGTGGTTGAGCGTTGACCCATGCACCAAGAAGTCAAAGGTTCAATTCTCCATCAGGGCACATGCCCGGGTTAAGGACTCCATCCCCAATAGGGGGCGTGCAGCAGGCAGCCGCACATTGATGTTTCTCTCTCTCTCTCCCTTCCTCCCCCTATCTCTAAAAATCAATAAAAACATGTTTTTTTAAAAAGAAAACAAAACTGCAAAATCTAGTTAAGAAATTAGCAGTGGTTATTCACACTGCTGGACCCTCCTTTCCAAATGATTCATCCAACTCTGCAGTCATCAATCTTGACTCATTTTTCTCACTCCCCATCAGTATATCTTATCCCCCACACCTTTGAAACATCCAAGCTGGACCACTTACCACTTCTGTCACTAATGAAGTGGTATGATGCACCAACTTCTCTCACCTGGTCTTAAAGACATTCATTCATGTCATAAACCCCTAAACCTGGGAGTATTTTACTTGATAAAAGAAAAGGGATTTTGCAGCTCTGATTAAGTTAAGACCATTGAGATGGGATGATTATCCTGAATTATCTGGGTGGACCCAATGTAAGCACAACTGTCTTTATAAGAGAGGGGGCCAAGAGTGTCAGAAAGTGAGAGAGACAGTGATGTGAAGATACTACACTGCTATCTTTGAAAACAAAGGAAGGGGTCAGGAACCAAGAAATACCAGTGGCCTCTAGAAGCTGGAAAAGGCAAGGAAACAGATTTCCCCCTAATGCCTCTAAAAGGAACACAGCCCTACTGACAACTTGATTGTAGCCTAGTGAGATTTCTGACCTACAGAACTAAAAGACAACAAATTGGTGGTGTTTTAAGCCAGTAAATTTGCTATTATTTGTTACAGCAGCAATAAGAAACTAATACAACCTCCTCCTTAGTCTGTCTTCTTCCACTTTCCCCCTTCTTCCTTTTAGCCTCAAAACTACAATCCAAATGATTCTTTAAAAATGTGTAAACCACTCCCATTGGACAAGATAAAGAAAAGCCAATTAAAGCCAAATAAGCTTTTGATTTTTATGCTTGGATCTTCTTGCCCTCAATAAACACAGTTCTTTTTTTAGCCACCCCCCTCCCAATATGTAAGTCACATAAAGTTACCTTCTCAAAATCTTCAAGTGATTTCCAATTACACAGTTTGGAAACCCGAGGTCCTCATAACCTTCCTCTCTCTGTGTCATCCGCTAGTTCCCCCCGTGGTTGACTCCAGCCGCCCCGCCTCCTTGCTGTTGCTGTATTAATCCAGGCACACGCCAGTCTTGGCACTGGTCCCTCGGACTGAAATCAGTCCCCACATCTGCACGGCTCACATCCTTCAGGTCTTTTCTCAAACGTTACTTCTCAAAAAAAGGCTGACCCTGAACATGCCATCCAAAATTTCGACCGGTATACCCCAACACTCCCCTTAACGTTCGCCCTTAGCATTTGTCATCAAATATGACACCTTCCTATGTTTATTGCCCGTTTCCAAGGAAGCTAGAAGTTCTTGCCTTGACCACCGCTGCATCCTCAGCAGTGGGCACACTGCTCGGCACATATTAGGCACCTCATAAATATTTGTTAATTGAATCAATGAACCATATGAGGACCCTTACAATAATAAAGCTGCGATTTTTTTAAAAAAAAAGGGGGGGGGAGAAAATAGGGGTGAAATAACCCAAACCTCAAATGATCTACAAGGTAAATATGATTCTCTTAAACCTTGGCCACGCTTAAAATTTGCAGAATTAAACCACACCATTGTATCAAGAGTGAAACGCTCTGGAGACGCAAAACCCCTAGCAAATCATTTTTCAATAAAGAACGCCACACGAAATGCCAGCATTTTCTCGGCATTTCTTCCCCAAACACTCGCACCTGCCAACCAGGTCTCGGCAAATATTTCGCTTTTCTAAAAAACTGTGGCTCTGACGTAGCAATTCTGGAACGAAACCGTACCGCAGGAAAGACACGAGAATGGAAAGGCACGGAGCCACTCGCACTCCCCCTCCCCAGGACCCTTTTTGGGGCAAAACCCCTCAGAACTGGGCCTGCGGGCGCTAAAGCCCTACTTGGCCCGCAGGTTGGGGGGGAGGCTGCGGTGCGCGGGACCCCACCCGCGAAGCTCCCGCACCACGATCGCCTCACTTGGCTGCTGGGGCAGCGTCGCAGGGGTCAGTGAGAGCCACCTCGGGGCCCCAGACTTCTGCGCCGTCCCGCGGTAGTAAGGTGACAGCGTTGCCCTCAGCGACACTCCAATCGGGGAGCCTGCGGTGCGTGAAGCGTACCTGTACACCACAATGACACCGACTTGTACACCCCGCAGACCTCGAAGACAGCGGTGAGTTGACTGCGAGACTCCGCGGCAGGTTTCAGCTACTGGAGCCCCGCCCCCAACTTGTCTCCTCGCGACGGCGTGTCTAGGACGCTCGCCCGCCAAAGCTACGCCTTGGACAGTTGCGGAGAGGAGCAGGGGGCGGGACAATTGGGAGGGCTGCGCCCAATCCCGGTGAAACTCCGCCCACCAGGCTCTGTCGGAACTACATGTCCCATGAGGCTCTGGGCGGCCGCAGCTTTCTACCGGAAAGAGTTTCGCTGAAGTGGGGGAGGAGCCCAAAAAGGATTGTGGGAGAAAGGCTCTTCCTTTCCGTGTGGCTGCAGCCATTAGGTAAGCTGTGTCGAGGATATTCGCTATCCCATCCGCCGCTGATCTCCCTTCGCTTGGGCCATCCAGACTCGGGGACCTTGCGTTCTCGGGGCATTTCCTGCTTCCTATGCGGCGCGAGTTTGACCAGGATGCAGGGCAGCGGGGTTGTGGAGAGACGGCCCCCGGGGCTGGCTGGGGGATGTTGTGATGGCGGCGGGAATTCGAGCTGGGCCCGGAGCATGAAGGAAAGAGAGGCGGCGTGGGGCTGAGGGATAGGAGGCTGGCCCAGGGCTTCCCAAAGCGAGCCCGGGCGGTTGGGTGAAGTAAGTGCTTTTTTCTAGAGAGTTAACTATCGGCGGCGGTAACATCTTCCCCCTGTTGTCGGCGAGGTCTCTGCAGACGGGGCCGGGCCTTTGGGGACGCCGCCTGCCGCAGTGATCCGCCCCCTCAAGGCCCAAGTCTGGCGCCATTGATTCATCCCGAAAAATGTGTGCCGAGGGCCTTCCTGCGCTGCTCCGTGCTAGAGTCGCAGAGGTGACTGAGCGCTACTTTCCATGGGCGCAGTGGCGGGGGTTAGGCTCTTTCTGCACTGCAGTTTGTGCAGAGCCATTTTCATCCTCAGTGGTTTCCTTGTGCTTTATGGGCAACTAAGATGGACGGACGGACTCTTCTCATCTCCTTTAAATGGATATTTTTTAATACCCGGTTTTATCTCAAAGGTAAGCCAAGATGGGCGCTTACAAGTACATCCAGGAGCTATGGAGGAAGAAGCAGTCCGATGTAATGCGCTTCCTTCTCCGGGTGCGCTGCTGGCAGTACCGCCAGCTCTCTGCGCTCCACAGGGCGCCCCGCCCCACCCGGCCCGATAAAGCGCGCAGGCTGGGATACAAGGCCAAGCAAGGTGAGTGGCGTCTGCCTAGGAACCTGGATAAAATTGTATTCCCTGGGAAAAGCTAGAAACCGGTGATTAGGAAGAGCTACTATTGCCCAGATGTCTTCCTTCACATAAGGCTTTGGCAGCATCAATTGTCTTGTTATCAACACATTGAAGTTGTTGGCCAGTCAGTGACTGCACACAACTAACAATTGCCATAGATTACAAATTTAAATGAGTCTGGACTAACGCAAAATAACAGTGTAGAGTGGAAATGAGGAATTAGTCTATCTTTCTGTGTCTTTAACAAAGTATTTTGATAAGTGCTGGTATTAGTTTTACCTCCACTAGATATATAGTGTTTGACTTATGGTCTGAATATATTGGATGTAGGAGCAAAAATTACATGTCATCAAGTCTCTGAGTCTTCCACTCTGCAGCTTTTATAAGATCACTGAAATTTTTGTTTATAGGTTATGTCATATATCGGATTCGTGTGCGCCGTGGCGGCCGCAAACGCCCTGTTCCTAAGGGTGCAACCTATGGCAAGCCTGTCCATCATGGTGTTAACCAGCTCAAGTTTGCGCGAAGTCTTCAGTCTGTTGCCGAGGTAAATGGTTTTGGGGAAGCAATTGTATTGGTTACTTCCTGGAGATGATGTAGAAGGATTCATGCAATTTTTCTGATGGCTAACTTGTGCCTCGGTGAGCCCTTTGTGTTTTAGATGGGGTTTGTGAGTTTTAGTTATTAATCTTGGTAAAGCGTTTCTGTCAGAAACAAAAGACTTTGTAAGTCTTTGTTACTAATTTGTCTTTGCTCGTATATATATATATCAGAAAGTGTGAACCTGTGGAACCTAAGCTTTTGAAGGTCAGTAAACTTGGTCTTAAAGAACACATTACCCCAGGTGTACAGAAGCTGTGCTTTTTCAAAAGGCTAAAGAGGCCTATGCAAAAGAGACTATTGTGGCCTGCAGTGCCTAAAATATGCTAAATGTTAAGGTTTTCTATAAAAGTTTGCTGGTTCCGCTCTATTATATTAGAAAAAAGACAAGGTTCCAGAATCCTACATTTTATTAGCCAGGTGTGTGTGTGTTGTGGTGGTGGTGGTGGTGGTGGTGGTTGTTAATCCTCACCCAAGGATTTTTTTCCCCATTGATTTTTAGGTAGAATGGGAAGGGAGGGGGAAGAGAGAAAAGAAACATCCATATGAGAGAGAGACATAGATTGACCCCAACTGGGGTGCGGTGGGGTGGGGGATTGAACCTGAGAACCTTCCGTCCAAAGGCCAACACTAACCACTGAGCCAAACTGGCCAAGGCTATCCAGATATTCTTAACATTGGTGGCTTAAAGGCATTCACAAGCCCCATTCGTTAGATAGGGGGTAATAATAGGGAATAGTAAGTTTAGCTTTTCATACTTAATAGTCACACATTAGTCTCTTGTCTAGTGGTGAACTAAGAGAATTCTTGCTTCCTAATTTGCTACTCTGGGAAATGTGGGAGGCTGACCATTTTTCCTCTTCTAGGAGCGAGCTGGACGCCACTGTGGGGCTTTGAGAGTCCTGAATTCTTACTGGGTTGGTGAAGATTCCACATACAAATTCTTTGAGGTTATCCTCATTGATCCATTCCATAAAGCTATCAGAAGGAATCCTGACACCCAATGGATCACCAAACCAGTCCACAAGCACAGGGAGATGCGAGGGCTGACATCTGCAGGCCGCAAGAGCCGTGGCCTTGGAAAGGGCCACAAGTTCCACCACACTATTGGTGGTTCTCGCCGTGCAGCTTGGAGAAGGCGCAATACTCTCCAGCTCCACCGTTACCGCTAATATAAGTAATGTTTGTAAAATTCTTACCTAATAAACAATTTAGGACAGTCATGTCTGCTTAAAAGTGTTCTTTAATTTGTTAAAGCTAGCTGTCTACAGATTGTTTCATGAATGCATTGTCAAATTATGAAAGTTAAAGTGCAATAATGTTTGAAGACTATACGTGATGGTGTATCTCGCTTCTCAAACGCTTTTGTCTTTTGCTTTATCTCGGCGATTTTCAACCTTTTTCATCTCATGGCACATATAAATTAATTACTAAAATTCTGCGGCACACCCAAAAATAAATTTTTACCATCTGACCAAAAAATAGGTATAATTTTTATTTATTCACACCAGATAACTGTTGTCATTTTTATATTTCACAATCTAAGGGAAAAGAGGTCAGTGCCCCTGACTACAGTCAAGTATCGCATGTTTTGAAAATTTCTGTGGCACCATTGTGCTGCAGGATACCGGTTGAAAATCGCTGCTTTCTCATTAGGGAGTTTTCTGTGTCTGTTAAAATGCTGTTTGGTATAATAGGTGTAAAATTCTGTGAAAGAGGAGTGCAGAGCTAGCCAGTAGATTTGTTGGTGCATGTGATGAAACCTACAGCTTTATTGGGGTAATGCAATGGGTTTACTCTGGGGCTGTTTTGCAGCGTGGCAAGGACAAACATTTTTAAATTGACCTTTGCTTGGAAATGCGAAAGCTACCTAATCCACTCATGATCCTATGCAGAAAAATGAAAATTAACTAGGGGGTTCACATTTTTAGATTAAACCAATATAACTGCTGCTTCTGAAAGGAGAAAAGTTTGAAAGAATGCCACCTTTTTTAAGGAGAATTTAACAATCCTGTTGCAAGAGGATTCTCTAAAGTTAAACATCCTGGCTTAACTAAACAAAACGGACTTGGTCTCCACAGTACCATTGACCTTCACATCAAAGGTAGAAGCCCCTGGTTCAATCCCATGACTCTTGGGATTTGTAGAATACTGAAATTTCATGCAAAGTAGGAATAGTAATTACACTGGTGTGTATTGAAACTGACAGAAATTGGACATAAAGTACATGACAAGATAATTAACTTTAAGGTGTGTTGTGTTAATTAGTAACCATTATGAACTCTCTAGCCACCTTGGTGGAGGGGTGAATATGGTTGGCTTTATTTACCAGTACTTCATTGCTTAGTCCATTTAGTCTTACAGGTCATTTTGGGTCAACCCATTATCCATTATTCCCATAAGCAAATGAGAAAAGTCATGTAGTTAGTGTTCATATAAGTTCATGGTCTCCAGTCTAACCCTTATGCAATGTCTACAGTTCTTTTTCTCATCCCTGTTCAAACTACCCTCAAAATCCTTACCATTCCACAAACTTTCCAGGACCTCAATTGTGCCCACCTTAATGTTAAAACATACCACCACACTCTGCCTCTTGTTTTCCGGTAGACTAGGCCTCTGTTTCCCAGGGTGGATTTGAGTGTGTGGGGAATACAGAAGAGGACTTGGCCCCAGTTTCCAAATCTGGGTTCACTAACTTAAATAGGTAGTAGGGTTCCAAAATCTTTTTGCTGGTTTCCTTTTTAAACCATTTTTTTTTTCTTCAGGGGTCTTAAAAGGCTCAGTTAAATGATTTACAGAAAACATGTAGCAGACTCATAAAACCTCTTAAGACCTAAATTCCTTTCCGCTCAAAAATCTCAAACCATCTATTTTGTGTGTAGAGGTTGTTCAACTAAAGGAATAAATGTCTGTTAAACAAACAAATGGACCTTCTGTTATCTTTTGTCATCTAAATATTAATGTGCTTTAGAGCAAATCAAATATCCTAACCTGCAAAAGGGTATCAAAACAGGATGGCAGAAAGTCAACAGTTTGGGAGAATTAAATGTGTATGTAGTATTTAGTCTTTAGAGTTTTTCTCTTGGTTCGTTGGTCTTTGCATGAATTAGAAAAGTTCGTTTAAGTCTTTCTCTAACTATGTAGGATGCTAATTTGGGAAGGTAAGTGAGGGTTCAGACCCATCTCCAAGAAGGGCTTGCTCCTGTCCTTGTGACCCTACAGTTTTGTCTCCATACTGCAAGCAGCTTGAGGGATCCTATTAAGTCTTAACATGTCACTCTTGTACTTGATACTAAAAGTCCTTACAAAAAGCTTTCATGATCTTCCAACTTCCACCAGGTGACTGAATGTCCTACTGCTGTCCTCATTCCACCTCATCCCAGCCTTCCTCAGACAAGCTAAAGGCTATTCCTAATTCCTTTATGATGAGAAAACCCAAGTATTAAATGTCGCCTTAGAGGCTTTCCCTGGCTGCCCCACAAACTGTTCCCTTTGTTTCAATATTTCTAGATAAGCATGTGACTTAAACATACCCAAATTGATTATTAGAATTTTCTTTAGAAATAGAGCACTTAGTTTCCCTACAAGATGTAGGTAATAATTTTTACTTTGCCGATGAGCAAACAGACAAAGATGAAGCAACTTGCTCAGGTCACGTACAGTGACATTCTGGATTCATATCCTCAATATCAACAATAAATTTTGACCAAGACATGGTCATGGCTAAGAATTTGAAGTTACAATAGATTCTACAGTAAAGTCTCCCTGTCCCCCAGGTTCCCTTTGTGTAGGCAATCAATGTGATCAATTTTTAATTTTTTCATCAGGAGATACTTTCATAAATGTATAAATAATATATATGTAACTTTTACCCAAATGGTAGAATACCCCATACATTGTTAATTTCTTTTAGTTATATATCTTCGATCTTATTCTATATCAGTTCATAAAGAGCTTCCTCATTCTCATGACAAAGGAATTCCATCAGTATGGATGTACCATAATTTGTTTAATGTGGCCCCTGCCGATAAGCATTTAAGATTTATTTTCCGGGCCCTAACCACCTAACTCAGTTGGTTAGAGCATCATCCTGGTACGCCAAGGCTGCGGGTTTGATCTCGTCGGTGCACACAAGAAGCAACCAATGAGTGCACAAATAAGTGGAACAACAAATCGATGTTTCTCTCACTTTCCCTAAAATCAATACATTTTTTAAAGTTTTTTTTCCCCAATATGTTGCTTTATATTAAAAAGTGCATATATCTTAGTGTATCTGTAGGATAAATTCCTAGAAGTAGAATGGCAGAGTTAATATATATATTGGCAAAGAAAGTCTGCTCTGCTAGTCTCATCAGAAAAATTATGGTGTTACCTGGTTTTATTTTTTTATTTTTTATTAATTTTAGAGTGAGAGGAAGGGAGAGGGAGAGAGATAGAAACATCGATGAGAGAGAACATCGATTGGCCGTCTCTTGCATGCACCCCCACTGGGGATTTGGCCCACAACCTGGGTATGTGCCCTGACCGGGAATTGAACCGGCGACTTCTTGGTGTATGGGTCGACGCTCAACCACTGAGCCGTACCGGCTGGTCTTACCTGGTTTTATTTTTACACTTCTGAGTGTGGCAGAGGCAAAGCCATGTGTACACCATAGCTTCCCCCCCATGATATATGGCTAAACTATGTTTTCCTAGTACCTTACACATTTATGTAGAGGTCTTAATGACTTATTTCTGCCAGTAGAATGGGAGCAGAAGTGACATATTACTTCCCTCTGAGACAGTCAAGAGTTGGTATGTCAATGGAGGCCAGTGCTCCAAATAGTGTAACAAGATGGAAGAAAGCTGCTCAACCATTATGAGATTGTACAAGTCAGAAATTGACTTTATTGTGTTAAAGTACTATGTTAGTTGTGTTTGTTCTTATGGCAGCATAACCTAGTTTGACCCCAACTAATTCAATAAAGTTGAGCTTCATTTATATATTTAAAAGTCTTAATATTTGCCTTACATTTACCTTCCATTATATTCCTTTGTCCATTTTTCTATCAGAATCCATATATTCTTTTTAAAAAATATTTTATTAAATATGTTGTTACTGAATTTTTTAGAGAGTGGGAGGGAGAAGGAGGAGAGAGAGAGAATCATTGATGTGAGAGAGAAACATCCATCCGCTGCCTCCTGCACACCCCCTACTGGGGATCAAGCCTGCAACCCGGGCTCTGACCGGGAATTGAACCTGGACCTCTCAGTCCATGAGAGGATGCTCAATCCAATGAGCTACACCAGCTGGGTAGAATCCATACACTGTTAAGTACCATGCTACATTAAATGAATTGGAGGGTGACTGCCAGCTCATTGCTGCTATGCTTCATCATTTCTCTGTTCTCAAGATTCTTAAAGGTGAATTTATGTAGAATAAGTTCTTGAAATTTCAACTGTTCATTATATCCTTTCAATTCTAAGCTCTGATTCCATTTCTAAGTTCTAAAATTCCTAAGGAAAATTAGAAGATAATATTGTATCAGTCAGACAGACTAAAGCCTACAGAAAAAAACCCACAAATCTCAGTGGCATAAAATAATCAAGGTTTGTTTCTTGCACATACTACATATTCATGGTGATGGTTGTCATTCCAGAAATCATGCTATTGAAATAACCACTATCTGGAACATGGCTCATGGCAAAGGGCAAAGAGCATGGTACAGCATGCCCTGGCTCTTAGAGCTTCTGCTCAGAAGGTTGTCTGAAGCAAGTCCCATGGCTATACTTGAGTTCAAAGAGTAGGAAAGTGAAATTTTACCATGTGCCTGGAAGGAGAAGGAGAACCAAATATTTGTGAGCAACTTTAATGGCCACCACACACACTAATCCATTTGCTTTTCTTTTGTCCTTGTAGACACTTGAGGGACTGTAGAGAACAGTTGCTATACCAAGGGGAGAGCAGGAACTAGTGCAGTCCACACTGGGGGAGAGGAGAACTATTACTGAACATTGCTTAGAATTGTTAGCATATGATGATAATAAAAACAGACTTTTAGTCAGCTTTTGTTATTTTTAAATTCTCTACAGACAATGCAACCCTCCTATTGAGTTGATTCATTTGACAAAATAGGGTTATTCACAACTCGGCAACCAATTTTCTCACCACTTCATTATGTGACATGGCTTCTTTCCTGTGTATCACATAAAGATTTACTGAAAACTACTTTAGAATTGCACTGTCTAATATAGTAACTACTAGACATGTGTGACTAAATTTAATATAATTAAAAAGTCAGTTCTTCAGTCACGTCAGCTAAATGGCCAATTGGCTACCATATTGGATAGCACAGAAAATATTTCGACCATCACAGAAAGTACAATGCAGCTTTAGACCCTTGACATTCTTTTCTCCCACTTTTGTTATATTTCCAAGTAGATAAAGATGAGTCATCTGAAGTCTGGTTTTTCCAAACAAAGTGTGTTTGATGTGTAGCTTTCATATCACAATAGTATTTGTTGCTACAGATTTTTAAGGTGAATATCTACTACTTCCTTTGTTGGGTTGATACTGGGTTTTTAGAAATTTTGACCAAAGTTTTATTCCAACAGTACTAACTATAAAAGAAATGCTACAACACCTGTTGTGGACAGTTTGGCTCAGCGGTTAGAGCATCAGCCCATGTACCAAAGGGTCTCAAGTTCGATTCCCGGTCAAGGGCATGTACCTGGGTTGCAGGTTTGATCCCCTGGCCCTGGTTGGGATCATGTGGGAGGCAGCCAATCAATGTGTCTCTCTCACGTCAAAGTGTCTCTCTCACTCTCTTCCACTCTATCTAAAAATCAATGGAAAAATATCCTTGGGTGAGGATTAAAAAAAAGAAAGAAATAGCACAGAAAATACAACACCTTTTCTAAGAATAAACGTTCTAGTCTAAAAAGACCTTTAGTTTGCCACTGGTTTCAATTTGGCCTGCATCTTTTGCCAAAGTGCTAGCTCCTCAAACTAAGTTTAATACATACTCATCATTTGAAGGAAAAAACCAATTCTTTGGATTTTCCTGGAAGGCTCAAGCTGGTCTGACATACCAGTAGTGAGGTGACAGGCAGCCACAAGGTACACCTTGACAGTTTTTACCCAGCAGTCCTCCCTGCAGCGCCAGCATCACCCTCCAGTTCAGCTTTAGGAATGTTGGCTGGACATTTAGCTTGTTCATAGATTTTAGCTATTGTTACTAATGCTGCAGTGAACATCATCACTATGTGTATAGTTCTTAACCTATTTTTATACAGGAAAAATAAACAGAATAGAGGCTCTTAATAGGAAACATTGATCAAGTTTCCTTCTAAAATCTGCTGCAAAGGTGGTGTAGTTGGCCTGGGCTTTTAAAACTCATAATCAGAGTATTCAAATTAAACAAAGCAGCTGAACACACCCTTCCCAACTTACTCTCAAATTCTGGTAAAGGACATCTCACCGCCACACCCTCTCCCAAAATAGATTAAATCATCTAATTTAATTGGTATGCTATGAACATCTGAACTCATTTGCTTGCAATTCTCATTGTCACTTAAAAAGAGGTTCATTAACTACCTAGCGAAAGAGACAGACTTATAGATAGAGAGCAGGCAGACAGCTCTAAGGAGAGGTGGATTGGGTAGGGTGGAGGGATTGAGCAAAAAAGAAAAAATAGAGAGAACTCATGGACATGGACAACAGTGTAGGAATTGCGGGTGTGGAGGAGCATTGGTGGAGGTGGAAGAGGCCGTAGAGGGGATACAGGGTGATGAAAAAATACTTTAAAAAAATAGGTTCCTTATTTGGCAGTCCTAATTAGTTAAGAAACAGTAATAGATGGGTAATGTGATTATCAGTTATTTAATCACTAAACTGCTTTCTTTGAGTCTGTAAACATACTATCCAGGTTCCAGAGGTTGGAACTAAGCTAGGAAGTTTCACTTATCAGAAAGGAAAATTCAAGAATGGGCATGCACATTAAAGAATTCTGTTTATTGGCCCCCAGTTGGATTCTGTGGATAGGGGCCTGTTAGAATCCATTGCTGTTGATACATCCAGCATTAGTACTTTGATTATAATGAAAAAAATTTTAAATGCTCTGCCCCTTCCAATTTAGTAGTTCTCTAATTTGTTCATTCTTAGTGTTTGTATGATATATGTTGGTATAATAACAGCTCATAGATTTTCTCCTCCATGTCCTCACTCTACTCTTGTTCTTCACTCCTCTTGTAGTCAGTCAGTGAGGAGAGAATTCAGACCCCCAAAGTAAGGTCATTAACCTAAGGATGTGACCAGGAAGTGCCAACCCCAAAGATAGAACCCTCCACTGAAGATGTTAGCTGTCAACTGAAAAGTTTTCCTAATGTAATCCATCCTACAATATAACGGTAGGAATTAAGGTCTAAGGCCACAATATCAACTGTTTTTATGTGATCTGTAAAATACTTCTGAAGTTCTGAAAATGCTTTGAGCAATAGCATTACCATTGTTTCAAAATGGTGCACTTTTTCTCATTCCTCTTCATGAATGTCACCAACTATTAGAAAAGCCGATGTTCTCTCTCTCTCTCCCGTTTTTTTCGTGTGGGAGGCAACCAAAATTTTTGGTGGCCCTAAAAAAAAAAAGAAAGAAAGAAAGAAAGAAAAGCCGCTGCTCTTTTCAATAAAATAAAACTTGCATCTCAAGGTCCTGTAAATTTGGAGCTGGCTCCAGGTGGGGTTGGGCAGCTGGACTATTCAAGACTCCCCTGACCTACTAGGGCTCTTTGTGGTCACCACCGGGACACCCACTTATTACTCTGTAGTGGAGCTGGGTCTAGGAGAAATTATTTAAAGAGGATTTTAGGAGAATCTAGAAGGTAACAGGAAGAAAAGCACTAGGCATGTATCCAATTAGATCATCTAGTCTTACAAGATAGGGATACTCTCCGGGACTCCCTCTGATGCCTCAGGCTAGCTTCTAATTCTCTCTTATGCCTGTTTCTTGTGCCCACATCTTCCATTACAAACATGAGAGAAAATGCAGTGCATTAGCTGGGGAATGGTTAAAGGCAACGAGGCTAGAGTCACATTGCTTAAGTTCAAACTCCTTACATGCCCATCTCCTGGCAGGAATCCTCTTGGGCAAGTGGCTTCAAGTCTTTAAGTCTAAATTCCCTCATTTGTAAAATGGGTAAAACCATAAACCTAGAATGCGTCAGTATTTTTCCAATCCTATCTGGGAAGAAGGAGTACTCTGACAGCCTGGATGTCTAGGTCAAACTTTTTAGAGAGAAATATTGCTATAGTGGGAAAAAAAGGGATCTATTAGGTCGTGATGACTTGAATGAAATTTCTCCTAAATGAGCCAATTCCCTTCGCTCTAATTCTGCACTTCCCCAAGCAACCATTTAATCAATAATTTGATCTTTCAGCTGGACCACGAGTAGTTCTTTTTCTGTAGACCGTAGGTCTGCATTGTCTGTTTATTTATCACTAATATAAAATAGTCTTATCTGAATACTATTAGTGCTCATTAACCTTTCAGCCCCTAATATTCCTTAGTGAATAGATAACATTAAGTTTCTAATGATGTAAAGTGTACTTCATTCTCATGTATATCATCTTTGATTCACATATAAAAATAAAATTTGTTGTCTGGCCGGTGTGGCTCAGTGGTTGAGGGTTGACCCATGCACCAAGAGGTTGCTGGTTCGATTCCCAGTCAGGACACATGCCCAGGTTGTGGGCCCGATCCCCAGTGGGGGGCATGCAGGAGGCAGCCAATTGATGTTCTCTCTCATCGGTGTTTCTATCTCTCCTCATTTCCTCTCTCTCTAAAAATCAATAAAGGAAAAAAAAAATTTTTTTAATAAAAAATAAAATAAAATCTGTTGCATCTTGATCTAGAAAAAACTGTAGGCTAGCCCGGCTGGTGTGGCTCACTGGTTGAGTGTCGACTAAGAGGTTGCCTGTTTAATTCCTGGTCAGGGCACATGCCCTGGTTGTGGGCCCAATCCCCAGTGGAGGACATGCAGGAGGCAGCCAATCGATGTTCTCTCTCATCGATGTTTCTATCTCTCTCTCCCTCTCCCTTCCTCTCTCTCTAAAATCAATAAAGAAAAAAATATTTTTTAAAAAAATGTAGGCTAATATTTTTCCCTAGAGAAATGGTAATTTGAGATAATGCTATACATAACTCCAAGTCAGGGATTGCTGTGCTAATGGTTTATCACAAAAGTGCTCTCAGGAGAAATGAGGAAAGAGAAAAGAGAAGCCAAGTAGGAGTGTGATTTCTGTCTTACAGGGAGTTGTTTCTGCCTGATCCCACAGGGAAACCCAGGAATGTAAATTATGCCTCAGAATTTGTCCCAGCTCATGCAAGGAAACTGGGCTTGCAGCAGTCAGCCTTGGGCTCACGGCCATCCAGGGAGAATGTAAATTCCCAGCCACTGGAATGTAAGCTAGCATGCCAAGTGGTACCTGTAGGTCAAGGGCAGGCCTCCCATAAGAGTCACAGGTACAGAAACAAAAGCACACAGAAGAAGCTGAGGAAGGCCACACAGAAGCAGTAAAGGATCTGAAGGAATTTGACTTGAGCACTGACAACCTCTGTCTCACAAAATCACAGCGATTTCTTTATCTTCTCTCCAGTTGGGGTTTTACCAAAAAAATTTTCATTATCAATAATTTCTTTGGCCAACATTGAAAGTAAGATGAAATCAGTGAAACATTTTGTGAATTACCTAGCCTTGGACGTTTTGGAACTGTTCTTAAAACCGAACCAGTTTTAGGTAAATATTTATTTATTTATTTATTTAATATGTTTTTGTTGAGTTTTTAGAGAGAGAGGAAGGGAGAGAGAGAGAAACATCAATGTGAGAGAGAAACATCAATCAGCTGCCTCCTGCACGCCCCCTACTGGGGATCAGCTGCAGCGGGCATGTGCCCTGATAGGGAATCCAACCCGGACCTCTCAGTCCATAGGACCACACCCAGTCCACTGAGCCATACCCCTGGGCCAGGTAAATGTTTAAATGGAGTGTTTCAAAATATGTTTGCATCTCTAGTGGGGGCATAATTATTTAATTACATGTAGTCTTCCTTATATACAATGATTTTATAATAGTTGTCTAAATATTATAATTTCTAGATCAGGAATGTTCGAAAAAAATTGCACATATCTGAAATGACAGCGTTCTTAAGTTTACCCTAAATCACTTTTCATTTTGAATAAGTAACATCTGTTTGACTTACTGGCTAATGAAGTGTGGCGAGTATTCCAAGGAAGAGTAAGTTGCTTTACATTTTTCACACTTCAAGGGAATATTAAACATAAAAATGAGAGGAGCATCAGCAGTTTGGTTGTTGGTTGCGGCTCTTCCTGGGGCAGCAGGAGCTGCACGACTGACTCCAAGCGGCCTGAAACCTGGGCGCTGAGCAAAAGAAAACAGCCCGAGCCAAGCAGACCGCTCGCAGATCCACCCGAGGGAAAGCGCCCCGCAAACCGCTGGCCACTAACGCTGCCAGGAAGAGCGCCCCTCTACTGGCGGGTGAGAACACCTCACCGCTACAGGCCCGGGACCACTGCGCTTGGAGAAATCCGTCCTTGCCAGAAATCCACTGAGCTTCTGATCCCGAGCTGCCTTTCCAGAGGTTGGTGAGGGAGATCGCCCAGGATTTCAAAACTGACCGGAGGTTTCAGAGTGCCGCCATCGGTGCGCTGCAGGAGGCCAGCGAATGTACCTGGTGGGTTTTTTTGAAGATACTAATCTGTGTGCCATCCACGCCAAGAGAGTCACCATCAAGCCCAAAGACATCCAGTTGGCTGGCCGGATACGGGGAGAGAGCGTAAGTGAAGGCAGTTTTTATGGCGTTTTGTAGTGAATTCTGTAAAATACTTAGGTTTAATTTGTGACTTTTTTGGTAAGAAATTGTTTATAATATGTTGCATTTGTACTTATGTCAGTCCATCTTACACTCAGGATGAATGTGAAAAGTGTTCACAGATCTCAGTGAGGTGAGCACTGTTGCTCAGGAGTGACAAGTAGCTAATATGCAGAAGGGATGGGTGATATTTCTTGCTTCTCATGATGCACGTTTCTGTAGTTAATGACTTGTTGGGTAGCTACTAAGGTACTAGCATTGATAAATGTGTACAGGGTCCTTTTGCAATAAAACTGGTTATGGATTGAAAAAAATAAAATAAAAAATGAAAATGAAAAGTAACTCTAAAACCCATGCCTAGATTACCAATAAAATTATTAGTTGCTTGCAATTTGCAGGACTCTCAAACTTTTTAAACATGATGTTAACAAATAAAAACTTTTTTTCATTATAGGAAATTTGGAAAATATAGAAAATGAAAATTTACCTGAATTCCAACACTCAGAGAGAACCGTGATATCATTTTGGTTTCTTTTCTTCCAATTTATTTTTATTTTAATTTAAAAAATTATAAGCCGGCCCGGCTGGTGTAGTTCACTGGTACGGTTCCTGGTCAGGGCACATGCCCAGGTTGTAGGCCTAATCCCTGGTAGGGGGCATGCAGGAGGCAGCCAATAGATGTTCTCTCTCATTGATGTTTCTATCTCTCTCTCCCTCTCCCTTCCTCTCTCTCTAAAATCAATAAAGAAAAAATATTTTTAAAAAATTATAAGCCCTGGCTGAGTAGCTCAGTTGGTTAGAGTGTCATCTGATATGCCAATGTTGAGGATTCGATCTCCGGTCAGGGTACATACAAGAGGCAACCAAGGAATGCATAAATAAGTGGAACAACAAATCAGTGTTTCTCTATCTCTCTCCCTCTCTCCCCCCTCTAAAATAAATAAATAACATTATTTTTAATTATAGAAATTCCACTTTTCATAATGGTGGAATTGACAAATGGTAGAATAGCTAATCTGGGCAAGCTCTCCCTCTAAGTACAAGTGGAAAGGCAAAATAAATTTTATATTATATATATATAATGTAAAATGTTATCTATCTATCTTTCTATCTATCTATCTATCTATCTATCTATCTATCTATCATATATTGCAAGGCAAACAGTGAAGAATTATAGAACCCAGATCCAGGAGGACATGGGGATTCCAGAGAAGGTGTAGCATTCAGGGCCCCTTAACCTGTGGGGTGTTTGCTGATTCTGGAAGAGGTAACTGAGACTCAGAGGCTGAGCAACACTCAGACAGTCTGATGGGCTAAAGGGATTAAAACATCTGATAAACCTAGGGATCCAAGTCCATCTGATAAAACTTCTACACTTTGGATTGGAATTGCCCAAAATCTATTCTCCATAAAACAAAAAGAGTGATGTTTCTGAAAGTAGGCATATCATGGCACTCCTTTGCTCAAAACTCTCCAGTGATTTTCAATCTCAGATTTTTAAAAAAAAAGAAGAAGAAAAAAGATATAAACAGGACAAAGGCCTACAAGACTCCTGTACTAGTGCTTTCAATCCTATTTTGGGTTGAAAGGACTCAACATCCTCTTTTTATAATAGAAATTTATAATGCTCTTTTAACTATCATAATATGAAACTCATAGATAGCAAATCTACAAATATAATTTCAGGTAAATCAATATAATGTGCAAAATGTATATAACAGAAAAATAAAAATAATCTATAATAAACAATATGTATTTCAATATGTAAATTACTGGACACAACTATATCAGAGGATATAACGAAGTCACAAGATGGTATTTTTTTTTCCTTTATTGATTTTTAGAGAGAGAGGAAGTTAGAGGGAGAGAGAGATAGAAACATCAATGAGAGAGAACATCTATTGGCCGCCTCCTGCATGCCCCCCCACTGGGGATCGGGCCCACAACCTGGGCATGTGTCCTGACTGGGAATCAAACCGGCGACCTCTTGGTTCATGGGTCAATGCTCAACCACTGAGCCACACCAGCCGAACACAAGATGGTATTTTTACTTGGATGCAGAATTACTGTGAATACAGCCTGATACTGTAGGTGTGTATGCCATGAGCATACATATGTACCGCAAACAGTGTTGCCACCAGTGATCTGACTTCCAGATGTTTTAAAAACTCTTGGTAAAGTTCCAAATAAAACAAAGAACAACTTTCCCTTTATTCACAAGGTAATTACACTCCTAGAACATGCAGTATATATTAGAACTGTGCAACAAGAAATTTGTGTTTATATGTGAAATGAAGTTCTAGACTCATGTACTAAAATGGACTTTTCTCTCTGCTCTGTAAATGTGGCAAGACATTTGCAAGTTGTGTTCAACACAGGACAATTCTTCACTGAGTGAGACTGTCCCACACATTTGCAGGATTTCTGGCATCCCTGGCTCCCACCCATGAAATGCCAGTAACACTCCATCATCGTGACCATTAAAAACACAGCACCAATTTTCACAATGTCCCTGAGACAGAGGAACCACTGCCTTTGATAATCATTCTTACTGTGAACTGGGGCCTATTTCCCACTGTCACCTGAGCTCATGTCCCACTACATTTTTCCTTACTGATGTTCCTGAAGCCACATTGGCCTCCTTGCTGTTCTCAAATTTGATTATGCATGCTCCAGCTTTAGGCACTTTGCAGTGGCTGTCCTCTCTACCTGGAATGAGATTCCCCCAAATAGAGACCTGGCTCACTCCCTCACCTCCTTCAGGTCTTTGCTCAAATATCACCTCATCAGTGAGGCCTTTATGGACCCTTTATTTAAAATGACAGTTCCCGCCCTGGCTGGTTTTGCTCAGCGGTTAGAGCGTCGGCCTGCGGTCCAGAGAAGCCCGGGTTCGGTTCCTGCTGAGGGCACGTATCTCGGTTGCAGTTTGTCCCCGGCCCTGGTTGGTTGTGCGGGAGGCAGCCACTCGATGTGTCCCTTTCACGTCGATGTTTCTCTCTCTCTCTCTCTCTTTCTCTCTCTCTTTCCCCCCCCACTCTATCTAAACAAAAATGGAAAAATGTCCTCGAGTGAGGATAGAAAAATAAAAAAATAAAAATAAAAAAATAATAAAATAAAATAAAATTACAGATCCCCTATCCTCACCCTTGTCATTCTCTCTTCTCCCTTCCTCAGTTCATTTTTCCCCATAGCATCACCATCTAACATTCTACATTTTACTTTTTATTATCTGGCCACCCTCCACCCCTAGAGGTTTTAAGCCTAGTGCAGTCAGGTGTCTTCTCTATTTTGTCCCATTTACCATTGCAAAAAAAAAAAAAATTAAGATACCTAGGAATAAACTTAACCAAGGAGGTAAAAGACCTGTTCTCAGAAAACTACAGGATATTGAAAAAAGAAACAGAGGAAGATATAAAAAAGTGGAAGCATATACCATGTTCATGGATTGGAAGATTCATTAAAATGTTCATACTATCCAAAGCAATCTATAGATTCAATGCAATTCCTATTAAAATACTAATGGCATACTTCACAGATCTAGAACAAATACTCCAAAAGTTCATATGGAACCAAAAAAGACCCCGAATAGCCACAAGAATCTTGAAAAAGAAGAACAAAGTTGGAGGGATCACAATTCCAGATTTCAGGTTATACTACAAACCCACTGTAATCAAAACAGCCTGGTACTGGCACAAGAACAGGCATATAGATCAATGGAACAGAACAGAGAACCCAGAAATCGACCCAAGACACTATGCTCAATTAATATTTGACAAAGGAGGCAAGTGCATACAATGGAGTAAACACAGTCTCTTCAATAAATGGTGTTGGTAAAAATTGGACAGCTACATGCAAAAAAATGAAACTAGACCACCAACTTACTCCATACAGAAGAATAAATTCAAAATGGATAAAATACTTAAATGTAACTCGTGAAACCATAAAAATTCTAGAAGAGAATGTAGGCAGCAAAATCTCAGACATTACAAGTAGCAGAACTTTCACCGATACATCACTTAGAGCAAGAGAAACAAAAGAGAAAAAAAAATCAATAGATGAGACTACATCAAACTAAAAAGCTTCTGCACAGCAAAAGAAACCAGCATCAAAATGCAAAGGGAACTCACTATTTGGGAGAACCTATTTGCCAACAATACATTGGATAAGGGATTAATTTCCAAAATATTTAAAGTACTCACACAACTCAAGAAAAGAAAGACAAACAATCCAATTTAAAAATGGGCAGAGAACCTGAATAGATACTTTTCCAAACAGGACATACAAATGGCCAAGAAACATGAAAAAATGCTCAATGTCACTAATCATCAGAGAGATGTAAGCTAAAATGACTATGAGATATTACCTCACACCTGCCAGAATGGCTGCCACCAACAAATCATCAAACAACAAGTGCTGGCAAGGATGTGGAGAAAAGGGGACTCTGGTACACTGCTGATGGGAATGCAGACTGATGCAGCCACTATAGAAAACAATATGGTATTTCCTCAAAAAATTAAAGATGGAACTGCCATTTGACCCAGTCACCCCAATTCTAGGAATATATCCTGAAACACCAATCAGAAAGGATTTACGCACCCCTATGTTCATAGCAGCACTATTTACATCTACTCCTGGAAACAGACCAAGTGTCCATCAGTAGATGAGTGGATAAAAAAGCTGTGGTACATTTACACAATGGAATACTATGCAGCTGTATGAAAGAAAGATCTCTTACCCTTTGAGACGACATGGAGAGATCGGGAGAGTATTATGCTGAGTGAAATAATCCAGTCAAAGAAAGACAGGTACCACATGATCTCACTTATTTGTGGAATATAATGAACAAAACATGCTGACAAACAAAATAGATCTAGAGACATGGAAGTAGGGTACAGACTGACAAACCTCAGAGGGAAGGGGTGTAGGGGGGGCAGGAAGAGATAAACCAAAGAACTTATATGCATAACTAATGGACACAGACAACAGTGTGGTGAAGGGGGTAGTGGGGGAGAGAGGAGGAGGGTGTCAATGGGGAAAAAAAGGATGGACATCTGTAATAAAGATAAATTTTAAAAAATATTAACAGCGCTTAAGAGAGGTTTCTAAATTTAGCTCAAAGACTGGCAAAGTAATGACCTGAACTTTGTATTACTTTAAGAGAAATAAACCTGGGGAGTGTTTACAAGTGTGTTTGTCTTTTGCTCCTTCCTTTCTTCCATCATTTCTGTGTAGAAACATTTTTTTCCACAAAGAAAAACTAAACATCTTCTCACCTTTCCTCACCCCCAAAAAACCACTCTAATAAACCAAAACCCAACACCAAAAGTAATTGTATCCTTATGTTTTGTCATGGGTATAAAGTAAGAAGGAAGCATGCACCTTAGGCAGCTGTGGGCCATGCTGTCGTAACGACATGTCTCTTGTGATATTGGTTCTTTGAATGATAAAACGGTTATCCAGATATTTGAATGATGTCATTCTGTTACAGTTCCTCGGCCTACTTTGCTTTCATACAGCAAATGTGTTAAAATTGAAGTCCCAGATTGAACTTTTCTTTATGCTGAGATCAGCCCTGTGGATTGCCTCATTATACAGTGCCTGCAGGGGTGGCACTTCTGGGCAGGTGGCCAGCAATCTCGGGTCAGCAGGAACCATTTTAGTTCAATTTATAAAGCAAAAGAAAGGAATCCGGTTGACTTATAAGGACCAACTCTGCAAGAATTAATGCTAACCACAATGGTGATTATTCACAGCTTGTCCATCTTCCTGAGAAAACAAAACATTCTCCAGAGATTATTTTTCTCTGTTTTAAATTAAAGCATCCATTCTTGCTCTCTTGTAAAAATAAAAAAATCCAGAGATTATCATTAAACTTATTATCTAATAGATTTTTTAGAAATCTATAAAAGATGGCTTAAGGGATCCATGTAATAAGTGATTTCTAAATCTTGAAAGAATAGCACAGTGAACAGTGGTGATTGCCGGCCCTACCACAATTGAATTCACCCTCTCTTTCCTTTTACACCCTGAAGGTGATCTTAAAGATTTCTCAGTTCGCCCTGACTGGTTTGGCTCAGTGGTTGGAGCGTCGGCCCGCGGACCAGAGAGTTCTGGGTTCGGTTCCCGCTAAGGGCACGTACCTCGGTTGCAGTTTGTCCCCGGCCCCGGTTGGGGTCGTGTGGGTGGCAACCACTGGATGTGTCCCTCTCACATGGTTGTTTCTCTCTCTCTCTCTTCCTCCCTTTCTCCCTCCCGCTCTATCTGAAGCAAAATATTTAAAAAAAAAAAAAGATTTCTCAGTTCTTCAGGTTCTTACATGTTATGCAAACAGAGATGAACTGTGTGAAGTCAGCACTCTAAGACTGGAACCCAGCCTTGCTTACCAAACCTTTTCCACCCGCCAGTCCATAAACTCAAACTAGTTGTGACCTTTGCCTTTTCTTTCCTCACTTTATTTGAATGATTTTTTTTTTAGTGTCTTTATTTGCTTCTATAACAAGTTACTACAAATTTAGTGTCACAGTGCAATAAAAGTTATTATGTTACAGTTCTGGAAATAAGAATTCCAAAATGGGCCTTGCTGAGCTAAACGCCAGGTGTCAGCAGGACTGCATTGGTTTTTGGAGTGTCTAGGGGGAAAATCTATTTCTTGTCTTTTCCAGTTTCTAGAATGTGCCCACATTCCTTGTCGTGTGGCCCCGTTCCATCTTCTAAACCAGCAATGACTGGTGTAGTCTTTCTCAGCCTGCACCATGCTGACACTGACTTTCTGATCTTCTCTTCCACATTTAAAGGACCCTTGTGATTTCATTGGGCCCACCTGAATAATCCAAGATAATCTACTTTAATAAGCTTAATTCTTTCTGCAACCTAATCCCCTGCCATCATGCAACATAAGGTTATCACAGGTTCCTGTGTATCAAGTCACAGAGTGTGGACGGTTACGGGGGCATTATTCTGATTACCACAGTGTCTATGATTGTCAGGCAGTAATGAAACAACTTAGATTTCCACCATATTGATCTCCTTGCTCAGTAAACCTGTTCCTTCTTTCTCATTTAGACATCTTTGCACAGGATCTTTGCATCTTTGCATCTCTATCTTCCAGGATCTCTTGTACTTTTCTTTCATCTCCATTCTCCCACTTGGCCCCTTCTCAACTGCAATCTGAATTTCTAGTCATTGTTCAATCAAAAGTCACCTCTGTACTGATGACGTGTGTTACATTTCTCTGTTATAGCTCTTTCCACACATCATTTATTTATTCATCCTTTCCAAAAATATTTATTGAAGAATGAGCATATGTCAGGCAAATGGAACACACTTGTGAACAAGATGGATAGGGCCCCTGCTCCCATGTTTCCCATATTTTAGTAGAGGAGACAATAAACAAGTAAATTAATAAAATAATTTCAGATAGTGGCAATGATTGTGGAGCAAGGGTGGGGAAACATTAAATAAAGATCAGGGAAGTCTCCAGAAGGAAACAGAGATAAAATGTGGAGACTAAGAAGGAGACTATGTGATGATCTGAGGGAAAAGCATTCTGGGCAGAAGGAACAGCAAATGCAGAGGCCCTGAGCTGGGAATGTATTTGGGAGGATGGGGGAAAGGGAAGGAGGCTAGTGAAGTCAGAGTAGAAGGACAGTCAGGGAGAGGGGAAGGAGATGAGGTTGGAGACAGAGACAGGGGCCAGAACATGTGGGACCCTCTAAGCCATGGGAAGGATCTTGGATTTTATTCTATGTAAAATGAAGAGCTATTGGAGGGTTTTAAGCAGAGAGATAACATAATTTGATTTGGACTTTCAAAAGATCACTCAGAATGGATTGTTGGGGGCGAGGAGTTGGGGAGCAAGATTGGAGGCAGACAGCCCAGTTAGGAGGCTGGATGTCAGGATGGAGAAAATCACTAATGGACCAGGGAAGTGGTTAGAGATGATGGGAAATTATAATTATCTGCTTCCTGGCAAAGTCTTAAATACCTACTGTGGCAAAAGATTAAATATATCCAATTTAGGCATTAGCAAGCATGTTATGAAGACTACATAATACTCCTTCCTCATTAGAGCCCTGGAGTTCCTTGATGGTAGAGACTGGCATCTTTCATCCCCAGGGCTTACTACAGTGCCTGGTGCATAGTAGGTATCTAAAAATGCTGAGTGACGCAGAGCTTTTGTCATCTCTAGTTATTTGACTTTAGTGAAGTAGGACAGTTAGACCTGACCTTCACCTCTTTACTCTATCAGCAGCTTGGGTACTTGGTACAAAGTGGGAAAAAACCATGGAATAGCCCAGACCTAAACTTTGTACCAATCCTGAAACATCTGAGGGGAATTTATCACATTTTTTCATGAATTAGATAAAAACAAAGCAGAAAACAACAGGCTTAAAAAAAATCAAATGTATAATGATGTTACAGTAAAAATAAAACTTACTATGGCTAAAACTAAACATATTAAGACTTGTTGCCGACCCCCAAAATAATAGAATTAAATCACAGCAAATTTAAAATCTGCAAAATTTGATCAGGCAGATAGACTTGGAAAAAATAAGTTCTTGAAAGAAAGCGTAAAGGTTGAAGATCTGATTGGCCAAAAATTAAAAATCAATAAAATAAAATTGTTCAGTGATTCAACTATTTTTATAAGATTTTGAGGGAGAAGTTTAATTTTTTGTTTCTGTTGTTAATCTTCACCCGAGGATATTTTTTCCATTGTGTGTGTTTTTTGTTTTGTTTTTTGAGAAAGGGGAAGAGAGGGAGAAAGAGAGAGCAAAACATTGATGTGAGATACATCAACCGGTTGCCTCCTTCATGACCCTGACAGGGGATGGGGATCAAACCTGCAACCCAGGTACATGCCCTTGACTGGAATCAAACCTGAGACCCTTGCTTGGTCTGTGGGCTGACACTCTTAACTGCTGAGCTAAACCGGCCAGGGTAAGAACTTTGATTTTTATAAAAATAATTTCAGGAAACCAAAATGAAATGGGAACGATTTGAAATAGTTTAACTGTACCATATAAAATGTTGATCATTTATTAATTTGTTTAGCAATAAATTATTCAAGTCAAATTGGCCCAAAGGATTTCTCTAGTTAATACTATTTTTGCTGAAAATTTATCAATGTTGGGATAATTATGATTAAAATGTTTGCTTTTAGCCTGGCCTGAGTGGCTCAGTTGGTTGAGCGTCATCCTGTGCACCAAAAGGTTGCCGGTTCAGTTCCTGGTCAGGGCACATACCTGGGTTCAGGGGTTCGATCCCCAGTTGGGGCAAGTATGGAAGGCAACTGATCGATGTTTCTCTCTCACTCACATTGATGTCTCTCTCTCTCTCTCCCCCCCTTCCACTCTCTCTCTCTTTTTATTTTATTTTATTTTTAATCCTCACCAGAGGATATTTTCCCATTTATCTTCAGATAGAGTGGGAGGGAGGAAAAGAGAGGGAGAGAGAGAGAAACATCGATGTGAGAGAGACACATCGACTGGTTGCCTCCCACATGACCCCAACCAGGGCCGGGGACGAACCACAACTGAGGTATATGCCCTTGACCAGAATCGAACCCGCGACTCATTGGTCCGCAGGCCGATGCTCTAATTGCTGAGCCAAACTGGCCAGGGCCCTTCCACTCTCTCTAAAAGTCAATGGAAAATTATCCTTGCGTGAGGATTAACAAAAACAAACAAAACAACGACAAACAGTTGTAGTAATACTTCATATGCAATTTTTCATACTGATTTTTTTTCACTTAACATTAGATTGTCAACATTTTTACATGATTACCTCATCTCCATAAATATTCTTTTTAAAGGCTGAGGGGAATTTACTCATGTTTGCTTTCGGTTGGCAGTGAAGGATCTGCCAATCTTGTAGTAATATATAAACAGCACTAAGTATCATTTCGCATAAACATTTTTCTATGTTTATGATTATTTTGTTAGGATAGATTCCCAGAAATTAAATTATAGGGTCAAAGGATTCTTTTTCTTTTAACTTGGAAGAGAGAAAAAGACTGATTTTCATCAGTAATCCTGACCAGAAATGAGACCAGTGAAAAAGTTACTCAAACACCTAATAACAGCTATGATTCAGCTGTACATATTCTCTACTCATTATCTCGAAAGACTGTGGTGTTTAAGGGTGTGCAGTTCTTGTTTTAAAGTAATGTTTAGTTTTCAACAAGCTAATAAATTCACATAGTTTAAGAAATCAGATAGTACTACAAGGCTTATGATGAATAACAGTGGTTCTCTGTCCTACCCTTCCCTATCCTTTGGTCCCCAGCTTTAACTCTTTCAATGTTTCCTACTTATTTCTAAATGGTATCTTTAAAGTGCTATTTCTTTTATTCATAAATGTTAGGCATTATCTACTGGTTTTCTATTATGGAAGATGAGAATGTAAATAATACTTCCCTGTCATGCACATGCCTTCCTCTCATACCTCTCACACGTATGGGTATATTGGAACACCCATATGCTGCACACACACACACACACACACACACACACACACACACACATTTCTCTTCCCTCTAGCCTCCTAATCTATGTTACATCACCTTAGTAACTTTCTAATAAAAGGTGTATGGGAGAGGAATTTTTTTTAAAACTTACCTATCTGAAAATATCTTTATTCTACCCTTGTACTTGACTGATGGTTTGGCTGAGTTTTGAGATTTAGGGCAAAGGGTTTTTATCTCACAATTTTGAAGGCATTCCTCGGGTGTTCAGTGCTGGTGTTGAAAAGTCCTTTACCACATGAATCTCCACACAGGGCAGCTCACTACATTGCAGCTTGCAGGTATGCTGGTGAGAAGAGTCAGAGAGAGTGTGCGCAAGGTATGTCTCAGTCTTTTATAACATAATGTCAGAAGTGACATCCCATCACTTTTGCTATATTCTACTTCTAGAAGCCGTTTGTAGGTCTAGTTTGCACACAATGAAAGGATTACACAGGGGAGTAATTATCAGGAGGCAGGGGTCATTGGGGGACTTTTAGAAGGCTGCTGACCACATCCCTCCAGAGACACTCCTGCTGCAAAGCCTCTGTCCCTTTGGTACAGTGGAGCTGGGCTTCTCAAGCTTCACTGTGCACACAAATCACCTGCAGCCCTGGTGAACATGCACATTCTGATTCAGTAAGTGCAGGGTGGGGCTTGAGAGTCTGCAGTTCTTACTGGTGCCTAGGTGATGCCAATGCTGCTGGCCCAGGACCACACTTAAAGTAGCGCGGTAGTGGAAGACCAATGTGCCTCTTGGCTTGATCTGAAGAAATTACATTTGGCCTCTCTTCTAAGACTGAGAGAAGACCCATACAAAAATGATTTACTAGTCCAAAAGCCTAATATGTTAATCATAAATTGTAAAGTCTTTGGACCTCCCAATGCATTGCCTTAAACAATGAAATCCAGACATATGAAAAATCAGTATGCAGTCTGTTGGTTACAATGTAAGTGGTAAGAAATTTCTCCTCCAACTTTCTTTTATAGGACTGCATGAGGAGGAGGAATAAATTTTTATATGAATTTAGAAGCTGAGAGATGGTCCGGGACTGAGATTTAAATGACCATCCTATTGTTACCAACATTAGAATGTTTTGTTTTTCCTCCACAGCCAGAAAGGAGAAGGGTGTAAGCTGTAAAAATAAACTCATTTTCTAGAATGTTGATAAATAAATCTATAGATAGATGATTAGTAAAGACTTATTCGTGATAAGCATAACCAATTAGTGGGAATAGCAGGTTTCTCCTAGAGTCCATAAGCAGAAACGCATCCAGGCTGGAGAAAGAACTGAAGTCAGAAGCCCAGGCAATGTGGACTTTGCATTCATGCAAAGAATTCTTGCATGAATTCAGGAATGCATTTTTAAAAATCTTTATTATTGAAAGTATTACAGATATTCTCCCCCCTCCCATTGACCCCCTCCTTCTCACATGCATGCATTTTTTTGCATTTAGAATTCCATCATGCCATATTACATCCTGTCATATTACACACATGTTGCAGGGCACAAATCCTGCTCACTTGGAGGCATGGAGCAGAAAATCTGGAAAGAGGCAGCCACCAGCCTTAGTCACAAGGCCTACAGCCTTGGAATGCATGGCTGGTCAATTCTCTAGAGGTAGATGCTACTGGCTTTCTAAGCCCACGTTCTCAGGCTTGAGCTCATCAGAATTCATGTTGCTGGCACCACAGGCAAAGTTTCTGATTCATTAGGTCTGAGGTGGACCTCGAGAAATTGCATTTCTATCAAGTTGCTGACGCTGCTGAGCCAGCGACCACACTTTGAGAACCACTAGTCTAGGTTACCTTCCCAGTGAAGGAATAAAGCATGAAGAATTAACCAGCTGAGGAGAATTGCTGATAAACTGAGGTTGAGGAGGGAGGAGTTGATTGCTGGAAAGGGAGGTGTTCTGGTTTCTAAGTCCCCTCTGAGTATTGGTGATAATTTGGGATAGAGAACTTGGGAGAACTGTCAATTAATAGATGGAGGTCACAGCAGGACAGATCCCACTGCTGGGAGGGATTCTCAACTAGATGAGTTTTCAAAAGAATAAGTAGGAAATTAGTGAGAGAGTCAGCAATATGTATTGTTCCTTTAGTGAAATAGCGTGCCCTATTAGAACTAGCTTAAAGAAAAATGTTTTTATTGTTTTTTTTAGAGAGAGAGGAAGGGAGAGAGAGAGAGAAACATCGATGTGAGAGAGAAACATGGATTGGCTGCCTCCTGCACGCCCCCTACTGGGGATTGAGCCTGTGACCTGGGCATGTGCCCTGACCAGGAATCAAATCGGGACCTGTCAGTCCATGGGAGGACACTCAATCCACTGAGCTACACCAGCTGGGCAGAACTAGCTATTTTTTGTATTTGATGCTTTTGTCTACTTTTCCCCCTCGGAACAAATATTGCAGATTCCTCCTCCTTCCCCCAAACTATAATAGAGAGTATTGAAGGTAATCAGGCATTTCTTATAGCATTTTATTTATTGAACTGCCATAAGTTTTTTCTTCTTTATTTCCATTCTTATTTTTTTTTTTCAAATTTCAGTTTAGTATATTATTAATTCAATGGAGCACTTAAAAATATTCAACTACGCCCTGGCCGGTTTGGCTTAGATGTTAGAGTGTTGGTCCGCAGACCAAAGAGCTGTGGGTTCGATTCCAGCCAAGGGCATGTACCTAGGTTGCAGTTCATCCCTGGCCCTGGTTGGGTTGTGCGGGAGGCAACCAGTCGATGTGTTTCTCTCACATTGATGATTCTCTCTCTCCCTCCCTCCTTCCCACTCTGAGGATAAGTGGAAAAAAAAATATGCTTGGGTGAGGATTAAAAAAAAAAATTCAACTAGGATTTCCAAATTGCATTAGCTCTTTTCCCACTCTGCATCTTGGGCCAGATGGTTTCTGTTGTGGATTGTCCTGGATCTTTATGTAATGTTGTGTAGACTGCCCTCATTACATGTAGACATAACCCTTTTTTCTACTAGATTCTCCTCTGAGAAAGCAGTTCCATTCCAGCGCCATAAAGTATTACTGATGTTGGACAATAAAGGACTCAGAATAGAAAAGAGACTAGGTCTGTATTTGAAACATCATTGTACTGACCTGCAGCTTCACAAAGAATAAACTAAAAATGGTGTGAAACCATCATGTGGTGTGGGTACCTTTCTGTACTCCACTTGTTATCTGCCTCACTCCTTTCTCTGGCACATCCTTTCTCCTTATACCAACACCTAGAAAATGCTGCCATGTAAATGAGTAAAAAATCTTAAAGCTTTGACACTGTAATGTAGATCTCAGGTCTATGTGGACTGCGCATGTGTTATTCTTTAAAATATTCCCTGTTTGAACAGTGGTAGTTGCAACAATATATTCTACCTCACATGATATTCATAATATGACCTTGATGCCCCTGAGGTCTATGTGCCAACCCTCCAATCTAGGTGTTCTTCTAACTCCTTTGCAACCAATAATGCAGCAAAATTGATGGTGCATGATTTCTGAGGCTTGATCAGAAAAGGTGATGCAACTTCTGCCTTGTTCTCTGGAACACCTGTACTGGAGCCCTGCCCTGCCCTGTAAACGTCCGACTGCTCTGAGGCCACCATGCTGGGAGGGAGCCCCAAAGTAGCCCATATGTAGAGATGATGTGGAGAAACCTTGCAACTACCTGAAAAGGCCAGGCTAGCCCCTAGCTGCTCCAGCCCCCTGCTGTTCTGGGTCCAACTACTATCTGATTGTCACTGATGACAAGAAACCCTGAGCCAGGAGCTCCTCAAAGTCCTGATTCACAGAAACCATCAGAGATAATAAAATAATTGCTGTTATTTTAAACCACTAAATTAGGGGTGATTTGCTATACCACAGTAGTAACTGGAATATTCCCTAAAATAGGTAAGAATGAGTTAAAGCAGTTCTGTCAGGGAAGTTTTCTAAGTTACAAGAAAACTGACTCTGGCCAACCAAAGCAAAATTAATAAGGTAATTGTACAAATTAAGAAATTAGAAAATCAGATTAAAAGAGAATGGAAGGAGAGAGATCAAGATAATGAACAGACAGCAGTGTAGTTGAAAACAAATATAGTTAATCAATAAAGCCAAAAATCGAGACTTTGTAGGACTGATTAAAGAAAAAAAAAAAGTAAAAGCACGAATAAATGAAATCAAGAATGAGGGACTATAGCCCTGGCCAGTTTGGTTCAGTGGTTAGAGCGCTGGCCTGCAGACCAATGAGTCACTGGTTCGATTCTGGTCAAGGGCACGTACCTTGGTTGCAGTTCATCCAGGCTCTGGTCAGAGTCGTGTGGGAGGCAACCAGTCGATGTGTCTCTCTCACACTGATGTTTCTCTCTCTCTCTCCCCTACTCCCTTCCACTCTATCTGAAGATAAATGGAAAAATATCCTCGGGTGAGGAGTGAAAAAAAAGAACGAGGGACTATAGAGCCCATAGAGGTTAAAGAGATAATAAGAGAATATGAACAACTTTATTTCAATAAATTTGAAAACTTATACATGAACAATCTCCTAGAATACTAACTTATCACACTGACTCAGGAAGAGCAAGAAAGGCTCTTAATCTTTAACGCCCCTTAGGGTTACCACTAGTCACATGACACTTGAAACATGGCTAGTATAACTGAGGGACTAAATTTTGTTTAATTTTAACTAATTTGAATTTAAGTTAAAAAACTGGGACAGTGTAAAATAGTTTTCTGTTGAATACAACTTGGCTCTTTTGGTAGGACTACTTTATTTTTTTTTAATTTTATTTATTTTTTTAATTGTGTTATTTTTTTAAAATTTATTTTATTTTATTTTTTTATTCCTCACCCGAGGACATTTTTCCATTTTTGTTCAGATAGAGTGGGAGGGAGAGAGAGGAAGAGAGAGAGAGAGAGAGAAACATCGATGTGAAAGGGACACATCGAGTGGCTGCCTCCCGCACGACCCAACCAGGGCCGGGGACAAACTGCAACCAAGGTACATGCCCTTAGCGGGAACTGAACCCGGGCCTCTCTGGACCGCAGGCCGACGCTCTAACCGCTGAGCCAAACCGGCCAGGACTTTTTTATTAATTTACTTTTGTTACAGATGTTTCTCCTTTTTTCCCCCATTGATACCCTCCTCCCCCTCCCTCCCTGCCCCGTCCCCAGTTTTGTTGTCTATGTCCATTGGTTATGAGTACATGCGTACAAGTTCTGTGGTTCATCGCTCCCCTCCCCCACCCCCTCTTCTGGCAGTTGTCAGTCTGTACCCTACTTCCACGTCTCTGGGACTACCCTGTTCCTCAGACTGTTATGTTCATTATATTCCAGAAATAAGTGAGATCATATGATATTTGTCTTTCTCTGCTTGGCTTGTTTCGCTTAGGATAATAGTTTCCAGGTCCTCCCATGTCGTTGCAAAGAATAAGAGATCGTTCTTTCTTACAGCTGCATAGTACTCCATTGTGTATATGTACCACAGCTTTTTTATCCATTCGTCTACTGATGGACACTTGGGCTGTTTCCAGATCTTAGCTATTGTAAATAGTGCTGTTATGAACATGGGGGTACATATATTCTTTCTGATTGGTGTTTCGGGCTTCTTAGGGTATATTCCTAGGAGTGGGACCACTGGGTCAAATGGTAATTCAATTTTTAATTTTTTGAGGTAACACCATAGTGTTTTCCACAGTGGCTGCACCAGTCTGCATTCCCATCAGCAGTGTACTAGAGTCCCCTTTTCTCTACACCCTCGCCAACACTTGTTGTTTAGTAGGACTACTTTATATTTCACTTTAACCACTGCATCTTGTAAGATAATACTATTGTCTTGTAGTATGTGTTGGATGTGTGCATCTTTTCTAGTATTGAACATAAACATATCACTGATTTTGTTGGTATCAATGAGTTGATTCTGTTTGAATGATTGATTTCTATGTACAGATATAATATTGATGTGTTTATTTGAACATTTTATGAAGACAAACCGAGAAGACATGATTTACCTAGTGATACCTATGTAAGTCATAATTGGTAATTAAGTTGAAATGTTTATTACTTACTTACAACATAATTAAAGTATTCTTCTGCATTAAACAAAACTCAAGTCCTTCCGAGCCGAGCCACTAAATGTAGACTGGTGATGCAGCAAGAATTAGCACCAATGAGTGGGACAGTTAATAATATAAACTGAGTTGGGACAACAAAAGTGGATTAAGTCTATGATTAGTCATTATATACAGTGATGTTATGTGGTGGTTATGAGATGTACTGCAAATGGTTTTATTTTGCAAACAGAGGAAATATTCTTACTTTCTAGTTCCCAAGTATGTGATAAATTGGGGCTATCCAGGTGAAGTGAAATACTAACCCTAGCCTTGATCATCATAAGAATTAAAATTAACAGAGTTATGGGAGCCACAGAAAAAATAAAATAAAAATAAAGTTCTTGATTTTGTGTTTTTTTATTTCCCACATCCCCATTTAGCCAATATTCAGAATTGTCTGATTAGCTACTAAGTCTGTTTTTGTTTTATTGCTTTATGGAGTTACTTTATACATCTGATTAAATGTTTCATTTTTAATTTTTATATTTTTAGTGCATTAGTTGTCATGAATCTCTATATTGTAGCTTAATCAGTGTGTGTTTTTACATCCTTATTATGTAAACAAATATAAATATGGTAATTTTATTAAGGGAAAATATAAGAATAGACAAATTTTGGAATTTACGATAAAGTCAAACTTTGATGCAGAATTGGGGGATGATATTGAAGTTAGTACTATGACCATAATAAAGAAAAAAAGAGCTTGGAAGACAGCAAATCACAAATATGGTGTGGCAATTGCTGTGGCAGAGGAAATCACCGAAGGTATTTGTTAGCATGTGATGATGTCACTGCTCTGTGACATAAATGCTGTGCATTCTTGTGTTTTAAACATTTCTCTAATAGCTATTGATAAATATCAATAACTAAAGTCCACAAAAAAGCACTTTGTGGTCTTCAATAATTTTAAGAGTGTAAAGGGGTTCTGAGATCAAAACGTTTAAGAACTGCTGATCTAGAGCATAGGGAAGGTAAGATTTAAGTGGACCGTTACTGTGGTATCGGGAACTAAAATATTCATTACAACATTTTAAAATGAGGAATGACCTTAAATGTTTGTAATTGGCCTTAACTTCAAGGAAACCCATCTTTTTCCCCGCCCCCCCCATCCATGTCAATACCTCTCCTTCATCCACGTCCTCATACTGCAGTACTTCACTTGGTCTATTTTGCTTGATCTTGGGATTAGAGGACTCTACTATTCAGGTTCTTTCCTCCTTTACCCACACCCAGACTGACCTGTCCTGTGTTCAGTTTCCCAGGGCCCTGGTGTTAGTGGAATATAAGGGTTAATGAGGTAGCCTTGCCAGGAAATAATTTGCATTTTTTAACAGATGATTTTTGAAGATACAGTCACTTCATTCACACAGAGTTATGATTTTGGTCAGAGGAATGAGGAAGGTGGAGTAGGTAGAAATCCATTATGAACAGTCTGGGATTGTTTACAGACTGAGCCATAGACTCCACAGGGTTAATAAATGAGGCTCCTTGGAATGACAGCAGCAAAAGGCAATTTCCACTGCAGCTCCAGCATTCTGGGCCTGTCCAACCCAGATGCTGCTCAGCATTCTCCTATGGCACTGATGAGCCCAGCACGTTCCCAGGGGCCAGTGGTGTGGCTGGGGACTGACCTGGGTTATAGCTTTATAGCCTCTGATAGTTACCCATAAAGCCTCACAGGAAGCAGGTGGCCTTATAAAAAAAAAAAAGTGAGGCTCAGAGACAGATTTTATTTTGTAGGCATTATCATGGAAGAGGGGGGTCTTATTTTCTTTGCAATGGCTTATTTACACTTCCACATTCTTCCTTTCCAAATTTAAACAGTAGAATCCTCTCTCTTTAAAAATACTTTATTTTTAAAAGCAGCTTTAGGTTCACAACAAAATTGAACAGAAAGTACAGAGAGTTCCCGTATTCCTTCGGTCCCTATAAACATACACACAACCTTCCCTACTATCAACATCCATACCACAGCGGTACACTCATTACCACCAATGAACTTATATTGACACTCCATAATCATTAAAGTCCATAGTTTCTATGAGGATTCACTCTTGGTGCTGTACATTTGACATGTGTCCACCAATGCAGTATACAGAACAGTTTCACTGCCCTAAAAATCCTCTGTACTTTGCCTCTGCATCCCTCTGGTAACCAATAATATTTTTACCATCTCCACTTTTTGCTTTTTCCAGAATGTCATATACTTAGACCCATATGTAGCCTTTTCAGAGTGGTATTCTTTTATGATTTCTTTTCTGCCTTCTAGACTGTTCATATTGGCCTCATTTTTACCCATGCAGAAGCAGATGGTGGTTGATGTACAAAATGAAAAAGCAAACAACAAAGTGTAGCCTGGGGAACTCATGCATCAGCATCACATAGGGTGCTAAAGCTCTGAGGTAGGGAAGAAATGAGGACCACAGTGGTTAGAGGACTGTGTTTAGAGGGTGGCAGGAGAGCTTTGGAAAGAGAAGCAGGGGCTATGGTCTGCACAGGGCTTTGCAGGTCAAGGTAAGGTGTTGGGGTTTTTTTTCAAAGTGCAAGAGGAAGCTGTTGGAAGGTTTAAGCAGAGTAATCAGATCTCATTAAAAAAATTTTTTTTTCTTTTAATCCTCACCCAAGGATATTTTTTACATTTATCTTCAGACAGAGTGGGAGGAAGGGAGGGAGGGAGGGAGAGACACAGAGAGAGAAACATGGATTGGCCACGGCCTCCTGCATGCCCCCCACTGGGGATCAGGCCCAGAACCTGGGCATGTGCCCTGACCAGGAATCCAACTGGCGACTTCTGGGTGCATGGGTCGGAGCTCAACCACTGAGCCACATTGGCTGGTCCTTTTGTAAAGTATTTAAATTGTGGACATCAGTGCCCTTCCCTCTGCATACCTCACTACACATGTCATTTGGCTCATTTTTTCTTTTGATGTAAAATCTATACTCAAGGCAAAATGCACAAATCTTAAGTGCCCATTCACTGAGTTTTGACATGCACACATCTGTCTACATCTTAGATTGGAGAGAGCTCAGGAACATCAGCAGGGCATAACCCAATGGGCTGCTGGACGTAGGAATCTGGAGCTCAGAGGCAAGGTCTCGGTCTGAAACGTAAAGTGGCAGACTTCAGAACACGGGTCTATTTAAGCTACCCGGTCGGACGAAATCACGCTGGGCAGGCAGAGGGAAGAGAAAGGGGCTGTGTCTTCAGGGTCCAGCGTTCAGAGGACGGTCGGGTTGGAGAACGGGACCCGCGGGGAGGCCAGGGGTTGGGCTAGCCGGAGCCAAGTCGGCACAACCCGGGCTCCTGAAAAGCCGGTCTGGTTGGCGCCGCGGGGAGGTCCTTGGTAACCGTCCGAGGTGACTTGAGGTGCCACTAAGTGCGGGGGAGCAGGCCTGGGAAGGGGGCGTGGAGGGGGCTCCCGGCCCGAGGCGGAAAGGTCAGCTGGGTGGAGGATAAAGAAGGCACGTGAAGAGGTAGGAAACAGAGAAGAGAAGGGGAAAGGGGTGAAGGAAAGAACAGGGAAGCGGAGGAAAGCCAGGAGAGCGGGGGCGGGCAGGGGCGGCGAGGAGGCGGGGCGGCGGGGCGGCGAGGAGGCGGGGCGGAGCGGGGGCGGGGCCGCCGCAGCGGCCGGCCGAGGGGCGGGCGGAGGGAGGGGGTGTGTGCGCGGGTCACATGGTCGCGCTGCCCTCCCCGTCAGCCGCCCTCGCTGCCGCGGTGCGCTGGCTGCAGGAAGCCTCCGCGCTGCCGCTTTTGTTGTCAGGGACCCCGCGAGGAGCGCCGCTCGCCGGCTGCCACCGTCGCCGTCTCCGTCTGCAGCCCGCTCTCCGGCCGCCGGCCCGGGCGCTCCGCCCATGAGGGGGCCCCGCGACCACCGCTGCCTCCAGCCCGAGGCGGCGCGGCGCTGAGGAGGAGGCGGAGCTGCCCCTCTGCGGGAAGCGGGCGGCCTCGGCCCCCTTCCCGAGGGCACCATGGAGGTGAATGCGGGTAAGAGCCGGACTGCGGCGGGTCGGGCCCGCGGAGGGGGCGCTCGGAGCCCGCTGGGGCACTTCCGAAGGCGGCGGCCAGGGGTGTCCCCAGGGCCGCGGGGTGGGCTGCTGCGCCCAGCGAATCCGCCTCGGGCTCGGTTCCCGTCGCCCCCCGGGCCGCCCCGCGGTCGCCCTCACGATCCCCTGCAACGCCGCAGCGCGGCCCGGCGGCGCCGGCGCGGCCCCCCCCTCACATGGCCGGGCCGCGCGAGCCACGTGCGTGCTGTGTTTACGTTCTGCGGCGCGCGGGCGCCGGTTGGCTGGGCGGGCGCGTGACGCGGCATTACATAATGGGCGCTGAGGTGGTGGCGGCGGGCGGGGACACGTGAGGCCGCTCGGCTCCGTGACCCACATTCCCCGGGGCCGCAGGAACACGTGGGGGCGGGGGCGCGCGCGCGCGCCGGCGGGGAGCGCGGCAGCCTCCCGGGAGGCCCCTCCCTTTGGAACCCTCCGGGCTGTGACGTGGCCGCGATTCCCTCCTCCCCCGCGGGGTTGCACAGTGCGGAGGAGGCCGCGCGTGCGCGTGCGCGGGCTGTGATCCCCGCGGTCGTGCGGCTCGGGCGGGTGCAGATGCCGCAGTGCTTCTTCGAACGCTGCCCGCACGGCTGGAAGTGACCCCGATGCGCGAGCCGGGGGCAGGCAGACGGACGGGCCGCAGACCTTGCGGGTGCTGAGGAGGAAGTGTGGGTTGATGGCGTGCTACGGAACAAAGGAGATGCCCGGGACAGGCGTGGGGTTTCCCCGACGCGAGACCCTCCAAGGAGTCTTAGGTGCTTAGATCCCGAGCAACGCACGGCAGATGGGACGACACCCACCCTTGTTATGAGGCTGCTTCTCTGTTTTTTTTAAAAAAATGTTTTCCTCTCGGACGCGACCTACCTTAGGTATCTTAAGTCATAAAAACCGACTTGAAAATCCCCTTGGGCTGGGAGCCGTATTGTAAACGGGTCACACCCATAACTAATCATTCAGCTCACAAGTGTGGTCAGGGTGATTCAGGTGGTCCTAAGTGACTGGTCATTGTTCATTTCAAGTAATTTTTTTCAAACCCCTAGGTTGCTGACCTTGTTTGAACCTGATAACAGAATTTGGCTTTGTAAATCTTACTCTTGTTGCAATGCCTTAGAACAGTGTTTTACTTCCTTCTCCCCTTTTGTCTGCCTACAAATGATGGCCTTTATACCTGAAGCCAATGAGGTTACAGAAGAAGCCAGTTTTTATTTTTTAAGTTATATGCTCTAAAAAGCATGTCTTGATAACAAATGTGTTGTGGATTTTCCACCAACATTAAAAATAGTCATTTTCTAACTTTTAATTACCTATAGGCCTACTTACCCTTTGCGAATATTTTTTAAAAACGGGGTAACTATCATGGAATTGAACTCTTCCTTGATAGGATATGGTTATGATCAGGTTCAACCTCTTTTAATCCAGCCTTTAGGATGAATAACATTCTTCCAGCTTTACAACCTCATATGGGCAGGCTTAGGTGATTGGAAAATTTTTCTCTGGTTTGAACCTTCTGGGAACAATATCACTTACCTTACTCTTGCCTTTGGAGCTACCAATATAAAACTTACTTTGAAGAACTGTGCCCCCCCCCACTCCCCCCCCCCCCCACTCCCCCCCCCCCCCCCATTTCCAGTTCTCATCCCGTGGTTCTTGCACACTGTTTTTTGTTTCCTGATCATCATTCTTGTTGCCCTTGGGGCTGTAGCGCCTATAAATGAGCAGGCTTCTGCGGAAATGGTTGGACAGTTACCAGTTCCAAGTTTGGGATTCTGCTGCAAATGAATTCTGGCAGGCTTAGCTTCTGTAGTATATTGCTTTGCTGACTCACAGTAACCTTGCAATCAGTTAGGACCTTTTCATGTGAACTTTGGAAGCTAGGTTTTAGCCATTGTGTGGGTAATTGTTTGACTTTTTTTTTTTTTTATCCGAAGACATTTTTCCATTTTTTGTTCAGCTAGAGTGGGAGGGAGAGAGAGGAAGAGAGAGAGAGAGAGAGAGAGAGAGAGAGAGAGAGAGAGAGAAACATCGACGTGAAAGGGACACATCGAGTGGCTGCCTCCCACACGACCAACCAGGGCCGGGGACAAACTGCAACCGAGGTACGTGCCCTTAGCGGGAACCAAACCCAGGTCTCTCTGTACCGCAGGGCGACGCTCTAACTGCCGAGCCAAACCGCCACGGCTAATTGTTTGACTTTTAAGTGTAGGAATTTGCAATTGTCTTTCTTAAAATTTCTCTTGTTCCTTTTGGCTCCAAGTTCAAGCTATCACAAGCTGTTAGTATATTAACAATTTCTACCATCTTTCGGTCAGAGGGAGTTTTGATAAGCTTTCCCTTTAACTTTCTTCACATTGTAAATGTTGACTAGGGTGGAGCCAAATTCATTGTTGACTTGGCATGCCTTTGACCCTTCTTTTTGGGTTGATACTGTATTAGTTAAGACACATTCAGCCAGTGACCATTTCATCTACCTGCCCTATAATTCATGACATATTGTGTGTGTCTACCCTCTCCATGACTATTACAGATGTGTAATAGAAGTGGTAGAAATTGACTCGTACATTTTTGTCACAGGTAGGTTTTGATTGTGTATACTAGGTACTTTATGTAACTCATTGCATAAACTTATTAACCCTGGCTGCAATTAATATTTTAAAAATTAGGAAAACATTTCTACATAGTTTACTCATATCTTTGTAAGTCTGTATTCTGTGTTTCTCCAAGCTTGGAAAGAACATCAGAGGGAGATAAGGGTAAAGAAATTTTCACTTGGAGAAACGCACACAGTGGGAAGAATCAGATGTGAAGCTGCTTGACTAGTCAGTGGAGTTAAGGCATTCAGAAGGTAGTGTGGAAATAACCTACAGAGAAACCACTGGGTCATATGACACCTTAAAAATTGAAGGAACGAAGAAAGGATAAGGGAATGTTAGTTTTGTTTGAACTATTCTGATTGAACTCCTCCAGCATAATGATGGTAAAATAATCACCAGTGTCATTTGAGCATTTACTGTGTGCGAGGCCCTGTACATGTGTTACTACTTTAATACCGCACATTCATTCTGTGAAGGGAAGGACTGTGTTGCCAGTTGAAGATGAGGGGCTAATTGAAGTTAAGTAACTTAGGCAGGCAAGTGGTAGAGCCAGATTTTGAATCCACAAAGTCCACTTGGGGAGCATAAGCTAACTACTGTGCTGTAATAGGTTTAAGCCTACATAATGTTTGAAGGTATATCCACAACTTGGTGATCCTGTCTTCTTGGGGGTCAAGGAGATAATGTGTGGATCCACTTGGTTTGCAGTGGTATGGGGTCATAGCTGGAGGAAAAGGGCAGGTGTCAGCAGAGCCTTCCAATTTTATCATTCCACTTTTTTAATCTCATTGCTAGTCAGTCTGGTGTTTTTTTTTTTTTCCCCCAGATACCAGATTATACTTGCCCTCCCTTTCCAGCAATTTACATGGAGACAAAAACCACTATTTTATGAAATAAAACCTACTGTCTTTTTTGTTACCCTATTGTTTACTTAAATAATCCCTTACATGGTACATCATTTAATATTTACACATTCTTTAAGTCCCCACTCCTCGTCACCTCGGCTGTCAGCCTCTCTTGATCTCTGTCCTCTAGTGCTCTTGTGTGATTCTCAGCAGTTCACAATAATGTGTATGAGAAGTGCTCACATTGCACTGGAATGAATGATTAACATAGCTGTTTCCCCAGTTGGCCTATAAGGCTTTTTTAGGGAAGGGACCATGGTGTTCTCTAGAGCTCTGACACTCAGGACACACTTGGAAGTTTAGTGTTTCAGTTAGATCTTCTCTACTATCCTGTGCATGGAAATTATTAATGACCTTTTAAAAATGAAAAAACTAAAGCTTCTTGATGGTAAAAATGTTTTGATCTAAGTTGCCAGGTAAAAAAGTACAGTCATGACTTGAACTCAAGCATCCATTCCAGGATGGTGGGCAGTGGAAGTGTGAGGGTTTTGATGATGGGCAAGCCTAGTATTGGGGTAAGAAAACTCCAGTATATGCAGGGATAGTGAATGCTTTCCAGTAGGACAAAATTGGATATTGACTTCTGGCTTGTCTGAAGTTGACCACTGGATAAGGCCGAGCCTGGGAACCTGGCCCAGCTCCATGGTCCTTTTCAACTAAAAATAGAGAAGACTGCCTCAGCTAATTTTAGCTTGAGGCATCTCAGAAGTATATTCTGCCTCCTTCAAGAGGTGTTGGGACATGCTGGTTTGGGGATTTTGCCTTTCTTGCTTTATCACCAAAAACTGTGTGTGTAAAAAGCACCTTAATAATCCTTGTTTCTGAATACCATTTCATTTCAATCTTGTAATAACTGGCAGGTAGTCTCCTTTATAGAAGATGACTCAGGTTTAGATTGAAATGACTTTGTTGCCTAGGTCTTCTCAGTAAAATAGTCTGTACTCTGGAATTAGACAGCCTTAACTTTCAA
The DNA here is from genome assembly GCA_030848825.1 of Tadarida brasiliensis. NCBI lineage: Eukaryota > Metazoa > Chordata > Mammalia > Chiroptera > Molossidae > Tadarida > Tadarida brasiliensis. Next base: position 44,567,572 of record CM061274.1, read on the forward strand.
CTCTAGCCCTACCACTTAGTAGCTGTATTACTTAAGCTCTCTGAGCTCTGAGTTTCTTATCTGTAAAACGGGATACTGGAAATTAATTAATAGGGTTTCTTTGAGGATGAAACGTCACATGAAATTGTGTCATTTTATTCTTGACATTCATTAGGTAGTTGATGATTTGTAGTTTTCACTTTTCTTTCTTCATTGGGTTGAGAAACTAGGTGTGCTCTGTACCTTCTAGGCAATTAAAATTTAACCCATTTGGGTTGCTAATCATCATGTTGGTAGATTGGTGTCTGGTAGCAAGAATACATGCTGTAAGACAACTGAAGGAGTGTAGAAGGTCTTGCTAGGAGAATGTAGCTACTTCTAGGTGGATCATCTTTGATTCCATGGTACCTGGTACAAATTCTTGTAAAAGATTGTTGAACTCCTAAAGATAAGGTTAGGCTCTTAACTGTATTAATAATAGCTCGATGATTTTTCTTAGGTTTGATTTTGGAGCTTTTGCAAAGGAAGGCGTGTTTTGGGTTATAACAATATCTTCCGTTGCCCCTTCATTGCTTTAAATTAGTTCTTCAGCAGTCAGGCTAGCTCTGATTTCCAAAAGTTTTTTTTTTTTTTTTTAAGCTGAGATAGTCCGAAGACCTTGTGAATATAAATGGCTGACTCAGATGCTGGCTCTAGGAAAGTCTTCTAAGGAAAACCATCACTTTCTCATATTTTTTCCTCTCGAGTGCTTAGGAAGTGAATTTACTACCTAAGGTAGTAGATTAGAAAAGACAAATAGCTGTGAGACCTTTTTTGGGAGTTTATTCAGGACTAAGGATAATAGTTTTCTTTTAAAAAAAATATTTTTATTGATTTTTAGAGAGGAAGGGAGAGGGAGAAAGAGCATATTCACAGCTCTAACCTCAAGACTGATACAAGGCACGTGCTAAATGAATGGAAAAGTGGGTGGAATTGTTCCCATTATTTAAGTCTCAAGTGCTCTTAGTTGCACTTATGCATATTTAAATTTGTATATAGTGAACATTGCTGTGTTTTTCTTGGCATAGTAGGAACCTGTTTTAACATCTCTTCTGGGTTGTAATCAAACTCCCTGAGAGTTGTGATTGTGCTTTACTTCTCAGGGGCTTCCCAGCCTGGATATAATTATTGGTACATATGTATGTATCTGTTACCCAATTTCAACATGACAGACTAAAAGTGACTAAAAGACTAAAATTCCTCTGCCTTTTCTTCCCCCCCGTAAATGGAAATGTCTTTCTGTTCTTTGGAATTGTTTTGGCCTCAGTATTTTGCTGAGTGTGTGTGTATGTCTCTGTGTGTGTGTTTGTGTTATAAGTAGATTTTGTGTGGCTCAGTTGGTTGGGTGTCATCCCATGCACCCAGGGGTTGCTGGTTCGATTCCAGGTTGGGGTGTGTAACCGGGTTGCAGGCCTGGGTTGTGGGCTCGATCCCTGGTAGTGGTGGTCGTGGTGGTGGTGGGGGGTGTGTGGGAGGTGCTGATTAATGTTTCCATCTCGCATCAATGTTGATGTTTCTCTCTCTCCCTTCCTCTCTCTAAAAATCAGTTAAAAAAAATTAAAGCCTGTGTTTGTGTTTTAAGTGACTTATAAAGTGTGGCTTTTATCTAAAAAAGATGGGGAGTCATTTCCCTTTAGCAGAGAAAGTTTTATTTCAGAGTGAATGCTTAATTTGCAGTTACTACTTTGAGAATGTGCAAAATTCTCCTCTCACTACTTGGTATAGTCATCTAGATTGTTGTCAGAAATGCCCTGTTTTACTGGCAACTTCCTAGTAATGTTTTATATTGTTTGGGAATCTGTCCATGTGATTAGACACGGGCATCACAAAGGCAGAGAAGTAGGTCTTAAAAAAATATATGGCAGGCTTATTACCTGAAGCATGTATACAGAATTAAGAGACATTCTTTGCACAGCTAGGTGCTTATGGTCTAGTTGAGAAATAGATGGAAACAGATAAACAGTAGGTTTAAATAAGAGCCAGGACAGAGATGGAAGAGAGATAACTTTGCATCTGATGCACATTGAAAAAGCCAATAAATGTTCATTAGTGATGGAGGGAAGAGGAAAAGAAACCACAGCAGACCTTGCCAGAGAAGATGAGAATTACTTATTTGGCCTGGAATTTGGGAAAATAATATATCTGACTAGGAGGTTACTCATGCAACATTTTATCTCTTTGAGTGAAGAAGTTTTAAATTATATCCTAAGAATAACTTTAAATGCTATTTCTTAACCTGGGAGGTTTATGGTCTCTAAGACATCAAGGCCAGTTTTTAGAGGGGTTGTGGAAGTTATATTTGATGAAGTTGTGAATAGTGTTTTGAGAGTAGCTCTGTGAAGAGGCCATTAAATTCAGCCTTAATGCTAAATTCTCTGATAGCCTGCATTCTTCCTTCTAGTCTCTTTAACATTTACTTAGAAGAACAAGTAGTGAGTCTGAATTCCTTAAGAAATGCTTAAAGGTAAGTGTGTCTGCAAGTCAGAAGTAGGTGGAGAAGGGAGAGTGGAACTGGGTTTATAGTGATAGTCATAGAAGTCTTCTGGAAGCATCATAAAAACAGATTCTGAGAGCAGCAGTAATGAAAGGTTCTCCATTTTGAGATAAATTACTTTATCCAGAGTTCCAAATGTTATATCTGTTCTTGATTAACCTGTGTTTTAGCCAAGTGATAGGAGGAGGCAAATGATGAACTCATTGTTTCTAGAATTGTGTCATATAAAGGTATAATGAAGGAGACAGAGAGAGAACCAGAACCAGGTTTTTTCCCACAGTCAAAACTATGTAAGCTGTGGAGTCACCCAGGAAGGTTTTTCATTCGTTTTAGGAAAATACTGAAAAATGAAAAACTGTGCATCTCCATATGCTCAGAATTAACCCTTGTGAGAGCCTTCTCACTTTTTAAGTCAGTGGGAATTATATGGGCTTTGAACTTTGTGGAAGCAGGAATTATAGTAGGAGGAAATAAGGAAGTAAGTTATTTTTCCTTTTGGCGTAAGCTGACATTTAGTTGGTAACCAATTTCTTTTTTGTTGTTGTTAATCCTCACCCAAGGATATATTTCCACTGATTTTTAGATAGAGTGGGAGGAAGGGGGGGAAGGGGGAAGAGAAACATCGATGTGACACATTGATTGGTTGCCTCCTGCACGACCCCGACCTGGGCTGGGGATCGAACCTGCAGTCCAGGTACATGCTCTTGACTGGGAATCGAACCCAAGACCATTTGGTCCTCAGGCTGATGCTCTAACCGCTGAACAAAACTGGCCAGGGCTCAGTAACCAGTTTCTAAAGTTAGTGACTTTACTGTTCAGATTTGCAAAAATAGAAAATATATGTTATCATATATCTAATTATCTGATTTCTCTTTTCTAGGAGGTGTGATTGCATATATCAGTTCTTCCAGCTCAGCCTCTAGCCCTGCGTCTTGTCACAGTGAGGGTTCTGATAATAGTTTCCAGTCCTCCTTCTCTTCTGTTCCATCTTCTCCAAATAGCTCTAATTCTGATAACAATGGTAATCCCAAAAGTGGTGATCTCTCCAGTATTGAAGGTATTCTGAAGAATGATCGAATAGATTGTTCTATGAAAACAAGCAAGTCAAGTGCACCTGGGATGACAAAGAGTCATAGTGGAGTGACAAGTAAGTTACTTTAGTTTTCTAAAGGTTGGTTCCATTAATGGCAGGTGGGGCTTATTTTATCAACTTTTCTTTTAAAAAAAAATTTTTTTTTCTTTATTGATTTTAGAGAGAGAGGGAGAGAGAGAACATCGATTGGCTGCCTCCTGCATGCCCCCCACTGGGGACCCAGCCCACAACCTGGCATGCCCTGACTGGGAATCAAACCGGTGACCTCTTCGTGCATGGGTCAATGCTCAACCACTGAGCCACACTGGCCTGGCTACTTTATCAACGTTTCATTTGAGGGAACCATTATATTTTGGGATATAATTTTCACTACTTTCTGAGTAATCATAGTTCAGTAGTTAGGTAAGATCAGTGATGGTTTTAAAAGTTAAGCCTCTAGGAGTTGTCATAACTGATCTTTGCCATGGCGTGAGATATGTGGTTATGTACTGTGCCTTACCACGTATCCTTTAGTGTTACCCCTTTTGCCACATTTTCACAGTTACCTTTCTTCTGGACTCCTAGTACTGAATCTGGTTTCCAGAACAGAGTACTTACTTGTTGTGGGAAGGGGTTTGCTTTCATGAAATCGGAGCTAGGAATATTGAGATTTGGAAATAAAGCAGGATTTGGAATAACCAAATGAGTAGTGGAATTCGGACTCCTGAGTGAGTGTGGAGGTAAGATAGGCTGGTATAGAGGAAGATCAGGAAGGAAAGGAATAGGACCTGTCTGGTGCCTGAAGGTTAATGGAACTGAGTATCTGGACAGCAGCCTGTGGAGACATCGTTTGCACCTTTTATTTATTGACTTCTCTGCTTGACATCTTCATTCTTATCTAGGAGAATAGTTTCCTTAGTTCTGGTTGTCTATCTGGTGTAAAGTAACTCTAGATTTACAAAATTTCAGAGTATGTTTAAAATCATCAGGAAAGGGCAAAACCAGCTTTCTGAAATATTTTTGGCAGTCCCATAAACTGAATTTAAAAGAAAACCATGATGTCTTTTGATTTGTTAATTTGGTGTAAATAATTATTTTTTACATGATAAAAGTATATTTGTATTTATTTAAAGTACTTAAAAGTTTAACAAATTAAAATATTCAGTTGGAAAGGAAACAAATAGTTGAAAATTTTCTGTCTTCACTTTTGTTTCTGTTTGTGCCTTAGAATTTAGTGGCATGGTTCTACTGTGTAAAGTCTGTGGGGACGTGGCGTCAGGATTCCACTATGGAGTTCATGCTTGTGAAGGCTGCAAGGTAAAGCCTGCTTTTTCTTTCTTTAAGTTACTGATTCTGGAATTAAAGAAATTGGAGTTAGGTTTGCCTGTTTCCACAGCTGATAATCTGGGAGGAGGAGAGAAGTCAGCTGCTCCTCTTTTAAGTCTTAAGCATTTTATGTGATATACAAACATAACTTGTTTTGAAAAATTTTTAGTTCAGTGGAAGTATATTTTTAAAGATTTTGATCAAAATAAATTTGCTATCTCATTCAAATTTAATTATGGTATGAAACCAAATGCACAAATGCTTATTCATTAATGGGTCAGGTGCTATTCTAGGTGGTGGGGAAACAGCAGGGAGCAAAACAAACAAGGCAGTTCTGCGTTGTTGGAACTTGATTCAACGAAACTTTGAATAGGTCTTATCAGGTACGTTGTCATTCTGACATGTCAGGTACTAGGAGTTGAGAATAATTCCTAGATACTTATAAAAATGTGGTATCTTTGGAAGTAATGCCAAGTAAGTAAAAGAAACTTGGATATAAATTGAGTGCTTGGGAAAGCTCCTGATATTTGTAAGTTTATTTGATTAGTTCTTGGAGTGTCTGTCAGATAATTCCAAGGGAGATAGTCTCTACCACCTACTTATATCCAGGGAATCTCTCTCTCTGTTTTTAAATTTGGCACAGTCCTTTCTCCTGAGTATCAAGATTAACATGGTCAAGGCAGGTGCTCCTGCCATTTGTTCTCTGACAGAAGGCCAGAAGCAGGAATCCAGTTTGGCAGGATATGGTGGGTGAGCAAGATAGTGAATATAAATGAGCGAAGAGATATTTTCTGAAAGGGTGGCTCTGAATGAATTGTGATTTTGGTAGTTCTTAATGGCCAAGTCACTTAACAAGCTGGTCAGTATTTTATATGGATGTGGTGCTTTTCCATTCTAAAATTTTTTTAAACACCATTTTTTTGTTTTCCCTTGAAATTGTGAAGTAATTATAGGGCAGGCATAATTCTCATTTTATAGCTAGAGAAACACAAGCCAATGAGCCTAATTGTGTATTCTTGATAAATACACATAATTGTTCTATACCCTCTTAAAGGTGTCTCTAGCTCAGATATTGTAGTGTCCAACTATACTATTGCAGTAATAAAGTGTAAAAATGGTGTCCTGCAGTTACTAATATAGATTCATGAAATGTGTGGTTACTTATGGTATTCAAGGAAACTGTACTTTAAGATACTTTTGTAATTGTGTTCTTGACTTTTCCATTCTCCTTGGAACTGTTAAGCTGGGGCTCTTTGAATACCTATCACAGCACATGCACTTAAATTGTTTGTTCTGTGAAGGCAGTTATCTTTGGCCATCTAGCTGGGAACTGTCTTTCTCTAGATCACTAGGTGGTGTGTGGGTGGGTGTGTGGTGTGACAGTCACCTGTTGCTGACAAGCAGCCAGGAACATCTGGCACATTCAATGTCAGCAGGTAATCATCTAGAAACGACCAAGCTCTACTAACATAATCCTTAGTTCCAGTGAAGGGATTATACCTATAGAATATATTTTTCTGTCAACTCTTTAAAAATAAGTTGTATTTCAAGAGCTTTGGAATTTGTATGTGATTAAAGTATGAGCTGGAAATTGTGGCCGCAGGCAGGGGCTGGTAACAGGGTAAAGTGTAGTCCAGGGGGTGCTTGGAAAGCAGCAAGATTCTGCAAAAGGAAGAAAGGGAAGAAGGGTCTTGTTTGGCTAGTAGGTATAGGTGCTTACTGGTAAGAATCCAGTTAAATTCCATGTGTCAAGATTTTATTTCCCGAACAAAATAGACCCAGAGACATAGAAGTAGAGTATAGACGGACAAACCTCAGAAGGGGAGGGGGGTGAGGGAAGAGCTAAACCACAGAACTTATATGCATGTATGCGTAACCAGTGGACATAGACAACAATCCTGGGGCGGGGCGGGGCGGGGGTTGGATCGGGAGGAAGGTGTCAATGGAAAAAGGAGAAACATCTGTAACAAAAATTAATAAAAATTGAAAATAAAATAAAATATATAAAAAAAAGATTTTATTTCCCTCAGGTCTAAGCCAACATTATTTCTCAGGTGTAGCTAGTAATGTTGATAGTTAGGAGTTGGGGTGGCTGCTTATAAGTAGTTCATCTGGATGTTTTTAAATGAATGGGTGCATCTTCTTTGTTTTCAGGGTTTCTTTCGGAGAAGCATTCAGCAAAACATCCAGTATAAGAAGTGCCTGAAGAATGAAAACTGTTCTATAATGAGAATGAATAGGAACAGATGTCAGCAATGTCGCTTCAAAAAGTGTCTGTCTGTTGGAATGTCGAGAGATGGTATGTTCCCAGTTTAAAGAGCGTTCTTTCTTAAAGCATATGGAGCTTGGCTTTTCTTCCTCAGCATAAACCAGCCCAGGGCTGTAAACCAGTTACCAATGGCCCTCTCGTGCTTAGGATGCAGCAGATTTTAGAAAACACATTTTAATGTCTTGCAGGATGCCAAATTCATTAAAGTCAAATTTTAGTATCAACACCCCAGGAGCAACAGCTTTTGGCTCACTTTTTGTTGTTGAGTCTTGTAAAAAGACCCATTTTTTTCCCTCTGTACAATTTGAATACTCCCCCCCCCAAAAAAGGTTTAGTTTTTCTTGATGTAGGAATTCGTGGTTCTTTCTCTATAATTTCTTAGTATTGCTGATGAGTCCATTTCTCTTTATGTGAATTATCTCCATCACTTTCTCAGCCCTGCGATGATAATGTGCTTTTAGAGTACAGATTCTGAATACACTGAAAGGAGATACAAAGTTGAAACAAACATTAGAGTCTGGAGTGGAGGAGGTTATTCAATTCTGGTGTGAAATTGAGCAATGGAAAGTAGAAGTTGTGGTAATTTGTTAGAATTATCTGTGGATGACATCACTGGAAGATTTGACTCTTCTATTGTGCTTAGGGAAATCATTTGTGGATTGTCTCTGTTCTATGTAACATAACAGAGGAGTAAGAGGTTTTCAGAGGGATTAGTTTAGTAGGGTTAATTAAGAATTGCTGAGAATGAACCTCATATTTTATCTAGGGGAGGGTCATTTAAGGAGTCCCTTACGTTACTCTAATATCTTACTGACACAGAAATATAGTATTGCAAAAAGAAGCTGCTTGAATAACAGATTTCAAGCAATTGATGTTTGTAATTTTTAATTGCCTGAACTTTTTTTGTAGCACTAGAAATAGTAATCCAAAGTTGATGGGTATTGTGATTGCCTCAAAAGAATAAAAATGGGAATTATTTGTGAAGGAGAGGGAGTAGAAGCATAGAGTGTGAAACACGATGAAATAGTTTGTCTGATAATGTCAGCGATACACTTAGATTAGTAAGGCTTTCTTGATGGGTGGTATATTGAATTTTTATTATCTTGATATAAAAGACTAGAAAGAAGCTTTTCCCCCCCTATCCCTCTGGGATAGGAATGTTGGAGACAGACACATTCTAAGACTAGCCTCTAAAATAATGAGGATGAATGATTTCATTTTTATTTATTTCATTGATTTTAATTAAAATTTAGCAGGTACATTTTTCAATAACTGCATTTCTATTGACCATATATATATTTGTTGTTTAAGATTTTCTTCTTAAAGAAGCCAGTAAAGGAAAGAACGGGTCATTTAACATTGAGTCCTGTTGGGTCTTGAGAATAAGGTTATGAAAATGAATTGACAGAGGTCGGATGTTCAGGGAGTGATTGTGCCTACTAGGTTCCATTAGTGTTAATGGATGTAGAGCTGAATCCCATGTGCCTTCTTAAGAACAGAGCCTTCAGCCTTGTTAATAAGGTGCTGTGTGGATATGCTGGTCTGCTTCAGGCTCTGATTTACATTAGTTAATTTTACATTTCTTCCTTAGATTTTGCTTATAAAATACCCAAGAAATAGAACTTCTCCTTAGCCCTGTTTTGGGAGAACAGTGGAACCCCTGCCCCCTCCCCACCCCCCCATGGTACATAAAAAACAACCAGTAACTTTAGGATAATTTGTACCAGAGACGTGTAGATACTCTTTACTTGTATGGCTAGAGGTCATAGCTATCAAAGATAATTTTGTGTGTGTGTGTGTGTGTTTTGTTTTTTTTTTTTGTATAAGCAGGTCTTATTTAGAATATAGATGTTAAATATCTTTTTCTTCAATAGCTGTTCGGTTTGGTCGAATTCCTAAGCGTGAAAAACAGAGGATGCTAATTGAAATGCAGAGTGCAATGAAGACCATGATGAACAGCCAGTTCAGTGGTCATTTGCAGAATGACACATTAGTAGAACATGAACAGACAGCCTTACCAGCCCAGGAACATCTTCGACCCAAGCCCCAGTCGGAGCAAGAAAACATCAAAAGCTCTTCTCCTCCCTCTTCTGATTTTGCAAAGGAAGAAGTGATTGGCATGGTGACCAGAGCCCACAAGGATACCTTTATGTATAATCAAGAGCAGCGAGAAAACTCAGCAGAGACCATGCAGCCCCAGAGAGAACGGATTCCCAAGAACATGGAGCAATATAATTTAAATCATGACCATTGTGGCAATGGGCTTAGCAGCCATTTTCCTTGTAGTGAAAGCCAGCAGAATCTCAATGGACAGTATAAGGGGAGGAACGTAATGCATTACCCAAATGGGCATGCCATTTGTATTGCAAATGGACATTGTATGAACTTCTCCAATGCTTATACTCAAAGAGTATGTGATAGAGTTTCGATAGATGGATTTTCTCAGAATGAGAACAAGAATAGTTACCTGTGCAACAATGGAGGGAGAATGCATCTGGTATAGTGAAATCAATTTTTTTTTGCTAACCTCGTATCAAGGAAAGCTTTGAAGGTTTTCTTTTATGTGGGGGATATACCAACTTCAAGGGTGGGAGAAGGGTTGTAAGAAAATATGAGATTTACAGAATCAGTTTTGTGCACTATTTTAGGTCAAATACTTTTAATAAACATCATTTGTTGAATGACCTAATTTCACACAACTAGATACAAGCATGTGATTTGATTGATGATACTATGCTTGGGATTAGGATTTTATATAAAATATGGATAATGCAGAGTTGGTCTTTTAATTCTTAGAAGTGCCTTTCAAAATTTGAGCATTCTGATTAATCACTACGTTACTAGCTTTGGGATTTTCTCTAGTGGCTGATCTTTTAGCTTGCCATAGTCAGTAATTCCTTGATTTCTACAGAGTTTTCTTTAACTGTTATTAATGCAGAAAGGTCTTTGGATATAGAACATGGATGTTTTATTGTGTGAGAATTTAGGAATATTTTAATTTAATAGGCTCCCTTCTAAGGATTTTCTCAGACTTCATCCTATGAGATGAATTAATGTTATTTATATCATTCAAGTTTTTTTCATCAAATACAACAGTCTGCATGAAAGTACAGTGTTTATATTCAGCCAAAATTTCATCAAAAGCATCATTACTGCACCATTTCCAGTTTAAATCACGAGGTCCTTTGATAGTGATTGATATTTTCCACAGCCAGGTAATAAAGCCTTCTTTTTATATTTTCAAAATAGTTGACTGTACCCCAATCCTTATGTTAGATTTTTTGGCCACTTGCAAGTATTTGATCCCATGGATCTGAAAGGTGACCTTATATTTTATTAGATTTAGTGGCTGCCTTAAGAAGGGAAAAAATTATGATTACAGAGTCATTTCATTCCTGGATCTCATGGATTTAGTGAAAATTTAAAGGCTGATTTTACTAATAGAGTTTACAGTACATGCTTCCTAATCTTTTAAATGTTTTTATGCCTTCTTTACTTTCCTTTTTTCCTCTCCCCAATCCTCATGTAGAAGTTGTACCTTGTATCTCCAGTCATTTCCTAATTGACTAAGTGGAGGTCAGGGCTCACACCATTGTTTAGAAAATAACTGGTTAGTGTGACCTTTTTTAAAAAGTGAGGCATCTATCTTTTCCTCTTTGAAATTACAACATTGTAATTGTGCCCATTTAGAAAAAATGAGTTTTGAAATATTTACTAAATGTGGGCTTGGGTTCTAGGCCTGTGACCTCTAGCTGTATTTGAATAAGTCACTACACATCTTAGAGTCTCATTTTCTCATCTAAGAAATGGTCATCGTAATATCTGCCATAACTAATAGGATTGAGAATCAAGTAAATATGTGTGAACTTTATTTTTTAAAACCATAAAGCCAGCATAAGGTGACAGCAGTGTTAGAAAATAAACTCTTCAGCTTGTGCAATGGGTTTTTGAAATAGCTTGTGATAGATCTTATTTTCGCTTAGGCTGCTGCTGCTTTCTGGGTAACAAGTTAATTGCTATTTAAATTAGGTTTGCTGTGAGGCTTTCTGTCATAAGGTAGAGTAGCGAAAGAGAAAGTGCTATTGTTAGTAGTATCTGAGGGTTATTTTCATGTTGGTGTTTCCAGTGATTGAGATGCCACTTCTGAAATTTCTTTGCCACCTCTCACAATTTAAGAGTTTTTCTGTTTTGTGCATGCTAGGTTTGTCCAATGAGTAAGTCTCCATATGTGGATCCTCATAAATCAGGGCATGAGATCTGGGAAGAATTTTCAATGAGCTTCACTCCAGCAGTGAAAGAAGTGGTGGAATTTGCAAAGCGTATTCCTGGATTCAGAGATCTCTCTCAGCATGACCAGGTCAACCTTTTAAAGGCTGGGACTTTTGAGGTAAGTTTTGTTGATCTTGAGTATGATACAGGGCATGTAGTATTTTATTTTTATGCACATTTTACTTCTTTTCTAAATGAGTATTTGAAGTCCAGAGGCTAAAAACTACCAACAAAAGAATGACCATCTCAGGATCTTGGGAAAAAGACTAGGTAAATGCAGAGTTACTTAGGACTTGAAGTATAAATGCTCTGTAGTCCCAGCATATGAACTCCAGGTTCTAGTATTGCTTGTAGATGTGGACTTGGTGGGTCCTGCAGAGTGGTGGACACCTACTGAAAGCCTAGTCTGGAGTTGACTATGTTCAGTACAGAATGTGAATCGTAAATAGCATGCAGTTTTGTCTTTTAGGAGCTTGTAGAATACAGGGTGGGGCAAAAGTAGGTTTATAGTTATGAGTACACAAAACAGAGGAGTTTATTCTCGTATTATTATTTATTAATTATTGTTTTCCATGCGAACAACTGTAAACCTGCTTTTGCCCCACCCTGTATTTGGCAGATGTATCAGACATCTGAGCCAGCTCAGAGTTTCTTGGCCTTACCTGACTCCAGAATCTACAGCTACTTATTCTACTCCAGCTTCTTTTGCTGTGATGCCTTCTGCCTGGGCTTGGGGCAACCACTGTTGCCAACTTTAGTAGGACACAGACAGTGCCTAGGTGCTTCTCACCTGTCTGCCTCATGGCTTCCCTGTTGCCGCTGAGTTGTGCGAAGTCTCAGGACTTGCTTGAAGCTCACTTATGCATTATTTTGAAATGCAGGCCAGTAGGTGGGAAGTTGATGTCTGGTGGGTGAAATCTTTGATCATTGGGGGTAGGGAGCCATTTCTGATGGTCCCACAAGATTGAGCTCTCAGTTGTTCTTGGTAAGTGGTGGCCAGCTCAGTAAATAGGCTAATATTGGCTTTCTTTGCTTCCCTGTCCCATTTCCTTTTTCCTCACTCTTGTTTTCACATTTGCCAGTGCACACCCCACATAAACTTTTGCCTTAGGCTCTGTTTTCTGGGGCATCTGTGGACTAGAATAGAGAGGAATCCATATTCATGAAATATTTATGGTGTAATTTAAAAGTAACACCTACAGGTTAGGATTTTTAGTGTAAAGAAAAACATTACATTTAAGATTTAAAGCCAGAAGGTGTGTCAGTAATCAAGTTCAGTTCACCCATTTTTGAGGTTAAGTAACTACGGCCGAGAGGTTACTTAACCTTTTAACCTCAGAGACTTTTCTTGGATTGCCAGTAAATTCATGACACAGTCAGGGATAGAACATAAACCCCTGACTCCATGACTTGGTTCTTTCCGCCTTGTGATTTGTCTTGGGATTGCTGTGTTCTAGGTAGCACCATCTTCATAGAAGGCTCGCCCTCTTTTGGATTGTCTTGGGTTAAACAAGTCTTTGCATGGGAGCATTGCAAAGAGAAGGTGTTGTTCAGCGTTCCGCTGATTATGAGAGAAATATATGACAGATTTCACCATTTAGTATAGTGGAGAGAGTACTGTAGGTAAGCAATTGTTGACTGGTTCGGTTCGAATTTTGATTATAACTTGGTGTCTAGAACACTTTTATTGTAATGGTTTTCTTTGTGTTGTCTCTTTGGGTTATGATTTCTTGAAATGGTCTAATTAGAGTTCATCTGCTGCGTTTGCCTTGGCTGCATTTGGTGTTTTGATGTTTCCAAGTGTTACTGCATTGAAATATTGCTTTTTTTTTACTTGGGGCTTAGGGACTATGAGATATACTTGGTAGCTTAGAGAGTTTATTCAGTGCCTTTGGCCAAGGACCAGTTTCAGATTTCTTGGCATCATTGCCCGTTTTAATTTTGTATTTGCATTTCAGAATCTTTATTATAGAGTTTCAGGGCTTAAGTATTTTGCGACCGGTGGCTAGAATTTATTTTGATCTTCTTGGAATATTTATTGCTTTGGTAGAGAATTTGCCTTAAGGAAATGATTCTGGGTAAAAATAAACTCAGTTTTTCCTTTACAGCTTTCTTTTATATGTAGAATGTTTAACTGACTTGAATACTGAGGTATTTCTTAGCACTGCTATTGAATTTCTCCAAATACATTTAAGTCTTTTTCTTTTTCCAGGTTTTAATGGTACGGTTTGCTTCATTATTTGATGCAAAGGAGCGTACTGTCACCTTTTTAAGTGGAAAGAAGTACAGTGTGGATGACTTACACTCAATGGGAGCTGGGGATCTGCTAAACTCTATGTTTGAGTTTAGTGAGAAGCTGAATGCCCTCCAGCTTAGTGATGAAGAGATGAGTTTGTTTACAGCAGTTGTCCTGGTATCTGCAGGTAAGCAAGCTGGTTCAAAACTGTGCCACACCTAGAATATAATGACCACCTGGGGAGAAGGTGGTGGTTAACGAGGTTCCAGCAAGCTCTGTGGAGGGAAGGATGCCTTAAGGAAGATGCTAAGCTATGTCAATTCATTATTTTTGTATAATTAAAAAATTTAAATCATGACAGTAAAAGTTAAAAGTGCTATGTGGTAATAAAATGATGTTTAGAGCTGGGCCTCATATTTACCACTCTTAGTCTAGCTCTTGTTAATGATTTTTTACAAATTTAAATCATCATTTTATTTTTGGAACATTGTGTTTCTCCAGGTAGGTGATTCTAATCTGATTCTAAGTTTTAATTAAAATAATATGTGCATTACTTGTTGGAAGTATCGAGTTGTATTAGTGTGGTTTGTTACAACAATTGGAAAATTTTCAGTTGTAGGCTCTCACCCAGCTTTGTCACTGAATGTTATGTGTGACTTGGATGTAAGTAATTTTACCCTTTTGAGTCTTGGTTTTCTCATCCTGTGCAAGGCAGGGATTGTACCATGTGAGCCTAGCATGGGGGTCAGTTACTGTTTGAATGAGTGACTGAGATTTTTGAGACCTAACATTTCATGTTTATTTATGAGCGTCATTGATGATGTTTCTCAGTTTCCTTACCTTGCATTGATATTGCAGTTATTTCTGACCTAAGTATTTCAATTTAGACAATAGATATTAAGGCAGAGATTACTCCCAATAGCAAATTAGAGATAGAGACAGTAGTTTCCTGGGGACATGTAAGTAAGTGCCAGCTACTTTTAGGTATCACTAACTTTATTTTAAAACATTTATTGAGAATTTTATAGTATATGTCATACTTAAAGCTTCCCATTTGCTTCCAGCTGTGTAAATGTGCTAGACACTGTGACAGCATAAGTTATGGCCTTGGTTATTTGACTGAACTATAAATCAGTAACTCTTAAGGAGAGTAAGGTCTTTGTATATTGTAAAGGGACCTGAACATCAGTGGTATAAATAAAGACTTAGGCCATTTGGAAGTGTAATTTGGCTACTTTTTCCTATCAGCTCTACCTGGGTAGCTAAAAATGTACTTCTGATACGGAAATAGTATGGAAGGAATGGAAGTACTGTGTCAGGAAGGGATACCTGTTCTCTCAGTTACCTTGTAATGCCTCTCGTACGTTACCTTTTCACAGTCTTTTGATAAGTAATTAGTAATGGTTTGAGTGGACATAAGATTAATATATCTATTATTGTGAAACTAAAGGTAATGCATACTTGCTAATTTCTTTATCTGATGAATATGCCTTATGTGCTAGGTGCTCAGGGGAAGACAGACAGAACAAACATTAAGACACAGATTTGCTCTCAAAGTATTTATATTCTATTTGGAGAGACAATTAACAAAAAGCTTTATGTACAAAACTGTGTGGTTCTGACTGAGGTAAATAGTTACAGGAAGGAAGATGAAGTCATCTGAGAAGTCTTTATGGTGAAGGTGGAGGTGGAGCTGGAATTTGAAGGATGGATTATTACGTTTTTCCAAGCAAAAAATGATAGAATGGTGTAGGGCAGGGGCCAAGCCTGATGTGTACATCAAGGAGAGGGGGTACAGAAGGCTTACAAGTTAGGGGAGGACCAGGTTATGGAATGACATCCATGAGAACTAAGCAGAGAAGTTTTAACTAAATGGCACAGCAGAAAGTTAGTGTGACTTCTTAAGTAGAGGAGTGATCAGGCATGCACAGAGTGATGCTTTAACATTACTTCTGCGTTGTTATCCTGGGTGGATTAAACAGGGAGTCATTAGAGCTGGAGAATCAGGTTGAAAGGCTGTTGAAACAATTTAGGTATGAAGCAGTGGAATGAGCACTTCTAAAATAGGTTGTGGCAGAGAAGGTGGAGAAGGAGGGCTATGTCTAGAGATACTTCAGAGGAAAAAATGAAGGCAGGGGGTGAAGCAGAGCTCTATGCTAAGAACTATGCTGCTGTCTTCATTTGTATTTTCCATCAGGAGCATTTTTTTTTAAGTCCTCACCTGAGGATATTTTTCCATTTATCTCCAGATATAGTGGGATGGAGGGAGAGAGAGAGAGAAATATTCATGTGAGAGAGACACATTGACTGGTTGCCTCCTGCACGGCTCCAACCAGGGCCGGGGACTGAACCGCAACCGAGGTACGTGCCCTTGACTGGAATCGAACCCAAGACTCCGGTCCATGGGCCGACGCTGTAACTGCTGAAACAAACTAGCCAGGGCAGGAGCATTATTTTTATTTTGTTTTAATCTCCTTGTAAAAAAGCCTTGTTTTGTTTCCTGACCACAAGAATAATATGGGTTCTTTGAAAAATTGAAAATATAACGATGAAAATAAGGGTGATAATACTACCAAAAAAGATAACATTAGAAGTCTCTTGCTATCCATTTATCCATTTGCCTGCTTACTGATATATATGGTATGCAAAAAGCGTTTGACATAACTAAGTGGAAAACTTTTAAAAGAATATATGCATTCTTATTTTTTGTTAGGTTTATTTATGAAGATATACAAGAAACATATACATGCACAATTCCACACATTTTAAAATGTTTCGACTTAGCCCTGGTGGGTTTGCTCAGCGGTTAGAGCGGAGCGTTGGCCCACGGACCAGAGAGACCAGGGTTCGGTTCTTGCTAAGGGCATGTACCTCTGTTGCAGTTTGTCCCCGGTCCCGGTTGGGGTCGTGTGGGGTTCTCCCTCTCTCCCTCCCGCTCTATCTGAAGATAAGTGCAAATAAAATAAAATAAAATAAAAAAATAAAATGTTTTGACTTAAATATATGATAGTGTTCATGTCAAATTTAAATCTTTACCACTTAAAAAGGATTATTTATTTTTAAAGCATTATCTAGTCAGGAAAATGAAATTCAAGAACTACAGAAGAGTATTGGATGAAAATTCTCTCCTTCCTTCTGCTACTCCCAGCCTATTCTTCAGAGAACTGTATTTCTAACCATCTCCCATTTTGATTGCTCTGATGGTTGCCCACCCAACTATGCAAGGCAGGGATTATACCATGTGAGTCTAGCGTGGGCTCAGTTACTGTTTGAGTGCTAAATACTATGCCTATACCCCTTTTTATTTAGTAGCTATAACTGATAAATAAAAGTACCCTCTCACTTTTCCCTCTCAATTTTTACAAGTTTTGTTTTTTCAGTTACTGTGTTGGTGTTATTTATAATTTCAACATGCTCAGATTTTTTGATCCTTCACTTTGAGATAATCTCTGAGATAGTTTAGAATTGAATCTTCTCATTATTTAGGGAGGCAGTATCTTCCTTTCTCCATATCCTGGCTTCTTTTGCTATATGACGTTTTATATATTGTCAAGAATCAAAACATTTACATTCTGTTCTATAGCTGTGATTATTCTCATGCTTTATTTATCATTTTATTCTAAAAATTGAAAAGTAAAAAATCAGCATTTACAGTAGTATGATTATGTAAATAATGCTCATAGTGTTCACAGTAGGGTTGAAATGGTAGACAAGGCAATATAAATCTCTGCCATAAACCTGCACCTCCTGAAGGGGGAGTGTTCCAAATGTCTGATAACAAATAGATTATTCATTTATATTCTCAATTGCTTAGAATTAAGCAACATTGTAGTTTGCTTTATATTTAAAATAGCTTTTTGTTTTCTTGGAATCTACAGTTGCTTTCTGGTTTTTGCTTTGGTTATAGTCAGAAGAAATGCTAGATACTTTCTAGATTGCATTATATAATTTTATTTTCACAACAGATCTCTGGTGTGTACTAGGACATGTTGTCTTTAGTTATACAGGCAAGGAATTTGAGGAACGGGTTCAATTATTTACCTAAGGTCACATTTTTAATAATTGGCTGAGCAAGCATTTGAACTCCTGTTAGTCTAGCTTCAAAGCCTTTCCATTATACTGCCTGTTAACAGAATAGTTTTAGCTGCTAAGGGAGAGAGAAATCGCAAGCATATTTTCCTGTGAGACTGGAAGAATCTAGATACCATGGAGAGTAGGGGCAGTATACCTGGGTATATTAGGTAAATTATTTTTCAGATTTTGTGAAATGGCAGTAGTCACTTCCAATTGAAGATTAGGAACTGGCATGTAGGTGTGAGACCAAGGCGCATCTAGGTACAGATTTTAGTTGTCCTCTTACAGGTTTTTGTTGAAGGGATTTAACTTCCATGCTGTAGGAAGTGAATATACATAAAGAGGAGATTTGGTGAGGAGTACATGCTTGGGAGAGGGAAGAAGAACCAGCTAAGGGAGTAGAAGATAGATGTATCAGGGTTAAACTGTATAGTGTAGCATTTAGTGCATCATTTAGTAGATGAATTTCCACTTCAGTCTGCCTATTCTGTTGTTACAATTTCCAGAGGATTGTTGTTTTATGATCTACCTAGATTTTTAGTTAGGTTCTTTGGCCTTGAAATCATGAAACCATGGTTTTAGAAATTGAGGTTTTAGAAAAATGTAATATGATTTACATTATTAGGTATAGGTGTGCATTTCCATGGAGTTCTGAGTTATATAGAGAAGCATAGATCATCCAAACACAAAATATTTACTGGAAGACAACCACTTAACTATACACAAATATCTTTCCCCACTTTGCTTTTGGGGCTCACTATCATTCTTTCCCAGTTGTTGGTATTATAAATTACTGATGATATGATACAAACCAGTTACTTTTCTTCTGCCAAAATATGAGCTCTCTACAGGTAGGAATTTTGGTTATGTTCACTGCTAATTCCTTAGGACCTATCACAGTAACCACTTACATTCAGTAAGTGTTTGGTGAATGAATTAATAAATTGCAAGATGTTAAAGAAAAAAATTACTTGAATATTAAAGGTAGGGAGACTCTTAGAAGCATTATTGAAAGCTTTAATTAATTTTGCAAAGATGACCCTTAAGATTGTATGGCCAAAGTCAAATGTCAGGAGAAAAGAGGTCTTTTGTTCATCTAACAATTTTGTCTGAAAAATTATGATCTTCCCCAAGCCAGTAGTCAACATTCATTAGTTTCTTTTTCCATAAGAATTAATATAGTTGTGATAATAATCCAAATTTATTAAATGTAAGATAAGTCTATTTGCATCATTTTTTCTGCATTTAGAGTTAATCAAACCTTTTCCCTTTACTATTAAATTTTAGTCCTTGTTCTAAGTGTTTTTATTGCAAGTGGCCTTTTTAAGTTACCAGTTACAATAGAAGACTTCATCAGTCTCCTTGTAAAAAGTGAAAAAAGGGTGTAAATGGCCTTTTTGCTTCCTTGGAGAGGTCTTTTTCTTTTCTTTTTTTTTAATCCTCACCTGAGGATATTTTTCTGTTTATCTTCAGATAGAGTTGAGGGGAGGGGAGAGGAGAGAGAGACGGGGAGAGAGAGAAAGAAAGAAATATTGACGTGAGAGGGACACATCTACTGGTTGCCTCCCGCATGGCCGGGGATGAACCGCAACCAAGGTACGTGCGCTTGACCAGAATTGAACCCATGACTCATTGGTCTGTGGTCCGATGCTTTAACCACTGAGCCAAACCGGCCAGGGAGAAGTCTTTTTCTTATTAATTACAACTGCCTATACTGGGAGCCATTGAATATTTCTTGCATACTACTGCCTCCTGTTGTAAAGGGAAGAAATAGCCCTTGCTGATGAAAAAAGTCAGTGGGCAAACAACATAGTTTTGGCTAATTTCAAGATACTTTCTTTTATTGCTAGTTTATTAAACTACTTATTAACATTTGTATGATGAGGGTAATAAACACAATATGCTAAATGCAAGTGAATGCAGGTTAATATAACTAGGTATTAAAGTTGCATAGTGTTAGCTACCTATTACTGTATAACAAATTACCCTAAAACTTAGTGGCTTAAAAATGTATACATTTATTTCCTACAGTTTTAGAGGGTTAGGGATATGGGTGTGGCTTAGATGTGTGCCTCTGGCTGGAGGTTTCTTAGGAGGTTGTCACCAGGCTCTGGGCAGGGCTGTGGTCTTATATGAAGGCTCTACAAGGAAGGATCTGCTTCTAGGCTTATTCCCATGGTTGTTGGCAGGATTCGGTTCCTTGCATGTTGGACTGTGTGCCTTAGTTCCTTGCTGGCTCTTGGCTGGAGACCATCCTCAGTTCCTTAGCACGTGGGCTACTCCGCAGGGCAGCGCACAGCATGGCATTTGGCTTTGTGAGTGCCTAAGATGGAAGCTACAGTTTTTTTTGTGATCTAATATTTTGTTCATTAGTGGTGAGTCAGGAAGTATAGCCCACTTAAGGGAAGAGGAACACACAAGGACAAGGATACCAGGATGAAGGGATCATTGGAGGCTTTATTAGAGACTGCCTGCCATACATGGTAACATATAAATGCGGATATATTCCATATGAGGTAAAAATATATTTCTAAACTACACTATTTATTTTATTTTGCCAATTGGGAGCAGTTGAAATGAGCAGATGGCATCAAATTTTAAGAATCAGAACCTCTAGTTTTTGTGTGAACAAAAATACTTAAGCACTAAAGAATTTTGATTTATTAAGTGTACTTATTATGTGATATATATCTTTATATAATAAATAGCTACAAAACTTTGCCATTGAGATTTTAAAAACTTTGTAAATTATCTTTTGCCTGTGTTCCAATGTATAAAACCTTGTTGTGAATTCATTAATGAGATTGATGAGCAAGAATTATATTTATGTTTAATGTTAATAATATATCCTCTCCTTCATATCTCTCTATTCCTTACCCTCCATTAGATCGATCTGGAATAGAAAACGTCAACTCTGTGGAGGCTTTGCAGGAAACCCTCATCCGTGCACTAAGGACCTTAATAATGAAAAACCACCCAAACGAGGCCTCTATTTTTACAAAACTTCTTCTAAAGTTGCCAGATCTTCGATCTTTAAACAACATGCACTCTGAGGAACTCTTGGCCTTTAAAGTTCAGCCCTAAGGCCTTTGCTTATTCATGAACTGAGTCATGCTAACTGTACATTTTGTGCTAAAATGCTTATTTATATGTGTATACTGTACCATATGTGGAGATAGAAAAGACCTTTAAGACAATACAAGATTGTAGGCTATCTCTTAGTCATGCAGTAGCTGTTTGGATTGAGATTTTTTTCAGCCATGATTAGACATTGACAGCATTTCCCTGATAGACCAATCAGCTGTGTCTCACTTAAACTGGAGAAGTTACACTGAATTATAGTTACACTGAATGTTAGACTTTTTCATCTGCCAAAACCAAAAACCATTTTGATCTCCCTGTGGTATAAATATAACGCACAGTCACAAGTATATGAGGACTTAAAAATTAATCCTTTGTGGTACAAGTTCTGTTGTGTGATGGAAACTTGATATTACTATAAGACTATTTGATCTGGTAATTGGAGACTTTGTAGATTAGGAGATTTTCTTGTTTGTATTTTACTCTGCCACTGTTAAAGTGTATGGTCCCAGGCAGGTTAGTTGGTTGTGGAAAATGAGAATTGGTAGTGTTCCCAATGCCCCACCTCACAGAGATACTAAAAAAATGTCTATAAAGCATATTTACCTCTTGGGAGATAGGCACTATGTAAATAAGGTAAAATTTTTGTTATAATTATTCATTATAATCTTTTTTTATTTGTAAGCTTTTTTGAGAAATCATTTCACAGCCCACACCAATCTATTATTCAGGGTTCCTGCATATGTGTGGGGTATCATCCTGGCACACACATATTCAAAGTTTATGGGTACATCAAATACATAGTATGTGTACATAATATGTATGTGAATATAGTTATACATAAATATATTTCTTCACAATATTTTAAACTGTGAAGAACTTTATCATACAATAAACTTAAAACAAGAAGTGTCAAAAGACCCAAATTAGGTGCATTTTACCTGTTGATTACATAACCATTGCTTTAAATGTTTAGATAGTAGAATATTGAATTTATGCTCTATTTTTGTTTAAGCAACACTTAATGTAAAAGTGCAACAGGCAGTTGAATCCAAATTTTAAAAAATATGTATTTTAGAGTTCATCTTTGTTAAAACTTTTGGTTCAAGGTACTAGTTATTTTCAAGTTTATTCAGATTCTTACCTTGAGCTAAAAAAGGTAACATTGCTGCCCCTAATACACATGCTGCAGCTCAATGATAAATATTTTGATTCTTTCTGGAGAACTAGTCAGTGTTTAAGAAAGTCGTTTAATATGTTGGGGTGTGTGTGTGTGTGTGCGCGCGCGTGCGCATGTGTGTGCACGCGTGTTTGCAAACGTGTTCTGAGTCTACTTCCCCTCTCCCTCAAATAACACTACAGGGATTTTGTCAAATTAGATTTAATCTATAATTTGGAAAATAATTTAATGTGTGACCTACAGGTTTAGAAGTGGTATAGTTAAAAACATTTCATTCACATTTCTAATACTGGGCTTTATTAAATAGGTAAGATCAACCTCTGTTTATGGAAGTAGGAGAAATAGCCAAAGTTGAGGATTTTATGTATGTTCTTCTGTTTCCCTAGAAAATAACAATTATTATTTTGGCGGGGTAAAGATTGCCTTCTATATAATTTTTGGATTATATAAATTTGCAAAAATAAGAAGAACCCACTTTACTCAGCCTGTTACTTTAATGACA
Organism: Tadarida brasiliensis; assembly: GCA_030848825.1. Taxonomy (NCBI): domain Eukaryota; kingdom Metazoa; phylum Chordata; class Mammalia; order Chiroptera; family Molossidae; genus Tadarida; species Tadarida brasiliensis. The sequence continues at coordinate 44,590,093 of CM061274.1, forward strand.
TGTGAGCAGAATGCCTTATTTTGTAATCTTGTTTAACTTGTTGCTATGGGTACTTGAATTCCTATGGCACTAGTTAAGTAAGTTAAAAATAAAGTTAAACCCTCTCATTATTAAAGAGGAAAGGTGATGGTGATGTCTGTAATACAATATAAACCATAATTGTGATTTACCTTAAATAGGTATGACTTTTATGGGATATACAGTATAGTTTTCGTGAATTCTTTACATGATAGCATTATCTTTTTATAATTTTTTTTCCTAAGATAAATGCATAGTTTTCTTCTATGGGGAATAGAAACAGCTTTTTGAAATAATACTGAAAACCTCAAAGATCATCTTGATTCTTAATTTTTGCCTTTTGCATAAGCGTCTTTATAACATGTATCTTTAAAACAATTATTAAGTCTTTAGGAATGTGTAACCAGAACTATGTTAGTATTGCTTATAAAACCTTAGTTAGGTTCAGTATATACATGTATACATCGATGTATAGGTATATAGATTTGCATTTTGTCTTGTAAAATTTTATTTGAATGAATTCTTCCTGTAGGTAATGGAAACAAAATGAATAGTTCATATGCCACTCATAGCGTTTCTATATTTGAAAGTAGCCCAACATTGAAACTTCTAATCCTAAAATTAAACCAGCAGCCTATTACAAGCACATTCTTTGATTGGGTCATTGGTTATAAACTTACTAAATGCAGAGAAGACAACCAGTTTTAGGAAACTTCTGAGTTGGTGGGACACTGTTGATTACTATTGTACTGTATGAATTAAGTGATGCTTTAACTTGGATTTTTACATTTTAAAGTTAAAATACGGGCATTATGTCAGCAAACTTAAGGGCATTATGTCAGCAAGCTAAAAAAATTTTTTTTTCCCCTGTGCTTTTAATGTGTCTCTTTGAAGACGATTCGAGCTTTTGGAGAGAAATAGCTGAGGGAAAAGGGTGACATCTTGGAGTGAAGCTTTTCCTTATGGCAATGGTTTAATTACAGATTAGAAAATTAGAAGGAAATTGCAGAGGATTAAGTGTATAGCTTTCATATCTACATTTCAAGAATTTACCATTGTAACTTGATAAGATATGATTTATTTTATGTAAACATCATTGCAAGGCAAGGTGTAGAAGCTCAGCTAGATTTATTGTGCACGAGAGTAAGTACCTATCTCAATTATTCTTTTTCTTTTCCAATATAAAGTTTGCTGAATGTACAAGAAGAGTTTATCACTTAGGATATAGACTTTTTTTAGGGGTTGGGGGGAGGGCTCTGTCAAGAAATGACCTATAAACAAAGATTATCTTGATTTGATCTGAAACAAAACTTGGAAGCTATTATTGCGCTAACATGGAAAAATAAAATGGCTATCGTTTAAAAAATGATAGAAATATATTGTTGACAAGATACAAATTAAGTTTATTTTCTACAAACTTATTGATGAGGACGTGGATAATACCTTCATGTTTCTGAAAAGTAATCTGTACGTGGGGGGAGGGGATAATAAATATTATTTCTAACCAAGTGTGGTTTTTCGTATCTTTCTATCTTGATGTTTTTGTAAGACCATTTATAATTTAACTTCTATCCCCTGAACATAGCAGGATCTCTTATGTATATCTCTAATTTAGCATAGGGGAATGTCTGTTTGCAGAGATTTTTTAAAAAAAGAAGGGTTTAGAATGTGTCTAGAGATTCCAGCAAGGAGTATTGCTATTTTCTACAATGTCAGCTGATAGTGTTTTCCTGTATCTGATAAAGTAGTCTTTCTGGGAAGGAGTTGGTGAGAGAGGAAGGGAGTGCTTGACCTAGTCAAGAATCAGGCTTGGCCATGAATGGGACAAGGTGCCAACCCTTTCCCTTTCCTAGTGGTTGTCACCATGCTGGTGAAGTAAAGGCAGTTACTTAAATCAGCATTCCCTGTGTTTGTTTCCCAGACCAGTAAGGTCCACCACTTTTCTGTGGATACTAATTGATGTTAGGTGGGAGAAGCGGGTTTCTTGATTAAATAAATTTGGAATTGCTAGGATATACAAGGTTACTCAGGGGTCTTTAGGTGGGATACAATTTTTCCCAAACTTCCTCCACCAAGTAACCCTCCTCTCATTTCTCTTGTGCTGAGCACTTGTTGGGGCTCCTTGGAAAGGGTGCTTCCAGGAGAATAAACCGTGTAACCCACTTTGGGTGTTGATCAGGATGTTGATCATACTCTGTGAGTTATTGTATAATTTTATGTTATATTTTGTCCCCTTTTTTGCACAGTATAATAGGAAACATTGAGCTCTAAATAAATGTGTGGTTGATGGAAAACAAAATAGGTTAAATTCCTTCTGAATTTTGGAAATGCATGTCAGTAGAGACAGCCAATTCATGAATACGATTTTAGGTTTTACACTCTGTTGGGCCTGTTAAAATTTTGACGTTACATTTCTTCATTGTTAGTCTGTCTAAAAGTTTATTAACCTAGGGCTGGTGCACTAGTAATGTCAGCATTGCTCTTCACAATGTGGAAGTTGGTTGCTCTGAGGTGATTTTTTTCAGACACCACAGTATCAGAGTCACTTAGAACAACACTCTGGATTGAATGGGTGTAGTAGCCATAAGGGCAGCCTTGGAGGAAGCTCAGAACCTCTCCAGAATGCTTTCTGTGGGCACTTTCCCACAGGACTCTGTGAAGGGTTCACATGGTTAACCTAATTGCACCTCCTAATTAGCATTCTCCATCCATCCCCCAGAAGGAGAGAAAGCAAAAGCCCATTCATAGGCCCAGCCCGTGTGGCTCAGTGGATTGAGCATCATCCCATGGACTGAGAGGTCCTGGTTTGATTCCAGGTCAGGGCACATGGCCGGGTTGCCGGCTCGATCCCCAGTAGGGGGCGTGTGGAAGGTAACCAATTGATGTTTCTCTCTCACATTGATTTTTCTATCCCTTTCTCTCTAAAAAAGTCAATAAAAACATATTAAAGAAATTAAAAAAAACAAAACCCATTCGTAGGATTTTTTGCCACCATCACTTTTTTTTTTATTGATTTTTTGGAGCGGGAGAGAGAGAGAAAAACTGTTGCCTCCTATATGGACCCCCACTGGGGATCAAACCTGCAACCTAGGTATGTGCCCCGACCGGGAATCAAACCCAAGACCTTGGGGTGCACAAGACGATGCTCCAACTGAGGCACCCCGCTAGGGCACCACCACCACTTTTAATTGCCACTTTTCTCTTTTGAATTTGAAGTCTGGGGTTATTGTCCTACAGTTGGGTGGGGTGGGGGTGGGGGTTGCCTTAGCTGCTCTGATCTGATGTTTGACTTGAACACAGAGTGCTAGATGCTCTTGCTGACTTCTGGCAAATGGGATGGGGAAAATACAGTGGTTTTGGGTAAAGTCCTTTATAATGGTTTGATTTTTTTATTTTTATTTTGAATCTTTTTTTTTTTAACAATGTATGCTTTTTTCCCTCCATGCTCTGAAAATGAACATTTCCCCTACATTTTAATATAAATAAGATTAGTGTTTTAGAAAAAGACTCAAGTGCAAAATACCCAAGGTGAATATATTGTTCCTAAAGTTTTTCCATCCATTTTACTGATGTTCCTAGAATTGAATATGATCTTCTAAAGTCTCTAAGTTTCCTTTTTCTCTTCTATTTTTCTTTGCTTTTTTTTTTTTCCTGAACTCTAATCATCCTTAACCCTAGCAATTTTCCCCACTATTGCTTTGTTGCTGTGTTTGTAAGTTTTTAAAATCTATTTTCCCCCCTTCAATAGCTGGTCCATTTCCTGCTCAGGTTCTGTAATTAAACACAAGTAGGGTAGTTTCCAGCGTGGAGAAAGCACCTACACTTTCATTCTCTCTTGATCATCTTTTTGCTCCTTGCAAGGGCTGCTCTTTTTCTAAGCTAATTTATCTGACAAGGTTTTGAGGAATAGACTGATGGTTTAGTTATCATTACTTATGGAACATCTGTCTCAGGATTTAAAAAAAAATTCAAAATGCAATATGAGGTTCCATGAAAATTCAGCCACTAATCCGAACAGAGTTGTGGAAGTTGTGTGCCCATGGAGCAAATGGCCACCAGTTTCAGCACCGTGACTAGTAACCGCCAGCAACAGCCGTCAGCCCAGGCGTGCTGGAGCCGGCCTGTGAGGGTTCGCTCATGAGGTCTGACTGTCACATTGCCAGGAATTTAGGGAGCTGGTTGTTAGAAACATAGCCCTTATTAAAAATTGAAATATATAACCTTCTAATAATTGAATTATATTTGAAAAGGCAATACTCAAAACTCACTTCCTAATTATTTTACATGTTACTGTTGTTTATACTTTTGAGGTTCCCCACCTTTATTTTTATGTGTATGGTGGGAATGCTTCTAATGGCGTGTTCCTGCACATCTCTTCCCTGCTTAGTCAAGGATTCAAGGCACATTGGTGGCTCAGAACTGGCCATGCTGGGATTATGTATACCATGGAAAGTGCTGTGAGTCAGGGCGTAAGCCATCGTTTCATTGATTGTCTCGACTTAAAGCGATGGAGAAAATAATACAGAATAAACTCAAAAGTGTCTCATGTCTGTAGCTGTTAAACGTTGCTAATGGCATAGAAAATAGAAAAAAAGTCCCATATTTGAAACCTATTACCTGATTCAGCAAAGAAGTTGTTCACATTCATAAACAACTCATGTTCTGACAGTTTTTATTGTTTCATTTTTGTTTTATTAATATACTTATCATTTCTGTTAACATTTGTGTTAGAACTATACTTGTTTGTCCATTGCAACTTTGACAAAAATAAAGAAATGCATTCTGTAGGAATTAATTGGCTATATGGGATTTACAGTAAAGAATATTATAAGTGATGTGCTGTATATCCTTTCAGTGACAATAATAAATATACACACACGTAAACATACTTTGTTCCTCCCCAGAGAGTTAGTTAAATGTTTACCAGCACACCATTATTACTTAACCCCAAGAGGTAATTCTGTTTTCTGGGTAAAGGAAACCAAGGCTCAGAGAGTTTAAGTAACATAGCTACCTAGTGGAGGGTTGGACTATAAAACCCAGATGTTTGGGCCCCCAAGTTGCTCTCAACTGTTGTGCATAATGGAGGAGCACTGGGCTTGGGGTGTCCTAGGCAGAGTGGGTTTTATTGATTGATTGATTGATTTTTTAGAGAGAAGAAGAGAGAGAAACATCTATGTGAGAGAGAAACATCAATCTGCTGCTTCCTGCACGCCCCCTACTGGGGATCGAGCCCAAAACCTGGAGGCATGTGCCATGACCTGGAATCGAACTGTGACCTCTCAGTCCGTGGGACGCTGCTCAATCCACTGAGCCACACTGGCCGGGCCAGAGTGGATTTTAGTATATCTAACACTCATGGGATTGTGTGTTTGGGAGTGGATCAAGGGGAAGCTCTTAGTCAAGGATTCAGTATATAGCAGGAGTTTAATATTATCCTCCAACCCCTACATAAAATTTCTCTTCATCTGTAAAAAGAACGTACTGCTTAAGAGTGGTTGCAAGACTAAATGAGACGTGTTAAAAAACACACAAAACAACCTTGCAAACGGAAACCCTGTACAGACATCATGTAATTGTATTAACTTAGGAAATGTCGGAAGTAGGAGAAGAGGAGAAAGGAGGAGTCCCTAGCCGGGGAATGAGGTGGGAGACAGCGTGAGGCCCTGGAGGAGGTCCTCTCCCTGGTCAGTCTCGGTGGCCTGGTCTCTCACAAGTGCCTCGGGGCTGAAGTGAAGAGACCAGTTATTGCCATGCGGTGGGGGTGCTTCCTTTCTCAGCCCGGAGCTGCGCTGAGAGTTAATACTGACTCTGTGTCGACCTCACCTTCAAATACTACTGATTTCCAGTGACTTCCTCAGCAGAATCCAAGCAAGTGACAAAGGATGACCAGGTCCACGTCCCATTACCAGTGCCTCAAGCAAGAATATAAGGGGATGGTCCTCAGTGTTCTAGTGGAGCTGTCATTGTCCAAGGTGTGCATCTGTAACAAAGGGCAGAAATAAGGTGCTTCTTGATAGTAAAAATAACACAAGGACCCTCTGTGTGCCCTCCAGCATCCCTTCCAGGGCCAACAGTTATGATACGATGATATGTAAATAATGCAGTTGAAAAAAGTAGAGAATGTGTTGGGGGTGGGGTAGGGGACAGAAACACTGTTCCTGCAGCTAAAGTTGACAGATCACCCTTGCCTTAATCTGGTGTGACATGGCACACAGCTGGCCATCTGTCCATGGTCCTGTGACTCCCTGCTCCTCTGCTCAGGGCTCATCATACCTTTTTATTGATTTTTAGAGAGAGAGGAAGAGAGAAGGAGAAAGAGATAGAAACATTGATGAGAGAGAACATCGATTGGCCGCCTCCTGCATGCCCCCCACTGGGGATCGGGCCCACAACCTGGGCATGTGCCCTGACTGGGATTTGAACCTGTGACCTCTTGGTGCATGGGTCGACGCTCAACCACTGAGCCACACTGGTGGGGCTCACAATACCTTTAACTCAAAGTTACCTCTCAAGGCTTTGGGACAGGATGTGTGCCGGGGAAGAAGGGGTTGTGTCTAGGAGTTTCATAACCCCCAAGGTTCCAAGGCCCAGTGAAAGGGGAAACAAACAGGAAGCTCATGAAGCACAAGGAACATAGGAAACCCCAGGCCCAGTGGCACTGAGGCCCCTCTGTCAGTTCTCCTGTAGGTCCTGAATTTTTAGGTGAACAGTTTATGCTTAAGATGAGCTCTTTCCTGCACAGCAGCACCTTCCAATTTTGTCAGTTTTTGTAGTAAAAGTGTAAAAGAGTAAAATTTTTTGGAGTTGATTCTTTCATTTCTTCTCCTAAATTCTTTTAATTTTACTCCATCCCTCAAGGAAGTTAGGAAAGTTTTTACTGTATAAAACCAAAACTTTCACCTAATGACACTTTCAACACTCTTAGCTGGCAAAGTCCAAAGAATTTATAATGAACATCTACCTGTATTTTGTCATTAGCATTGTACTTGTTTATTGCATATCTATCCATAATTCCATCCACTGATTCATCTTGGGGTTTTTAAAGATGCATTTCAAAGTAAATTGCAGTCATCAGCAGCCTGCCCCCTAAATTTTCAGCCTACATATAATTTACTAAAGTTGAGTATTAATTTACAGTCTTTTGATGTAAAATTTATAGACAATGAAATGCACAAATCTTTAGGCAATGAAGTGCACATTTGCCACTCCGCTTTGACAAATGCATTCTCCTTGTGTAGCCTAAAATACAAATGGGATAATGCCATTACCCCAGAAAGATTCCTCGTGCCCCTTTCCAAGAAATCCCCACACTACAAAGACAACAACTATTGTTCTGATTTTTACCCACTATGATTAGGTTAACCTATTCTCAAACGTTATATATATAAATGGAATCATTGCAGTATGTACTGTCTTGTATAACGCTTCTTCACTCAGCATAATATTTTTGAGGTTCATCCATGTTATTCATGTATCAGTAGTTTTGTTCCTTTTTATTGCTAAATAGTATTCCTTTGTATGGATGTACCACAGTTTATCTTATCGATGGATATCTGGGTCATTTCCAGTTTTTGCTTATTATGGATAAAGCTGTTAGGAACACTCCTTTGTACTTGTAGTTGCACTGTATGTGACTTGACCCTGGGGTAGAATTTGGATAAGGTTCCTAGTACAGGAAACAGTATATAATGGAAAACATGAGAAACAGAATTAAATTATGAGGAGAATTAAGCCTTTCTGTTTGGAGTCTTACGGAAAGATCAGTGCATCAATTAGAAGATGCTTAAGACCTATCTAAAAGGGAGTTCAACAATAAGCGTATTTATTACTTATTTCCTGCATAAGACCTCTGGAGCCAGGGCAATTTCAGGCTGGTTCAGTGGCTCCAAGTGCCATCAAGAGCCCAGGAGATCACCTCACACCCATTAGATTGGCTTTTATCAAACAAAACAAAACAAAACAGAAAAGAACAAATATTGTCAAGGATATGGAAAAATTAGAACTACTGTGCACTGTTGGTGGGAAAGTAAAATGGTACAGCTACTGTGGAAAACTGTATGGTGGCTCCTTAAAAAATTAAAAATAGAATTTACCATATGATCTAGCCGTTCCACATCTGGGTGCGTACCCAGAAAAATTGAAAGCAGGGTCTTGAAGAGGCGTTTCTATATCCACATTATAGCAACGTTACTCACAAGAGCCAAATGGTGGAAGCAATGCAAGTGCCCACGTGGTATACAGTGGAATGTTATTCAGCCTTTAAAAGGAAGGAAATTCTGGTACATGTTACCACGTGGATGACCTTATGCTAAGTGAAGTGAACCAGTTCCAACAGGACACATCCTGTATGATTCCACTTACATGCAGTGCCTAGGGTAGCCACAGTCATAGAGACAGAAGTGGAGTGGTGGTGTCTGGGAGTGGAGTGGGAGATTGGGAGATGTTTCCGAGTTTCAGTTTTGCAAGGTGAAAAAAGTTCTGGAGATTGGTTGTACAGCAGTGTGATGGTACTTAACACGACTGAAGTGAACGCATGAATATGGTTAAGGTGGTACATTTTATGTTATGTGTATTTTATTACAGTTAATTGAAAACCAAAAACCAACCTAAACCCATGAATTCCTGATCCTTCTTTATCATCTTGTGCATATTTGTAATGTTTTCTCTCATGCCTGCAGGGTGGTGCCACCATCAGGCATCACAGGGGAAAGCACTATGTTCAGAGAAGAGGAGAGACCTTCCTCTTTTTTATTAGGGGAAACCTTTCTCAGGAGGCTTCACCTAGACTTCACCTCAGCTCCCATTGGCCAGTTTGGGTCTCATGCTGCAAGGGAGCCTGGAAAGCAAGTATATAGCATTTGTTAGCCTCTGTAGAGAGCAGCAGGCTCTTCAGAAAGAACATGGGGTTGGAGAATGGCTATTGGGTAGGCAACCAACAATATTTTCTTCCTCATGGAATACCTCCTTTGTGAGCTCAGTGTTGATGGCAGCCATCAGTGATGACCAGACCAACATCCTGCTTGATACAGTTTGGTCCAAATTGCACTGTTCTGATTGGTCGTTATGGAGCTGCTCTGATGGGTCAGTCAAGATGCAGATGAGGATATAGCTGTGAAGATCTAATTGGATGGGGAAGGTCTCAGTTGCATTAGTCAAAATACAATACCAGGAGTTTCTTTATGAGGGTCAGCTCAGCCAGCAGGAACGCAGTGCAGGAGGCTGGTGGCTGTTCCCTGAGGTGCAATGGACTTGAGAGGCCTCTGTGAACAATGGCTGCTGATTCTGATTCTGATTTGGGCCCAGTTAAACGTGAGGACTGCTTTTTGGCAAGTATATTCTTTCTGGGGGTTGACAGCCACGAGGGAAGATCTGTTTCAGGCCTCTCTCCTTGGCTTATAGCTGGCTGTCTTCTCCCTGTGTCTTCACATCGTCTTCCCTCTCTACCTGTCTGTGTCCAAACTTCCTCTTCTAATAAGGACACCAGTCAGACTGGATTAGAGCTCACCCTAAATGACCTTGTTGTAATTTAATGACCTCTTTAAAGACCCCATCTCCAAATACAGTTATGTTCTTAGGTACTGGGGTTTAGGACTCCAACATACGGATTTTTTTGGGAAGTCACAGTTCAACCCATAACACTTAGGAAACCTGGTCATACAATGTATGGGTCTGTCTTTCCCCCCATTCGCCGATTGTGAGTTTATAGAGGTCAGAGACTGGGTCTTTCTTGTTTTTATAGCTCTAGTGTCTCACAAAGTACCCAACAGTCTTTCAGTAAATTATTTAAATGGATTGACTATTGATGGAGGAGCTTTTTGATGTTTTATTGGGGTCACAATCTTAAAAAACTTGGTGTGTGTGCGCGCGTGCGTGGAAAGCACACATCTTAAGGAAGTCTGATGTAGGACACTTACTACCCCCTGTTGCTGTAGATTTCTGAATTGCTTAATCCTGCTGGCTTCTTTGGTGCGGTGTGTGTGGATAGTGGGAGCATTCTTCTGGGATCATAAATGAGGCCTGACAGGTAAACTCTCTCAGAAACTTGTTTGTTTGCTTGTTTGTTTGTTTTTTTCTTTTCTGTCTGAGAGTTTTTGAAAAGAGAAGGAAAAAACAGCCCTGCGTCACAGTCGCAGCAGAGGACTCTAGGTGTTTGTATTTTTAAGTGCTCAAAGCCAGACTGTAATAAACAGATAATCGTCACTGAGAGGTATCACACTTTATTTGCTGGGGATTTTCTATTGTTGCTTTTCAATTTAGTAGACAGTTGAATTACAAGTTTCCATGGCAACCTACCCATTGCCCAAGCTGCGCAGGCCTTAAAGACACAGAAACCACATTTGGCTTTATTCCACAGAGCCGTCATTGTTATAAAACAGAGTGAAGTGAGGCCGCATGAGAGCAGACGTCCTGCTGCAGCCTCTCTTCCCTGCCCTCCCCTCTCGTGGTTTCTGTGTTTACCAGGCCCCTGAATAGCTCAGTGTTAGAAATTGTATAATTCGGTCTCTGGAGTTCTTTCAAGAAAATAACCATGTTGCTGTCTCCTATGCAGTTTTTTTTTTTCTTTTTTTTTTTTTTATCCTCACCCGAGGACATTTTTTGTTCAGATAGAGTGGGAGGGAGAGAGGGGAAGAGAGAGAGAGAAAGAGAGAGAAACATCGACGTGAAAGGGACACATCGAGTGGCTGCCACCCGCACAACCAACCAGGGCCGGGGACAAACTGCAACCGAGGTACATGCCCTTAGCGGGAACCGAACCCGGGTCTCTCTGTACCGCAGTCCGATGCTCTAACTGCTGAGCCAAACCGGCCAGGGCTCCTATGCAGTTCTGTTATGTTTGTTGGTAACATACTGAGGGAGTTAAGAATCTTCAGGGCCCTGGCCCGTGTGGCTCAGTTGGAGCATTGTCCCATGAACCAAAAAGTGGCGGGTTCGAGTCCCGGTCAGGATGCATACCCAGGTGTGGATTTGATCCCTGGTCGGGCTGTGTACAGGAGGCAACCAATCAATGTTTCTCTCTCAACCTCCCCCCCCTTCCTTTTCCTAAAATCAATAAAAAGAGAGAAGCTTTGGGGGTGGTTGGCATAAATGCAGTTAAACTCCCTCTCCAATGCAAGGCTTGACAAATGATCAACTTCTGTCCTTTGTGTGACCACACTTCTTTTATTCAGGTGGGACGTCAGAAGAAGGTGCCAAAGAAGCAGACGACTAGTTCTTGAGACATTTTCAATTTAAGGGGAGCCAGAAAGGCCTGGCAGATCTGGGCACCCATTCTTGGTTATGCCAAGACATTGAATTAGCCAGCTCTGTTTGAGAAGACATGAACTTCCGGCAATTTCTCTAAATGGATTTTCTCACTCCTCTGAGCTTTGCCCATAGACAGTGAATGCATCGTGTTTCCAAGCTAATTACAAAAGATCTCAGTGCCAAGGGCAGGCTGATTCATCTGATAAGCTAATTTCAGAGCATACCTTGAGCTTGGGTGCAGTGTACTTCCAGAAGGCACAATTGAGAAGTTAAGGAATAAAACACACCCCATAAATGAAATAAAACCTGCCCTTAGCTGCAGAAATTGCAATTGCCTCAAGTTTGCTGGCTATGAAAGTTTAGATTTTCCTGCGATATACTTATTTTCAGCCTCATTTTTTCTTCAGACTTTCGACCATTGTTTAGTGCTGATTGTTATGGCTAAGGGAGGAGGGACCTCTTTTTTTTAAATATAAGAAGTGCTTTATTTTATTTAGAAAGTAGGACCCACTATTGAAACGTTGGTTGTCTACCCTGGCTTTGGGGCAACTTCGGCTTTACTCTGTGACTTTTTTGAGAACTCAGGGCAGTTGTAGACCTTCTCTGTTCACCATCTTTATGAAATGGATGATGACAGTAACAGGAATGTAGACGGGGAAGGACCTTAGAGACGGTCTGTTGCAGTAGTCCTCAGAATTTCTCTCACCAGGATGCATGTAGTGGGTGCCTTAGATTGGCTCCTCCCAAAAGCAGACAGACCCAGGGACAAGGAGCTGGGTGCTGGGAAGTGATGCCAGGAAGCAGAAGTGAGGGCAGGGGTGCTACCAGGAAGGGAGGAAAGCCAGTGCAGGCATGCTAATGAGCGGCTGTGGTGAAGGCCACCTGGGGCTCAGTCATGTTGGGGACCACCTGAATGTGCCTCAGAATTGTCCCACCAAGGAACAAGGGAGTCAGGATGTTTATCTACTGACTCTGTCTCTTACTGGTTGAGGGCTGAGCTACTTCCCACACAACAGAGAAAGCCCTCAGTGGGACCGGGGCCCCTGTGGTGGGACGCTGACTGCATCACAGAAACTGTCCTCTGCGGTTGTGGGTGAGCTCAGACATGCAGCAGGGCAGCCAGAGTGTCTGCTTAGGGATAACTTCCAGTTACATAACACGCATCTGTGGGAGGAGTATCCATGGTTATCGGTGTGGTTTTGAAGTCTCACCTGCAAACTTTTGACATACTGCTCCCCATTAAGAGGTGGGAACTTCGGCCATAAAAAAGAATGAACTCTTACCATTTGTGATGGCATGGATGGACCTGGACGGTGTCGTGCTGGGTGAAGTAAGTCAGACAGAGAGAGATGGATGCCTCTCTGTCACTGATACAAATGTGGACTCTAAAGAAGAAAAATAAACAAGCAAACAAGATTGAAACAGACTCATAGACACAGAGAGCACACTGGTAGTTGCCAGAGGGTGGGGGCTTTGGGGACTGGGTGAAGGAGGTGAGAAGATTGGGAAGTACAAATTGGTAGTTACAAAACAGTCATGGGATGTAGGCTACAGCATAGGGGATATAGTCAATAGTATTGTGATAAGTATATACGATGCCAAGTGAGTACTGGAAATATTGAGGGGAATACTTTGTGAAGTATATGATTGTCTAACCACTGTGCTGTACACCTGAAATCAATACAAAATAATACTGGAAGTAAACTGTAATTGAAAAGAAAGAAAGAGGTGGGATGGAGATTGTGGTTTCTTTCCCTTGAATCTGGGCAGCCTTGTGACTACTTTGACCAATAGAATATGATAAAAGTGGTCTATGCGACTGTCAAGGTTAGGTCATAAAAAGCATGCAACTTCCACCTTGGAAGCTTTTGTCTGCTGTGTAAGGAGTCTAGCTCCCCTGAGACTGCCACGTGTAGGCTCTCTGATCAGCAGCCCAGCTGAGCTCCCAGCCAGTGGCTGACATCAGCTACGTGAGTGAGCCATTTTGGATGTCCAGTTCAGTTGAACCTTCAGATATCTGCAGCCTCCTGAGTGACCGACCCCAGTGAGAACTGCCCAGTCCAGCTCTGCTTGAATTCCTGACCCACAGAATCTGTGAGCAAAACACAGTGTTTGTTGTTTGACACTTTTAAGTTTGGAGTGTAAACTTCATACTTTATTATGCAATAATAGGAACCTGAAGGTATTGAGGAAATACTGGGGGAAGGGTTGCCTGTCACTTTTCAGAGGAGGCAACGGACTCGATTGAGCTCACACGAGCAGGTGTTTCCAGCTGTGCCATGAACAATTCCCCACCTGCTTTCTGGGGATGCTGTAATAAAATAACATCATGTTTTGGAAAAGGCTTTGTGAAGAGGCTGGTAGCACCTTGCAGTCATCCTGTGTCTTATCTTTCCTTACTGTGCACTTCTCTAGTGTTATCCCGTTGCGTTCTGTTGCCCCGAGGTTTGCAAGATTGTGCCAACTGATGCTTCATAAAGAGACCACTTCATTCTCTTTGTTCAAAGTGGTAGAATCGAGGCCAAAGAAGAAGAGGAAGGAGTTATTTCACTAATCTGGAAATCTCTCCATCATATGAATATTAAATTTGGACAAAAACTTTTAAGAACCCAGTGTTCCAGTCAAGAGTATGGTTTGCAAATTCCGGGTTTCTGAGAGGCTGGGAGAAGAAAGTTCTGTAAAATTTTTGCCTCGGAATAATTTGAGCCTTGAAATAACTCCTACAAAGGGAATGTCAGTGTTGTACGGCGTAATGCATGGTAATGAGTGAACGGAGTTTAAATACAGTGAACAACACACGGGTTCCATTTTCATTGGTAATACATTTGGGTTTAGACATGAACGAGAAAAGCCTTAAGAAAATATGTTTTGGGTTTTTAAAATGTATAATATTAGTTAACAAGAGTTTCGAAACGCCAGATTATTCCTGGTGCCAGATGAACCCAAACTCCTGTCATATTTATCTATATCTAGTTCAAACCCTCAAAGCTGATTTATTACCTGCGTCTTGCAGAAGTTGGTAATAAATCCTTCTTATGTTAACGAGAATAAACGTTTTGAGATGAGAAATGGTCAGTGTGATGGGTTTCCCCGACTCTGCGTGTTATAGACACCGTAGGCTGGGCTTCGGAAACTGACTGTTCAAATGGCCCTAAAAAAGATTTAACTGAGAAGTGATCAACTCAGAGACCCGCCTAGAGATAGATCTTTATTATTACAGATTCTAACGTGGCTAGATGTCAGCATTCTTCAGGATCCCTGAAACGCAGCTTCTCGTCTTCTGTTTACACAACACTGTAGACGGTGCTGGAACACTGGCTTGATTTTTTTTTTTTTTCCAGACTAATTTGGGTTTTAGGCACAGGTAAGGAGTGTTGGGAAAATGTCCACCAGAAGTTCTCTACCTTAAAACACTAAAGTAAGAGTGTGAATTGATGTTTGTGAAGAGTGCACATGTGTTTGTGTTTATTTGTGTACACCTGCCTTATTCAAAAATGGAAGTTAGCTTGTTCCTTTATCATGTATTCCCTGTAAACTGGAAAGTAGCTCTAAAGACGATTAGATTCAAGAGAATTATTTATGGCTGCAGTACACTGTAGGTGATGTTGCAGCTTCATGTAACATCAAAGCTATTTATTTAGGTCATTCTGGAGGTCACTCTTCAGTTTGGGCTGGGCTCAGCTGGGAAGATCTGGTCTATGCTGGGCTTGGTTGACCTTGGCTGGGTTCACTCCTGTATCTCTGGTTATCTGGTGGTCTGGCTGGGTTGACGGGCTTATAATGGGTTCAGCTTGGCTGGCTTGGGTGACTGAGACCTTTCTCCATGTGGTCCCCTGTCCTTCAGCATGCCAGTTTGGGACTCATTCACAGGGCAGCTCAGAGTTCCAAGATCAAAAGCAGAAGCACACGAGGCCTCTTTGAGACATAGGTTCTGACCACGTGCAATATCACTTCTGTCAAAGGAAATCTCAGGGCCAGCCCAGAAGTGGAGAAAAGACTCTGCTTCTTGATGGAGGGAGCTACAAGGGCACATTGCTAGGGTGTAGGTACAAGGAGGGAAAGGATTTGCAGCCATTCTTTCAGTGGACCACAATGGGTTTGTAATCTTTGTCGGTGCATGAATTTCTTACCTGTGTATGGGCTACCAGCAGAATATCTCAGGCTGCTGTTGAAAATGTAAGTTTCTGAGAAACCAGGTACTACAAATGTGTTGGAATAACAGAGAAGCCCTGGAAATGAGGATTTTGAGTTCAGCTGAGATGGTAAGTCAGCAGTTGATGAGGCGAGAGAGACAGAGAGAGAGAAAGAAAGCTCTCTGATCTCTTCCTATAAGGGCACTAATCTCATCATGAGGACCTCATCCATGTGACCTCATCTAAACCTACTTACTTTCCAAAGGCCCCACCTCAAAATACCTTCACATTGGAGGTCAGGACTTCAGCATATGAATTTGGGTGAGGGGGACACCAGCACTCAGTCCATGACAAGTTGCACACGAAATCAGATTTCCTGGTTTATATTTATTGGGGAGTGAATACTATTTTGTACGTTTAGAGGGATATATTTAAATGACTCGCATGTGGAAAAGTAATCATTGTGCGCTCTCAGAGAAAGAGTTGGGGATAAAATTACAGATAAAAGCTCTGAAAACTATAGAAAACGGGCCTCGGTTTATTATAAGAAGCCTTTGGAATTATCTGGGATCTGTGTAATGGGGGAAATAGACTGCCCCATGAGCCACAGGCTCCACATCGTTAGCTGGGTCAGAGGCCCTCATGGGCAGTTCTGTGTTTGTGAACTTGAGTGTGGGTGTGTCACTGTATTTACTGGGAGGGAAGGTCGATGTGTATATGGTGGCGGTTTGGAGAGTTGCACTGATGTTCCTTACAGGGGATATTTTCTAATTCCAGTCCTGGCTTCAGATTTGTGAAAGTTAGTGGGTAGAGTGGAAAATGCATGGGTTTCAGAGTCGGATTTGGATGAATCCTGGCTTTACGGTCTGGGGCAAGATACTCGGCTTTACGGTCTGGGGCAAGATACTCAGGCTCACTGAGATTGTTTTCACATCTGTAAAATGGGCAGGTTTTAAGGATTAGAGAAAATGTTTGTTAAATACTTAGAACAGTTCTTAGCACATTACAGGTGCTAAAAATGGCAACTATTGTATATTTAGAATAATAAAATCAGTATTAATTCTTCAACTATATTTTGAAAACCTATTATGCAAACCTAGCTAAATGCTAGAATCGAATGGTGAAATATATACTTTTTTCTTTTGACTTCAAGGAGCTTCACAGTTATTGAGAGACATAAATAAACAATTAAATTACAGTTTTATAAATGCTTTCACGGAATATTATCTATCTAAATATTTATTGAGCATCTAGTCTGTGGGGTATATTGCTAAGTATTTGGTAGATGGTGATAAAAAGACAGTTTTAATGTACTGTGGTTTTTATTGTACTATTAGGGATAATATATAGTGACTTCTGCAAGATATTTTAGGGAGGGACCATTTCAAGAATATTACACCAGTCATTTCTGAAGACTGTGTACCTAGGATGAGAAAATGGCCACCGGAATCCAATTCTTCTATCCTCTGCGAAACCAAAGGCTGTATGAGCTGCCATTTCTCGTTTACTCACCAGGCGGCGCTCTAGCACCAGGGAATCGCAAAGAGTAACAATTCAGCAAAACGGATTTTTTTGGTTAATGTTTGTTTTTCAGGCAAAAAAGGAAAGCTGTTAGGAAAAATAAAGTTTATCAGGCGTTGCGACGAAGACACTTGAGGGGAAAGACAAGCTGTCACTTCAAGGACAGGAAGAAAATTCCTTGCATTTTGTAGAAGCATCAGATGCAGGGTGCGTGCTTTATAAGAAAGAAAAAATCATGAAATGAGGAAGGACAGAAAAAACAGCAGAGATAAAAGAGAAGATTTAGAAAATGGAAAACAATTGAAATCATTTGCAAGCAAGGGTGGAGGAGTGGAGGAGAGGGTATTGTAGCTATGGGAAATAATGAAAACTACTGAAATGTAATTGAGAATCATTCTAAGTATTCAGATATAACATTTACATTCAGTGCCAAATTTCCTGTGCAGTTGGTTTCAGCTGCCCAGCCCACATTCTTGTTGTGTAGCGCTCAATATCCTGAGGTCTTTAGCACGTTGACTTTTGCACCTAATGACAGATGCATGATTTCTGGATCAAGATTGCTTCATTGTTTTCCAAATTAGGAAAACAGAACAGCTGAGTTAGGAAGTAAATTTTAGTGTAAGGGATTGGGGCAGGAGCAGTTAAAAAAAGGAAGAGGGTATTCACTGTGAAATGTGTTGGAGTTTTGAAGTGTCGTGTGTGTTAACCTCTTATTCAGTTTAGGGACGATGCTCCCAATTTAATCTTCACTTCCTCCACTTGGCCATTTAAATGGCTTTTTCAAGAGCTCTACATTTATCTTTCTGTGTCACATCAATAGTTTAGAGAGACTCTTTTTGTAAGGTTGTTAATCCAACGTCATTTCACTTGGTTTACTCTTTCCTGGAGAGAGGTTTAATCAGCAGAATACATTAATCTGAAAGAATTCCATAAAACAAAATGGTGAGCAGCCATCAGATTGGTTATTAGTATCTAACCACAGTCTATGCAATAATTGAATTAAATTAATGCAACGGAAAAACTGTTTTTTGTGTGGTTCTGAAACTTGAATATGCACCAAGAGTTCTGATTCAGTAGGTGTGGGGTAGGATTGGAATGTACATTTCTGACAAATTCCCGCTGATGCTGGTGCTCCTTGTCCAGGGAGACCTTGAGAACCACTGACGCACTATACATTTGCTGAAAAAAATTTTCTATGTGGTTTAGCTATGACTTTGATGTCACCCTCTTACCAGGATACAAGGTCAGGTCAGATATTTAACTACCAGAGGAGGAGGACAGAGTGGGCAGGTATTTATTGGACACCCAGTATGTGCCTGGTTCTCTTTCTGGGTTCTTGACATTCTTAGTCTTCTCACTTAATCTTCCCTGTGACTTTATGAGTAGAGGGATGTGAGACCGTATGAGTAAAGAGTGAAGTATGATTTCCTCTTCCCACTCAAGAGATGTAGAACCTGAGTCTTGAAGAGCTAGGGAACTTTCCAAAGGCAAACATCTCACCAGCGACTGAGCTGGAACTGGGGTCCAAGTGGGCTTGGCTGCAAAGACTGCACTGCAGAGGAGGACTTCAAAACATTCCTCACCGTTTGATTCATTGACTTTTCACAGATTTCACTTCATACGAACCTTACATGACTGACCACAAGCAAACTCCTCAATTGCTGGACCTACGTGTCTCCATGTCTAAGGAGATAAGTGCCTCTCAGGGCTAGTATGGGGATTAAGTGAATCGATGTGTGTCGGAGGGCCTAGGATAGTGTCTGGCACACAGTCGGTGCTTATTAAGGCGGAACTCCCTTTCCTTTCATTAGAAATGCAAGTATTTAATCCAAGTGCATCTTAGAAATGATGACTAGAGTGGAGACAACCAGACTCTGGCTTGTCCTAGGGACTTTGAAGTACCTAGTGGGAAGGAAGGCAGCCATTCCGTTTGTCAGTCAACAAGACGTACGAGAGTCTTCTAGATTTCTCCAGATGGAGCCTGCCGCTACATTTGCCTTAAGTCACCCAGCCCCTCTGATCACAGTGGTTGTCTGTCCTGGATACTGACTCTCACCAGTGTAACCAGACAGAACTGGATGCTCTCCAGTGAGTTGCCCAGAAGCCCTGTGGATTCCAACTCCTCTCTTGGTTTGGAATTCCATCAACTCCGCCCACCCCCAACCTTCACGTGCTAATTTCATTATCTCTGTTATTTCTGACTCTGTTTCTTTGGGCTAACTTTGCTCCTGGATGTGAATCACATGTTCTTGCTTCTTTGCATGTCTCCTAATGTAAAAATTAGATGTTGACTTTATAAATGACATTTCGTTGAGTGTTTGGATTTTGCTGTCTAAACAGAATGTTGAAGTTTGTTTTGATAGGCAGTAAACTTAACGTGCAGATCAGCTTGGTCCTGTCTAGGCTCGTTTTTAAGCTTTGTTCTGGTCTCGAGTAGCCTTTACTCTCCTACCAGGGCGTGCATGGCACGTCTGGGGTCACTCCAATGGCCTTGCACTCAGCGAGTCTTCACTCTGGCTGTGGGGGAGCTCAGAACTTCCTCCAGCCCTGAATGGGTTCTGGAAATTGTTCAGCTTCTAGTTGGCTACCTGACAGCTGTCCTGTCTTGTGTTTGTGGGGCTTTACCTAAGTGTGTGTAGAGTAGTATTCAGCCAGACTCAAGGAGACCCCTCTTCAGATTTCTGAAAAAGTGTCTCTGCAGAGCTCCTTCCTCTCTGGGACTCTGCCCCATAAATCCCAGCTACCCCAGCCTCCCCAAGCGCCTATGTTTGTCTCCTCAACTCAGTGCATCTCCCATTTTCTGTCTGGATTGCTTTTCCTGTGCCAAAGTCCAGAAATTGCCTCAAGCAGAAAACCAGGGCAATTGTAGGGAGGGCTCACCTTGTTCATTTCCCTTCTCTCAGAGGTTATAGCCCTGCTCTGGCTGCTGTCAGTGGTTTCATATATGTTGTCCAGTTTTCTAGCAGTTTCCAGTGGGAGGGTGTGTCCTGGACCATTTACTACTCCATGGGTGGGTGTAGCAATCTGCACCCTTTCACTTGGCGGATTCCTACCTGCCCCATTTCTGAGGCTCAGTTCAGCCACCATCTCCCCTGGGAAACTTTTTGGATTTCTAGCAGTCTGGTTTAAGTGCTACTTCATTAGCTTATTTATGCTCCCCCAAGCCTCCCAGGACTGTGAGCTTCTTAAGGCACGGATTGCAGTATCTCAGGATCTTTAGCCCCTAGCATGGCGCTTAGAACATAATAGTGCTCAATAAACGCTCATTGACTAAATGGAAAAATTACAGGGAATTGTGGTTTTTGACTTTAAGGTCTGCCAAGAGTGCTCCTTATTCATCACCCACTTCGAAGTCTCCTCTTTCCTGGCCTCTGGAACTGAAGAACAAGTTGCTATATCCACCCCCCCCCCAAACCTGCACAGGAAATTCGGTGGAATTCTATTCTAAGTCATTTATAGCAGGTGGCATAAGTGACTAACTGTCCATCCAAGTGTGTGATCTTGCCAGAGTTAGCAAGAAAGCAAACAACCATGAAAAACAAGACTCCCAGTTACATTTGAATTTCAGACACAATATTTGGGACATACAAATACTAAAAATGACTCCCCCTCCCCCCCGAAATTCAGATTTAACTAGGTGTCGTGTTTTGTCTGGCGGCACTGCCCTGGGAAGCAGCTGTTCGGCCAGGACGCTGTTCTCACCGATGGCCCACGGGGAGACGTGTGCAGTGTGTGATGCATGTCACCTGGCACAGGTGGTCCAGGTGTGCGGTCTTCACCCTCTCTTTCCACTTCTGTCTGGGCGCAGAGGCCTCAGAGGCCCTAGGGGAGGGGCAGCCACAAGAAGAAAGCAAGCTGAGTCCTCGCACAGCACGGGGACGAGAGCCGCTCACAGCCCGCTTCGGACCTCTCCCTGAGTGAGACTTCACCTTCAGTTGTGTTAAGTCGGTTGGGCTGTGGAGTTTATTTGCTGTGACAATTCACATTGCTCTATTTCATGTTCTGTTGAAAGACTGAAATGTGAATATTTCCTCTAAAATTCTGCACTGCCGACTTGAGCGCTCCAGTTGGATATGTCAAGATGCCTCAAACGCCACGTGTCCAAACCGGAATTCGTGGTTTCCCCAGTGCCGTGCTGGTCCTGTGCTCTTTCTCCCAGTGAAGGGTGTTCCCCTCCCCCCGTTCTCCACACCTCCTTTTTCTCACCCTCAGGATCCAGCCCACTATCAACTCATGTATGTTTTACCCCTTAGATGTCTTTAACAGCCCCCCTTTTCTATTTTTATTGCTACCACCCTGGTCCAAGCTATTCATATCTTTCGTTTGGATGACTGCATTTGCCTACATTCGACACTCCTCTGCCTTGCAGCCAGAGTTGATCTTTTCAGAATCACTTCTCCTCTTGTCACTCCCCTGGCCAAAGCTCTCAGTGGATGCCCATTGCTCTTAGGATAGGGTTGGGAACAACGAATGTGACCACCAAGGCCCTGCGTGACCTGGCCTTCGCCTGCGTTTCCAGGCTCATTTCCAGGCTTCCTCCTGTTTCCTAAGTTCCCGCCCTACTGACCCACCTCCGCTTCCCCGGATGCTCCGTGCGCTCTTCCTCCGTGAGCCTCTGCACAGCCCTGTCCTTTGCGAGGCATGTTGCCTTCCAGCTCTTAGCCGAGCAGATCTTATTCTTTTTTGGGATCTCAGGACTCAGTTCAATCAGTTCTTCTTCAGGGAAGCCTTTCCTGACTTTCCTGAATCAATTCCCCTCTTTTGAAATCTTATGGTAGAAAGTAGCACTTTTTTTGGGTAGCCCCTGCCACACTAGTGCTTTTTATTTATCTGTGTGATTCTTTGATTTAATGTCTGTTTTCTCACCTGTTTGCTCTGTGAGGACAGAAAACATCTCTTTCCTTTTGTGCTTATCGCTAGATCTTTAATAAATATTTGTGTCAGGTAGGCATCCAACCTAAATGTTTTCTGAATGAGTATCCAGTTGTCCCCAAAACATTCCTTGAATAATCCTTCCTTTTCCTACTGGTGTTAAGTACTATTCTTATCTGAATGTATTCTGATCCATAATGGGCTTCTTGAAAAATTTTTTATTTTCTTTCATCTCTCTCTCTATTGTTGCATGTCTTAACATTTTTTGATATCTGTTAGACCAAGTCCCACGTACTGTTCTTACTTTTAAAACATTGCTTGACTGTCCTTGAACATTTTCTCATTTAGAGGATTTTATAATCAGTCTATCAGATTTCATTAAGGAGTCATTTTGGGACTTCGGCTGGGTTTGCAATGTGAATTAATGGATTACTTTGGGGAGGACATGACATCTTTACAGTTGAGAGATTTCACATCCAGAGGCATGAAAACATCTCTCCCTTCATCCAGGCCACCTTTTGTAGTCTAGAGTACATTTTTCTAGTTTTAGCCATATAAATCTTGTACTTGTTGCTACCGTGAATAGAATTTTCTAAAATGACAATTTGTAACTGTTTATTGCTGGTAATTAAGAACATGCTTATATTTTTATATGTTATTCTTTTAACTGGCTAAATTAGTGAATTCTATTGTTTTCATCGTTTTTATGTTGCTGTCTGAAATTTCTAGGTAGCTTTCTAGAGTGTTTTTGCTAGATTTTCTAGCATTGCTTCTTTATTTCCACTATACATTTTGTACTTTTAAAATTGTTTTATTAAATTGGCTACTGTCTCCGTCCACATAATATGAAATAATAGGAGGGGGGAGGGGAGCCCACTGCAGCGTGGAGGACATTTCCTGATAGAGTGAGGCTGGTAGTGTGGACAGTGGAGAGACACTGTCCCTTCTCTTTATGTCTTCTCTGGTGCCGTTTCCTCTTCTCTAACTAGGGTGACTGTATCTGGTTTGCCAGGGGCTTTCTCGGTTTTAGCACTAAAGCGTTCATGTTCTGGGAAACCCCTCAGTCCCAGGCCAAATGCGACATTTGGTCTTTCTAGGTCCTGGCTGGTATGATTGCTAGCGCTTAGCCTGGGACAGAGACTCGGTCATTTGTTTGGTAGGCAGTGCCAAAGAGCAGAGGTGAGGGGCCAGTGGGAGCAAGGGGAGAAGGAAAAGGGCACATTAATGAGGTCAGTGTGGAGAAAAACGGAGACTAGGTCCTGCCTGGAGCATTTTGACGAGTGTTTCAAATGCCTTTCAGAATGGTCCACGGAGGATTGACTGCTGTCCCCATCGGCCCCTGGGCCCTGTTAGTTGAGGCTTGCCTGGGAGTTGATAACTCCCCACATGTGAGTGCTAGATGAAACCTTTGGGGTCTGAAATGTTGGAGAAGTCCCAGGGTTTGCTCCAGGCCAGGCACTCTCAGTGTGAGGTGAGTCGGGTCACCCGAGGTGTCTGATACATGCACTAATATCAAGATTTGTCTTGGATCTGGCCTTTTATAACTCTGTCTTTTACATCAGTCCTGTGTGTATGTGTGTGTGAGAGAGAGAGATAGAGATAGAGATAGAGATAGAGATAGAGATAGATAGATAGAGAGAGAGAGGGAGAGAGAGAGAGATGCTGTGAGACTTTCTCTAAGAGTGGACCATAGAAAAATAGTCAGCCTACTTGCCATTCCAGCCTGTCAGCTTCCTGTTAATCAAAGTGTGATTCGGATAGATGAAGTCTTCACCTCGAGGCTCCTCATGGGCTGACAGATGGCTTCCTTTCCTCTTGTTTGAAAGGTGGAAGTAAATTTGTACAAGTTTATTGAGAGCCGAAGAGTAACATTTTGTCCGGAGAAGGCAAATTCATTAATTGTGAGAGATGAGGTACGTGAAATTCAAGTGCATTAGAGAGTGTCACTAATTAATTTGAAACTGAACCTGCAGGGACCACTTGAATGCAAGTGAGAGCCAGCACAGCCATTGATTCATCTGAGGGTAGCCTTTGTTTTAAAGGGAAGATGTTGATTTTCAAGCCAGCGCAGGACAGGAACAGTTCATGGTTGGGTTGAATCAGTGCTACCCTCTAGGCTCTGTTGGGTTGAACTGGGGAAGTGGTTTATAAGAGGATCCTTATAAAGAACCCTCTCTTTGTTCTATTCATTAATAAAAATTAAATTTCTTACCAAAGTTAAAAAAGTCAATGAGAACATGGAGACTTTAACACTTTCCTGTGGGTTGGTTGGGCTTGTTGATTGGTGGCCTCCATTGTAGGGTGATTGGGTGAGCTGGTTCTTTCACTGGGAAATCTTGAGATTTTAGTATCTATATGTCTTTTCTCTGGGGCTGCCTGCTTCTGCTCCTAAGAGGAAGCCACTTTCTGTTCATGCAGTGGTTGCTTCTGGGATTCCTAAATATTCATACTCCCAAGTACCATCTCGATTCATTTGTCTCTTGATTAATCAGTTTTTGACATTAATTTATTGATTTTCTCTTATGGTAGATGAGCATTTAGTTCTTGGAGCTAATTACTCCTACTTCACCGAGTCATCCAACTACTTTGCTTTTCTCATTCTCCCAACAAAGTCCAGTCATTGTTTCTGGTTATTCATTGTTTACATGATTATGCCTTGTAAATCTTGTTTATGTGTACAAATGGTTTACTGCTAAACCAAGTGCTACAGTAACATTAACAATTTCTTTTGTTTTACTTTTTTCAGAGTTGTTCATTGCATACATTTCTATTGCTTAGCTTTCTTTGTACCTGTTGCTAATCTGTTCCACACCCTCCAGCAGATGGTCCACGGATCCCCCTCGCCCTCCTCCCCAGACCTCCCTCCGGAGTCCACCTTTCAGCTCAAGTCTGGACTCTGTGCTCCTGGGCCTGCTGTCCTCCTGGGACTTCTTTTCATCCTGGAAGTTCTCCCTCCTCTCTTCTTTGTTAGGTCCCCCGTTTCCTGGATTCTGCATCTTTCCCTGTCTTGACTGTTTTCCTACATTCCTCTCTGGAAGCTTTTATAGTCTCTTCTTGATTCCTGGTGTTTTGAAATTCCACAATGTATTGTGGGTATGTCTTTTTTCATTTATTATGCCGGGTTATAAATGGCAGTTTTCTGCCCAAAGATTCACATGCTCCAGTTCTGAAAGTTTTTTTCTCCTCCTTTTAAAATTTCTCCTGGTTTTTTTTTTTTTCAGTCTTCATTTCTGGAACCCACATATTTGGGCAGTGAACCTCATAGAGTAAACTCGAATTCTCTTACTCTTTTCTTTCCTTTGTGCTTATTTTATTTCCCTTCCCTCTATTTATTACCTGGGAGGTCTAACTCTCCTATTGAATCTTCAGTTGTGTCTTTCAGAGTTTTAGTTTCCAAGGGCTCCTTCTCTTTCTTGTTCTTTGCTTTTTCTTAAAAATAGCAGCCTGCCTTTGGTTCATGGACATGACAGTGTCTCTTATCACTCTGTGTATATTCATTTTAAGGATTTTTGGCTTCTTTTAATGTCCTACATAGCTCACTTTTTCCCCGTTCCTTTTTCTATTTGTTTGCTTTGCTCCCTGTATTTTATGTTCAAGGCTTTCTTTAAATGTCTGGGACTGCTGAGCCGGGGCTCTGTTAGAGTGCAGAGTGAAGCACTGGTGGGGAGACTTGTGTATGGGTCAGGCTTCTTCATTGGTGGCCTCCATGGTCGAGTGGTTGGGTGGTGAGCCTGCTTTTTCAGGAGATCT
Source organism: Tadarida brasiliensis (assembly GCA_030848825.1). NCBI lineage: Eukaryota > Metazoa > Chordata > Mammalia > Chiroptera > Molossidae > Tadarida > Tadarida brasiliensis. The sequence goes on from CM061274.1 coordinate 44,615,634, forward strand.
TGAGATTTTAATATCTGTATGTCTTTTTTTCTCTGGGGCTGTTCAGTTTCTCCTGAGAAGGATTTTTCTATCCCTTGCTTTGGGGTTCTCCACCTTGGCTGTGGGAGTTCTGGAAGCTTGTCTGGGAAAGGGAGCTAGGAAGAGCTCTCATTATTTAAGAGGCAAACTTTCACAAAATCTACCACTTTTAATTCAAAGCCTCATCCCAACTTTCCACTATTCCTGGTCCTCCAGAGTCTGGAGCCTCCCTGGTATATTTCTTCAGAGAGTAGGACATTCTTCTCCTGCAGATGTCAGCGAGAGGTAGGACCCTGAGATCTAACTGTCCCTTATGTAGATTTTCAATCAAAACCTGTTTTTCAGCCCAGCCAGTGTGGCTCAGTGGGTTGAGCATCATCCTGTGCACTAATAAATTGCTGGTTTGATTCCCAGCTCATGCCCAGGTTGGGAGCTCAATCCCCAGTGGGGGGCGTGAAGGAGGCAGACTATTGATGTTTCTCTCTCATCGATGTTTTTTTTTCTCTCTCTCGCCCTCCTCTCCCTTCCTCTCTCTCTCTAAAAAAAATCAATAATAACACTAATAAAAATTAATACCCCCCCAAAACCTCCCGTCTTTCAGTTTGTGATGTAGATGGCATTGGGCCATCCAAATCTGCCCTTGAGAAGGATTTGTCCCAGCTGCCGTTGGCAGACAGTCTTCAGCTGCCATCCGCTTCGTGAACTGCCTCCGTTCAACGTCATCCCCTCCCTGGTGGCCCACATCCAATGATGAATGGAGGCCAGATCCGGTGCGATTTCAGGGAGGAGATAGTTGATTGTTTTTTGTATTTCTTTTGTGGTTAGTGTTCTATTTAGGTTTATAATTTCTACTTTATTTCTTCTTTTACCCAGGTATTTTTTTAAAGTTTGCATTTCTATGTGGAAAGTTTCTTTGGCCAGGAGTGGGAGGAAGGAGTATAATTAGCTATTTATTGTTTTGTGAATTCTAAGTTGTGTTACAATATGACTTGCATACTTTTTGGAGTTTCGAGATTTTCTTTTTAGCCTGATAGATGGTTTTTGTAAATGCACCAAGTGTGTCTGCACAAAGTGTTGATTGCAAAGTTCTCTCTGTAGTTCAGGTATGATGCTTATGTTTTTTATTTTTATTTTTTTAAACTCATCTTTATTGTTGAATGTATTACAGATGTCCCTCATTTTTCCTCCATTGACCCCTTCCTCCCCAATCCCACCCCCTCCAGTCTTCCCCACACTATTGTTGGTGTCCATTGGTTATGCATATATGCATAGAAGTTATTTGGTTTATCTCTTCCCGCCTTCCCTCCGCACTTCCCTTTGAGGTTCATCAGTCTAACAACCAATTTGTACTTCTTAATTGCTTCATCTTTTTCACCCATTCCCCTAGCCCCCACCCATCTGGCAAGCAACAAAAAGTTCTCAGTATCTGAGTCTGTTTCTATTCTGCTTGCTCATTTTATTTGTAGATTCAATTGTTGATAGATAGGTATTAATTGCTATTTTATTGCTCATATTTTTATTCTTCTCCTTCAAGAAGACCCTTCAACATTTCATATAATACTGGTTTGGTGGTGATAAACCCCTTTAGCTTTTTCTTGTCTGGGAAACTCTTGATATGTCAATCGATTCTAAATGATAGCTTTGCAGGATACAGTAGTCTCCGTTGTAGGGCGTTGCTTTTCATCACCTTGAATATCTCTTGCCACTCCTTTCTGGCCTACAAAGTTTCTTTTGAGAAATCAGCCGACAGTCTTATGGGAGCTCCTTTGTATGTAACAAACTGCTTTTCTCTTGCTACTTTTAAGATTCTCTCTTTGTATTTAACCTTTGGCATTTTGATGATGATGTGTTTTGGTGTGGTCCTCTTTGGGTTCATCTTGTTTGGGACTCTCTGTGCTTCCTGGACTTGTATGTCTGTTTCCTTCATCAAGTTAGGGAAGTTTTCTGTCATTATTGTTTCAAATAGATTTTCAATTTCTTGTTCTCTCTCTTCTCCTCCTGGTACCCCTATGATGTGAATGTTGGCATGCTTGAAGTTGTTGTTCTAGGGGCTACTTACACTATCCTTATTTTTTTGGATTCTTTTTTTTTTTTTTTTCCTGTTCTGATTGGGTGTTTTTGCTTCCTTATATTCCAGATCGATAGTTTGCTTCTTAGCTTTACCTACTCTACTATTGATTCCCTGTAAATTATTCTTTATTTCAGTTAGTGCATCCTTCATTTCTGACTGGTTCTTTTTTATGTTGTTGATGTTCTCACTAAGTTCCTTGGAGGTCTCCTTAAGTTCCTTGAAGGTCTCACTAAGTTCCTTGAATGTTTCACCAAGTTCCTTGACCAACCTTATAACCTGTGTTTTGAAGTCTGCATCTGCTTGATTGCTTATCTCCATTTTGTTTAATTTTTTTCCTGGAGTTTTGTTCTGTTCTTTCATTTGGGACATGTTTCTTTGTCTCCTCATTTTGGCTGCTTCCCTGTGATTGTTTCTATGTATTAGGTACAGTTGCCTCCTAGGCTTCGTAGGGTGGCCTATTGTTGCAGGTGTCCTGTAGGATTTGGTGGCACAGCCTCCCTGATCACTCCAACTGGGCCCTCGAGGTGCACCCCTAGTGTGGACTGTACACCCTTCTGTTGTAAATGAGTCTTGATTGCTGTTGGCACGTCAATGGGAGGGATTTACTCAGGCTCATCAGCTGCAGTGATGCTTATGTTTTTTAAATCTGCCATATTGTTAATTATGTTTTGCTTACTTTAGTTGAAGGTTTCTGAATTAAGTATATAGAAGACTTTTGTTGAATTATGTTTGTCTCTGTCCTCCTTCCCCCTAATGTCTTGGAAGTGACATGTTCTACTTCAGTTCTTCTGATTACCTTTACATTGAAAACAATTTAATTTAATAAAAAAAAAAGAAAGAAAAGAAATACAGCCCAGATGGCCTAGAAGTACCTTGAGAGCCAGATACTCTAAGTCTATGTACTCTGGGTGACTGTAACAGGAGTAATTTAATTCCATAAACTTGAGTGAGTACCTGCTGTGGGCTTGGTACTCTACAGTGGCTTGCTCAGTACCTACACTGAGCAAGCCACTGTAGATTGAAAAGATAAATAAGATAGTTCTTACCCTCAGGAGACTCATCATCTAGTGATGAAACTGACAAGTAAACAAATTATAACATGTGAAAAGTGTAATAGAGGCACATACAGGGTGATGGGAGAGAATGTAGGGTGGATGTATGGTTGTCTGTCACAGTAGTGGGCCCAGTCTTGGGTAGTGCCCTCCCCTTGAACCTGGCTGGTTAACTAACCTGTGACTCATGTCTTACCAATAGAATTCAACATAAATTACCAATTTTTCTTTCCTATTTTAATCCCTTTGAAAATTTGGGCTGCATTCTGAGAGAATTTCTTGACTTATTAATTGCTCCTCAACTGTACCCATTGTGTTATTTATTTAATTTTTATGTTTTTTCTAAGGTCTCTAATTGGTTCTTTTCCCAGTACTTCTTAAAAGTTTCTCCCTGTTTGTTCCATTAACTTTGTTTCCTTCGGTGTTAGTTCTGTTTGTTGAATTTAGTACCTCTTTTTCCTGCTGTTAGCTTCTTACATCTATTAGAACATTATTGCTTCTGTATTCGTCTGGATATTTGAGATTTCCTGTTTTATGTCATACTGTGTCTAATGGGGAGGTAAGATGTGATGCTGGTGGGATGTTAGTATGTGGTAAGATTCCAGGTTACTTCTGGTCTCTAGTTGCCCAGCACACTGTGTGGTCTTTTTTATCCAAACATCCGTCCTTCTGCTTCACTCTGCTTGGCACAGGTGGTGTGGGGTGGACACCTGGCTTTCTTACCTGTTAACCTCACCAGATATGTGGTCAGTTGTCTACCACCTCCCGTCCCATCCTCCCTCCATTCCTGCTTTCTTTGTTCACCCCTCTCCCCCTCCAAGCTTGGGCCATTCCTGGTGCAGCTCCCACCTTCACAGAAGCCCTCTCCCATGCATGAATTGTGTGGAGGTTTCCTCATTAGATCTGATTGTATTGGCTTTCTGTCTTTGTTCCTGAGATGGTCATCTATAAGAAAAATGACTTGGGCCCGGCTGGTGTGGCTCAGTGGTTGAGCGTTGACCCATGCACCAGGAAGTCACCAATTTGATTCTGGTCAGGGCACCTGCCCACGTTGTGGGCCAAATCCCCAGTGGGGGGCATGCAGGAGGCGACCATTTGATGTTCTCTCTCATTGATGTTTCTATCTCTCTCTTCCTCTCCCTTCCTCTCTGTCTAGAATCAATAAAGAAAAAAAAAAGCTGTTAAGAAAAATGACTTGGGTTCTACAGAAATTATGATTCCATGAAAGATTTTGAGGAGACGAGGAAGGCTGGTATCTTTCAGAATGCAAAGTGATCTTGGAGTGTAAAGAATTTCTTCAGGTTGAATTGCATCGAAGTTTGTCACTGACCTGTGTTACCGAACTATGAAACATGAATGTTTGAGCTAAGGAATAATTTCTCTTGATAAATAAACAATTAAGAAATGCTGTGAAAAAAAAAGAACAATGACTTGGGATAAAGATATAATGTGGAATTTAGAGCCAGCATGACAGATAGGAACTTTTGATTGTTCATTTCAGCTTAGAATTCAGACCTGTTAAGATCATTTTGAAATTTGAGTGTAATAGAAATAAATGTAGGACTTGGAATTAGCTTTGAAACATAGTCACATCAGCATAGAATGGAAAAAACCCAGTTTGGTAATAATTCATAAAAAAATTTTAGAGCATTTGGTGTATTACAAGCTTTAAAAGGTGTGATATAGCCTGTGAATGTGATTACTAAAAAGGTAATGTCACCAAGATGGTGCAGTAGGAGACCCTAGCCTTCGTCCTCCCACAAAAACAAGGTCAACAATTAGACAGCTATCCATGAACAAAAACAGCCCTGGGAGAGTGCAGGAGTCCACTTAAGAAACTTAGCAAATCAGTGGAAACAAAAAACCTGAGAAAAACCACACAAAAAGGGAAGGAAGAACAACTCATTTTGCCTGCATCATCTCATCCCCCAGGCTGGCACTGCTGAGTGTCAAGAGGAAACTCCTCAGCTGGACAGTGTTCCCCTCCCTGGGGAAGGGAGAGCAGAGTGAGTGACCAGCTTCCCCAGCTCTTTGGGGTGTGCATGAAGGACCGACTTTGGTTTCACCCCACCCAGAGACCAGCAAAGCTGAAATGTATAGAGATGGTGAGGAACAAGGAAGAACGATAGGGGCTACCAGTGTCAGCCAAGCAGTTGGAGCGACTCTGGTTCCCAGTGCCCTGCCCCGCAGAAGAGCCCAGTAGCTTTCACCATTGAAGAGACCAATGGCCAGCACAGCCACCATGGACCCTGCAGGTTTCACTGGGTTTTCTCAGTGAATCCTTACTGTGTACAATGCATGTGCCAGCTCCTTCGCTGTGTGTTGGGATTGTCAAGGTCAAAGATGAAGTCCTTGCCCTCCAGGAAAGTGCAGCCAATAAGAAAACTGTGACGTGGTAAGTGGCATGATGTATTCTGGAAGCCTGTAAGAACAAAGAGACTAACTTTGTTTCCATCTTCAACTACAAATGGACATTTCTAATACAGTGGAAGGTCTGTATTTTGGTGCTGATACCTTAATTTTTCTCATGGGTGTTCTTAGACTCCTCAAGTCAATTTTCAGTGGTGTTCATAGAATCTGAGGTAGGCAAAGTCGAGCTTAGAGGAAATTGAGCTCTCTTGGTACAGCTTTTGGGTTGGTTAAAAAGAAAGGCAGGATAGCTCATGCAACTCTCAACATCACCATTTTATGGTTGGATAAACTGAGGCTCCAGAGAGATGAAATTTCCTCAGTGGCGCATACCAGGACAGAAGTGGCGAATACCAGGACAGAAGTGGCGAATGCCAGGACGGGAGTGGCGGATGCCAGGACGGAAGTGGCGGATACCAGGACGGAAGTGGCGGATACCAGGACGGGAGTGGCGAATGCCAGGACGGAAGTGGCGGATACCAGGACGGGAGTGGCGAATGCCAGGACGGAAGTGGCGAATGCCAGGACGGAAGTGGAGCATACCAGGACGGGAGTGGCGGATACCAGGACGGAAGTGGCGAATGCCGGGACGGAAGTGGCGAATGCCGGGACGGGAGTGACGAATGCCGGGACGGGAGTGACGAATGCCGGGACGGGAGTGGCGCATGCCGGGACGGGAGTGGCGGATGCCGGGACGGGAGTGGCGGATGCCGGGACGGGAGTGGAGCATACCAGGACGGAAGTGGCGAATGCCAGGACGGAAGTGACGAGGCCTGGGTTAGGACCTGGCCTGTTCCCACTGGCTTGGAAGACGTGTTCCATGATTTTCGGATGCCATATCTCTCAGATGCTGCAAAGTGCAAATCTGTTTTTTGAGAAAGGAAATTCGAAATTAGGCAAATAAGTGACAAGTGACTTTGGTTTTCTGGTTTTGCTTTCTGGTCTCACACAGTTCCTCTTTCTCGTAGTGCTGGCATGGTTGCCTGCACTTGTCCCCTCATCCGACGCCACCACGATGGCGGCGAAGAGCTGGTCCCATCTTCAGATTTGACTCCACTGAGCTGAGGCGCTTTTTTGTCAGGCTGTGGTGCCTGAATACCTTTCTAGCAGATTCTCCCCACCTCAGAACTTAGAAAGGTCTGAACTTGCCTTGAAATATACGTATATGGAAATGTGGAAGTTAATGGAGATACTTGCTGTGAGCGTGAAAAGGAATCGGGCATTCATTAGCCTTTGTTGGATTTTGAGAACAGGAAAACACTTGAGAACAGAATAAACTGTTGTTAGTCTAGTGCACAGAGAAAGTGTTTATGCTTTCTGAACTTGGCTTTTTCCTTGGCGTCAAGTAGGTACTGAATGCATTCCTTTTCAAAAGAGTTGCTAAGGAAAGACAAGAACCCTCCCCTTTGCCCACTGCTCACTGAATATACAGGCTCCAGAATGAATTCTGCCTCATCAGCCTTGCTTTCTAAGCTTCGTACAATCAGTGATGTTGGCTTCTTCTCACGCCTTATTTTAATCTTCATGCATTTCTGAAAACTGAAGCTTTGCCCAGACGGAGACAAGCGACTCTACCCTTTCAAACGCTAATTTATTTCTTATTTTCGGTTGACTATTTCCAAACATAGACTAGTTTCTGTACCACTTGTCCTCGTATAAGAGTTTATAATTCTCCTATAGAAGGTTTTATGTGAGAATGCCCATATGTCGTAGTTTTAGGAAAAAAATATATTGAACCAGTGAGATGAGAATGGGTGATATCCAGGTCCTTTTGCAGTCTGAGAATTCCACTTTTAAAATATAACTGTTGGAGGGAGTATATCAGAGTGGCCAAATAGATTTGTTGTCAAGCAGATGAATTTGAATCTCATTTTTGTTAATTACTTTGTATTAGGCTTTACTAAAGTTACTTTTCTTCCCTGAGACTCAGTTCTGTTATCTGTGGATTTTGATCCATGTTTACCGTGAGGTAAAAATGGTTTTACAAATTAAATGGCTTGGAGCGCCTTTTGCCCTCCCTGTGAAAAGTATCCTTGGCCAGCTCCTTTCTGCCTTTCTAGACGAACTCTTCAGTCTCCTCCCAGCTCTGCCCTGCGAGGCTGACTGTATGGACTCGAAGGACTTGGGACTTTGGTTGGGTTCAGCCAAAGGGAAGCATCAGGGAGAGTTGCAGGGTGGAGAGAGGGAGTTCAGGGAGTGTTTTCTGTCCTTCTCTCTGCATTCTGATAACTGCTCTCTTCCCTTGCCTCTTCAGGGTGGTGAAGGTAGATGTCTCCAGCTAGTCTAGGCTACTTAACCTTTCTTGGTTTCCCTTGAACCAACGTCCATCTTCATAAAACTGCCTTTATTAAACTCTCCTCCAGTTTCCCTTTTTTTAAAAAAGAGATCTTCACTCGAGGATATTTTTCCATTTATCCTCAGACAGAGTGGGTGGGAAAGTGGGAGGGAGGGAGGGAGGGAGACAGAGGGAGAGAGACATCCATGTGAGAGAGACACATCGACTGGTTGCCTCCCACACGACCGGACCAGTCCTGGGGACTGAACCGCAATCAAGGTACGTGCCCTTGACTGGAATAGAACCCGCGACTCTTTGGTCCGCAGGCTGATGCTCTAACCGCTGAGCCAAACCGGCCAGGGCTCCTCCAGTTTCCCTTTTGAGGTGCTGTCAGGTTCCTGCTGGGAGCCTGACTGGTCGGCTCTCTCCCTGCAGGTCCTTAGGGAGCCTGGGAATGGTTCTCAGTTCCAGCTGTCAGCCCTGCTTGGTGTTCCTTGCTCAGGGAGCCAGTTTTGGTTGTTGCTGTTGAAGCACAGGGGTAGTCTGATGTCACTCGTGTCGTCCTTCTACTTTATTCCCCGATGCGCTGGAATGAATTTCATCCAGTCCGTGTCTGGTGCCTGCTCCTCTAGAGCCTGGTGTGGGCCCAGGCCTTGCCCGTGGTGCAGTCATCTCCTCGTAGGCCCTGAGCCGTGGAGGGAGAACCCAGGGCCGCCTAGTGACAAGGCCATCTTTCTGGGGATAAGACATGGGCATATCAATACATGGGCACTTTGCAGGGTGGGTTCAACGAGATGATAGGTGGATAGCACTCAGTTTCCAGTTGTTTACCATGGCAGGTACTGTGTATTACCATGTGGTATCATCGAAATCATAAATACCTTAGGTTCCCTATTTTATTCAAAACAGTAATCTTCCACTTCTTCAGTTTTCCCAACTATTTTTCTCCCACACTGATATACACTAGCTAGGACATCTGTTTCCAGGTGTAGGGCGATATTTGGGTTGTCTCTCTTCTCTTTTCTCAATCCCAACATACCATCCTCAGCCTTCATCCCTGCCCTGCCATCCAGGACTCAAGCACATACCTGCCAGGAACGAAATTAAGAAGACACTTGTCCATAATAGTGGGTGTACAAGTTAATCTTGCTGTCATTCATTGGTGCCTGCTTGGTCCTAGACACTGTGCTTGTTACTTCAAGCCAGGATGAGATGCTAAAAAGTTGATGAAATACACTCAGAAGGAAATTAATTAGTAATTTAGGAGAGATGACGATGAGTTGACAAAGGAAGGAAACAAAGGAGAAGAGAGGAAGTTGATTTCAACTTGAGTTAGATAAGGGATAGAAAAAACACACTTTGAACCTTGAGTGAGTTCATTTCTGTCTGGTTAGAATTTGTAATGTTGTTTTTATAGTAATTGTTTTGTTGACTTTTATTTCCTAGAAGTTAAATGGTGGATTGAATGATGTATTATGAATCAAGAAAATGTAAACTGAGTATTGTTTGGACAGTTGATACTTAAGAAGCTGATTTTTGTTGTTTTAAACTTTGACTGAAGCACATTTTTACAATTGAATAAGATACCTGTGGGGGTTGATGAAAAATATTTGCAAAGTGTTTTGTCCTTAGAGCAAAGCCTTTTTATTGGTGGAGGGATTAGCATTAATGTTCCTTTGTGTAAGACTTTAGATTGGACCTATTACCTTAATATTGACCTAAGAATCCATCATGCTAGAATCTCCAGTAGATTTTATGTTTGGAATATTGGGCTTAGTGAGTTTTTTAAAAAATATATTTTTATTGAGTTTTAGAGAGAAAGGAAGGGAGAGGGAGAGAGAGAGAGAAACATTGATGTTAGAGGAGAACATTAATCGGCTACTTCCTGTACACCCCCTCCCAGGGATCAAGCCCACAACTCGGGCATGTGCCCTGACCAGGAATCAAACCGGCAACCTTTTGGTGCATGGGATGATGCCCAAGCAACTGAGCCACACTGGCCAGGGTGGGCTTAATTCGTTTTTAACAAACAAGGCAGCATTCAGAGATGAGGAAGTACCTTTTGGCCCTTTGAAAATTTCCCCAGGAATCCTGGGCAGCCCTGAGTCCACCTATTCTTAACCACTCAAAGCATTTGCAGCCTGCAGTACCATTTTTAGTGCTATACTTTGAACTCTAAAGTACAGTGGCCCACGTGTGGACTTTGGAATGAACAAACGTGGGTTCAAATGCCAGTTCTGCCATTTACTAGCTGTTCGATCCTAGGAGGTTCACTTCACTTCCTTGAGCCTTGATTTACTCATTTGCAATAATAGGATAATAATGGCGACCTTGACACCTTGTTTTAAGGATCAGAATGAATGAAAGTCAAGCTCCTGGTGTGATGCCTGGCACAGAGTCAGTGCTAAATTTATGGTAGAAGTCATTAAGATTATCTTTATCATTTATTTCTCTACAAGTCTTTTTCAATGTTTAAATATTGTATCTCTAAAAGGAACAACAACTGTAAGGACCAGAATCTAGGTACACAGTTGGCACAGCACGAATAATGTGAATTAAATTGCATGAGTTCATTTTATTATTAATTTTTGCAGAAGCCAGAGTTCAGGGAATTGAGGAGTGAACATGGAGACTGTGATTCTAAACCACTTTTTCAAGAGAAACAAATCAGTAGCTGAGGATCTCAAGGTCAATGGAAGGCTGTCTTGTACTGGAGGGGGAATATCTCAAGGCTGGAGAGAAGCCATTGGAAATAAAGCCTGATGATAAGAGTTGGAGGGAGGTTACTTGAGGAATGGAATCTGGCATGTTGCTGGAGGAGCCAGCCTGGGAAAGCATTAGAGATGTTTATAGTGTGTGGAGACGCTGTCCCCAGTGCTATGGAGGATTCAGACCGAACAATCCCATTGCCAAGCACAGGAATTCCTATTTTTATGTAATAAAATTTATCAAAATTTCCCTATATATTTAGCATATATATATGTGTGTGTGTGTGTGTGTGTGTGTGTGTATATGTATGTATATATGTATATATAAAGATTTCTTAACTAAGACACAAAATCTGCTAGATTTCCATATATAAGTCTTTTATATACTTATATCTCTATATATTTGTATCTGTATCTATCCATATCTACAGCTACATCTATATCTACATCTATCTATATCTATCTGGATACAAAAGTGAAAAAATTATATTTGACTTTTCCTCATTTCATTGTTTCCCCTCTTTAGAAATCCTGTTTTATGTCTATTATATTGGTGATTTAGCATTTATATTTTAACATGCCTGTTAACAAAGTCTAAAGTTTATATGTGTTTTTGCCTTCTTTCCTAATAATACATTGACCGTAGAATATTATAATTCTGATCATCCTCTCTCATGTTATATGTTAACTATTTTTCAGTGTTTTAGTTCTATCCTGCCTTCCCTTCCATTATCCATTATTATTGTTGTTTTAAACAGTTAATATTTGTTTAGATTTCCTCATATATTCATTGCTAATATTTTTGACCACTATCTTTCTTGAATCTTAGATCTTTTATCAGGAATATGTTTCCTTATAAATAAAGTGTACATCCTTTAGAATTTTCTTTATCAAAGTCTGTTGGTGGTACACTCACTGTTTTTGACTTGAATTCTTTCAAGAAATTGACTTTAATTCTTCCTTGTTCTTTAAAAAAATTTTTTTTTATCCTCACCTGAGGACATTTTTGCATTTATCTTCAGATAGAGTGGGAGGGAGAGAGGGAGGAAGAGAGAGAGAGAAACATCGATGTGAGAGAGACACATCGAGTGGCTGCCACCCACACGACCCCATCCTGGGCCAGGGACAAACTGCAACCAAGGTACGTGCCCTTAGTGGGAACCGAACCCAGGATGCTCTGGTCTGTGGGCTGACACTCTAACCGCTGAGCCAAACCGGCCAGGGCTCTTCCTTATTCTTGAAAGAAGTTTCCTTGGGTATAAAAATCTAAGATGACAGCTATTTTCTTCATGCACATTAAAGCTATTGTTTTACTGTCTTTTGCTTTCATTTTTGCTTTTGTGAATCCAACTACAGTATAATTGCCATTTGTATGTATGCCATTCCTTTTTATGATCTCTTTTTCTTTGGTGTTCTGAAACTTCACTGATTTGTCTCAGGGAAAATTTCTAAAAAAAAACCCACCTGGATGTGAGAATTGTTATCTTTCATCAATTCTGGAAAATTCTCAGCCATGGCTTCCTTGAATAGTGCCTCCTTCTCATTCTCTGTGTTAATCCCTTCTGGAATTCCAACTGGACACAAGTTGGACCCTCTCATATGACTTTCTATGCCTCAAAGCTCCGTTTTATATTTCTACCTCTTTGTCTCTCTGAGATGCGTTCTGGCTCATGTTTTCTAAGTTGTCTTTTTCCTTAAATACGTAAAACATTGTTATTCTTCATTTTGTCCTGTGCAGTTCCAAAACACGAGTACTTGTGGGATTAACTATATGGTGTGTTGTTTTTCCTGGCTGTCCACTCACGGTGCATTGTTTCTCTGTGTTTTGTACTTGTATACTGTGACTGTTTGTTGTCCTTGGAACTTTAGGAGCCTTTTTTAAGGTCTGGGATGATGATGTTACTCCAGTAGGGATTTGTGTTTGCTTCTGCCATTTGCCTTGGCGTGCTGCTAACCCAGGCCTAACTTTAAATTCTGTACTCAAGGTGTGTGTGTGTGTGTGTGTGTGTGTGTGTGTGTGTGTGTGTGTATTGAATAATTAGCATGAATTTGGACCACTGTGGTAATGAATTAAAAAAATTAAATTTTTTTTTCCTTTGGGCAGTGCTAAGGATGCAACAAGCAAGTGCATTTTATTCTCTCTTTTTAAAAAATAATTATCTTTATTGTTGTAAGTATTACAGATGTCCTCCTCTCTTCCTCCCCAGTGACCCCCTCCACCCCGCTCCCACCCTACTTTATTCTCTTTATTTCTCATTTATCTTTCCACTGCAGGGTGTAGTTCGACTTTTCAACTTGGACGGCCTTGGAGTTTTCCTCTCTCGTCTGCATCCCTATAGCCTTGAGTGCCAAGGCTTCCTTTCCATTTAGGCCGTTGCTTTAATTCAGATGTTTATTACCGTTTTCTGGAACTGCTGTAATTGCTTCTTTGCTTTTTTGGTCTCCAAGTCTTCCATCCTCATTCTCATTTTACACTGCCATCAGAGTGATCTTTCTAAGAAATTAAATGGATAGTGTAATAATCATATGGACAGAGAAGAAACATTCGGCGTGCAAGGAACATCACCAGCTGTCTGTAGATTGTAGCTGGAGTCTCACCTCATTCACAGCAGAATCTGCAGCCACTTCCCATACCCTGTGTATTTTACACTTAAGCCACACTAGATTATTCATCATTTCTTAAATAATCTTTAGTGTCTTCTTGCCTTTGCACATGCTGTGAGCCCATCTGAGACACCTCTGAACTTCATGATTGGGACTAGGTTGAGATAAGTGAGGTGTCTCTGGTGCAGAACTTAAGGAGACACTCTGTGAGGTTCATGGGCGTGCTGTACTGCTTCTGCCTGATGAACCGCCTAATGCAGTCGTCAAAGTCAAGCCCATATGTTACCTGTTTACCTTCCTAAAAAGAAATGCAGACTGTGCTAAATACAGTATCTCACGAGAACAGGACAGTGTCTGTTCAGCACTGTATTACTCGGGTACAGAATAGTACCAACACATAGCAGGTACTTAATAAATATTTGGTGAATGAAGGAGGGAGTAGATTCTGAGTTTCTTGATGGCAGAGAATAAGTCATATCCTTCTGTTCCCTGCCATCCTGTAATTCATTTATCCTTAAAAGATGTTTGTTAGTGCCTGGCTGGTGTGGCTCAGTGGTTGAGCGTCGACCCATGCACCAAGAGGTCGCTGGTTCGATTCCCAGTCAGGGCACATGCCCAGGTTGTGGGCCAAATCCCCAGTCGGGGGCATGCAGGAGGCGGCCAGTTGATGTTCTCTCTCATCGATATTTCCATCTCTCTCTTTCCCTCTCCCTTACTTTCTCTCTGGAATCAACAAAGAAAAAAAAATTAAAAGATGTTTGTTAGTTGAGTAAGTGGAAGGAGGGTCTGTTTAGTCTGATCCAGGCCTGAAGAGATTCTGAGTGAGCCTCACTCCTGTTACTAACACAGTGTCTACTTTCTCCCAGCTCCTGCCTCTCCATGTTTTAGGACAGGGTGAGGGTGCAGTTGGGCTGAGACCATCGAAGCTGACTGGCCATCAGATCACCTGGAGGATTCTAATACACACATGAGTTCTTGAGCCTCTTCCCCAGAGACTCTGATTCCATTTTTCTGAGGCAAAATCCAGGAATATGCACGTTTATAAGGTCTCTGATGGTTCTGGCAATCAGTCAAGTGTGGGGATCAAAACAACACAGCACCAATCGTCGACTTTTAATTTCTAGATATTCATATGAATGTTAAAAGACTAGTGATTGCCGTAAAGATTTTAGAATCCTGAATGTTTTTAAAAACACACTTGCACATGCTAATATTTCTTCAGCACGCCATAAGACACCCTAAGAGTAGGGACCAGGAGGAGAAGACACAGCCACAAATCTGATATTGTATGGTTCAGATCTGATCTGTCTTTATTATCCATCTCTAGGAAGAGTCTTTGCCATCCCAGACGGTATAGTCCTAAATGGGTGGACTGGAGAGTGTTGACCAGTGAAGCAAGAAAGGAGGGGAAAAGTTGAACTTAAAATAATTCCCATCTCTACAGAAAATAACTTCCTTGTCAGAAAATAAACTTCATAAATAATTGATATAGCTGATGGAACATTTTAAATAGCTGAAGGAAAAACATACACATTCAGTGTGGATCTCCTGCTGTTCCTCAGTCCTTCAGGGACGTTTAGATCTGAGAAGTACATTGCAGGCATTTGGAAATAATGGATGTCACGGAGGCGTTATGTTCAAAGACATTAAAAATAATCCACTCCCTTAGAAATAAACACCTCACCTAAGCCATTAAGAATTCTCAGTGAGAGACAGAAATAGCTTCTGCAGTCCCCTTTGCTCTCTAATTTCTATTTCTACCATTTCATTATTCATCATTTCGGTGCAGCGCAGTTCGTCTGTTTATTTAAAGTGTGATTCCAGACGACAGGCAACAGTCCCAATGTTCTCTGTCTTGCACAACCCTTTCCGCCCCGAGAAACAGAAATTATATAACTTGTTTTCAATTGTGCAGACTGGGAGGATTCACATGTTCGATTTGGTGAGCTTCCAGGAAATAATTTTAAAGTGTTTATCTGAAGTTTATCCAGACTTTCTTGATCTAGAAGTTAGACAGGAAACCTAGCAGGGAATTGAAAGAAACCGGGCTCTGAAGAGAGGGAACTCTGAGTGTAAGAGAGGATTCTGAACTGTGACACTCCTTGATGTTCACCCCTGGGAAAGCAGGAGACCTGATTCTAGAGCCTGTGCGATTTAGAATCTACATCAATATAATATTTGCCACTGTGTATTGTTCATGGTTCTGGTTACTGTTGCTGTGTGAGAAACTACCCCATATGTCATGGTAGAAACCATTTTGTTTTGCTCATCATTTTGTGGGTCAGGAGATCTGGAAAGGGCTCAGCTGGGTGGTTCTTGTGTGGGTTGCAGTTGGGTGTTCGTCATCTGAAGGCTTTGCTGGGCTAGATGTCCGAGCTGTCTCACTCATGTGCCTGGCAGTCTGTGAGCTGTCCACTGGGAGCTTAGCTGGGGTTGTTGCCTGGAGCTTCTACATGTGGCTTCTCCATCCTGGTGAGCTGAGGTTAGTCAGACTTTGTCCATGGGTGCTGACTTCTCCCAGAGCAAGCGTCCCAAGAGAACCAGGTAGAATCTGTATGGCTTTTTCTGACTTAGTCATAGATTTCATTTCCACTGGACTCTCTGTTGGTCAAAACAGTCACAAGCCCACCCAGACTCAGTGGGAGAAGACATATACTTCACCTTTCAATGGGAAGGAGTTTGTTGCTGTTAAAAAAAAAAGCGCCAATTCATCATGCTAACATAATCTCAGACATTAAATAAAATCTATGTCTCCCTTAATCCTCACAAAAACTATGAGGTAGGTATTATTAATAGATAAAGATGTCCTCTGGTCAAAGCCCTTTGCTTGCAGGGAGGTTAAATGATTTGCCCTAGGTCACACAGCTAGCGAGTGGTTGAGATGGTATATGAACCTACAACTAACTATCTCCAAAAGTCTACTGTCTCTTAAGTTGTGCAGTGTTTTAAGGGCTCAAACTTTGTCTCAGATGTCAATTATTGCAGCTATTCTCGGCAACTGGATAATTCCACGCAGTATAGAATGTTAGCACATGAAGTGCTAATTTGAGTATTCTGTCCATCTGTTCAAACCAAGGAGTGTTCACTTGAAGATGTGTTTGGCGAGGGTGTTGCTCCTTATCTGGAGATGCACTCTGGGTCATATTACTCAGGTAGCCCAAAAGAGTTGGAATCCTGGGTAATACTGGGGAGGTGTTGGTGACCTCTGAGGGTGAATAAATATGAAGCAAATGTGATAATTGTAAGAAAAGGGCCCTACAGCAAAGGTGGAAACTGATCATTGGCTTGTCTGGTGTGAACTATGCCAAGTACCCATGTGGACAGATATGCCAAGTGGACAGATGGACCCACAGAGAGTGTGTTTGAGCCTCCATGGCTGAGAGCAGATGCTGTTCTGTGGGACCCAGAGACAGGCAGGCCCAGGCAGAGAGAAAGGAGAACAGAGCAGAGCTGTATCCTCAGAGGCGGGCAGTGAGCAGATGCCAGGGAGGGCCCCCCAGAGCTCCTGGTGGGGGAAAACACAGAGGCTGGGGGCAGTAACTCTCCTTTTCCTCCTCCATCTTTTCCTCTCTTCTTCCCACAGATATTTATGGAATATTTGTAGATAGTGTCCTGGACCCTAGAGATAGAGTGATGAACCAGCTAAACATCTTTGCCTTCATGGAGCTTACAGTCTAGATGGGGAGGGGGCAGAGCCATTAAATTAATAATTTCACAAATAATTACCTAATTACCATAGTGCTAAGTTTTGTCAGAGACTTCTAATTGCCTCCTCCCCATCCACTCTCCTTTTCTTTTTAGTAATGGAGTCTCCTGGAGTAGTAGCAGGGCTTGTGGCTATAAACTACATTTCCCAGCCTTCCTTGCAGCTAGGAGTGGCTATGTGAATTGGTTTAGGCTAATAAAAGTGATGGATGTCATTTCCATGACCCATTCTTAAAATGAAAACTAGTTGCCCTATGTTACCTCCCCCTGCCATTTCTTACTGTCATGTAAATGGTAACAATTTCAGCAGATACCTAGAGATGGAAGTTATCCATTAAAGCTGAACTTGCCAGCCCTGGTCAGTGTGGCTCAGTTGGTGGGTGTTGTCCAGTGCAGGAGGTTTCCAGTTCTATTCCCAGGGAGTCAGGGAACATGCCCGGGTTTCGGGCTTGATGCCGAGCAGGGGGCGTGCAGGAGGCAGCCGATCAATGATGCGCTCTCACATCCATGTTTCTCTCTCTCTAAAAATCAATAAACTTTAATTAAAAAAAAAAAAAAAAGGTGAACCTACCAGTTTCTTTTCCCTATTTTATTATGACAGATTAGCTTTTACCCCAAGACAGTGCTGACATGAAGAAGTATGGTGTAAGATGAGATACCACTACACACCTATTAGAATGGCCAAAACCCAGAACACTGACAACACCGAATGCTGGGGAGGATGTGGAGCAACAGGGACGCTCGCTCATTCATGACTGGTGAGAATGCAAAGTGGTACAGCTACTTTGGAAGACAGTTTGGTGGTTTCTTACAACATTAAACATACTCTTACCATGTGATCAGGAAATCACAGTCCTTGGAGTTGAAAACTTATGCCCACACACAAACTTGCACGTGGATGTTTATAGCAGCTTTATTCATAATTTCCAAAACCGGGAAGCAACCAAGATGCCCTTCAGTAGGTGAATGGGTAAATTAACTGTGGTACATCCAAGCAGTGGAATATCGTTCAGCACTAAAAAGAGACGAGCTATCAAGCCATGAAGAGACATGGAGGAAACTTAACTGCACTTTCCTAAGTGAAAGGAATCGATCTGAAAAGGCTACATACTAAATGATTCCAATTATATGACACCTGGAAAAGGCAAAACTATGGAGACAGCAGAAAGATCCATGGTTGCCAGGGGCCAGGGAAGAGGGAGGGATGAACAGATAGGCACAGAGGAATTTTAGGGCAGTCAAACTATTTTGTATGATACCATCATGATGCATACATGTTACTGAACTCCTATCCAACTCCATAGAATGTACAACATCAAGAGTGAACCTTAATGCAAATTAGACTGTGGGTGATAGTGATGTGTCAGTGCAGGTCTATCCATTGTAACAAATGTACCACTCTAGTGGGGGATGTCGATAATGGGGAAGGCCATGCATGTGTGGGAACAGAAGGCATACGAGAAATCTCTGTACCTTTCGCTCAGTTTTGCTGTGAACCTGAAACTGCTCTAAAAATTAAAGTACTAATTTAAAAAGTGTAGTGTGTTATACAGACATATGATTAGGAAGGCTGTGTGATTGAGGGTCAGTTAGTAGAACAGATTCTGTCCTCTGATGGAGACAAATAAAACGAATTGGCAACAGAAGCAGAGCATGGTTTGTCATTGTTTCCTTTACTGCTTGCTTTAAAGATGTCCTCTGGCTAAAGCCCTTTTCTTGCAGACCAAAAAAACCTGGGTTAGGGCTGCCAGACAAAATACAGGATGCCCAGCTAAGTTTGAATTTCAGGCAAACAATGAATACTTTTTTAGTATAAATGTTCCATGCAATATTTGGGGCATACTTATACTAAATTTTTTCCTTTGTTTATCTGAGTTCAAGTTTAACTGGGCATCCTGTTTTTAACTTGCTAAGTCTGGTAACCCCAGCCTGGACTCAAGTCCCTGTGGGATTTGAGGAGCTAAACTCTTAAGATTTAGTTGTCTTTATATCCACAGTGCTTGGCACTTAGTAGGAGCTTAATAAATAAGCTTCTGAGATAAACAATGCTAAGTCACTAAAGATCATCTGAAATGTGAAACTAATAAAGGATCAAAATGATGTATTCTTTAAATGGTTTCAATTTGCCATGCTCAGTGATGCTTAGTTTTGATTCAGCCACACTGTCTCAAATTATTGTCAGTTCAGATGATCTTGAAAAAATGGTTTAAATTTCCAGTAATGCTTATATCTTCCAATATTATCTGGTGAATAATTACACAGTTTTATAGATGATGGAAGCAAAATCCTTTTAACAATTTAAAAATTGTATACATTAAAAAACTGTAAATCTTTAAAAAATATACCCCTTGATTTTCTGCATTCTTAAGCAGAATGAATGAATCATCAGTCAAATTGTTGACTTAAGATCAAAGTTCGTGATTATTGGGGGAGGTGACTGCCCATTGACCCTTGAGCTGGACTCAGGCAATTGGGGGCTTATCACCCCCTGCCCTAACCATGGAAAGTACGTTTTGTCCAACATTCCCATAGTGGGAGCCATTTTCAAGGACGCACCCTTGAGAGAGCAACGTGTTGTGAGACCATCTGGCCTGAATACATGACTGAACCCTGTTAAGGCCTATATATACACGTTTAAGATTCTGGGGCAGGTGTGGAGATCTACTTGTCTTGCGACTGCTGAAGACGAGCCTTGTAGTAAGTATGCTTGTTTGTCATAACTGCCACCTACCAATCTGGGGTGGTCTGCCTCTTCCTTTGGTCTCTCCTTGTCCTCCGTGTATGAAGGCCAGTTTATAAGCCTACAATGAAGTGTGGCTCTTTTTCACCCATGAAGCCTCAACTCTATGTCCTCTGTCCCTGTACTCTCAAGGCCAGTGTCATCATCACTTGAAATGGATTCACCCCCAGGATCTAAAACTTGGAATTTTTTTCTTTACCCTTTCTTTGCATCCTCATTGTGACATCTTCACCTTTGACCCTTTCCTGCTTTACTAGCCCATGACCTTTGCTACCACTATACCAAGTCAGCCTTTGCACTGACGTCGCAATGCCCAGGGCTGGTTACCGCCATGACTGGCTTTGCTGGAGAGAGATATGAGACCACACAGATTGGTCACACCACTAAAGGCTGTTTCCTGGGCTCAGGGGAGCTTGCTGGTCCAGCAGTCTCCCATCAACATCTTGATGGCATATTGTATTATCTCCATTGGCTTTTCCAAACTGTTTCTAATTTATGTAATCATCAATCAAAACTTTGTCCTAACCCTCTTCTCTTTACCTTCTCCCACCAAGATCCGTGACTCCTCAGCATCAACTCCCACTTCTGAGCTAATGACCCTTAAATTTCCTGCCATTGGCCTCACCCTCTCTTCTACGATGCAAACCTACTTCCACCACTCAGCTACTTTTCTTTATTTCCCCATTCCTGTTACCGATGTATTGAGTGGGCAGCACTTGTAAAGTATAAACTTCAAAACTTATTTTCATCACTTACTGTTCTTTTAACCCCTTTCGAAGGGGTGGTCCATTTTCTGTCAGGGGTTAAGGGAAATTGACAACTCTTTATTCTTGGGTAATGGAAAGCCTTAAATTATAAAAGGCACCTTTGATACAGAAATTTGAGTATCTAGTTATTAATACATCAGTTTTCATTCAAGCACTTCTTCCCCAGTGAGGACCAGCTATCGGTGGGTCATATGCCTTGTGGGTAGAGGTTACAATCAGCTGCTTTTCTCATGTACCTCTTCCTAGACTCAGCTGCAGCTCCTGAAACCACCAGAGCTGAAGGAGCCTGGAAAGGAGAAGTAGGAGAAGGGTATATTCTTCCTTTCTAGGCACTGCCATAGGATGACTTCATGCTTTCTGGGTGGGTAGATGTTTAAATTTGGACTTTTCCTTGAGGGCACTTCTATGATTCTTGAAAATTTCATTCTGGGCCACTGTGTTACCCCATGATGTGAACAGGGCCTCTCCATCATTTGACAGCTGCTAGTTCCCTCTTGACTTCTGGCCTCCATGGTTCATTGCCCAGCCTACTACCACTGGGCTCCTTTGGCCTAGAAAACCATCCTCTAGGGCAAGATCCCTTTTATAACGGCCTCAGATCATGTACCTGCAGTAGATTTCACATCTGGTCCCCAGGATTCACGTATCTTTGATCTGAGGAAGTTCAATCACTCTCCAGTTACAAGTCTACTCTATAGCCAGAAGAATACTCTAGTTTTCTCAGGTGGAATCTGAAACTTGTGCCCTGTGTCTTTTACCTGCCAGGAACACACATCAAACTCCAAGTGATATCCTAGAAGCCTCTCTCACTGGGCTTAGCATGAAGGGGAAGTACCTTTGATACCTTCCCTTAGGTGGATGTTTGTGTTACTCATGGCAGAGTTATTTTTAAAATAAATCCTTACTAACAAATCTTGAGTCTTCTGTATTCTTGATCTGAATGAAGATTACCGAGAGTTGTCTAACTGATTATTTGGTATTGTCTTTGAAAATTTGTACCCAGTGGGTCTGTCTCACACATCTCCTTTTGGCATCTGATATCTCTCATAGCTCAGGGCCTCAGTCAAAACTTCTAACTTCACATGTTTTCTTTGCCATGCTGGCTTGAAATGAGTCATCTTTGAGTCACCCTTCTTTCTTAACTCCCACGTCCAATTAGTAAGTTCTACTGATGTTACTTCTTGATCTCTTTTTCCCCCTTTTATTGCCAACACTCAAGTTGGGTCGTTTGTTATCTCTTGCACACCGGCTAGTGGAGAGGTGGTAGTGTGGCCTGGTGGATAAGTGTCTGTGCTCTGAGCCCAGGCTAATTGGATTTGAATTCCAGCTCTACCACTTCTTAGCTGAGTAACCTTGGATAAAGTTACTGAATTTCTCTAAGCCTCAGTTTTCTCATCTGAAAAATGGAGATAACTACTTCATAGGCATGTATGAGAATCCTTTTCCCATGATAGCAGAAGGGATCCCTGGCAGCAAAAGAGGACAAGCCCAAATAAGCAAATACTTTTCAAGTTTCTGTTTGTGGCGCATTTGCTATTGTCTCATTGGCCAAAGGAAGTCACATAGCCAGACTCAGAATGATAATAAATGTATAGTGCTTTGAACACAATAAAGGCTCAATAAATGTTAGGGAATGTGACTTTTCTCAAAATTGTCTTTGAATTGTTGTCTCCATGTTTAGTGTTACTCCTTTAGTTCTACTTAGACACTCCTACCTGTGGTAGAATGTTTGCAAAATTACCAGCAAAATTCCCCTCCCTGACTCTAAGCTGTGACTGGTAGTCTGCCATACTGACTCTGAGTATGGCTGTGTGACTTCCTTTGGCCAATGAGACAACAGCAAATGTGCCACAAGCAGAGACTTGAAAAGTAGTTGCTTATTTGGGCTTGTCCTCTTTTGCTGCCAGGGATCCCTTCTGCTATCATGGGAAAAAGATCAGCTAGCCCAATGGAGACACATGGTTCAGTGGATACTCAGTTCATCTGACTACCAGCACCAACTGCCAGAGCGAGGCCAGTCTACACATACAGCTGATTGTAGCCACAGGACTGAGCCTAGACAAGAAGAGCAGAGTTGCCCAACGAGTGCAGCCCACATGGCCAACTCACTGAATTTTGAGCTAATAAATGATTACTGTTTTAAACCACTACATTTTAGGGTGGTTTGTTACATAGCAACTGTGGAGCAGGGTTGGCCCTTCAGAGCTATCAGCCACTGAGGCAATGGGACTTTCTGAGCTCACTTCTTTGATGGTTTAATTTTAAGGACTCCTTTTAGAGTTCTTTGGTCTTTTTCCTTGAAATGAGGCTAATAGTGACCATTGCCTACTAAGATCAGCCTGGCTAGCTTTAGACTGTCTTCTCCCATAACCTTTTGCTGCTTCCAATCAGCTGTGGGTTAAAAAAAATATGATTTCTCATCTTCTTAGAGTTAGGTCTAGATTAGGAATCAGCAAACTTTTATATAAAGGCCAGATTGTAAGTCTTTGCGGGCCGTACAGTTTCTGTTGCAACTACTCAACTCTGCTGTTGTAGTGCAGTGGCAGCCACGGACAGTATGTGAACAAGTGAGCATAGCTGTGTTTCAATAAAACATTATTAACAAAATCAAGTGGCAGGCTGGATTTGTCCACAGGTTTTAGTTTTCTGCCTGCTGGCCTAAATTAAGACTAAGTTACTTTAAGGTCATTTTCAGACATGCAGAGTCTCAAGCATTTTATTTCTAACGTATACTTTCTTAGGTATACCAAAACATGTGATCACAAATGAGATCCAGGAAATGTGGGGCTTAATATAGTAGATAAAAAGAGGAATTTCTAGTTTTACAAAAATGGAGGTTCTGAGATCATAGCTGTGCAATAGGTTTAGAGAGTAGCCAGCACACTGTGGAACAAGAGAAAATAAAATGGAACTTGTAGTTAACCATAGGCATCTGACTATGTAGAAAATAGTATTGATAAGGGTTTTATAAATGCATTGGGGAACTTGAGGGAGAATTAATGATAGGAACATAGAAAATGCAAACATGAAAAATAAGCCAATTATTAACTCCTGGAAAACTATGAAAGGACCTGTGGCACAAATAATTGGCTCGGTAGAAATCAATATTCATATAACCCTAATAAAATAAACGCTGAATGTTAATTTAACCACATATTGATTGTAATTGTATTGTATCAGAGGATGGAGAGGAATGAGGTACGTAAGAGAGATTTGCAAGACAGGAAAGTTGAAAGAGAGCTAAAATCTTATCAACCATAACAGGTAGTCAATAGATAATAACTAAAATGTATGAATTCAGCCCGGCTGGTGTGGCTCAGTGGTTGAGCGTCAACCCATGCACCAAGAGGTTGCTGGTTCGGTTTCCGGTCAGGGCACATGACTGGGTTTTGGGCCCGATCCCCAGTGGGGGCATGCAGGAGGTGACCAATCGATGTTCTCTCTCATTGATGTTTCTCTCTCTCCCTCTCCCTTCCTCTCTCTCTAAAATCAATAAAGAAAAAAAAAGTATGTATTCGGAGATAGCAGCATGAGCATATCACTTGAGAAAATGGAGGTAAATACCAGAAGGAAGAGCTGAACTTTGGAGTGCAGAGTTAAAGAGTAGACAGGGTGGGACAGTTGTCTTCTGCTTTATTTTTATTTTTTTAATTTGAAGCACATATCTGATAACTCTGATATCTGGATCATCTGTTGGTCTATTCTATTGTCTTTTTTTTGTTGTTGTTGTTGTTTTTTACCTCTTGGACATGTCTGTTGGCATACATGGATATTTTTGTTTTTGTTTTTTTTTTAATACCTCACCTGAGGATATTTTTCTACTTATTATCTGATAGAGTGGGAGGGAGGGAGAGAGAGAGACAGAGAGAAACATTGATGTGATAGAGCCACATTGACTCGTTGCCTCCCACAAGACCTGACCAGTGCCGGGGGCAAACTGCAACCGAGGTACGTGCCCTTGACCTGAATGGAATCCGTGACTCATTGGTCTATGGGCTGACGCTCTAACTACTGAGCAAAACCGGCCAGGGCTACATGGATATTTTTTATTAATTGCCAGACGTTGTGTATGAAAAATTATAGTAGCTGCTTGGGGGATGTTATCTTTGCCAAAAGTTTTTTTTTTTTTTTTTTTAGTTTTTGTCAGGCAGTTCAAGTAGGGATACATTGCTTTAATTTAGTCATTAGTTGATTTGAGGTTGGGTTTTAATTTTTGTCCTAAGGCCTGGTCTATTTCGGTTCAACTTTGCTTTTAGGGTGTCATCCTTTAGAGGTCCTAATTAAACTTGGGGATGTTTACTCGAGCCCCTCCACCTTGATAGTTGTGAGTTTCAGGCTTTATCCCCCCAGTTTTGTGAGATTGCGAATAGCTTTCTTCTGTCACTTTCTTACAGGTTGTTCCTGGGAGAATTCCTTAATAAATAACTTGCTCTTGAATTCTTGGCTCAGGTTCTTTCTCTGGGAGAACCTGGGATAAGACAGCATCCATTAATAAAGCAAAATTCGGTGGGTAGACAAAAGTACAACTTCTGGATAAGTAAACCCATCTCTCAATTATACGCAGGTCAAAACAGCCCACACATTTCTGTTTCATCCTGAGGACCATGAAAAACTAACCTTTATTTTGTTTTACTTTTGTGATTTATTTCATAGTTGCTCATTTATTTCTGGTTAAGCAGAAGTGGGGAAAGACATAAAGGAAGAAATACAGACGTAGAACCACTGGCACATCCTTTAGTTTCTGTTTGGCTCAGCTTAACTCTGTTATGACAGAGCCACAGTTAGGGCCTTCCATCTAAGCATTCTTCTGAAGAGATTGACTCCAAAACCTTTGAACTTCTTATTCGCAATTTCTCAATCTACTTTGCGCATCTGGAATTTGCTTATACATTGGAGAAATATTTTCTCCCTCATTTGGGCCTAGCTTATCTGCTAGTGAGCTTTTGTAGGATGTGGGACTGACTGAGCATGATGTTGATACAACACTGGGAATCCTTTAAATTCTGGAATATTTTCTGTATTATCCTTAGAGACAAAGTATTTCTAGTGACAGTTTTACTGCTACTTCCATTTTGACCTCAAGAAAAGTAAAATAATTCCCCCGAAGATCCCCTAATCCACATTCAAAGAGACTTTAGTATAGAATATCAATTAAAAAAAGATTTAAAATAGAGTTTTGCATCGAAAAATATAGACTAGTTTACTGTATAAAAATCTTAAATTTAGGTGGGCGTTGACAGAATCAATGCTTCACAGTTTACAGGGACTGCTTATTTATAGTCTTGAAACAAGTTATTTCCATAACCATTGTGCAGATGAGGAAACTTGATTTGGAGAGTTCCCCAAGCATTTGCATGTGGAAAGGCCAAGTACAGAGCCCAAGGTTGACTGACATTTAATGCAGCTCTTTCTACCACTTCATAAGCTTATATGGAGGCGGTGTTGTAGATATAGTGGCTAGAATCTGGCCTTTGCAATCAGTCTGCATGGCTTTAAATGTCATCTCCACCTCTTACTAAACATGGGGCCATGGGGAAATTACCTAGACTTTCTACATCTAGTTTCCTAACCTTTAAATGGGAATTTATGTAAAATTCATATGTAAGAGAAAGTATGAAGGCCAGACAAGAGATTTCAAAGATGTTCAGATAGAGAGGTATGTATCCTACCTGCTAGTAAGACTAGTTATGAAGTTATTGTATTAAAGTGGTGTAGTATTGGTCTAGGGATAGATAACCAGAGTGAAATAGGAGTTTTAAATATATTGTTTTCTTCATTGATTTTTAGAGAGAGAGGAAGGGAGAGGGAGAGAGAGATAGAAACATCGATAAGAGAGAACATTGATTGGCTGCCTCCTGCATGACCCCCACTGGGGATCGGGCCCACAACCTGGGCATGTGCCCTGACCGGGAATTGAACTGGTGACCTCTTGATGCATGGGTCAATGTTCAACCACTGAGCCACACCAGCCGGGCCGAAATAGGAATTTTAAAGACATCTGGGGAAATTGTATTATGGCCCAAGATAATACTAAAGAGTTACTGATAATTTTATTAGGTGTGATAATATAAATGTAAATGTATGTAAGAGATGTTTATATTGCTAAAGAAATGCCTAGTGCATGAAATATGTAGCAGTGAAATGAAATGGTATGATATATGAAATTTACTTTAAAACACTTCAGAAAAAAAAAAAAAAAAAGCCGGTTAAGCAAATGTGGCAAAATCTTTTCTTTTTTTTTAAACTTATCTTTATTGTTGAATGTATTACAGATGTTCCTCATTTTTCCCCCATTGACCCCCTCCTCCCCATTCCCACCCCCCTCCTGCCTTTCCCCACACTGTTGTCTGTGTCCATTGGTTATGCATATATACATATAAGATCTTTGGTTTATTTCTTCCCATCCCCCAACCCCCTTCCCTTTGAGGTTTGTCAGTCTAACAACTAATTTGTACTTCTTAATCCCTTCACCTTTTTCACCCATTCTCCCAGCCCCCACCCATCTGGTAACCAACAAAAGTTCTATGTATCTTTTTGAATGTTTCTGTTCTGCTTGTTCATTTTGTTTGTAGATTCAATTGTTGATAGATATGTACTTATTGCCATTTTGTTTGTTCATATTTTTTTATCTTTTTCTTCAAGAAGACCCTTCAACATTTCATATAATAATGGTTTGGTGGTGATGAACTCCTTTAGCTTTTCCTTGTCTGGGAAACTTTGTATGACCATCGATTCTAAATGATAGCTTTGCAGGATAGAGTAATCTTGGTTGTAGTTTCTTGCTTTTCACCACTCTGAATATTTCTTGCCACTCCCTTCTGGCCTGCAAAGTTTCTTTTGAGAAATCAGCTGACAGTCTTATGGGAACTCCCTTGTAGGTAACTAACTTCTTTTCTCCTGCTGCTTTTAAGATTCTCTCTTTGTCTTGAATCTTTTGCATTTTGATGATGATGTGTCTTGGTGTGGGCCTCTTGGGGTTCATCTTGTTTGGGACTCTCTGTGCTTCCTGGACTTGTATGTTTCCTTCCCCAAGTTAGGGAAGTTTTCTGCCATTATTGTTTCAAATAGGTTTTCGATTTCTTGTTCTCTCTCTTCTCCTTCTGGCACCCCCAAGATGTGAATGTTGGCATGCTTGAAGTTGTCCCAGAGGCTCCTTACACTATCCTCATTTTTTTGGATTCTTTTTTCTTTTTGCTGTTCTGATTGGGCGTTTTTTGCTTCCTTATATTCCAAATCGATGGTTTGCTTCTTGGCTTTACCTACTCTACTATTGATTCTGTGTAAATTATTCTTTATTTCAATTAGTGCCGCCTTCATTTCTAACTGTGCATCCAGTATTTCTGACTGGTCCTTTTTTATGCTCTTTGAGGCCCTCACTAAGTTCACTGAGGTTCTCACTAAGTCCACTGAGGTTCTCACTAAGTCCATTGAGCATCCTTATAAACAGTGTTTTGAACTCAGCATCTGTTAGGTTGCTTAACTCCATTTCACTTAGTTCTTTTCTTGGAGTTTTGTTCTGTTCTTTCATTTGGGACCTGTTTCTTTGTCTCCTCATTTTGGCTGCCTCCCTCTGTTTGTTTCTATGTATTACTTAGCGAGAGGTATGGGGCTAGCTGAGACCAGATGCTGCTCGTTTGAAAGAATTTAGGAAAAGCTGAAGCAGGATCCAAGACAGGCCAATCCTATGGTAAAGCAACTGGAAACAGCTTGGGTGGGCCTGAAAGTTGGGTGGGGCGGGGCCTCAGGGAATCACCAGGGCGGGGCCAACAGTGTGAGCCAGGTAGCTGGAGTCCCAGATATGGCAGCGTCTGCCGGCCCAGGGAAGGGCTCACCAAAGGAACAAAAGCCTCCGACAGCGTGTCTGTCCAGAAGAAAGCTGCCTCTCCAGCCTTCGCCCCAATGCCAAACAGCTCAGTTCTCCCCCATATGACTCTGGCGCCTTTCAAGCTGCCTCCTGCCCGCTGGAGTCCGAGTAAGTCCGTGCGCAGGCCCTTTAAGAGGAGCTGCCGGGGGCTCCAGCCGCCTCAGCCTCAGTTCCCGCTGGTTTTTCCAGCCAGAAGTGATGGGGACTTCTCTTCCTGGCACTGGAACCCTGAGCTGGGTGCCTGGTGTGGGACGGGGACCCCTCAGTCCTCAGGGAGGACCTTCCCAGCCCAGGTGTCCTCCTAATTTTTATCCGCCACACGTGGGTGTGGGACCAGCCCGTCCGCCTCCGCCCCTCCTACCAGTCTCGATGGGGCTTCTCCTTTAATTTCGTAGTTGTAGGACTTCCATTCAGCTTGATTTCAGGTGATTTTGAATGCTGGTTGTTCTGTAGTTTAGTTGTAACTTTGATGTGGTTGTGGGAGGACGCGATACCGTGTTTACTACGCCGCCATCTTGACCGGAAGTCCGCAAAATCTTGATAGTTACTGAATCTTGGGGATGGATTTACGGGAGTTTGCTGTATTACTTTCCCTGCTTTTATGTTTGAAAACTTTCACGATAAAAAGAGATGTATCCAGAATTGGACCGCTTCCTCACTCCTTGCAATTCTGTCATCCTAGCACAAGCCACCATCCCCTCTTGCAGTCATCTCCAACACCTCTCCCTGCTTTGCCCTTCCCTCCCCGGAGTCTAATCTCAGTAAAGATCCTTTAAAATTAACTCAAACCATGACAGTCCTCTGTACAAAACTCTCCAGAGGCTCATATTTCAATGTAACAGCCAAAGTCCTTTGGAAGTCCTTCCTGCCCTTCACCCTCTGGCCACCCACGCTCTCCCTCATTACTTCTCTGCCCTCCCCCCGTAGTCCTGTCCTCCTGGCTCACACTGTTGGGATCACCCAGCACGCTCTCACATCAGGGCCTTTGCACTTCCTGTTTCCTTTTTCAGGATAGTTTCCCACAGGATGTCAGTGTGGCTCCCTCTCACCGCCCCTGATCTTTACTCAAATGTCACCTTCTCCATGAGGCCCACCCAGGTCATCATATCTAAAACTGGATTCTGTTCTCTGTTCCTGGGCACATCTCCTCCCCTTTTCCTGTGTTAATTTTTTTCATAGTACTCCCCTTCATTTGACATGTATATTTTATCCTAAAAAAATTTTTTTTTGCCCTGGCCGGTTTGGCTCAGCGGTTAGAGTGTTGGCCTGCGGACCAGAGAGTCCTGGGTTCGGTTCCCGCTAAGGGCACGTACCTCGGTTGCAGTTTGTCCCCGGCCCCGGTTGGGGTTGTGTGGGTGGCAGCCACTTGATGTGTCTCTCTCACATTGACGTTTCTCTCTCTCTCTCTCTTTCTCCCTCCCTCCCTCCCACTCTATCTGAAGATAAATGCAAAAAACATGTCCTCGGGTGAGGATATAAAAAAAATATTTTTTTATTGACTGTCTTCACCCTCAAGAATGAGAACAGAGATATTTTTTGGTCTGTTTTGTTCTTGGCTTTAGTCTCAGTGCTTAGAACAGCACCTGGCACCTCTGAGGTGCTCATATTAAAAAATTTGTGTTGATTGAATCTCATTTATTTTATTTTTCATCATTAATGCAAGGTAGTATTGCACAGGGTGAGGGAAGGGGTCTTGATCTAGAGTGGCTTGGTTTGAATCTCAGATCTGTCATTTGCTAGCTAGAAATGTGACCTTGGCTAAGCCATCTATTCTCTCTGAACCTCAATTTGTTAATCTCTGAAGTGAGGAGAACACTCATTGCTTCCACAGTTCATGCTTATTGCTAGCACCAAAATGAAAATTACTATCCAAGTCTTAAAAATCATTACTAACAATTTAATGGAGATGTCATTTATTGAACACATAATATGCTCCAGGCACTGTGCTTAGAGCTTAATATAGAGAGTATACATATAAAAGTCAATTTAATCATCACAATCGCCATATGAGTTAAGGTTATTTATTTTATTTTATTTTTTATTTTGCAGATGAGTAAACTGAGACCCAGGGGAGTTAAAGGAGGTTTGTCCAAGGTCACTGAAACAGTAAGTGGCAGATGAGATATTTTACTTAGGGAGACTCTAACTTTAAATCTGCTTTTATGTGACACAGATGGGATTATTTAATCCAGGTTTTTCTGCTTCTGAAAGACAAGTATTTACCCTCTAGCTAGCATGTTGGGACCCGAGACACAGCAGTGTCTCCTGTTGGGTCCCTATGCCAGGAGGACAGTTGCTATTTATTTCTACTTTTACTAAAATACAAGTCAAGGGTCTTAGCATTAAAGTAACAGGCTGTTCTCTTAGAGCCACAGAACTAGCTCTTAGTATGAACACGTGAAGAAGAGGCCACAGACGGAATGGTGACCAAGCTTCTTTTGGGTAATTCTTCTCAGGCTGTATTTAAACACACTCTAATGGCGAGGACAGAGAGGGGTTCAGGGCCAGAACTGCTTCTCTAAAAAGAAACGTTCTCTTCTGGAAAACGCCTCGATGGTCCTCCTTTTGCGAGAACCGGAGTTTAGTTTTAAGTGGGCGGGTACTTTTTGAAGTTTGGAAAATATCAATGGTTTTGTTCTACTGCAGCTGAAGACTATCATTTGTAAAAATAAATCTTCCTATTGGATGGCGAAGAGTCAGGTTATTGAAAATACTCAGAAATATGAGAGAGACTGCCATTCCCAGGGAGGTCTCGTGTTTTCCTGTCTCAGTACTCTCCATTGGAGTACATGTGTAGTTATCTTGCTCAGATAAAGAAAGCAAATTGAAATCATTTTTCTACTGAGAACAACCTTTTGCTTCCTGGCAGGTGGGTGGGAAAGGAGTGAATAACAGGCAAAGAGAACCATGGATAGAAATGGAAGGAGTTTACGAAAATGGAATTACAGGTTATCTTCACTCAACTTAAACGCAAGGGAAGACTGTCCTGGAAGGCACACTTGTCCTGGAGGAGGAGGCCTCACAGTGCAGCTACGGCTCAGAAACCAGCACCAGGGCCTTGGATGCCAGTAGATGGTGCCATTCTGTCTCTCTCAGACTGACGTCCCCCACGTGGCTGGACGTGGCCACCAGCAGCGCCTCACCACACCTCATTCCATGCCTTCACTCCAGAAGGGGATACTTCCTCCCAGCTTTATTGAGATAGAATTGACATACAATACTGTGTAAGTCTAAGGTATACAATGTGATGATTTGATACATATGTATAGTGAAATGATTACCACAATAAGGTTAGTTAACACATCCATCGCCTCACATAATTACAGTTTTTCTTCTTTTATGGTGAGAACATGTAAGATCTGCTCTCTTAGTAACTTTCAGGTATGTAATAGAGTATTGTTAACTGTAGCCGCCATGCTGTACATGAAATCCACAGAACCTACTCATGTTACAACTGATTGAGTTTGAGGTGTGTAGACTTGGCTCTGGAGGCACAGCTGGGTGTGTTTCTGCCAGGTCTCTGGGCATGCTGGACTGGAGGGCCCTGTAAGGACCTCTGTGGACAGAGACATGCGTGTCTCCTGCCTGGCCCCTATACCAGCAGGCCTGCTTGTGACTGTGGCTGGGAGGGGCCTGGCGCTCAGTAATAGGACCATTTCAGGATCTCCGAGGTTGCATTTTGGTATCTCCCCTTGGGATACCGGCCCCTTAGGGCTGCTGGCAGACTAGCAGACTGTGGCTGTAGGGAAGTTGGAGCCACCTTTAGGAAATTTCAGGATTTGTGGGTACAGACGGGAGTTTCTCGTGCCTGGCCCTTGTGCCAGCTGGCCAGCTCACAGACTGCAGCTGGGAGGGAGCTGATGCCCAGGACAGGGCCCTTTCAGAATCTGTCTGACCAAGTTCAGCAAGCTAACCCTCCAGGGACTTCTGGACCGTGGCTGAGGGGGGCTGGAGCCGGTTCACAGACTACTTTAGGTTCACAGTCAGGACCAAGGTCTGTGTGTCTACTACCTGGTGCATGGGTGGGTGTGACTACTCCAGGGTGCCTTGGCATATGGTGCTGGCAGTAGGACCACACCAGACGTGGCTGTAATTGAGTCCTCATGGGTATAGAGCTATTTTTGGGTCTGTACCTGGGACCTGAGACACACCAGTGTCTCCTGCTGGATCCCTATGCCAGGGGATTGTTTGCTGACTGTGGCTGAGACAGGCTGGAGCCCAGTTATTGGGCCCTTCCAGACTCTATATTTGGATCAAATTTGGTGGGTTTATCTCAAGGGGCTCCTGGACCATG
This sequence comes from Tadarida brasiliensis, assembly GCA_030848825.1. Classification (NCBI taxonomy): domain Eukaryota; kingdom Metazoa; phylum Chordata; class Mammalia; order Chiroptera; family Molossidae; genus Tadarida; species Tadarida brasiliensis. Next base: position 44,648,141 of record CM061274.1, read on the forward strand.
GCTGAGAGGGCTGGAGCCAGTTCATGGACGATTTCAAGGCCCACAGCCAGGGCTGAGGTCTGTACGTCTATTACCGCACACTTGGGTGGGCATGATTCCTCCCTGGTCTCTTGGCATAGGGTGCTGGTCAGACCCAGAGCCAAATGGGGTCGTGGCCAAGTCCTCAGAGGTACAGAGCCGGGGAGTCAGCAGCCTGTGTGTGAGCCTACCTTCTAAAAATGACACTCCTCAGTCTCAGGCTGCACTGGGGTTGCATAGTTTCCTACCTGAATCCCAAAGCTCCCAGGAAGTCACTTTTATCTGTGGTTGGATGCCAAATTATTGTTCTTGGTGTGGGTGTGGGGGGAATACACTCAAGGGACACCTTATTTGGCCATGTCACTACAAGGGATGCATTCCTTTCTCCTGGCCCAGCTTGAAAAATTCCAGGGAAAAGCCCTATTGGCCTGTGGAAGTCACATGTCCACCTGGCAGCCTTCCCGAGACCCATGTGGTTGGAGTTGGGAGAGGAACAACTTCCTAATAGACAGGGGAGTTGTACTCAAACAAGAAAAGGCTATTTGGACATCTTTAAGATGTCCATTATATATCATGCAGCATAGCCTGTGTGTGGTCTATAGATGCCATACCATATATTGCTTTGGGTTATTAGTTCCTTTCATTTATATAGTAGTTTATGTTTTCCACAGATTTTTCACAACTTTATTTCCTTTGAACCTGTATCACTCTCCGAATCTAGTGGGGCACCCAGGAATTTTGAGTGAATTGTCAAGGCCATCTGCTGAAATACTTGGTTTGGATCACGCTGGCTACCTTTGATGTATTTACTCAGAAGAAATAAGCATCAATCCAACGATATCATTCTAGAAATCTATTCTGAATTAATGTTCATATACATGCAGCATTGTTCATTGGAGGAAAAGATCACAGACACTTCCAGGCTCATCCATAGGAGAATGGCTGAGTAATTCATGGCACACCCATTTGCTGGAATGCTGAGCATATGTACTGACATGGAGAGATCTCCCAAATGTGTTTTTAAGTAAAACAACAAGTTTCAGAACAATGAGTAAAGCATAGTCTAATTTATGTAAAATAAAAACCAAACCCTACATATGTGTAGGCATTTATGGACAAGGACTGGAAGAATACACTTCACACATATTGGCTGACATTCGGGAGGGAAGGAAGAAGGGGAAGGAAATTTGGAGGTGCTTCATATTTTACTCTGTATGGTTATGTGTTGCCTGAATCTTTTATAATGGTATATTCATGTACTGCATACATAATAAAAACAAGCAGAATAAAATTCAGAGCATCCCCTAAGGGACCCAGTGAGCTGGGATGAAGTTTCTCTAGGTCTCTGACTGTTTCATGTAAAACTTTGTACATCCCTTATGGGTTGGCTCTAACCCCATTCAGTATAGAACAGAGGTTCTTGAACGGAAGGTCCTATAAAACATCCATTCCCCCATCCCTTCTAAATGTCTGCTACACACATAGACATATGTAGCAGATGAGGTACAAAAAAGTTTCAGTTGGGGATCTTTGTTCACAGAGAGTGTACAATTATGAAGGTAAAATATGTAACATGAAGTCAATATTAATATACTCAGTGGATGGTCTTAGTACTGGAACTTTACCAGCCTGGCTTTTCCACTGTATAAACTATAGAAGTTGGACTAGATGGTCTCTCAAGTGCCTTTATTTGAGCTATCATAGATTTTCTGTAATTTTGTTCCAGGCTGTTCAAGATTGAAAAAAAAAGTCATGACGGGTCAGGGTTGGTATTAGACTCCAAACCACAAGGACCTAAGAAAGAATTCAAGATCCCTTTGTATCACTTGGAAAATATTCCTGCCACATGTGTTCTCTTTGAATATAAGACTAAGAACGGTAGCTGGAAAACTACATTTTAACATCATTCTCAGCTTAAAAGCAGGAAGTGCCAATGGAGAAAGGAAAGGAACAAAAAACCAATCAGGGACCTCTGGAAAGCTCACACATAAAGCACTGGATTGTCTGCTCCCAAGGAACTCTCAACTCTTGGCTTAATAGGTAAACAAACACTTAAGAGAAACTCAGGACCAGTTTCTAGGTCAGTGGTGGAGAAGGCTTTTTGCCCACTCAGTGGGGATGAAAGCTTTTGGACAAGTGCTCAGGGCTTATAGATGAGAGAAAGGCAACAGAGGGGCCTGTGCTGGGGGGTAGTTAAAAGCCAAGGCATGGAGTAAACAGCTTTTCAACAAGACTTTCTTTATTGTTGAAAAGCCACTCTGAGCAGACCCAGCTTTTCACTTCCAAGTCACTGAAGCTTTAGGAAAGGAACAGGACCAGTGAATGTAAACGCTGAACCACAGCTCCTTTCACATACGTACATGCATCGTCCTCCTGTTCCCTTCTTGCCATGATGTTTTTTTTTTGTTGTTGTTAATCCTTACCCAAGGATATTTTTCCATTGATTTTTTTAGACAGAGTGGAAGGGAGGGAGAGGGAGAGAGAGAGAGAAATATCAATGTGAGAGAGACACATTCATTGGTTGCCTCCCACATGACCCCAATCAGGGCTGGGAATCGAACTCCCGACCCTTCGGTCCATAGGCCAACACTCTAACCGCTGAGCCAAACTAGCCAGGGCTTGCCATGATGTTTTAATCTACAGGAGATGTGTTAAAAAATGAAAACAATGTACCCCTTCCCCATTATGAAGTAGCACAAACTTGAAGAAGTATCTATGGAAGAGGCAGGGTAGCAGAAGAGTTAAGGTCTGAAATCAGGTAGGCCTATTGTGTACTGTTGGGCGTATAACTTAACTTCTCCAAGCCTCAGCTTTCTTGTCTGTAAAATGGAGATAATAATGGTAACTACCTTGTCAGATTGCCATGAGGATTAACGATAATTTACTTTAAGTGTTTAGTACCAGACCTAGAACAGTGTAAGTAAACTGAGTCAATGGTAGATATTGTTACCATTATTATTTATTATTTTTATTTTGAAGACTGCTTTGGTGTATAAATACAAGACAATTCTGCTGCAGCACTGGAAGAAAGTAATTTTGGTTACGGTCCTCTGTGATTTTGGGAGTCTTAAGATGTAGTTAGAAAATCACTTCAGACTGTGGTACATTTACCCAATGGAATACTATGCAGCTGTAAAAAAGAAGGATCTCTTACCCTTTGAGACAGCATGGAGGGACCTGGAGAGTATTATGCTAAACGAAATAAGACAGAGAAAGGCAAGTACCACATGATCTCACTTATATGTGGAATCTAATGAACAAAATAAACTGACGAACAAAATAGATCCAGAGATATGGAAGTAGGAAACAGACTGACAAACCTCAGAGGGAGGGGAGAAGGGGAGCCGGAGCAGGGAGGAGGGAGTCAATGGAGGACAAAAGGGGGGAACATATGTAATACTTTCAACATTAAAGATAAATTAAAAAACAAAACCAAAGGAAAAGCACCCTAGGGAGGACTAACTCATGGCCGCTCTTCCCTGTCCTGTTTCCTGTGAGTCCAGTCGGCCTCCAGTCCTTTGTGAAGCACCATTTCCTTCAGGACCCGTCAGGCCAGAATAGGTCTTTTCTTTTCCTTCGTAGCCCTTTCCACAAGTGCAATTAGGGAGTTATTTGTGTCATTATTTGTTGAATGTATACACAGTATAATCTTTAAAAAGTTAAAAACATGATTCTCAAAAGCTACACACACAGTGTTCATATTTCTGGTTATTTCTTCAGAAACTATTCCTGAAAATAAAGGTATTGGTTCAAAGAAAAACAAAACAAAACATGATTCTCCTCCAAATGTTTAGTGAGCACAAGGCAGAGATTTTCCTAACTCTGGAAGTGAGCAGGACGCTGGGCCGTTCCAGAAGGGCGGGCGGTGGGAAGGCGTGCGGAGGCAAGTCCGCCGCGCTCCAGACGGCACAGGTGCACTAACCTTTGTGGTTGTCTTTCGCACGAGGCCAAGGTCATTTGCATCTGCACTAGACAAAAGTCTAAGCTTGCAAGTGAACAAAAAACTGCAGAGGCTTGGCCTCAATCAGTAGTAAATAATCCATCAAATAAAGGAACATTCTGCTAGACGATGAAATAATCCCTGGGGAGGTGTTAGGGGCTGTTAAAGCTTTGATATGACTTTGAAAAGACACGTAGTCATCTTGAGGCCTTATTTCCAAAGTTTGGACTCTTTTTCTATCTCCTGCAGTGGAAGATAAGCTCCGTGATGTTGGGGACCATGTGATGGTGTATGCCCAGCCTTACACAGTGCCAAACCCTTGGGGTTTGGGGTGAGGCCTGTATGTCGTTGCTGCAATGTCTTGTTGGCTGTGCCCCCTGGGGTGTGCCTAGCCCCTTACTGAAGCCACCCCTCCTGGTCGAGTTGGCCCTCGAAACTCACATCGTGTGTCCTAGATTTCATTTTGGACTTTTGTTATTTAAGTTTAAAAGCAAGATTAAGCTATCATTTAGTTTTTTTTTCTTGATGCCTTTAGATTTTATGATCAAAACCACATTTACTTCATAAAAACAAATTGAGTATATACTGTTTTATTTGGTAACAAGGGGGTAAATTGTGGTTTGGAAATTTAAGAAAATACTTCAGTGATTTCGTTAGTACCATTTATTTTTTTGGGGGCATACACTTTTTATGACTCTTTCTTCTTCTGTGAATAGTCTGTTGGTCTATTTATGTTCTCTATTTTTCAACGGCTCAGTTTATTATTTCATACTTCAACAGCTATTAATAGAGCATTGATAATGATAATTATTAATATATAGTTTAGAATATTATCCCTACTTTAAAGTGGTTGTTTACGTTTATTGCCAATATCTTTTTTTCTCACCCCACATTTTACTATTTTTAATAAACTTGTGAATTCCCACTTTTTTGGTTAATTGGAATTTGCTTTTTTTCTTCTTCCTTATTAATATAGAAATGTAAGTGTTCTTTTAAGCATCACTTTGGGAGCACTTTATCAATTTTAATATGGAAATATCATTTCAAAATATTCTATTATTAGGGAAATTTTATTTCTTGATGTAGGAAGTATTTTTTAATGATACAAAATAAGCTACTTTTTATTTTGTATTGAACAGCAAAAATGCTTTTCGAGTCACATAATCTTTCCCATTTGAACATTTACATGTTTAGAGTGTGTAATGCACGGCGGTATGAGAAGCACTTCCATACATGTCTGCATGCTGACGTGATATGACTCAGTTGTTACTATGGAAAAGAACATATGCATACATTTGAAAATACCACTAATGATTCTCAAAAGAATACGTATAGGCTCATCCCTTTGTTTACAGAATTAAACATGACTATATGTTTGAAGTTTAAAATTTTTTATAAGATGTGGAGCTTTTAAATTCTGCATGCATTTAAAAACCCTGGTTTATTGAGATACGATTTGTATAAAATAGAATTTATCCCTTTTAACCAGAGTTTAATGAGCTTTGACAAATGTATACAATGGTTGACAACCTACCAGAGTCAAGATATATATATACTACATTAGAGCATTTTTAATTTGTTTCCCAAAATGGCTTTGCCATTTGCATTCTCATCCTCAATGAGTGAAGAGTTCCAGTTGCTCAGCGTTTGGTATTTTTATTTTATTCATTCTAATAAGTGTACCATGGTATCTTTTTGTGATTTTAGTTCACATTTTCCCAATGCCTAATAATGTAGAATATCTTTGCATATGCCTATTTGCCTTCCTCATTTTCTTTTTGGTAAAGTGTTGGCAAAGTAATTTGCTCATCAAAAAAATGAGTAGTTTGGTTTCTTACGATTGATTTTGAGAGTTCTTTATATATTTTGGATGTGATTTACCAATATTTTCTTCCAGTGTAAAGCTTGTCTGATCCTTGCCATTTTTAAATAGTTTTTTTATCCTCACCCGAGGCTATTTTTCGATTTATCTTCAGCTAGAGTGGGTGGGGGGAGAGAATGAGAGAGAGAGAGAGAGAGAGAGAGAGAGAGAGAGAGAGAGAGAAACATCAATGTGAGAGAGACACATCCACTGGCTGCCTCCCACACGACCCCGACCAGGGCTGGGGACCAAACTGCAACCGAGGTACGTGCCCTTGACTGGAATCAAACCCATGACTCTTCGGTCCGAGGGCTGATGCTCTCACCACTGAGCAAAACCAGCCAGGGCTGATCCTTGCCATTTTAACACTGTTCATAGTTCCTTTGGCCCACAAGAATTTAAAAATTTTTATTTATTATTAATTTTTCTTTATTGATTTTAGAGAGAGAGGAAGGGAGAGGGAGAGAAAGATAGAAACATCGATGAGAGAGAACATCAATTGGCCGCCTCCTGCATGCCCCCCACTGGGGATTGGGCCCACAACCTGGGCATGTGCCCTGACTGGGAATCAAACCAGTGACCTCTTGATGCATGGGTCGACGCTCAACCACTGAGTCACACCAGCTGGGTAAGAATTTTAAATTTTTATATAGACAAATTTGTCAGTCTGTTTTTTTTTATAGTTTCTGTCGTTAGTGTGTTGCTTAAGAAGGATTATTAAAGTTACATATACCTTCCTTTCTGCTGTTTAAAAGAAAACATTAAAACCGTCAGTATACATATTAAACTCTACATTTTTCCTATCCAGTATCTGCTTCCTTCTCTCAAAAACTGAAGAAACTCAGAATGCCTTTCCTTCTTTTCTGCTTCTCTTTTCCTCACAATCTCTGATGTTGTGAGGTAATTCCAGGTTTCTATTATTCTGTGTCATCTTTCAGGTTAATTTTTCGTTCTTGTTTTCCTCTATGCACTTTGTCTAGATATTTTTTTTTTTTTAGAGAGAGTTCATGGCTGACAAGAACGAAGTTCTTAAATATTAGAAAATATTTCCTCTCATTCTTAAAAGATTAGGTAATAATTACACATTGAAAAGCATTTCAAGACACTGTTCCATTGTCTTCCTGCCCCAATATTACAGTGAGAAATGCAATACCAGCTGCTCTATCTATTTATCATCTATCTATCTGTCTATTTTCTTTGGAAGTTTTAGAATTTTCTTTTTATGTTTGGTTTTCTGAAAGGGCACCACAATATTCTACGTATGAGTCTTAATTTTTTAAAAAAATTATCTTTCTTGGCATTTTGTGTGCCCTTTCAATTCGAAAACCCTTGTATTCTTGAAAACCTTATTCTATTTATTTCTTAGACTTACTCCTCATTCTAATTCGATCTTTTCCCTATGTGCAACTCCTATTAGATGGATATTGATATTTATATTGCTTCTGAAATCCCCAGTTGTTTAATTTTTACACATAAAAATGGAATCTAGGTCTCGTAGGTCCATACAATCTATAGGCAAGAAGGCTGTAGGGAATAATCATGGATGGCCTTGTGAATTAGCTGGGCCAATGGAATCAATAAAAGGAAAGTTTTCATTTAATTATCTGGACAACATAAACAGTGTTCCAGGTAACTGTCTCAATAACACTTGCTAATTAACATAACCACTTGAATGATCTCCCTTAGTAAATTTAATTCTTAGTTAAATCAACACTGAAGGTGGCATCACCATATCTTGGAAGCCCGTTAAGAATGCAGAATCTCAGGCCTCGCCCTGGACCTACTGAATCTGCATTTTAATAAAGAGACATGTAGGCACATTCATATTTGAGAAGTGCTGCTCCAGAGAAATGTTGTTCACCTCTGAGCTCATGGAATAATTTGTTTCTTATCTTCAATACTAGAGTGCAGATTCCCTAAGGGTCAGCTTCTCGACTAATTCATCCTCAATCCAGAGCACGTAGCACAGTGCTTTGCTTTTCTATTTTTTTTCATACAGAGCTACTCAATAAATATTTTTCAATTCAATTAATTTTCCTGTGGATGTGAATTTGATAGCCAGCCTATCTACAAGGTGCATACCACACTTTCTTCCTATTACTGGCTACCTCTCAGATAAAGGACCTCACAATGTTATTTCACTTTAATTGCCCCCAAATCTCACATCATTAAGAAAATCTCATGTGTAGGAATCATTTCCGACATTCCTGGTATTTCAAGAAAAAGCAATTTCAGATTTCAATCTTCCAGATTGCTACCCAGAGGTTCGCTGTGTGGGCCACGGCTTTGGCTTTATCTGCTCTCAAATGAACTTACATTCTTCCTGGAATCTCCATAACTGTAGCTACAGGCACTGAGCAACTTTCCTTAGAATCTCAGGAGCATTCCTTTGGTCATTTTTTTCTGATAACATGTTGAAATTGAAACAAATGTAAAGATGACCTGTCATGGGAAACTGTTCATTCTCCTCATTGTGGCAGAGATTTTCCACCTTTACTTTTTATCAATTAATTTATTTTTGTTACAGATGTTTTTTTCTCCCCATTGACACCCTCCTCCCATCCCCCCCCCCCATAGTGTTGTTGTCTATGTACATTGGTTATGCTTATATGCATAAGGTCTTTGGTTTATCTCTTCCCTTCCCCTTGGCCCCCTCCGAGGTTTGTCAATCTGAACCCTACTTCTATGTCTCTGAGTCTATTTTGTTCATCAGCTTACTTTGTTCATTATATTCCACAAATAAGTGACATCATGTGATATTTGTCTTTCTCTGATGAGATTTTTCACCTTTACAAACATTTGAACCTTTCTGGGAAATGGTTAAGTCGAACAACTGTGAGAAGTAGCAAATCTTGGGAGACTTCCAGAAGTAGAGTGTGGTAGTCAGAATGATGCCCCTCCCACAAAGCCCTAATTAGTCTAGATCCTAATTCCCACTACTCCAAACTTGTGAATATGTTACTTTACATGGCAAAAGGGTCTTCGCAGATGTGCTTAAAGACCTTGAAATGGGCAGATGACCCTGGATTATCCCAGTAGATCCAATGTGATCCCATGAGCCCTTGAAAGCAGAGAACCTTTCTGGCAACAGAGAACCAGTGAGAAGAACTTGACCCTCTAAGAATGGCGAAAAGGTGCCATGAGCCAAGAATTGCAGGTGGTCTCCAGAAGCTAGAAAGGCAAGGAAACAGGTTCTGTTCTAGAACCTCCAGAGAGGAACGCAACCCTGCTGGCACCTTGTCATAGCTGAGGAGACCTGTGTTGGATTCTCGACCTGTAGAACTGTAAGGTAATGAATTTGTATTGTTTGAGGCACCAAATTTGTGGTAATTTTTTTTTACAGCAGAAATAGGAAAATAATAGAGAGAGCAAGGCACTGTTTTGTTTCTGGGTGTGTGGGGAGGTAAAGACCAGGTTGCAAATATTCAATAGTCTGTTCTGTTACATTCCTTTGCATCATTTGAATCTTCCCAGTTATCAGGAGATACTTTTATCTTTTGGCGTAAACTCTGTCTCTAAAATTTCCTTCCTTCCCCTCCTCTAATGTGGAGTTCAAAGGATCCAATGTTGGGATGGGACGGTGACAAATATGGCAAGTTGTGTTAGTACCTGAAGAGTATAGATGTGGTCCGCCCCCAGAACACCTATCCCCACCCCAGGTCTGAAATTTCCTTGTTAGAGAGCCATGACTTGTATCTTGTTCAGTTTTCAAGAGTTTTCCATTATCACATTATACTTCCCTGTGGTAGGAATGGTTGGAGAACATGAAGAGAAAGGAGAAGAACATTGAGAGAAAAGAAGATGCGGTCAGTGGAAAGCCTCAGTACCACTTAGCACAACAGTGCTCTAAATTTCCAAACTCAGAACTTGGGAGTCTGTAGAACTTTGACTTCCAGGAAGGCTGCTCTTCCTGAACCTGATCACTTGCAGTCGGAAGTCACCTCAATGACTTTCTCGTGACCTCTCTGGATCTTTGGTTTCATCGACGTGCAGCAGGGGCAGCTTCTGTGGAAATGGATCATCACATTAAGTAAGAAGATACATTTTGATTCAGAAGAAAAACTCAATCTCCTTTTTAACGTCCAAACGATATAAGACGCTTGGAATTCATGTTAATGTGACATTGGAAGGATTCTTTCCATTTGAATTTTCTACTTATACGAAAGGACAAACTCATTAAGTGTTCAAATGTCTCCAAGGAGGATGGTGATCATTCAGTGCTAAGCTGTGGCACTTCCCTGTTTCTAATAAAAGCTGAGAATGAAAAACTTTTTTGACCCTCTTGACATCACTTATCTAAACACATTACTTATCAGGTAGAGCTTGGAGCAGAGAAATTCTCAGCTTCCAGAAAGCCTAGGCAAAACATAAGTGTAAGCCTCTTCCACTTGCCTCATGTCTGCCTCTTCTGTTGATCTAACCTTATGATGTTACACTCCTTTTGGGTTAACTCTACAGATCTTTGTCTGGAATCCAGTCTACATTGAAAGTTGAAGAAGTGATTAATGTAAGTGTGTATCTATGCATAGAAAAACGTCTGTCAGGATGTTTATCTACCCAGAGGTTAACCAGGGTTATCCCCGAGGCCTAAGGAATCACAGGCCATTTTTTTTTTGTTGTTTTTTTTTAGTATCCACACCTGAGGTTGGGTTACCTGAAGTGGCGAAGGAATTCTCTCCTTGCCCCTGGCGTTCCTTTGGCTTCCTCTTGTGTTGTTTCCTCCTTTGTGCTCACAGACAGCATATACTTAGTTGTTCCTTGGTGCTGGTGGGTGGGGGTTGGGGGCGAGAGGAAGGGCAAGGTGGGCATGCAAAAACAATGGTGGGAGGGTGCCTCTTGGGCAGAATACTTTACACTAGACAATGGGTTCCAACACTTAATGATCTTTTAAAAATTTTTTTTCTTTATTGATTTTAGAGAGGAAGGGAGAGGGAGAGAGAGATAGAAACATCGATGAGAGAGAACATCGATTGGCCGCCCCTCGCATTTCCCCCACTGGGGATCGGGCCCACAACCTGGGCATGTGCCCTGGCTGGGAATCAAACTGGTGACCTCTTGGTGCATGGGTCGAAGTTCAACCACTGAGCCACACCGGCTGGGCCCAACACTTAATGATATTTTTCATTATGCTTTTCAATATGCTTTATGGTTAAGTTTTAACATTACCCTTGTAATGGAACTAAAAATGAAAAACAATTCAACAACACTTTTGTTGACTTCTGAAGTCATCAGAACCCCAAGGGACACTTGGGCTCAAGTTAAGAATCTCTGAATCTCTGGGGTCAGTAGTTTCGTTTTTATGTGCCAGGGACCCCGTTATCTTCAGAATTGTGTTGCTGCCAGCTCCCCTCCCCAACCCCTGTTTTCCTGTCAGTCTGAGATATATGAGTGCATTTTTTTCAGGGAGAGAGTTCAGTCTCATTTCTGGAAAGAAAGACGCCCGCACTTGGATGTGAAATGAAGGGATTCCTATGGCTGATGAGGTTGATTGCAATCAAAATGTTTTTATGACAAGCTGGTGTCATCAATTCTTATAAATATGTGACTTGTAATCACTATGCTGGAGGAAAAAGTTGCACCAGCACATTTTCAGTCTTGCTTGTAATCCACAGTAATTCAGAGTGGTCAGAATCTAATCATGCCCACTTTTGATAGACATTCGAAATAAGCCAGTGTCTTAGCTCTAAAGCCTCACGAGACACCTGTGCGTACAGCAGAGCTTCTCAATACCACCCCCTGTGCGGACTGAAGGCACGGTCTGCCCACGGTGCACCCCTCGGTCCCCAGATACTGGTCCGCAGTGGACAACCACGGCTTTCGCTACCGCCAGTTAAACTGCATAATGTAGGAGAGGGATTATTCCTCTACAAAATATCCTTTTAAAGTTCTATATTTCTCTAATCTATGAATTATTGCAGAAGCCTCTTTCTGTACCGCAGGCCGACGCTCTAACCGCTGAGCCAAACTGGCCAGGGCCAGAAGCCTCTTAAACTGCCTTCTGGCTGTGTTTTTCGGCTACATCCTTACTCAAGCCGAGCTGATTAAGACTAATTTTGGTCAAAATAAATTTGTGTCTGAGCAGACGACCCACGTGCAGACTCTCAACCGGAGGGAATCGAAGCGAGCTTCATGTTGGATGCAAACTCCCAAGAGTGACCGCGGCATTCCCCGTCATCCAGTCCACCAGTGGCAGCTCAATGTCCCCAGCGTGTCAGACGAGCCTGGAATGTATTTGCTGCATTAGAGTTGCTCTTTATTCTGGCACGTTATTCTCTCTGGTAATGGTTTCAAATCAGCCTGATGCATGGCTGCACAGAGAAGGTTTTCTCAGGAGCTAGTAGGGTGATTGTTGAAAAAAACATGGAGAGACAGATGGTAACCGACTTTATTTTACTGGCTCATCTGCTTTTGTAGGGACTGATTATACATTCTAAGTAAGTGGCACCAGAAGTTGCGTTTAACTGTGGTTCATCTCACATGTTTCCTGGTGGAGAACCTAAAATACAACACCAGCAAGAGCCTAAAACCTGAGCAAGTGCAGGGAGTGGGGCCCTGAGGTGTGGCCATGCTGTGGCCTTGGGCTGGAGCAGCTCTACAAGGTCACTTGCTTTGACAATTCTAGTCTTCTGACTACCTCATTGCCAGATGACAGTTCAGCCTTTGCTTGAACACCTTGAGTGATGGGGACGCTCTGTTTCCACTTTAGAGAGTTTAACTGTGACATAATCCTTCCTTCTTTTGAGCCGATATTGACTTCTGAGCCATTTCCATTCATTGATCCCGGCTCTGCTCTTTGGAAGCAACACAGAACAAATTGATTTCTTCTTCTACCTGGCAGGTGTCTAGGATGTGAGCTAGAATGCCATCTCAGGTCTTCTTCAGGCTGAATGTTCCCACGTCCCTGGATCATTCCCGCATGAAATGGACTGAGTCCTGGTTCATAGCCCTCTGAATGAGAGGAACTCAGAAGAGACAAGTAGTTTAGTGTAAACTCGCTTAACCCACTTAGGTGGCACAAAGAAATAGAATATGTAATACCAGGCTTGTACCAACAAAAGAGCCTTGTTAATTTGGTGTTAAAGGATAAAGCAAGAGTACTGGCAACAAAAAACCCTGGCATCTCTCAGGTTTCCCACTTGCTCCAGGCGGCCTTAGGTCCAGGCCCTGTCTCTCTGTAGACTACTGAATGATTCTACCCCGGCCTTTTCAATAAAGGTGACCCACCCGTGCATCACTCCCAACTTGGCTGATACCTGTAAGGATTTCTAGATCAGAGATTTCCAGAGCTCTGATAGAGATCTAAGGATTTGCTTCAGGGACTTTGGGGTGTGGCTGAATGGGCACACCTATTCAACCAGAGCCCCTTTTCTCCTTTCTTACATATTGGAGTTACATAGAGATATCGTTGATTAGAAAAATAGGTTCTGCAGCTGCGAGGCCATTTGTCAACCAGGACTGTTTACCCCTTTCTCTCTGCGCACCCCCCCGCCCCGGTCATCTCCAGGCCATCTTTGATTTTACCTCCCTGGTTCTGAGGCCATAAGTTGTATGCCTCACCAGGATTTTATTATCCAATCATTACTGCCCATTTCAGACATTGCAAATATTGTAACATTTTTCCTCTTATATGTCTGGGTTTGGTTGCTAGTATTTGGTTTAAGACTTTTGCTGTCTTCTTTTAATTGTGGGTGAGTAAAAGCTGGGGAAGAGAGGCTCTTACTGCTGTCCTGTGGGAAATTCCTCAAGGACCTTCGGGTTACTAGTGTTTCCTCATGTCTGTGTGCAAGACACACTTACGTAAGTGTGTCTACCAGAGGCCCGCTGCAGCCCTCTCCTCAGAGCTAGGTGACACTGCTTTGAAAAACTCATCTCTCAATTGTTTTGAAACCAGATAAAGTAATCCCCAGAATTCTATGAATTCTTGGGTACTTACATTATCAAGATCCGCTTTGCTTTGGGTCTCTTCAGTTTCATACCAACACGAGAGCTGAATGGCCCCTTGCACCTGTTTCTGTAAGAAATTCATCTGTACCTTACATTCACCAATTTTAAGCAGATATCTAAAGCGGAGGGGACTACAGTGTCACACCTTGGAAGTCAAGTGCTTGTTTTCTTGTCTCTCCACTTCCCCAGCCTTCATTGCTGTAAATTCTTTCCTGCGTTATGCAGAGCAGTTTGGCTCTCCTCAAACTCAGCTACACAGACCCTCAAATGCTTAGCAAGATAAATTGTCCTCTTAGTAGATTGACACCTCTAGAAGCCAGCTGGGTCAGAAATAGGTCCTACAGAGAGAAATTACTTTTTTTTTTTTTTACTCCTCACCTGAGGATATTTTTCCATTTATTTTCAGACTGAGTGGGAGGGAGGGAGAGAGAGAGAGAGAAAGAGAGAGAAACATCGATGTGATAGAGACACATGGATTGGTTGCCTCCCACACGACTGGGGCTGGGGACCGAACCGCCACCGAGATACGTGCCCTTGACCAGAATCAAACCCGCGACTCTTTGGTCCACTGGCAAGTGCTCTAATCACTAAGCCAGACCAGCCAGGGCAAGAAATTACCCTGTAATATTGCAGCACTGGTGAGTGTTTTTGCGATGGATACAACCTAGTGAGAGGTGAGAGAGGCCTAGTATGATTCCCGGCATAGAGCACTTGTTCATCACACGGTGGGCCATTGTTAGATACTCCATTGTGACTGTGCAGAACTCTGGACGGCATCACACACACCCAGCACTGCCCCGGGGATGGCTGCTGGGACTCCTGAGCAGCAAGTAACTGATGAGTGGTATTTTTGTCAAAACGCTGGAGAAAACGAAAAGTAAGTTTTCTGAGATTTTCAACTGGATTCTCACAAAGCAGCTTACTTACTAGTCACTGATCCTTCATGGTCTTGAGTTCTTCATATTTTGACATAATTTATTGTTACAAAGACTCTATTTGGCCTTGACTTTCGGTAGTGGAAAGAAATCCTAAATTCTTTTGTCAAGGCCAAAAGTACATGTAGGGAAAATCATAAAATCATTAGACTTCGAATACACCTGGATATCTGTGACAAATGAGACTGCAGCATCTTTCTAGGACTCAGGGTAAAACTGAAGAGTGTTTTTCATACCTCTGGATCCATTAGGATTTGTGGGCACAAGAATTTTGAAATTCAGTAACTTGAAGATGGTTTATCTATATGCCTCTGCCTCCCACACTGCAATTAGGCTCATGTGAAAAGTCAAGTTAAAAGAAAATAAAGAGAATGTTATCATTCTGTCCTGAAAGATGTGTGCTCATTACAGCTTCATCCGACTTCAGTTTTCATACACATTGTTTCCAAAAATGTTTGCACCAAAGTGAAATGATGTACAGAAAAGCACATTTCTATTGGCTTCTACAAAATTTTCAGCCAGACATTTGTATAGAAAGAAATTTGTCTTTGAAATGAGCCCCCTGTAAGAAAAATGAATACAGTGTAATTAGAGGAATAGTCTATTTAGTTTTTTTCAGCAACTGCAAGAGAATGTAGCCAACTGGACAATTTACATGACCAGTTTGTATGCAGTTAAAAGCCCCTATACACGCGAATTCATGATATGGTGCAATATAGGTTTGGTTCTTTGTTGAGCTTTGTGATTCTCGTTGGAACTTGAGAGCTTGTGATCTTTCTCCATATAATCAGCAGAACTTGTTGGCTGGAGGAACTCCTACATTAGATGATGGCAGATCCTCTAAAATCTATTTATTTCCCAAGGCCCCAGGGTCACTTGTCTCACCCCATTTGCCACCTGCTCTGCACCCAGTCTAGATGGGATCTGCCCAGCTGTGGGACTGGAGACCGACTTTCCCCATTTGGGGGCTTGCTTTTCCTCCTGGAGCGGGAGACACCGCAGGCATGCACTACTTAGAAGTAGAGGGAGTCAACCCCAGCTCTGATAATGGGAAATGAGAACCAGGAGATAAATTCTTATGAATTATCCTGAGACGCAGTATTCATCCGGCCCCTTAGCAGATGGTCTTGCACTATTGAGTTCTCAACGGTGCTTAGCGTGGCCAGCTCAGCAATGCACCTTGTGTTTGCCTTCTTTCCTCCTCTGCCTCATTTTCTTTATTCTTTCTTTTTTCTCTACCCTTGTTTCTTTGGAGGCTCCTATCCCAAATAAAACTGTAGCACATAAGCTCTGCTTTTTGGGGAGACCCAGGCTAAGACAGCTCTCTTCTCCTTTCAGCATAACATGCAGGCAATAGCATTATACCGACACAGACCTCATTTGTGATTTCACCAGTATATGGTATAAACGGATTCTGGCTTTCAGAGTATAACATGAAACATTTTTTGTCAAGTAGCCCATGGATCCTAGAGATACACACTCAAAGGGTATCTGTAACACTCTACATTTCAATAGGTCTCTCTCTCTCTCTCTCTTTTTTTTTTGGTTTGAACAACATTGAATGTGTCAGAACTTGTACACATGAACCTAATGAAATTGCACTGATTTACAAAGCTTAAGTGCCCTGAGTAGCTAAATATGAAACCAGGGTGAGCTGCCTTCTCGAGGTGGGAAAGCCAACTAAATTTGACCTCTGGCTCCTCTTCCTTCTAGATTATTAGAATTGTCCAGGTTTGTAGCATAATACCAGCTCCATGACCAAAATCAAGCCATTAGGTATCATTAGTTTTGGGTTGGCTTTGTTGTGTAAAGGGGTTAAGAACTACACCTGGCTGGAATATATATGTAAAAAAACCTCTCTAATACAAAATGAATAAATTAATCTTTTGGGGAAATTAATCCGTTAGGGTGGAGTTGAGGAGTACATAATGTACAAAAGAGATACATTTAAAAGTTATACACAGCCTTTTGAATAGAGAATGGGAGGACTCGAAAAATAGTGCTTGGAACTGATCTAGCCCAAGGAAGTAACAAATGCTTGCTCCGTCCTACCTGGACCGGCGTCTTTCATGAGCCAGGTAGGATGTAATCAGAACTCTCTTTGGAAAGTGTTTGTTTGGTTTGTGTCCTGGCCAAACCGTACTGGGCATCCTGTGTGTAAAGGAGACTCCATTGTTGCACTGAAAACAGATGTGCTTTCAGACTTAACCTTTGGTGTGGACATTTGTTGCTTTTGCTTGCTTGCTCTTCTTCCCCACTTCTGACAGTACCCAAACCTGGGATTTTCTTTGAGGACCTGTCCCTGCCCCAACTTTTAGTCCTTAGTTTAGATGGGGCTGATTATCCCTCTTTTCCCACCCAATTCTGGGATTTCAGAGCTAATGAGCAAATCTGTCCTCCTTAGCACAGTGATTGGCTTGGGAATGGGCACATGACTTAATTTGGGCCAATGAGGATTAGGCTCATGATTTTTTAATGGCACTGTGGGGCAAAGAAACTCTCTTTCCACTGGTTTGAAGCTGTAAGGCCAATCTTAGGGCTACTGGGGGTCACCATAAGGTAAAAGGTATGTGAGCATGACGTCTGTCTAAGGGACACTTCGACAGAGGAAAATATACACAGAAAGATGAAGAGAGGAACCTCCTGGAAATACTGAGTGAACACCCTGTTCCAGCCATGCCTGAAGCTACCTTACTCCTGAACATTTCAGATACAACAGTCAATAAATCCCCTTTAGGCTTAAGACAGTTTGACCTACGCCTTTGTCAGTCATTACAGAAAGAGTCCTAACATGTGTTCAGGGCAATGGGGATTGAGATATATGTTAATAGGTGATATTAATATAATTCCATTAATAATATTCTGAAACATTTTGAGATAAGAAGATGAATATAGTCTTTGAGCTGCAATAGGTTAAGTGTTCGTCCGGCCGGTGTGGCTCAGTGGTTGAGTGTCGACCCATGCACCAAGAGGTCACTGGTTCAGTTCCCGGTCAGGACACATGCCGGGGTTGTGGGCCCCATCCCCAGTGGGGGGCGTGCAGGAGGTGGCCAATCCATGTTCTCTCTCATCAATGTTTCTACCTGTCTCTCCCTCTCACTTTCTCTCTCTCTAAAATCAATAAAGGAAGAAAAAAAAAAAAGTTAAGTCTTCCCTCCTCACTCCATGTCTGTGGCCCTCCCCCACTTCTCTCTTTCCTCTCCCCTCATGCCCTCCTCCCAAGGAAATTTGCTTATTCTAGTAGATGTTCATGAAACAAACGTCCTTCCATCCTTTTCCCCCTCCCTTTGGAAGCAGCTGAGATGAGAAGAGCAGGCAATACTGTGCCTGTTTAGAAAATGACATTTAAAGAAAGAGACAGGAAGGTATATCTGTTATAAGCTTTTTCTTTTTTCTTTTTTAGAATTGAAGCTTATGACTTTATCTACGCCCACTATATTCATAATTACAATTTAATATCTGCATACAAAAGCTATGTAAAAATCCATTTTTCCCAAATATACAAATTTTCTTTTTGGATAGTTTAAAACATTTTGATCACAGATTTCGACAGAGTTTTAGGCTGAAAAAAATATTACCAATCTAGCAATATCACTTAACACTGTTTGCAAAACACAGACTTTCTGATGACCGTCAATCTTTTCCTATCCGGTAGTATTTTTCTGATTCTCAGGGCATGAAAACATGATGGGGAGGGGGAAGTGTTTTCTCTGAAGAAAGCATCGAGGTCTAATTTGGCTCTAGAATGGATTGAAAATGTGAAGTTAATTAGGAAAGCCAAAAGAAAAGTGGGGCAATTGTCAGCTCCTTCATGCCCTGATATCATCTGTTTCAACAGTACACGTGTAATGAAATAAAGTGTCTTCCTTTGTCTTGCATTGTGCTCCGTAATCGACTTGAGTATTATCTGAATCCTGAGGAGGACAGATTTATATTTGATTGTCTTGTGCAGAAGGTGGGTAAGCTTTAACTGTGCAACAGAAAGCCACAAACAGCGTTTTACCTGCACGATATTGCTCTTGAAGGCGGCATTAATTCATGTGGACACACACTAGAAATGCACACGTTTTGCATTTGCAGACATTTATACAGCACAGTAAAAATTCTGTGATAAGGCCAAACCTTTCTTCCCCCTAGTCCATTTTTTTTTTTTTTGCATGTGTTTTTAATGTATTTTTTTTTTTTTTAAAGATTAAAGTAAAACGTTTCAATTGTAAAAAATACACACCGGGCAAATCCTTACCTGGATAATAAATATCTACATCACAGTACAATAAAATTTCTTCTCTATAAAATTTAAATATGGATTATAGTCTATCACTATCAAAAGAAACACTATGCTACTATTTCCATATTATTAAAATAACAGGAAAAATTACGAGCTTATTTTAGAACCTGATGCCAAAGCCTTTGGAAAGGGCAAAGAGATTCAAATGTCCGTAAGCACTCTCCTTTTGAAGAGGAACTGTGGCTTGGTTATTCACTTAAATTCAGTTTATGAAAAAGGTTTAGCCTTACAAATGCTGGCTACATTTCAAAAACCATAAGACTGATTTCATAATTCATGACTCATGCAGCAAAAGGTCAATATGACACCAATAGGTACAGTTCCACAGAATAAGAATGTGTCACTGACGATGACATGCCTTGGGGCGCTCAGCAGTTCCATGGAGGCTGAGTTTAGGGGGGCTTAGTGTTGAGGAGGGGCCCAGGCCTGCACACCTGTTCACGGAAGAGCCACTGGAATGGCATTGCTGGAGCCGAGCCGAGCCTGGTGGTCCACTCCGATGACAGCGCTGCAGACCAAAGAGGTGTCACTCGGACACAGGTGAGGGAGACGTCACTGGGCTGAGGCATCAACACGGCAAAGAGTGTCACTGAGGACAGAGGCTCATTTGACTAGAAAAAGCTCTGAGGTGGCACATGGTGTATTGAGCAGAATTGTAAAGAGGAAAAGATCTTTTCTCACTATTTCTGGAAATACTGCGCGTCTAAATTGAAGAGCAAAGTACACTTGAGGGTGACAAACACACACACACACACACACACCCCACTCATCTCCAAAAGTTGAGTGATTTATAAATAAGAATCCCAGTTGTACGGTGTGTTCTCCTCTACTGGGATGTCTCCCCACTGGGAGGGGTTTCAGTTAGGTCCACACTTGATTCGACAGTCCGGACAATATAAAAATGTTAAAAAAAATCCAGAGCAAATCCCTCCTAAATGAGCTTTATGAGATGGAGTTTGAGATGCACTAAGTTCCTCAATCCGTTACAGAAGAAACGAGTCACTTTGATCACTAGGGTCATGCTCTTTTGATTCTTATAGCCTTTCCTTTCAACCGGAAGTGCGTTAAGGCATGTCCTCCTTAGATAAACAGGACTTTTAGATCAGCGGTTTGCCTGTTTGAGGCAATCATCTAAGAAGCTGAGGATCAAATGTAAATTTACTTGGGGCTCTCTGGATTACTGTAGAGACACTGTACTGTTTGGCCAGTGCCCAATCATGGTTAATCCACAAAGCAGTCCAATTTTGCTTTAGATGAGGCTCTGTACTTATATTTGAATCTGGGTGTGTCTAATGGGCAAGGGAATCTCTGCCAAACTAATTGAGGAGACTTTCCTGGGAAGGCTTGATGCCCAAGGAGTCTGTGAGCCTTCCAGTAACCCAACTGCTTGCCTCCCTCCCATTGCCTTCTCAGGGAAAACTTGCCCCACACAGCAAAGTTTCTCAGTTACCCCAGAGCTAGAAGGTGACTAAGGGGTTATGTTTCAATGAGAATCAACAGAGAGAGCTGAGATGCTACCAAAGCAAAGATTTAAGGAGACTGGCTAGAGGCTGCGTTGAAAGAGCAAAACCAAGAACTCCGTAGACAAAGTCAAAGCCAGTCGTCTGCCCATGAACTTCATGTTTATACTTTTAATCTCTGCACCTACTTCGTTTCTGTGGTTAGCAAGTCCATAGCGGTGTTCTTGGTTCCTTTCCTTGGAAGCCAGTATAATTGCTTTAGTGCATTAGACATGTACCTTTCCTCTCAGATTATTTCCAGTCACACTTGGGATTTTCAATGCTGTTTGTCTTCTGTTTCCAAGGCCGCCCTGCCTTTCTCTACACAGTTGATGAGTCATGTGTCAAATTCTCATTTTGAATCAATACCAAAGATTTCCATATCTGTTAGGAGGGCCATAATTTTTGTCTAATAAAGGTGGAAATGTGCAAATGAAGGAAATCATCAAAAGAACCAGATATTTCTCCCCTGAAATTAGTAGAGCATTAAGGATGGGAAGGAATTTAGAGTTTATGACTTAGTCACTAGGACCCAAGGTGAGAAAACCAAGACCCAAATCTACCAAGGTCACAAATCTACCAGTTGACAGAGCACAAACTAGAAGTCAGGCACCCTGACTTCGAGCCAGTTTAAAAAAAAAAAATCTGACTTGGTTTTCACAGTGACTTTCATTCCTTTGTTTTTAGGTAAATCTCGCTGATATGGCTTATTTTCCCCAGTATTTCCAGGATAAGGCAGTACAAGGCAGGCTAAGGAATAGTGTTTATCTACTATGCCAGTGAAGCATGAGATACATTCAGTTGCATGGATACATTCTTTGCCCATTTTCTGACGTTAAAATGATGAGGCATCACCATGTGTTTTCTGGGTACAAGCTACTCCAATGTTTGTTATCGGGGAGGTGACCTGGGTAGGGAAGATGAGTGAGGGTTCATGTACATGGTCTGCGGGCTTTTTCTGTTGAATATCTCTCAGGGCAATACTATAAGAGTGATAGAGAAGGTCAATGGCTGGACCAGTCTTTGTTTAGAGATAGTCAAGCCACAAAATCAGAGGGAAAAGAAGACTAGGAAATATTTGGGAGTACAGCAAAGAGCTTGAGGATCCAAGACCAGAAGGAAGCATCCTCAAACCATCAGTACTTGAAGGGGGCTCTCAGATCACTGTGTTTCCTTCAACTCGGAATGTAACTGCACTAAGAATTCCTCCACGAGACTCAAATTTCAGCTCATTATCGCTCCTTGATTAGAAGATTTAATCCATAGGGAAATCTGTTGTCAACTCAGCAAAGATGCAATCAGGATAAATAACTTCAGGAGTTTTCAAGATGATGGATCGGATGTCATTGAAAAATGACAACACTCTGTAAATAGGCTTAATTTCTATGGAAATTTCCTCAGAGCCTTAACTCTAAAAAAGCCTTCCTGCTATGAGGTAATACTACGTGAAATTTTGGAAACTGTCGAGTCACTGACATTGATAAAGATTTCTAATTTCTTTGGGCTCACTGAAGAAATGGTTTTCCATGTTGGTCTCAATCAGTCAAGTACCTGCATTTCTTTGAGTGACGCCCTGTATAACTTGAATTAAATCATAGGGTTATAAAAATTCCAGTGAAAGAACAGCTGATTTGGGGGAACCAATATTTCTGTACATTCTAAGTTATGCTGCCAGGAGAGAAGGAAGAGAGCTGAAGACAGCATGCTCTAGAATAAACAAAACTTTGTCTAACCTGCTAACTCGTGTCCTGCTAACTTGAGCCCTGCAAAAAATCAGAATGGGATCAAGACAACCACATGATCTTGGTTTTAAGGCTTCTTTAGTTTTCTGCTGTGCCATTTTGCTCGCTTGAGTCTCTGACCAGGGACAGATGGAGCTGGTGATGACTTGGTGCTGGTGAGTTGATGATGGTCCCCACCCCACCTCCATAACTGTAAAAACTTCAGAGCATTCACATCAAAGGACTGGAGAACAAATGCAATAGTTACAAGTACCCGCATTCAAGGGGTAATTTCATCCATGTCTACGCCAAGGACTATCTCCTTTTACCCCTCAACAATCCCTCCCAACACACAGAAACAACAGAACAAACAAAAAAGATCTAGGCAATGGAATGAAATGATACCCAGTAGTGCTGTAGGAATTATGAGAATGAAGTCAGCCAGTCTAATCCTCAAACACTTCCAAGAACAACGGGGGGAACAGTTCCGTGGGGCATTCCACCTTCATGTGCAGGAAGCGGCTGGCGTGGCAGGCTCCAATCATCCGCAGGTCTGTCACCTTCATCAGGAGTTTTGGCCAAAAGTGTGTCACGTGGTGTTTTCGGTAATTGATATAGTGTTCAAAGGCCAGCAGGAAACTATCTTGGTATTTTTCTATTCTCTCCACGCAGGCGAGCCCTGGGCGATCTGAGGGGACAAAAGATGATTGTTACTTCACAGGGTGGGAAGGGGGTGGCCTGTCTTGCCCAGTTCAAGCCCTTTCATGTGAAAGTGGGCAGATCTGGGGACCTTCCAACTCCTAGGAGTGAGCACGGGTGCTCCATGAACTCTGGGGCAGCGGGCACCAAGATACCAGGGCAGGGTGTAATTGATAGGAAGGGGACCTGTGCTTTGTTCGGATAAATATCTCTGGTTTAGACAGTCACCTCCATGGGTGTGAATGGCAATACCTTCCTCGTAGGGTCCAGAAGGAGAAGGTTCACCTAGAGAGCTGACCTACT
The DNA here is from genome assembly GCA_030848825.1 of Tadarida brasiliensis. NCBI lineage: Eukaryota > Metazoa > Chordata > Mammalia > Chiroptera > Molossidae > Tadarida > Tadarida brasiliensis. Next base: position 44,671,349 of record CM061274.1, read on the forward strand.
GAGCATAACCAGGGAATGGTTTTGAGTTTCCACCAGCTCCTTGGGAGAAAGAGGAGGACGAGCACCGATATGCAAAGAACAGGGGAGATGTGAGAAGAAACTGGGCCCTGGCTGGGTGGCTCAGTTGGTTGGAGCATTGTCCTGTGTACCAAAAGGTTGCGGGTTCGTTTCCTGGTCAGGGCACATACCTAGGTTGCAGGTTTGGTTCCTGGTTGGGGTGGGTACAAGGGGCAACCAATTGTTGTTTCTCTCTCATATCCATGTTTCTCTCTCTCTCTTTTTCTCCCCCTTCCTCTCTCTAAAAACATGTCCTCAGGTGAGGATTAAAAAAAAACTGGGAACATCGAAGGAGGCCTGGATGCCAAAGGAGGAATGTTGGACAATAAGAAAATTCCATGAAGACAATAAAATGCAATATCCATTTTAGTTGTTTGCCAGGCTCTGATGAACCACTCCTTCCTTTCCCTTATACTTCAGTAAAATTTCTACCTGTAGCTGCCTTGTGTTGGTGGTGCTGTGGGGAATTAAAATGAAAAGGGGATGTGAGCTATGCCAGAGTTTCCCTGTACAGAGGGGAGTGACAGAGGGAAGTTGGAGTGAGAGGAGACCATGAGTACGTAAGGACCAGGAAATCTTCCCAAATCTTGGGGGGACCACTGGTCTTCCCACTGCTGTGGGAGAGGACTCAAGGCAGTTTCCAGGAAATGATAAAGGGATGTCACAAGAAGGCTGGGTGACTGTGGAATGTCCAGGCTGCAAACACTTGAATTACAAAGTAACTTATAAACCTGGATGAATTCCTCACAGAGCTCCAGGAAGCCTACCATCCCCTGCCCAGGTCTCCTCAGCTTGCTTTTTGTAGCTCTGATCATATAAATTCACACTCCAAGTGTCCAGTGATTGAAGTATCTGTGTTAGTAAAAAATCTATGTAGGGTTCTGCTTAATCCGAAAGGAAAGATCAGGGCTAATGGCTCAATCCACCCTTCCTAGTCTAAAAATACATGAGCTGTCCCCTCCGGGTGGCTCAGTTGGTTGGAGTGTCATCCCATGCACCAGAAAGGTTGCTGGTTCAATTCCTGGTAGGGGCACATACCTGGGTTCCTGGTTGGGGTGTGCTTGGGAGGCAGCCGGTCGATGTTTTCTCTCACATCAATGTTTCTCTCTCTCTCTCCCACTTTCTCTAAAAGCAATGAACATATCTTCGGGTGAAGATAAAAAACATTATATATATGTGTGTGTGTGTGTGTGTGTGTGTGTGTGTGTGTGTGTGTGTGTGTGTGTATGCTTTTGGAACCCCCTATTCAGCTCAAATTGCAATTTGTGTATTTTTATTTTGTTTTGCTTCCTTCATATTTGGTGTTGCTGCCCTGTGGGTCTACTCACTTCCTCTCTCTCCTGATCCCCTGTCTTCTCTCTTCCTTTGAATGTGCCAGAAGAATTCTCCACAGGATCTTTTAATTTTTGATCCAAATAGAAACCCAAGACAATATTGCTCTGATGTATTCCTTAAATGAGAAACAATAACCTGGGTTTTGTGGCATCAATCTGTCCTTTGATGAGACATAAAGATAGGGTGGTCTATAAACGATGTAGGAAAAAAATGAAAGGACATTTTGATGACGCTCTAGTTGTACTAAATATGTTTGTGAAAAGAGAAATGTTTTTAAAGGTCAAAGACCATTTTTAACAATCTAACACAAAATTTCTCAAAGATATGTCTTCCAGATCATTTCCACTGTAGCTCCCTGCTTGTTAGCGTAGGACCAAGGAACTGAGCAGCAGTAGCTCTCAGAACAGCCTTTGAAGAAAGAGCCTAAGATTTTGTGTCACTGAAATGCCAGGCAAAACAGTGGGGCTGAGAAGGCGGTTCCGAGGGGGAACTACAGAGCGCCCATGTGGAGCTGTCATTTGCCAAATGTAAAGTGTTTTGTAACATTTTTCTGGTCCTGGCAGCATTACTGAAAAGTGCCCAGATCATTCAGGTGGGGAACATGTAAAGTGATTATGTATGTCACATGGCTGTCAGGCAGGCAGAATTGGGAAGAACCCTTCAGTGTTTGATAGAGTTTGGAGTCACATTCACAGTTTTGCCATTTCCACGTACTCCCTTTATCTACCTTGCTTAGATTATTTCCTTAATCGGTTAAATGGACTCAGTAAACAGGAAATTTCATATTATTCAGTAAATAAAACTCCACTTGCCAGAGGTAGAAGAGGGTATAGGGGGCATAAATGGTGATGGGAGGAGACTTGACTTGGGGTGGGGAATACACGATACAATACACAGATGATGTATTATAGACTTGTACACCTGAAACTGATATAATTTTATTAACCGATGTCACTCCAATATATTCACTTAAAAAATCCATTTGCCATAAACAGAAGACAATCACAAAAATAAATGCATAGCAAAAAACTTTGTTATATTTTAGCTAAAGGTTCTTGCTGAAAACTGTCCCTGACATCTGCTCTCTCTTTCTTTGAAAGGGAGGTTAGCCAGGCCAGAGTGGCTCAGTTGATTGAGCATCATCCCATGCACCAAGGTTCAATACTTGGTCAGGGCACATACCTGGGTTGTGGGTTTGATCCCCAGTTGGGGAGCGTACAGAAGGTAACTGATCGATGTTTTTCTCTCACATAGATGTTTCTCTCTCTCTCTCTCCACCATTGCTCCCTCTCTCCCTCTTCCTCTAAGCATGTCCTTGGGCGAGGATTAAAAAAAAAAAGAGGTTAGCAGGTGTTAGAGGGGTGTTAAAGATGGATTAGCTTCAAATAGAATCTCTCTTTGTGCCGTATTTAGGAGATATAACCAGGAAGAAAATGGTAAAAGAAACAGCTTCCTCACTATGATCCAGCGTTATTTAAAACAGACATATATAAAAGATAGTTATATAAAACTGTCTTTGTACCATGAAAATCCCAGCTAAAAAATTACCTTGAACCCCCTCTCCCCCCCAGGAATATGATTCCACTTATATAGTTCAATTTCTTTATTTTAAAGGACACTGAAGCCCAGAGAAGCTGGGGTTCACTTAAGGTCACATAGGGAGTTCTTAGAAAAGCTACAAGTTCTGTTTCTTTTGAAGGACCCAGGGCCCCAGTTCCTGGCTGGCTGTTGACTGGAGACTGCCCTCAGCCCTGAGGGACCACCTGCAGCTCCCTGTCTATCACATGAACTTTCCCAACATGGCCAAGACTTCATTAAGCCAGCAAGGAGAGTCTCTGGAGCAATTCTGCTAGCAAGAGGGGATCTCATATAACACAATATAATGTAATCCCATGGGAATGACACCAACATTTGCCATATTCTATTGGCTAGAAGCAAGTCACAGATTCTGCACACACTCTACAGGAGAGGAACGTCAGAAGGTGGGGAATGTGGGGGTGGTTAACCTAGAGCCTGCCCAACACAAGAAGATTGATTATGCTCTTTTAGCTGCTTACGTTTATTTTGAAGTTTTCCATAATAAAAATTACTTCTTTTTTAAAAAGACTACCATACCTAAACTTTCTGTAGCAAATAAATTTCTAGATCAGCTTACATGAAAGGAATTCTACCGAGTTATCCAGGAAGCATCAACTTTTTAAATTCTCATTGTACTTGTGTCTGATATTCAGCCATTTATCCAATAAGCATTACTCATATCCTACTAAACTCTGTTCTGAGTGCTAAGTGCACACCCAGACACATCTCTGTCCTCAAAAGATAGTCCAGAGGGAGAGATGGACAAGTCAAGCAAATGGCTATATTGTGGAGTGGCAACTGCTGAGACACAGCTAAACTGAGGGTACTCTGAAAATGTAGATGATGACTCTGAAACCACTTCTATTTAAAGACTAGCATTCCTGAAAGAGTCTGATGTATTTTGCATTTCTTGTTTATTATGACAAAGTCCCTGGAGAAAAAGATGTCAGCGTTATTATTCACTCTTCACCCATGGGAGTTAGAGGTCTTGATAATGAGCTCTGGCAGGTTAAAGATGGCTTTGCCCTTCCTCTCAGGTGGGCTCTTGAATCTGGGCTGGGACTTGTTTGGACAAAGACCATGGGGCAGCAGTGATGCTCTGTGATTTAAGACTGGGCCTTAAGACATCTGCAACTTCTGCTTTTGTGTCCTTGGAACTCTCCTCCTTGGAGTCCACTGGCCATGTAAGAAGTACTGCCTACCAGAAGGGAGGCTGACTGGAGAGAGGCCCGAAGCTGTGTTTGATGTCTCAGCCTCGACCCAGTCATCTTGGATGTTTTAAGCCACCAAGTTTTGGGATGGTATGCTATATTACAATAAATAACTGAAACTTAAGTTGTAGCTAGGCCATGGACAAATTCTAGCCTTCACTCACGGTTTTCTCATCAAGAACTTAAGGCAGAGTGGTGTGGTCACTCATTCCAACACTCTGTGTCACAAAACCGGAAAGGGACGAGTTTGGCTAACTACCCTGGAGCAGGCAGGGTACTATCCATTGAAGGTGGACCATTTCTTTTTTTAATTTTTTAATTTTTAAAATCCTCACCCGAGGATATTTTTATTTTATTTATTTTTTATTCCTCACCCGAGGATATTTTTCTATTTATCATCAGATAGAGTGGGAGGGAAGGAGAGAGAGAGCGACAGAGAGAAACATCGATGTGGTAGAGCCACATCGACTGGTTGCCTCCCACACAACCCGACCAGGGCTGGGGCCAAACTACAACCGAGGTACGTGTGACTCATTGGCCTGCGGGCGCTCTAACTCACTGGACGCTCTAACCGCTGAGCCAAACCGGCCAGGGAAAAGGTGAACCATTTCAGAGTCTTGTAGATGGCTCATTTGGTTCTCTCCCACTACATTGGGAGACTGCAAAAAACATAGACATCTGACACCCTCCTTCAGTTCCCAGTCTGTTGGAAAATCCCCAATTGCTCCCTGGAGAGTGAGCTATGATTCTGAAGCTAAAGAGGGATTAAAAACCATCAGGTGATTTGAATGAGCACCCGACAAGCAAAAACTCTTTTGACACCCAGTAATGAGCCTGGGCACACTCACCTGAAGACATCAGCAGGACGGCCTGAAGGAGAGCCACTTCAGTGTCATCCAGGTTGAAAGAAGACAGCGACATGCCCAGGTCAAAGATGGCGTCCGACACCACCCCAAGACCCCCATTTTTCAGCTGGCCCCGTGTCACTGCCATCTCCCCGTTCAGGGTTAAAGTCTCACTTTCTGGGTCATAGCGCACAGCAGCGCGAAGGGACATGATCTCCATGCAGCAGCCTTTGAGGAGGATTATCTGGTCTTCACATGGCAGCTGAAAAGAACCAGCCCACGTCAGCAAAGAACAAGTGGACAAGGGTCGGTCAGGAGCAACATGCAGTATCTATCAGAAGGGCTTCCGGTGATGGATGTGAGTCCCGAACTCTTTGAGCACGCACTCTTTATGGCTTTTCCCTTCCTACTTGACCTGACTTTCAACAACCATTTTTCAGTACTCAATTTGGTCGTAATCTTCAGCAACTTTAATCTCAGTAGTTTGCCTTTCTTTTGTGACCGATACAGGTCTCCAACTGGTATTCCAGTCACGGGGAAAGTGCTAATAGCCCCTTGCTCTGGAGTTTGTATTGTAACCCAGCTAACTACTGGAGAGCTGGGTTGATGTTCAGTTTACCAACACTTTTGTTTTATAGCTCCAGTAATCAACAGATGACACCACTGTTTAGCCAGTAGCCCGCAACTGTGCTTCTTTTTGTTTTTTGAAGCAAGTTTGCTCCTTGAGCCTCTTCAAAGGCACAGAACTAGACAGTCCTGTACAGATGCCTATTGCCCATGAGGCCCAGAGATATAGAAGCTTTGCCCAAGGTCACCCAGTGAGTGAGGGGCAGTGGTGAGACCAGAATTCAGACTCCTGGCTCCTAGGGTTATATTCTCAGTACTTATGGCCCCAGAATTGCTCCATACACTGTATCTTTCTGCCAAAGTGGTGATCTCTTTCTCAGCTAATTTGGTTGCTTTATGAATTAGGATTTGTGATAATGTGATAACATTAATAACGAACTTTGCAAAAGCACTTTGCTAAGAAAAAGAATAAAAAAAACCCCAGAGTTGTATTTTCCGAACAGGGAGAATGTTTAATTAAATGCCCTTATCCAAATAGTTTGAAAAGCTATTAGTCACTCTTTTTTTGTTTTTAATGAATTGGCTATCATGCCAAGATTTATGTGTATCACCTTATGTAATTTTCACAGCAGTGCAGTGAGGTACATATTCTGCTTCTGATTTTTTTTTTACAAATGTGGACATCCAGGCACTGAGAGGTTGAGGAACATGCTAGGGGTGTCACGTGTAAGTTGAGTGAGTGAGGCTAGGATTTGAAGCTATATCCGTCAGAGTCCAATGCCAAGACAAAAAGAGAACATACTCTTTGAAGTACTCTGGATGGGACCAAGTTCCCATAAACAATGGAAATGGAAATTACACATAATTTCTATCTCTTCATTAAGCACGTACAAATTCTTTTTGGGAAATACTTTTGGCAACACCCAAAGTTCAGTTAAGGTTGTTATATAAAACTAAAAGTAATACTACTAAATTACATTTAAAATACTGGGCATTTCATATTTTTTTTCCAACTCAACCTAGTCACTTTACCATATAATTTCAAATTGCTTAGCTTTTTCTGCAGAATAAAAGTCATTTCGTATTTGGTTCTGGAGTCTATATATGTAAATTCCTTCCACTCATTAAAAAAAATGACTGTGATTCGCTTTTATTTAGGTTCTAATTTTATTCCTCAATTCCATGCTTGGATTCCTGGTCCAAGAGCATGGTGGGAAATAGGAGACCAGAGGCTGGGTAGATCCTACACAGGTAAGACAGAGAATTGGCTGATGTGGGCAGAGGTTGACTTTATACCTAGGGCAGTGTTTCTGACTTCAGCCCCATCAGGATTACCTGAGGGCTTGTTAACCCCACACATTGCTGACCCCACCCTCTGAGTTTGTACATTTTTCCAGTTCCCAGGTGATGCTCTTGCTGCCGGTTCAGGGTCCCCAGTCCTGAAAACCACATTGGCACAAAAATACCAAAGAGAAATTACTAACTGGAGCAAGTCACTTATTATTATTTTTTATTTGTCACAAAGTATGCAGACTTGGGCAGGCCCCATATTTGTAACCAAGTCTGACTGCAGATGAAGCAGAAGTTTTCTTTTTTAAACGTACTGTTGATTAGTTCAAATTAAAATAAATTTAACAAGTATTGGTCAGGGATCACCAACGGTTTAAAAACTAGGCCAGATGCCTTTTCTTTGAAGAGGGGTTTGTAGGAACCTGGTGATTGTTTCAACATGTGGGTAAACAATCTCTTAGTCACTTGCCAAAATCCTTTCATTGGGAGAATGCTCCAGGAAGGGCAGGACAGGTAGAGATGTAGGGATCCTCTCACAGGCTCTTCCTGTCCCCTTAGGAGAGCATCACTCAGGTTGATTGGCAAAGATGACAGTGCCCTGTACTCTAGAAGAGGTTCTTATGTGTGTTCTTGGCAGCTCTGCCAGCAATGACGTTAGCTCATTCAAAGCCCAGGGTGCCCACCAACCTTGCTTGGTGGGTTAGCATGGATCATAGCAGAAAATTACCATGAGCACAATTTCAACAGCAGATGCATCACTCTGTCTCTGGCAAGAAACCTGTCTCTCTTGAAACCACCTGGGATCTCCAACCCACTCCACAGGTAACTCAGGGGCCTACACAATTCACATCCCAATTTGGGGTTCCACAGATAACGTGAAGGTCAAAGGTCCCCAGGAGGCCACAAACGTCGGAAACATACTCATCTCTGCTGTACAAATGGCCTTTTTCTTTGGTAATTTGGAGACTACAAAATACCAGTGTTGAAAGAGAGATGGAGTCATACATAACTTTGAAGCTGGCTTTAATTTCTGAGGGAAACTTGGAAAGTTCCACCCCTCATCCCTGCCACGGACATAAGTGCACAGTGTGTTTGTTATTGGTGGTGGAGGTGGCTTCTTTTCTTTGTTTAACTGAAATAGCTCTTCAGTGGTTAGTTTACATGAGCTTTCAGTCTTCTAAGAAACATTTTCAGTGGGCATTCGAAGGGGAACATGTGACCGATGGGCTAGCGGAAGCCGTAAGGGTAGCAAACTCAACAGCTTCTCCTCAGACACCAATAACTGGGGCACGAGGGACACAGCCCAGAGAGAGAACCAAGAAAGGTCCAGGAAAGTAAACTCAACCCAATGAACCAAAAAGAAAGATGCCACCCGAATGAGAGGAAACCAGCCCCTTTGGCACAGACGTCAGAGTGTATGTTCTTTCTGGAGGGCAACTGGGCAACACGTATCACAAGCCTTAAACGGTGCACCTGCTGTGGTTCTTACATTCCATTTCCGGGTTTGCTCTTAGGAAATAGTGTTGTGAGCAGGACATAGGCACCAGAATGTTTATTCCAGAATATTTATATTAGCAAAAAATTGGAAATGATCTCAAGATCCAGTAAAAGCAGATAACCTAAATATGGTAGATTTAGTCTTTTGAATACTATGTGGTCATTAAACATTATTTTGTGAAAGAAGACTGAAATGATACGTTCTACAGTTGAGTATGAACAGGTACAACGGGGCTGGTGACATTCTGTTTATCTCGGTGCTGATTATGTGGGTGTGTTGTCTGTGAATAGCCACTGAGCTGCATGTTTATGATGTGTGCTCCTTACTCTTCAGTAGAAAGTTAAAAAGAATAGTTTCATAAGTAGAAAGTACATTATGGTATAAATTATATTAATATATTTTATATTTCATATGTATGTATCTGTGTGTGTGTATACACACACACACACACACACACACACACACATATATATATGAATGTGTATACACACATATTTATTTGAAAAAGACTAAAATAGGCTCCAAAATGTCAGCAGTTTCTTGGTGGTGTTACTATGAACCTTTACCTTACTATGCTGTATACATCTCCAATGAATATGTCTTATTTTTGTAATATTCTCTAAAACTTTAATAAATGTTCATTAAAAAAAATGGTCAGAGGCATGGATCACTCCACACCAAACACAGATACAAGTCAGATTCCTTCTCCGGGACTCACTGGCCCAGCACAGTGACGCGGGGGAAGAGGGAGGCACACTCTCTCCGCGGGGGCTGGGGGTCAGACACCTGCACCCTGAAGCCCACTGCTCTGTCCTGGGTATGGCTTCTGTGGAGGCTCAGAAATAAACAATGAGAAGTGTCCCCACCAGTGTCTGAGGTTTGTCAGACTCCAGGTGGGCTCTCATTATTACAAACTCAAGAACACAAGTGGGCTGGAAGTCAAGGTTGGACAGAATTGTTCAGGTGAGGAAACTCAGCTTCTTTTTAGGTGAGACTAAATGCACCTGTCACTCGGGTGGCTTGGGTGAGAGGTCACAGCAGCACGTGGCCCTCTCTATCTGGTATCCTTCTGGGTCCCCTTGGAGATGTGAAGACCAATAGATTGGCACCTGATGTGGTTTTTCAGAGGGAAAATTTCTCCAGAAAACATAACCAACCCCACTTGATTAAAAAAAGAAGGTAGAGGCAGGATGGTAATGTATGAAATAATAATAGTATTAACAGCTAAAATTTATGGAAAACTTATGACCCAGGCACTATCCAAGCTCTAACTATCCCATCTCAACCTCCCAACAGCTCGAAGAGGTAGATCCTTTTATGATTTCCATTAAAGATGAGATACGCAAGCTTTGAAGACACTTAGTAACTTGTCTAGGATTCTTGCTCATGCAGCTGACTGCAGAGCGCATGCTCTCAGACACCACAGCAGAACTGCTAACACTCGGGATGAGCGTCCCACAGGCATGTCTATGACCTCTGGTGGGTGAGCTCCTCAAGGTGCCTTGAAGATGGGCCAAGAAAGGGTGAGCTTATAAGGAAAGAGGGAGGATTTAAGGGGATATTAAGATGGTTTCTCTGTGAGGGTTATCCTCTATTCCTAAGGATTAAGAAGGAACCACAAAGCCATCTTGCTGGAATATGTAGTTGAAAGAATATAGACTAAGACTCAAATCATGGCTCCACACATGGACAAGTTAATCACTTTGTTCTACTACATCTGTAAACTAGGGTTAATTAAAGCTACCCTGCAGATCTGTTGTAAGGATTGGATTTAATGTGGGCAAACTTGAACATGGTAAGTACCGAATACATGCAAGTATTGCTACCATCTTTCCCTATGCCTGGATCGGGTGGACAGGCAGGATCTTCACTGTGCTCATGTGGACAGCTAATGAATGATGACTGAGTAGAGAGGGTGGGGAAATAAAAGTGACAGAGTGCATTTTCATTTTTGTACTGACACTGCTTTCATAGGACCGTCCCTACTAGTTAATATTAAATTGTAAATAATACTCAGTATTCCTGGAAATTGATGGAACTAGAAGGAAAAACAATGCAGAAGAAAAAAATCATTTCCTCACCTCACAAAACATAGGCAACTTTTTGGCAAAATCCACCACTCTGGTAATTGCTGGTGTGATGATTTTTGTAAAATGGCTGAAGGCTTCCAAGTCGACCTTTCCACCTTCTGGGGCATTTACTATTGGTGCTTGTCCAATATCTTCTGGCTAAGGAGGAGAGACAAGAAAGATTTAAATGACGATGTTGAAGGGATTTTTTTATCTATTCTAGTTCTGATGTGGGAGAAAAATCTCTTCTGGACTGCCAACCCGTACAGTTTCCAATTTTCACACAACTTATTAACAAACTGTAGAGTTTTCCATTTATGTCTCTGAGCAAAGGTGTATGTCTTGGCCATTGCTGCAATAGGCCCCCAGTGATACTGTTTACAGGATTGGGTTCTGCTTCTGAATGCACACTGACACCAGATGACGTACATTCTAGGCATTTTCAGAGCGCTGCACATTCTGACGTGTTTGTGTGCGAGGTGGGCTCAGTGTGGGCAGTGAGGGAGAGGGTGGTGGGGGAGCCCCGGCAGACAGCACCCTGTGGATTCACTCCTGCTTCCAGCTGCTGGGGCTCAGCATGCTGTCTGCCTACAGACTCCAGTTGGAGGTCACAGCAGGCTGAGGGGGACGACCTAGGCTGCCTGTAGGAACTGAGCTGTGCACACTTGGCAAACCTTCAGGCAGAGTGGGGATTTTACCAGTATTTAAAGTCCCGAGGGTACTTCTCTGCTGTTCCCTTGCCTAAGCCCAGCCCATGGTCTGGCTGCTCAAAGGTGGTGTAGCAGCAAGGGTGTCGCCAGGGGACTTCTTAGAAATGCAACTCTTAGCTCCCTCCTCAGACCTAATCCTGCAGAGTCAGCACTGCAGCAAGCCCCCAGGTGGTTGTGTTGATGTCAGGCTCCCAATGTCCATGGGAGCCGCCTAGCTCCCTAGCCTGGCATTCAGTGACTGCCATGGTGTGGCCTCCCATGTACCTCCTGTTGTCACCAGTGCTTTGCCAGGAACAGGCCTCTCCATCACCCTTTCTTGTCTTTGTGATGATAACTACCACATATCTGTGGCCTACCAGTGATCTAGCCCCTTGGGCTCTTGTACAATCCCTATTGGCTGATGAGCAAACATGGGCTCAGGGAGGTCAAGAACAATCCCCCGAGGCCAGGGTACCACACAGTAATCTGCCAGGAACCTCATATTTCCCCCCACTTTGAGGCTTTGACCCCCTGCACACTTTGACACCAGGGGACAGAAATTTTGCTCCTCTTCACGTTCCTTTTGTCAGCCCCTCCTGCTGTCTTCCAGGAAAGTATAAATAAGACACAAAGGCCCTGCCCGATGGTGGCCACCTTTGCCTAGAGCCACAGTGAACAGACAGGAGCAAGCACCTAGGGGTGGGAGGGGCGGGCCGACACGGGCAGGAGGAACTGGTACTGTGAGCGAGGTGAGCACGGCTGAATCCCTCACTTGCAGAGGTGAGGGCACTGCCAGTGGCAAGGCTGGCACCATAGTGCTAAGCTTCATTTGTGTATCAGAATCACCCACTAGCTGGGTCCCAACCCCAGACTTTCTGACTCAGTAGGTGGGGGCGGAGCCTGGGCACCTGCATTTCTACCAGTTCCCAGGGCACGCTGATGCTGTGGTCTGGGGACCACTCTTGGAGAACTGCTGGGCTAGCAGTAGCTGTGTCCAGCTCAGAGGAATCCAGTTCCCATAGTTCTCCCCACATCTCACCTGTTACTGTTCACAGCTAATTTTTAGAAAAGCGAAGTATTACCCCTTTACTCTGGTTGCCAAGGCACCAGGTCAACAGGAGCAGCCCATGCCCTCCAAGGTGCATCAGGAGCCGCGGAGACAACCTCGGGGACGACTGTTAAATACATTACATGACAAGCTGGTAGCATTGACCTTTTTTTTGGATTATCCAGCAGGCTATTCTGTTTATTTTATTTTACTTTTTCATTGTTTGTTTTGGGAGCAGGGAGTAGATGGGAAAGAAATCTGGTTTTTGTCATGTTTTCATAACCAATGGTGATGTTCTGGGACAACTGTTGGCGTGGCAAGCCCATGGAAGGCTGTGTTCTGCCGGCTTTCTGGATGCAGCGGGAATTGATGGATCAATCACATGCACAGCATCCTTCTCTTTCTCTTTCTCACGGAGACTGAGCTAAGGGAAAAGGTACATCAGTTCCTCCTTTGACCACTGCTGCTTTCTTGAAATTTTCAGATCTCCTGGCTGGTCTTTATAATTCCTCTCACCGCGAAAATGAGGCTCATCTCACCTGCCTTGTCTACTTTACAACTCTATTATAAAGATCAACTGATAAAAGGAAGGTGAGCACACATTAAAAAAGGTAGGGAGTTTTATACACACACACACACACATGCACACACAGACACACACACACTTTTGTTCTGGTTGAACCCAAATATCTTCTCATTGAACACTGATAGATCTAATCTAATTGTATCTAAATGGTATTCAGTGTCTTTTGAAATGTCAGTGGGTTAATACTGATTTTAATTGTTAATTTCCATGTTTGTGGGGTATTTGAATCACCCCCATGATGCCCTAAAGATGAGAAGAAAGGAGGGAAATTACACCAGGTCATATACAATTAAAATCGAACTCCCAAATGTAACAACCTCACAAGCTTTTCTGTGGAAAATAAATATTGGGTTCGAATAAAACGCTTACATTTTTTTTAATTCTCATCCAAGGATATTTTTCTATTTATCATCAGATAGAGTGGGAGGGAGGGAGAGAGAGGGAAAGAGAGAGAGAGAGACGGGAGAGAGAAACATCGATGTGAGAGACAGACACACATTGATTAGTTGCCTCCCACACGACCCGACCAGGGCCTAGGATGAACCACAACTGAGGTACATGCCCTTGACCAGAATTGAACCTGAGACTCGTGGGTCTGTGGGCCGATGCTCTAACCACTCAGCCAAACTGGCCAGGGCAAAAGACTTACTTTTAAGCCTCTGGGTATTTAATGGCAAATACAATTGCTAGAAGTAAAACCATATACAAAGTAGAAGGCTTCTCTTATATCATTAAGTTTTATCTCCTTGATGGATCTTAGATACTAGAAAAAGATATATATCATCTATGATTGATCTGAGTTAACATATCAGGTACAAAAGGAGAGATTCAGGTATGTGTGCAGGTGTGGGCTTCAACCCTAGCTCAGCACTAGAGGAGGCTGTTTTTAAATCCTCACCTGAGGATACTTTTTCCACTTATCTTCAGTCAGAGTAGGAGGGAGGGAGGGAGGAAGAGAGGGGGAGAGAAAAACATCGATGTGAGAGAGACACATTGACTGGCTGCCTCCCACATGACCCTGGCCAGGGCCAGGGACTGACCAGCAACTGAGGTACGTCCCCTTGACCAGAATCGAACCCATGACTCTTTGGTCTGGGGGCCGATGCTCTAACCACTGAGTCAAACCGGCCAGGGCGAGGAGGCTGGTTTTACACAAATCAAGACTAACTGGCTTTGTGCCCTGACTGTTTCATCAGTATTGTTCTGGGTGAGTAGGAAATGGTGCCAGTTGACCTCACTGCACGTGGCTGGCTCGGAGTTGAGGCTTCTCTCCTCGAAGCAGCAGCTCTCTGGCACATGCAGATGGGGTGGGGACAGACCTAACTCTCTCTTCCTCTGCATGATCATGGGTTGTCTTCTCTCACCTCCTCAAGGATGGGCAGGAAGACCGGATAAATGGTGATTAAAGGTCCCTGGGCCTTAGGACATTACCACAGGCTCTCCTTTTTCCTGGGATGAGCAGGGACGGGATGGTGAGGGTGGTGGTGGTGATGATGGATGGACATAGTAACCATTTATGTGGTTGTTAATGATATGCCAAGCACTTATATCTCTGTTACTTTTATATCAGTTCGTAAGGGCATACAGGCTGCTGAACCTTACAGAGGTGAAGTAATGTGCCCAAAGTCACATAATTAAAAAGCAACAGAGGCAAACATTGAACTCAGGCTGTCCGGTTCCAATCTCCGTGCACACTGCTACTAGACTACCCTGCCTTCTTCTGACGTAGTTATAATAATTTTGGGTGATGGAAGCCTTCTTGACTTGAGTGCACTTGTCTTTTTTTAAAAAATATGTTTTTATTGATTTTTCAGAGAGGAAGGAGAGAGATAGAAACATTGATGTGAGAGAGAAACATCGATCGGCTGCCTCCTGCACGCCCCCTACTGGGGATCAAGCCTGTAACCTGGGCATATGCCCTGATCAGGAATTGAACCCAGACCTCTCAATCCATGGGATGACACTCAATCCACTGAGCCACACTGGCAGGGCTGATTGCACTTGTCTTTTGACCTGTCCACCCAGATCACACATGGCCAAGTCACTCATCCTGCCTGAATTTTTTGCTTATGTGCCTTTTCTGAGGCTATTCCAATCGAGAATGTGGAAAATCAGACATAGCTCTGCCAGGGGAAAAGCAGGGCAGGCTGGCACTTGGGTGAAAAATCCATCCAAAGCCATCCCTTTGCATGTGAACTAAGGGTTCAGAATAACGACACAATGTCAACAGACAATAATGTTGCTGCTATGGAGTTTACTCTAAAACTGAACATCTCACCAGCCCTGTGAGATGTAAAGGCAAGTTACCCTCGGAGGGGAGGCACTACTTTCCCTTGTCTGGCATCACAGTCTTCTTGTTCCCGTCTCAGTCCACATCTACTTTTCATCACCACTGTCATCACATGCAAATTGTTGGTGATTACCTTGGGCGCTTCTGTACCATCAGAGATTTGAGTGGATTGGAGAAAACTAGAAAATTACATGATGGAAGTGCTTTTGGAAACAGTTTTACAGAGTGGCTTGAGAATTATGAAAATCGGCATGGCTTTTGCAAAAGTGCCTATTTGCCAATGACTGATTCCTCAGCACAAATGTGGAAACCCTGGGCAAGCCACCAGTCTCTATTTCTGACTTGAGTCCTGGTCTTAGAGTAGAAAATGATGAAGAAGCTCCCTTTGGGGAGTAAGTTACTTACCCATTCCAGAGAAATGAATACTAGCTTTTATGACAACATATTTTAATCCCTTATGATATATTACTATACTATTATTAACATATTAGGCCTCCTCAAATTATATTTCAGAACAAGATGGGCCATCATCACATGAAATAATATGCACAGAAGTGTTGCAAGCCCCCCCCCCCAAAAAAAGGGGGGAGGGGTTTCAGCTACATAGGAGACACAAATCTTAATGTGTAGAAGCTTATTCAGGACATGGATACCATTTAGCAAACTGTCTTTAATGAAGGATTCCTAATATCCTTGCAGGAATAATTCACCCACCAAAAGAGTAAAATTTTCATCCTGAGCATAAATACTCAATTGAGGTCATCCTTCTGCAAGGGGTATTTGTAAATATGTATTTGTAGCCTGGCTGAGACACAGGGCTTAACTGTACTGTACTGTCTCTGAGGATGGGCTGGTGGAACTGTTTAATATTTGAGTTCTGTTTTTGTTATCTATTGCTGTGTAACAAACTACCCCAAAATGTAGTGGCTTAAAAACAATACAGTTTTACTCTCTCAGAGTTCTGGGGATTGATGGTCTCAGCTGGATAGTTTTCACTGGGGGCGCTCATACAGGTATCATCTGAAAGCTTCTTCACTCACATTTCTGGCACCTGGATTGAGCATATCTCCACATGGCTAGCCTAGGTTTCCTCACAGCATGGTTGTTCTCAGGGTAATTGGACTTTTTTTTTTATATGGCAGTTAGCTTCCCTCGGGGAGACCAGGTGGCTTCCCCCACCAAGATAACCAAACAGAAACTACAAGGCTTCTTATGACTGAACCTGAGTAGTCACTCTGGCCAAATCCATTGTTTAAAGGAATCATAGGCCAGATTCCAGGGCAGAGAGAAATAGACTTTACTGCTTCATGGGAGAGAACTGGCTGTGTATACAAGGAGGAAAGAGTCTAATGGCAGTCACCTTGGAGAAGAGCTACCACAAATTTCAACCACACATGTGCTAGACACTGGGGACAATGCTGAAGGGAACATAGACCTTCCTCTGAGGGGATGCAGGAGTGACCCCAGGCATAGAAGGGGATTGGCTGATAGAAAAGACGTTCATTGTAGAGACGATGGGACAATGGAAGCATTCCAATCTCTCCCAGCACCCCTCTAATAAAAAAAAAAATGGCCTGAAAAAGTGGTTATTTGTATTTGGATCAAGAGGGGCAATCTCTTGAACAGATCAAGCATCTACAAAATATACATTTTATGTCAGCTCCACAGGGGGAATGGGAGACTGGTGGATAAAACAGCTGCTCTGTAACTGTTACCCTCCTGAAAAAGACTGTTGTGCCTTGATAACCCCAAGGCCCTGACAAAAAATAATGCAAATCATTCTGTGCCATACCTTCTTTGGTTCTTTTAGTAGATGATCAGACTGATGAAAACTGTTAAGAGACTTTGGGTTAAAGGTGCAGACCTCGCTGGTTTTAATGACTAGAAATTGTATTATCTTTGCTGAAGAGACCATGAGGCATGAAGAGGTCTGATTATATTTTACCTTATAGAGTTGGTTTCTGAGCTTTCGGATGTAGCTCAAATATTACCCCCTCAAAGAGATCCTTTCTGACCAACTTGTTTAAAGAAGTGGTCTCTCCTCCTTCCAACTCACAATCACTCTGTCCCATCACGATGTTTATTTCCCTCCCTGCACTTACCACTACCTGCGTTGATCTTGCCCCTTTCACCATTACTGTCTGTCTCCCTCCACTGGAATATGGCTGAGTTTTTCTACCTCCTGGCACATAGTAGCTGCTCAATACATGTTTTCATAATAATAGAACAACTCTCTAAGTCTGGGAAGAAGCACCTTAGTGACCACTGAGTTGGTTAGTTAGACTAGTATCCATTCTCTTTTGGGATTAAAGAAAATAGAAGTGTAGGATTTTCTAGAAGTCCAGGGTGTGCCCCAAATCTTCCACCTAACTTGGAATGGAGCTTGGTCAGTACTCTGAAATCAGATGGTAGTGCCAGGCCTGGAAGTGGTTTTTACAATGTCCACTTATGGCTAACACATTTGGGTTATAGGACAGATTTAGGCTTGGGGTTAGGAGGAATTCTATCTTGCTATGCTCCAAATATATTGGGTTAGAATTGATCTATCTATCCATAATTAGTGTTTTCTAATTGTCTGGCAGATATACCAGGGTGGGGCTAAGGAATGCAAGATCAAGGCACTAAGAGGCTGCCCCTCCAGAGCATGTCCTTTGGAGGCTCTTCGGGTTTGTGCAGGTGGCCAAGTTGCATAGGGTAGTGGTTTAGAGCATGGATCCTGGAGCTCGGCAGCATCTATTACCACAGCTTGCTAGCTGCGGGAGCTCAGGTAAGTTTCCTTAGCTTCTCTGCCTTGTTCCTTCCTCTGTAAAATGGAGATATTAACCACATCTGTCTACAGGGTTGGGATAAGCAGTTAATGTATGGAAAGCACTGACCATAGTACCTGCCCTTTGGTAAGGGCCATGTTTGCTAACATTATTGTTGGTGGAAGCCATCAACAAAGTGTGTTAGAACCTGCTCATTACAACAATGAAAATAATTTGGAAGCAGGTGGATTATGGGTAAGCTCCCCCCCCCCCAAACTTCCTTTAAGGTTGTTATACTGTTTTCACCATACACACACACACACACACGCACACACACACTCAATCCCATTACAATGGTGATGTTGAGGTACAAGGACACTTATACCACTCTACCTTCTCGTTTGGGTGGGAAGGTACTCTAATGGACCCTGGAGATACAAATAAACCGACAGCATGTCTGATGCAGGGCTCAGTGAAATACTCATGAAAGGTTCTTGTCATAAACCAAAAGCAGGGTCAGTCTCTGCGATGGTCAAATACCAACTGGTGGTGGGATGGGTAGTCCATCTGGTGAGGTGGGCAGAGGGCCTGCACTTGGAACCAGAGACCTGAGTTGGCTTGTGGGCCTGGCTCAGACACTGTAGTAACATGATGTTGGGTGAGCCACTTAAGGCCGTGGGCTTGGTTTGCATATCTGTAACATACAGATAGTAATCACATCCTCAAAGTCTTGCGAAGTCCAAAGGAGAAATGAACGGGAAGGACTTTCACAATGGTTAGTTTTTATAAAAAACATCAAACATCGATATTCAAACAAGGGTCTTGAAAGGCCTGTTTTCTCTACATGCCCCCTCCCGGCCCCCATCCCTACTCTCCCATCCCATTGTCTTCCTGGACTTGAGATAATTTATTTTAAGCCAAACATTTTGACTTCTGCTGACATAAAAATGCACTTGAGATACGGGGCACTTTGTTCTAAGGGTTATTCTAAAGGGAATATTTTGGAGCGAGTTTAGTGGACTAAGTATGTATACATAGGGGCCTCTGAGGGAAGAAATGAGTATAAAAAGGGAAGGCCTGCAGGTAAAGAATTTTACTAATTAATCCACAGATGGCCTTACTAATAAAGCAAACAGATAATGTGGCCTTAGAAACTGCTCTGGAATTCAGTGACCCGCACACAGTGGGCGACAGGAGGGACCTTTGTTCTCAGACAGACCTAGACTCTGATCCTGGCTCTACAATCACCTGACTTCTCAGAGCTGCCATGTCCTTCTCAGCAGGTGGGCTGGTCACCTGTGGACGGGTCACCTCGCCACCCAGGGCTGTGAGGACTAAGGGAGCTGAGGTAGAAAGCGCGGGCATGCAGCCACTATCCAGCTGTGCCCGGAGCCTCACCAGGAATTTCCGTTTCTGCTTCCAGTGGCTGCCTTGGGCGTTGGTGGCCACGTGGGCTTCAGTGACGGTTTTGATGAGCTCCCACTCCTCGTCGGTGGGCTCCGGCTTGTGCCCGATGGATTTCTGCAGCTCCTCCCGCCGTCTCTTCTCCCGGTTCTCCTCTATCAGCTTCCGTTTCGCCAGCCGCTTGCTGTCATCCAGCACCACTGGGAGAGGGAGAGGGAACACAGGTACTCCCTGACACACGGCAGACTGGCCAGGTGCTCCCTGACACACGGCAGACTGGCCAGGTGCTCCCAGACACACGGCAGACTGGCCAGGTGCTCCCAGACACACGGCAGACTGCACGTCCCAGGGCCGCCGCCGTGCAGATGGCGCGGGGGGCCTACAGGTGGGTCACACTGGGGCGTTTTCCCCCTTGGCCGCAAACTGCCATTGACTAGCCATTGTCCAACATGCGCCCGGGTGCCAGACCTCAGTGCCTAGCCAGCTTTTCAAAACAAAACCTCGGGGTTTTGGACACTAGGCATCTCGAGTCCACAGAAGGTGGCCCTAAATGAGAATGAAGCAGGGAGAGGACAAACCTATCATACCCACAGGTTCCCAGATGAGTCTGTCTAGCCAATCATCAGAATTCACTCTTATGGCTTCTCTGACTCCCCTTCTCCCTCCAAGCGGCTCTGAGTGAGGAGGTTAGAGAAAAGTTCTGTAGCAGTGAAGGGGAGGCTGATGATCCCTTCCTCCAACTCTTCATTAGCTCCCTGAAGGAGTACCTGGAATGTGGCTGGGCCGATCCTGGGTTTCACAGGTACTCACTCTACATTACTCTCTACCTGGTCAACCCTTACTGTGGCAAAGGAGCCCAGGCTTTGTAATCTAGAAAGATCGGGTTTGAATTCTGACACTACCACTTTCTGGCTGTGTGACCTCTGGCAAGTTACTTAGGCTCTCTGAGCTTACATTTCTTCCCATATAAAGTGGGATCAATAATATCCACTTCACAGGGTTGTTAATGTGACAATGCACTAAAAGTGCTCAGTAAATGCAGCCATGACTTTGATCACTTATGCAGAAGGGAAACAAGAAGGGCTGGCAACAAGAAATCTGTACTTCTGTGGTTAATGTCCAAAACCAAATCATTTCAACAGACTCTTAGTAAACTATCAGTGGAATGAAAAGGCTAAGGTTTCACACCATAGAGTCTTAGTCTTTTAGGACAAGAAGGGACCCTAGGTATTATCTAGTCCAACTCTCTCCTTTCACAGAGGAGGAAGTTGATCCAGAGAGATCATGACTTGCCTAAAGTCACACAGCAAGTTCATGGCAGGGCCAAGGCAAGACCCAGGACTCCTGACTCCAGTCCTACAACATCATTGTCCTAGGGTCATTTCTTGATGAAGGTGTGACCTGGTAGGAAAAGAAAAAAAAGCAAACATAGCAGGAAGAAGAGAACCAGAGGTGCTCAGCTAGTCCGCAAACAGAATGTTGAAACCCAGATCACCTCGATTTGATCAGATCATCAATGTCAGGTGAGCATCGACGAAGGAGGGAAATGCGAATGAGCCCTGTCACGTTATTGCAGTTCACTCATTAAAGGGAGAAGAGGGAGTGGGCTTTACTTATAACCCCATCCACCAAACGCATCTACTGTGCCAGGGATGGTTGCATCTGATGTGCATTATCTAATTTAATTCTGAAAACAACCTGCGAAGTAGGTGATCATTTCATGGAAGGGAAACCAGAGATAAGCCTGATGGTCACACAGCTAGTAAGTGGCAGATCTGGGACGCCAACAGTTTTTCTGATTCTAAAGCCTGAGCTCTTATAATCATACCTCACAAACAAATATGGCGCATTCAAAATGAATTCCCACCCGGTCCAGATTAACACTGAGTTTTTAACCTCATAAACATTCATATCTTTAAGTTCTCAGTAAAACAATGAAATGGATACTTAATAATAACTTCATTATAGTGACACACCTAAGTGTTTGGTTCTGGGTCGATCATTTTCATGTACCCTTGTCAGGCATGTTCTTGGCAATGGCTAAAAGCCTTTAAAAGATCGAGACAAAGAACAGGCTCAGCCCAAGGTGGGATTAACCCAGGATTTCCAGCCCAACACCCTAACACAACCCTCCTCCTTTTTAAGACTCCCCATTCTGTCTTCTTTAATGGGCAAACCAGGACATTCCACAGATATTTTTGTTCTAGCAGAGAGAACCCTGCTAGTCACATAAACACAAACCATGGTTATTTCCTCTTTCATGGGAAAAAAAATCCTTGATGCATTCCTTTTTCCTTCATTTCCTCCCTCCCTCCTTCCTTCCCTCCCTCCCTCCCTTCCTTTTTTAAACTAAAGGCTGGAATCCTTCATTGATGTGCAAAAAGTTTATGCCAGGAGAGATCATTAACCCTGATGGTTGGCAAAGGAAAGTCCACACAGTCAGAATGACACAATTCTTATTTTATTATTGGATTAATTAAAGTGGCTGGTGTAAATCCCTTCCACAGTGTGGGGAGAAGAGACCTGAACGGCAGCTAATCTCGCCACCATATGCTGTGGCACTTTGAAAACTGGGTAGGAAGACTTCAGTTTGGAATGTTTTTATGGCTAAAAATATACCAACCAACCAACAGCAGGGTGACTCATGCAACAGCACTCAGCTTCACATTCTTCAGAAATTTCTGATCACGATGTTTTCTGCCAGTGCCCCGTCTCCAAAAACGGCCACAAAATAAATTCTTGTCTCTGCTTTTGAAAAAAGAGTGGGACTTGTCCATGAGGCTCTTGCCATGTGAATGCTGCGTGTAAAATTGGACCTTACCAAGGCGAATGGACAAGGCCTCTCATTTGTAATCCCGCTGCAGACAGAGTATTGCTAACAGTCTTGCAAGCATGATAGGGATAATTTAACCACCTTCCCTCATCCATCAGCTGGATACCTTGAGAGTTAGGTGTTGATAAAGGAGGGGTAGGCTGGAACCACCCAGCAATGACTGTGGGAACGGTAGGTGTCTTCCCTCTGTCCACATGGGTTCCTGCTTGCTTTTCTGCCTGGCTGATCTCCTTGAACCAAACCTTTCCCCAATCAACATCCCTTGAATATAAAGCAAAGGAAGAAGATTACTTACAGTCTGTTGCCATGCCAACATAGATGCATTTTTTAAAGCGACATTCCTGGCACTGGTTTCGTGTAACTTTGTCTATGACACATTTTCCTTCATATTTACAGGAATAGGATGGATGGAGATTTTTCTGAATGGTTCTTCTAAAGAAACCCTACATGGAAAAGAAAGACCCAAGACAACAGTTTCATATTTTCTAGAAATACATGACTCCAGAATTTTGTGTCCACATAGCTGTGATGGATTGTGTTGGACCCTACCTGTATATGGGCCTGTAGCTCTACTTATTCAGTGTTAGGAACAGCTGAATCAAAGTGAATCTAAAGAATTCTAAATCTGAGCTGAAGAAGATGTCACAGGACTACAGAGTTAACATCTTTTTTGGCATTTATTCAAGGAAAGGAGGCTAATGGAACAATCTAGTGTTTGCTTTTATTTTTCTAAACATTGAGTAATATAAATAAATTATAGTATTTCATTTCATAGAGTGTCATAATTGTGCTGCTAAATTAAGCTATGAAGAGATTTGCTGTACTTTATACTGGAGAATAAAAGAGTTGGATACTTGGCAATACTTCGTTGTCATAATTTAATCATTTAGTAATTAAGTGAGGATAACTGCCCTTAGATATTTAGTTTAATTCTTGTTTTTGATGCTGGAGATGGTCATGACCAGCTCAGACAGTCCTTCAAACAACAGTACTTGGGGAGTAGAAAATGTCTGGTTCTCTTCCAATTTTCCCCCTAGCTCATTGCATTGGGGTTTTTCCTTTCATCACACTCTTCTCCAGTATCTGTAGACATGCACCCCAAAGTTCAATGTGCTTCTTCCTTTCTTATGGCCTGAGAGAATGCCATTGTGAAGTTTTCTGAGGATACCATTTAGTTCCAGGCTTAGGTGACTCATATGACACTCTCAAGGGTGTGTTATATTAGAACCCTTCTGGACATGATACTTAAGTGTTAGCAAATACGTTTCCGTATTGTTAGGACTTGATAATGGCAGACAGCACTTATTGTGAGGGGCACATTGTAAAGTGCTGTACACATATTTTCTGTGTCTTCTTCAAGCTGATGAAGTAGGTACTCAAGATCTCCATTGTGGGGCCTAAAAAACTAAGCCTCAGACAGGTTAAATCACTTGTCCAAAATCACATGGTAAGTACACGCTGGACCTGGCCTGGAACCCAAGAGTTGGACTCCAAATTGTGTTTACTTAATGACCTATAGGATATAAACTGAATCCAATTTTACTGTATTATTTAAATATGTTACATAAACAAATGATAAATAGTCCCCTCCCACCCACCCCTCAAAAAAAAAAAAAAAAAAAAAAAAAAAGAAAGGAGAGAAAAAACAAACAAAAAACCCCCTTCACTTCAGTAGAATAGCAAGGCAAAATACATTTTAAAGGATGTTGTCAACTAAAGCTTAAGGGGGACCTCTAACTTGGTTACATAAATGAGAGGACTGAAATACCAGTTGACCTAGATTACACCCACATTTTAACGAATCTGTTTAAATTTTCTTGGCTTTGATTATGTACATACACCACTTGCACATTTCTCACTCAGACACAAGAGCTCTTCCTCACAAAGAAAAGGCCAAAGATGGGATTTATACTGGGCAAAGAGGAGTAACGTGGGAAAATGAGAACAATAACTGAAACGAATGGACTTGACTTTGGGGTATGTGTGCAAAACACATCATTTCTATTGTTCAAGTTCTAACAGAAACACTGTCATATTGTCTTTGGGTTTTGCATCCTTAAACACTTGGGCCCATTAGTTTGAAGGATGTTAGGCTGTTGATACGCTGCTACAAGATTCCCCAGATCACACGTGGGGCAGCTGTTTGGCAGGTTGGCAGTGTTTCCCTGGGTCTTCAAGGTGGGCAAATCCTACCAAAGCATGGATGTCAGGGCATGCCAGAGTGAAAAATGAGCTTCCCGTGAACCTTCCTGCTCACCTCTGTTACCCTCTGTCCAATGCACCCCTCAAGGGTTACCCCTGCCTGGAGGGAAAAGAAACCAGAAGATTCCAGGCAAGAAGACACATGTCAGAGACAGGAAGAAGAGGGGCTGGGCAGCATACCTCCTCCTGGAGGAGACAGAGTTTCCCTAGAGGTGGAGATACCAATGTCCAGGGCAGCCAATGAGAATGTGGACCTGCTGCTATGAGCATAGGATAGTTGTTGCTCTATCTGGAGTCGGGAGACCCTTTTCTCACCCATACTCTGATGCTGACTCATGTCCTGGGGGGAGGGGGGGAGCACACTGAAGAAAGAGTCAGACAACACTAAGGAAAGAATGAAGTGTGATATATCAGACAGAAGAGTAACATTAATTTTTCCCAAAAGGCGACTCTGTGAATTTTTAAATGGAACAAATGCAATACTTTATACTTTGCTAATTTTGAAGAAAGTGTCGAGGTAGCAGGCTCTGCTACTCATTGTGCCATCTTCTCTGTGGCTTATCTCTGACAGCTTTTCTTGGGCACTTCATGGACCAAATCCCTTCTAAGGTGTTGGCCTCCCCTAAGCTATAATCAAAGTGTATTTTGACACGTGATGAGGAACCCCTTCATTCGAGCCAATGTAAAGATGCTAGGTTTCTTAACTTTAAAAAGTGACAAAATTAAGTTCCAGAAGTAAACTAGGATAGAAAATATTTAACTCAGTCTACTTATAAAAAAACCTTTTTGAGGTGAGCTGACAAAAGGGATGTCTCAGCTACTGAATAAGGACATATACAGGGCAGGGCAAGAGTAGGTTTACAGTTGTTTGTATGGAAAAGGATGCAATAATTAATAAATAATAATACAAGCACAAAGTTTGTGTTTGCAGACTCACAACTGTAAACCTACTTTTGCCCACCCCTGTATTTCATTGACGATTTGTTGGTGAGTTAAGGTTTTGCTTTTATATATCAACATTAGATGTGTTTCCCTGCATTTTGAGAAGACCTGGATCCATTTCTTAATGGTCCGAGATGATGCTAAGTGTCACCCTCCTACTTCAATATTTGGGCAACTGTTAAAAAAACTTTCAGTCTTGCTTCCAAAAAGACTTATTGTGGGGTAGTATCAACATTCGTTCTACAAAAGATGCAAACAGATTCCCACTGTCTTCAGGGCAAAATAGGGCGAAAATGATTCTCCCTACACACATTTCCAAGTATTGGGTAGAACTATTTTTAAATGATAAGTTCAAATAAACAATATGTGAAGTGTTATCTTTTTTTTTTTTTTTTTAATCTTTGGCCACACTTAAAAACTATGTTTCATTTGAGAAACCCTTGTTATTTTCCAAGATAACTTTGTCCTCACATTAAATAATCTTCATAACCACCCTAGGACGGCTTCTTTCTGATTTTAGAATTGAGGCAGTCCTAGAAACAGGATTCTGAACTGAGATAAAGGCAGAAGCTGAGAAATCTAGCTTTATTCTACATGACTTCTTCTCTTAAGTAAACCTCAGTTGAATCAGGCCCCAAGTATCCTGTGATTTGGGGAAATGAGGCTCGTAGATTTCTTGATCATTATGAAGACATATGTGAGGCAGGAACACTGGTTAATACACTTGATTCTCTCTTTGTTTAAGTCAGTTGCTAATGAGCAGAAAGTCCTCTCTGTAAAGCACATTCAGTCTTTAGAGTCATTTTGGGAGTTGATCACTGAATGGAATTTTCACTGGAGTCTCTCCCAGAATTCAAAATTTCCCATTAGAAATTGATTTGAAAATCTCAATGCTGCATAATCAGGTTGGCAAAGCCTTATGAATTGGGGCTAATTTAGAAAAAAGGTCCATTTGAATTATTGAGCTTTTGAAATAAGAGAATGTATCTAAAGCAATATAGTCTCATTATTTTCAAATCGAGTCAATAAAACTGTGCTTTCAAGAGACAGTTCTCCAATTAATTAATAGTCAGGATTTATTTATAATTAGTTCCATTAAACTCCTTAAGACATTATTTTCATAGATGTAATAGTAACCTTTAGCCCAATCTTTGTTAAAAGGTTGCATATTCCAGATCAAAGGGGTCTGGATGAATGAGAACATTACATTACTTTCCAAATTGCAGATATAAGGCCCTGGGACCTTAGAAATGACTTCTGTCCAAGGGCTGTATTAGCTTTGAGCAGGCTTCTGTGTTTCCTAAGTTCAGGCACACAAAGTAGGGAATTTGCATGGAACATCATTCCACTGGGGAAGTGGAGCCCCTTAGCTTGAAACTGAGTTAACATGTTCATTTTGGGGGTTTAGGGTCAAAGATGAAGAGGAAATGGGGTAGCTTGAGGAGGGGAAGGAGAGGAGAGGAGGGGAGGTAAGGTGGGTGATGAAGGAGGGAAGACTGAACTGTTTTATAAGTTTTAATACAGCCTGTGGTTGAGTGAACTATGTCTCTTCAAAACACAGGAGATAAAACAGGAGGAGAAATGGTAATTTCTTGGGATGATAACATATTATAATATATCTATGCATTTTAAAACTCAAAGTGAGAATTTTTTTTTTTTTTTTGCTAATCCTCACCCAAGGATATTTTTTCCATTGATTTTTAGAGAGTGTGGGGTGGGGAGGGAGTAACAGTGATGTGAGAGAGACACATTGATTGGTTGCCTCCCACACATGTCCTGACCAGGGCTGGGGATCGAACCTGCAACCTAGGTACATGCCCTTGACCCAGAATCAAACTGGTTGGTGGCCCTTTGGTGCACAGGCCGATGCTCTAACCACTGAACCACACTGGTCAAGGCCAAAGTGAAAATTTTGTTAATTTATTTTTATTTTATTATCTCCTTGTCTAAAAAACCAGACATCAGACTCTCCTCAAAATTCATTTAGTTATTTTTGATGTGGAGAAAAAAATTTAGTTCTTGAACGTGCCAAAAAATGAAGAAGCCAGCCAGATACCTAGAAGATCACAGGCCACGAATGTTAGAATTTGGGTCTAGTTTCTACATTTCGAGGGAGCCTTGGGAGGGGCCTGGAGCTGGGCTGAGCTCCTGAGCTCACTGGCCCCAGGACAGTTACCTTGCAGCCTTCACAGGTGATGCAGCGGTAGTGATACCCAGTGGCTTTGTCACCACACACCACACACAGCTCGTCTTTGTCTAAGTAACTGGGGATGTACCCTGTGAAGGAGGAAAAAAGAAGAACGTGAGAAAACAATAGTGTTAAAGTCAAAGACACACTAGAGCCAGGGGGAGGATAAGGAGAAAACAGGAGGCAAGGTGGGTGAGAGGAAGCAAGACAATTATTTTATACATTTTAATATAATTTTTGCTTTAGGATCTATATCTCCTGACCATTGAGTTTTACATATAAAAGGTAAAGAAAACATTTAACAAGAAAACTTTTAAAAGTCTTTCCCTGACTGAATAGACTTCCCTAGTATCTTATACTTACCTAGCATCTTATCTCACACTTACAGAGCCAATATTAGGCCCAGGATTTCAGAATGCCTTAGAAATAAGTGTGATCACACTTGCTGTGCAAAGTGGGAACAGACCCAAAGGCTGCTGGAGCCAATGAATCATGCAGAGAGGCCAGGATCTGAGACAAAATCTCTTTTATAAGGCTTATTTTAGACCTTGCTCTTAAAAGACTTGATCCACTTTGAAATCAAAGCACCATGCAAATAAATTCAGCAAACATTATAGCTGGAAAGGTCCTTGGAGATCATCAAGTTCTTCTGAGGTGAACAGGCCTTCAGAAGTTTGACCTTCCTCAGGGTCACCCTAGAAATGAACAGCAGAGACTAAAACCTAGATGGACTAACTTCTATTCTTCCAGTATAAGTTATGCAGGTCTTTTTCTAAAACTAGACAGTTAACTTTAAGTAGAATGAATAAGGCCATCTAAAAATAAATTTGCTAAACTTGTGATATGATACACAACCCAACAACATTGGGTAGTGTGAAATAATAGACGTTCTATCTATTAAGGAAAAATAACCCAACCATGACAGCTCTCTTTTTACTGTACTATTAGTTTATATCCTTGACTGAGGAAGCTCAAGTTTAAAAACAGAAACAGAAGCAGTCGACTTCCCACTGGTCTTTGCCTCTTTCCCTTCACTTGTAGATGATGTCCAAACACAAGAAACTAATTCAGAAGTGCAGATTCAGTTTCATATGTATCAACAGTTTACCACAGAAGCACATAGCTTTAATAAGGAAAAAAAGAAAATCAAAACAAGGTCTGATTTGTTGGGATGTGGAGAAGGGAGAAGCCAAGAAAACAGAATAATTCTTTCTCTTGATCATGGTCCCTTATGAAGTTCTTGGACACAGTAAACTCTTACTGGTTTCAATAAAGATTAGCCAGGTTGAGATGACAGATGATTTACACTATGTTTTACCATGACACTTCTGTAGATCTTTTGTTAAACTAGGTCACTGAGGGCTAACTTTTCAGAACAAAGCCATTAAGAAAACAGAAGAAAATGAGTCCTTTTCACAACTTCTTAGAAATTTGCTCAGACTTTATTTTTTTAAATGTCAGTTCCTAGGAGAGAGATAAATGACTTCAAAGTGAGATTTGGTCATGTACGAGATTATCTCTTTAAATATCACAGCTTTTCTTAGTTGACTTCTGCATCATGGAAACCATGATCGTCTGTTGAGTTTGCGTCTAGGGTTCCCAAACTTTCATCAGACTTTTAATAAAGAGAGTTCTGGGAGGGATCTGGGCAGAAAAAAAGGGGACTGTAATGATTTGTGTGTTCAATAAAAAAATGCATCTGAATTCAGAAAACATTCATTTAGCATCTACCATGTGCTTAGCACTGTGCTAGGTTCTGAGACTATAAAGACATGATTTGTTCCTTTGGGAAACACACAGGGTGGGGCAAAAGTAGGTCTACAGTTGTTCGTATGGAAAAATAATACAATCATTAATAAATAATAATATGAGAATAAACTCTGTGTTTTATATACTCACAACTGTACACTTACTTTTGCCCCACCCTGTATGTGTAAGCAACTGAGTGCTGTATTTCCAGTTCTGGCTGTTATCTCAATGAGAGAAAAAAAAGGTGAAAATGAAGGAAAGAACATAAAAAGATGCTCAACACCATTTCGAGGAAATGCAAACCAAAAACACAATGAGATGCCAATTAACATCCTCCGGTATGGTTTCAATAAAAATGGCAGAAGATAACAAATGCTGGTGAGGCTATAGAGAAATTGGAACCCTCAGGTATTGCTAGTAGGAATGTAAAATGTGCTTTGGAAAACAGTTCAGCAGTCCCTCAAAAGGTTAAATATGAAGTTACGTATGACCCAGCAATTCCACTCCTAGGTATATGCCCAAGAAAACTGAAAACATATATTTATACAAAGACCTGTACATAACTGTTCAAAGTGGCATTATTCATAATATCCAAAAGATAGAAACAACTCAAATGTCCATCCAATGATGGATGGGTAAACAAAATGTGGTATAGCCACACAATGGAATATTATTCAGCCATGAAAAGGAATGAAGTACTGTTAAATGCAACAAAACAAATAAATCTTGAAAATGTTATGCTAAATGAAAGGAACCAGACATGAAAGGCCACAATATTGTATGATTCCATTTACATGAAATGTCTAGAATAGGCAAATTTGTAGATACAGAAATGAGCAGAAATTAGGTTAGTGGTTGCCAAGGTCTGGAGGAAGAGGAGAATGGGGAGCAACTGCTGAAGAATACAGTTTCTTTTCAGGGTAAGGAAAATGTTCTGGAATTGCTTAGTGTTGATGGTTGCAAAACTCTGTGAATATACTCAGTAGCACTGAATGAAAAATGATTGTTTTGTGTGGACATATTTTGTATACTTTAGATGTGTGTATTTTATGGTATGTGAAATATGTCTCAATAAAGCTGTTAATAAAAAACAAAGAGATAAAGAAAATGAAAGAGGATAGTTCCATTTGATAAACATTTATGTGTAATACTATGGGCTAGGCAATATGCCAAGGATCTGAAGATGACTAAGTTTTAATTTTTGAGGATGCCTTCAGTGTGGAGGGGAAATAGACAATAAGAGATCATTTGCATACAATGTGGTAGGCACTGGGATAGAGCTATGTCCAGAATCACAAAGGGGAAATCTTTGAGAAGCCTTCCTGCCCAGCCTCCAGCCAAAGTCCAAGTTGGGTGCTCACATACCTCCTTGTGCTTCCCCAAGAGCAGCCCTTTATTATTTGCATTGTAACTACCTGTGAACTTTTCCCTCCCTTAGTCTGTAATCTCTGATTCACTATTGGTCTGTATAATTCCAGTTAGAGGGCAAGGATCCTATCATTCATGCTGAAACCCGGGTGTCTAGACATGCTGCCTTTGATGAATGGCATCACAGTTTTTCAAGATCCCTGCTATCGGCCAATGGCAAAGAACGTAAGGGAGGAGGGTTGTATATGGAACCTGTAGATGGGAAGGATTGAATGCTGGAGGTGTGCCCGAGAATGCTAAAGATCTCAGCAAGGGTTTCCAAAAGAGGTGATAATGCAGATACGGGCCCAAACTTCTGATCTAATGAAATACGCATTAGAAACTAGTTGGTTTTTGGTAAAGAAAGATTCTACTCCGATTCAGACTAAGACATCCAGATTCAAGCTCATCCAAGACCTAGTGATCTGGGAGATCCATGCTCACACATCAGCTAGATTTGATCTTGCTTTTTTTTTCTTTTCCTTTTTTGATTCTGCTCTGATCACCAGGTTTACAGTGATACGGGACTAAGGAGGGCTTAAGGGCAATACCATTTCCCCGCATGAAAACCACTATGTCCAGGGCAGTTTGATTAAGAGGCCATCACCAAAAGTGGAAATGAGAAGTCTCAGTTTTATATATCTTGCTCAACTTTCTACTTTGGGCCATACAGACCATTGTTCATTCCACTGCAAAGAGTCTTTGCTTGCTGGTTAGCATTCCCCTCCACATGATTGTAAACCCAAACCCCAAGGTTGTATACCACTATCTGCCAGGTAACAGATGGTGGTGTGGCTCAAATTTAATAAGAAATACTAACAAAATCTACAGGAAAACTCATTAGGTATTGATTCATTCCAAACACAGTTTTGGGGAGTCCATCCACACAGACACAACAAAAAATTCCAGTAAGGCTCTGTGTTCAGAGAACTAATTAGTTACCAAGTGTGTAGAATTGGGGGCGGGGCAGGTTATAGTGAACATGGTCAGAGATGCTCTGGACTTAACTAGCATTTTTCAGTGGACTTTAGTGGTCAGTCTTCATGAATAAAAAGCAATGTGTACTAGTTCCTTACCAAGTCCTGATTTAAAAAAAAAATGTTTTTTATTGATTTTTTTTAGAGAGAGAGGAAGGGAGAGAGAGATAGAAACATCAATGTGAGAGAGAAACACCAATCAGCTGCCTCCTGCACACCCCCTACTGGGGATGGAGCCCACAACCCAGGTATGTGCCTTAACCGGGAATTGAACCAGGACCTCTCAGTCCATGGGATGACGCTCAATCCACTAAGCCACACCAGCCAGGCCAGATTTTTTAAATTAAAAAACTGCACAAGTATTATAGTTTGTTATAGAAAAATTGAAAGACATAAATGAGCAAAACACAAATTTATCTATCAGTTCCCCACCACAGAGATATCCACTGTAGCATTTGGGTGTTTCTTCATCTTAGATTAGTATGTGTAACTGTGGTGTATATGTGCTTGTGTGTACATTGAAATACATACTTAGAAAACACAAAGCAACTTTAAACAACAAAGGAACCCAATTATTAAAACACTGCACCTTGCTGGTAAAGGCAGATGGAACAGATATATCCATGTTGTCAGGAAAGCTACCCCTTATACATAGAGGTAACGTACAATTGATCAGAGCAAAGACTTGAGTTCTTGGTACCAAGTGCAGGTGGCAGAGATAAGGGAGAAAGAGGTGCAGGTCATGTCCTTCTAATCTCATGTTCAGGGACCAATTATAACACAATTAGACAGTGTGTCGCTTGTGGGACCTGCCTTGGGAGGGCCGGAGGATGTCAACCAGAGTTGGGAAGATTCAGGTCCCTCACCATCTCTCACCTGACCTCACCATGACCTGCCTGTTTCATCCTTGGTGTTGGCAGTAGGTCACTGGATTCCCCCTCCCTGTAGCTCAACAGCTTATGTGGATGGTTGAACTGTTTGAGCTTTAAGGTTCTTGTGAACCTGGAATCCCATGATAATTCAGTCTGTGAGTGGAATAGGCTCCTTCTGTTTTCTGAATGCTAGTCTGATGGATGCTTTGCTTTGCTCTCTTATTTTTCCTACATTATCTTCTTGGTGGGTGGGTGCAGAGGTGATTAAATAAATCTCTAGTTAAACCATCAGAACTACAGAAACATCCACTAGCTGTTGGTTACATGATTATACGAGTGCACCCCACCCATCTCTTTCTTTTTCTAAACGGATCCATCTTATTTACCCAAAACGGTCACCACAGACAACGACACATCAATCACGCCTAAGTCCACTACCCAGCATTAAGTAACTTCCATCAGGGAGAGACATTCCACACATAATAAATAGGAAGGTGAGGATTCTCCTAAGATTACTGTGTATGTTTGACAACAGCACGTACGTACTAGCCAGTTCTCCTGGAGAACTTAACCACTCTTTGATCTCAGTGCCTCCATCTTTGTCCTTTTTCATGATCACCGGGTGCACCGCATGCTGGCAATGTGCCCAGGTAAGGAACATGCATGCGTGGTGCCAGTTCTGTTGCCAGGTGTGGACACCAACTATATGTCAGTATGGGGTTCTGTCTAGAAACAAATATGAGAAACTCTACCCTGGAAGCCACACGGCTCATCTGAGAACCACAGCTGCACATTATAGCAGGCGTCTGTTAAAGAAGCATGGTTAACAATGCCCAGGACACAATTAAGACCTAAGATGATACATGATAGTCCATGGATAATATATTTTCCCCAGCTTTTACATACTCAGATGCATTATTTTTTAGACTAATAAATTATCCTGCCACTTTATCAACCATATTATTACAAAAGCAAACTCCATCTGTTTGTTCAACAAAGGACTTCAAGATTCTTTTTAGTCAGCACTTAGCAATGTCTGATTAATTGGTAAGTATTATCCGGCATATAAAATAGGTTGACATCGTAAAATATTACTCACATTTTTTTTAACCTTTTTTTTAAATTAGTGGCTATAGTAAGATATAATTCACATATCATACAATTCAATGGCTTTTAAGATAAGTCACAGGGTTGTGAAATCATTACCACAATCAATTTTCATCAGCCCCAAGAGAAACTCTGTACCTTTAGAAGTCACTCCCCATTCCTCCCATCCTCTCCACCCACTGCCCTAAGAAACCACTAATCTAATTTTTGTTTCTCTACAGATTTGCCTACTCTGGACATTTCATATAAATGAAATCATATAAAACATGGTCTTTCGTGACTGGCATTCCACTTAGCATAATGTTTTCAAGGTGTATACGTGTCATAGCTAACTTTCGTTTTAAAAAACTTGATTCCTGGAGGGGCATGGTATGGGGAGGGGGAAGCTGGGTACATTTGCACTACCAATCATGCTGCAGGCAGTAAGCTTGGCTTTTAGGTTGGCACCAGATTCAAGGCTTTCCCGTGCATATGTACAATCAGAAGGCTGGCTAGTTCAATTCTTTGGAGTGGATCATAACAGCATCTCAGGTCCTAGGAGTAGAAACACCGGCACCTCTGTCACCTTGGCAGACACAGTCCGTAGGGGATAAATTAGAACATAAGGCAGATAAATCTTGATGGTAGATGTAAAGTAGAAGTTGCTGCCTGGGAAGGAAGGTCTAGCAGAAGGGGAAGGGAGCTGAGCTCAGAGACCAGTTCCAATCTGATCTTACTTTCTGCATAAGACCATTTGTCCGGCAGAAGCAGCCCTGGCACCTAAAAGGAGCTGTGGTAAAAATAAATAAATAAAATAAAAATAAAAAATAATAAAAGGAGCTGTGGTCATCATTGGGAGTAGGAAATACTTTGGGCAGCTCAGAGAGGTGAAGAAAGTCCATTTGCTGACTCATCTTGTGGAACTATCAACTTAGAGCCAGCAAAGAATCCTGAGTTGTTTGAGTCAGGACATTGGATGAGACTACATTTTAACATCCCTAAGGAAGCTAAATCATTGGCCTGTTTAGTTATTCTTCCAATTTTATATTGAACCTCCTCAGTTCATCCCATAGCACAGATCCTTCTGAGTTAAGTTTTATTCCCACTGGTACCTTCTTCCTTATGTCATTTCTTTATATACTTTGAAAATTTTGAACGGTTCATCTTCTAGCCTTTCCCAACATACTAATTTTGATTCCATTTACATTTGATTCTTAGTATTAGAGACGAAGTTTTGCATCATGTCAATCTTTAACCCTCTGGTAAACAATATATTCATCCATCCATCCATCCATCTATCCATCCATGCATTTAACAAACATGTATAGGCCTAGTGTGCAAGACTCTGGGTACAAACTTGAAACCGCATTAATTTAAAAGGTATTCTTTCATTGCTGTCTACAAATTCCCAGCTGAGGAACCCCAGAGGCCCCCACTTCACAAAATCTTTCCTCAGAACAGCAACCATCTGTTCTCACCACTACCCTGGTGGAATCATTGAGCATCTTTGCTTTACACCTTGCCCTCTGGCTGGCTGGGTCCTTGCTGCTGAGGGACAGTAGATGCTGGAGTGCCAAGTGTCTAAACTCTAGGGCACTGGGGGATAGGGAAGGGAAAGGAGGACCAGGTAAGAGATGAAGAGAGGACAAAGAAGAGAGGACAGGATGATAAGGGACTGGATTTCCACCATGTCAAAATCTGAGAGCAGAAAAGGGGTAAAGCAAGTTTCAGATGATTTCTTCTGACTCAAGGCCAACAGGCAGACATTTTGGATGGACCAGCATGAACTGCTCATTACTCAGAACAACACAAGCAGTAATTCTACTGCAGTAGGTAGGCCTAGCATACCTGAAGGGATTTAGGCCAGGAAAACTGGTTTCAATTATTTTTCATTGGTAAAACTTTTGAGATGACTCCATTTATTTTTATTATTATTATTTTTATTGATTGAAGAGAGATGAAAGGGGAGAGAGAGAGAGAGAGAGAGAGAGAGAGAGAGAGAGAAAGAGAGAGACATTGATGTGAGAGAGAGACATTGATTGGTTGCCTCCCAAATGTGGCCTGACTGGGGACAGAATCACAACCTGGGTATGCGCCCTGACTGGGAATCGAACCCGCAACCTTTTGGTGTACAGGACGATGCTCCAACCAACTGAGCCACACCAGCCAGGGCTAGATGACTCATATTTACGAAAATTCACGCTCTTAATTATCTTCCTGAACAAAAGCATTAAGGTCTCACAGATTATGTTTTACACATTTACTTAGTGTTTACCACGTGCCAGATACTGTCCTAAATGCTTTACGCATATTACCTCATTTAATCCTCACCTCATCCTTATGAGGTAGCACTATTATTAGCCTCATTTTCTAGATGAGAAACCGCAGCAGAGAGAAATGGAGAGATTTCCCCAAGATAACACAGTAAGTGGTGGAGCTAGGATTCAAACCCAGATTAGTAGGGCTCCAGGATACGCGCTCTTAACCACTATGCCTCCCATGTGATCTTTCTTCATGGCACTTACTGTAGAAATAATTTGGTAGTTCTCTGTGCTATTGTTTAATGTGCCATTATCTAATTAGAGGCTGTTCCTCCCTAAGTAAGCCACAATCTCCACAAGAGCAGGGTTCTGTCTCGGTTTTGTTGCCACTGTATGGCCAGCATGTGGCACAGTCACTGGCATTCATTTTGTGACCAGTACATATTGGTTGAATAAATACATCAGTCTTTACTGATGAATTAAAAAAGACTTCCTGAAACTAGAACATATTAATTGTAAGGGCTAGTCTTGGATAATAATACAGTTGCGTGCACAAGAACAACCTTCCTTCCTCCTAGCCCTGTAGACTCTGATTCTTGGTGGCTGACAACCTTTCAATCCACAGTTGGCGCTCAACCACTCGATCATGCAAATTTGCAGGGAATAGGTGGGTGCAAAGAGTTTCCGTCGAAATTTAATCACCAGGGTACACACACTGGCAGTCTACAGTGTTTGGCTTCCAGAGTGTTTAAAAATCTCAGCCAATTTTTAAAACCAGGAGCTGTCACATAAAACCCAGATTTCTTGCTTCATGCGAAAAATGGGGAGATCTGGAAATACTGAGCCCAAATTTTCACAGGGCAGCAATCAAGTGAAATGAGGAAGACAGCTGACCTAAGAGACAGTCCTACTTGCTAGCTCCCTATAGTCAGCACCTGTGTCTATTCTGCTCCAACTCAGGCAAAATGTCAGTTGCCATTTACGTTTATTCTCACATTATATCTTTTTATAAGTAAAGAAATATTTCACAGAACTTTTATCTTTGTCAAAAGTGGGAAGAAAAAAGTAATTCAAGAGAAATGGAAGAAAATATCTTTTTTATGGAAGTGAAAAATCCTCTTGTAACACATAAACAATGTGTGTGCTGGTTGAAAACTTTAAATTAAGCTGTCCTTATGAAACAACTGTGCCTCTCTCTCATTAATATCAGCTCCCTGGTGCTTGTAGGCATTCGTTTTAGAACTCTGGTACTCATGAGATCATTTCCTGTTTTAAGGGAGGGGGTAGGTAAAAAGCAGGAAGGTAAAGTTTATTCGAAGAGTGGGCAAGGGGAGGAGAGTGGGAAGGGTCATGGGCAATGGGCACTAGCTGCCTCTGATTTTGCTTGAAGAGTCAACTCATGGCACTGGGTGTACACAGAACACCCACAGTTACTTCACATCCTGCATCTTTGAGAAAATGGTTTCCCTTTTCTTTATCTGAAAATCCATTCAGAATGAGATTCAAGGTTATCGCTCTAAATATGTGGGCTCCCAGCTCTTCAGCCTGGTGTTGTATGAAGGAGAAGGAGTAGCTCCATTGTTATCAGGATAACATCACTGTTGTTCTAAGCTGTACTGGTCTCCCTGCAGGAATACCCTGCAGCCATGGTAGGCGTGCACTTCAGAGTGTGAGGAACAGGAGGCTACTGACTTCATGGTGCTAACGATCTAGATGGA
This sequence comes from Tadarida brasiliensis, assembly GCA_030848825.1. Classification (NCBI taxonomy): domain Eukaryota; kingdom Metazoa; phylum Chordata; class Mammalia; order Chiroptera; family Molossidae; genus Tadarida; species Tadarida brasiliensis. Next base: position 44,708,798 of record CM061274.1, read on the forward strand.
GTTGACATAAACAAGCATATAGGATGAAGAGAACCCAAATTCAGGCTATGGGAATGATCTAGAACACATATATGTAAGTAGCATGTGGCAGGTATATATGTCTATGTGTGTTCAAATGTACTACTCCATTTTGAAACAGCCCAATCTGCAAAAATCTAAGTTTTTCAATGTGAAAACAGAGCGGGGGCATTTTTACATCACAAAAAATCCATTACTACAGATGGTCTCTTAATATTAAGTTCTTTTAATGTAGTGGTTCTCAACCAGGGGTGATTTTGACCCCAACAGGACATCTGGAAATCTCTGGAGACACTGTTGGTTGTGTACTATTGGATCTACTGCATAGAGGCCAGGACGCTGCTAGGCATCCTACAAGGCTCAGGACAGGCTCCACAACCAAGAGTTATCTGGCCCCAAACATCACCAGTGCCAAGCCTGAGAAACTCTGTTCTAATACACCTTATATATAATTTATTTTCTTTTTAAAAAAGTGATTTGCACACATGATCTAGTGCCATTGTATAAAACAAGGGGCACCCGCCTTTGAATGTGATGCTGATTCAATAGAAGAGGCTGATGGGCTGTGAGCTGAGTTGGTGACCTGGAGTGATGCAGGCAACGGATGGCGGGATGCACACTGGGTGTGGCTGGCAGTGGGTGGTTGGTGGGAAAAAAGCATCATTGGTTCAGGGATGGAGGGGGAGTATGGCCAAGAGAGGAACACGTGGAAAACTGGCCAAGATTTGTGGACCAGAGTGTGTATACCGAAGCACAAAGCCAGAAACACAATGGAACTCTTTAGGGGAGGGAAGGGTTGGTGGAGTTAGAGTTTGATCTAACAGGTCATGGAAAAGGGTCTGAATGTTGAGGAGGAGCCTGTGGGGGGTGCAGAGGGCAGGGGAAGACTACCGCTGAGTGGCTGGAAGCAGAAGTCTTTGAGGGTCACGAGAGGTGAACATGGGGAGAAGAGGACAGGACAATGTGGCAGGAAGTATCTGCAGATAAGGAAAGGGGGCAAAGTGGGGTGACTACTCAAAAGCACATTCTAGAGCATCCAGGAGAACTGAGGAAATCCGTAAAGCAGCTAGTACAGAGAGAGCTGAGATGAGCGTGGTACCAAGGACAGCGCATAGAATCTCAGCAGTCATGAGGATCTGGAAAAGGAAGAATACAGATACTAAGTGGACACAGGTCCTTAGTATCAGTACAAGAAGATAGGGTCATAAAAGCTGGACCAGAGCAGATGGTAGAGTGGAAAGCTACTGGACCTCAGACTGAATGCACCTGAATGCTGGGAGCTAAGGAAAAAGCTTTGCGTTTGTGGGGAAGTATTCAGAGGGATATAAGGTAGTGTATGTGAACCCTGAATGTAGGAAGTAAGCAGCACCCACATTCTCTCAAGCCTGCCCGGCATCTGACTTCAGTCTCTCATGATGCCTTGAACTCCTGCTCTTAGTTTTCATTGTGAGGAATGGCAGCAGATGCTCTAGGATGAGGTTAGGGCATCCAATGAAACCTCTGAAGGACATGCCCTTGACAAGAGAGGAAAGAAAAGAAAGAAGAGCCAGCTCATGCTTTTGTCTGCACTTGGATTTGGTTTGGAAACTACTACTGTTTTTTACTTTGCTACCATTTCTGGGAGTTGAGAGACACTTTCATTTAACCTTTGGAGTAGTGTGCTATGCATTCTAAAAAATGGCTCTATTGTTTTCTGGAGTGATGTTATCTCTTAATAGTATATGGGTGGCAGTGTCTAATTTGAGTCCTACCTTACATCAGCATCCTTACAATTACATAAGCATTGTAGGAAAACCTGCAGTTGCATTAACCTCGTAGGTATTACTGCATTTTAAAGACATGATGTCTGCAACAGTTTGTTAGGTGGACTGATTGTATATGTGTTTAAATGAAAGAAATTCAACTACAGAAGAAGAGTAGAGATGGGGGGAGAAAGAGGAAGAGTGAGGGAGAAAGAGATTGAGGGACAGTGGTGAGGGGAAGAGACAAAGAGAAGGAGGGGAAGGGAGGGGAGAGGAGGGAAAGTTGAGAAAGAGAAACTGAAATAGTGTTTGATCACCTCATATTCAAGTTCATGGATGGGAGGGATTATGCAATGGGACTTGTACATCTTCCCACTTTTGGTTTCCTTTCCTGCCTGTGATTCTAGCATTTGAGGGTACCTGTTTCTCATGCAACATTTTATTTTTTCTGGGCTGACTTTGAAACCTCCCCATCCCCAACTCTATGGTACAGCAATCCTCTAACTTTAAAAGCGGCCAAGGAAATTGTAATTAGAGATCATATTTCTTTGGGCTTAACTCCTCCTTTTAATCTAAGCCTCTTGATGTGGTCACTTCAAACATCCCCAATCTTACCATTTAATTTCCATTTCTAATGTCTACACAAGTCTTCACACAAAGTCAACAGAGCTACGGAACATGAAAAAAGATTTAGATTCCTGTACCCAAGACCAGTGAAAGAAGATTCAGAAAGAACCGTTTTATGTGGACTTTCTGCTTCAGTTATTCATTTTCGTCCCTGCAGCACAGAAAATGGCTACAGAACAAGAACATGGACAATGGAAACCAAACCAACACCGAACAGGACAGACACACCCCATTTCCTCCATCCTGGCTTCAAAACAGGAAATTCTTTTTCTCTTGGACATGATCACCAACTCTGATGCAAACACACCAGCAACTTTTGGGACATGCAATTCCTATAAAGATGGCATATTGTGGAACAGGGTACACAGGACAGACACTCCAGGGAAGAATTCTTTGTAAACAGACCCAGAGTCTGCCCGGCAAAGCTACCCACAGAACAGCCAGTCTCAAGTTGTCTGGGGACTTCGGAATGTCATTGGAATTTCTGGTGGAAACAGCCAGCCACAAAAAAAAAAAAAAAAAAAGAGAGACATCAATTTTGACTGTGCTAAAACCACGGCCACAAAGAAGATATAACGCCCTGGCCGCCAGTTCCCCACCCCTTTGTCTGATTTCCAAACTTACTCCTTTTCCTCCTGAGCTGGGGGCCGGGGAGAAGTCTGTAATCATACAGAACTGGCTGCAATGACTGATTTTAACTTCACAAGTCGGAGCTAGGTTACTTGCAAGACAAAAAAATAAGGAGCTCATATCTTCTGAGTGATAGCTATGGTGCTTTTAATTTGTCTCTAACTTTTACAAATTAAATACGTGTTTTCTCATATTCTATGTTGAAAAAAAAAAAAAGACAGACATTATATTCTGCATTTCAGCCCTCCTCAATGTGAAAATGACATTGGCTCCCTGCCAAGTCTTGAAGTCTTATTTCAAATTTGATTCAATGAACTGAATTCTGACTTTTTCTTAGTTTGTGTTCTCAATGCTTCAGAAGCTTGATAACTTTCCCCCCTCTTGGCTATAAATATAAAAACAGTAAAAATACACAGAGAGAGTTAGAAGTCATTCTAAAGTCAACCATTAAGATAACTAGTGTCAACACTGGGTTCTGTAGGTAGCTTTGTTTTAATTCATCCACGTGTACGTAACCACACTTCTTACATTTTTATTTTATTTTTTCCTTTTAATTGAATTTATTGGGGTGACACTGGCTAAGAAAATTATACAGGTTTCAGGTGCACAGTTCCACAACACATGATCTGTACACTGCACTGTGTGTTCACCACCCCAAGTCAAGTCTCCTTCCATCACCATTTACCCGCCCTATATTCTCCTCCACCTACCTACCCATCCCACCTCCCCCTGGCAATTACCACACTGTTGTCCGTAAATACACTTAAAAAAAAAACAAGATTATGATCATTCTCTACATACTAGAAAACTCCAATTAGAGGCTAGAGAGTAAGCCATCCTTAAAAAAATTGTGAAAAGTTAAGACAGCTGCATTAGTGAAGAGTTTATAAAGCTGTGGCGACAACAAACACAGATAAGTAATTACGAATTTCACGAAAACAGATAAAAATCCAATTGGAGTAATGAGGCCTGCTCCACTGAACACCTGTTTATAGTCTTAATTTTGCCTTAAGGAGATACAGCTGATGTCCTTCAGCAACAACAAAAATCAATAATGGATCAATATGGATAAACATGTTGGGTACGACCTTTTGTCCTAAGAGACAGTTAACAGCTGGGTTTAGTTTTACTGGGATTTACTTAAAGACTTGGAACAGTAAATAATGGCACATTTAAGAATATTTGCCTGTTTCGATTTAGTGAGGTAGGCAGGTGGCCGTGACCCTTCCATGGCACAAGGCTTTGAGAAATTACATCAATATATGCATACAATATGTCTTAACCTCTAGTTCATGCGTCAAATTAATTAGTAAAGAATCCCCAGTTTAACATTTTCGAAGCACGTATTTTCCAGTACTCGTTGAAGAAAATACAGTGGAAAGACAAAAGAAAAAAAGAGCAAAAAAGCATGGAAAGTTTTGCAGGAATTTTTAAGAATAGTGGAATGTCCAAATAGAGAGACAGACACCAATATTTTCTTATAAACAAAACTAAGAACGGCATCATGCGAAAGGCATTTCCAGACATGTGTAATGAGGCAATGTTAACTTCTTTTCAAAGATAAATTGCTTATAAGTATAATATTAAATGAAATAGAAAGCACACACTCAATCTACCCCAAATGTTCCCATTAGGGGACTTACACGGTGTGCCCCTTGCAATAAATAAAAAATTCAGATATGCCCTTCAAAAGGATGTAAACTAAATGAAAATGCAGATGAACAAGTCTGAATATGTTTTATGCTATAATCCTTTCATATTTCATATCTGGATGTTATACAGTAGCACAGAAAAAACGCAAACACAGTATACGGTAAAAAGAAAACAGGGATTTTAGATTTAGTTTTTTTTTTTTTTTTTTTAGATTTTGTTTGTTTTCAAAACAGGCTACTATTAATTATAGACACATTAAAAAAGGCAAATGGTAATTTTTCTAAGAGCCACATCAAATAAACCACATTCTGTTTTAAGATAATTTCACAGAGAAATTCACATTTGATCAATGAGCACCATATTCCTGCAAATTACGGAAACCTGTGAATTTGCTTTCCTATGCTATGTCCTATAGATCGTACACAGAAAAACGAGTTACTGGTGTATTTGCACTAGAATTAAAGCTATTTTAGAAAGCCCTTTCTATCTGGCAGTTGCCACTAAGTTCCCTAAGAACTACCTGTTTGCTTCTTTTATTTTGCTTTTTGGTAATACAAGAAATGATCCATTGATAGAAAATTAAGAAGCATTGTAAAACCACAGCATCTTTTAAAATAAATGGACACTGCACTTGTTTCAACATTGGATATTTTGAAGGATATTTCACTCACTTTCATACACAGAGTTCATCTGACATGACTGCAGACCAAATGGGTCACAATGGTAGTATAAAACGTACCAGTTTCTTTTTGGGTTTTACCTTCTTATAGCTTGGAACAGGTAGATTCTTTACAGTTTACATGGATAAGTAAATATATTAAAATGAACATTTACAAATCCTAAAATAGCAACACAGTCGTATAAAAAATCACTGAAATATTTTTCTAGTTTACTTAAATAAACTTTTAATATGAACTGACAAGAAAAAGTCAAATGAGTTTTTAATCTGAATCTGAACTGGGAAAATTATCCCACTTCAAATGCCACAGTACTTATTCACCAAGGGGAAGGTTTTTACATGTTTTCTTCAGCAAAGAGGCTGACAATAATCCATTGGGATATATATATGTTTGTCTATATATATATGCACACACACACACACACACACACACACAGTCTAAAAAACAACTCAGTCCAGCTTTCATATATAAAGAAAAGAGTGCTTGGAAATCTTTGTTGTTCATGGACCCCTTTCAATCACCCAGCAACCTCTCTTTACTGCTGTTCTTAATTTCAAACATTCAGCACCCAAAGGCAAATATTTGACAAAGCTGATGCAAACTGTAACTTTAACACACCACGGAAACTTTTAATAAATTTAGGTAACATGGTCCCTACCTTTTTTTTGAGAGTAAGATGGCGACTGCCCTTGAGAAAAAGTAGGTTTTTCTTCAGTGAAATATTCAGGTTGGCTGTATTGATTCAGGGCCATGTCCAAGTCAGAGTCCTTGCTTTTCAGCATGTTTCCAGGGTAACTACAGGTATAAGGCTGATTCACTGCCCAGGCCTGTTCCATATATATGTTGTTACTGGGCACAGCCTGAGCGCTGCACCCACTGTAACCCGGACTATCTTCAAAATACGCGTAATAATCAGTGGCCTGCATGTAGCAATTGCTGCCGGCAGCTGGGTGCACCTCATAGAGTTCTTGCATACAATAGTTCATTTTGTTACCCTGGTTCAGTTTCTACTTTACATATACACACACTCTATGCATGCATTCACCAGCCCCATACACCCAGAGAGCCAGGCATATACGCCGAGACGCGTACATCCATACACATGAAATGAGAAAGAAGATGAATAAACACTACCACCAACACAGCAACCCAGCCTGCTTTACTTTGGAATAGCACCTGATGTGCTAAAATCCTATTTAGATGGAGGTGTCTTCTGAGCTCTCCTGCCATTCGAACATATTGGAAAGCAGATTTCTGACTACCCAAGGTCTAAGCTGTGAATGCAGCTAATTCCTGGGGAAGATGGCAGGCAGGTAGGGATGACCTCCGCCCAGCTACAGCAATGAGAGCAAGACGGTTCCCGTTGCTCTGAGGCTGGGAAGATTCATGTTATAGGCTGTTTTTAACCCCTTTCAACATGATTAGAAAACGATTACTCATTGTTATGTCATTTTGGTTGACAACTTAAGCATGAAATGTTATAAAGACATCTTAGAGACTATCCTTGGATACACAGAAAATCCAAAAATCAATAATCTTGTTTATTAGCCTGATGACTGACTCCAAAACATTAATCCAGTCATACAAATGTCAGTGGTTAAATCTGTTGATGAATGTTACTGATCGGCTTTTAATACCAGGATCCCACCATTTCCTAACGACACACAGGTCCCATAGGCTTTTAAAACATGCCAAGGAAAGCCACATTTGAAAATGCTGCTGGTGTCTGTGAGTTCTATTTCATTCTTTGCACCTGATAATTTTCTACATCATTAACACTAATCTACATGAGACCTAAAGCTTAAATTAACTGCTCATTCTGTCTTCGTGTTTTGTTTATAAGTGCATGAGGGAGAGCCTTTGGGAATACCCTTAAGTGAATACTACCCCTCTATTACAGCACTCTTAACAGTATGTAGAAAACTCTGTATACCATCTTTTGATTCCCGTTCAAATCTGCTTTTGAATCTATTTTGAAGTGTAATTGGATTTAAGTAGTATTCACGCACTTGACATTTAAAGATAGTGATCCAAACAGGAAAATCATTTTCTCTAAGAGTCACCATATCTTTGAAATAAGATGTGAACAATATCAAATTAGACCGTAGTTGCTTGCTGAGATGATTACTAATGGTATTCTCTCCATGTGGATGGTGGTTATAGCATATGTATGTCCACATATACGTGTGTGTGCTAGAGGATGATTCAGTAAGGGCAGAAGCTGCTTGCTTTGAAGCTAGGGCTTCTTCCTCTTTCTTCTGGAGACTTGGTTTGCAGAGCTGGGCTTCAGGTGGTGATGTTTACATTTGTGTTTCTGCTGGCCCATGAACATGTGACCTTGTTGCTATTTCCCTCCCAAGGGGCCACAGCAATATAATATTGTAATATTCAATAGTGAGACCTCTGCTTTGGACACGAAGCTCCATTTAATTGTATCCTGGACTTCCAGGACAGGGACATATGAGAGGAGAAAGGAGGGTATTACCATCATTCAACAAACATCTACGGGGCATCTGTTAAGGACAAAGCAGGAGGTGGTGGGAGCAGAGGCTGTTCAAAAATTCAATCACGGTTCCTTGCCACCAAGTGGCTTAATAGCACGTGTATTCAATATGCAGAGTGAAGTAGACCACTGTGAAGCAAGGGAGCCTTTTAAGTGCTGATGACTTTTATAAATGTGGTAAAGGAGCTATCGATTCAAGGGAAGAAGGTGAAGAATTAGAGAACAAGCTTCAGATGAGACAAAATGAAGGCGGAAACCAAGGGAAATCCCGTGGATATTTGGTAATAAGAATCCTCGAAAAACTGCAACTATGAAACAAATAAAACAGCTATAAAAAATGAAAACAACTATAAAAACTAAACAAGTATAAAACCACAATAAAAATGAAAAATTGAACTATAAAACAAGTAAAGAAATTTCCTCCAATTTGGTACATTGGAGCTGGAAAATGAATTGCAACATCCTAGAAAGCATGAAAATTACTATAAGGAACAAAGAACACAGCTAACATTTTAATAGTGTTTTTACTCTCCATCACTCTTAAAACAAACAATTTAGTCACAGGGTTTTTAAGAATACATACGCATAACATTACAATGGACATATTCTCCCTACTGAAAATGTCACAACATTTCACTGGAAGCAATGATTATTTTCTGAAAACCCCAGAAAAGGATCCAGGACTTACGGCTTTTTTGGGTCTGATTTCATTTATTTATCTCAAATTTCCCCAAACTAATCTGAAAATTAACCTTTCAATAAAGCAGTTTTTGTTTTTCCTGGCAGACACATCGGTTCCAGGGCCTCTTTCTGGTTAGGAGCTGCACGTCGAATCCATCCAATTCTGCAGTTGTGCTCAGTGCATTTCCTGGCTCCCTATTTCGTCGAAGGCACAAATCCAAGCAATTTCTTGCTTTTCACCAGGAACAATATCAGCTAAAGCCAGAGCCTCAACTTTCATTCCAAAAAGCCACATAAAAACAATTTTCCGAACGTACTAAACGTGCTCAAAAAATCAGGGTGTTACTCTGCCCCGGAACTGGATATAAACACTGCAGTGAAAAAGGAAAGAACACCCCCTGAAAAACCTTTTCTCTCAATTTTCACAAAATGTTTGGAAGACCCCTGAGAATCAACAGCATTTTTTAAGATTTTTTAAATTGATTTTTTAGAGAGAGAGAGAGAGAAACATCAATGTGAGAGCAAAACATTGATCTGCTGCCTCCTGCACGCCCCCTACTGGGCACGGAGCCTCCAACTCCAGCACGTGCCCTGAGCGGGGATTGAGCCTGCAACCCTTCGGTGCACTGGATGATGCCCAACCTGAGCCACACCGGCCAGGCCAACAGCATTTTAAAAATGAATTAAAACCATCCCAGATTCTCTCAGAAATCACTGAACAGGAAAAATGTTTCAAAACATATTGAAGAGAACCCAATTCCTCACTAACTTCACTTTTTGGAGAAAACACTACAAAACTGTCTAAAACTCACTCCTTGTACCAAGTAAGGCTATTCTTTACTTGTAGTAATTTAATGAAACGCTCATTACTGTTAGCTGGAAATGGAGTTCAACGCTCACACTGAATTTGACTACATGGCTCTCCCCACCCAACAGAAGCAATCACAGTGTTGTCACTTGTGATCGATCTGGCAGCTTCTTTGCAAAGTCGATAAAGCAATTTAAACATATTATGTGTCACAAATGAGGTGAGCTTCAGTAAGATTGTTTTCTTATTTCCCTGGCTGACTCTTCTAATTTAGTTAAAGAGAAGCTTAAGAGTTATTTGACCCATAGTGCATCCAACTGCCCGAAACAAACTCAGAGGCCTTTCACAATTCTCATTAGAAGTGTTTCAATCAAAAAAAAAAGAAGTGTTTCAATCAATAATTATTTATTATAGAAATACACTTTTGTCTGTGGCCAGAAGTAAATAATTATTTAAAAGGATGAGACTAACAATCTTGCTTGGAAAACCTCATAGGTTAAACAACAAACTCTCAAGGTCTCTGAAGGAGAAAAGAGTCCCTTTCTTTCTGTCTCTTTTTTCCCTCTATTTTCTTTTAATTTTTTTTAAAAAACATTTTTTCTTTATTGATTTTAGAGAGAGAGGAAGGGAGGGGAGAGAGAGAGAAAAACTGATGAAAGAGAACATCAATTGGCCGCCTCCTGCATGCTCCCCACTGGGGATCAGGCCCACAACCTGGGCATGTGCCCTGGGCAGGAATCAAACCGGTGACCTCTTGGTGCATGGGTCGATGCTCAACCACTGAGCCACACCGGCTGGGCTTTCCCTCTATTTTTCAACTGTGTTGATTCTCCAAAAGGCTCCACACAGGAATCACCCATAAACTCTAAAGAACCTAAGTGTCACCCTCAGAAATTCTGACTTAATTGATATGGGGTAAAACCTGAGTATCAAGATTTTTTCAAGTTTCTCAGGTTATTTTCACAGACAGTAAAATTTGAGAACTGCTGTTCTATTGGGTATCCAACTCCAGTCCCTTCCCCAGGGCCAGGCATCCTGCCTACTTACTCTTTTTTCTTTATTTTCAGTTTCACTGCATATTACCCTTAGTTCTTAAAAACTGACCTTCCGCACCTCAATCTGGCTTCACCTGCCCTTGAGTTCTCTTGTCAAGTAGAGGAGACGGGGAAGGAGATAGATTAGGAAAGAACTAAACGCAAGGGAGTGTGTGATACCTGACACAGACACAGGACGAATCTGCCTGGGAGTCAGGGACAGTGTCACAGAACAGAGAAACTGTGAACTGGCTTTTGAAGAATATGTATGACTTTAACAACAGAGGCCAGGGATATGAAACAGCTGAGCAGATATGTCTTAGGGAGAGCGTTGTCAACTATACTTGCAAAAGGGCACATAAAGAAAGATAAACATTAGGTAACGTTAAGGCTAGCTTCTACTGTAATGATTGTTTTTACTTTTTGTTTCCGAAATAGAACCTTTAAATTTTAGAGGGCAATGATCCTTGGGAAAAACCTGTTTCCCAGTCTCCCTTGCATCTAGTGTGTCTGCGTGAATAACTTCCGGCCATTGAGATACAGCAGAAGCAATGTCGTAAGGCAGTTTCTAGAAGATGTAGAAGACAGCTGAAAAAGGCAACTGGTGCATACCATTTGCTTCTTTGTTCCTTCTTTCTGCTGTCTGGAATGTGAATATGATGGCTGGAGCTCCAGACACCGTTTTGGTCCATGAGGATTAAAACCATGTTTTAGAGATGGTAGAAAAACAAGCTGGAAGGAATCTAGGTGCTGAACCTAAAACTACAACAGAACTGCCATACTAGAATATCAACCTGTGGACATTTTTTTCCCTCGAGAGAGAAAAATATTTTTCATTTAGGAGTCTGGGAAGCTACTGAAGGGGATGTCCTTGTGGTCTCTACTAAGGAGGAAAGCTGCTGGCCAAAAGAAGCAGGCTGGACACATGGCAAATCCCAGGTGGCTACGGAACGAGACTGGGCCTTTGGGCTCTGGGATTGAGCCTGATTTGGTAGGAATAGAAACGCAAAGTCATCTTCCTTTGAAACATCTGCACTCTGAATTTGTTTCTCCTTTTTCCTCCTTTAGTATTTAATAAAAGCTTTGACAGTTCTAGCCTTTTATAGCTCTACTAAAGGATATTAGGGGAGACTTTTGTTCACAATCCATCACCAAGCAGAATTTGCTTTTACAAAAATGTGCCTGAAAAAGTGACAAGATTGTTGTGATGCTTAAATAATACAGTCTAATGGACAGTGGTTCACAGTGTTTGGATCCCTGTATGGAATAGAGGTAAGGTAGGAAAAGGGAACAGTGTGTGGCTAAGGCACAGAGACACTGTTCAGCACAACAAAGGCTTGAGTTTAGGTTACATAAGTGGCAAGAGATAGGAATACAAACAGTCCAGAGCCACGTTATGAAGGGCCTGTACGTCTTTAAACCCAAGGTGATTTCAAGCTGGGATGGGGGTTGTGGCGGAGAGAATAGGTGACATGTTTTTGATTCTTTAAAAGCAATCCCTTGGCTGCTGTGTGGAAGATGAATAGAAAGATCAGAGCAAGAGTAGAGGCATAGAAATCTTGTAGGGAGATATTATGGTTCCTGTTTCAGTGATGAGGAAACTGAGACAGGAGAGATTACTTGTCCAAGGTCATAAGGCTGATCAGGGATGATCTGAATGCAGGTTTATTTGGCTGCAAACCCCTCACTTATTTCCAAAATACTGAGAATATCAGCTTTGCCTGTAGTAAAGCTGAAATAGTTATTTATATTTATAGCTATGTTCTCTTAAAATCAATGCATAAATTACAGATAAAAGTGTAATGCTTAGTTCCTGGATATTTAAGTTAGCTTAGGGGTTCACAATATCATATAATAAGCGCTTACTAAATGAATGAATGAATGGATGAATGAATGAGAGTGGACAGTGGCTGAATGACCTAAAATTATGGTCTTCCAGATTGTGAGTTAATATGTATTTTCTCCATGTAAACAGGATGAGGAGTTAGAATACAAGATGTGGGTATAAAATATGCCTCCAATTTGTTGCCCTTACGCCATTAGTAGCTTATAGGGTCCAGGGTACTACTGTAGGACTGTGATGGCCTGACATGTAGTGATTCTTCATGGTTTATTGGTTGTCTTCCTTGAGGGCTCCAGAAACTTAACCATGCCAGACAAGGACATCTATATGCTCAAGATATTTCTAAATATCCTTGCTGAGCATTTAGTCCATGAAATTCTCTCTTGCATATTGAAAATAATATTTGGTCTTATTTCAGCCTGAAGTCAAAATTTGTTCCATTTAAGTTTTCAAGTAATGGATTGTAGAGCCCCAAATTCCCAGATCCAGTTGTGCCATTTCAAAGTCATAGCTTTCCCAGAGGATGGAAGAGTGTTCACCAATGACCGGAATTCTAGCACAGTGTCTTGCATGTAAGAGCTCCCAGGATGAAGATCTAACTAATCTCTCCCAAGACCAAAGGCAAATCATAAAGTCTCCTGGTGCTTTGAAAGAATGGGATAATATTCAAATAAAGCTCAGGATCCAGACCAAATGAAAAATGTACATAACACAAAAATAAATACAGACTAGCTGAGAACTGAAAGAAGAGTAAGGTTTTTGAAATATATTTTAGACCACTGTTATTGGCATTGAATTCTCTTTTCTGAACCATCAGTAGAATGTCTACTCTTTTTTGTGGATGAACATTTTATTCAATAGCAAACTTTTTTTTAATCCTCACCCAAGGATATGCTTATTGATTTTAGAGAAAGGAAGAGAAGAGAGAGAGAGAGAGAGAGAGAGAGAGAGAGAGAGAGAGAGAAACATTAATGTCAGAGAGAACATCAACTGGTTGCCTTCAGTACCTGCCTTGACAGGGGACTGACCTGTAACCTAGGTATGTGCCCTGACCGTAATCAAACCTGCCACACTTTGGTGTATGAGACAACGCTCCAGTCAACTGAACCACACTGGCCAGGGCTTAATAGGAAACTTGTAATGACTCTAATATAGTCTGACAAAACTTGGGTGTCACAGTCTAGAAAACATACAATAACATTTCAGTTTGGTGTAACTTTAATCAGAACACTGGCTAGATAATAATGATGAGCTCAATTGCACGCTATCTTCATAACCAAACAATAAGACTGGTGTTTCCATTCATTCTACAGAGTAGAAAACTGAGGGATGGTTTTCTCATCCTTACGTAACTACGAAGGGAAGATGTTGGTATTGAAATGTTGGCCCTTGAACTGCTGTCTTAGAACTTGCTTGTGGACTCCTCCACACTGCCTTTTTTTTTTTAAAGTAGAAAATTATTTTAATGTTTTGAACATTCCAGGCAACTAATTATGTGTTTTACAACAAATTCTAAGATCGCTTTAATGATTTATCTGTTTTTCAAAAGATGTGCCTAATTTAATGCCACTTCATATACTTATTATGATACATATACTTAGGACACATATACTTATGACACTAATGTTATTTTCCCTCTATCTCTAGGGAAAAAAACATGCTCTTTAATATTTTATAGTTTTTTATGAATATCATTTAAGCTTTGCATGAATATCACATAGCCACTCATTTTATGTATTCTTTAATATAATCCCCTAAAGCAAATAGCTCCATTTCCCCTTATTGAACACGTTAAGACGATGATTTCATTGTAACTCACACTGATGGACTTGATTTGAAAAGTTGAGTGGTTGTTTGAGTGGAATGGTTTTGACATTTAACAGCAACAATGTGTTTTCTTTATTCTAGAATAATATGTCAGAGACTAATTTTGAAACAGATTTCCCTAATAATAGGAATCATGAAAGGTACTGGGATCATCTGCATTTCCTTTATTTTTCACCTTTGAGAACAAGCAGTGCCAAATCTAGACTCTGTCACAATTCATTTTCAAAAGATGTATTCTACGTTCATTAGAGGCTCCAGTCCTGTATGTACGCATGAAAATGTTATGAAGCATAATTAAGGGTAAAAAATTCAAGCAAAGTACTGATACATGCTACACTACGGATGACTCTCAAAAACAATATGCTAAGTGAAAGATGACAGTTATACTGTATGATTCCACTTTCGTGCAGTGTCCAGTGAAGGGACAACTCTGTAGGGACAGAAAGTAGCTGAGTGGTCACCAGGGGCTGAGTATGGGAATACAGAGTAAGTATAAATCAACTCAAAATAACTTTGGGGTGATGGGAATGTTCTAAAATAAGATTGTGGCAAAGACTGCATAACTCTAAATACGCTAGCAATGATGAAACTGTACATTTAAAACAGGAATTTTAGGGTATGCATATTATATCTCAAAAAGGCTTTACAAAAATAGATGTGGATTGCAAATAGCTTTAGATAATTAAAACTGCTCATCAAAATAAAGAATTAAAACGTTCACATTATTTATGTATCAATATCATGTATTTTCTCGATCTAATGGAAAATACACCATAGGATGGCTTTCCTCTGAAATTTGCAACAAAACTAAAAAGACATGTCAACAAACAAAAAACCAGTATCTGACATACTGACTACTTCAAGAGTTAAGTGAACTTGGAGTAAAATAGAATTATTTCTGAAACAAAGGAGCTTAAATTCTTCATTGTTCTTCTCTAAGACAAATGCCAGCCAGCCAATAGAATATTCACCATTGCTTGGTCATCAATGAGTTGCTGCTCATTTCAAGTCTAGACTCTAAGGTCTTCCAACATGTCTATTTAGAAATCTCATTTAACTTTTCTTTCTCAGCTCACAGTACAGTGCTGGGCTCACAGAACACACTCAAGAACATTTTTGGAAAAGCTGATGAACAAAACAGACCTGGAGACATAGAACAGAGTACGGTTCAGACTGACAAACCTCAGAGGAGAGGGGCAGGGGGGAGGGATGAGATAAACCAAATAACTTATATGCATGTATGTGTAACCAATAGACATAGACAACAATGCTTGGTGGGGGGCGGGATAGGGAGTAGGGTGTCTGCGGGGAAAAAGGAGAAACATCTGTAACAAAAATAAATTAATAAAAAAAAACAAAAAAAAAATTAAAACATAAAGTTACCACATGATACCCAGCATTTCCACTCTAGAGAAAAAAAAAAGAACATTTTTGGTATAAATCAAGATGAATGCACAATCTCTGGTGAATCAAGCAGGCATGTTCAGAAGCTATTATAAAATAAGGCAGAGTACAATAAGTACTTTCATAACATTTCATGACAACATAAAGAAAGAAAGACTTCATTCTGATGGGGAATGGAGAAAGAATCACAGAGGAGGCGATATTTGAAGTGGGCCTTGAAGGATGAGGGAATCTAGCTGGTGCCCACTGATCACGTCAAAGGAAAGTTAAGAAGGAGATATCATGTGTAACCAGAAAGGGATAACAAGAAAGCACTATTCCCTATGTCTGGCCATAAATATTCAGTGGGATGAACCCAGTGCAGATACCTGTCTCCTTGGAAACCCATTCAACTGAAACTCCTGCAAAAATTAACATGTACTTTTTTCCCCTTAAAGGGCAGGAGCTTCTTTTATTTACATAGTTTTGACCTTTAGTTTTACATATATCTTAGGCTTATTATAAGAAATTCTTTCCAGAGCTAGGCAAACAAAGAGCCAAATAAGTATCTTTTCATTAGTTGTGAGGCATGGCACATTACAGGGCAACTATGGATAGTTGGAGTAAAATCTGCCACTCACAGAATATTGCCATCTAGATGAACAAACCAACTCACACAAATATTCTAACTCAAATGCTAAGTCACTTCAAAATATAGATACGAGACTTAAACAGTCATCTTTTCAATATAGTCCTATATTTGAAGAGGCAGTCAAGTTTAATAAAGTCAAGTCCCTTGCATCAGCCAATACTGACAAATGTCATGGGGATAGAGGTTCAACAAAGATAGTAATTCTGTTTCAGGTCCATGCCATGGAGAATGGCTCAGGACCACGCAGGATTTCTGACTCCCATTTCCAAAGCTCAGCTGTTTCTGGACTTCTGGCATCCTTGCAGTATGGATAGAGAAACAGGGTCATAGTTATTCCAGTTTAAGTCAAAGGAGGCTAAATTGGTCCAGAACCTGAAAGACTAATCTATAAATATAGCTCATCATTAGCTCAGCCACAGAAAAGACTGACTACAGAGAGAACCCATCCCTGTGTCAATACAGGTTATAAATGCGGGTGAAATGGTTCCCAATATACTTGCCTACCTTGTCTATATAGTGATACTGTTAGAGGCCACCCTTGGTGTGAAGTCTCTGCATCTCCAGGGACACTCAACACCCAAAGCCTCTGCCCTGAGGAGGTGAGGGTATAAGGTGGTACCTGTCACCAACACCTTCAGGGGAATAGGTTTATTATGAGCTTGAGTATGCTTTCAGAAACCAAAGTGGGAAGAAGCCTAGACTTACTGGGGAACTGAGAATGGGCCTCTGGATAACTCAAAGACTTGTATATTGCTGGGGGAGGCTGCCCCAGAAAAAAAGTAAGAACACTGAAAAAGATAGTGTAAGGTAACTGATTTCTCAATTCATCCTGGAGTTGGTAGTATGTTTTTAGGATGATCACAGCTTAGGTTTTGGTTGACTGAATGTATTTTTCCCAGTATTCCCCGCACAGGGAGATATGGTTACCATATTGGAGAGCTCCTTTAAAGTGGAGTGTAGTTTAATATCCTTGGTTTCTTTGTAGAATATTAATCTCTGACTACATTATTTGTTGGAGAGAATTAGTGATTTGTCCAAGGTTAAGTAGCTGGTAAGTGTTAGAGCCAAGAGCCAAATCATGGTCTTCTGTTCTGAATGGCCCCTATGTGCCCAGTAAGTGCTGGGCAACATCCCTAAGATTTGATGCACTGGGGCAGCTGAGTAACCTGAGGATTCTTGGAATTTTTTTCAGCTTTGTTGAGGTATGATTGACAAATAAAACTATAAGATAGTTGAAGTGTACCTCACGATGATTTGAAATACATCTACCTTGAGGGAAGATTCCTCTTACCTGGCTAATTAACGTATCCATCACTATGTATAAATTAAAAATATATCATCCATCCATCACTATGTATATATTTGTGAGAACATTTAAGTTGTACTCTCTTAGCAAATTTCAATTACACAATACAGTGTTATCAATCTTGGAATATCCCGAGGGCCCACGATCTATATGCCATTCACACATTTGTCTAAATTTGACCACAAGTTCTTTGTAGTTTTATCCTGTGTTCAGGGCCAGCCCTTGGCAGGCAGTGAGGGAGGTGACATTTGTCTTCAGGGCACTGTGTCATCGCCTCAACTATGCAGTGAGCACTGACCCTATTGTACAGCACACAACCTGACTCTCTGCACAGTGGAACGGGGCAGCCCTGCTCCTTACTTTCGCTCTCTCATTCTGCGATCATCATTCCTTTCATGGTCTCCTTCCACTTCCATTTCTTCCGTTGCCTTTATTAGACCTTGTCACTTGGAGATGCTAGAGTCTTAATAAAATATCCAGCCAGGAGGTTTGCATTTTGAAAAACCACAAAGGGCAATGATGGAATTATAGGCATTCAGGGCAGCCCATGGGCAATATCCTGGGGAAGGGAAAGACTTTGAATGCCAATGGTCACCTGTGATTCTTTATAAGGCTGACTCTCCTAACAGTACCTTTTCAACCTCAATGCAATGTCAATAAGTTAGCTATCCACACTGTTCCTGATTTTGTCTGAATATTGGGGAGAGGGCACAAGGCTAAGAGATTCTTTATATTATATCATTTAGTCTCTACTAAAGTTTCTGGCACTATGTCGAGTGCTTAACTATATTATCTTTCATTTTGACGACGAATCTAAAGATCGGACATTATTACCCCATTGACAATGAAGTAGACTGAGAGTCAGAGAGGTTTAAAAATTTGCCCTGAGCTGGTAAATTAAAGAGAAAGAAGACAACCTAAGTCTGTCTGAATGTAAAGCATAATCTTAACATTTAAAAAATGTATATGTTATTCATAAATATATTCTTATTATAGAAAAATTTCGAATGCCGTTTTATATCGTTAATATTAATATCCCCCTTTATCCACTCTTTCCTTTATAAGGTATCTACTGTTACAAGACTAATGTGCTCAGAAACTTTTTCTATGCACATCTGTGCACACACAACACTACAGACTTTTAAAATCATAAATGGGGTTACACTATACTTAATGCATGATTGCTTCTCCATTAAGTATTCCGAAGACCATCCCTTTTAAAAAATCTGTGTGTTTTTCTAGTAGACACTGTAGATATACCATAATTTATTTGAACATTCTCCTATGGATGGACATTTGGATCACTTCCAAATTTTCAGGAACAGAAACAAAGATGCAAAGAAAACTTTTGAGTTCAGATCTCTGTGCCCTTGTGTGAGTATTTCTATGGGACAGATGTTACAAGAGAGGGGGCTGAGTCGAAGCACGGTTGTGACAGACACTGTTAAATTGGCCTTGGAAAACCTGCGGTCCATTGGCTCAACGGAAACTAAAGTCAGATGAAACAGAGCCTTGAATTTCTGATGTTTGCCTTCCTTTGACATTGCCTTGTTCCCCGTGTTTTCCTCCCTTTTACTCTAGCTGATGGCTTTTCTTGCCCTCTACCTCTGTCTGCCCTGGTCTATTTATAAGGTGCTCTTCCCTGGCTTTGAAGTATCAAATCACAGGGCTCTCTTGCATATGCCAGAAGTGGGTAGAGAGCACTTATTCTCATGTTGATGGCTAAGGCTCCAGAGTGCCCTTGAAGTATATGAATCACACTGGTGCTCTCAGCCGGGACTGCGCACCCTGATGTATGGTGAGTAGGGGCACAGTGGAAAGAGGAGATGGATGGAGCAGATGGTCACACTGGTGAAAGGGTTCAAACTTTTTAATCCTCCATCTTCTAAAATATTCATTTACCTGAAGATGTCCTTGTATTTTACTTAAGGACAAAGATAGCGATCACCCACGGAAAATGTGAATGTCTAACTTGAAGGATTATAATGCATACAATGACTTGGTTTTATGTCTCTCATTTTTAGAACACTTTGTTATTTTGGTAAATGAGAATTATACATCATTTAAAATTGTCATCATTGATTTGATTCATTCTTTTCTCCTTATGAAGAACATGAGTTAATACTCTGCCCCTTTGCTGACATAAGATATTGTTTTAAAAATTACTTTAACTTGTCTAAATCTTGGAGACTGGTTTAATAAATTATAGTATATCTACAAGCAAGAATAATCTATTGCCAATAAAAGTCAGGATTCAAAGAATATTTAATGACAAGGGAAAATGTTCATAATATATTGTTTAAGCATTAAAAGCTGGTTAAAAATGGTATACCTAATATGATTCCAAGTTTGTAAGAAATAGATATGCAAAGAAAAATGACTAAAATATAATAAAGATTTTAACACTGCTTGCCCCTGGAGGGTAGAATTACAAATACTTTTTAAAAATTATTTTTGGTAAATCTTTGGGAAATTTTCACTTTTTGTACAATGAACATGGAAAGATTTTATAATGAGAGAAAATAACTTGTTAGTAAAATTATTTTGACTACTTTTCTTGCCTTCCTGGGGATCTGAGACTCAATTCTCTTGATGTTAAACACAGAGCAGATCTACAGAGACAATTCAGTGAAATCTCCAGATTGCTGCTGTCCTTTGGTCCTGATGCAAGCAGGGAGGTGGGCCAGTCAATCTTGTTGTTTCTCCCACCAGGTTTCAGTGTTTCAAGAAGGTCCCTGATGGACATCAAGGTCAAACATTGAAGTATGGAGGTCCGACTACCTGGGTTCAGCAGGGCTGGCTAGATTCAGCTACAGGGGTGCCTGCATCTGCTGGGACCCATCCTGGGGGACTGGGGGGACCCTGTGGTTTCCAGAGAAGAGTTTAGGGAGGTGTGATAGGGCCAAGTGGAGAAGCCTATACAGTATAAAAACTCAGAGGAGGATCAGAGCTTCAGGCAAATAGAGTGGGACCCTCAGAAGGGCTCAAGCCCCAGAGGGAGGTGTTACCAGGCAGAGTGATTAAACAGAACATCTAGTTGTCAATTAAGATAATAAGCCAGGCCTAAAGGAAGGCCCAATAAAGGATGGATAGGCTCAGGTGGCTCCCCAGGTGAGTTAAGGACTGGAAGAAAACGCACATTTTCCAAGTGTCCACTAGGTGGCAGACCCTTTCCTATACTAAGAATTTAGGAGTCATAGTCTAAGGGACTTCCTGATACAGTACTCAGGTTTTAAGAATCAGAGGGCTAGTTAAACACAGGTTCCCGGGCCCCTTTCCAGAGCTTCCAATTCAGTAGTCTGGGCTGGGGCCTGAGGTTCTGCATTTCTAAGAAGCTCCAGGTCCTGTTAGTGCCACTGGCTGGTAAACTGTGAGCACCACCGAATACATCATCTCAGGCTCTGGGAAGGGAGGAGGTAGGCAGGAGGAGGATGTGTTCCTCATGGCCAAGCTATCAGCTCAACTTGTGACAAAAACTCCAGGGAAGTGCAGTGTGAAGACAGAGGGTGGCCTGGGGAAGGGAATGGGGTTACTTGCCTCCGGCTGGAAACAGCCTCTGGTCTAAAGCAGATTTGAATCGTGGGCTTTGCAGCAGAATATAAGGTCTTCAGAGATCTCATTCTAGTTAAATATGTTATGAACTAACTTTATTAGAATGACTGTAGCAGATAGGTATATGTAGATTAAAATGAAAGCAGAATTCAGACCAAAATGAAAAACAAAACATTAGATACATAAAAATAAGCCTTAAGAAAAACCTTAAAAATACTACAAAGCATAAATCAGTGATTCTCAAATTATTTTAAGAGAAATATCCTGTTCATTATGGCCCAACACATGGTTCTACTGCACAAGACTTTACGTAGCTCTGGCCTCACGTGTGACAAGCAGATCTGCCAGTACCCAGCTGGTCCATACCCTGTTCAGCAAGTGAACGCCCTGATCATGCATCTGAATGTCAGTGGCAATGTCAAATGGCTATAAAAGTTTTTAAAGCTTATTCTCAGTTTCTGTAGTTGCATCAATAGAGTTGTAAAAAGTCATAGTCTGCAGAAGGATCTCCGTCCACAAATCTCACTTACAGGTGCCCTGGTCTAGATTGTCTACATTATTGGTTTGAGAGATGGGCTTATTAAACAATGTTAAGCAGTCAATTTGTTCTTTTGGCTCCTGCACTGCAGATCCTTAACTTTTTGTATCCTTGAAGGCCATTTAGTTCTTATCAATTCCATTTGGGGTCCTAGAAATGGGGCTATTTGGATGTTCTTTTAGCCCTGCTGCTATTTTTTCATGCTTGGACATCAAGGACAATGTCCCACACATAGTAAGCACTCAATAAACACTGGTGGGATGAATGAATGGAATTATACCCCAGGACTGATATATCAAGCATGCTTTGGGGCTAGACAGAGATATCCAAGAAATAAACACCTAGTATAGAAGGACATCAAAATAGAACTCCCCTCACAGTGACTATATAGAGGTACCAGTGAGCAGAGTAGATGGAGAAGAACCAGGTCAAAAAGAAAAGAATGACTAATCACATTGCTTCCCTGGCCTCACTAGTAAATACAGGTGTCCACTGTGAACGAGTGAAATTCAGTGAATAAGGTTCTTGAGCTATGACAATGTAGGCTTCCTGGTGGCATTTTCATACTGAACCAAGGCACTGACTCACGTCCATGCCAAGGTGAACGCTGGTTAGTCTGGAGTCTACAGAAGAGTTTACCTTGGTTGTTTTCCTTTTAATATTAGAATCTTGAGGAAGGACTTCAAGAATTTATTTATAGTGTCTTATTAAATAATTTTCTGACTTTCAGCAGTAGAGAGCCGAATGAATGCCAAATCAACTCTAACCTCCCTGGAATGTCAAGTCCCACCCCACACTCATTGGTCCTGCTCTCCCTCCCCTGTCCTTACCAGGCACACAGTGCAGCCCAAGGAATTGATGTGATTTAATGATGCAGAAGTAATAACTGATGATCACAGTAATAATGATAGCTACTATTTACAGAGCAATATGTGGGAGGTATTAGGCTAAAGGCTTAAAACATTATCTTATTTAATTTCATCAACATTCACATAAGTTTGCTTAAGGACAGAAATTAGGATTCTAGCCCAAATACGTCAGACTCAAAAATGTGGTCTTAACCATTGTATAGTACTTAGGGTCTTGGATCCAAATAAATACTTTTTTTTTGCTTTTAAGGTATATGAACAAACGGAAAAGTGTACATTGTAGAGAACTCTAGATACCCATGGCCAATAGTTCTCAAAAATGATCAAGACATAGATCGTCCCTATGATTAAATGAGTGAATGAATGAATGAATAGGGGTACCAACTGCGAATAAATCAAATTTAGTTAGTGAGGTCCTTCGATCATGAGAACACTGTATTTGCTGTTGGCATTTCACTGTACACCAAGGACTGACATGGTTTTGATGCCAGCTCATAAAATTTGAAGATACAATCTGGTTACAAATCCTGAGACTAAATGTTAATCGTATTGCAAACACATGTGTGCATACACACACAGACACACCTGTCCTATATCCCGACTCTTTTGAAAAAGTTTATTTTGCTCTTTTTCTAAATATCCCTTTCAATTATTCAAATCTCTTAAATAATAAAGATAAGGGACAAACACAAATCTTCCCAAAGAGAACATGGGTAGTTTTAACTGTTCTTCAATCAGAGCTTATACCACTATTTATTATTATTTTTAGATAAGCCTATTTTGGTCTGAAACAATCTGCACACTCAACTTCCCAGGTCAACTGGTAGTTCCAAGGAGCTTTTGAAGTGTTCCCAGAAAAGCTAAAGGACTAGCAGTCTTTTTTTTTTTTTTTTGAGAGGGATAAATATAATCATGTGTTTATGTTCAAATTAGAACAGTTTGCAAAAGTCCTTCATGGCTCATATATAGGAGTCTTTACAAACTTTCATTAATATATTTTTGTATGTGACTGCCAGATTTTCAAATAGCCAATTTAAAGTTTTATCATGAGTCAAAATTCTTAAAGAAAAAACAAAAGCCTTTAAAAAAAAAAAGCTAAATTGAAAAAGAATAAGTTACATGAACTTGGACATTTAAAGACACAAATTGATTTCTTGGACATTTAAAGACTAACTTAAGAAGCAAAGATTTTGGGGAGCCCTAAGACGATAAAGCGATCAGCACAAAGACATCTGTCAGGGTGGAGGCGACTTGAGGTAAAGACCAGTTAAATCTAATGCAATCAGGAATTTAGGCCAGTTTAACATATTTTTTATGAGGTGACAACCTCCTAAAACCATAATCTAGCCTTTCAGGATGATGACACAAGGATTTAATGAGATAAAAAACCCAACAATTAAAAAATATCTCTTTTGATCATGAACATGAATTGTCTATTCAGTTTGAAGGTAGACTTTGAGAACTCATTAGCTGCTGGCACAATTGGGAAATAAATGCATACAAACACACACACACACACACACACACACACACACACACGTACACACAGTTCAAAGCAAGTGCTCATATAATGATAGCAATGTCTGTTTCTACTCAGATTCAAATATACAATTAGAGCCAAAACTAACAACCTTTCTGCTAATTAGAGAAATGCAAATATCTTCTCCCCAATTGCCCCAATGCAACATGGAACTGAAATTAACTGCTTTTCTTGGGAATCCAGTGATTTATTTATGTTTAGAAGAAAATTTGGGGGTAAAGAAACGTCATAACAGAATCGTTGGGGAAAACACATGGACACTGTACACTGGAATACATGAAGACTAAGCACACAGTTACAGCAGAGAATTTTCTTCCCTTGTTGACACACTTGATATGGTCTAATAAAAATCTGGTTACCTTTACATTTCTTCTCTTCCGTTTGGAAGGTCTGGGCACTTGGGACACTCGGATCATTCACATCATCATGGTCCAGATGGAATA
This sequence comes from Tadarida brasiliensis, assembly GCA_030848825.1. Taxonomy (NCBI): domain Eukaryota; kingdom Metazoa; phylum Chordata; class Mammalia; order Chiroptera; family Molossidae; genus Tadarida; species Tadarida brasiliensis. The sequence continues at coordinate 44,733,127 of CM061274.1, forward strand.
TTGAGCTAGTCCAAGTGGCCTGGATGAGATGTGGCGATGACTGTTCATTTTTCAATGTGCTGTGCCTCTCCGAATGGCTCTTCCTATGCAGGCAGGCTTCAGACATTCCTACTAGCTTCCAGTCGTGTTCTTGGTCTGGACAGTGCTTTGGTTTGTCCCAGGCTGGAAGGCCATTTTCTGGAGGGTTGAAAAATACGAGATGATGAACTGTTGGCATTGTCAAGATTTTGTTGAGATGCAGTTCTGGAAGGCCAGTTGTTTCTCAGTTCTTTCGGGCTGATGGTATTCACATGCATCTCCACTTGACGGGAGTGAAAAGATGCAGAATTTGTCAGCCTTGGGCATATAGCCACCGCAGTTGGATTGCCTGTCGGAGTAATCAACACATTCCCCCTTATTTTTAGTGCCTACAAGGACATTAGTTCCTCCCTGGGAAGGCTGTACTTTCGCCAGTCTCGCTTCCACAGCAGTGTCCCAAGAGCACGTTTACACCAATTTATGTCACTGCTTAGGTGACCATTTGAGGTCTGGTAGGTCAGGGCTGGTCATGAACACTTTTTAGATCCTTAGGACATAAAACATCCAGGATTCAGCCTTGTTTGACTTGGGTTTTATCACAGGCTGACCTGAGGGGCACCCTGTTACTTAAGTGGGACGTGCTCACATGGCTACACTGTGACAACTCTGTTCTCCTTCTACCTCTGATGGCCTAAAAGAAGGAGGCTGGATCTTGTAAATGGTTTCATTGTAGTCTCAAACTGGCAGTGAGATCCGATGAAGGACAGCAGGTGGTACTTTAGTTGTGGGGTGAATTAAGAGCCCTAATGACAGACTGATAAGCCCCAGATCTCTTTGGTTGAGGGAAAGGCAGTCAATTATTGATGTATATTATGTGTTTTTTTCTATTCAACTGATAGGGACTTGAAGGTCAACCTTCTAGAAAATGGGGAAAAAATGGAAATATATAATGAAAACTTTGTCACACTAACCTTACCTAGTGGAGAATTTTACCTTCTTCTTCTTCTTTTTTTAAAAATTCCTAAATAAATGTTTCAATAATTTTATTTTATATTTTTTGATTATTTATTTATTTAGAACTTTACCTTCTTAATATCTTTACTGTACATGGATATAAAGTAGAAAGTAAAAACGAGCAGGCTAATACATATATTTGTATATGTATACACATTAAAAAATATAATCCATCAGTCATCCATATTTCCAAAAATTCATAGGCTACTGTCTGTCAAAACAAGAAAAAATATAACATAAACACAGTTCTACTTTTAAAGTGATCACATACAGTGATTAAAAGACTACAATTTATAAGTAAATTTTTTAATGCTGAATTTACCAAAGGATCATAGATATCCATACTAGAAAGACAAGTCCATTCTGATCTGTGCATAGTACTAGGAATTTTAAGCTGTTTTCAAACATTTAAAATGATTTTTAAATTATTTAACATGAGAGTTAAAAAGAGTTTAAGTTTTTATAAGCACCCTCTCTAAATGTCTTCAGTTGATGTTGGTTAGGACGGTTTCTCTCAAAGCGTAATCTACGTTCAGTCACTTTTGGAAGTTACATTTACCCTCTGGGTCTTCAGGTTACTATGTGAAAATTCTGGTAGCCATACACTCCATTCTTCCTCCAGGACAAGACTGTGAACAACTACGACAATAAAGTCATACATATGATTTCTTTGTCACAGTAAATGGAAATGCCGGGGCTCTAAAGAGCCTACCTTGGCCAGTAAGTAATAATCCCTTTTAAAAGTCATACAATGTGATAGCTCTTGGATGTAACATTTGTTCTTATTCAGAGAAGAGCCCTGAAAATTCACTCTATGCAGAGTGCTGTGCTAGGCATTGTATGAGGTCTATTAAATAAACATGGGTCCTTTCTCGTAAGAGTTTATATGGCATTCTTCAGTGAATAGTCTGGACTCAACCATGCCAGCTACTGGTACAATTACAGACACTTATGCTTACGATCCATTAAAAGAAAACAGATTAAGATCTTGGGAGATTGTATTGCATTTCAGACTCAACATATCTATGTAGAATCCATTCAAGTATTTATTATCCATGAGGGTTTGAGGTTTTCATGTACTAAATATAAAGTTACTGAATGCAAGAGTTAATTCTGGGCCTAAAGAGATGCATTTTATTTCTACAGACATGACCAGCCTTCTCACCCATGCATGTCTCTGTGATGTCTACTTTATTTTCTGGGACTCTCCAAGTCCTTGGCCAATTGCATCCTGTAAAAACGCCACTTTAAGCAATGTTAAAGTTATCACACTATTTTGTAAAACCTCCAACATTTCATTTTTTCTGCAGAAATTCTTAAAATTTGGTATTAATTTCCCTGCGTGAACAGAAATTAAGAAATACAGCCAAACTGGATAGTCACTGCTCCTTAGTGAAGGGAGCTAGTGAACATGCTTGGATGAGAGATGCTGAAAGGGACTCCACCCAAGGGGCAATTCCTCATTAGAGTACAGCCTATTAAAGTTTGCTCAGCATTTCCCCTGGGCCAGCAAGAGCGGGGCTTTTTCTAAGCAGGGGAGGCTGTATTAAGGGTGAAGCAAGGGATAGGATTGCCTTGCATTTTCCTAAGAAAGGAGGCCGAGATGGTTTGGGAAAAGAGCTTCACTCATGGGAAGCATTTATAAGCTCATAATTACAGTCTGTAATTACATTCATGATAATGATATTCAGTTGTTTAATTGGCAGGTTTATTGGTTGGGGACACTGCTGGGAAAACTGGGGACTGAGAAGTTCTGGTTGGGTCATGGGAAAGTGAGAGGGATTTATTTAAGAAAACACTCTTGATTTTCATCCTTCCCAAAACAGGGGGTGGGGGACACACATGATTTCTATTCCATTCCCCAGGAGGGAAGAGGCACCTGCTACATACACCAGGCTCCTTAAATCCTGCTTGCTGGGCATGCTGTCATGGGGACAAATACAAGTTACCTCCACTTATGTTTGCTCGGCAATAGTGGTTTCCAGGAATTTCCTGTTATTTCTGTGTCTATGCTTATATCCTTTTGTTTCTCCAAAACTCAAACCAATGAGATATTTTTAAAGAGGAATTAAAATATCAGAGGTTAAATCAGTGATTCTCAAACTTTGGTGACTATCAGAATCACCCGAGGTGCTATTAAAGAACATGGAGACCGGGATTATTGAAGTAGGATGGGCCCAGGCATTTGTATATTTACTAAGTCCTCCAGATGACCCTGATTCAATAGAGTTTGAGGTCCATAGCGTTAAGAAAATCTAAGGTAAGAAAACAAATTATTGGCAAGTTTTGGATAAGGGTGCACTCTCCTTCTCAGACTCTAATTTTTTTTCTTTATTGATTTTAGAGAGAGAGGAAGGGAGAGGGAGAGAAAGATAGAACCATCAGTGAGAGAGAACATCAATTGGCCACCTTCGGCATACCCCCCATTGGGGATTTGGCCCACAACCTAGGCATGTATCCTGACTGGGAATCAAACTGGTGACCTCTTGTCGCATGGGTTGACACTCAACCACTGAGCCACACCGGCCGGGCCAGACTCTAATGTTTTATACAGTCTTGGAGTAAATGTGTGTTATAATTAAAAATTCATCAATTGTTTTGAGATCTATTGTGTGAAGCATTAATGTGATGTTATTTTATAGAGTACAGGTATGGATGTAACCAAATTTAACTCAAAAAGCCTATTGTTTTGAGTATTATCAGGGACACAATGTGCACAGTAGTAGAAATACATTTTTTTTAAAAAGGGCATTCTAGAAATGATCATATCTTGTTATTCACATGAGTTATAAATGGATCCCAGATCACATCTGGCTTTTAATACTTCATATTCTAGACACCAAGACACTTAACCAGTTATGATGAAATTTGATAAATAAATAGAATCAAAGAAAATAACAAGGTAGGGACATATGAACTGTTACTGTTACTGAAACTTCTACACATTGGCCTGTGTGTCTCCAGGGAGTTTAGATGGGAATGACTGCGTTTGCATAAGATGACCATAATTCTGATGGCTTTGAATGACACAGCACTGCTCCAAAGGGTTCTTTTGCAAAGGAGAAAGAAGCATAAATCTCATTAACATAACTACCTACAGTCTATCTCTGGAAATTTCATTAAAGATGATAGAAAATAAATCTGTCCATCAGAAAAAAAAAAGGAGAATTATACTAAAATATTCAAGTATTTCAGGACACCAAAGCAAGCTGACACCTTAAAAAAGGGCCAAGAGAAGAAGTAGGATTATGATAAAGGGGTCAGAAAGGGTCAGCTGAGTGGGCAGGGATTTCATGGTACTCATTATAAGAGTGTTTACTTTCCATAAAAGGCCATCAATATTAGCTATTGAGACCCAAACCACATTCTGTGTCAGGGGAATGTGTATATACAATGCTTTGTAAACTCAGGGAGTATGTAGAATTGTCACTGTATAGCATCAGGCTATTAAGTATGATGTCTTTAATTTCCATTTTAATTTTTTACTTCAACCCATTAAGTTTTAGTGTTGTTGAATTCTCAGATTACATCCATTTCAACTGATTTTTATTTGTGGAGTCACATAGAACAGGAGACTAGTATTTGGCCGAGCATTTACTATGGACAAGGTACTGAGCTAGACACTTTCATTGATCTTCACGAACACCCCAGGAAGTACACAGCGGTATACTGCTTGATTGACGAGGAAGCTAAAACAGAGAAGCATTTCATCTGCTCTTACTTTTTATCCTCACCCGAGGACATTTTTTCATTTTTTGTTCAGATAGAGTGGGAGGGAGAGAGGAAGAGAGAGAGAGAGAAACATCGACGTGAAAGGGACACATCGAGTGGCTGCCACCCGCACGACCCAACCAGGGGCCGGGGACAAACTGCAACCGAAGTACATGCCCTTAGCGGGAACCGAACCCGGGTCTCTCTGGACCGCAGGCCGACGCTCTAACCGCTGAGCCAAACCGGCCAGGGCTCATCTGCTCTTTCATATCTTTCCTACTGGTTAGCAGATTTGTCTCATTTTTTGACTTAATTGATGAGTAGCCGTTGGCCTGTGAATAGCTATCATTTGATTAGTACTTTGAAAGTTCTTTATTAACTGTTTATTGTCTTATTAATTTTTTTCCAATTACTCATTTATATTCACCACTGGCCTTCCAGATTTTACTCTCAGTCACCCAACAATCCATTGTCTGCAGAGCCAGAGTGAGCTTTTAAAAATATACATCAGAGCATATTTCTCTGCTGCTTAAAATCTTCTGAAGACTTCCCATCAATATCGGAATAAAGTCCGAAGGCCCACGGGACTTATCCCTCCTGTCCTGCTGAGCCCCTCTCTGGGGCTCTGCCCTTGCTCTCTGTCCTTGGCCACCTGGGCTTCTAACTTGTGAAGCTTCTTCCCAACATAGTGTCTTTGCAGAAGCTCCTCCCTGTGCCTGGAGTACCCCTTTCCCAGTCTTATATAACCATCTCCTGTGGACCAAGAGCAGTTAGCAGAATCCAGCCCCCTCCACCTTTTACAGGAAGGTTGCATTCCCCCCTTTTAGGAAACTTGCAGCGTTGTATTTCTCAATGAAGATCATTGCAAATGAAAAACCTGATGGGTTGGACCTGTGTATGGGCCTGCAGGAGGCTCTATTTTAGTGGAGAGAGGAGAGGAGGGGGATGGAAAATCTGAGCCCCACCCGAAGGGTCTAATCTTGGGAAAATCAATTCCTCTCTCTAAGCCTCAGTTTTTTCACTTGTAAAGTGCAATATAATATTGCTCATGGGATTTTAATAAGGATCGAGTGAAAGAATGTAAGTGAAAGTATTTAGTAATTAAGTGCTATTCAGGTGTAGACAGAGCTGTAACTATCTGATCTATCTTATGCACGTGGCCATATATTTCTATTCCTATCCCAAGGGAAAATACTATTAATAAAACAATATGTTACTTTTATTAATTAAAAAAAAATCTATGTTTAGTGGATATAGCTACCTTACTCTCACCACCACCAACACCATCAACACCACCAGGTCCTAAACAAAATCTTTGTATAGATGAGGTTGTCGTGGACGACCTTCCACCTCCTTTTAACCCCCTTCCTATCTCCTCTCTCCGTCCTCCCAAGTACTTGCTATTCTCATGTAGTGCTATGGGTGCTCAGTGCCCACTGTGGGCAGATCACCTACTCATAATTCTCTCCGTGACCTTAGGCAAATTACTTCACTTCTCTGTACTCCAGTTTCCTCATCTGTAAGATAAGAGCATGCTGTTTTTGTGATGATTAAATAGGTTACTACATACAAAGGTCTCGGATTAGTGCCTGCTTCATTAAGTGTTAACTCTTTATTTAGGCGCCCAATTGCCTCTTGCCTTTGCGCATCCTCCAAACTCAAGTCTCCTTTGAACATGATTCTCAAAGAACATCTCTAAAAGAAAGGATTTTGATGAGTGACTTCATCCCCTTACGTGAAGGCTGAGAACCTGGGAGGAGTCGCCCTCCCAGCAGAAGTTGTGTTTTCAAAAGGATGCCTGGAAAGTGTAGGGCCACAGCCCAAGGAATGAATGTCTAAACTTGGGTTCCTGCTTGCTGTGCCAGGCAGGTGGGAGAGGCATTTTGGTGAAGGATCCATCTCCTTTAAGGCTGGCCTATCACCATACCTGGCTTGCTCAGCTTGATGGGTCAGACACCATAATGAAAACAGAGGTTAGATCCCTACTCAACCTTCAAGGCCTGGCTTGTTGTTTAAGCTTTCCAGAAAGCATCCACCCACCTTCCAAACTTCCATAACACTTTCCATGTATCTTCCTCCCTTCATGTGCTACTTTGTACCTCATGGTATAATCATTTACATACATGTATACTTTCCTTATTTTTTTTTGGTAACACTCACAGTGCCTAGCACAGTGTCCTCATTAATAGCTATTGTCCCCTAATAATCTGGTAACTTTGCAAAGAGAAAACAACATCCTCAGCACAGACTCTAAGCCTCTTTTCTTATCCGAAAGTCACTGGTAAGTAAGAAGGACTCGTTGCTACTAAAATCAATTCAATGCAGATTTTCTACGATGAATAGTATTATCTCCCCCAAACTGCTAGTGCAAATGAAAACTGCTTTTGAGAGGCAGGACAGTATGATAGTGGATAAGAATATGGGCTCTGTTAGTCAAGGTTCAACTTCTGGCTTTGCCATTTACTAGTCATGTGACTTTGGGAAGTCGTTCTCTCTCTTTGGGTTTCGCTCCTAAATATCTATGCTATTTGTCTCTATCTCTTCTGTAAGAAAAGAATGTACCATGTCCTGCCTGTATTGTGCCAATAGTACCCACACCTTTTCCCCCTTTACTGGACTAGAATGAACCTAACCCACCTCTCAATTCCCATAGCTATAAGCACACACACAACAATGCCAAGAAATAGGAACACGTCTGTCATTTTAACCAATGAGAAAATAAGCGTGGAGAGTGTTAACTGATTCCCGCTTTTCTATTTAGAATGTGTTACAATATACTGTAATTATTAATTAACCTGTTTAGGTTTGTGAGCTCCTTAATAGCTGGGACCATGGCTTGTTTAGCTCTGTGCCCCAGCAGGTAGCATGGGGCCTGGTCCATGAATGAAGGCTCACTGCCTCCAGCGGAAGTGAATTGAACAGCTCCCTGCATCTCTCTGCCTCTCCTCCGCAGCCCAGTGGGAAGCAGGAATCAATCCCTCTCCTCTTTGTGCTCCTTCTGTCCTCCCGCTTATCGGCTAAGTGCCCTTGCTCATTATCTTCTCTCGGTTCCCGATTGTTTCCCCAAAACTTCTCTTCCTGTACTTCCTCCTCTTTCCAAGTGCTATGTGTCTGTGGCTATTTCAAGATCTGCAGCAGAGATCTCTAAAGAAACTGGATGCTGAGGTTTGAGAAGAAAATTCTAATCTTTTATTTGAACATTTATAAATGAATGGATGGATGGATGGATGGATGGATGGATGGATGGATGGCTGGAATACTGAGGAGCACATAATGTGCTCAAACGTTCCCATTGGAGCGTACACTTCTGGAGAACGACTCTGCTGCTTCACTCCCGAGACTTTGTAAACTCGGATCTGCTGAGGCCCTTGCTCAGCCGTTGTCTGGTTACATGAAATGTGTCCTCAGAAATATTTTCTTGTAGGCATAGTCTTGTAAAATCAGCCTCTTTGTCCAGGCAGGCTGCTTTCCACTGCTATATGGTTTTGTCTTTCTTTTACTGGGCACCTGCCTATTAATTTTCCCTCTTGCTGAGACTGGCCTTCTCTGCCCCTGTGCACAGATGAATTTAAGTTTGCTATCGCAGAGGGTTTCTCTTGTTTCATTGGCAGGGTTTCCGAGTCCATTAAGTGAGTGAGATCTGGGAGCTGCTAAGAGAGAAACAAATCTTTTCCTTATCTGGCTGCTCCCACTTCTCTAGTTTTCCTGTCTATTCCATTAGGCAATCACCATCCAAATGAAAAACAATCATCATAGCTATAGAAACCTCAAATAATTATTCTGAAACTAAACACTACAATGATAATCTCTTGATAATAAGTTAAAACCATTAATTTTTTTTTTTTTTTTTTTTTTTTTACAAGCGTGTGTTTAGAACCTTTTAAAAAGTTGAGCGTGAAACAAAGTGAAAAGATCACGGTGGAAACTCCACTTGGAATTTCGCTGCATGAAAACATGGCAGTGACCAAGTTCATGAGCAACATCGTATAATTATTTAACCACCTGACCAGAGCCCCGAAGACTGGGAAAGTACTTTCCAGAGGACACAATGGAATCCTCCCCTAGGAACGGTCACTTGGTTTTCCATAATTCATACCGATTTAATCAGAGAAGCCTCAGGTCGGATGACTCAAACTTTGAGGTAATTACTCTAAAGGCCACAGAGATTCCATTTAGGATATTAGAAAAGCTACAGCTGTTGCAGAAACATTCATATTAAAGAGCCACAAATGCACATAAAAGGGAACAGATGTTTACTGCCAGGATTAGATTTCTCCTGCATGAAAGTTCAGATCATAATGTTTATTCTTGTTGCCAGTCTGAACCCACATTTTTGAAAAAAACATAAGGTAGCCTGGAAGTGTGACCCCATTTTATGTTCCCGAACTTGAAATACCCCTTCCAAAAGTAGGAAATGCATGTGAATCTCTTCTAACTTTGGAAACTAGAACTGGGGCATAATTTGTGGATCAAGAATAAACTTTGAGATGTGCACTTTCTCAAACAGAAAGACATAATGTGACTCTCAGGTGATCAGATCAGTTTCATACATCACACCATAAAGGAGTCTCACGACTTGGCAGCAAAGCGCACACATTCTTTCCATAAATTACACCCAGGGATTAACAACATGGACAAAAACATATGCTGGTGTCGATAAAGTAGACTAACACACAGGCTTACAGATTCCCCCTCCTCCGGGTTTTCATAGACTCTCACTGCCATTTCCCACACATATATTTTTGTGCAAATAAGTAACGAGGATTAAGGTCGATGCAGGATTCATTTAAGGAGGAACATTGCAATCTGGAGAAGTGTGGTCTTCCCTTTTGTCCAGGAATAAAATGCTGTCACAACATGTATATCTCCCTTACTCTCTGCCACGCAGCAGGTAAACTTCAGATAGGTGAGGACTCCTTGAGAGAAGGAGCCACAGAGATTTTTTCAGACCCTCAGAATACTATTAAATACATCAAAAACACATTTCATCCAGAGGGCCCCAGTGGATAGACACAACCCCTATAGGGTATGTTCCCCTAGGAGGGTCTGGCTTAGAAGCATCTATACCTCATAGGTCCTGTCCCAACAGCCGAAATGGTGGGACAATTACGTGGCTTCCCACCTGCCTGTCTTGGGGATGATCATTTTGATCGAAAAAGGGTCAATCCGCTTGGTGCAATCTGTTCTATGATGTTTTTACAGTTCAGGAGAATCAAGAGAAGTGGGTGAAATGTCTATTGTCCTTTTCATTCCTTTTTGTTTATTTTCCTTAAACTTTTCAATGACTTAAAATAGAGCTGGTGAGCCTGGGGCTGGAGAGGGGGCTTCTGGCCATGATTCCCCGCGGGTCTGCCTCTTTCCAGCGAGGGCCAGGTGTGCCCCTTTGCGCCTTCCATCCTCATATGGCTCGTGAATTTCTAAGGTCTGGTTACTGGACGTGCGGTCGAGGACCTGGGAACGTGTTAGCAGGTGGGATTCTGGCTCCAGAATCGATGCATCAGAATCTGCAATTTACTGAGATCCTTGTGAGTCACGTGCAAACTGATGTTGGGGACACGGTGCTAGGGACACAGTCCCCATGTAAAGTAGACAGAATTTGTTAAATGTGTGGTTAACCAATTTAAAATATTTACTACACACAGGTAAGATTTCTCCTATGGAGGAATAAGAAGGGAAAGGAGTGTTTGATGGATTGCAGGTTAGGGCAGTGAAAAGGACGGGCAGTTAATGTCTTTATTTCCTAAACAGCTAGTTGGTAAATTTGGTTCATGAAATGGAAAAACCCCAAGCACCAAGAATTCTGATTATAATTTCATCTTTTTAAGGTTTTCTTCTCTAGAGACAGCCAACAAAATAATAAGAGAAATAGCTAACATTTAATGTATGCTTCCTATATGCCTGGCACCCAATTCTGAACATTTTAAATTTAATCTTCACAAGAACTCTATGAGGTAGAAATAGTATCTTCATTTTTTTTTAAGATGAGAAAACTGGGGCACAGAGAGGTTAAACAACTTGCCCAAGGTCATACAGTGACTAAATGATACAGTCAGGATGTGAACTCAGGGAGGTCTAGCCAACCATATTGGCCCTTCATCTGCTTATGGGAAGTCAACACCAACTGACTTAGATGATCATCACAGGCAAAAGAACTCAATTCCATGGACTAAAATATATGGTGAGAGGTTTGAAACAAAGATCTAAAATTCAGAGTGGTCACTTTTTTACTCAAAGTCACCCAGATGGAGGAAGAGCTGAGATGGGTCTTCTGATTCTTTGTCCCATGATTTTTTAATTGAAAACATATGGTTTTTAATATACAATAAGGATTTATTGCTCAATCTCAACACTGTTTCAAATTCTGACATTTTCACTCTATATCTCAAACAGTAAGAGCTGTTTTTCTAATTAAAATATTGTTTCTTCCAGTAAATGTATCAAGCAAGAGACAGCTGTGCGTGGAGTGATTCTGTTTCCCACATTGGCTGCTGGTGATGATTTTTCAAAACGTTAACGTTTATGGTGGTACGAGCTCTGCCTCTAACTGACCGGAAAAACTTACAAAAAAGGCAAAAACAAGCAAACAATTAGAACAACTAAGCTAAGAAAGAACAGATTTGTTTTCTAGCTGCCCATCGGAAAGGTTAGAAGGCCACTGATAATTTAGAACTGACAAAAGGATAATTTCATTTTGAGTTTATTATAGAGCTAACCCTTGTAGAAGGCCTACTATGTGCCAGGCATGGTGCATTCTGTGTTTTATTTACTCACTACAACAATGGCTGCGAAGGAGGTGTTGTTGGCCCATTTCACAGGTGAGGAAACTTTGGCTGAGAGAGCTAAAGATGTTCTCATAACCACTATGCCACATTCTATAGATGAGACAATTGCAGCCCAGAGGAACAAATAGTCGGCCCACAAGTCACAAAGCTAGTTAAAAGGCAGTGCTGTGCCTGGAATCTTCCTCAAGATGGGCCAAGCTGGCCTGAGAGCAAATGGAAAGTCCTATGGAATTATGATGGACCATCTCTTAGCACAAATATTGCTTTGAGAGAGGTTCATCTATTTCCTTGGCTTCAGGAAGCAAAATCTCTCCTCCAAAAGAATGGGGTCAAAGGACGTGTTTATTTAGAAATGTAGGAAGGACATTATGTCCAAATGATTTGTCTCATTTCGACCATGAAACAATAGTGTCTGAGAACATTGATGCTTGGGGACTTGAAAGGAATGCTTTTTGGAAAAAAAAAAGAAGGTCACAGCTTATGATACACACATTTACAGCTTTATGAAAGTCTAGCCTGAGATATTTTCTAACCAAATAGTAATCAAAAGAAGAAAAAACATTGTGCTGTTAGCAATTATTCTGCTTGTCTGGTATATGTCTACAGGAGACAGCTTTGGCAGAGGGACATGAGCTACCAAAGTGGGGGTACCAAGGCTCGCTTCAGCCTGCACACATGTTCTCCTGTGTATTCCCATTGCTAGGTTCATTTAGAACAATGTGATGAGTCAAGTGGAAAGTGTCACAAAATGATCCAAACTTGCTACCCCAAGCAGAATGGGCAGTGTGCTTCCTGGGACCGCCTCGTTTACAACTGCCTCAATTCTAGGGTTACATTTGCCTGGAAAGATGAGAAAAGCGGGGAGGAGGAAGGACACTGTCAAAGTGAGGAAGAAGCTTCTGGAAGAAAAATTCCATTCCTGCCTGTTACCTCTGTATGAGGGTTATTTGGTGAATTCACATATTGACTCAACAGGAGATACAGAGACCACACTTATCATGAGTGCCTATGGAGTGGCCCTAGGCTGGCAGCCCTCAGCCAGGTTTCCTGCCTTCCTGGGGACAGTTGGTGATGTCTGGAGACATTTTGGGCATTCATGACTTGGGTGCGTGTACCCTACTAACATCTAGTGGGTAGAGGCCAGGGATGCTGCTAAACATCTTACAATGCACAGGCTAGTCCCCCACAACAAAGAATTGTCCATTCCCAAACGTCATTAGTGCCGAAGTTGAGAAACACTTCCTTAGGTAAACTGGTGAGGGGAGTGAGTTTCTCAGGGCCTCTGATTCAAAGTGCTCTTACTCTGACCTTAGGCACTGGAGTTTATAGCTGCTATCATCTCCTCCCCAGTGGGACTGATTCCAGGAAACAATGTGATTGAATTAATACACATTGAGGTATGAACGACTAATAGATTCAGCACTAGCAGGAACACCTGTATTTTAAATGACTCACTAATTTAATCTAAACTCCGTTCTGATCTGTGAAATTGTAGCGAGGGTGCCATACTAACATGGACACTTATTTTTAGTAGATGGGAAAGCTGGTGAAATTTACAAAGCATTGCTCACCTTTTGAAGTCATAATATACCTAAGCAAACCTGTGATGTGGTTCCTCTGGAGTATAATCATGAATACTTTTGTATTGCAAGCAATAATTTGTACTTGGTATTGATCACGATAGCTTTCTAGCAAGGAAAGAAATTTCCTATGCCCCTAAACACACCTTATTTACTTTCCCTTTATTGCTGAGACTGATTTGTAGGTTTTGTTATGATAGGGCCCATTTGTTAGGCATTTGAAATGTCCCTGCTGCCATAAGTCCCAGGCTGTCTGCTCCCTGAACTGCTGTGGACCTGTATTTTCATGGCCCATAAGTAGGCTTTTATTTAAAGCAAGTGAAGCAGACACGGCAGGAACAAAATAATCAGCAGTAGGGATGAGTTTTAGAGTCATTTCTTCTCATTTTAAGGCTTATAAATGCAGGGTTTTAATCTTTATGCCAGTGTACGATGATGCCAAACTGAAGTGATCCTAACTTGGCAAACCCACACTAGGTTGACTTCGTGAATCATTTTACCTTGCTCCTCACTTTACCTTTGTTCTTCTGACCATCAGCTTGATGTGGAGCAATAATGCATGCTGAGTTTTCAGAGGCAAATTAACTAGCTCAATTGGTCTTCATCCAGTGGGCACTGAGTAGTACATTTCTGAGAATAGTTGGGGCTATAGGAACCTTAGGGCTCACATCAGTTCAAACACCTAACTTATAGAAAAGGAAATCAAGGTCCAAGAAGGTAGCCTCATCTGATCAAGGCCATTTGGACAGTTATAAGCAAAACCAAGCCTTGAACCCTGGCAAGTGTGCCAACTGCTAATAACAAAGCTCCATCAGCAGCCTCCTACCTGACACAGGGAGAGCTGAGACAGTCCAGGTTGAAATGGTGAAGTCAGGTAGCCCTCACCTCGCAAGTTCCTTATTTCCAGAGCTAGCAGTCCCTGTCTTCCAGATCTATAATCTGTCCTCAGGATTAAGACAGCTGCTGATTATTTATGATAAGATAATATTGGGCTGAAGCATTCAGATGATTCTCTGTGCCAAGAGAGTTGACAGACTTTGTAACCTAGTCCTGGGGAGTGGAAAACAATGGTATTCTATGGTGTTGTGGGCAATTCTGGCAATATGATATGATGTGAACATAGGGAGTGAAGGACTGTGGTGAAATCTATAAGAGTACCAAGTAGACCAGACCCTTAGATGGCCAGAGAGAGAGAGAGAGAGAGAGAGAGAGAGAGAGAGAGAGAGAGAGAAGAGAATGGAGAAGACTAATTAGGAAGTGTGTTTGGTGAAATTATCACTGGATGGGGCCAACCTGTCACAGGTCCAGGAGCCCCATACTCTGGTGAATTTAATTTTTGTCCTCTTGGTTAGTGCATGTGGAGATCAAAGTCCTTTCTTCAACTAATTTGTGACACATGGAAAATTCTTAAGATGGGTTGGGATTTGACAGGGTCAGGAAGCACAGCATATTCTTAGCCTTGGAAACTTGGAATCTTAAGCAGGTCTCTCTTAATTGAACATGCTATGAACCACACAGTTTGAAAGGAGAGGAAATGTACCATGGCTACAACTGCCCCTGCCTGAAAACAGAGATGAGGCCAATCACAGGCCTGGTCAATACATCCTGAGTTTTCTAACTGCAAACTGGGTAAGAGGCACACACAAAAGGATCTTTAGGAAATCCTTGTCTGGAAAGGCATGAACGACACAGTTAGATGTATTGTGGAGGCAGGCTAGCAGCAAAAGTATTCCAGGAGCATTAGTAATAGATTTTCAGTTGTATTTTCTTTCACAAACATCCTAAAGGGATATTTAAAACGAATGGACAGTTCTCAAGGATCAGACCTGGAAAGTGAACCAGAGATCCTTTTCTGAGTCACACACCTATGACTATTTCTTCGATTTTGAAACGGGTTGCTCAGGAAAGCTGGATGGTATTTGGTTATGGAATGTATCAAACCCATCCTCTAACATATTTGAAGCAAGGTAACAGAACAGCTGCTTTTGTCTTCTTCAGCTTTCCTGGCAGGGGTGTGCATTTGGCCTGGAGATATTGAGGAGGTGGTGTTGGTTGATGACCACATCTATCACTTATTACTTGAGGCTAGCAATGTTCCAGCCACGATGCTTAGCACATAACATTATTTCTTTTGATCGTTACACTAACACTGAAATAAATAATGACCACCCCCATTTCACAGATGAAGAAACTGAGTATTAAGAAAGGAAAAGCAACTACCCAAGGTCACAGCTGAAGAGGTAGAGCCACATTGAACCCTAGGAGGATCTAACCACAGGCCTGTGCCCTTGGCTTCTCTATTGCATTTTAAGGGGTCAGCAGTGCAGATATGGTGGGGACATTAAAAATGACTGATGCAGAGTTAACTGGAGTGAAGATGGTATATACTTTCTTGGTTCAGAGACATATTGTCCTCATTATCTTCCTGGCACTCCCACCATCCTATTTTGCACTTAAAAGTAAAAGGTAAGTCCTGGCCGGTTTGGCTCAGTGGTTGGGGTGTTGGCCCGAGGACCGAAGAGTCATGGGTTCGATTCTGGTCAAGGGCATGTACCTTGATTGCAGTTCAGTCCCCGGCCCTGGTCGGGGTCATGTGGGAGGTGACCAGTCGATGTGTCTCTCTCACATCAATGCCCCCTCCCTTTCTTCTTCTCTCCCTTCCTCCCTCACACTCTGTCTGAAGATAAATGGAAAAAAATATCCTCAGGTGAGGATTTAAAAAGAAGTAAAAGTTAAAAGCAAATAAAGAGAAATAAAGCAGAGCTTCATGGAAAGGGTGAAACAGAAAGTTAAAAAAAAAAAAAGGCAGGCTTTCAAACAAAACAAATAGAAAGCTCCTCTGTCCTATTTGGAATCATAGGAAGCAATACAACAAGAGCGGAGAGATAAAGAGTCAAGGAGGGGCAGAGAGAGGTGAGGGTTCCCCCAGGTGGGGTCTCTGGAGGGAGCCTCGGCCAGAAGACCAAGGCCTCAGCAGTGCAGGGCTGGGGTGGAGGCAGGAGGATGCAGATACTGTCATCTTGCTTCTCCTGGGGGGTCTGCATGCTCTTCCTGACCTGTCAGCAACCAGGAGGGGCACCAGGAGGGGCCACTGCAGCCTTGCCGCCCTCTGGCTCTCAGGTTTGAAAAGGACGCTTTGTAATGTAAAGGCCACCAACCTTGAAGAGGGCTCTCAGCTTTGATGTTTTTCTGTTTACTTTTGTTGGAACTGAACCAGTATTTGTTTGTAGCTCAACTCATTATGTTCTAAGACCTCGCACATTAAACCTGCTTCATAGAATTCTCGCCCTGTCAATTCAATCAGGAGCAACAGGAACAATGGAGACATTTTCCACTTGACCTCTCCATCTCTCAGATGTATCGTTATTCAGCAAACTATTCTATCTGGAATTTCTAGGGATAAACCTGTCTTCATAGCTTGGATGCACAGGGCCAAAAAAAAAATCATATCAAATTTGCAGACCGTATATTGGAGGGTGGTAAGGAGAAGACAGCACTCATGCTTATCAGGTGCCTGCTAGTGACATTGACTGTAACACATTGTCATTCATCTGGACTCTGTGCCTTTTTTCTTCTTTATTGCCATTGTTTCCCTAGAGCAGTGATTTTCAACCCTTTTCATCTCATGGCACACATAAATTAATTACTAAAATTCTGTGGCACACCAAAAAAAAAAAAAAAATGTTTTTTTTTTTTTTCCTGATCTGACCAAAAAAATTAGGTGTCATTTTGATTCATTCACATCGCTCAGCTATTGTTGTGTTGGCTGTTGTCATTTTTTTATTTGACAGTCTAAGGGGAAAAGAGGTCAACGCCCCTGACTACATAGTCAGGTATTGCGTGCTTTGAAACTGTTGCGCACACGGGTGGAAAATCACTGCCCTAGAGCGTTCCACAGGACCTGTCACGCAGGAGGCTCTCGATGTTTCCTGACTGACTTAGAGTCTCAGCACAGCTCTAGGATGTTCTCTGTCCCCATTTCACAAAAAGGAAATTGAGATTCTGAGAATTTAAGCAACTTGCTTAAATTCACAAGATTAATAAGTGGAGATTTGAAGCCAAGGAACACACGACTCCGAAGTCTATGTCCTTTTTATTATACCATATCAACTCCAGAAGCAACTAGAAAAGGTGGGCAAAATGGATAATCCTAATCCTTTCTAGAGATGCTGATGCTACCCAAAGCAGGTTCAGAGGACTGTAACAGACATTTTTTTTAAAAAACAAAAAGATGACTTCAATTAAAGACCAAGTCCTTCCTGCCATCACTTACTTCCATAATATTATCCTGCATTTGTATAGCCATTTGTGACACAGAGTCATCATTAAAATCTGTGCCTTCCCTACTTCCTGGACACACAGCTAGACTGCATTTCCCAGCCTTCCTTGCATCGAGACATGGCCATGTGACTGAGTTGTAGCCAATGGAATGAATAAAAACATTGGGCACCACTTCCATGCTTGGCTCATAAAACAACTGCTTATATCCTTTCATTTTTTTCTCTCCCTTCTCCTGTTGAATAAACAAAATTGTGACATCGTAGAGGTGAATGAGGAAGTATGAAAGGAGACTGGAATAGGAGCATTACCCACCAACCAAGAATATGTGACACTGGACTTAACCAGTCAGATATAAAATTCTTTTGTATGAAGTCACTGATATTTTAGAATTCACTTTGTTGCAGCAGAGAACATTATTTTACTAATAGGCCCTTTATGATTCCAAATAGCTTTCTTATTTTTTTATATCATTAAATCCTTTACAAATGCAATCAGAGTCAATGGAAGCTTAAAAAGTGAGAGGTGTAAATGGAGTACTATGCAGCTGTAAGAAAGAAAGATCTCTTATCCTTTGAGACGACATGGAGGGACCTGGAGAGTATTATCCTAAGCGAAACAAGCCAAGCAGAGAAAGACAAATATCACATGATCTCACTTATTTGTGGAATATAATGAACATAACAGTCTGAGGAACAGGGTAGACCCAGAGATGTGGAAGTAGGGTATAGACTGACAACCCTCAGAAGAGGGGGTGGGGGGGAGGGAAGAGATAAACCACAGAACTTATGTGCATGTATGCATAACTGATGGACATGGACAACAAAGCTGGGGACGGGGTGGGGGGATGGGGAGGAGGGTGTCAATGGGGAAAAAAGGAGAAATTTCTGTAACAAAAATTAATTAATAAAAAAAACAAAAGATAAAAAAAAAAGTGAGAGGTGTAAACAATCATTGAGAATAACCAAAATATCTGTGTGGACAGATAATGTGTTATAGAATTGTACAACTAAAACCTGTATAATTTTATCAACCAATGTCACCTCAATAAATTCAATTAAACCCCCCCCCCCAAACAAACCCAAAAATATCCGTGTGGGGCATTGCTGCATGGCCATAGCATGTTCATTAGTTTAAGTTTATGGGCTTAGTTTTTCCACCTGTGATTTCAGGGTATTTGATCAGATGGTCTCTAAGGTTTCTTCTAATTACAAACTTCTGTAAGTCTTTTTAGATGTTAAAAGAAATGTCAATGTATTCAGAAACTGTGATCTCTTGACTGTGAGCTCCTCAAAGGTAAGGACTGTTTCTTAGTTATGTGTACATATATGCCTAGAATCCAATATCTTAGATGCTCTAATGTTAAATCTAATTAGAATTTTTTGTTGAAAAAACTCAAACAATTTACTAATGTTCTGATTTATGCCAATGATTTCTTGATCTAATTTGGTGCACAGTATCAAATGATTGAAATTCTCATGAATATTTTCATTATACATTACTGAGTATGATAGGCTATTTTATATTCATTTACATAGACATAATCTCTGAAGAATGATTTTATAATAATACTGAAAGACTTTTTTGATTAAAGGTAGTACCAGCAGTAATTGGAATTCTGATGGCTTCATTTATAGTTCTATTTAGCTAAATATTATAGGGGTATAATTCCTACTTAGACTTGAGAAAATTAGAGTACAGAATAGTCAGAATTTTCTCATTCAAATGGCTCTTAACTTGAAGTCCATACAAGTAGTATTGAGGAAAACTATGAGCAATTTATAAAGTTTGAAAAGGCTCAAGGGAAATTATACAATGATATGAGGCAGCCCATGCCACTTGCATGAAAAATCTTATGCCTTCTGATTTTTAAAAAACATGTAGCAATTTTTCTATATAGCTGTGTAGTGTGGGAGCATTGGTCATTTCATCTCGCTCATTAACAATATCAGATTATATATGTTTTTGATTACTAAAAATAGGCAATGAATTCTATTACGGAATAAATGCAGTTTAGCAGGTAAAATGTCTGAAACCACAGGATTCAAGGGAGTTGGTGGTGGGGAATAACAAGAAGGTCCTGGCAGAAAGATGGGAACCACAATTTGATGCTACACGAGTAGAATGAAATCTAATGAGGGGAAACCAGTGGTTTCTAAAGTTTTCTTTTTATTGGCAGCTGTAGGGGGGAGCTGATGGTCCAAACACTCAACAGTCTTCTGTGGTGACCTTGGGAAAGTGACTTCACCACACTGGCCTTTGCCTGCTGATGTGTAAAATGTGAGGACTGGAGATATTGACTCTCAGCTCAGCGTCAGCATCAAGACAGGAATGCATCCGTACTCTACCATCTAGGGGGCTTGGGCTTCCACACTAGTATCCCTTCTACAGCACAGCCAAATTCCAGAGAAAGAATGTCCTCAATGCCAACACTGGAAAGAAAAGCCAAGAAGGATAAAACACGAGCCTGGGACTTTCTAGCTGGGGTGGGACAGGTGGTGGTGGCACAGAAAAAGAACTCTTGCCTCATTGCAAACAAAATAACATCACATATTCATTAGGGACTACATTTTTGTTGGGAATTCTTTTGAAGGACCTTGCACCTACATATGTGCAGCTGCTGTGGACTTCAGTGGCATGTGGGAGGACAGAGAGGAAGATAGGTCCTGACATAACAGAACCCTGGTAGGTTGAGGTTGTTATCTGTGATTGTTAGAAGTGGATGAGAGATGTGTTGGGAAAATCTTGGTTGCAGCAGGCTTGAAGGAGGTGGAGATGACTTCATTAGAACGGTGATGGTGTGATAATGGTGGTTGATGACAGTAGTGGTAATGATGATGATGGTGGTGACAGCTGAGGTGGGGTGAGGGGTAGGGACAATGGGGCTAGGGTTGAGAGTTTAGGAGAAGTCTAACATTGTAAAGAGTGGCTTCTGGGAAGAACACAGGAGTTGTTGGTAAAGAAATAAATCCCCCCCCCTTCTGCTTCCATATTTCACCCTATGAAACCTTGTTCTCTTGTTATTTTAACTTCCCAATCACCTGGCTGCAGCTCAAATTTGGAAGTGAAGTTGTTCTTCAAGTAATTGTCTTAGAGGCCTTGGGAGTTTTGAGAGATTTCACTAATCTGGCTGGATTTGGTATGATTTCATTAACTTGGTCTTTTTCAGAAAGTTCCATACCTTTTGGCAGGCAGGCTCTCTCTCAGGAGAAGTTCAGGAAGTTAGAGAGGCGGGGGAGGGATGGAAGGAGGACAGAGACAGTCAGAGTGCAAGAGGCCAATTTCCTTCCGGTTAGACTTTACGGCAAGGTCCGATCCTGTACTCATTCGTATTATACAAGGGTCACTGTTCCTGCTGTTTTCTGGGGACAAAGAAGTACTTGCTTTTGTGTTTAAAAAGAAGGGGTATATATTAGCTGCACAGAAATTCTCTTTTTTTGTGTTTTTCTTGATTTCCGCATTGTTATGGTGGAAACTGGAGAAAATCTTGAACTGAGGTGCTGGTCTCCTCTCTTCCCCAGACTGGACACCATGGAGTGACTTTTCTTCTCTTCTCCTCATTTGTGCGTGATAGGAAGAAATATGTAAAATTATAATCATTTATGGATTTTCCTTCCCTTGCGTTCTAAGGTGCGTTCCTTTGAAGGGAAGACCTGTTTATTTGCTGAGTGGGGTCTTAAAAGGGTTGGGGGACTGGGAGAAGGAGGTGAAGGGGTAGAGAGGTCCAAAATGGTAGTTATGAAATAGTACTGAAGATGTAAAGTATAGCACAGGGAACATAGTCAATAACATTGTAGTAAGTATGTAGGGGGGCAGGTGGGTACTGGCAATAGCAGAGGGGACCACTTTGTAAAGTATATGATTGTCTAACCTCTATGCTGTGCACCTGAAACTGATACAAAATAATTCTAATATTGAAAGTAAAGTGCAATAAAAAAATAAAAATAAAAAAGGGGTGTAATGGGAGCGGTGAGGGAAGGTGCTGTAACCTTCAAGGAAATGAGCAGGTGGGGTTACCAGGTGAGAGCAGGGAGGGTCCGAACTGAAGGGAGAGGGCAGCAGTGTGTGCCATCAACACACCAGGACTTTTAGCCTTTGGGGGGAGGGAGGGAGGAGATGACATGAGGGTTCAGCAGTTACCTGAGGAGTGAGCCCTGGGAGAGGATGGGAGGAGGAAGGTGAAGATTTGCAGTGTGATGTGTGTAGCAGCTTTGCTTCTGCCCTCAAGGCATTTCGGGAAGCCGGATGTTTCCTTTTTAGCCTACTTGATGTGAGGTATTTATCTTTATTTTTATTTTAGAAGTGACACCATGCTGAGGAGGGAGTTGCTTTGTGGGGTTAGATACCCAGGAAATAGAAACCAAGATCCTTTTTGTCATTGGCCCCACCAACAGGAGAGCTGGCTATTTGGTCAACTTGGTAGTTTTCTTTCTCCAAAACTATTTGTGGCAACATATGCATTGTGCGTAGATGGCTCTATGGAATCCAAGGGCCCCTTTTATTTTTGGCCACAACTGGGGAAACAGGAATTTGGAAGAAAGTGAGACAAGCCTCCAGATGCCCTTTCAGAATAATTACGCCAGGAGTGTGTCAATCAACATAAAGCCTCCCAGCTCCCGGGCAACATGGGAAAGGAAGCAGAGACCAGGGCTGGCTTCTGTGGTTATGTCCTTTGCAGGAGTAACCAGTACAAAGACCTGAGGTTTGGCTGCCCTGGCTCTGGGAGAAGGGACAGAAGGACCTCCAGGTTTTGCTCTCCCTGCCCCCAAAGGCTAGGACTAGGGTACTCTGGGTGGGTGGGTGGCACATAAAGGGTAACTATAAGAGGGTGTTTGTTGAGAAGATCTCTGACTTTAACCAGTCATTCCAGTGTTTAATGAAAAAGAACTACGTGTTGAAATAGAAGTGTTAACTCATCACAAAGAACCCAGTGAACTCTGTCCCTACAAGAACATATTTCTAAGCTTGACAACAAAGATGGAAATCATAAAATGACACCTCAGTAGAGCTCACCATATGCAAACTAAAAACTTTTGTGTGTCAAAAAATGCCATACCATCATGTTTACAACTTAATAGTAAGTGGTTCAAAATAAAAGTGATGTGGGTGAGATAGAAAGAGAGAAGGAACGAATTAAGCAAATGTAATAAAATGCTAACATTTGAGAACTCTGGGGTAAAGGGTAGCTGGGAATTCTTTGAACTAATCTTGCAACTTTTCTGCTATTATGGAATTATTTCAAAAGAAGAAAAAAAATTAAAGGTCAAGTATTATCATAAGCCAAAAGCAGAGGCATGCTAAAATGGGAAAAGTATTTGTAATATTTGATAGATAATGAATGAATTTCTTAATATATAACTCATAGGAAAAAGACAAATGGCACAATAGATTAGTTAAATGAACTGGTAAGTTACAAAAGAAGACCCTTTAAGTGATCAATCAGTGTGTGTGTGTGTGTGTGTGTGTGTAGTCAAATTCATTATCAGCAAGAAAAAATGTAAGTTTTGGAAAGCTGTGATAAAATTTTGCCTAATAGCCCCCTCAGAAATAAACTACCAAACAAAAAAAAAATCCGAAGTTGGAGAGTATATGATGAAATGGACACTATATTGCTGATGGGTGTCTCAATTAGTCCAATAATCTGGTTGCAATTTGGTAAGAGAAAAGTATTTTATTTATTTTTGTTTTTAGTATTTTTTTAACTAGATGATTATTTAATGAGAGAATCAAGTTTCCCAAAACATTTGCTTCCAGGCCTACCTGAAGAAATCTAGATTTTAGCATTGACAAAAGCTCTGTTCTCTTTCAGATGTGAAGTAAAAGACCACCAAGTCTCCATGTACAATTTTTAAAAACTAAATCTAATTTCTTTAAAAAAATTTTTTTTCCTTTATTGATTTTAGAGAGAGAGGAAGTGAGAGGGAGAGAGAGAGAGAAACACTGATGAGAGAGAACATTGATTGGCCACCTCCTGCATGCCTTCCACTGGGGATCGGGCCCACAACCTGGGCATGTGTCCTGACCAGGAATCGAACCAGTGACCTCTTGGTGCATGGGTCGACGCTCAACCACTGAGCCACACCAGCTGGGCCTCCATGTACATTTGACCTGTCCCCTGAAACTTCATGGCAATGCTCAAAGCAAAAGAATTCAGAACCACGGCATGACATTTCCCAATTTATATATATTTTTAGAGAGGTCTAGTCTTAAGCGAAGCGATGTTGCAGGTAAAATCTGTCTTCCAGGCCACAGTTTCCCTGTACCTACTTCCTGTGTGGCCACCCGTGTCATGCCAAGAGAAAAGGTTTGTAGAGATGTTCAGTCCCTCTGACCTAGCATTTCCTTTTACTCAGTAGAATTTGATCTTGAGGAAATAATCAGAGGTGTAACATGATGTACAACGCAGTTCATTATAACATTACTTAAATAAGATTATACTGTTAAATGTTAACAGTATGTACACTGTTAACATGAGTTAATATTGGAGGGTGTCACTACTTTGCTGTCAACAACTTTCTGATCCCATGAAAAGACATTCTTCTTAGGTTGCAGGACATAGGCACGACTGTGATTCTCTTTCTGAAGGGATGATATGGTCATTAAGGAGCAGCTCTAAAGCCCAAGGAACACATGGAGAGCCACCTTTGAAAAAAAATGACATGGGATTTCCAATAAAATACTGAGTTTTTGCCAAATTCAATGTTTTGTTTGACTCTGAAAAATTTGTCCAGTAGGAGAGTCTCAAAACACAGACTACATTTCTCCAAGGTGGCCTTTCTTTTACACTAACCAGTCAATGTGCCCATGTCTTACTTTATGAACATGTGATTTATAAATCTTCACATTTTAAGTATAGACAATCTAATCTTAAAAGGGGAATTAGAGATGAATTAGTCTCACTTTTCTCATTTAATTGATAAGGAATTCAAGATCTAGACAGAATAGGTAACTTGCTTAATTACTATCCTTAGTAGATAATAAATGTAATTCTTCGTTTTGCTTAATGAATGACCCCATCCCAACAAGCAAGCAAACACTCTGAGGATGAGAGTGAGAACACGCGGGCAACAATAGAGAAAGCTCCTGTCCTATCCTTGCACACACCCCTCCCCTGCTACCTGGGATGCGCTCAACAGCAAGCCTTGAGGGGGAAAAAAGACAACATCACAACAGGGCTCACTTGACTGTATATCAGATATTAACTTCAGAAAGCCAGGTTCAGTGCCAACATAATAGATCCTTTTCTGACTTTCAGGAGTCTGAGTTCTTAGTGTCCTTTTCAACCAAGGGAAGTCTCTAACTTTGCTATTTAACATTGTAGGTATTCATATCTTAGAACAAACTCCTTTATGCTGTGAATCATGGTTTTATGCAAAGCAGAGCTCATTATAATGCCATAAATGTTAGTAAAATTCCCCTCAGATTGTCTAGGAAGCTGCACAGACTAATAAAATATATTAAGGCACTTTCTTTCTTCTTTATCAATCAGTATTTTTCAGTGAGTTATTCCATACAATCCTAATAGCAAATTAATTGAAAAAAAGCAATGAGAAAATTTTGGCAGGATCCAACTCCATCGCAGCTGATATTAAATAACCTTAGAAAATAAAACATTTTCTACCTGAGTTAATACAAAATATAACTTTAATAAGCATTGTGTCTCAGGTGGCTTTTATATTTGAAAATGCTGGTTTGTTGGTTTTAGGAAAATAGATTCAATGTTCTTACTCTTGTTCATTTAACACAATGGTTTTCTTTTCATAAAGGTTAATTGATTTTCTATATTGCATAACAATAATTATGTTTTTCAAAGGAGAAACTATGCATATTTTCCCTTTAAATCATGCTTCTAAAGCAAGTGCTCAGTGCTGATGTGTTACAACGTCATTATGGTCTCCCTTTAGGTTTCTTAAAATAGACATGTAGTCCAAGACCATAGCAAAAGAAAGGGGAAGAACTTCATCCACTAACAAAGAAGTCTAAAGTGATCATTTTCTCAGCTGAGTCCATGAACATACACTGAGCATATGTGTGTATGGGGTAGATTCCTTTTGAAAATAGAACTACAGTTAATTTCTACTCTGTGAAGCAAAGCTGGGGAGCAAAAGTTCCCTCCTACACTGGGAGGGAGCTGGGGTTCCAGCTCAGCCTGCAAGGAAAGCATTCGGCTTTCACCAGATTGGCTGAAAGCTGCCTTAGCCCAGAATTGTTCTGGAGTGGGCCCAGAGTCCTAGCTCAGTCCTGGAGATCAGCTGACTTGGTCTTGGGGGTTCTGCTCAACAGTAAGATGGTCTGGACTATTGTGGACTCTAGAACAGGGGTCAGCAAACTATAGTCCTTGGGCCAAAGCTGGCTTGCTACCTGTTTTGTAAATAAAGTTTTGTTGAAATACAGCCAAGCCCATTTGTTTATACTTAGTTTATGGCTTTTCACACTACAGTGGCAGAATTGAGTAGTGGGTAAAGCCAGAGATATTTCACACACACACACACACACACACACACACACACACACACACACAGAAGTTGCTGACCTCTGCTCTGTAAGAATCTGGGATGGATGTTCAGAACTACACTCTATCTAGAACCAACTCAAAGCAAGCAAAAGCCATTGGATCACCCACTTTTATACCAAGTTTTACCATGTTCATATGTCTCAGGAGGGTATGTTCTTTGAGACTGTATATTTGGGGGGCAAATTATCACGGAGTAGAGAGCCACTGCTGTGTAGCACTTGATCCCACACTGTCCTTTATCAGAGGGGGACACTTGCCCTTGGTTTTCAGTCCTGCTGTCTGACGTCTGTGTACTCCCCCCATGGCTGCAAAGGCTTATGCCGTCACTCCTGGCTGAGCTTCCCATTCACAGCAGCCAAAACACGAGGCTTAGCTAAGCTTGAGCTACACAAATGTCCCGCTGAATGAGCAGGCTGATGGCACAGGAAGTGTGAAATGCAAGCGGGGAAGAATATTGGCCAGTTCGGCAGTGGAACAGAAATGGGAGTGGGCACACTGCGGTGGCTGTTAACGAGAAAGAAGACGAGGAGATGATATTCTGAGGCCCTCACTTCCCACGGGTGTGACTCACTCTGGCTTGCCCAGGTGCTCTCTTGTGTTGCTGCACCGGGAGCTCACGTGGGGATGGGGAGAGGTGGGCAGTGACACTGGGAGATGTAATGCTGTGGTCATTACATAAGGCTTGTGTACATTTCCAGAAGGCGGGGGCGGGGGGCAACTTTCAGTTGCTTCAATTTCTTAATTCAACCGGGGGAATGAATTCTGGGAGGAACTGTCCTGTACGTTTAGTTTGTCACAGGGTGGGGAGGTGACATAAAGAGATGATCAAAAGTGAGGGTGTATCCATGACACACAGAAGTCTCTGGGTACCTGGCCTCCTGCCATAGTCCCCAAAAGGATAGTCATGGCTCCGTGCTGGGCTGGAAGGTGGATAACAGAGGTCACAAACTGACAGTCCCTGGTTAATTCCAGTCAAAGCAGACGTTTTGACTAGCCCATGAGTTTTTTATATTTTTATACATTGATTGCTCACATTTATAATTGGGGGTATTTTATTTAAAACCTGGCTTTCTAACTTTTGAAAATTCAATAGCTCTGAACACACTGGGCTTCATCTCTGCTTGTCAGTGATTGCCTGGGGTGGAGGACGGGCTTCTCCTCAGGGAGGATTTTTGTTTGTACACCCAATCTGTCTCAGGTGGTGTCTCCGCCTGGCCCCTGGGCCTTTGGGTTTGCAACCCCGCTCTATGTGTTGCACAAAGAATTCATGCTACTGCAATCTTTCTTTTTTAATCCTCACCCGAGGATATTTTTCATTTATCTTCAGATAGAGTGGGGGTAGGGGTAGAGAGAAAGAGGGAGAGAGAGAGAGAGAAACATCGATGTGAGAGAGACACATCGATTGGTTGCCTCCTGCACAGCCCCGACCAGGACTAGGGACCAAACTGCAACCAAGGTATGTGCCCTTGACCAGAATCGAACTCACAACTCTTTAGTCTGCAGGCCTATGCTCTAACCACTGAGAAAAACTGGCCAGGGCAATGCTACTGCAAACTTATGTTCCTTGGGGGTCATTCTGTTGCTCCTTTGTCCCTTGCTAAGAGTTTGTAGCTCACTTTACCTTATGTGATTGAATCATATTCCATTCTGACTCTACTGCTGAATTAAATAAACAGCCCACATTGAGGAAGATGCCAGGACTCTGTGGTCTGTAAGTGTGTGGAGCTATTTATTATATTGATCTGAAAAACTAGCCTTCGACAGTGAATTATCATTTCCTCCCCATCATGTCTGCAGTGATCACACATCTCATAGTTTCTGAAGAAGATGAAAGCGTATTTGTAGGGACGTATTCCCAAGATGCATTTGCATTTAATAACACTTGTTGGTTTGGAAATTATTGTTTCTAAGACTTTCAGGCTGATCTTCTAGACATCTTATATTTCTCAATAAGTGGAACAAAAATGGAGACACAGCATTAAAACAACTATGAGGTATCACCTCACACCTGCCAGAATGGCTGCTATCAACAAATCATCAAACAAGTGCTGGCGAGGGTGTGGAGAAAAGGGGACTCTAGTACACTGCTGGTGGGAATGCAGACTGGTGTAGCCACTATGGAAAACAATATGGTGTTTCCTCAAAAAATTAAAAATTGAATTACCATTTGACCCAGTGATCCCACTTCTAGGAATATATCCTAAGAAGCCTGAAACACCAATCAGAAAGAATATATGTACCCCTATGTTCATAGCAGCGCTATTTACAATCACTAAGATCTGGAAACAGCCCAAGTGTCCATCAATAGATGAGTGGATAAAAAAGCTGTGGTACATATACACAATGGAACACTATGCAGCTATAGGAAAGAGAGATCTCTTATTCTTTGCGACGACATGGAGGGACCTGGAGAGTATTATGCTAAGCGAAATAAACCAATCAGAGAAAGACAAATACCACATGATCTCACTTATTTGTGGAATATAATGAAAAAAATAAACTGATGAACAAAATAGACCCAGAGACATAGAAAGTAATACGGTCCAGACTGACAAACCTCAGAGGAGGGGGGAGGGGGATAAGGATGAAATAAACCAAAGAACTTATATGCATGTATGCGTAACCAATGGAAATAGACAACAATGCTGGGTGGGGGCTGGGGGGGTGGGATGGGGAGGAGGGTGTCTGG
This sequence comes from Tadarida brasiliensis, assembly GCA_030848825.1. Lineage (NCBI taxonomy): Eukaryota > Metazoa > Chordata > Mammalia > Chiroptera > Molossidae > Tadarida > Tadarida brasiliensis. Next base: position 44,761,714 of record CM061274.1, read on the forward strand.
GGGATAAAGGAGAAACATCTGTAACAAAAATAAATTAATAAAAATTGAAAAAAAAGGAGACACAACAAGAAAAATCAAAAAGTATAGATACCTGTCATACTGTTGGGAGTCATGGGTTAGTAGTCATTCTGGACCCCTTTTTTCACTGACATCTCCTACAAAGAAAAAGACAAGAAAAAACCACAGGTTATAATCTGCATTTTCCATAATGTTTCTGTTCCAAACAATATCACATGTTAATCAGCACTTTGTTACTCTCAAGTCCAAACCGGGGAATTTGAAGCCTAGAGACTATGTGATCTAGAAGATCTCAGGGTTCCTTCTATAAAGATGTCTTTAAAATAATATGCTACTCAGGATCACACGTCTATTTTCAAGTTTTAAAGAAAGCTACCAGCACACTGACGTGCTGTTTTTCCCGAGTCGCTCTGATGCATCAGCATCTTCAATCTGGATCCTTGCCTCGCCTGGGAGCTTGTTAGAAACAGAAGAACTGGGTCCCATCTCAAACCTGCTCCATCAGATCTGCATTTGGACAGGGTCCACAGGTGATTGATGTGCACTTCAAAGTCTTAGGCTCACTGCTCTGGAGAACGAAATCCATATTCTCATCTTCTCATCTGTGACTGTCTCTGCCAGCGCCAAACTGCTCTCCCTCCCCTCTGCATCCCTGAGGTCTGACAGCAACAGGCACACTTGGCCCTCAGACCGGGGATGGAGGCGTCGTGGGCATCAGTGACCAGAGGTGTCCCGGCAGAGAGAAAATGTTGAAGAATGTGCACAGATGGATGACCCAGATGGCTGATGAATGTGGGTCAGAGTCCTTCAGAATATAGCTGGGGATAGATCAGAATTAGATTTCTTTTTCTAGAAGGGGCTTCTGCGTTCAGTGGTGGAGAGTGGTGGCATGGTGGCTTAGGAATAGTACTGAAACCCGAGGCATGGGTTCGAGCGTTGATGCTATCACATACTAGCTGTGGGATCATGACAAGTCATTTCAAAGCACGGACTCTCCACTTCTTCATGTGCAAAATGAGGAAAATAATACTCGCTCTACTTCACGAGGCTCATGTTTCTGAGGTTTAAACGATGTGAGTGAAAGTGCTGGGTAAACCATAATGCAGTCCGAGCATGAAAGCCTTGGATGAGGAGGAAATACTTAAATAACTGGCTGGAGTAGAGGAAGCATGTGGAAGAGGAAGTAAGTACATTATGTTTACAACATGGATTTACATATGGCCATTCATTCTGTTTCCACATTTAATACTGTAGCACTGAGTTCATACCTGGATCACAGTTCTTGTCACCCCTGTGGTAATGCCATGTTTACATGGCTACCTTCCCACTAGACTGTAGTTTCTTTGTGTCGGGGACTGTCTTTCTTATTTTTATATCTTACACAATGAGCAGAAAGTCAGATACATAATAGGTAGTCAATAAATAGATGCTGAATAACTGAATAAAATAAAATCAATGACAGTTAATATAGCATGGTCTAAGTAACCTGAATTGGCATCTGGTAGAAGAGATGACTATTAACTACTAGGAAAATGCATTCTTGCTACTGATTCACATTTCGGGGGTCACCAGCCACCAGCTCCGTGCTCCGCCCTCACCCACCTGTTCAGCTGGTTTTCGGTGAGAGGGACCACGTTCTGAGATACCCTAAGCGGACAGCTCAGATCATACTTATATTGCTGAGTGTTCAGACTCTTGCTCTTCTTAGAAACTAAGCTTCCCCCTCCCAACACATGGAAGTGGGCACCTTTTCCTATGACATTGCTCCTGAATGTTCGGGGAGGAGGAAGAACTTGGCCCAAGCTGGGCCGGCCACAGCGCTCACAGGGCTCCACCTCCGGCCAAACTGGTTCCAGACCTGAGGTGGGCTAATAAGATGCCTTTTTAGGATGTTTGGAGAGAGGAAAATAGGGAGAGGAACAGGCATGTGAACTATAGAAAGGATTTACGGGCGAGGCAGGAAGAATCCAGGAATAGGAAAAAAAAATCTTGTGGAGACTCTAAAAACGTTGTTATCACCACAAAATTTCGTTTTGATTTTCCTATTTAGTACTGTTTTCCTTCCACTATAGTACTGCATGGTACTATTTAGTACTCTAGTACTTCAGTATTACTATACTATTGCCATAACTATAACATCAATAGTATATTAGTATTACTTGTGCTCTGTCACCATTAGTGTAGAATTAATAGTATATTAATAGCACTAAATGCTAAGGTACTATGCTATTTTCCTTCAACGAGCTCGAGAGTTTTAAATGTAATTCCAGGGAAGCTCCTAAGAACCTTCCAGAGCAGGCAGGTGTCGGGGCCTCATGGCCCGGTGGTCCTGTAACACAGCGGGGCGCCCGGGGGTGCTGTGTGCGGAGGGGCGCAGGCAGAGAGGGTCCTCTCCAGAGCATGGCTGGGGCCCGGGGCTCACCAGCCGCTGGTCATGCGCGCAGAGGAGAAAACAGAACCCGCAGAGCTTAGTACTAAAGAAAGCCGAACTTTTTCATTTTCCAGGCAGGGCAGTGCACGCCGCAGAGCTCCACTGGGTAGGTCAGCGAGGAGGAGGGTGGGCGGCACGTGGCAGAAGGGGTGCGGGCACTATGCTGATGACAGACTGGCAGAGTGACTGCCCAGGAGGGCGGGTCTGCAGATCACTGGTCAGAACAGGCTGGGGAGCCTTCAGCCAGATCCAGCGAGGGTCTGTGTACCAGGCCTTTCCACGTTGATGGTCCGTTCACAGCTTCAACATTTCCGCTCAGTGACATTGACGAGGAGAAGGACATTCGGTTTAGTCTCCTAGGCAAGTGCTCCTGAAATGGAGACTCTTCCTTTTACACGACTCATTTATTTGGCGGGTCAGTGAGAGGCCGTGACTGAGGGCCTACTCTGTTCAGCCAGTGCCCTTGGCTTTGTCCAAAGATGGCACCCCAGGCTGTCCACCAGGGGCTTCCAATCTAACAGAGGGAGAGGATCCCGGTAACACACAAATGCACAGGTGCATATAGGATGCCCCTCAAGTGTCTCGTCAGAGCAGACCGGGACCTAGAGGAAGCAGAGGTCATTTCTACCCGGGGTTATCTGGAGAGGTTTCTCAGTGGAGGTGACCGGGGACCCGAAGGCCTTTCTTTTCAGCAGGCCTTCCCCGTGTCATGATTTAATGCCTTATTCTCACCTCTCTGCTCCTGAGGCACACGGACTACTCTGCAGGAATGAGCCTTATATGGAAAAATTGGGAAACTCTTTAAATCATGCAGCTTTTCAGCAGGGGAGCAATAGGATCCAATTTAAGTTTGAAAGCTTCACAGCGGCTGCTGAGTGAAAGCAGACGGGTCAGGGCCACCGCAGGTCCGGGGGAGAGACGAAGGTGGCTAGAACTCCGTGGTGGCCCTGGAAGTGGGGAGCGGAGTGGGAGGGATTCAAGTGACATACAGGAGGTAGAAATACTAAGACAGTGATGAATGTAATATGAGCACTTAATACTGGACTAAACACCAGGTCGGCTCACGAACAACGGGAAGAGCAAAAGGAACCGCAGCTTGGCACAGGATATGTGATTTGGGGTGCAAAGGGGGCAGGAAGTGGCCAAGAATGAAGCTGCAAGTGTTGTTTGGGGCCAGATGGTGAAGAATCTCGACATGTTTGCTATACATTTGGACTTGCCCCTGTGGGAAATGGGGAGCCATGGAAGGTCCTTAGGGGCGTGTCCCCATTTGAGAAAGATCACTCTGCCACAGTGTGGAGGGGGACTCCTCAGGAGGCTGACCCTCTGCTGGTGCCTCTGTGTGGGGTCATTGCTGTTCTCCCGTTTCATGTTCAAGGTTGCAAAGCTGGATAGACTAGGCCCAGAGAGAACACCCCTCACTCCATCTTGTAAAGCTCGGGCACACTCGCCCTGACTTCACGCCCGCTGTCCCCTTGTGTTTCCTTTTTTCCAGCAGAAACTACAACATCGAAGGGACAGCTGTAAAAATTACCCCTGAAAATAATCTTTCCATACGGACCTACTGAGTCATTGCTCATACAATCCGTACGTAATTAAAACGAAACACTGCACCCTCCTCGCATCTCTACATGCATCTTTTCTGAAGACGGCATTTGTGGTCTTTTCAAGGTCACCTTCCTTAGTCTGCTTTTCCTTGGCTCTCTCAGGAGAAAGGGTACCAGAGCATCACGCAGCCGATGCGTCAGCACGTGGGCTATGCAGGGCTTACCTGCTAACACTTCCACAGCTGCTCATGGGCAGCCCAAGGAAGCCATGTGTGGGCTGGGGAGCTGCGGTGGGGGTAACTTTCATGGGCAAATCTCTTGGTTCAGTTTAAAGGGTCAGATGTGCAAGCGTTAGGCTATAATAGACTCTAAGTTGAGACCATTAACACCAGGAAGGCTCTCAGAGGAGAACAGACCCGCCCTCTCACTTGGCATTGAGCAAATGTGGACGCCCTACACTTCCTCAATAGGATTTCAGAGGTCATGGTGCTAGGAGCGGAGGGCAAAGCTTGGGGATGTGTCTTGAAGTTGTGTAGCAAACAATGGTTTTTACAAAGTTTATGGGGTATTGTGGGTCATTGGGCACTGCTGGGGTTTATGGGGTGGGGCCACAACCCCCTCACCCCACCCTGTCCCCACTTTGGCATTGCCACTGCTCTATATGGCATCTGCAGGCACAGCTGGGTGAAGGCAAATGACTGTCCCCTCAGTGGGCCACACCCCACGCTAGGAGGGCAAAGAGGCTGTGGAACTCCACTGGGTGCCTATTGCCCCCGGTTTGAAAAACACTCCCGTCCCTCTTGGAGTGTCCCCTTCCCCTCAGGGGGAAATGCCCATTTCCATCAAACCTTTCACTCTGACCTTTGGAAAACATTTTTAAGAACAAGTGCAATGCTAGATATGGAGGAAAGACTTGCAGTAAGAGTCATCCCGGGTGGTTTGGAGTCCCGGCTCAGGAGCTTGGCCGCCTTGGACAGGTGGCTCAGCTCACTAAGCCTCATCTGCACTGAAATCAGTTCCCACCCTTTAGGTTATGATGGGGACCGAGGGAATCTGAAAATGCTTTGTAAATTTACAAGTAGGACCTCAATGTTAGTTATTAGAAGATTTCTTCATTAGTATAGTCACTATTATTATGATCTCCTGTCCAGCCTCAATCGTCCCTAAAGTGTGGGAAATCGGAGCTGTGATCTGGCCTTCATTTGGAAGTACCCTCATGTGGTTTAAAGACTCACAGCAGCATAGAAGCCCACCTCCCTAGACCCCATCATCACCAAGATGAAATGGAGGTGGAATTGCTCCCCTCTCCTCTGCCATTCTCCTCTTCCAAGACTGAATTTTACCTTTTGTGAATTCTTTTCCCTTTCAAAGTTACCTCTCATGTTCATTTAAATTTGTTTTGAGGGGCAAGGAAGGTTGGGCACATAGAGGGATTTGTACCCAAATTTATAGCATTCTTAATGCAGCTGAGTTGTCCTTCCCTGAGGTTTTTGCATTTTAATAGTAAATCTAAGATCCAATGAAGTGAATATATAATGGTTGAATTTCTGATGGTGGTAATAACTTAAGGACTCAAATAAAAGAGTAGAGAGATGGGGTGTATGCAAATCATACCACCCTATAATCCACCTTTTCCACTTGGTAAAACTAACCCCATTTGGGAGTGTAGTATAAAAAAATAAGTAAGAGAAAAAAACTTAAAAGCCAGCACAGTTAGACTGGGGCTGGGGCTGGTTAAAAAGAAACATAAGACTCGGAGTTAGTTAATAAACATATGGGAAAACAGAAGCTCTGCCTTGTGCTGTGGCTCAGGTGTTAGTCCTAGTGGACCACCTCTTAGAGCAGAAGGCAGGGTGGGAATTCCTCTGCTGGGTATGGTGGGAAACAAGGGCCCCACATAGGAGACACCAGCAAGTGACTATTGAGTGGCAAAGCTATAATTCGCATTTCAGATGTTCAGCAGTCACTGTGTTTTGCCTTGAGAGGGTGAGATAATACAGCCAGGATCTGTGGTTGAATTTGAGCTTAATTTGCTATGGCTGATTATTTTGTTCTTGGCAAAATGATTAATCTTTACTTCCACCCCACCCACCCCTTTTAATTGAGGCTCAACAATCTCATTTCCGGGCTCATTTCTACTCTTCATCTTAACCCACGCCCATGCCAAGTCACTGTCCTCTTCTCTCCCGCTTCCCCTCCCTTTTTCCTTCTCTCTTTCAGGCAAAGTCACCATGGCATGGAAAGAGTGTGGGCCTGGCCACTGACCAACAGAATGACACTAGGGATGTTAAGAGCCAAGAGTTGTGTTCCCAAACTAGGAATAAGGTGATTCACTACAAAGGGGACTGCATGGATTAAATAGGACACACACACTGGATACATGGTAGAACTCTTCCATCCTGGCATGCAGGGTTCTGGGGCGACATCGGAGAAAATTCCTGCTTCTGCTTTGAGGACTAGGTCAGCAATGGGGAGTGGGGCTCTTGGGGTCTGAGTGGGCTTGAAAACAAACGCAGAAACGTCCTGTGAATGTCAAACAATCTGCTACAGCTAATTTATTGTCGCATTGAGTGAAACTTGGAACAACTTCTAGCCACATAATATAATGATAGAAAAGTCAAGAAAAAGCCAGCCAGCAAAAGTTTTATGAGGCCAGCACTGAAAGAATCAACTTGACTGCCTGCTCTGTTTACGGCGTCTTTTCCTCGTAGCTACCTTTCTCTGCAGGTGGACTACCATCTCCCCGGGCTTCTGAGAAATGGAAGCCAGTCTCTTGAGAGGAAGCAGATGGGTGGGTTGAGGAAACGCCTAACGGCAGGAGAAACAACTTCAACAGATGCCCCATTGACCAAAGCAAGCGGCTAAAACTGACTCTGCTGACACCTGGTGGAGAGCAGGGTAGTTTTCCTGTGCCAAGGAAAATAAAATGTGTGCGCACAAGTGTGTGTGTGTGTGCGTGTGTGTGCGTGCATGTGTGTGCGTGTGCGTGTGTGTCGAAGGGGCTGGAAACACATTCATCGTGTCAAGGGAGTGAAATAACTCCTGAGGAACGAGGCTACCACAAAGCACCAGCAGATGCCTGCATATGTAATTGTGGTTAGGTGACTCACTGAGACACGTGCACGGGAAACAACAAACACGAATGTGAAAATAAAACATGAGGAGTAAAGCAAATAATTTATTATTGATTTCTTAAAAGTGTTTGGTGGCGAATAAGACAATGACAAACGAGAACCCACTCCCTCCCCCAACCCTGGACAGCTTCATAAGGAAAGACTCTGGCACTTGACCACTGACAGAGCCCTCTACACCCCAGGGTGCCAGCCTCACCCAGACTGAGCTTTGCTTTGCTGCTGCCTCTGGAATCCACAGGGAGCTCCCTGCAGATTTTAAACTCTGGGCTACAAAGAAGAATCTTCCTAGAAAGGTGTTAGGAAGACTGCTTTGCCCCTAAACTTCCTTGAAGATAAAATCAAATTCTCCTGATAAGTATGGTTACAATTGCTTATTACTTAAATGCCAAGTTGTGGGTGGGGAGGGGAGATACAGTGCAAAGTCCTTACAGAATGTACTTCATAAACTTCACACAGCCTCCATTTCCCTGTCACCGGCTTCTCCTTCACACTGCTTGATGAAGGTCCCTTTGGCTAACTTTACTGGCAAATTTCTATGGTTTCCTGGGAGGTGTCAAGTACACACTGCAGCACACACAGCCTGGATTTTGTCTTTTGATTATCTGCTTTAAGGGTGATTCTCAGGAATGCACCAGAGCAATTATGACCTCAAATTTGTAAGAATTCATCCATTATGTTTAGGTCATAAAGAAAGGGCTGGGGCACCAAGTGAAAATTTAGGTTGTCATTATTTTTAAAAACCAAAGGAACCATAGTTAAGGGATGAGTGAGGGAGTTGGGCTGGGTCCATCTAGGTAGGAAGGTTAAAAAGAAAAGAAGCCCATAAAAAACTCATGTAATTACAATTTTCTTATAGTTTTTCCCCCTGATATTTAAGTTAAATTTGGAGTGTATATTTTCTTAAGTGTGTTGGCTCATCAATGTATGATTCTGACCAGAAAGTGTACAGTCAAAATATACCTCCTCCTGAGGTCAGTGATTCTAGAATACTGAGACTCCCAACTTCCTCAGTTCATGGCACCCTTAATATTTCAGTAATTTTTTTTCAAAGTGACCCCAGGTCGAAAGAAATACTTAAACATTCTGTTTATTAAGTAATTAGGTCCAAACAGTCAAATAGTATTTGTGGGGTGTCTGCTGTGTTTCCCTCAAAACTGAAAGATGTTCCATTGTGTTCCTCTGGGTTTGCTGGGACACTCCCAGAGTGCCTTGCTACAGAGCTTGGGACCCGTGGCTGTAACAGTTTGGGGAATCAGTGAAAAGTTCACGGGTGTGGTCTGCATGATCTTGTTTCACCCCTCACTCTTAGTGCGACCATGGCCACACAATTTGACCTCTCAGCTTCATACAGCTGAGTGAGTCAGCCTGGCTTCCTGTCCAGGAGTAGAGGATAAGAAAATGAGACACAGAGGAGCTTTTGCAGGACAGAAGGCAGTCTTTGGAATAAATAAGACTTGACCATCATTCAGGAGTGCTTCCTGAGCCTCTATCATATAGGGAGGTTGTGATAAAGTCTCCGAAAAGTAAAAGAACACAGCCCTTGTATCATCTAACAAGGCGGGGGGGGGGGTGCAATAAGTCCCATTATCAGCGAGAATTACAGGACTGCCAAAGGTGGTCAAGAAGTTGGCCTGATACTAATATCTTAGGTGAAACTCTGACAGGTGAGCATGACATGTTTAACACAGCAGAATACTTGCAGGAGTAGATCTATACATGCCAGGTTGCCTGCTTGTCCGCTCTATTCTGTTTCTGACTTACAAGTAGCAATGAAGCTAGACTTACACTAAACCAGTGGTTCTCAAACTTGAGCAAGCACATGGAGAGCTTGTTAAAACAGACTGCTGGGCTCCACCCCCTGTAGTTCTGATTTAGCCAGTCTGGGGACACGGGTGGGTGGGTCTGAGTGTCTGTATTTCTAATGAGATCCAAGGTGATCTGACTATACTCTTCAGGAATCACATGTTGGGAGCCACAGCCTAAGCCATTTGGGAACATGTTCGAGGAACTGAGGTACCATCTTGGTAGGCTACCCCTGTTGCTAGGCAGGCACCCACACTTCTTTCCAAGGCACGGTCAGCCTTGTCTAGAAGGTTACCAGTGAAAAAGTGCTTACCAAGACACCGGGCTCTGTTGGCGAAATTACCTTCTTGGAAGGCCACTTGCATTTTAAGTGGGCCCCCTTGAATTTGAGACACTCAAGTCCTGTAGTAATAAAGTGACAATTGAGACATGATCTATGCAGGAGTTTAACATTTTCAAAGAGGTAAGCTTTGCACTCTACTAACTTATCAGTTTGGGGCACAATCATGGAGGCTGTAGAAAAAGTGGTTCTTAATTCACAGGAGGGGTTCACAGCAGAGTCAGCAGAGGAGACTTGCCCCATCTCTAGGGCTGGGCCCAGGCATGCGTACCTAGAAAGGGCCTCCCAGCTGATTCTGTTGAGAACTCCTGCTCATGAGAGAAGCTCTTCAGAATGAGCACGAGTGTGGGGATAGGTCACCCTACTGTCTCTCTTTCTTGCTGCTGTGAGTCCACAAGCATGCACTGGTTTGGATTCACTGCTGCATGATGTCCCATTGGACTACTACAGGCCTGCAGAGAAGTGTCTTCCCCTGCCTCCTGCCACCCTTCCTTGGGTGGTAGCAAAATCACGGCCAGTGTGGTTTATCCAAAGCACATCGCTGATTAAAAGAACCATTAACTATGCCCTGGAGAACACATTTAAAAGGTGGTGTCTTCATAGTACCAAACAGGTCACAGGCACTTTACCCATGGACTTCAGTACTCAACTCACACTCACCCTCCTCACCTGTCCCATGTCCTTATTTCTTCAGAGCAGGGTTCTCCAAGTGTGGTCCCCAGATCAGCAGCATCAGCATCACCTGGGAACTCTTTGGAAATGCACACTCTTGGGCTAAGCCCAGACCCACTGAATCAGAAGCTCCGTGGGTGGGGCCCAACAGTCTGTTTTAACAAGCCCTCCAGGTGATGAGTCTGAGGCATGCTGGAGTTTGACAACGAGTGATTTATGGTATCTCTGCACTTCTCTGCTCATTGCCACAGATTAGAAGGTCTTCCAAATATAGGGACCACTCCTTTCCTCTCCCCACCAGATGGCCCGGCGATCAGCACATAGCAGGTACTCAAGAAACACTTGTAACTGAAGCCAGGGCAGTTCTACTTCCTCATCACAAGAGTGAATAAACACTCCCTGGGGGTGGCCAATGCTTAGTCTAAATCATCTCCCTTCTCACGGGTTGTATTTTCCATATTTACAAATCAGCTTTCCCTAAATCCTCTCAAGTTTTTTACATTCCTTTGAGGAAGCCAATAACAAGATGCAATGTTTTAGCCAGTGTCTGTTTCCTGCTGGGGAGAAGGGCTTTCTGCATGATTCTTTTTTTTTTTTTTTGGTAGGCATTAAAAATATTTTATTGGTATTTTCCCTGGTTTGCACTTATTTATCAAAACTCATATTCCTTATTTCATCACCTTGAACATTTTTGTAGCATACTCCCAGCATCATAATTATTTTCTGAACAATAGAATGAGATTGCTGACTCATGTTCGGCTCATGGCTCCAAGCGTCTTTCTCTCTGCTGTACTCGTGCCTGTGCAGCACAATGATGTTCTATTCATCCCTCTGAATTAGAAATGCCAACAGCTCAGATATGCAACCGAAGGGTCCCCCCTCCCCTTGGTTTATTTAAAGCCTTCCCACAAATAACACATTTTGAAATATTATACGGCGTTCACTTGGAGCCATTCCGCTTGGGCAAGGACAGTTAGAGCTTATCTTTTTATCGGCAGATCCTTGCACAATGCCTGGCGCACTGTAACTATAATTCTCAAGAAATGCTTGCTTGAATGAGTCACATATCCACTCCTAGCCTTATCCTTCTATTCTGCCCTGATACATTACAACCAGCCCTCTGTCCGGTGCAGGGAGAAAGCCTGGCTCTCCACTCAGAGGCTGAAATTTGGATCCAGCCGAAGAATGGGACTGAGCTCCTCAAGGTGTGTGTGGCCGTCCAGGTGGAGCCCCATCCCGATTGGGACACTGTCTGCCGTGCCAGCTCTGGCCTTGAAGTAGCAGTGAGATTTCTGGTCGTCTCGAAACAGCCTTGCCAACAAGCAGCCGGGGCCAGCTGTAGGTTTTTGTTTTCCAGCTGCGAAGTCAAATGGGTGGGACTGCTGAGTGCTCCTAAAACTCTCATGGCCAACCTGAGCTGCACGTACAGATTGCCTGGAAGCTTTGTAAAGTCTCAGGGCCCAGGCTGCACCCCAAACCAGTTAGTGTTTTGTAGCTCAGGCCTCAGTTTTGTAAAGCTGCCCGGGTGATTCGATATGCAGCCAAGCTTGAGAACCAGTGCCCTAAAGTGGCCTCTAAGATGGCATTCAGGCCGTCTCCCTATTCTGCTCTGGCTCCCTTCTGATCTCTTCTCACGTGGCGGTCAGAGTGGTCCTCTGAGAACATAATTTAGTGCATGGCAGCCACTGCTCAAAATCTTGCCGGGGCTCCTATGATCTGCCTCATTGGCCTCTCTGTTGTGATCTCCTGCTTCTCACCCCATTTCAGCTTCACCAACCTCCTTGCTATTTCTACAACATGTCCTCTATGCACCAGAGGGCCTTTGCAGTGCAACTGTCCCAGACATGCTCATCCCCCAGACACTGATTGGGTCTCTTCCTCGCCTCCATGAGACTTGCAAACCTTAACTTCTTGGGGATGCCCACCTTGACCATCCCAGTCCCTGCTGGACCTGCCTGCCCCTGTGCACCGGCCTTCCGAAGGCCCCTTATCCTGCTCCATGCTTTCTTGTCCCCACAGTACATAGCATCCTTGAACCCACTGCACAGTTTACTTCTGGTTTTGTTGTTGTTGTGTATTGTTTTGTCTCCCTCTGCAAGGAGGGCAGCTCCTTGAGGTCAGGGGTCTTTGGTTTGCTCACTGACTACCCCAAGGGCTCCGCCTGTGTGTGGCACACAGCAGCCCTTAAAAATCCTTGTAAAATGAATCCCGATGGTCATGTCTGTAGGTGGTGGTGAAAGACAGGGCTGAATGGAGGAGGGAAAGCTCAGTGATGCATGAAGAACATACATTTTCTCAAAAATGACGAATTTTAAGGGAATACTGATCATTTGATTCTAATTATAAATCAAGAGATGGGATTGTCAGACAATGTCTAGTTTAAAAAAATATCACTCTTATAGAGACAAAGTGAATTAGGGGTTATCAAGGGCTGGGCAGTAGGGGGAGTGTGGAAGGGGATCTGTGCAAGGACAGGGGTGACTGCTAATGGGTATAAGGGTTCTTTTTGGGGTGATGAAAATGTCCTAAAATGAGATTATAGTGAGAGCTGTATAACTCTGTAAATAAACTAAATCCACTGAATTGTACATTTCAGTGGGTGAACTTCATCATGTAAATGATGTCTCAATAAAATGTTTAAAAATGCACACTTCAACTTGAAGCGTCACACAGAGTGTTAAATCTGAAGCTGAAAAGAAAACACAGGCTATTAATATTTCTTATCAGGCATGTGGGTTTTCTCTGGCTTGGGTTTGGAATTGGAGTTAAGAGGGTCTTCCTTAGCCTCATTTGCTGCCAGAAACATTCATTAGTCAATAAAGAAATGTAATTTAAAATTTATGATCAAGGCTTAACTCAAGAGTAATTTATTTGGGTTTCTCTTAATAATTTCCACAGCTCCCCAAATTCTGGCCTTTTTCAGGACTCACAGTTTTGGAAAGTAAGCAGTCACTTTGTATGAGACAGAGCTTTGCATAGATTTGACCCTTTTGAACTTACAATGTCAAGAAAAACTGTAGCCACGTTTACATGACCATCTACTGATGACCCATTGTCCTGCCCATCACAGAGTTCAACTCATCTGCTGCTGTGAACCAGGATGCTGCTTGACTAGCAGCCCTGTGAACCTTCCTCTAACTCTGACATTGTGATCATCTGGTAAGAGGTATGGAACACGATGGATAGCAACAACTCAATGAGAACCCTTCTCCCTCCCCTGGAGCTCAACAGCACCCCCTGGAAGGCTGTGAAGTGGGAAACTCTTCCTTGGACTCTTCTGCCTATTTCTCTGTTCACCATCTTGACAGGCAGGTACTTGCTTGAGCACAGAGGGTCAGGTTGGATGAATGTCAGGAGGTTACCCAGAGTCCTGGCTTTGACATTCTCACTGGGGAATCCCTAAGATGTGAGCAATGCTGTGATGTAGAAAGACTCTTGGAGACTGCTACTATGTCTCCAGAGAATTCCTAAGGAGTACACAGCCACCATGTCATCAACAATGAGATCATTTGAAGGAAGAGACCCTCAGGGTTGTTTTCTGCTCACCGATGAAGCAGAGGGTTAGAGGGACATAGAGACTTGCCCTTTGTCTCCAGGTGGTGAGACGAGGAGCTAGAAAGCCAACCAAGAGTCAGTGCGCTCCACTGCTGAGTCATATGCTTCCACCCACTATATGCAGGTCACTCGGCTGGGAGCCGTGATGGGCACACAGTGACTAAGCTCTATTCCCTCCCCTCTGTCAAGCACTGCCTGGTAGAGATGTCAGAATGCACACCAACAATTCTAGTTAGAGGAGGTTGTATTTGGTCATCTATCAAAAGTGCAGAGGGCCATGGGAGTGTGTGGGAGGGAAAGGGTAACTAAAAATACAGCAACTACAAAACACAGATGCTCCGCACATCATCATGCCATCCTGCTGGGGGTCCTGCCAGCGTTCCTGGTCAAGTCCCAGCTGTAAACTGACGTCTTTCAGAATGTGGGTTGTGTGAAGTGTAGGTGACTGGGCTGAAATAGTTCTGACCATGCCATCTGGACGCTGGGACAGAATATCTACACCAGCGTGTTTTCATATCATCTCTGCATTTGTCCTAAAAGAAGAAGACAGTATGTCCCTTACAGAGAGGTTATGAGTTTTAAATGAGTTCACACAAGAAAAGCACTTAGGGCGTTGCCTGGTGCATAGTAAGTGCTCAATAAATGTGAGCTGTCACTGATATGCCTGGCGAATCATGGGTTTTGGAGCACTGGGTACCTGCAGAGGGCCCTGCTGGGAGAAGAGCTGGCATGTGGAGCTGTGTTCTCTTCACGGGCTAGCAGACAGGGGGCAGCAAGGGGGGAAGGGAGTGTTACTGCTATCTGTTGATAACTTGATTTACTTCATGCATGGGTGTAGTTTATAAAAAGGGCACAGTATTACACATACTATTTGTCAGGACACATAATTTTTTTTTGACAAAATAATTGGTAATATTAGGAAAGCATGAGATTTCCACCCTCTAGCAAGATACTGTGTAAAAGAGATTTGGTAAGAGGATAACTCACTTCTCTGGGGACAGCAGCATTTGTAAAAATGACTCTTGTAAGCAGTGTTGCAACACTTAAAGGGTACTATTTGGGTGGTCCCTGTTGGGACTTTAACGAATGCTTTTTCGGGGAGAGAACATTTGAATCAATATTTTTCACAACTTCTTTCCCTCAAAGAATATCGTTTTGGTCCCCAAACAGATGTGATTTGGAACACTTCAGTTGTACATCTCTAGAATCATTAACATGTTTAATTAATTTTGTATCCTCACCCGAGGACAGTTTTGCATTTATCTTCAGATAGAGTGGGAGGGAGAGAGGGAGGAAGAGAGAGGGAGAAAAACATCAATGTGAGAGAGACACATCGACTAGTTGCCACCCACACAACCCCAACCAGGGCCGGGAACAAACTATAATGGAGATATGTGCCCTTAGCGGGAACCGAACCCGGGTCTCTCTGGTCTGTGGGCCGACGCTCTAACCGCTGAACCAAACCGGCCAGGGAAACATGTTTATTTTAAACAAGATCCACTCACCCACCCATGGTCTTACATGAAAGGAAAGACAGTGGGGCTTGGTCATCAACTTTCTTACTGATTTTACCGGCCATAGATCAAAACGCATTGTGTGATTTTCAGGAAAAATAAATTCATGTGATCTGAAAACAAAGATGTCCAGAAATGGAAGCCAGCTAGGTTTTAAAACACCAGAGAGATAATGAGGATCCCCTGTGAACTGGGTGTGCAGCTGGCGCCACCTCTTCTTAGTTCCAAGGCAAAGGCCAGCTAGACCAACACGGCCCGTGGCTTTGGGGCAAAATCTACAACAAATCTGAAGGGTTTCTCTTTGTGTGTTCAGTGAAATTAAGTAGAGAAAAAAGAAGATAATGATACCTATGTTAACATGTTACATCTTACACATGTGTATACGGTTTCCTAAAAAGTAAGAATGATAATAAAGGCAATAATAGTAATAGAATCTAACACTTTTTGAGAGCTTACTATGTATTTGCTATTCTGCTAAGTGTCCTACATATACCACCTCCTTTACAACTTTCAACAACCTATGTTGTAGGTAGTACCACCCCCATGTTACAGTTGGGGGAACTAACGTTAGCAGGCGTCACGCCCTTGCCCAAGGTAGTAAAGAATTTTAATTGGGAGAGCCAGGAATTGAACCCACTTCTCATGAATCCAGACTTCACGCTCTAAGCCTCTACAGTTGACTGCAAGAAGAAAAATAGTTACATGCATTTGGAGTATCTCTTTATCTCGGTTATTTCATTCGATGCTCACAACCTCATGTCATTTTCTCTTTCACAAATGAGGGTGCTGAGGCTGAGATGTTAAATGTCTCAGACAAATTTGTTCTTGAAGAATCTGAGCTTACATCTGTTTTGAAAGGATGGTCCTGACCACTAGTGATGTCAATGATCTATGAAGACAACAGCTGGGCACCAATCGCACCTACAGGATATTTTTTTGAAACATGAAGGTTCTAGATCAGAATATCAGGCAGGTGAAGATTTAATGCACAGAACACAAGGTTTGGTCTGGTTGACACAAATTGTTTGAAAAGTTCACTCTCGATGAGGCTGAAATCCTCTCGCACCTATTAGTAAGACACCTGTTACCTAAGAGGCAGGCAAACGTGTCTAGTTAGAGATGAGACATTTTCTGAGTTTGAAAAAGGTGACCTGGTTGTTCAGAAAATGAGAAGTTATATTAATAATCCCAGATCCATTTGATTGAGGATATTATCCCTATCATTTTGTGGCCGAGTTCATGAAAATAAACCTTACAAGTGTACCAGTTGGGTGGGAGTGTGTGAAAATGAATTGTCCTGGAGCCCCAACCCCTCACATGCTACCAGGCTCAATCCCTTTGGATGCTGCCAGAAAAGGTGATAATAAAGGGATTACCAAAGAACACTCCCTTAATAAAGGAAAGGTGCTTTTCTTGAAGAGCCAAGCGATATATTTGGAAATTCAGGACGTCAGTAGCTGTTCAAAGGAAAGGTTTCGAATAATACAGTGGAAAAAGCTGGCTGGCTGTCACAAAACCACGGATTTCCAACCCAAAAGCTGACTGCCAGACTGTAACCTATTGCCCTTCAGCTCCAAACCCACCCTTCTATTCTCTGCTCTGTGATGCTGGGGCTGGGACCTTGCAAGCTCTTTTCTTTCCTAGAGGCCCTTGCCAGAGGGCTTTCTGTTTGATTCTGCCAACAGGAGGCGTGGGAGGCGCCTGGAAGGTGAGAAGAGAAAAGCACCTCTTCCTTCCCGGTGTTTTTCATGCCCCTGTGAGCATCTGTCAGTGGGGGCTGTGGGCTGGAGCCTCCTGTCTGTGTGAGCATTCCCAGGAGCAGACTCTGCATCCCCAGAGGCTCCAGCAGTAACTGGCTGGTCCCCTTTCTCGGTGCCCCCAGTGCCAGCTACACACTGCTCTCTGAGCTCCTGGGTCCCAGGAACCTCATCTCTAAGAGCGACAGCTGCTTCTCGAACTGGGTTACCTCAGTGTTCCTCTTTGCTCTTTGGTGCTCTCGTACCCGAGCAATAGCCAATTCCCTGTAGTAAATCCTTCTGTTTGAATGACCAGTGTCATTTTGTTTTCCTGCCCGGACCCTGCCTGTTGCATGTGGGTGGCGGCATGTATCAGTTCTTAACAACAGTGCAGCACCAGAGACAACGACACTGACTGAATGCGACCTGCTTCTGCGAGGCGTGAGAAATGATGATTTCCAGCCAAGAACCGAGCACGTGTGAGACATTAGAACCCCAAGCTGAAGGGCCGCAGAGTAGAAGGCTTCAAAGGGTGACATTAAAAAAAATTATTTTTTAAAGCATAAAAATAACACCTGTTCACATGGAAGTGTTTGCAAACACAGAAAGTATAAAGGAAAAACACAATTAAAACCTGTCCTAGAGTTAACCACTAATCTTTTGACATATTCTTTCAAACTTCTACACATTTAGAGGATTATTTTTAACCGACGCTTGGTCTCTGGTATTTTCACATGATAAAATGAGGAACTCAACCCTCAGAGGGGTGTGACCTTGTTCCATCACAAGGAAGACTTGTCTTTTCTGCGCTGGGACTGGATGGCTCTGGCAGGGGCTGACCCCTGACCCAGAAACGAGACAATGGCCAGGGTCCAGGCTCCCATCCCTGGCGTTGGTTATGCCTTCCCAGGTGGGATCATAAAGTAAATAAGAAATCTGCACACATTCAGGAAGGAGGCTTCGTACTATGAGCTGACTCCTGGGGCAAGCCTGAGGACAGTCTGGAAGGAAGAGCGAACACGGCTATTAAAAGGAGGGTGTGTAGGGCAGAGAGGCAGCTCCAGAGTGACGGGACTCTGAATGAGTTTATACAGAAAAGTGTTTAAGACACAGTGTTCAGTGAGAACAGCGCTCTGTACCGGGGATGTGACATCTCTGAACACAAAGGGAAAGGAGAACATGGAAATGTGTATGCAGGGAATATCTGTGGCTGGACTCCCAAGAGACTGACAGCACTGTTGGCCTATGAGGAGGAAGCCTCATGGTTAAGGGGTGGGAGTTGCAGGAAGACTTTTTACTGCAGGCTTTCCCATACCTTTTCAATTCTGAACCACGTACAGAACTTAGTATCTGCTCAAAAGGATGAAATGGATGTAACGCAATGAGGTGAAAAAAAGATAAAAATGGAAACATTTGAAGGAAAGTTCAGAGACAACACACATTTGACAAAATTGCCGTGAAGAGTGAATGCAAACACATTGGGATCGTGGCATCCACGAAGTAATATGAAAAAGAAAATGACGTGTAGAGAGGCTATACAATGTTCTTGATCTATAAAAAGGTAAAAATTGGCCTTCTCTTCTACTGCGTATGACTGCAGAACAAGGCTTGTAAACCCCACTGTCCCCGGGGGCTAGACATTCATGCATGCATGCATTAATTCATTCCTTCATTCATTCATTCAAGCATTCATTCAACAGGTCTGCATTGCTGCCAGCTATGCGTCAGACACTGGGGACAGAGCAGTGAATAAACATAGGAAAACACCCCTGCCCTCATGAGCTTTCAGTGGAGAGGGAGATGGCACAGGCTATTAAAGAAACCAACGTCACATGGAACCTCAAACAGCAAAGGGGAGAGCCTGTGCAGTTGTAAACAGTGAGGTCAGGGCACGGATAATGGCAGTGAGGGACGCTGGCCTGACTGTTTCCTTTGTCAAGGAGGCGACAGGTATACCGTTCCAGGAAGGGACTGTCATGTGGGCTGTGGGAACGGTTTTGCCAGATCTTCAGATTTTCCAGAGGACACCAGAAATCCAAACACGTACTTGAAATCTCCTGATTTTTGAATCCTGACTCAATTTTTAAATAAAACCACCATGTTGGCCAAATAAAACACATCTTGCTGGCCAAGGCGAGCCTGGGGGATGGCCAATGCAGATCTCCAAAGGAATGAGATTGAGTTTTAAAACAAACACATCCGAATGTGTAAGCCCTGTCATCTGATGAAGCCATGCATGTTTTCCATTTCTTCAAACATTCATGGAACTCCTCACTGAAAACCAGTGGCCTCTTTAGAGATTTTTCTTTTTCTCTTTTTGCTTTCTACATAAGAAAACCTGTATCCTTTGGACTTAAATATTGTTTGGACCAAATGCTTGGCTTGACCCCTGATTTTATTCAACCAGATTTGATTCTTCATAACACTGGGTTTTTCTAAAATTCAAATTTACCCTCAAAAGGCCGAGGATGTGTTTAATAATATACCCTTGGCCTTGAAGGCTGTCCCAAAGAGGAGCCGTAAATATTTAGAGAAAGGGCAGCATTACCAAAATAAATACATTTCCTACCAAGATAACTGTTGAAGAGGGTCGCACTTAAATGTGTAGGAGTCAACACAAACGTCCTCGCCTCATAGGCATTTACTAAAAGGCTCAGCACTTTGGATTCAGATGATTGCTATAGGATGTGTTTGTGTTTTTAATAAGAGCTCAATTCTTTGGACCTCATTGGATGCTATAAAACAGTTCATTCTAGTGATGCTCGGCATGCATATTTGCCCAAACAAAGGCTTTGTGCCAAACACAACTAGAACATACACTGTTTTTATTTTCCTGTGACCAATGGCTTAGTTTCTGTGGTCAGCTAATGCCATTAGTCATGTAGAATCACAGTGAGGAAGAATGCAGAGCTATTTATGACCCTGTGACAGCTTGGAGTTTCCTCTCTAACAACATGTATGAATCAGAAGCCACAAGTTTGCATTTTGGTAATATTTGTGGTAGTTAAGAAACACACACTGCACTTGTTATTGCTATTATATTCCCACAGAAATAGAGTGTCCCTGGGAAGAGTATAAAAGTGGCACGGAGATGTCCACCTAGGTGTTGACCTCAACAATCCCACTGTTGTCAATGCTTATGTTCCCTTTGCTCTTAGTTAATGGAAAATCTGCACAATATCCATCCCCATCAGTCTAGTACCTATGCTAAAGAATAATATCTTAGATCAAATACATAACAATCTGTCTGTCCATCTGTGCATCCATCTACCCACTCATCCCTCCTTGCTTCCCTCCCTTCCTCCATCTATTCTTCTATGAAATATTTATTTAGTGCCTACTACTGATCAACCATCGCTGAACACACAGTAAAACAAACATAATACACAGTATCTGTCCTTATGGAGCTTCCTGCCTTTTGGGAGAGAATAGATATTAATCAAGTGAATGATGCAAATCAATGTAAAATTATAGCTGTGTTAAGCGTTATAAGGGAAAGGCTAAAAAGCAGGATTTGACTTAGTCAAAGAAGTCTTCTTAGAAGAAGGGATGAGATTCCTAGACAAAGAATGAGTAGGAGTTGCACAGGTGGAAAGGGAGAGAAGGACCACCCCAATCAGAGAGAGAATGTGCATCGGCTCATTCAAGGGAGGGGAGAGCCTGGTCTGTGTCACCTGGTGGTAAAGGGCTGGTGCAGGCACAGCAGTGAGTGGGGAGCAGGGCATGAGATGGGGCTGCAGAGGCAGAGAGCAGCCTGGCCAGGCAGGGCCCTTTAGATCACAGGCAGGATTTCATACTTATCCTAAGTTAGAATTGGTTGAAGACTCTTATGTGAATGACATGGAAATGATAGATTTACCTTTCAAAAATCACTGTGGCCAGGTGTGTTGAAAGAGTTAGAGGAGGTCTGCATTTGCATAGAGATAACTGGTAACTGGAGGTGTTGACACGGATGAGATTGCTTTAAGATTGCAAATCAACCATGAGGAGTCCCCACAATCAACATTTGGTGAACTCGAATATTGAAAAGTGAGGAGGAAAAAGTGAGCTAATAAGGGAATCTGAGCATCAGGTAAGCTGGCAAGAGAGTCTGTGAGGTACCAAGAAGTCCTGGAGGGCTTTATGTCTTGGAATCCAAGGGAAGACTATCACGTCAAGGAGAGAGTGATCAGTGGTACTGAATGCTGATGAGAGGTCTGGAAAATGTCCACCGCATTTAATAGCACGAAGATCATCAACAGCTTCAACAAGTGTTATTTGGTTGGTGAGAGGACACCTGAAGCTAGACAGATTAGATTTAAGAAAGTTGGGAGATGAGGTCACAGAGATGGTGCAAATTGATGACACTTTAGGGAAGTTGGGCTGTGAATGAGAGAAGGAATAATTGGGAGTTAGCTTCAGGAGATGTGTAGATGATTGACTTTTTTAAAAAAATAGGAGGTGTGAACATGTTTAAAAACTGATGAGAAGGATGCAATGAGACAGAGGGAGAATAATTGATATTGAAAAATTCCTGGGAAGGCTTAAGGGTTTCCATCCATACAGAGAAGGGACAACTCTCTTATTGGAAGGGAGGAAGGGAGGATTCATGAGTTCGGTGTCAGGACAATTAGAGTTTCTGTGTGATAGGTTTCATTTTCTCTAAAGCAGGAGGTGAGGTTATCTGATGACAGTAATGGAGAACAAGGGACGTTGGAGGTTTTGAAAGATTAAGAAGTCTGAAACAGTCATTTCAGAAAGTGGAAGAGACTCTTAGTAGGACTTCAGGGCAGTGTTGATGGCCCATTTGAGGCTGGTCATCTGAATACATAGCAGCACCAATCGGCTCTGTTCACTGACTTATTTTTAATAGGGTTGGCAAAAGCCCTGGGCAGGAAGTTAGGTGCCCTGGGTTATCAGTCCTGACAGCCATAACCTGTCATGTGACTCTGGGCACATCCATTCATTCCCCGTTTCTTCAATTTATCAAATGATGAGGTCAGATTAGATGCTACGCTTTCCAGTCCTAAATGTCCATCAATGACCTTAACCTTCATACAGAGACCCCTTAGCTTATCAATTTTTTTTTCTATTGATACTTTACATTTTAATTTAAAAATGAAATGGATCTTTATAAGATCTATAGAAAAACACATGCTTCATTGGAAAAAAGAAAACTAGATAATTTACATGGCTATACTCAATGGACCTATCATATCTGGTGTCTCCACATCTGAGTCAGGGTTGACAAGTTTTATCTGAACAGAACCAGACAGTAAATTATTTCAGGCTTTTGGGGCCAAATAGTCTCTTTCGCAATGGCTCCACCATGCTGTGTAGTGTGAAAGCAGCCGTGGACAATGCATCAGGGAATGAGCACAGCCCAATCAAACTGTATTCATGGGCTGGATTTGGCCTTCAGGCTGTGGCTTGCTGACCCCTGATCTAAGCAGTGGGATGCTCCAGTCTCTTTTATTGGGGGATATTCGTAATTGGCCCCATGAGTAAAGCACTTTCCACAATTTCCATGCAGTGAATTATATAACGCATTAAAGACACTAACCAAGCAAGTGGCTGCATGCTGGTATATACACATGGGGCACTCTCCCACAGTCATGATGAAGCCTTCAGAGTTACAGCCCTGCTCAACATTAAGCAGCTGGCCTCTCAGCTTCTGCTCGGGGAACTCCACAGCTAGGAGCTCAGTTATGTGGTTTGGCACCTCAAACCCAGAGCAACACTTGCAAACCAGCGAGTGTGCCGATGAGAAACTGACCACCGCGCGAAGGACCACTTCTGTAGCTTTTTGACATTCAGCTGGTGCCATACATCAAAACCCTCTCTTTGTATTAATAGATCGACCACAGGGTTGGAGAGGTGTTCCTTTGAACAGAGCAGAGAGGCAGGAAAAGAAGGTGAAAGGCAGCATGCTAGGAAGCAAGATTAGGCACAAAGACTGGGGCCTAGAAATCATTTGGGGGAAGATGAGAAACTTAAAAAGGGCACCCAGCAAGGAGGGCGACGCCTGAGAGCCAACGGAGTGGGAGGGTCCCGCCTGTCTGAGGTTCGGAGACAGGAAAAGGCTGAAGGGTCTGTTGTTTGGTTAGCTCCCCTGGGTGGGCCTGGTTTCAAAACCAAAATAAACTTGGAAGAGCCAGAGGGGAGGAAGGAAAGAAACAAACAAACAAGTAGAGCTTCAGCTTATGTTTTCTCCCAACCAACGGTCCTGGCCCTGAACTGAGCTGCCTGAAAACTCCAGTTCTTGTGTGTGTGTTGTCTAACCCTTTCCTGGACGGTTGCTTTATGCTAGATGGTTAATGATCTCACGTAGGCTTTGCTCACCAGCCAGACAAAAAGTGTGTGCAGGGTACCCTTTTGTGCTTGTGCTGAGTTGAATACAGATGCATCATTACCGTAAACACCAATAGCCCTGAGTCCATTGTAAGCCCTGTGATCAGTAACTTGCAGGCTGTACCTAGGCAACAAGTATGATTCTTACTTTCTTTTTTGACAGGAAGTTAACTGAGGCACAGAGAGGCTAACGAATGAGAACGCGGTTACTAGCAAGTTGCAAATCCAGAATTGTAACCAGGCCGTGCTGAATCTAGGGCCCCAGCTGTCTGCCTCTCAGAAGTTCAATGCCTTTTCTAGAGGTTAGAGTTGAAAAGAACCGCAGAGATTGCTTGATCCAGTTCCTTAATTTGAGATGTGGGAAAGGAAAGTTAAATATCTTGCCCAAGGTCACAGAACCACGGGCTGAAAAGCTAACCTGGCTCCCTGAGGCTTCCTTCATGCTCTGACTGCCAAGTCCCAGCCTGTTCAATGCATATCCAATAACTCATCCGTAAGTAGCTATCGAAAACAGAGGGTGGGTCCCATCCAGTATGGCTCAGTTGGTTGAGTGCCATTCCGTGCACTGAAACGTCGGCGGTTCTATTCCCAGTCAGGGTACATACCCGGGTTGAGGGTTTGATTCCCCGTTGGGGTGCGTACGGGTGGCAAATTCTCTCTCACACTGATGTTTCTCTCTCCCTCTCCCTTCCTCTCTCTCTAACATCAAAAAAACAAAACAAAAAAAAAACAAACCATAAAAAAAGATAAAGGATCTTTTTTATTTTTATTTTTTTTTATCCTCACCTGAGGACATTTTTTCTCATTTTTTGTTCAGATAGAGTGGGAGGGAGAGAGAGGAAGAGAGAGAGAGAGAAACATCGATGTGAAAGGGACACATCGAGTGGCTGCCACCCGCACGACCAACCAGGGCCGGGGACAAACTGCAACCGAGGTACATGCCCTTAGCGGGAACCGAACCCGGGTCTCTCTGTACCGCAGGCCGACGCTCTAACCGCTGAGCCAAACCGGCCAGGGCTAAAGGATCTTTTTTAAAAAAAATATAGAGTGAACAATCAGTCACCCTCCGAATTTATTGTTGAATACTGAAAGACAAGACTGTGGACTCGTCCCGCACAAAGACAAATTGCCCATGATGAATGATGGAGGAATCACATCACCAGGACGTGAGGTAAATAAGTGCCAGCGTGTTTTAGAACAGAAACGAGGGGCACATTTCAACGACAGTACAGAGAGGGGTGTACTTCCCGAAGCTTAGAGCGAAAACGTTAATGCAAAAGTGAGTCTGAGGGCACTGTCAGGGTTCAGCCACGAAGCCACGGAGGCAGCGGCGACTCTGTTCTCTGCAGCACATGTCTCTTTGGCAAAAGAGGAACGTATCACCTTAAGACTCCTGGGAGCATTCATTTTGACTTGTTTGAGAGGACCTAGCTTTGAAAAGTAGAATTAACAGCAGCTCTTAGTCCAAGTTTTTCACAACAAAGCACTACAAAACGGGAATAGGCTTTCTTTCTTACTTTCCTTTTTAATTTTATTTTTTTATTATTATTATTTTTTAATCCTCACCCGAGGACATTTTTGCATTTATCTTCAGATAGAGCGGGAGGGAGAGAGGGGGGAAGAGAGAGAGAGAAACATCGATGTGAGAGAGACATATCGAGTGGCTGCCACCCACACGACCCCAACCGGGGCTCAGGATAAACTGCAACCGAGGTACATGCCCTTAGTGGGAACCGAACCCGGGACTCTCTGGTCTGTGGGCCGATGCTCTAACTGCTGAGCTAGCTCCCCCCCTTTTTTAAAGAAAAACAAAAAACAAAAACAACTTAACTCCTAAAAGTTATTTTCCATATCAGAGGCTAGAAGCTTTTTGTTTTGTTTTGGGTTTTTACCTATATCAAAAAGTTCTCAGCATCTGAAGTAAGCTCTTCTATTTAAAGTTAAGTGTGAAAGAATTCAGTTATAGGTCTAAGTGATTTGGTTGATTTTCATTAACAAAGCCCTTGATGTTCATCTATACAAATAAGTAATTAAATGTGTGGGGATGCAAGTTTTTAAAACAGCTTTAGGCTATAATTCCTCTACCATACAATTCACCTATATAGAGAGTATACTTCAATGGATTCCGGTATATTCATAGATATATGCAGTCATCACCACAGTCAATTTCAGAACATTTTCATCATCTCAAAAAGAAACTCCATACTCTTCAGTTATCACTGCCCTCCTCCTCCAATCAACCACTAATCTACGTTCTGTCTCGATAGATTAGCCTATTCCGGACATTTCACATAATAGAATCATACAATATATAGCCTTGTGACTGGCAAGTTTATGTTTAAATAATGCTTTTAGCCAAAGAAGACAATATGGTGCGTATGGGAGGAAATGAAGAAATAGTTCTTTCTGGGAACTCTGTGGGTGCATACTTTTGCTCTGACGAGTTTGCCATCCACTCGCCTGGCAGCCCTGGCATGTGTCGCACCTGGGACTCGTGACCTGCATGGTGGTGGCAAGATTGCAGGCATGGCTCTTTCACCAAGAAGCTACCAAGAGTAAGTTGGTCTTTGGGAAATTTACAATTTTCATGTTGGAAAGCAATGTTTACCCATCAAGCTATCTTTATATTAGTCCTTTTATTCATTCATTCCTCCTCTGCATTTCTCTTTTCTTTGTCAACTTCAGTTGGACATGGCTGGAGAAAAAGACACAATCAAATGGACTGTCTCAGTGTAGACATGAGGCCATGGACCTCAGGTGGGCACTTACTGTTCCCAGGCACTCACACCCTATTCCCTGCATTACTCACTCTCCTAATCTGCCAGAGAACTATTTCAAAACTTTCCTGTCTCCTCAAATCTCCTACAACTTCTCCCTAATCCTCACTCTCAGCTAATGTCCTTCCTTCCTATTTCCCCGAGAAAATAGAAGTGACCACGGAGATCTTCCCATGCTCCCAGGACCACATCTACGGCCGATCAGCATCTGTACCTATACACTGTTACTATTGACCAGCGGTTCTCAAACTTGACTGTGCATCAGAATTGCCCGCAGGGCTTGTTAAAACAGATTGCTGGGCCCCAGCCTCATTGTTTCTGAATCAGGAGATCTGGGGAAGGGCCTGAGAATTTGAATTTCTATGAATTCCAGAGTGATGATGATGCTACTGTCCAGGACCACACCTTGAGAACCAGTGCAATAGATGATGAGGCTATAGTCTTACCCAAGGTGAACCTGTTTATGCACTGGATCCCTAGCTCTCCTCCTCAGGGACATTACTCCTGCAGTTCTCCCTTTTCCTTCCTGCCTCATCATTCACCCGTCTTAATTGGGTCAACCTGTTGATGAACAAACATGTTGTTATTTCTTGGATCTTAAAAATAGATTTCTCTGGACCCAGCTTCGACGCCATCTCTGTGCTCCCTTTACAGCAAAAGAATTGTCCTTACTCCTGGATTCCAACTCCTCCTCCAACTTTTTCTCCAGTCAGCCTTGGCCCCTCCCACTCCCATAAAATTGTCCTAGTCAAGGCAGCCCATGACACCCACACTGTTAAATCCTATGCTCAATCCTTTGGCCTTCTCTATCAGTAGCATTCGACACAGCTGATGACTAGCTTCTGCTTGAAATACTTTCCTCTTTTGTCCTTTCTGTCTTTTCTGTTCTTTTTCATCTACCCATGGAAATGCTTCAAGACTCACTCCTTGGACCTCCTGTATTCTATTATGTATCTGTATTCACTCTGTGGTCATCTAATTCTATTTCATGGCTTTAAATACCACCCTTATGCAGATATTCCTGAAATGTCTATCTACAGCCCGGATCTCTTCTTGTAGATCTTATTGTCTACACCAATGGACATCTTAAACTTGACATATCCAAAACTAGATTATAAACCTCCCCCATGCTCCCCTAACAAAACCCCAACAAACAAGCTTGTTCCACCCTCTGTCTTCCTAATCACCATGAATGATGTTTCTAAATGATTCAGAATCAAAATGCTCTTCCCACCTCCATCATTTCTGTCATCATCTCTCTCCTGGATTATTACAACAGCTCAGTCTTATTGCTTTCATCTCTATCCCCAACATGCAGCCAGAGGTGATCATTTAAAAACATACATTATGTCACATGGCTCCACCGGTTGAATTACATATCAGTTCACTTCACCCCTCTGCACAAACCCTGCAATGATTTCCCACCATACTCCTGATAAAAACCAAAGCCTTCCATTGATACCTTTGTAATTCACCTAGTTATTAACAACAGGAAAGTAGCAAAGGGGGAAGGTCAAACATTATAGGCATGTCATTTGGGCAGCTTCACCAGGAGGCTAAAGCTTTACACTCCCCAGGCAGCCAGTGGTCTATTCCCCACAGATCGCTGGGGGAAGGGACTGAACAGGGAGGAGAATAGACCTCTGCCCAGTAAAGTTGTGGGGTCTAGCGAAGGTGCTTGCTGTCAGTCACACCTGGGAACAGGTCATTGGCCAAAATGGGCATGCCCACTGCAAGGGATCAAATTTGGGATATTTAATCCCCTAAACAAAGGAATTCACTCTGTTGGTCTCTCTTGGTCCCTTTTGACTCTCTTGGGACTCTTGTTGCAGAAGGCATGCTCTCTTGGCTCCCCTGCATTTGTCCACAGCCATGTGGACCCCCACATACAATGGACTAATGGACTAACAGACTGTAACTAGCTAGCTACTGAACTGGACCCGGCTGCAACATGGAATAGAAACTCTGGACACTAGCTTTGCTTTTACACTTCTTCTATGACTGGAATGGGACTTTGGAAACCCAGGGATGTAATTCCATGCAAATAAAAATCACTGGTGCTCCTGTATGAGTCTCAGAAAATTCCTTTTCTCGAGATATCATAAGGACTCCACGCCCAGCACTCAGTGGGGAAAGGGACATCCCAATTTCCCTGATAACACCATGACCCTTGATTTCATCTCCTACCGTTCTTCCTCAGTCCTTCCACTCCTGTCTAGCTGACCTTCTTGCTAGTCCTCAAACACACCAGCTTGCTCCTGCCTCGGGGCCTTTGAACATGCTCTCTCTGAAAAGCTCTTTCCCCAGATATTGTTAAAGATCTTCTACCTTTTTCAAGTCTTGGCTCAAATGTTACCTTTTCAAGATATTTAACTAATCACCTATTTAAAATTACTCCCCCTTTCCTACTTTCTCTCCATAGAGTTTTTCACCTTCTAATATACCACATCATTTCCTATTTTACATTATTTATTGCCGATTTCTCTTCCACTAGATTGTAACCACCATAACAACAGGAAACCCCCTCCCCTGGCTATTTTGTTCATTGCTCTGTCTTCAGCACCTAAATTGTAGAATTCATTTTTTGCAAAACTTCTTTTACCCAGTGTAGATGGTGGCTTAAAATTAAACATTTCTTCTAAAGTATCTGGGCCCAGAATGGAAAGACAATGAATATTAGTTTGATATAGAGGAGCAAAGTATTCCATTATTGGTTTCACACATAATAGAAGATGATATTTCTCTTCAGCTATTTTATGCCTTCCAGTCATTTATGTACAACAACATGAAGTAACTTTGTCATTTTTGGCATTCTGCCAGTCCCAACTTGCCTGCTGGACTGTTTCCAATTTTCTTTTCTCTTTTCCTTTCCTTTTTTCACTCAACAGCTGCCATGTATTGAGTGTGTATGCCAGACTCTTTGTACCCATTATCTTATTTAATCATTACAAAACTACTGCAAATTAGGGAGCATTATCTCTGTTTATCAAGTGATGGGACAGATGCACAGAGAGGTAGAGTGGCTTGCTCAAGATCACACAGCTAACAAGAGCATGAGAGGAAATTTGTCATTCCCCCCAAGCATACATTTAAAAAATGATATTATGATGCCATGAATATACATAATACAACTAACATATAAAATTTTCTAGCATTTGAAATTTGGCATTTTACCTTCAATTACTTTTGCAGATGAGACTGGGAATGATTTCATAACACATTAGATGAAGATTTCATGAGGATTAAGTGATAGTTATCTCTTTTGCTAATATTTCCTTCATGCCAGCACCAAGGCACACTGAGTACTCAATGATATTTACAGAATAGATTTTTGTTGAATTAAACACAGACATAGATAATTATAATAAAACAGTAAATTACACTCAGAACATAGCTCTCATGTATAAGTCAAGGATTGTTTCTAGAAGCTTTAAAAAAGTAACTTTGTTGCAACACGTAAGTTTTTCAAGTGTCAAATGACAGCACTGCCTGTAATTAACATATGAGTCCTATGTTATCATCCAAAGTGATCTTATAATAATATTGTACTATAATCATGTAATCCGATAAATATCACTACAATGGTACTAATATTACAATATATAAATATATCAAAGCAACACTATACACCTTAAACTTACATGTTACATGTCAAATTTATTCAATTAAAAAATTCAGAAGACTTGAGTTTTAGTATATTGGTCATCAATCTTACCAAGAATATTTTATTTGTAAGATTTAAAATTTTATCTGTAAAATGATCATTGTGTGGAACTTATATAAGTCATAGGGTTGTTTGTGAAGAGCAAGTGAAACAATTAAAGTATATAATACATTATAAAAAAATAAGCAACAAAAAACCAAAGTGACGTCTTGGTTCTTAAGATTTTAGAGCCACCATACCTGGGAAGGATGAAGAAATGATGTTTTTGTCTCCCCATGGCACTGGCTAAGCATAATTATCGAATTCCTGGGTCTCACTGGGAGCATTTCACACCTGGAAGGACTCTGAGCCTCACTTAACAATTAAGGAAACTGAGGTCTAGAGAAGACAAATAAGTAAATCTCTTACACACAATAATTAGAATCAGAGCTGAGTCAAGAACTCAGGCCCTTTTGGTGCTAAAAAAAAAAAAAAAGTTATGCCATCTCTTCATTTTTCCTTTTCCAAAAAGTTGCAGACAAAGCTTGGACAAAGAGAGTCAGCTTTATTCTGAGATTTGGGGAAGCTGTCTTTATACTGTATTATGTCTCAAATTATTGTCTTGTTTTTTCAGCTGACAATGCTGATGGTAAATGAGATAATATATGAAAATCCCTTAGCACAGTGGTTAGTACTGAGAAAACACTCATTGAACAGTAACTATTATTATTATTATTTAAACCTTACCCAAGGATATTTTTTCCATTGATTTTCAGATAGAGTGGGAGGAAGAGAGAGAGGGAGAGAGAGAGAGAGAGACATCAATGTGAGAGAGACACATCGATTGGTTGTTTCCCCAACCAGGTCCGGGGATGGAACCACAACCGAGGTACGTGCCCTTGACTGGAATCGAACCCTCAACTCTTTGGTCTGCGGGCTAATGCTTTAACCGCTTAGCCAAACCGGCCAGGGCGTAACTATCATTATTTAGGTCACTCCTGTTTCAAGTAGATTAAATTTTATTAATCTGCTACCTGAAAATCACTAAGTCTCAGGTATCTGAGACTCGGAGAACCCCCCAAAACAACAAGCATGTCATTGCAAAAATAATAAAACCAGACTTAGTGCCTATAGTAGCAATATCATAAAGGTCCACAAGAGGGCAGTCCCCCTCACAGCAGAAGGGCACCACAGCTGTTAGGTGAGTACAAGGGAATTATGGGTGCTGAGGTAAGCACCCATACCATCAATCAGAGCCATTATTTCATTATTATTATTATTAATTATTATTATTTTATAGTGCCATTATTAAGATACTTTTAAGTGACGTAAAGTACTGTAAAGGAAATAAAGTAGAGTAATGGAATAGAAAATAACTTGAGGGAAAGTTAATGGAACACTCACTAAACAGAGAAATAACCCTTGAACGAAAAGCTATGAGTAGACTAGGGGAAGCATGTTACACTTGAAGAAACAGCCGGGGTCAAGTGGAATACGATCTTGGCATGCGTGAGGCACAGGAAGAAAGGTCACTGTCATCAGAACATAATGAAAGAAGGAAGTGAAGAGGGAGCTGGGAAGGGCATCAGCTCACGCTAGTGACAGGGTTGGGATTAGATCCCATGTCTCTTTGGCCCCAGAGTTTGTGCACTGAATCACTGTGCTACTCTGAACTCTGTGGAAAAACCCAAAGGGCGCTGATCAAGGTGGTAGAAGTGGTACTTTTTGAAAACAATTTAGAAAATGCCTCAGTGGCTTTCATGAAACAATCAGAATTCACATGATTTTAGACCTTGAATTTATGCTGAAAAAAACAGTAAGGTACATATACCTAAATATATTCAAAGTTTTATGTCCCAAGAGTTAATCTGGTACATGATTTTTCTTTATCTTCCTTGTGGCACTGTTTAATAATCAAGGTTTATAGTGATTATTACTGACATATTTTAGAAGAAGCACAATCAATGATTTACATAGAAAGATGTTCATCCTAGCATTAATGTTTATAAAAAGTATAAATAAATGGTTCGACAATAGGAGATTATTTGTATACATTAACATGATCAAAATACCTTTTCAAAGAATATTTAAGTCTATGTTAAATGCTTATAGTGTGCTGTTAGAGACAAAACAAGCAACAAATTAAAACCATAGATGAAGTGTGAATCCAAATTCTAAAAACTATACACAGAGAAGTAAATTACTAAGACATACCAAAATAGTATGAGAATGAATGCCTATGTGTTCTTTTTTTCTTCTTGTTTTTATTTTTTTTAATTTATTTTTGTTACAGATGTTTCTCCTTTTTCCCCCATTGACACCCTCCTCCCCCTCCCTCCCCGCCCTGTCCCCAGCTTTGTTGTCCATGTCCATTGGTTATGCGTACATGCATATAAGTTCTGTGGTTTATCTCTTCCCCCCACCCCCTCTTCTGGGGATTGTCAGTCTGTACCCTACTTCCACATCTCTGGGACTACCCTGTTCTTCAGACTGTTATGTTCATTATATTCCACAAATAAGTGAGATCATATGATATTTGTCTTTCTCTGCTTGGCTTGTTTTGCTTCGTATAATACTTTCCAGGTCCCTCCATGTCATCTCAAAGGATAAGAGATCTTTCTTTCTTACAGCTGCATAGTACTCCATTGTGTATATGTACCACAGCTTTTTTATCCACTCGTCTACTGATGGACACTTGGGCTGTTTCCAGATCTTAGCTATTGTAAATAGTGCTGCTATGAACATAAGGGTACATATATTCTTTCTGATTGGTGTTTCAGGCTTCTTAGGGTATATTCCTAGAAGTGGGATCACTAGGTCAAATGGCAGTTTAATTTTTAATTTTTTGAGGTAACACCATAGTGTTTTCCATAGTGGCTGCACCAGTCTGCATTCCCACCAGCAGTGTACTAGAATCCCCTTTTCTCCACACCCTCACCAACACTTGTTGTTTGATGATTTGTTGATGGTGGCCATTCTGACAGGTGTGAGGTGATACCTCATTGTTGTTTTAATTTGCATCTCTCTGATGATTAGCGATGTTGAGCATTTCTTCATATGTCTCTTGGCCATCTGTATGTCCTGTTTGGAGAGGTGTCTATTTAGCTCCTCTGCCCATTTTTTAATTAGGTTCTTTGTCTTCCTTTTGTTGAGTTGTATGAGCACTCTATATATTTTGGAAATTAACCCCTTATCTGATGTATCATTGGCAATTTTGCTCTCCCATAGAGTGGGTTGCCTTTCCATTTTGATGGTTGTTTCTTTTGCTGTGCAGAAGCTTTTTAGTTTGATGTAGTCCCATATGTTCATTTATTCCTTTGTTTCTGTTGCCTTAGGTGATGTATCAGTGAAAATTTTGCTGTGTTTGATGTCAGAAATTTTGTTGCCTACACTTTCTTCTAGGATTTTTATGGATTCACGAGTCACATTTAAGTCTTTTATCCATTTTGAGTTTATTCTTGTGTATGGTGTAAGCTGATGGTCTAGTTTCATTTTTTTGCATGTAGCTGTCCAATTTTCCCAACACCATTTATTAAAGAGGCTGTCTTTACTCCATTGTATGCTCTTGCCACCTTTGTTGAATATTAATTGAGCATAATGTTTTGGGTCAATTTCTGGGTTCTCTGTTCTATTCCATTGATCTATGTGCCTGTTCTTGTGCCTGTACCAGGCTGTTTTGATTACAGTAGCTTTGTAGTATAACCTGATATCCAGTATTGTGATCCCGCTTACTTTGTCCTTCTTTTTCAAGATTGCTGCAGCTATTCAGGGTCTTTTTTGGTTCCATATGAACTTTTGAAGTATTTGTTCTAGTTCTGTGAAGTATGTCGTTGGTATTTTGATAGGGATTGCATTGATTCTATAGATTGCTTTGGGTAGTATGGACATTTTAATGATGTTAATTCTTCCAATCCATGAACAAGGTACGCACTTCCACTTTTTTATATCTTCCTCTATTTCTTTTTTCAATGTCCTGTAGTTTCCTGCAAATAGTTCCTTTACTTCTTTGGTTAAGTTTATTCCTAGGTATCTTAATTTTTTTGCTGCAATGGTAAATGGAATTGTTTTTTTTAGTTTCTCTTTCTGTGAGTTCATCATTGGTGTATAAGAATGTTGTCGATTTCTTGATGTTAATTTTGTATCCTGCTACTTTGCCAAGTTCATTTATTAAGTCTAGTAGATTTTTGATGGAGTCTTTAGGGTTTTCTATGTATAATATCATGTCGTCTGCGAATAATGACAGTTTCACTTCCTCCTTTCCAATTTGGATACCTTTTATTTTTTCTTCATGTCTGATTGCTGTGGCTAAGACTTCCAGTACTATGTTAAATAAGAGTGGTGAAAGTGGGCATCCTTGCCTTGTTCCTGTTATTAAGGGAAATGCTTTTAGGTTTTGTTCATTGAGTATGATGTTGGCTATAGGTTTTTCATATATCGCCTTTATTATGTCAAGATATGATCCCTCTATTCCCAAATTGCTGAGTGTTTTTATCAGAAATGGGTGCTGGATTTTGTTGAATGCTTTTTCAGCATCTATTGATATGATCATATGATTTTTATCTTTCTTTTTGTTTATGTGGTGTATCACATTTATTGATTTGCGAATATTGTACCAGCCTTGCATCCCTGGGATGAATCCCACTTGGTCATGGTGAATAATTTTTTTGATGTATTTCTGGATCCGATTTGCTAGTATTTTGTTCAGGATTTTGGCATCTATGTTCATCAGGGATATTGGCCTGTAGTTTTCTTTCTTTGTAGTGTCTTTTTTTGATTTTGGAATTAGAATTATGCTGGCCTCATAAAACGAGTTTGGAAGTCTTCCTACTTCTTGAATTTTCAGGAATAGTTTGAGGAGAATGGGTGTTAGTTCTTCTTTGAATGCTTGGTAAAACTCCCCCATGAAGCCGTCCAGGCCTGGGCTTTTGTTTGCTGGGAGAGTCTTGATTACATCTTCAATTTCCTTTGTTGTTATTGGTCTGTTTAAGTTTTCTATCTCTTCCTGGCCCAGTTTTGGGAGACTTTGTGTTTCTAGAAATTTGTCCATTTCACTTAGATTGTCCAATTTGTTGCCGTATAATTGTTTATAATATTTGTTAACAATCCTTTGTATTTCTATGGTGTCAGTTATTATTTCTCCTCTTTCATTTCTGATTTTGTGTATTTGGGTTCTCTCTCTTTGTTTCTTGGTGAGTCTAGCTAAGGGTCCATCAATCTTGTTCATCTTTTCAAAAAACCAGCTCTTTGTTTCATTGATCCTTTGAATTGTTTTTTTGGTCTCCATGTCGTTTATTTCTGCTCTGATCGTTACTATTTCCTTCCTTCTACTTGCTCTGGGGTTTTCTTTTTGTTTGCTTTCTAGTTCTTTAAGTTGTGAGGTTAGGTAGTCAATTAGAAATTTTTCTTGTTTCTTGAGGTAGGCCTGGAGTGCTATGAACTTCCCTCTCAGAACTGCTTTCGCTGTATCCCATAGATTTTGTGTTGTTGTGTGTTCATTTTCATTTGTTTCCAGGAAGTTTTTAATTTCTTCCTTGATCTCCATGGTAACCTATTCATTGTTCAATAACATGCTATTTAGCCTCCATGTGTTCAAATGTCTTTGCATGTTCTTGTTGCAATTGAGTTCTAGTTTCATGCCATTGTGATCTGAGAAGATGCTTGATATGATTTCAATCTTCTTGAACTTGTAGAAACTTAGTTTGTGCCCTAACATGTGTTCTATATTTGAGAATGTCCCATGTGCACTTGAGAAGAATGTGAATTCTGCAGTTTTGGGGTGTAATTCTCTGTTGATATCTATTAAATCCATTTGATCTAGCACTTCATTTAGAGTCTCTGTTTCCTTGTTAATTTTTTGTCTAGAGGATCAATCCAGTGAAGTCAATGGGTCTCTTGTAAACAACATATGTGTGAGTAATGTTTTCTTATCCAGTCAGCTACTCTCTGTCTTTTTATTGGAGCATTCAAACCATTTACATTTAAGGTGATTATTGATATGTACTTATTTATTGCCATTTTTGTTTAGTGTGGTTATATTTTTCTTCCTATTTCTTCTACTAATTACAGCAGTCCTTTTAACATTTCTTGCAGTGTTGGTTTGGTGCTAATATATTCCCTTAGCCTTTTTTGTCTGGGAAGCTCTTTATTTGACCTTCTATTTTGAATGACAGCCTTGCTGGGTAGAGTAGTCTTGGATTCAGATCCTTGTTTTTCATAACCTTGATTACTTCATGCCATTCCCTTCTAGTCTGTAGTGTTTCTGTTGAGAAGTCAGATGATAGCCTTATGGGGGTTCCTTTGTAAGTAATCTGTTGCTTATCTCTTGCTGCCTTTAGGATTCTCTGTCTTTGATTTTTGGCATTTTAATTATTATGTGTCTTGGTGTGGGCCTGTTTGGGTTCTTCTTGCTTGGGGCTCTCTGTGCTTCTTGAAATTGAATGCCTTCTTCCTTCACCAAGTTAGGAAAGTTTTTGTCACTATTTCTTCAAATATGTTCTCTAACCCTTGCTCATTTTCTTCTTCTTCGGGAACTCCTATGATGCGAATGTGATTACATTTCCAGTTGTCCCACAGCTCTCTTAAGCTGTCTTCCTGTTTTTTAATAGTTTTTTCCTTTTGGTTTTCTGATTGGTTGATGTTTCTACCCTGTCTTCTAATTCACTGATCCAGTCCTCAGCTTCCTCTACTCTGCTGGTTAGTCCTTCTAATGTGTTCTTTATTTTTGCTATGTCATTCTTCATTTCTTCTTGGTGGTTTTTCATTTCCAATTGGTTGATTTTCAGTGTTTCTATATCTTTACTCATGGTGTTGATGTCCTTACTCATGCTGTTGAGCTTCCTCAAGATCATGACTCTGAGCTCTACCTCTGATAACTTGCTTAACTGCATTTCATTTATCTCATCTTCGGTAGAGTTCTCTTGTTCTTTCATTTGGGATTTGTTTCTTTGTTTCACCATTTTGGCTGTCTCAGTGGGTTTTGGAGCCTGCCAAATTTTCCCTGTGGGTGTTGGAGTTCTGCTGTTTGTGGCTCCCTCTACTGAGTTTGGATAAGTGTGGGAGGGCCCACATTAAACACCACTGTCAAGTCTTACTTTCCTGGGTAGATTTGCAATCCCAGGAAAGGTTCAGTTATCCTCTAGCTTTTTGCCTGGAGGCTGTTAGTCTCAGTTACTCAGGGCCTTGGAATGTAGCCCTCTGGTATTCTGTGTAAGAGGATTTCCAGAGGGTGAGATAGATGCTGGTTGTTAATGAGCCTCAATATGCATTTTTTTGGCTCGCCTGGAAGGGGCTGAATCTCTGAGGGAGGGGCTGCTGGTTTTCCCCACAGCTCTGGGAAGGAGCAAGCTGGCCACCAACCTTTGTGGCTGAGACTCAGTAAAAACTCTGAGTGCCCTCCAAATCCTGGGTGTCCCCACAGAGTTCCAGTCCAATCTGCCTTCCCTCTGCCGGAGCCCAAGGAGAGTGGCTGTAGGCAATTCAGTGCTCTGTTCTGGCCCTCTGTGCTGTGGAGCGGGCTTGGGACTTTAACACCGAGGGTGCTGCTCACAGCTAAGACCACTGCTGTCTGTGGGCTCCCAACCTGCCACCCTCTCATGCCTCCGCAATCCTACCAGGATCGACTCAGTGTCCTTGGTTATATGGTCCTTTCCCGCTGCTTTTCTGCTGCTTTTTGCTGATGATTTGTCTTTATTTTAGTGGTAATTCCCGTTTGGTCCTGGGAGATCGTCTGTGTAGCTTCCATTCACTCCGCTGCCATTTTTTCTATTCCTATGTATTCTTTATAATACTTTTCTGTATTAAACTATTTTCCAAAGAATGCATTCTTTTATAATCATAAAATCAGTAATGAAATAAAATATTTGGCATGGAAATTTTTATTTTCATTTAAACTTTTCAAAGTTTGGGCAGTGTTGTTATTTTTTGATAGACACTAATGTGTATTTTGAGATGATAGGGAGAAAAGATTATTGTGTGAAGTTAGATCATGGGGTGTCCCTCCTTAAATACTTAATGAAAGGACAAAAACATATATTAAAAGAGAACAAATAAAAAAAATGCTATCAACCACCAAACAAAAAGGGAGTATAACTCCATATTCTCATCTTAAACAGCGTTGGCCAAAGGATGAGGAGTACTGGACTGGAACACTGTAATTTGACCCCCTCCATTGCTGAGACAAAACCGAGGAAAGAAAGTGAGTAGGCTGAATCCAGAGACTCGAATGATATCTCTAGACTTATAGTGAGCTGAGGGAGGTGAAAAGGTAGCCCTGGGAAAAGTCAAGCAAAACACCTTAGAAAAGAATAGCTCCTGTGCATGATCATGGAGTGTTGGCAAACTAGGGAGTGAGCTGCAGGCTATAGCCATAGGGTGCACTGAAGTTGGTGGAGGAGAATCTGCTGTGATTATCTAAGGGGATTTAGAAGAGGGAGCTAAGCCCAGGTCCTTGGCAAAGGCAACCTACCCTACTGGTGCCTCTCCATTTGCATTTTCTTGCTTTAGAAAAGAGGTTGGGGGCCAATACTAAACTCACAAACTGTACTCAGAGAGAAAAACAAAAGATTTTGCGATGATGTGGGGAAGATGTCAAGAAAAATCCACCTATACTCTAGTAAAAAGAAGATTTGGGCAGAGCTTCCTCATCAAGAATGAACAAGATTAAAAGACAGACCATGTACCAATGGAAGGAGGTGGGGTGATGGAGAGATAGTGACAGAGAGATCATTAGAGAGAGAGAATAGTTCAGCCCATGAAGAAAATATAACCCAAGAAAATAAAAAAGAAAAAATTTCTGAGTACTCAGTTGACAATAAGAGATTAAAACCCATTTATAAAAAAAATAGAGTACTAAAAAGGAGATGGCAGAAGAAACAAACTGAGAACCCAAATGCTACTATTACATCAATAAAAATATTGAAACAGCAAGGAATATAAAATTAAAATAATGACAAGAAGAAAGACTTCATAAAATAGTCACTGGAGAGGGAAGAGACAAAGTTTATAGCAGTTAGGTAAGTGGCTAGAGGCAGAGAACAAAGACAAAAGAACATAAGGATAACTGGTGTTTCCAGAGACAAGAAATGTAACAGTAAAGGAATGCAAAGGGGTAAGACTGGAAACCTTTTGAGAAATGAAAGACTTAAATCTGCAGATCAAAAGGACATGCGGTGTTCCAGGAAGTAACTGATAAAGAATGACTGACCACTAGTCACATCATAGTTAAGTTATGAGCTTCAAGATAGAATTTTTTTTTTTTTTTTTTTTTTTTTTTTTTTTTTTTTTTAGTTAACAACAGAAAAAGAAAGCTTCCTACAAGGACAGTAATTTTGGCCAGCCCAAGATTTCTCCACTATGACATTCAACCTCAAAGGCTATGGGGCAATTCTTTTCAAAGTACTGAGGAAAAGGGAGTGGACCCAGCTAAGATTAGCGAGATCTAAAAGACATGCATTCTAAAGGATGGGGGAACTCAGGGAATCAAAGCACCCCTGAGTAATTCTTGAAAAAAAACACAAAACAAAACACACTTGACAATGAAATCCAGCCAAGCCTGAGACTAGCGCAGAGAAGCCAGGGTGAAAGGGCCCTTGGTGAGCACCATCGGTTTACACAGAGAGTACGCTAAACAATGGGTAAAAGTAAAAGTTAAGTGTTATAAACCTTGACAAAGTAAAACTACAACTAACAAAAGCTGGAAGAATGGGAGCGGGTGAGGTGGGAAAAAGGCAATGCTGTTTTTTTTTTTTTCCTTCTTCTTTAAATAGGTGTAGTTAATATTATTTAAAATGGAGACAGTGAAAAAAGGAATGATCTCATTTAAAAAAATCTTTTAATTTCATAGGGCTCTTTAGAAATCTGATATCCTCTGGGTGAAGAAACATTCAGCCCACATTCAGCAATATCTTCAGTTTCTTTTCAGATAAATTCAAGTAAAATGGAATTTAACACATTTTCAAGGTAGCATTTATAATGTGATGCCATATTTATAAAATTAGTTCTATGCATCTGTCCTACCTTTTTCCTTTTTTTCCCATTTTGTGCATATGCATGGAGAACTAATCTAGAAAGAATGTTCCCCAAATGTTAGCGCTGGTTGTTTCTGGATGGTAGAATTTGGGATTATATTCTGCTTTATTTCTTATATTGTTTCTGTTATATTTATGTTTTTCTAGTAAATGCTATATTCTATTACATAAAATTTTAAATAATATACATTAATATATTTTATAAAAGCAACATTCTAGAAATAAGAGGAAAATAGAGTAATTTGTTACATACTCTAGCAGTGGCATGGGACTCCAGTTGTAGGTAGGTACTGCTGGCCATTCAGGCAGACATGGCCCATGTCCTCAGGAAACTATATAGCGTGTGACAGAGACTTACTCCCGAGAAGGATATGGAATTAAGACAATATTGACATTTTGCTTCATCACCAGTGTATTATTGTCTTAGTCATTTCTCCACAAATATAAGATGCTGCCTTCTTGCTAATGAATGTTGTTGATTGGAATTAAAGTAAGGGAAACATGTAATGGGAGTGGAGAGGGATTAAAGTCTTCATGATTTACTAATGTTATCTCCAGGAAAGGGTCAGCATTGCCTGTTCGTCAAGAGCAGAAGTCCCCACAGCTTATTAAAATACATGTATTTCTTATTTTGATATATTTCTTATATTTTTGCCTTATTTCTTATACTCTTACATTTAAATTTGAATATATTTCTTATATTTTGCCTTCTTATATTTAATTATTGAAAGTATTATAGATGTCCCCCTTTTTTCCCCATTGACCCCCTCCTTCCTGCTCCCATCCCCCTCCTGCCTTCCCCAGCCTAGTGTCTGTGTTGATTGGTTGTGCATATATGCATATAAGTTCTTTGGTTTATCTCTTCCCACCCCTTGCACCTCCCATCCCTTGGAGGTTTGTCAGTCTGTCCCCTGCTTCCATGACTCTGGATCTCTTTTGGTCGACAGATTATTTTGTTCATTATGTTCCATAAATAAGTGAGATCATGTGGTACTTGTCTTTCTCTGACTGGCTTATTTCGCTTAGCATAATGTTCTCCAGGTCCCTCTATGTCATCTCAAAGGGTAAGAGATCTTTCTTTCTTACAGCCACATAGTATTCCATTGTGTAAATGTAACACAGCTTTTTTATCCACTCATCTATTGATGGACACTTGGGCTGTTTCCAGATCTTAGTGATTGTAAGTAGTGCTGCTATGAACATAGGGGAACATATATTCTTCCTGATTGGTGTTTCAGGCTTCTTAGGATATATTCCAAGAAGTGGAATCACTGGGTCAAATGGCAGTTCTATTTTACATTTTTTGTGGAAACACCATATTGTTTTCCATGGTGGCTGCACCAGTCTGCATTCCCACCAGCAGTGTACTAGAGTCCCCTTTTCTCCACACCCTCGCCAGCACTTGTTGTTTGAGGATTTGTTGATGGCCGCCATTCTGGCAAGTGTGAAGTGATATCTCATATTCGTTTTAATTTGCATCTCTCTGATGATTAGAGATGTTGAACAGTTTTTCACATGTCTCCTTGCCTTCTTATATTTAAATTCATATATGCATTTAATATATAAAGCAAAAACATAAGAAATATATCAAATTAAGAAAAATATAAGAAATAAAGGCAGAATGTGTGTGTGTGTGTGTGTGTGTGTGTGTGTGTGTGTATATATATATATATATAAAATTTAAATTATTTCTGATTAAGGATAAGAACATCAGCTTTTGTGTTCCATCTCTAGTTTATTCACCTTGACAAGTAATTTTAGCAGAGATGTCCATTATGTTAGTAAGAAGTTAAGTGTAAAGTTTTTTTTTTGATATCTACATTAATGATTTATACAAGTATAACTTTGATCCTTTCTTATTTGTCTTTTTCTGAATTTTCTCCTAAAACTATTATTTATTTTATTTTATTATTTTTTTCAACATTGAATGTATCTGAGCATCGATGAATTAAACAATGCTATTTAACTTCTTACAAATGGGTGAAATTTACTTAGATGGAAATGGAAATATTTTTTAAAAATGTGATCATACAGATCAAAATTTTATATTTTGGAAACATAAATGGTAACTGATGGTTCTATAGAAAATGGCAAAAATATTTAAACTGCAACTTTAAGGCAGTATTGCATTTTTCTTTTTAATAATTTGTCTTGTTTCATATCTTTAAAAAACAAACACGCCATTAAAAGCATGCATGATGTTCTAGACACTTAACCAGGTTTATTACAGGATGGGGTACAATTTTATTAAACTTTAAACACATTTTAATGAGCTACAGGTACAGTTTGTTCTGCAAAATTACAATGAATTACTCACTCCCTGACTCACTTCAAAAATGAAATTTACAAGTGTTGGGTCAGAGATGAACTGGAAATCCCATCTAATTATCAAAATAACAAGATGTAAAGGGATCCACGCTGCCATTTAATCAAATGAGGCTGCAGTCTTGGGTGCTAACATAAGCATCTATCTATAATGCCATTACTCAGGCTGGTTAGAAATTAGATACCTCCCAGTCCATCCAGCTGGGGCTTAATAGAAGCATTGCTAGCATCCGTGTAATTCTTACAAGGATCTGAAAAGGAACTGAAATTAGCAGCTAATGTTGGGTTTATTAATCAGGACATGGAAATTTAAGTCAGAGAGTTTCCTGGAAATGGCACTGGACTGGGAATTGGCTGACGCAAATTCCAGCCTCACCCCTGTCTGGGATCAGCCAGGAGCTCTTGGACAAGTCTTTCTGCCCTTTGAATATCTTTGTAAATGCAGAGGCTTAATTAGTTTATTTCTAAACTAATGCTATCTCCTTTGATTATTAAAAGCAGGAGTTGTCATCCAATCTTGCACAGAAATGTTTAGAATCCTACCTATTTGGGACTCCTGACAAGGTTCATTTGTATGATTCCAGAGTGTCGAGAAGGCTCCTTTTTTCAACCCAAAATACCCTTTCCCTGGATGCTCTGGACTAAGCAATTTTTCTTTTAGAGGCTCAGTTTCAAAACATAGCCCTCCCTAGGCATGTATGAATAGTAACCTGACAGTTTCCTTTGAGTCAATTGTTTAGTGGAGATTTTAGTTTATTAGTATATTTGAGTGTACATTATGATCTGAGTCAGTAAAGGAGTTCTATGTACTAAGAGGATAGTCAGTCCTGGAGCCAAAGTGCTATTCTCTCTTTTACAAAAATCAAACCATCATTTTTTTTTTTTTTTTTATAAACCATGGTATTTTATATCTCTGCCTGTATGCACGTGGCTTATGAAAGTACCAAAGAAATCGGAACCTGTTCTTTTCTTGTCTATCCCACCTCCCCAGATTTGCAGCTCTCGAAAAGGAGAAACAAGACAGCGGTGGAGACAAGACTCAGACTGTTCTAGAAGATTCATTGCTGATTTTGGCGAAATTTGGAAAGCAGATGGCTGTGGAAGCACGGCTGTGGAGTAGGTTATTGAAGCGCTTTTTCAGGGTCAGTGGAGGGCTTCTCCCGCATCCTTCAGGAAGCAGCTCTCTGAACTGGATGGGGGAGAGACAGAACACTTCTCCGCATTTTCTCAAACAGAGGTTCTTAGAAGAAAAGACACCCACTGGGCACCTTTGAATACCTAGAAGCCCCTAACCTTACCACATGTAGTGAAAAAATGAATAACTTTCGAGTCCAAAATGGTGTCCTGCATATTCCCACAGCCTGATTTCTCAATCAATGACACAACTGTTTGTCTCAGTATGGACGACGCGTGCTATGACAACAGCACGTTTTCTTGGGGAAATAAGCTAATTTAATAGCCAGACTACAGGCATTTTTCCCTGGGCTCCAGGGAATTTTGTTTCTCAGGGTAAAAGGTGAAGGGCAAAATACCACACAGTCAATGACGTCGAGAAAAGAGTAAAGGTCTCAAGTTAATATTTGTATTTTAGCTCAAGATCTTTAAATAAAGATATGCATTCAAACACATAGGGAAATTATAGAGTACTTATGTTCAAAGTACACCTATGAAAATAATAATATTTACTTTTATATTTCAAGTGTTTTGTAAATGTTTGTTTCATGCAATGCCAGAGAAAATTTTCTGGTAATGTCCTATTCACGGATAACGGGGAAGTAATTACTTGAGTTTAAAGTCTTCAGTATTTAGATATCCTTTAGTAGAACTAAATTAGCTAGTTAACTCATTGGAGTTTTTTAAGAGGATAGATCATCATAAAGATGTCCAGCATTCAAGCTGTTCAACAGTAAGATTCTTTCTTTGCTCTTTTATCTATTTTATCCTGATTGTATTTTTAAAGCACCCCCCCGCCCCCCCGCCTCGAAAGCTATGGAAATCTCAGTAAAGAAAACAGATTCACCCAGAGAAGTATTTATTACAGATGGAAGGAGAGTTTAGGGGAGGGAAGAAGGCTGGGACCTCACCTGCTCCCCATTCTGCCCACCTATGTCAGCCTCCACAAGAACATCTGGGACTTTCTTGGGGTTCTCTGGAGCACCCCTTTGTTCCAGAACTGACCAGCTGCAGGAGCAACCCCTGGGGGCTTGTTAGAAATGCAGAAGCTCAGGGTCCACCCAAGACCTGCTGAATCAGAACCTGCCGGAGATTTGCATGGACCTTGAAGTTGGAGAAGCACTGCCTAGAAGAGTGAGAGAGATCTCATACAGGAAATGAGAGAGACCAAGGTCTATGCCATTGATTCCCAATTTAGCTGCATCAGAATCACCTGCAGGGCTTGATAGAACACAGACTGCTGGGTCTCCATGTCTGGAGTTTCTGATTCTGGGATGCTTACCCCGAATTTTCATTTCTAACAGGTTTCCAGGTGATGCTGATGCCGCTGGTCCAGGTACCACCTTCAGAGAACCACTGGTATATGCCATTGTATCTTTACTTCCTTCCTCTCACCTTTCACCTCCTCCCTTATACATTTAGATTGCCTGCTTGCCTATCTGTTCTCCCCTCCTTTCCCCTCCCCTCCCCTTCCCTCCCCTCATTTATTCTTTCTCTTCAATTGTGGGAACAACAGGGTGAATATTTAGTTTCAGTTTGCTGTAGCTATTCATCTCTCACCTCATGTAAGGCTCTGAGGGTTACAGAGTGATGCTCATCCATCTTGCCCCCAGGTGCTATCAGCTCTTTAAGGTAGATAAAACCAGCACACAAATATCTATAACATAATGTAGAAAAAGATAAATGCCCTAGAGGAGATCCACTCAGAGTGTTAAGCAAGTAACAGGAG
Source organism: Tadarida brasiliensis (assembly GCA_030848825.1). Taxonomy (NCBI): domain Eukaryota; kingdom Metazoa; phylum Chordata; class Mammalia; order Chiroptera; family Molossidae; genus Tadarida; species Tadarida brasiliensis. Next base: position 44,806,466 of record CM061274.1, read on the forward strand.
AGAGTTGGAAAAATCTCAATTCCTTCATTTAGTGGGATAAATTTGTTCTTTCTGAGATGATTCAGGGTCTTGGGCATTCAATAAGGATTTATTGAACTAAATTTTTTGAACCTCAGGGTAACAAATAATGCTTAACCATTAACCCTGAATTTCCAAGTTCTCTAGAATACATCTGGATTTTGTATACTTGTTGTACATGTAGAAACAGAGATAGTACAGACGAGTGGGTTGAATTCTACTTCTGAAGTTTCTGTCATTTGCTTCTAATAAAAATTCAATAAGGGAATTTATGGTTACGTGACAGTACTAGCTATTTTCATTCTAGGCCACTGAGGTTTGACTCTATTTTGATTGTGCCTTTTCTATGGCAGCCTGAATTAAAAAAAAAAATAGGTTGAAAAAGTCAGGCACATTTGTTGTCCTACTAGGAGGAAGGGACCAGATACTCTCTGCATGAATTCTTTGGTCAGGACATCATATTTTAGATTGTACCCCTGAATATATTTTTGACAAACTGTAGTACAGTCTACTTATAATAAAATGTAGGGAGGAACACGGGCCACAGCTAGTTCAGACAGAAGGGGTCCTCAGGCGAAGGAAGGGAACACATCATGACCTCCTTGGCTAGTAGACGCTTATCCATGCCCACCTAGAGATACGCTGGCATGGAGCCAAAGCACAGCCTTTGATTCTCCTTCTCTCACTGGGTACCAGTGCTCCAGCTCAACCGATGGTCACACACCAGACCCAACAGAAGCCTCCCGAACAGAGTGTGAATGACAAGGCGGGCCATGCACATCTTGGTCACGTGACAGTTAAAAGGCTACAGAATCAAGTCAATTAGGAGACAGTGAAAGGCATAGTCAGGAGCAAGCTTTTTGCCGGGCTGTGATCTGCTGGTTAGATTCTCCTCTCCCTGCCAGAATGAGTATTGGCCTCTGAGAGATACCCAAGAAGATAAGCTTCCCCTGAGCCAGCTTGAATAGGGTTGATTCTAGGAAAACCCTGACCAGCAAGGTTTGAGCTCTGCCCAGCAGGGAAATAAAGGCGCCCCTAAAAAAGGAAAGGTGATCCCAAGAGATAAGTTGGGAGCACAGAAAAATGCAAACGGTAGAGGAGCAGACACTCAGGTGGGTCCATGGGACCTTCGGTAAATCCGCAGGAGAGGAAGGTGGGGGAAGACGGACCCGCAGGAACAAGATGCCTTGACACCGTGAGCTCAGGAGTTCTGTTCCCACTCTTCACAGAGCAAATATAAATTCTGAAGGGGCTAGAGAATTCCATCGGCCCACAGACAATCCCCCCAAATCCTAAGAAAAAATGGGAATTATTTTTGAGTGGGGTGCGACAGTCAGGGTTGAGAGTAAGGCATGCCATAACGAGACCGGTTTGAGTTTTATTAGCTAAAATGAGCATCGAGCAGATATCGTCGTACGATACCTTTTCAAAACACTATGAAAAGAACCAAGGGAAATCCAAAACACAGATACAGCACAGGCCCTGTGGACCTTTTGTTTTCTGACTTGAAGCCCTGAAGACAGATGACTGTACTTCAGATCATTGTGGGTCACAGAGACACATCTCCAGCAATCTCATGGTACAGACTCTTGAGACAAGTTTGCCGCGAGTCCTTTTCCCTTAAAAAGAAGTCCATTATTTTATTCTCTTGGGAACTGAGGCCAGTAGCCTGAGGTCTGCTGCTGTTGCAAAGAGAAAGGCAGGAATCAAGAGTTGGTAAGGGTGATTAGCACAACGCTGCTGCTATGGCCTGGATCTGATCAGACGGGGGTGGAGAGGACATGCCTCATGGTCTTCTGCTTATGACCATCCTGGGCCTGACTCCAGTCATCTCCCAGACCACCAGGAGCGTAGAGCCCCACTCTGGAGGACAGTACAACCATATTCTATGTTTCACGTATTTTGTGACTGAAGAACAATCTCTTGCCTTCATGGTCTTATTTCAAATAGCCTCATTTTAAAGGTTCTTTTCACTTTAAAAGACTCAGCATCTTCTAACTAAATCAAATTTTATATATCCAAAAGCCCCTTTACCAATTTCTAACAGATACCCAGGTATTCAATGCATTTGTTCAGGGAATGAATGGATGATTTATAGTTTTAGTTACACTTGACTTCTATGACAATATTTTCTTTTTTGATTTATTCTTATGGAGAATCTTGGCTTAAAGGTTGTACTTTAGGAATTTGTAATTCTTTTCTGGTGATGCCTGGCAAAACTATAAAAGTTTCACTATTTAAGATACAAAATAGTACAAGAAAACAATTAATTGGACAATTAAATCCCCACAAATCTACAGGGTGGGGCAAGAGTAGGTTTACAGTTGTTTGCATGGAAAATAGTGTAATAATTAATAAATAATAATACAAGAATAAGCTCTGTTTCACATACTCACAACCGTAAACCTACTTTTGCCCCACCCTGTATTTCAGAATGAACAATGTCAATAACTAGGTAAGACAATAACGGCAAGTTGAAAAGACTATTAGCTGAGATCAATCACTCTTGACTTTATGGGTACATTTATTGTCATAAGCAGTGACAGAAGATGAAAAGACTCAACAGAAAAAAAAGAATTATAATAATTGCAATTGCTTTTTGGTGGATAGCAATTACCTTTACTCCAGAGAGCCACAAATTTTAAAAGTGTTTCATGCTACTCACATGGCTGGAGGGAGGCACAGTAGCACAGAAGATAATGTATGGACCAGATGGACCTGCGTTACAACCCCAACTTTGCCACTTACTGTGGTATAAACTGAGACAGTTATTTAACCTTTTGAATTCCAATTTCCTGAAATGTAAACTGGGAGTGGGGGCAATGATACCAACTCACAAGTCCGTAAGATGAGTAACATTCATTGCCTTGCAAACAGTGAGCACTCACTGAGAGCTATTATGATTATGATGGTCAAGGGGTTGTTGTGTTTAGAAGGCAATGCCTATGTACTAATAATTGAGCTCTATAATTTTTGCATAGATAGGAGTATGGGCCACTTAAAATTTCAGTATACACTGAGGTTGGTGAGTGCCTGCAGGATTTTTGTCTTAGTTCTGAAAAAGATGGCCAATAATTTACGATGTCTTGACATGTTGCCTTTATTTAAAAGATAGTGATACTCTTAGCTGGGAATAATTTTTTTTCCTTTGGCAAATAATTTTTGCTCATTTAATCACACTTTTATCAAAACCATACCCACATGAGTCAAGGGAAGAGACTCAAACTATCTTTCTTTCTGGAGGAATTAGGCCACAAACACATGACTTTCTTTTCGCCATCACATTTTGTCCAGTTGTAGTCATATTTTGTTGTGACCACGAAGAGCAACTCATGGTGGCTAAGCAGTTTCTTTGAAAAATCTCACTGAATTATTTTATTGAATTATTTTATTATTCCCCCCTGAATTATTTTACTGTGTTTATTTTTTCCCTATTAAAGTTCATTGACCTCTCTCGACCATCTGGATGCAAAGTAGCAAAGAAAATTGAATATTCTGTCTTTGAAAAATAACCATCAGTACCAAATACTTATTTGTGTTGACTCAGAGTTTCAGATGATTTCATGTATGACAGCATCTGGAACTCCCTTATCCAAATTCTGTTAACAACTGAAGAAACACTGGGATGCACTCACATATACATGTATTTTTGTCCTAAAAAGAATGTAACAGGTTGGTCTGAATTAAACACACACACACACACACACACACACACACACACACACACACACCCATAATTCAACTCTCTATATCCATGAGCTGTCAATGATAATTTTTGTATTTGCATGGGCTGTTGATTTGTAAATCTTTCATTTTTAAAAAATAAACACTATAATGTGTCAGGCACTCTTTTAAGTGCTTAGGATATATTAGTGATCAAAACAGACATCCCTGCCTCATGGAACTCACATTGTAGCAGGTGACCATTTAGAAATCTCTTCAATAATATTTGAGTAGAATATGACATGAATTAATATATCCCATCATCATAGGGCTATGGCTACAATTGGAGAAATAGGAGAAATTATATGATCAGAGGCCAAACATACACTCCATACATCCTCCTCCTCAGACCTGTGCCTGTCAGTGATAGAGTGGTCCATGCTTCACAGGAAAATGAGCAGAAAAAGGGCAACTCTAGAGAATACATGAGCATAATTCCTTACTTGTAATTTCCAAATAAAAATACGTCTAAAAACGGAAAGTTTTCCGTAACTTATTTGGTAGTAAAAGCTGACCTGATTTCATCTGGGTGTTCTATAAATCTCTATTGATTCAACTCAGTGTGTGTTCGTATATTTCACTGCAGAAAAATTCAAGTATTTGATATGGTACTGGATGTTCCCTCAGATGCCGCCATACCATCTTCATACCTTTCTGGAACCTCCTCCCTCCCCCCAAAACCTGAATTCTGAAACTTGTTTGGCAAGGATTTTGGTTAAGGGACTGTGGACCGGTATGAATGTATCTTTATAAGGTTGCCAACCATATTTCCTTGGAAAGATCTATCTTTCCTTTCTAATATTGTCTTTCTTCTTTTTGGGGTATTAAAATATTCTTTCTTTTATGTGGTAATAGCAGATAGTAAACGTTGGTTTGTGCAGTTTTCAAATATCTTTACTTGGCAATATAGAAAGGCTGGCAGTCTTCCATTTCTTTTTGAACATGATATTCATCTGTGCCATGTGAAATTCAGGGTGTTACTGACCTAGTGTTGCAAGCCTGCTTCCTAGTCACTTATATTCTACCCTCAACCCATCTGCCCTATTACTTAATTATTACAGCTCTTTAAATTGACCCACTTAAAAAAAAACTGAAATAAACTTCTTTACAAAGAACATATTATATCGCCACTAGAAATAGAAAGTCAGTATCATTTACCATAAACAGGAGGTCACTGAAAAATAAATATTTTAGAAACAAAACAAGATCTTTTTGTCCACTTACAACCACCTGGGGGATCTAGCAGCACATGCCTCTGATAGAGCTGATATAAAGCATTTTATGTTTCCTGCTATCTGACTACTAACCTTCATCTCTCCCAAGATCATTTAATTTCCTTTTGTTCTAACGTGTAAGGGTAAATCACCAAACTCCTTCCAAGTATTTCATATACCCCACAATGATAATCAAATCACATCTTGTTTTTTCTTTTCTTTTCCCTCCACTTGGGGGTTGTGGTTATACTTTGATCTCCACTGCTTCAGTGTAGCCTTGGGTTTCTTTCCCCTTACAAGAGTATAGCCCATGCTTCTCAGACTTGAACATGCACTTGAGTCCTCTGAGCACCTCCTTGAAATGCAGGCTTTGATTCAGCAGGTCTGGGGGTGTCTGAGATTTGCAGTTCTTACAAGCTCCCAGGTGGTGCTGCTGCTGATCTCAGGACCACCTTGAGCAGCAATGGTGTCTTTGGCAACGAGAGTGTCAGGACTGACTGAAGGGGTGGGATGGACCAGATTATCTCTGGAGCTTTCTCTGTTCTTCTTTGCCCTGTAACTTCAAAGTGTGCTTTCTAAAGAGTGAGTGGGAGAGCCAGCCTTAAGTTATCTTTATTTCCATTCAGTAATTGTGTCTGTGGCAAACTGACTTTTCTTAATCTCTAGTTCTCTGCATCTGATGGTACTTACACAGACCTAATGGTATATCCTATATTGAAATACTATTTATATGGACTTCAATAATAGAATATTCAAAGCAAAAAACAAAGAGATAAATAATTAAGGTTAACCGGGCAAGCAAATTAGTGTTAACTATTTTTAAATTCCTATAGATTCACTTGTGTTCTCTTCCTTTGTGGGTGATGTTCATGAATCATATTCTCTAACTTTAAAAAAAGACTATTCAAGAAACCAGGGATAATGTATGCATAAACCATTAGTAAAGCCTTTGCAATGACCACTTTTGATGACTCATTCTTTCTGTTTTCTTTTCCCTTTTTTCCTTCTTTCCAGCTTGTCTAGTTCTCTTTTTTTATGATCATAATCAAAAGCACTTACATTTTGGTTGTGACATACAAAGAGGTTGAAATTCACAGGGTACCTCACTAGAGAAAATGAAGCAAAGATTCACTGCATTTAGTTCACTGCAAAAACACCCTAGTGTTGCCTTCCCAATTAGTGGTTACTAGTTAATTAAATTTTAAGAAACACTGTGCCCAATGAAAATTGTACTGCGAGTAAAATTTCACATGAGGATCTTGTATTGTTTGCTTTTCAATTTGTTTTTCTTTGAGAGGGTGTTTCTATACTCTCTGGCCAGGTTTATACTTAATTTTACGGTACCTGAAGTCTAAATATATGAATGTATATTAGAATTTGGGCATTGGTCTATTTGTCTTTATCCACCAATGCAGCAATCGAAGCGAAAGTGAGAGAGGGCAACCAGCAAGTAAGCTCCCGCTCTGGATTCACACCGTAGCCCTTCCACTTGGCGGTGGAGTAACTACAATCTTTTCGAGCCTCCCTCGACTCATACGTAAAAGGGGATAATTAGGGTACCGACCTTCCTGTGCAGATTTAAGTGATGTACTTTTTACAAAGCGCTTCACACAGAGCCCAGTTCATCGAGCTCAAATAAAACTATTATTCTTCTAACATCCCATGGGAACAGATGCTATTGTTCTTCCAACATGCTCTTGGGTTTTCTTTTAAGGAAAATTTGTGTCATTGTTTGTAGACTCCTTACTTAGATTTTGGGAACAACTGGGTTTTTCAAGGGACAGAGCTGATTTTTAAACATTTATTTTCTCAATTTATATTAAATAATAGTGCAACTTCAGGCAAGTCAACCTCTTTTGGTCTAAATTTTTTCTTTTTTTTTTTTTTAATCTTCACCCGAGGACATTTTTGCATTTATCTTCAGATAGAGCGGGAGGGAGAGAGGGAGAAAGAGAGAGAGAGAAACATCGACGTGAGAGAGACACATCGAGTGGTCACCACCCACACGACCCCAACCGGGGCCGGGGACAAATTGCAACTGTGGTACGTGCCCTTAGTGGGAACTGAACCCGGGTCTCTCTGGTCTGCGGGCTGACACTCTAACCGCTGAGCCAAACCAGCCAGGGCAAATTTTTTTCTATCTGTAAAATGAAGGTATTGGACTGGCTGATCTATAATAAGAAATACATTTTGCATTGGGACTCTCCCCACATACTAGAAAACTAAAGTTTCATGGAACAATATTTCACTTTCTATGAGAGATGTATTATGATAGCTGCTATTCTAATCTACTATTTTTCATTAAAAAGGCTGGATGGGACTCACTTAATTCAGTGCATGCTCACTCTTCGTCCCAACTTGCAGTTTGAAAACCCCGGACCCAATGACCTCTACGCTTTTGCTTTTGACAGCAGGAACAATCTCCAATTCCAGTGGGCTGTGAATAGAACTCTTTCGAGGACTGAAGTAGCCTTCTAATATTTTCTAACCTGAAATTTAGTACCAGCTCCGTTTTCAGTTCAACCCACTCTGTTTTTTCTGCTCTCATAGAATGTACTGTTTATGGATTTGTAAACCAAGACTCCGGGAGCCTAAGTGATACGCTCTTATCAGAGAATGTGACATTGTCCCAGGTCTCGTCCTTTGCTTTCTCCAGCAAACCACTTGGTTTCTGGCTGGCAGTCTCCTCTTTAAAATTTTTGCAACAGGAAGTTTGCATCTTGGGTTTCAACACAAACAGAAATGTTTGTTTGGAAAAGGAATATGGAAAGCAGTCATTTTAAATCCACACAAGGATAAATACAATGTTATAGTTTTGCACCACTGAAAATTAATTTGAACATTACATTTAAAGAACGCTCTGGCAGTTTGCCTGAGGTGTTAGTAATCACTTCTAAATTTATGAAACTTTTCACGTTGAGCAGCACCAACTGGCCTCACCTTAGTGTATTAACGAGGACACAGAAATAAACAGTCTCTGAGGACATTCTCACTCTTTTAAGGCTGTTCCATTGGGAAAGGCCAGCCAACAGTTAGGCACCTTTGCTGCTACTTCAACTTGCTACTGAAAACTTTATTGTTTGATATTTTCTCTTTTGAGGGGAAAAGAAGTCAAGGAAGAAGAAACGGCCAATGATTCTGAGAACACTGTTTGACAGACATCAGCACGTGAAACTGTTTGGCCACATTTATATTTCTTGTTTGGCTCTGACCTGAGCAGGACGCAAATGCATGATTTTGTTTGGGTTTTTGAGAGCAAGTTATCTCTGTGACTATTATGGTGTTTTTTTTTTTTTTTTCTTTTTTTTCTGCTGTCTCCTTTGGATTTTAAGAATTACTTAGAAGAAGACAATCAAAGGCAGTGTACAGCCAATCACCTGGAGACGTTTAACAAGACTCGAGAGTCCCGGCCGTCCCCTTTGAGATTCTGATTCAGTAGGTCTCACCCCATTCTCTGCAACCCTCCGCATTTGGAACATGCACTCTCTGGGTGAGCCGATGTGCTGAATAACTACTGGGCTCAGCAGGCATATCAATGGGCTTTGTACTCACCCCTAAGCTGCCACTTTCCCAGGAACTCTAATGTTCAGGGACTGCAAGGAAAGAAAGGAGTCTGGAAATTCTCCCTATATTCTTCCATTCCTCTCATTAGCTTCTTTTTTTTTTTTTTTTATCCTCACCCGAGGACATTTTTCCATTTTTGTTCAGATACAGTGGGAGGGAGAAAGAGGAAGAGAGAGAGAGAGAGAAACATTGATGTGAAAGGGACACATCGAGTGGCTGCCTCCCGCATGACCCAACCAGGGGCCGGGGACAAACTGCAACCGAGGTACGTGCCCCTAGGGGGAACCGAACCCGGGCCTCTCTGGACCGCAGGCCGATGCTCTAACCGCTGAGCCAAACTGGCTAGGGCTCATTAGCTTCTTTTTCATGCTCTTCTAGATAGCCTTTGAGTTAAGCCACTCGCTATCACACTCGGAGACCTAGGGCCAAGTTCAACTGTCTTCATTTTCTACAACTGCACAAGGAGTACTGTTTTTTTTGTTGTTTTTTTTTTGACAGTTTCTAAACCATTCTCCCAAAGGTTGCCAGCTAGTGTTTTAATGATTGATATTCGCATTGTACCACTGGCTGATGAATGGACTTTTAGGTAATTCATCTGAAAGCTTTCATCATTAGCTTGAAATAATCGAGTCAATATTCATTCATTTACTCATTCATCCTCCATTAATGACATTTATTAGGCGCTTACCACAGTGCAGTGATTAACAGCCCGAGATCAAGGAGCTCCCTGGGTTCAAAGCCAGCTCCAGCATTTCTCAACTTTTTGACCTTGAGCAAAGTTTCTAACTTTATAAATCTCAATGCCCTAATCCACAAGCAGGAGTAATGAGGGAACATGCGTCATTGGTGGTGGTATGAGGAAAGGAACTTACGAGCACAGCTCAGTGCCTAGGATATGGCAACCACGCAGTGAAGGTGAGCCATTACTACTATCGTAACGTGTAAGGCAGTCGTCTCGGCCCTGAGGACACACAGATGGACAAGAGGAGATGATGTGGTGTATAGAAGTGAGGAGTCAAACACCAGTTAGACATGGAGCGGCTGGGTGGACCTGGTGACTGTGGGGGGGCCAGGGACGGGCAGTGGTGTGTGCGGGGAAGCCTGCATGACCTGATGTTGGAGTCCAGTTCTGAAGAAAGATTAGTAATAAGTAACAAGAGATCATTTATCCAGAGTAAAAGTAATTTTGTATTATGTTGACCCTTGAGGCTAGAAGCTTTTAAGCATTTTTTAATGTTCATTTTAGGGTTGTGCCTTGTAATGGGCTGAAGGTTTATATCCACCACCCCCTCCCCCGTCCCCACCTTGCCTAGTTCATATGCTGAAGCTCTCTATCACAAATGTTCTCTCACCTGGAACCTGCCTGACGGGATCAGTGTCCTTAAGAAGAGAAGAGGGCCCTGGCCGGTTTGGCTCAGCAGTTAGAGCGTTAGCCGTTGGACCAAGGAGTCCTGGGTTCGATTCCGGCCAAGGGCACGTACCATGGATTGTGGTTTGTCCCCAGCCGCAGTCGGGGTCGTGAGGGAGGCAGCCAATTGATGTGTCTCTCTCACATCGATGTGTCTCTCTCCGCCCCTCCCCCCCATTCTATCTGAAGATATTTGAAAAAATATCCTTGGGTGAGGATTAAAAAAAAAATAAGAAGAGAAGAGGAAGACAGGGAAATCTCACTCTCTCTGAGTGCATGCACCAAGGAGAGGCCACGTGAGGACATGATGAGAAGACAGTCATCTGCAAACCCAGAAGAGGGCCCTCACGGACATCGAATCTGCCAGCACTTTGACTCTGGACTTCTCAGCCTCCGTAACTGTCAGAAATGAATTTCAGCTGTTTAAGCCATGCAATCCACGGTACTTTGTTATAGCAGCCTGAGTTGACTGAGGCATGCATGCCTCTTTACATTTACAAGCCTTTCTCAGCCATGCAGGTTCACCAATACCAACTGGCTTTTATAAAATGGTAATCTTTAAAGGAAGCATTAAATATTACTTTTCCAGTGTGGTCCAAGAAGATGCCTGTAGACGCAAAGAAAGAAAGAAATCCCGAAATGCTCCATTTCCTCACTGCTCAACCCTGTCATCATCACCAAGCTGAGAGGCAAGAAAGGAATTTTTCATGCAGCCGACCTAACGCATAGGGTTTAATATTTCAGCCTCAAGTGTTAGGGTTTTCTCCTCTACACACCTCAAAAATCTGCATTTGGACCAATGGCTAGCTCATTTGTGGAGGTAGCTGAAGAACGTCGAGCCCCTCTTAGGCTGAGGTCACCACATCAAGCTCCATGCATGTCACCAGCAGCTTTGTTTATTCATGTTGAAAGCGGCACCATTTCAAGGCTTAATACCATGGTGTGATTAGAAGACATAGAAATTTTATATCGAAATGAAATGTCCTCATCCAACATCTCTCTTCCCATGAAGACACTGTTCTCGCCAACTTCCTTTACCTTTCTTACTCTGGTAAACAATCATATTTGTATGAGGAAGGGTGGATTCTGCGTTTCTCACCACTAGCCAGGGTGGGATGGGGTGCAGAACTAGAACACAAGAATGGGGTTTAAATGGCCTTTTCATTTTCAACTTCAGTGTGCTCCTCCTGTAAATGAAGATGTTGGAGATCAAGTTTGACAGAAGTGAAAGCTGGGTCAAGTTCAATGAATACTAGTCAACATTCATGAGACACAAGCAATCCCTGAAAGGCCCTGCAGCTTGTGGTGGGAATCCAGGCTCTTCTTGAGAGTTTCTGGAACATCCAGGATAACCTGCAGACACAAGGCGGGGGTTTTACACAGCCACCTTAGACAGGCTTCCTTTTCATGTCCTTTCTTTGCCACTGGACACCTCTGCCTGGCTTTCTCCTACCTGGTGCCCTTGGTTTGCATGCCTTTCCTTTATTCAGATCTAAGTCCTGCACATTCACCATAAAAAACCAGACTCCTAGGGCTAAGAGGACTTAAAGATTTCCCCCACCCCCATCCCTACATCCCAAACCCCTTCTTGGCATTAGGTCCAGACTGATGGAAAGCAGAATAGAACCGAGCAATTGAACTTTATACTTGTCACAGTACTTTCATGTGCATTATTTGATGCTCCCATCCATTCATGAGCAGAAAGGTAGTTGTAGGGAAGCATGACTTCTCCTAGGCCACAGCCTCCTGATTTATAAGTGAAATGAGAATCATCCTCAGGGGTTTTGAGACCTTGTTGAAGACTCAGCTCTTCCTGGTCCGTTTGTGAGAGAGAAGAAAACTAATTTTCAATGGGAGGAACGTTCCCGCTTTCTTCTGCAATCCTCAAGGATGCCCAAGAATCTTCATCATCACGAACTTCTCTTGATGGCCTTTCAATGTTTTCTGGGTGGTGTTGGGAACACAAGAGTGTGAAGGCAGAACACCTCCCGTGGCCTCTTTGAATGGAATGGTAGGAAACAATGAAAACCTAGGCTCCTGGACTGATTACACCCAGTCCACTTTCGGCCGTCACCTGATAAATTTCCATCCTCCTCTGGCATGAGGTTAGAAAGGAAACATCAGGAGCCAAAGACTAAGAGGAGGAAAGAACATTTACTCATATAACTAATGAAAACGGCCAAGCACAGAATTTCCTGTGCGCTTATCTTGGATTTTATAGCTGTCACAAGAGCTGCGGCTCTGAAGTCGTACTGAAGGGATTGTGATTTGGTACATGAATACATCATGGTATCAGGAACACCCGATACACAATTTCCTTCAGGTTTAAAGAACGTCTTTTAGTTGTTCCCCGATCTAGAAAACAAATGCAGAACAAATTCGGCCCAAGGTAATAAAAGGAAGGCTGTTGAAGGCCAGGAGATGGAGGAAGAAAGCCAGTGGCTGGAAGCCCAGAGGAGACTCGGTTGCTGGTCCCAACAAGAAATGAGGCATGATTGGCAGTTGCAGAGAGAGGCTCTCTAAATCCACATCTCGACGTTTCTTTTCTACCGTCTGTATCTGAAATATCTACATTCCTTCCTACCTGGGAAACAGGCCAGCCTTCTTTTGTTATCAGCTGAGAGATGGACTCGAAAGCACAGTTCTAAAACTAGAATCAGTGGGGTTCCATCCACCTTCTGACTGTGGGGCAGCATTTTTTTTTTTTTAACCCCTTGTTATTTCTTGGCCGAGGCACTCTTCCATTAATAGACTTAATACCTGTTTATTCCACTGCTATTAAAAAGTCTTCTGAAAGCTGCCAAAGGATGTTTTTACCGTGTTCCTAGCAATGAATAGTCCTGCCTTTTTCTGCCGATATAAGCAAGCCTGTGATTGACTGCCAAACTTAAAATTCCCGGGCTGAACCAAGTACACTAAAGCAGTGTTTTTCAAACTATGGGTCTCAACCCATTAGTGGGTTGTGGAATCCACTTAGTGGGGAGCAAGAAGCACCTTTTAAAAAATTAAACAAAGTTGACTGGAAAGCAGCAGAGTTCATTGCATTTCCTAAGGGTAAAGATTGTTTTGTGAAACCTTTCAGTTTGCAGACACACACCACTTGTAGGCTCAATAGTTATGTAAAATGTATTCCTTACTGTGGACTGTGGTCATCAATTTGAAAGCCACTGCACCAAAGCAATGCCAGAAACGCTGAAAGAAGTGACTTGCTTAAGGAAATAGAGCCCTTCTGATTTCTGACTGTGGTCCAGAGGGCTGGCTAAGAAAAGGGAGGGGACGAGGAGACTCACAGAAAATGGACAAGAGCCCAGGATGGGGTTTCAAGCCAAAGGCTTGCTGGCCAAATGGGAGGGTTGGCAAATGGACAACAAGGGCTGTATTATTGCGGCTTATTAGCTGCATGAAGACGGAGAAGTTTTTAAAGAAATCAAGCACATAGGATTGAAAGCACCAACAAGATCTCCAGGTATGCAACTTCACTTTGAGAGAGGGATTTCATAAACGGCCGGGTTGGCACAGAGTTCTAAATGCTTAGTAAATGCAAACAGAAGTTTAAGTGTGATTGAGCTGTATCTTTTATTAGGTTGAAACATGAAACACTGCCACGATCTGGTCATTTTAACCTACAAAAATTGCAATTTTATATGGTTCTGCCTTCAAAGAAACGGCATTCCAATTTTTCTTCAGGTAAAACAGGGTGTTGGTGTATACCTACCTATCTATTTATCCATCTAGCCATCATTTTTAGGGGGTGAAGTGAGGGGCTAAGGATTAAAATGCAGGTTTGCCTTTCAGAAACGAAGCAAAACTTAAAGTATCTCTTGGCTATTTATTTCAGCGGCATTTACAGGAAAACTATCTCAAGGAGCTTGTTTCTGGGTTGGTGGGTATTAAATATTGCCTGGCTTAAAACAGCTAAAAAGGATATCGTTGGTTTTTTTTTTTTTCATGAAATCTCTCTAAAATATTTTTAAATGCCCCAAGATGGAAATCAATGTCCTTACTTATAGTCACAACTGAAAATTCGTTTCTTTAACAAAATCTCAGAGTACTGGGCTGTTCCCTAACATGCTGACAAATCTAAAGTCTCTTCAACTTGACCTATGGGTTCCTCCAGCCCCAGCGAAGACCTCTGATTCTGATGTCTCTCATAAAACAACTTCCTGATTTTCCAAGGCAACGCTTAGCTCCTCCTCTCCTGATGCTGTGGCCGACAGCATGTATTCTCCTGAATATCATTTCCTAGCAGAAAAGAAATGGACCCAGTTGTGTTTCCCTTTTATTTCCTCAGCCGCCCAGAAACGTGTCTGCAAGGCAACCGTTGTCCGTGTCCGAGCTGAACCCAAAAAGTGAGCCAAGAAAAACCCCAAAACACTGGCAGACACAAAAACATTTGGTGCTCAGTGATTATTATTATTTTTTTAAAAGATATGAAGGAGGGAAAAGAAACCTTCCAGAAAGTTGACGAAGTCGCTTTGATTCAATGCAATGCACGTGTCTCTCTTCATGGGCTGTTCTCACAGTGCTCTTTGTCATGTCCTGGACCCTTCAGAAACGTCTGAGTTGACACAAGAGGCATCTCGTAAACAAAATGTTCTTTCATTGCAGCATCATATCCCAGGCATGTCCACTATAAACATCAAAAACTGTATTCAAAAACATTTTGAAACAAAAAGATTATGGATCAAAACCCCTCCTTGGAGACACTCAAAGGATTTTGGCCACTGAAAGTGTTCTAACGACGCAATTCAGTTCCTGCTCTAAGGGACACGATGCACAATTAAGTTATTAAAGTTTCCTAATTAAACCGAAATGGAAGAAAACATCTTTCTGATGAGAGGAGCCTCATTTTTCTAGCAATTGCTGATCTGGGCTGGTGTTGAAACCAGTTGGAGCTGCAGGATTGCATGGGAATGACTAACCTTGAAACCCTGTGCTTGGAGATCCCCCAAAGCCGTCGGCCAGCCCTAGAAGCTAACACTTTCTCTGCTCTCAGGCATGAAATCTAAGGTCCTAAAATGATTCTGGAAATTTTTCAGACCGACTGTAGGGAAGTGATATCAGTTACCTGAGATGCACACATTTTTATACTGAAGAGGATTTGTTCTGGCGGATCCACTTTAAACGGAGCCCAGTCTTCAGTGCTCCACACACAGGACGGTGGAAGGTCAGGGAAATGTGTGTGGAACATAGGGAAGAGTGTGGAAGGCAACATAACAAAACCCAAGGACATGCTACCTCAATTGATCGAAACTTATCATTTAGTCAGCTTGCTGAATTTAATGTTTATCAGTCCCATGCACATTTTTCTTCTGTTTACTATACAAGTATGGTAATCTATTCTTTGACTGATTCAACTTGGGAGAAAATGAGGCCACATTAATTTAGTTCTCTCCAATTGAATTCAGGCGTAGGGTATCATTTGCTGAGTAGGGCAAGGCTGGTGCTGTACCCCAAAGGCCATCTGGAAATCAGCCGTGTCCAGGCAACAACCATGCAGCAAATCCCACTGTGAAGGCTGAAGCGCCAGGTTCAGTGTGGGCTAACTTTTGGTTACCCACCCTACCCAGACTCTTCCCACCCCCTCTGTAGTCTGAAAAATGCCAGATATTTGCTTTCCCAGGGTGGCTGTTTTCCCAAAAGACTGAAACAATTCCTCCCATCCTACATCTCTGTGGCGATGAGACTTTGCCACTCTTTTCAACAAGAGATGCCATTGATGTCCCACACTCTGAATTGAGATGACCCTGTGGTTTGCGTTGACCAGCAGAGTACAGAAGTAACACTGAGCGGCTTCTGAGACTCCACTTTCAGAGGCCCTGGGAGCTTTCACTTTCACGTTCCTTTGGAAGTCAGCCACCAGGTAGGATGGCCACATGGAGAGGCTGTGTGAAGAAAGAGAGATGCTTGGCCAGCCCCCAGCTCGTCTGGCCATCCGAGCTGATAGAAAAGACACGCGGGTGAAGTTCTCTCGGATGTTGCAGCCCCAGCTGATACCATGTGGTGCGGAAATACTACCCAGCTGAGCACAGTCCAGGCTGCAAAATCACAAGAAGTGAGAACTTGTTGAAGGCCACTAAGTTTGGGGGTGGATTGTTATCCATCATTGGATAGCCGATGGCGAAGGGTATCAGTGAGAGCCCAGGGAAGAGCGTGTCCAGCCGCGGAGGCGTAAGGGGCAGTTTGCTAGGGGTTCCGTGAGAGAGGATTTCTGGAAGAGGCGTGTCTTCCTGTGACGAAGACACATATGAGGAGGAACGGATTCTCTCCCAGGCTTCGGATGCAGTTGTGCAAGCAGAGGATGCCTGGAGATGTGACACCCTGTGACTCTGAGGGGACAAGCCAGGGCATGAACGCAACATGGGGAGAAGGGCAGAGCAACAAGGTGCAGGGTGTCTTGATGATCTCGTCACGCCACAGAACTGACAGCCTCTAAACCCAGCTACCTCCGGAGTTCTTGCTAGCACACCTTTAAATCAGTTTTGGTCCGGAATTCTGTAACTGTCAGTCGAATAATGCAAATGCGACGGGTAAGTCACTCCAGCGAACAGAGAGGAAGCTTTGCCTTAACACCAGCAGTGTGTGGCTTTCCAGTAACGAGCTGGCTCTGAGCACGGCCTTCCGAGGTGCTAAGAGAAACGGGATAGAGGTGTCCTCACTCAAATGTAAGAAGATAAATCACCTGTGAATTCAGCAGGATCCCTGTTGGCTTTCTGAAATACCATGTTCAAAATAACGGCCCAGTGACTATGACCTCAACTTAAATTTCTCACACAAGCTTATTTTAAATATTGCCCCAGGTCTGAAAACTTAGCACGTTGGTTTCTGGAAACCTAATTTACATGTATAAAGAAAGCTGATATTCTTCGTAGGAGGTCAAATATAGATCCATCATTATGTTATTGAAGTCGGCTCAAGATACGAAAAAGAAATTCCGAGAAACAAGTTGGAAAGTCAAATAATTCACATCAATAATTCACAGCCCTGACCATAACTGTATATACTCAGAAGATGCAAATGTGATTTGGGGGGTATTTTATTACACAATAATATATAATTACTATACAGCAGCAGGCAGTTCAATAGCCCTAGATGGAGGCACTGAGGTTACTGATTAGCATGTAACTTCCTCACCTGATACTGAGTGACTAGACGGTGCTTTTTTAAAAAAATTCTTCACCCGAGGATATTTTTCCATTTGTCATTAGATAGTGTGGGAGGGAGGGAGAGAGAGACAGAGAGAATCATCGATGTGATAGAACCACATCCACTGGTTGCCTCCCACACGACCCCAACCAGGGCTGGGGACAAACCGCAACCAAGTCACGTGCCCTTGACCAGAATTGAACCCGAGACTCACTGGTCCGCGGGCTGATGCTCTAATCGCTGAGCCAAACCGACCAGGGCTAGACGGTGCTTTTTATGGCCACATAGCATTTTGATTTAAATATAAAGACAGGCTTTGTTCAGAAGTTAAGTTTTCCATTTAAGATAGTTACTGTGCCATGAATTTTTTACTTACAATTTTTATTTTGGTAAGTTTGCTTGGTGTATTAGCACCAATGGCTATTTTGTACTTCTGAATTTAAGTGAAATTTGTCAGCCTTCCTCAGTTTCTTTGACCCACACAGACAATTTATACAATGAAAGTGGGCAAATATCACAGCATGGAGTGTTATGAGGCCAGCCTGGGGTTCCCGAGCTTGGGTCTCAGGCCTGGCCTCCTGTGTGTCCTTGGGCTAGTCTGTACTCTAGCTGTCAGGTTTCCCACCTGTGGAAGGATTAGATGTATCCAGCGCTGTTCACTAGAACTTACTGTAATAATGGCAGTGTTCTCTCTCTGCACTGTCCAATACGGAAACCATTAGCCAGATGTGGCTATTGAGTGCTTGAAATGAGGCTAGTGTGACTGAGGAACTGAATATTTAATTTTCTTTCATTTCATTCATTTACATTTAAATTACATAGTCACGCCCGGCCAGTGTGGCTCAGTGGTTGAGCATCGACCCATGCACCAAGAGGTCACTGGTTCGATTCCTGGTCAGAGCACATGCCCAGGTTGTGGGCCCGATCCCCAGTGGGGGGCATGCAGGAGGTGGCCAATCGATGTTCTCTCTCATCGATGTTTCTATCTCTCCCTCTCCCTTCCTCTCTCTAAAAATCAATAAAGAAAAATAATTTAAATTACATAGTCACCTGTGGCTAGCGGCTGCAGCGCTGGACAGCACAGATGGAGGATCCAGGTCCCTTCTTATCTAAATGCTATGTACTCCTCCTACCCCAATGTTCTACTTAGCAGTTTCTTTCCTCCATTCACCTCCCAACTCCACCGTCTGTTCACGTCACTTAGAATTAAAGGTCAGCTGTGCTTACATTGCCATTCCAGCTCCCAGTCAAGAGCTAAGAATTAACCTGCGGTATTCACCCACTTCTTGAAATGGAGAAAAGAACCAGGTCGTAAGAGGCTCTTTGATCTTCCATTAGGAGCCCGATTGGGGAGTCAGAAGTTGTTTGGACGGAATGGAATCTGACGTGTATCGAGTCGGAAGGCAGTGCTGCTGTGGCTTCCTAATGTCAGCTTCAGTTAGAAGCTTGACTGTCCCAAACGTCTGCTGATAAATACGGCCACACTGATCAGGCCGGGCAGTGCCTGTGCCAAACGTCGTCTACTGTAACTACGCAGTGCGGTTCCTGCCACACGCCAAGGCCTAGAACTGAGTTCTAAGGCTGGACTATAAGTAAGATTCCCGCCTTTCCTAGGAAGAGTCTCACAGAAGAGCCCGCCAGAGGTGAAGTATTTATAACACCCTGTAACGCATCCTCGAGTCAGCGTGAACAACTGCTGTAAGAATACAGAGGAGAGAGCAAAGCCATCCTCCTTCCTGGCACACCAGGGAAGGTTTCTGCAAGGAGGTACCGTGCGAAGGGCGAGCAGGAGTTTATTACAGCATCAAGGACAGAGGAGGGTCTTTCTGACAGAGGAGCATCCCCACAAGCTTTATGTTTAATGTTCAGAGAAAAAAGAAAGACTTCAGAGCTCATTTTGCCACCTCTCACCAAAGAGTCCTTTACTAGAAAATTCCTCAAATGGGAAAAATGATGCAGACCTTGGATTCTCTTTGCTTCTTTCAAGGGGCAACCTGTACTTCCTTGATAGATGACCAGAGGGCCCCCGCCTCCTAATCCCACTTGACTCCAACTCTTGGACATAATCAAGGAAATTCTAAGGTATATCAGAGAGAAGAAGTCTTTTGAAGGCACTGAGTCAAGGTCGAATCCATGGGTTAGAGAGGAGGCAGAGAATTAGGAAACTGTATAAACAGAGTGCTGTCATCTGGTATATTGATTCCCAATCAAAACAGAACCATTTTTTTTTTATCACCAGAATAACTGAATCTGGGAACATGGACCTTACTTCTGAGAGTCTAATGCTATCTGCTGTGACACAGAGACAGTTGGTCTCCGAGAAGTTTGCTTTCCTGCATTTCCTCTTCCTACAGTGAAGTCACTGGGGCAGGTGAGATGAAAAATGCTGGCGCCTGCCTCTCTGGCGAGCTGCGGAAGGGAATGTCTGCCTTTTTGGGATCATCCCTTCAGCTGCAGCACTTAGTCACCTGTAGGAGCAGTGACCCCGCCCTCGCCCCTGTCGGTTAGAAATTTATAGGCTAAAAGGAGGATGATGACACAGACGGATATTAAGGTCTTATAAACAAATACATACTCATTATAGGAACATGCAATAAATATTTGCCTTACGTGAAAGCCACAGGCCAGGGTAAAAGGTGGGTGGAGTGCTGGCAGCTTGGACTTCGGGCAGTTAAATGAGGCTGAATGCCTTTGCTGGTCTCACCTGCTGCTGATAAACACCTACAGAAGATTTCCAAGCTCCTTTTCCTCTAGACAGTTGTTCACAGACGTCGCTGCACATGAGAATCATCTGGGGAGCTTTAAAAAATCTGGGTGCCCAGATCACTCCCTAGACCAATTAATTAAAAACTCTGGGGGGTGGAACCAGCCCTCAATATTTCACAAATTCCTCAAGCGATTCCAACGTGCAGCCAGTTTAAGAACCTCTGCTCTAGACTTCAGAGCTGCGGTTCCTAGCTTTGGAGTTCAAACAATGCAGATTTCTGGGCACCACCCCAGACCCACTGAATCACCACCTCTATGGGAGGATCTTGACCTTTACTTTTTAAAAAACATGAAAGCCAGGCTGATGCCCACATTTCGTGAAAACCCCTGTTCTATAGCACTGAATTTTGTTTTTTTCCTCTGATGTGCTTATGACAGATAGATTCAAACAAAAAAATGAGGTCCATTGCCCTAGCCAGTGTGGCTCAGTTGGTTGGAGTGTCATTTGTCCCGTACACCAAAAGGTCGCAGGTTTGATTCCTGGCACATACCCAGGTTGCAGGTGTCATCCCCGGTCAGGGCGAGATCAGGAGGCAACTGATCCATGTTTCTCTCTCCCTCTCCCTTCCTCTCTTTAAAATCAATAAAAAAAGCATGTCCGCAGGTGAGGATAAAAAAAAAAAAAAAAAGTTTCATTAAAGACTAAGTCGAGGAGGACATTTACTATCCAGACATCTCTTTTATTTTTTCTTTTGGTTTCAACTTTTTATCAAAGTGTAACATACTTATAGACACATGTGCCAAATGTCAATATACAAACTGTGCAAGCAGCACCCAGATCAAAACCCCAAAGCTCACCCATCACTCAGGGCCGCCCCTTGCAGGCACTACCCAGGCCCCGTGGGAACCCCAAACCCGATCCGCAACATCTCTTCTCCCTTTTCAAATTTTATTTGTTCCCATTGCCAAACTGCAATGAAGCTGACTTATTTCGATGTAAATAATTATAGAGAGATTATCCAGAAGCCAATCGTATTCTGAGGACAAATGGCCTGTACGGCCCTTGCTTGTGGTTATTTAAAACAAGGAAGAAGAAAAGGGGGCAGAAATAGTGTCCTGGATTTTCATCTATTGTTAGTGATTGCTGCAATTTTCTAGCACTTTATAACATTAACCCTAAGCTTTGTAACAACTCAGCACAGGTAAGAATTATCTCTACTTTCATAGATGAAAAAATGGAGGCTGGCAGAGGAAGTGAATTGCCAAGATTTGGCTTTAGGTCCCTGTTATGCGGGAGGCCTTTCCCTTCAAACTGCACAGTGTCTCACATTTGTAACCAACTGAGAGTTTAATCTCCTATAAATATTAACATGAGAAAAGGTCTCTAGGCATTCACGCTATGAAATTCTGATTATGGATTGTAACTCTTTCTTTAAAAATCCATTCCAAAAATACCTTATGAACTGTAATTCTCACATCGCATAAATGAGTTTTTAGTTAATGTGTTTTTCTCCTGATTAGAAAAGTAATTTGCATTCATGGTAGAGTAAGACAAACACACAGAAGAAGAAACTAAGAACGGTGCATTATACCTAAGGGTTCTTTCAAAATAAGAAGGCCCTTTAAGAGCCCAGCTTTCCTGGAGAAAGGAAGAGTTACTTGATCCGTGGGTGATTTCTAGAAGATTTAATGTGAATAACTCATTTCTAAGTATTTCTAAGTGTTCTGGAGTTGGTACAGACCTGGTGCTCCGTTCCCTGTGCTATGCAAACGATTAGAAAGGATCGATGACGATCTGATCTCAGGTTTTCACAGATTACTAGGTTTCACTGCATTTCCCCACAATTTTTTTAAAGAACAGTTTCTAGGATCAAAGGCTTTTTTCTATTTAATAGTGTTGGCTGAAATGATGGTGTTTAGAAATTTATCATCAGTACATCTAAACTCTTAACAGAGATTCCAGTAAGCCTTGAGGTTTCAGGGCAACTATGCTTTTTATTTTCTTAAAAGCAAACATACCAGGTTTTTTTCACCTTTATTTATTTATTAACTTTTTTTTTTTTAGAGAGAGAGAGGAAGGGAGAGAAAGTGAGAGGGAGAAACAAACATTGTTTGCCTCCTATATGTGCCCTGATGCAGGATTGAACCCACAACCTAGGTATGTGCCCAGACTGGGAATTGTACCCGAGACCTTTTGGTGTATGGGACGACACTCCAAGCAACTGAGCCACTCAGCCAGGGTGGGTTTTTTGCCTTTAAGTGCATGGGTTTTGTTTTGTTTTTCTGGAGGAGGAAACTGTATCTTCTCCAATGTGTTCCCATTGCTCAAAATATTCTGGGGGAATTCAGGAAGCAGGGGCAAGACATCTTTGAGTGACACAGCTCAGTTCCTGGACGAAGTAGCACAGGAATTTTCTCACTCACTAAGCAACGATTCTGTCAAAAGCCACTGATTGATTACATCTCTAGATCTGTCTAGTCAAACCACAGAACAATATTCTCATTATGCCTCAAGGAGGGGAGAACCCAAACACTTTGCTACTCCTGGAGATCAGCACACACTCATAGGATGCAGGAGCCTGAGAGGTGAGGAAGGGCTCCCTCCTACCTGAGGGTGTGCAGCCGGAGACTCAGGGTGGCTGGTTACACAGGACTTCGCTCAGTTATACCAAGTATCAGGGAATCAAGACATTTATACAGGATCCCAGGCACTGTGACGCAAAAGAAAGTAATTTTTCCACTTAAAACCTCAAACACAAATTCTTGCATGATTTACCAATCTCTTTGCCCATGATAAAAGCTGATACTTATCCTTCCATATATTTCTAAAATATTATATATATATATATGTGTATACACACACACACACGCACACACACACACACACACACACACACACACACATTCATGATATAGGTGTATCACAACTTTTTTCAACCATTCCCCAATTACTGGGCATTCATTTAGTTTCCAGATTCTTCTTTTCCCGCACCACAACAATAATGCAACGACATTCTTGTATACAGTCTTGCATACTGGTGCTTTTATTTTTATGGGCTAGTTTCCCAGAAGCTGAGTCATGTAATATATATGTGTGTGTTTTTGCATTTATAGTTTGCTAGATTGCTTTTCAAAAATTCACAAGACCACAGAATTATATGAGAATCCCACCCCCTCATCCCTCCATGTACCACAGTTGTGGATATTATCACTTTTTTAAAATTTTTACCAATCTGATGAGAGGGATACTATCTCATTGTAGTAACTGAATGAATGGCCCCCCCTGCCCCCTGCCCCCAGATATGTCTATGTTCTAATCCCCAGAATCTCAGAATAATATCTTATTTGGAAAAAGGGTATTTGAAGATATAACTAAGGATCTCTAGAAGAGGTCATCCTGGATTATCTGGTGGGCACTAAATCCAATGACAAGTGTCCTTCTGAGAGATGCACAGGGGAGAGACACACAGGGAGAAGAGGAGGGGACCATGTAAAGAAACAGGCAGAGACTGGAGTTACGCCCATACAAGCCGAGGAACATCTGAGACCACCAGACACTGGGAAATGCAGGGAAGGATTCTCCCTTAGAGCCTTCAGAAGGAGCATGGCCCTGACTGATTTCGGTCTTCTTGCTAAGAGAATACATTTTTGTTGTTTTAAATTACCGCAAGTCTGTGGTAATTTGTTATGGCAGCCTTAGGAAACGAATATATATAATTATTGTTACCATAAACTTGTGTTTTTCTGAAAAATACTAAGGTTGAGCATATTTTCATGTGTTTTTATTGGCTATTTGGATTGGCTTTTCTGCAAATGGACTATTCAGATATTTCCCGTTTTTCAAGTGTTGGTTGTTTTCTATCAGTTCTTATGAACGCTGTAAAAATGCAGATATGAACCCTTTGCCACATGTTGTGGGACATTTAGCTTATGTCTTTGAGTCCCTTTATGATATGTTTGATCATTCGGTTAAAAAAGAAAAGAAAAAGAAGACAACATGGTACAGCATGCTCATCTTTTCCTTTATCCTTCATAGGTTAGTTCCTGTTGACATTTCCCCGAGATCTGGGTTATAAAAATATTCGTGCTAAATCTTCTCTAAAGGTTTGTGGGGCACAAAGATGGTCCCCAAAGATGCCTGTCTATATCCTCATCCTGGGAACCTGTGAAGATGACCTTCCAATGTGAAAAGGACTTTGCAGATGTGATTAATAATACAGAATTTGAGATGGGGGATTACCTGGAATTATCCAGGTGGGCCCAACCTAGTCACATGAGTGCTCAAAAGGAGAACCTTTCCTGGGTGTGGTCAGAGGGAGATGTGACTATGGAAGAATTGTCAGAGAGCCACGACACTGCTGACTTTGAAGCTGAAGGAAGGGGTCATGGCCAAGAAATGTGGACAGCCTCTGGGAATGGCCTGGAAATGGGTTCTCCCTCTAGAAAGGAATGCAGCCCTGCTGACATTCAGATCTCGGAGACTATGTCAGACATTTTGCCCAGAGAACTGTAAGGCAATAAATTTGTGTTCTTTAAGCCACTAGGTTAGTGATACTTTGTTATGACAGCTATAGAAAACTAATAGATATTTATTGCTCAATTAAAAACATGTATCTTTATCCATCTATGATTTACTTTTGAATGTATTAGCAAGTAAGGTGACAGCTTCGGTTCTACATGGCCCCTCGGATCTGTTGTACTGATCCATTTGTTTATTCATTTGCCAAATCACCTTATTTCGATACAGTTGCTCAGTATGTTCAAATATCTGGTATGCAAGTTAGCCTCTTCTTTTTTTTTAATAGTGTTCTTGGCCTTTTAAAGATAGTATTTGATGTTCTTCAAATGATTTTTGTTAAATTGATTCTTAAGTATTTTATAATTTGTGTTGTTGTGGTGATGAGTCCGTCTCCATTTGTAACTGATAACTCATAAATAAAGCACACCATGTACACCCTGTCTCAAGGCCTCTGTTCTCTCTGACAAAATGTGCTTGCCCCGGTTAACTATATGGTGGGCTTCCTCATGAACCTCAAGTCTCAGCTCAGATGTTAACTTGTTTTATCAGTGAGGCCTTCTGTGATCACCCCACAGAAAACAGCACACCACTGCCTGCCATCCACCCCACTGGCTAAGCCTTTATTATACTCCTTTATATTTTGCCCCATAGTACTTGTCATCAACTGACTTATTTACTCATTTGTGGTTGATAGCCCATGTCCTTCCACTAAAATGCTAGCCCCACGAGGAAAAATATTTTGTCTCTTTTGTTCACTACTATATCTCCGGGGACTAGATGAGCGCTTGGCATTCATCCAGTTAATGTTCAATAAATGTGTGTTGAGTGAATGAGTACAAAGAAGACCTATTGATTTTTTTACATTTATATCTTAATCTAATCACCTTGTCAAATAGCCTTACTAATTATAGCAGTGTTTCACTAGAGTTCCTTGACTTTTGTAGGTATACAATGTCATCAACAGAAAAAAGAGACTACTTTTTTTGGTTGCATAAAATATGCCAATTATTTCTTGTCTCACTAAATTCACTAGACACCCTGAAACAATGATGAATGCTATTAGTGAAAGCAGGGATTCCGATCTGTTGAGCAGCGATTTTCAACCTTTTTCATCTCATGACACACGTAAACTAATTACTAAAATTCTGCAGCACACCAACACCTTTTTTTTTTTTGCTTCTGATACTGGGCTTGCTTTTGCTCCTCTGTCACTACCATAAGAGCAAGCCTGGGCTAGCCTCCTGGAAGATGAGAACATGTCATGTAGGGTACAATTTTCCCAATCGTTCTGGCAGAAGCCATTGTAGATTGGTCCATAGCCAGCCAGCCCCAGACACATGAGCAAGCCCAGCCCAGATCCCTTGATCCCCACCAACTGGGAGCTACTTACATGTTCAACATTATACATCTGTAAAATTCAGTAGTTGTTCTGCAGCATTATTGTGACACTAGATCATCGATCCTCTCTCTTATGCCTGATTTGAATATAAAGAGCCTTAGAGTGTCACCACTTAGAATGTTATTATTTAAAAATTTTTGGTGGATAGTCTTTATCATATTTAAGTAAAACAAAAACAGAAAGTAATTAAGGTTTTTAAAATTAAAAATGGCTGGATTTTACAAATGCCCTTTCCACCTGTGTCGCCACAATCACTTTTTTCCCTTTCTTTAATCTATTGATGAGGCAAACTAGTTTGTTAGATTTCCTGATTTTTAACTATGTTTATATTCTAAGGACAAGTCTTTCTTGGTCATAGTGTATTGTTCTTTCGAAAGGCCTCTGAATTTTACTTGGTACTATTTTATTTAGAAGTTTGCACCTATGTGTATAAGTGAAATTGGCCCATGTTTTGCAGTCTGTATTTTGTTTATAAGATTTGGAATAAAGGTTATGTTGGCTTTAGAAAATGATTTGGGAACTTTCAAAATTGATTAAGGAGCCCAAATACAAGAAAGGACATAAATATTTGAAGAACATAAGCCACACAATCTAATTGATTTGTGCATAGAGCTTGCACTAGAATGAAACATTAATAAAATCTACATTACAAGGCTGAAAAGAAAACTTTAACTTACTTTTAAAAGTAGATACTTTAATGGACCATAATCTTGGATCATAAGGAAATAAAATTTATATTACATAGGAAAGCACTAGCTAGTCACTCTTAACTATGAAAAATTCTAGGTTTAATGAGAATAGCATATTTTAAATTATAAGCTATCTAGAACCAATGTAAAGGAGAATATTTATTTCCTACTCAAACTCATGGGACACAGCTAAAGCTATATTCAGAGAAAAATGTATAGCTTATGGCTATGGTAACTCTGCTATTAAAAGACTTATAATAAAGAACATAGTAGTTATACTAAAAAATTCCATGAAGAACAAAAGAATAAACCTAAA
Source organism: Tadarida brasiliensis (assembly GCA_030848825.1). NCBI lineage: Eukaryota > Metazoa > Chordata > Mammalia > Chiroptera > Molossidae > Tadarida > Tadarida brasiliensis. The sequence continues at coordinate 44,833,168 of CM061274.1, forward strand.
TAAAGTATGAAGAAGGTAATAAAGATAAATACGGAAATAAATGAAGTGGAAAACAAAAATGGGAGAAAAAACAAGTACATTCAAAAGCTGGTTCTTTTATAAAATATATAACCACATCCTGAGTATGATTAAGGAAAGAAGAGAGGAAAATATTATGATTGAGAAAAAAAAAACTCAAAAAGATTAAAATAATTATAGGAAAGTACTCACTGACTCCTACTGCAATGGATATGACAATCTAGAGGGAATGGATTATTTCTTAACAAAATAAGAATTAACCAACCCAAGAAGAAGCAGAAAAATTTAATACAAGGAGATTGAACAGTGATTAAAATTTTATCATTTAAAAGGGTTGGGGGAGCCCTGGCCAGTATGGGTCAGTGGTAAGAGCATTGCTCGTGAACCAAAGAGTCCTGGGTTTGATTCGGCCAAGGGCATGTACCTCAGTTGTGGTTCGTCCCCGGCCCCGGTTGGGGTTGTGTGGGTGGCAACTAATCGATGTGTCTCTCTCACATCAATGTTTCTCTCTCTCTCTCTCTTCTTCCCTCTCTCCCTCCAGCTCTATCTGAGGATTAATGTAAAAAAATATGCTCGGGTGAAAATTAAAAACTAAAATTAAATTAAAGGTGTGGGGAAAGGTACCAGGATTAAATAATTTCACAGCTGGGTTCCAACTAATTTTAAAAAATGATTTGAGTGCTATTTAAACTAGACCACCCCTCAAAATGAACAGCTCCTAAGTTCATTTTATGAATTAAATAGATCAATGGTTCTCATAGTGTTTCCTGGACCAGCAGCATCAGCACTGTCTGGAAACCTGTTAGAAATGCAAATTATCTGGCTCCATCCCAGACCTACTGAATCAGAAACCCTGGGGGTGAGGGTCCAGGGATCCAAGGCCACTGAGCGAGTCAAGGCCATGCTGAAGTTTGAGATGCACGGCTGCAGATGTAGCTGGCATACATTTATACACCAAAGGCTGTACATTGCTCCATCTTCTGGAACGCCTCCTAAATTTACCTGCTTTCCTTTCTTTTTTCTCAAGATCACAATCTATCTCCCGAATATTCATATTGAACTTGCTCGTACAATTCTTCCCTCCCACAAATTATGTTATTGCATAACTAATATCTTCCATGTATAAGCACATCCAGGCATTTACTTTGATGATCACCTGGAAAATCATCTCTACAGGGTGCAAGGGGTGTGGAGGTAAGAATGAGCAGGCCTGTGGACTGTACATGGCGGTGTTGGGTGGGAATGTGTAAGCAGCGTGAAGACCTGGTGCTGGGGTTTGGGCTGGCAGCAGGGGTTGCCTGTGCGGGATGAGGTTAAAGGTGATGGTGCAGGCCTCAATATCAGTATCTGTTTATATATTGGTAGAAATAATAGGTGGTAATTGATCCCAAACTAAGTTAGACATGACCATTTGCAAGTCGCATTCTAATTACCAAATGAGAATGACAGTGTCCCAGTAAGGGCAAACTGGTCGCAATGGGTGGGAAGCATTTGAATATGCTTTAATTATGAGATAAAGAGGTATGTGAAATGCACACCCCAAAAGCAAGACGTTTCACATCCATTATGTCATCTCCCCTGATAGCTATTGTCAAAAGTATTCATTATAAGCTCCTTTTTTTTTTTTCATGAGAAAAGAAAGGGTAAAAAAAACCCAGGAGCTTGCCCAAGGACACCCAATTCTATGCAGGATTCAAAATCAGGTTTGCCTTGCTCTAATCTTGCGTTGGCTTCTTCTACAAAACCTCTTAGAACTTTTTTCTCTAAGACTAAGTTGGCTCCCGAGAAATCTGAGTCTATCTCCTCCTCCAAAGCACTAACTCCTTCAGAAAGAGTCTTTTCCCGACAGATAACGTACTTCCTTCCTTGTTCATCTAGATGTGCTCAAAGTTAAAGACCTTCAGTGATGTTTTTATTGTGTTTGCCCAGAGACTAACAAATCATTACACAAGCTTTATAAAAGAAATAATTTTAATATTAATAGTAGAGTCATTTGGGGATTAAGAGTTTGGGGTTTGCTTTGGCATGCGCAAAGAATATTAGTTACCTGTAATTCTGGTTTTTGGGAGGCTCATAGCTATAATAGATAACAGCTCCCTGAATCTAAATTTCCTGGCACATGACAGGCCCGAGCTGGAAAGCTCCGGTTTCCTTGCCTCTGACCACCCACAGGGAGGAGGCATGAATCTGTCAACAGTGCGGTCTCCTCTATAAAGCTGCCTTCCTCAGAAGTCTCTGGTTCCTCACACTGAGACGCAGTGCACAGGCCAAGATGATCGGGTTGTCATAAATAGAGACTCCCTGAGAGCAGAAATTATAACCAGGCTGAGCAACAGGGAACATTTCTCCAAAACAGAGGAGCATAAGTTTTCTCAGTATTTGCCTGGTCACAGCTCACTAACTTGGCCTCTAGGGATGGAGGTGGTGAATCACCCAATTTTCAAGGTGATCAGGGTAGCTGGGCTTGTATTTTCTAAGGCACAGCAAACGGGTTCTCAACTGGGCAAAGAAAGAAAGAGTTAAGTTTAAATCCTCTGCTACCAGTCCATTGCTCAGAGTCCTCAAACAGGCACATTACTCTAACTTTGTAGATCGTAACAGATAACCTTGTAACTTGTAACCGTGTAGGGCTTTGGGAGCTGATGAAACTTCTAAAAGGATCTAAAATCTGTCTGCATATAAATAGTTTTCTTTTTACTTCCTGCAATTAATTGACAAAATTTAGTAATCTTTAGGGAGGTACATAAGTTATTATGACTCAATTAATTACCCTAGCATATCTGGTTCTTAAAAAAAGTCACATTTTTAAAGCAATCCATGGCTTTACATCATTCTCTTTTTCCTCCTAAGAAATAATGGAAATCTTCCATGAGAGTTCTTGTTTTTATAAATACAACCAACAACAAATGATACACTATTAACGTTCCTTTATTACTTGACAATCATTTGTGATTAAACTACACAAGTGTATATTTATTGATGCTGGCAAGCAAATTTTGATAGCCTACACTGTGCCCTATGTATGCTGAATACTATCTGAAACCATGGATGATTTTTACATTTGCTGAAGAGAAATAACATGATAATGTAGGAGTTCAAGTTTATTTGGAACATAGAAGAACTATATGTTCATTGTAGAAAATATTAGAAATACAGAAAAGTATAAGAAAACAATAACTAGTACTGGAACTATCCAGCTCTCTCAACTCATATTTTCTTTCTAGTTTTTCTATGCATCTGTTTTATATATAGTTGAATTTATATCACAAATTCCAATTTTTATCATTTCCACCTAACATTATAACTTAACCATTTTCCTATGCTATAATCTCTTCCTAAGCAGCACTTTTAATAGTTTAAAATAGTCCACTGTATGGATATAACAACATATATTTAAATTCTCCCATTGAAAGTTATTTGGTTGATTTTCAAATACAAATAATGCCACAAATAACATTTCTGTGCCAAAACCTGTCTTTAAATTCTGGCTTATTTCTTTAGAAAAAAAATTTTTTATAAGTATTCCAGAAGATTCTCAAATTACTGTTTCAAAAAATATGAACATTTGGTGGGGCTCTTGCTACAACTGCAAATTGTGTCCCAAATTGTCACGGATTTCCCTGCGACTTTGCTCTGTCTATAGTGAGTTTTTTCCTGGACTCCAGCCGCCTTGAGCTAAGTATAAAATATTGTCTCCAGAGTTTTCAGACCATTTGCCAATGATCTGAGGTTCCACAGTCTACTGTGGTCAGTTAGGATTCTGAGTATATATTGGAGACCACTGAAATAGCTTTTGTTGCCATTGCTACAGCCTCTGTGAATTCTGCCCTTCTAGCCAAAAAAAAAAAGAAAAAGAAAAGGTAGGTTGAGTTTTGAAGAAATTGTAGGCTGTAAGTTTTTAGGAAGGCAGGGGAAGGGGTGGTTGGTAGAACTATAAAAGGAGCTTAGGCAGTTGAACTAAAAGAGACAGAAGGAGATAGATACTAATGATAGCATCAATAATAATAATAGCACATCTGTTACAAACATAGACATACCTACTATCAAAGTGCTAGCTTTAGAATTTGGGGTTCTATGAAAGCATTAGGGAGCCTTAGGGTACAGGATTAGAGTGGTCTAGAGGTCATATGGCTCTGCAAAACTTTCACGTTCTAAAATATAAAATCAGCCCGGTCGGTGTAGCTCAGTGGTTGAGCATCGACCCATGCACCAAGAGGTCGCTGGTTCGATTTCCAGTCAGGGCACATGCACAGGTTGTGGGCTGATCCCCAGTGGGGGGCATGCAGGAGGCAGCCAATCGATGTTCTCTCTCATCGATGTTTCTATCTCTCTCCCTCTCCCTTCCTTTCTCTAAAATCAATAAAGGAAAAAAATATATATATATATATATAAATATATAAAATCACCATTGGATACACAACTTCCCTATCTTTTGAAATATAGATCAGAGCAAATAATCTAATTAGGCAGAAACCAGTCTGTTATCTAATTGGGCAGAAACCATTCTGGAGTGAATGAAATCTTTGTTATAAAGCCAAATAGAGAAAAATCGACTTGAGGCATGTGCAATAGGCCTTCTTAAAAAGGAGAATTGCCAACTTTGATTAATAAGTAAATTATAATCCTTGGCCCTTTGTGTATATATGTACTTACAACCCTACACTTACATCTTAAAACTCTTGTTCATTTTTGAATTCACCATAGCACAACTATTTGCTCATGGTAAAGACTCAATAAATATTTGCCAAATTTTAATTGAGTGTGTGGTTTCTATTTATGAGTTATCTGAATTGGGAATTTTCCATGTCTTTGAAGTGAAATCTATCTGTGTTTATGGAATAGGTTCATGCTTCTCTTTTGTTTTTGTGCCTCTATCAATCAGAAGTTCTAGAATTTTCCTTCCTAAGGAGGAAGAAAATGAACTGTCCATTTTCTTTGCCATTCAGTTGCCACACCCCAGGTATTTAGGCCCCAAGCAGAACCTTTGCACTTGCTGTGTCCTTGTCTCCTCTTGCTTGCTTGTCTCCTCTTTCCTGCTGGCTCCCTCTCCTTGGCCAGGCGCAGCTGGAGTGCTATTTCATCAGAGGCCAACGCTGACCATACAACTAATAATGGAGGTTCTGCCTCCCTGCAACTTGACATTTTTTTGTTATTTTCTCTCTTAGCCCCTTCGCCTTTTCCTAGCATATATTCCAATTTGAAATCATTTCATTAATTTCTGTATTTTAAGAGTTCAGTATTTTTCAAACTTTTATAAAAATATTGTTGAGAGTATTACAGATGCCCACCCCTTTATCCCCCACTGCCTCCTTCTACTTGGTTCCTGCTCCGCCCCAGGCCTACACCACCCTCTTGTCTGTGTCCATGTGCAATGCATATATGCATATAAGTTCTTTGGTTAATCTCTTTCCCTCCTCCTCCCTTCCCTCTGAGATCCATCAGCCTGTTCCACATTTCCATGCCTCTGGTTCTATTGTATTCATCAGTTTGTTTTGTTCATTAGATTCCACATATAAGTGAGATCATGTGATATTTGTCTTTCTCTAACTGGCGTATTTCACTTAGCATAATAATCTCCAGGTCCCTCCACGCTGTCTCAAAGGGTCATAGATCCTTCTTTTTTACAGCTATATAGTATTCTATTGTATTTTCTAAACTTTTAAAACTCATAATGAGAAATGTTTTACATTGATTCAAGCCCTCACACATACGTACAACTGAAACAGTAGTTCAATGAAATAACACACTTAAGTATGGGAGAATGAAGTCTAGTCTTTCATTCTATTCTAGTTTGTTCATTAAACAATCACAGAATGGTTTATTACCTGCTAAACTGATCTTATAACCCATTAACAGGGTATAACCCAAAATTTGAAATAATATTGGATTATTTGTTTTCTGTTTCCTCCTGCCTCCAAAAAAAAAAAGAGTAAGTTCCAGGAGGTCAGAGAGTATATATTTTCCTTATTCACTGGTATGGAGTCGATGCCCAATATTTTTTGAACAAATCAATACATGAAAAAAAATGAATACATTAATGAACAAAATCTTATTACATTTCCTTATTTTGGCATACATGTGCTCTTAAAGTAAAAATAATTATCTAAGTGGATCATCATTTACTTTTCTGATAAAATGATTTTCAGAGTCCAATTTAACGTGCAGGGACCCAATCGGCATTTCTGAAGACACTGACGTCACTGAATTGTTTAGCAACTCACAGAATTTGAAAATACACTTGAAGACTAGGATTTATATCTGAACTTTAATAATTTGTAGGATGCATTATAAAACGTCTCTTTAAATAGATCAGAAAACTCCACTCCCTTATTTAGTGCTGTTTGGGTGGCAAAGGGACCAGTGAACAAGCAGGTAGGAAAGGAAGCTGAGAAAGAAAACAAAGGAAAGGTTTCCCTAACACAGACATCTGTCTTTGTTCCAAATGCTATTGAGTGCTGGGGCAGATGAGCGGGCAGCTACCCTACATGGAAGCTCGTTATCACATTTCTATTCTACTTGCAGAAAGTTTTTCCATGTGCTTATTAAAAATCTCTCTTTGTCAGTCTGATACCCAATCACACTGTTATTGTTTGATCTTAGTGAACTAAGGAAAAATATTCTGCTCAGAGTAACACACTTCTCATGTGATTTAAAAATTGTTGTCTACCTACAAGGATCTCTGTGGTAGGAAACTATAATCTTTGCCTTTCAGAAATGAAATGATGTACTTTTACTTCCTTCATTGAGAGGGAAAGGAAAAGAGGAGAGAGACCTTCTTGCATTCAAAATCCTTAAAACTTTTGTTGTTTTTAAATTTTTAGAGAGAGAGGCAGGGACAAGGAGAGAGAGATAGAAACATCGATGTGAGAGAGAAACATTTATTGGCTGCCTCCTGCATATCCCACACTGGGGATCAAGCCTGCAACCTGGGCATGTGCCCTGACCAGGAATCAAACCAGGACATCTCAGTCCATGGGAAAATGCTCAATCCTCTCAGCCACACTGGCTGGGCTCAAAATCACCCTTAAATAATAAATAACTATTTCTTGAGAAACTTTAGTGACCATTCATTGGCTCTTGAGCAGAGCCTCTCCTATCTTAGTGTGCATCTGAATCATGGGGCGGGCTTCTTAAACACAGATTACTGGCTCCTACACTGAGAGTTTCTTTCTCAGTAGGTGTGGGCTGGGGCCACACCATTTACATTTCTAATTAGTTTTCAGGTGATGCTGATGCTCCTGTCTGAGTACTACATTTTGAGACCCACTGCTCTGAAATAATGGTTTTCAACTGGGAGGGATTTTGTCCACCCAGTGGACATTTGGCAATGTCTGGAGACATGTTTGATTGTCACAATTGGGTGTGTGTGGGGTCTCCACTGGCATCTAGTGGGTAGAGCCTAGGGATGCTGCTAAATATCCTACAATGCCCAGGATAGGTGCCTACAACAAAGAATAATCCAGCCCCAAATGTCCGTAGTGCCAAGGTTGAGAAACCTTGCTTTAAAGGAACTCTTTCTCATGCAGGCACATTGTTTAATAAGAGTTTAAATTACAGGTGAAACAAGAGCTACTCATTGCAGAAGCCTTAAACTAATGTGGGATGATGTCACAGAAATTAAATTAATTGGGTGGTGTCTCAAGCATATCTACTGTCATCTATTTCTGTGTCGGTCTGTTTCTCCCACATTCACATGTCCATTAAGCTTATAAAACACTACACAGCCCAGACATTTACTCATGCAAAATGTAAATGAGGACCTGTGTATGGCTGAAGAGGGATGTGAAGGCAGCTGAGATGAATAAACATTTTTATTCCCCAAGAGGCTGCAATAACCTTGTCCGAAACAGATAAGATGATGGACACACCTTGATTTTGGAAAATGTAAATACCAAGTATCACAAAATAATAGAGTTGGAAAGGACCTTGATATTATCTAGTAGACTCAATATTTCTCTTAATATTATGTATTAATGATAGAAGAATTTGGTTGGCACCTTGGCAAGGGCTTAAGCAAAATTGAGGAGTTAATAATTGTCTTGGGTTCTTTCCAGTCTCTCCTCTATTTTCAGAATTTCCAGAGCCCATACCATAGAGAAAACCTGCTCTCAGATAAAAAAAGATCTCTCACTATCAGGTGTGACTTCTCTCCATCTTCTCCCAACCTTCTTTTTACAGCTGACACCCTATCTTAGCCAATGGTACCCTGGGAGAGGTTGTCCATGGTGAAAATGAATCACCGTTTTGCCTTTTTCTTATTCACCTCTGTATAATCCAGTCCATCACCAAGTCTTGTGGATTATTCTTTCTAAATCTCTCTTCTGGACTTCTCTCAATCATTTCTACCTTTATGTTGGTTTATACCAACATCCTTTCTCTGCTGGATTATAGAAGAGCCTTTCCAGTGGTCTGCCAATCTCTGAACTTGCTCCCTCTTCATGCTCCATCCAGAGTGAGCTCTCTAAAACACATATCAGATCATGTTATCCACAGCTTAAAATCTTCCATTTGCTCCTAATAGGTTCAAAGACCTTATGATGACTTATAAGGCTCTATATACACAGGCGACTGCTTACTTCCGATATTGTGTTCCTCTTCTCTGTACTCCCCAACCTTCCCAGTATGTTGCAATTACCCTGAACTTTTCCAGTTTTGTAAGTGTCATGCTCTCCCTTAATAACATCCCTTTGCATGTGCTGTTTCCCCTGCCAGGAATACTTGAATACTTGTCCCTGTCTTCTGCCCTGCATCCCACTATTATTTGAGGTCTCATCTAAAATGGCACTTCCCCTGGAACGTTTTCCTTGACCTCCCAAGTCTGAGTTGGGTGCCCCACCCTTGTGTTCTCATGGCATCTTGTAAAGCTCCTCATTGTGATTATCTTCTGTCATAATTGTCTTCATTCCCCACTAGCCTGAAAACACTAAGAAGGTGGAGTTTCCATGTCTTCGGTTCTCATGTCATCATAGCTCCTGTACCTAGCATAGTACCTGGCGTGCAGTAAATATTGCCTGTACTTCTTGGTTGGCATATAATGAAATATATTAATCTGGAAAAGAATTTAATGAAGCTGGTTGGGGAGATAAATTTTGAGATACAAAAGGAGCCTTCCCCGAGGTGGGGTGGGGGGGTCCTTGAAATCAAACCATGCTGCTGATATTTTCTACTTACATGCCCACATTTGTGTGGTAGAATCATTGCAAGACCAAGCTCTCCTGCTAATTCTGAGAGCTGATCTCCTGATATAGCCTTCAGTGATGTTCATATTCTTTTTTCTCTATTGTACATCTAAGCAGATGAAAGCATCATAGGATGGCAGTGTGGCTGGACTATGGTGAGCTAAGGGGAGAAGAATGGGGGGTGAGATCAGTGAGATCACATCCTACAGGGCCAACTAGGTCATGATGAGGAGCAAAGACTTTATTTTTAGCCCAATGGGAAATCTTCAAAGAGTTTAAATCATGGTAGTGACTCCATCACTCCAGCTGCTTTGTAGAAAATAGATTCGAGGATGGGCCAAAAGTGAAAAGAGAGAGACCAGTTACGAGACTATTGAAACATTTCAGAGGGATGACGGTGGCTGACCTGGGACGGTGGCAGTGGAGATGGTGGGAGTGTGCAGACTCAAGATGTATTTTGGAGGTAGAAGATATAGGAGTTGCTGAGAGTCTGGATTTGGAGTGGGGGAGGGAGGAAACGTATGATTTCTAGATTAAAAAATGTTTTTATTGATTTTTAGAGTGAAAGGAAGGGAGAGAGAGAGAGAGAGAGAAACATTGATGTAAGAGAGAAACATCAATTGGCTGCCTCCTGCACGTCCCCTATTGGGGATGGAGCCCACAACCCGGGCATGTGCCCTGACTGGGTATCGAACTGGGACCTCTCAGTCCATGGGACGACGCTCAATCCTCTGAGCCACACCAGCCGGGCATGATTTCTAGATTTTTGAATTGAACACCTAGGTTAATGATGCTGCCATAATGATACTGAGATGGGAAGACAGGAACTCCTAATTTTCAAGGCCCAGCTCAGTTCTCACCTCCTCCATGAAGACTGTCATCAACTTCAACACAACCTTCTCACTTCCCTCTCAATTATGTGGGAAATCATTGCCCCAACACTCATCCTTTCAGGAGTACGTGCTGAACTCCCCAACCTGGCTTCTGCCCCTTGAGGGGGACGTAAGCAATGCCTGGTATGGAGCTTCGGATGTAGTAGGTGCTCCACATGTGACGCACATTGTGGCCAATAGTTTGGACCTGCTCCCGGGAGCTGCCAGCTGCTGAGAATATCGTATCACCCACAGGAATAAACACTCACATCCTCCAGTTCATACCCGAGTTGGGCATTTTAGAAAGCCCATTACCAAAAGCCTTTGAAAACTATGTTCCTTTCTGGCATTTATATACTCGAAGACAGGCATTTATATACTCTATGATTATTGAGTATTGCCCCTTTTCACTTAATATGTAGTTACTGTTCCTTCCTATTATTAAGTATTGCCTGAAAATGCAACCTCATTTCCTCTTCTATTAAATAGAAATTCAGGATAAGTTTCTCCTCATTGGGAACACTTTGAATATTTCAAGCACATTTCATTCCCTGCAATATTTGTTCACACTTGCATTAGAATGCTTTAAACTACTTCGAGATACTATAATATTACCTTTCAATTCATTTTAAAAGTTTTCAAAAAATATAAATCTGGTGTATATTTACAGTTAGACATTTATCGTAAGGACATCCCACGCAAAGCTAGAAGGCTCTCTATAATATTCTTCACAGTAAAAAAGGAACATAATAATGAAAAACTTATGCAGAAGCAGGGATTAGGCTTTGCCTTGTTTTTCCTTTAAACTTGTGATCTTTGAGAATCACTTAGAAAAGTTCATTTTGTTCATCATCTCTTCTAGTACTGGGATAGGCATTTAGACACCCTCTGTCATTGACTGATCCCAACCACCTGGTGGTAGATTTGACCTCCATCCCACAGCAGAGTGAACACACCATCAGTCTGAGGATACACAGCTAGAAACAGCACCACCTGTACCAGATCCAGGTCTCGGGGAGTCTAAAGCCCACACGCCCATTCATTCAGCCGCTAATGATGGGGGAGTGAATTCCCTCATGAGAAATCCAGTTCCCATGTAGCACTTACCAAACTAGTTGAGAATTCTTTCTTAAATCCAGCCAAGTCCTGACATTTCCATTCGCTGTCAGCCCTACCATCTAAAACAGGAGTTCTTTCCATGGGCTTCATAAAGTTCCACGAAATCCCTGATAGGATGTGCTCGTTTTGCATTTATATAAATGCATTTTCTGGAGAATCAGTCTATAGCTTTATTTATTTTTTGCCAGGTTGTCAAAGGGGCCTGTTATTCCCCCAAAGGATAAACTCCCTTTCCTTAGGAAACACAGAACAAGTGGCCTCCCTACACCACACTTCATGCCTTTTACTTGAAAATAGCTGTAATCACGTCTGCAGCTTTTCTTCTCCAGATTGAACACTCCCAGTTCCTTCCACCTTTCTTGTGCAACGAGGATCATCTCCAAAGCCTCACGGTCTATGAACACATCCTGGTTGTTTCCTCAAGTGTGTCACTGGAGGGAACTCAATGTCCTCAGAGGATTGCTCCGGCAACTGATGACAATTTTCTAGTCATAAATCCATTCACTATTTTACTTAAGAATAGAAAAAAATCCATTTTCCTTTTACCAATCTCCTTAAAATGTTTCAGCTTTAAAAAACACATCATTATAATCTATATTCCTTTATTATCTTACCCCCCCCAGCCCTGACCAAAAAACCCCCCTGAAATCCAGGAGTTATTATTATTTTTTTGCCTTGTCTTTTAACTCCAATTCAAAATATATGAGAGACACTGGGAAAAACAAGTTTGTGGAATCTCACCCTTAGCAACGATATATAGGAGATTTAAGAAAAGCTGGTCGTATGGACAGGTCTTGACCCCACATTAATTGTTAACAGAATCTCCTTTGAGTGCCCACGAAGAGAGCACAGGGGTGGTTTGTCACTTACCCTGCTGTCCCACTGGCTTTCAGGATCTGCTGACATCCCCACACCCTCAGCACAAGCTTCTCCTACTCTGTTTCCAAGTCAGGTAGAAGAAAGACTTTCTAAGCAAATAAACTGCTGGACTGCTTGGAACCCAAACCACGTCCTGCACTGACGTGGCCGAGCTATCCCAATTATCCTTGCTTGAAATGCACCTGAGAGAGCTGTGTTGACTGACGCTGGGGTGACGTCATGACTGTATGGATTTTGCCACGTAACACCCTTCCCAGACAAACGGCTCCCAACTGCAGGCTGCTCTCTGCAGCTGGGATTCCACACCATGCCTCCCGGCCTGCTACCAGAAGCCGGTCTCGCAGCAGGGAGATGAGCAAAGCGCGTGGTAACTGAAACCCTAGTGAAATGGGACGCCTATGACACCAGGAGGCTGCCTGGACAGCTAACACCTGACATGCTACCTTATCCAGGCTCTGGACGATTCGAACTTCTACTCCTCTGCCAAAGCCAATTCACTTCCACCCAGCCTGAGCGTCCTCACTGCAGAGAGAAGGAAAACAACTCACTCCACTAATTACGCTGCTTACAACCAGGAAAGAACAGGAATAATTTGCTCATGGTTCCCACATATTTGGAGTTTCCTTGGCTTTGAAGCCATCAAGGTTCAGGCTTGTGAGGCTGCATTTCAAATGGCCTTTTTTTTTTTTTCAAGAAAGGCATTATTCTGAAAATGCCCCCTATAGCAATACTTGTTTGCTACCGGGGTGCCTAGCAATGAATTTAATTTGCTTTATTGCACTCTTCAGATAGCATATTTCTGCCGGTGTGTAAGGTCTGGAAGCTGTCTGCATGCCAAGGCAATGCCCCCTAAATGAAGTCTTACATAAGCCTGACAAATTATCTTCAAATGGAAATCGTCTCAATGGGCTATTACAGAGCCATGAAAATAACGGCTGGTGAACCACGAAAACAGAAGCTGGCCGCGCAAGTACTTCAAAAGGCCCGTCACATGGGTTCTGCCAGTGATCATTGTGTCATGTGATTTTTTTTTTAAGGTACTGGCATATTTTCTTTTCTTTTCCACTTCTATCCTTCCCTCCCTCGATGTCTCCCTCTCTTCCTTTCTGCAGACATCTTTCTCCTCTTCTCTCCTCCCTCTTCCCATGTCCTCCTCCTTCACCCCTCTTGCTCACACCTGTCTGTCCCCCCCGTCTGTGTATCCCTATCCCACATGCTATCCTTTAGACTCCTTTATTTTATTGTCAACCCACCTGATACTCCTCGATACCAACTACCCTGCAACGCTAATTTATAATCCTCTCTTGGATTATAGTAATCAAGGTTGTTTATCACCTCTCTCCTCTACTTAACAATCCTCAATGGCTTCCCACTGCGTACATGAGAAAACCTGACACTTCAGTCTGCACAGAAGACGCTCCAGTCCAGCCCGGACTCCCACCGTCCTACCTCCGGCATTCGCATTCTCCGCAGCACACCTGAACACCGCCCACCCCCAAGGACAGGTGACACCCTCCCAGACAAGCTCTGTCTCCTCTCAGCTCTGACAGCTGCCCCTCCTGGCCTCTCCTTTTCTCAAAAGGCCAAGCCCTTCTCTCACTTCCTCAGGCAAAGTTGGTTACTTTCCTCCTTGGGTTAATATTGCATTACAAACATATTTTTCTGTCTCCTCAAATAGGTTAAGAGGTCCTGGGGCAAAGGTGTTGCTGACTCATCCAACAGGCAGTTGCTCAATAAGTGTTGGCGGAACGAACTTTGCTTCTTGGAGTTTCTGCTGGATATTTCACAAGCGTGAAGCAGCAGCAACACAGTATAGTGCTTATAAGAATAGGTGTGGGGCTTCCAACCCCATCTGTGACTTGAGCAAGGTACTTAACCTCTTGGTGCCTCAGTTTCCCCACCTGTAAAATGGAAATGCTATCATTCAACTCTAGGTGAGTTGTGAGGATGAAATGAGTTGCTATGTGTAACGTAGTTAGAATATTGCCTGGAAAATGGAAAGACACACATGCTACGTGAGTGTGTGTTAAATATAATGGAGGTAATTCTGATATCTCATGGCTGTCTCGGCTGTGCTTGAAGAAGAAGGTTTTGGACATTATCAGGACCAACTTGATGAAGAAGAGTAGATCCTTATTAGGAATGTCAATGTATGCCTCACTCCTCCAATCAAAAGGATAGCCACGAACAGCAAGAATAAAACTCCATTCTACAGGAAAACTAAAAATGTCTTAGGACATACCCAGGGCTATGGCATGTGCTAGCTGGGTCTGGAAGGCATATAAGAACAAAACGAGTTATGAAAATACAATTCTTAGAGTACTGTCTACGAGAAAGCACACACTGGTTGCAAACTATTTGAATAGAAAATATGTTTGTTTCCAGATAAAGAGTTAAAAGAAGTCTAACACCATGCAATTTAATATCAAAAGATGAACAGAATTAAAAACTCAGAGACAAGAGTCTAAGAGAAGTGTCGATTCCTTTTGCTTGCAGGTAAACTGAGAAAGAGATTCTCTAGGCTGAAATTCTGCAAAGTATATTTACACTTACATGTGCCCTGCATAGTCTGGCCCTGCACATACCCTGGCTTTAGCTCTCTCCCATGCTCTCCAGCACAAGACTTATGCCCCAGCTGTTCCGGCAAACCTGGACACACCCACACAGAGGCTCACCTCTGTGCCTTTGCATCACAGCAGCTCTGCCTGGGTGCCCTCCCTCTGCTTCCTATAACACTTACTTGGGTTATCATTCTTCCTGGGAAGGCTTTTTTTGCTCTGGGCCTTTCCAAACATCTTTGCTCTGGCCCTCAAAGTCCCCTGAGCACACACATTTCTCAAAGCACTTATACTGCAATATACTTGTGTGCTTACTTTCTGTCTCCCCCACTAGATTGTGAGCCTTTCAAGAGAGGGACTGTGCCTAGGTCGCCATTGCTTCTTCAATGCCCAGCACAGTGCCTGGAACAAAGTAGGTGCTTGGTAAATGCTCACTGGGTACTTATTGACAGGCAGGTTGCCCTGTGCTTGTAGAGGCAAACTCATTGCCAGGTACCTATGGCAGCAATTGTGGGTCTCCCCTGTGCTCTGTTTATCAGCGCCATGCTCTGGGGACAGCTCATATCTGACAAAGCTGGAATAATTGCACAATTAGGCTTTATGTCTCTGAGGAAGGAAAAATAGTTAGGATTCCTGAAAAGGGTTAACAATTATTGCATGTACTATAGCCTGAGCCAAAATTTTAAAGCTTCTTCTTGAACTTCAATGATTTTTATGACTCATGTATTTTAGGTGGAAATACATATTAAAGCCACAATGAGACACTACCATACACCCATCAGAAAGATGAAAATGAAAGACTGGCATTAGCGAGTATCGGAGAGGATATGGAGCACCTAGAACTCTCACGTGCTGCTGGTGGCAGTGTAAGTTTATACAACTACTTTGGAAAGCTGTTCTGGAAGTTCTAATAAAGTTAAGTATGTGCCCACTCTATGACCCAGCATTTATACTCTTAGGTATATATCCAAGGGAAATGTATATGCTTACCACAAGACAGCCCCAAACTGAAAGCCACCCAAGTGCAGACCAACAGGAGAATTAATGAGTTGTAGTATATTCACATAATCAATGCTATTCAGCAATAAAAAGAATGGCATACTGATCTGTGCAACAGTATGTATGAATTTTTCAGATGTTATGCTGAGCAAAAAGTGTCAAAAGCAAATGAGTACATATTAGGTAATTTCATATATTAGAAGTTCAAGAACAGGCAAACATTCGAATCTATGGTGATGGAAGTCAGAATAATGGTAATCTTTGGAGTAAGGGTTTGGTTCTGATGAGGGGCAGGCAGGGGGCATGAGAAAATCTTCTAGAATTCTAGAAGTGTTTTTTTTTTTTTTTTAGCTCCTTCTGAGTAGTGATTACTTGGGTGTACACCTATATAAAAAACTCACCAGGTCTTATGTACTTTAGCATATGCATGTTACACCTCACTAAAAAAGTTATAAATAAATGTTGATTGATAAATTGACCACCAGAAGTCTAGATGAGTAGAAGACACAAAACACTTCATCATACATATGAAACTCAGTGAATGGATCAAATAGACCCTCTTTGGTTCAAGAAAAGAGATCATTATTGAACACAACCTAGTACACACCTCAGCTGAACTGGCGTGGTTGTGGAACAAGTAGAGCGAGGATGTGCCCTTCCCAGGAGCTCATACTTGTAGCATAACTCCCTCTTGGGGATGGGTGAATCAAGCATTCAGCTGAACTCTCTGTTATGGGGTTTTTGCTACACAGACTTTTTCTCAGCATAAGTCTTGAAGCAAGTCATCTCCTTGAGTCACACTGTTTGAAAGTCATTTCATAAAAATAAGGTTATGAAAATTTTATTTTTCGTAATACAGTAAAAACTCTCTGAAGAGTAAAAGCATACTAAAGGCAGAAAAGGGGAAACCAAGTCTTTCTTTAAAGTCTTTTTTGCAAAGCTTTGCTGAAATGTGAGATAAGCCAAAGATGATCAGAAACTTCAAATCTTTGAAAACTACAGTGTCAGTCACACCTGTCCAACCAAAAGAAAATAGATGCTTCAGCAAAAGGCATTTTTCTCCTTATTACTAAACAGGGCTTTAGCCCCAAACTTGAGTTGAACCTGATAACACCATATAGGGATCTGGAGAATTTCCATCCTCTTTCAGTGTTTCTAAATTGGGGTATTACAGCGTTTGGACCAGGACAAATCTTGGGTGCAGGACCCTTGTACCGAAGGTCCCAAAGGCTAGTAGCATCCCAGCCCTTCCATCACTGGGATAGCAACAAAATTCATAAGCACAGTTCCTGACTGAGAACCACCACTGATGTTTTGACTGAAAACTTAATTGGTACCTTGTTGGACTAATCAACCCTGCATCAGTATTCTGATTTGTAAACCTAGTGTTAAAAAAATAGTATTACTATGTCTACTAAATCATCAGTCAACATTTGAAAAAAACAGACATTTCACTCGAAAGTCCAAAATTTCAGTTCTTTGAGAAGTGATTCATTTAAGTTACCTGTCCAGATTTGCTGGCATTCAGATTTACTACCTGGACTTGAGGTCTATGTTGCAGGAGGGCCAGTTATGGGTTTCCTTCCCCCTTTGACATTGGGGCTCACCAAATGGATTGCAGTAGGAAGAAGCTAACAATGATGATGAGAGAAAAAGCCCATCTCTTTAAGGCCCAGAGCAGAGCTTGTCTAAGCCCTCACCCCAGGTCTCCTCTCATTCCCACCTTCCTGGTCCCATTTCTCCCAAGAAGGCAGAGTTCCAGGTCTACTTTCTAGCAAATAGAGCTGGGGGGGGGGTGAGGTGGGGAGAATCATCAGTAGAAGAAAAGAAACAACTCTATAGCCCATCAATCATGACAAAGTGAATGACTCTAGCCAGTTATAAGTCCCTAATTCTCATCCTGTTGTACAGGCTGAATATCTCAACTGGTTATGTTACTATGATGAGGTAATAGCATGTCCCCAGAGACTCCATTCATTCCTTCACCCTATCAGAGCAAACCTTACAGGTTTGTGGACTAATGTGATTTTTTTTTTTTTTCTGGGAGGAAGGTCTATAGTTTTTATCAGGTTCTTCTAAACCATGAGCCATATGTGGCTAAAAGGATTGGACATGTGGCTAGTTTGAAGTGAGATGTGATTTATCTGTACAATACACCCAGGACTTTGAAACCCTGGCATGAAAAAGAGAATGTAGACTATCTCAATAATTTTTATATTGGTATTTGTTGAAATAATATTTTGTATATGGAGTTATAGAAAATGTAATGGCAAAATAAATTTCATCTGTTGTTTTTCCTTTTTACTGTTATTACTGGAAAATTTAAGATGATATATGTGACTTGCATTTTGACTCATTATATTTTTAGCAGACAGTATTGGATTATAGTATAAGGGCAGGAAAAATAAAATTGTTTCAAAAGTTCATGACAAATTACAACTATGCATATATTTGAAAGCATACTCATAAAGTAAGAAACTAGAAGCGAATTTGGAGAAAAAAAATAAACTTTATAAAATACTGATTTGCAGAGAAACAATAATAAAAATTTAAATTTCACTTTGTACTCTGAATCACTCAGCCAGGAAAATAAACCAGTGTCAGAAACTTTAACCCTTTGACCTTTTCAAATCAAAACCATAGTTTCCATAGGTTCAAACAGAGGATTTTAAAAGTTCCTGAGAAATGTAAGTAAATGGGTTAAATATTTTTGTTGTTGTTAATCTAATCGACATGCACCAAATAACAGAGAGTTTATTGTGTTTGCTTTGGGGCTGGTCCAGCTCCCACCTCTGTCTTATGACCCCTCATAGGGCTAATTAGGGTATTAAAGTCTTCTTTAGAGTAACACTTGAAGCTCCTCTCTTTGCTTGGAGCTCCAGGAAGGTAGTTTTCTGTCTTTTGGTCTTCAGATCGTGGGGGCATCTGAATCTCTCCTCAGCTTTTCCTTTTGAACTGAAAGCTAATTGCTTCATGGTATAGATGCCCAGGTGCAAAAGAATATTATTGTAATTTTTTCCCATTGTTATTATCAAGGTTTTGATTCAGCAAGAACATTCTACTGAAAGATATTTCTTTTTAGAGAAGCTTGTATCTTCTGTGGCTGAACACTATATGGGTACAGGCTCAGGTTCATTTAATTGCATAGTCCTGCATCTAATCTATAACAGAAAAAATCAAAACCTTTACTTCCATCTCCTTTCCCTAATATCCTGCCACCTTTTTCAATGCAAGCACCTCTGGGTGCTAGTTAATGGGTCAGTCCCAGGTTGGTACAGATGGATCTCATGCATGAATTTAGCCATAAGTGCATTTTTCTCATGAGCATTGCATTCATGCCTACTTGTCTCCCATTCACTACACTTCCTACTCCACTAAAAACTTTTAGAAGTAGTTCTATTGGTGACCAAGATTTTCATAAAATGATGCCATTCATTTTGATGAGCATTAAGTGACCCACGATAAAGTTATCATCATGTTTTCCTTAACAAGCTGACTTGTTCCAACAAACTCAGGCCCTAGGCAACCATAGTTCCTAAGCATATATATATATATATACATATATACATATACATATACATATACATATATATATATATATATATATATATATATATATATATATATACATATATATATACATATACATTTTGGATAGTTTTCTCTCTTTGCTTTCTGGGCATAGCATTTCTGCCCTTTAAAATGGCAACTGCTCCCCAAGCCAAGATAGAAGCTGTTAATAACTGTTTTGTTTTTAAATGTTCTTAGGCTACTACAACAACAATCATACAAGGCAGCTAGCCATGTAGAGTTCAAGGGCACTGAGTATGGATTTAGCTTTCTTCCATTTTACTGTGCATAAGTATCACACAGGGATCTCGTTAAAGTGCAGATTTTGATTTACTAGATCTAGAGCTAGCCCCGAGAGTCTACATTTCTGCCAAGCTCCCAGGTGGTGCCAAGGCTACTGGCCATAACACACACTTGGAGTAAGAAAGGAGATTGTCTCTCTCTCCAGTAGTCTATAATTCTGTGTGACCAGAAACCAATAGCTCACATAAGCAGGGCAGACACTCTTTAGGACTTTTGCTAGAATACTCCAGAAGTCTATTACCAGTTGCAGAAATGTATCTAAATAGGGGGATTTAGAAACTAAGTCTGAGAGTCTATCACCAAACCATTTTAGAATCTTACCGTAGATCAAAGTTACTATCTACTAGTTCTTCCAAATGTATATTTAGCTACTTTATTCCTAAAATAGCTCTACAAATGAACCCCCTTCACACCCCAGCTGGGTCTCTGATAAAGCTAGGTACAAAACACATCTAAGTTTATTCAGTAACTTGTTACATAAAGAAGCTATCTTGGTCCTTAGGCAAAGAAGGATTTTGCTAAATAAATATTTGCTACTCGATTTATCTGTTCTGTGAATACAAATGCTCTCATGTAAGGTTTGCTTAAAGGGGAAACTATTTCTCCCCTTCCATATCTAATAAGTATAAAAAAAATTTATATTAAGAGCAAAGACAACAATTCACAGATCTTCCCATCACATCGATTGTTTTTCAATTCCAATGATGTCTGCCACCATATATTTGATGCTGATATTAAATTCCTTGGTGTAGGTAATTTCTAAAAACAGTAGACTAAATAGAAATCAAAAGGAAGCTTATATATGATCTTTTTATGTATGATTTTTTTCTGCCTCTCTTGATTACAGGCAGATAATTTTTCACCATATTAATTGAGTGCTAGGCACATATTATGTGCCAAATATTCTGCTAAGTGCTGACATTTAGGCAGTGAGAAGGTAAATAATTCTAGCCTTTGGCTCAGCCAAGGTCAAATGACTAACTAAAATTATTGTTTACCTTTTCCTGTATATTGACTCCCTGTTAATTTTAAGTTTCTTTGGCTGTACTTTTTGTATCTCTCATTGGCATAGCATGGTGTTTTGCATAGAGAAAAGCTTGAGAAATACTTATTTGATAACATATTTGCCAAACGAGAGCTGGTAACTAGCTATTCCATCTATTATCAACAGGAAGCACAATCCCAAACCAGAAATGTACTATGCCTTGGTATGATCTCCTCACATTTCAAGAAAAACTTACCCGATCAATATGGTCTTCTCAAATGGTTGCCAATGAGGTTATTCATGAAGTAAGTCAACACAACACAGAAATCAACAACTGTACACACTTGTATTTAAAATAAACTAGGTAACTGTCTGTTTTATGAAAGAGATATTTTTTGATGAACTTTTTTGTTTATTCAAGTAAATGCTAAAGGACACCCCTCATTCTCCTATATCTAATGGAATTAAGAATCTTGGATTTTGCTTCTATTTCAACCTAAAATTTGCTATAAAACTGCTGGCAAATCCTAATGTCAAGGATTTAAAACTTTCATCAATAGCTAATGAAACATTCTAGGTTCCATTGAACTATTTAGGCTCTAATCAGGCCCTGTTGTATGAATATATAATATCAGATTTTTAAAAAGTAGACTTATAAACTCACACAGAGGGATGGAACAGTTTAAAAAAATGAGATGAAATTGACAATTTTGGGGAAATACCTGGTTAGAACCTAATTTCATAGTATATACTCTAATGGATTTAGATGGTTTAAAAAGTAATTAAGAAAACTTAAAAAAAAAAACCCTCAAGAACATATACCTGAATATTTAATTGATCTCTACATGGGGAAAATATTTAAGCATGAAAATAATGGAAAAAAATGGCAAGGTAAAGGATGATAAATTTATGTGGATTAAATTTTGAAACTCTAGGGTATAGATAAGAATATAAAAGCAATCAATATTCATTTAACAGATATTTATTAAACATCTACTTTGTGCCAGGCAAAATTCTAGGTGATATATATATGTAAAATCAGAAAAGTAGACATTAAAGCAACCTCATCATTAAGATATCAAACTTTGAAGATTAGTGTTGAGGAAGACGTGACGAGACAGACTCTCTTCTACAATATTAATGGAAGCATAAATTGACACAGTCTTTTGTAAAATAATTTGGCTATATGTGTCAACAACCTTTATTCTAGACATTTCTTCTATGGAAAAAATCAATTATTAAGACAAAACTTAAGTATAAGTATATTCATCATGGCATTGTTTATAATGATATATAAACGGTTAAGACCTAGATATTATCCAAACTGAAGTTTCCAGCCTAGGATATAACTGTGAGCACCTGAGGCCTGCTGTGAAGGTTCCCGTAACTCCTCCAACTCCAAGTGTCCACACCAAACTCCCCTTCTCCAGCCCCTATTCCGGTGCCCAGGTCTCCTCCTCTTATTGTCTTTCTTAGTTCAGTGAATGTCACCAATGTACATTTGTTCCCTAAGACACGAACCTGAGAGTCATCCTTGATGGCTTCACTCTTGCTTCCTGAATTCTACCAATTCCTGTGTCTTGTCAATTCTACTTTTGTAATACTTCTTGAATCCACCCCATCTACTCTGTTCCCACTGGAGCTGCCTTGGTTCAGCTCTCATCATTTAAGCCTAGGATAATGAATAGCTGCTTACTCGGCTCACAGTGGTCATTGTCACCTCCATCCCATGTCACATTCTTGCCACAGGAACCTTTCTAAAATATAAAACTGGGTCAAATCGACTTTGCTTAAAATTTTTACAGGGCTCCCTACTGCTGTCAGATGAAAACTCAAACACCTTAGACAGACTTCCTGATTATCATTTGTCTTGTCCTCCCGGCCTGAATTTTTACTTCCTCCATAACAATCTACCTACAAATTACGTATCATGCTTCTGTGTCTTTGCATATGCTACTTCCTCTGTCTACCCCCCGCCCCCCATACATGCAGTTCCTAGATCATTCCTCTTTTGCTTTTAGTTTTGATGATACTTTTGCTTTTAGTTTTGATCAGTTTAAGTTAGTGTATCACAAAGCTAAGCATATATCAGAATCATCTAGAGGGCTCATTAAACAGTTTCCTGGGTTCTACCTACAGAGTTTCTGATTTAAGCCTGGGATAGGGCCAGAGACTCTACACTTTAATAAGTTCCTGGGTGGGGCAGATGCTACTGGCCCAGGGGCCACACTTTGAGAACCACTTGTCTAAAGAATTCTTCATCAAGGAAACTAGAGTTTGGTTGACTGCCCAGTTTTCATTCATGAAACAAGTGTTTGTTATGTGAATATGTGCCAACCCCCGCACTTGAACTAGGATAGGTCTTTCGCATAGAGGTATACAGAGGGCGTCTCCCTGGTGGGAAGGAAGCAGGACTGCCCCCACAGTTGTGCAGGTTGGACAGTGTGTACATGGTGCCCACTAGGCTACTGCAGCTCAGCCTGATGATAGCCCTGGCACTCAGACAAGCAAACCAATGTTTACACCGTGCAAGATATGCCATGATACAAAGATGCATGATGTTCTTTGGGAGATGAGTGGGACCTCCAAACCCAGATATAAACTGGGAGCTGGGAATCAGGCAAGGCTTCCTAGAGGATGTGATACCTCGCTGAGTCTGGAAAGGTGAAGAGGTTATACTGAGAACAGCAGGGATAGAGGCAGGCAGGGAGAGGAAGTAGCATGTGCAGACAGAAGTATGATCCGTATCTTGTAAGTAGACTATTATGGATAAAGTAAAGAATTTCAAGGACTCAAATCACTTTTCCTATATGAAGGGTATTTGCTTAACTAAAAAATGAATGATGAAATATTGCACACATTCCAAGTTTATATAAAACAGTATTACAGACACCCACGCACCCACCATTTAGATTTGCTTTATTTGCTTCGTCTCTTTATAAGAAATAAAGCTTAGCAAAACACTAATTACCTATCTCCCTAACTCTTTTCTGTCCCTCCCTTCTCTTGCCAAGCTAGCCACTCGTTTACAGTTGGCATGTGTTTTTCCCATGCATGATTTTACACTTTTACTATGTAAGTGTACAGGCAATTACTTTTTAATGAGACACTTTGTCTAGGACATTACAGCAGAAATTACAGCGCTTGCCTCAGCAAACTTCCTGAGAAGACACCTGGAGCAGAAGGCAGCCAGTGCCAAGCAAACCTGCCCCTCTCCAACATGCAGGGGAAACATGGGACTCACACCAGCTTTACAAAATGCAATCAGAGGGGGTTAAAATCAGAAAACCAAGCTGTGCTTATTCAACAGTAGCTGATTTTTAAAGCTAAAATAAAAATCATTTTTGCCTTGCAGCCAGGGGTGTTGAACACAGAGTACCAAGAAAGTTGTACTGACAAACCTGGTCATTTTTGCCCAGCTCTGTGGCTTACATACACAAGGGATAAGTGCAGATGTGGGGGAGGGAAAAGAAAGGAAGGGAGAGAGAGAGAGAAAGAAAGACAGGAAAAGGAAAATAAGAGAAGGAAAGGAAGAAAGAAAGAAAAAAAGGAAAAAAGAGAGGAGGGCAGGAAAAAAGAAGAGAAGAAAGAAAAACTGGTTCCTTTCCCATCCTTTCTAACTTCCTCTAGCTTTGCTTATTACAGTAACTTCTTACTTATCTTTGCAACTCCTTCTCCTGTTCCCTTTAAAAGTCCACAATTTAGCTCCTTTTCTGTTTTTCTTTCCCTTTTTTTAGGGATGACAAAGTTGGAAAAATCATTGCTGTTGGTGGTATGGAGCCCTAGAAAATTGTATGTTGTCTGTATGCATGCATGCGTTTATCTATGCATTATTTATTTATTGCCCTGAGACTGTGTCATGGAATTCCAGCCAATTTTCTGTGCAGAAAAATACCATGTAACTTTGTTATTTATCCAGATAGATCCTCTTTCCTAAAACTTTAGCTAAATATCTTTCCTGGGTTGCCATTTGTATATATACCTATGTACAGGAATCTACATACACATGTAATGTTTTATACACAAACACAAATGCACACATTTGTGTGTATTGTGTTTATTGAAATATAGTTTTGAATTGCACGGCTAATTAATAAATATATTTTCTTCGGTCAGTTCATTCTTCACAAGTGTTAGCTCACTCATCTCTTTTCTCCTGTCCCTGATGCCACCTCACTAATACAAAGCTCATCACCACAAACTGGACTCCCCAGATCTACCTTTTATTGGTTCTTTTATTCATCATGCATTTCGCGACAAGAGCAGTTCCTCTAAAGCACCACCCTGATCATTCTCCTCCATAATTGAAGAGCCTCTAACAGCTGCGATCAGTTGTGATCAGGTCTGCTAGGTGCCTCCCTGATATTCCTTTATAACCAAATCTCCCTTTACTGGCAAAGTACCCAGTACATTTTCCAGCTTCTTTTGCATCTAGGAGTCTGTGATTGTAGGGAAAATTGGTTGGGTGAGAATTCTGCTAAAGTCTCCTAAAGAGGAAAAACAGAGCTGGTAAAGGGTGCTTTTCATTGCCCACTTTCCCATCTTTCCACTGCCTAGAATTTATATGTGAGGGCTGGAGCTCTAGCAGCCATCTTGAAGCAAGAGGTAACCATGAACATAAATTCATATGCTAATAATAGAAATGCAGAAATAGAGAAAGTACTTGAGTCCCACCCACTGCCCTGGAAAGAAAAAAACACACCTTTGTGTATTTATTACTGTGTGGTTTTCTGTTATGGGCAGGCCCCAAATAGTTTATTCTCTCTACAAATTTAGCTATTTTTCCAATCCAGCAAATGTAATATATTGATTGGTTTCTATCCATTGCTGCTCTTCTTATGGCAGGGATTTACAGATAGAAAGATGATCTGAGTCAAAGCCTTGCCCTGCCACACAGTGACAGTGATGTCTTTAGGCATTGCTCATGACCATTGTATTCTGTTTCTTTGTCTGGAAACTGAGAAGAATAATTTGCACATTAAAGTGTCTGTTATTTTTCTTTCACCCTGTTTTTTTAGTTGTTATGAGCCCAGTATCACCAGCAGGGTAAACAGTTGGGAGAAGGAAAAGGAGATAAAACTCAAATCAGGATATTTTCTCATATATTAACAGCCCTCATAAGCAGGTTAGTGGTTGAAAAGGTTCAGGTTGCTGATTTTCAAAAAACCAAAGAACTTATATGCATATATGCATAACCAATGGACATAGACAACAATGCTTGGCTGGGGGCCGGGGATAGGGAGGAGGGTGTCTGGGGGGGGGGGGGAGGAGAACCATCTGTAACAAAAATAAATTAATAAAAATAAAATAAAAAAAAAAGATACCTAAAAAAAAAAAGTCAACGAGAGAAAATATCAATAGATTGGGCTTCAATTATTGACATTTTACCCTCACTCTCATTCTTAAGAATAACAGAAATGTAACTACACAGGTTGCATTTCGTAAGAACACTTGACCTATTAAGTAAATAAACAAATACACACACACGTACATACATACATACATACATACATACATACATTTCAAGAATGTTGGCTCCAGGAAAATCACTTGACCCAGTTCACCGGAATGGAGAAGACATACAATTTGTCTTGGTACTTTCCATTTGGATAGGTTGGCTCTTAATGATTTGAAGAAAACAGTTCCTTTCAAATGCACACAGAATTGCAAAAAAGCGATTTTTGCAAAAAAGCAAATTCTGCAAAGTCTTACATTATGTACTTTCATTTCTGCTCTTAGGCACATTAAACTCAATTGGTTGGATAAAAATCCCTTGCTAAATTGAATTTAAATTTGATTAGGAAATTTGCATGTACATGTGGGCAAAGCACAATAATTGTAAATATAAAAAATGTCCTGGTTATTGAAAATGTTCTTTTTTACAGATTTTTGCCATAGCTTCATTGGGAAACTAAATTTTTGTCCAGTGTGGTCCGTGTTGGGAATTAAATAGGCCAGGCCCTTAGTTGAGAAATCACTGAAGGAGTAGAAAGTTTTGTCCTTTCTGAAGTAAAGCAACAGCCTCAAACGCTGGAACATTGAAGTAGCTTTAAATCCTTCCTGCTCTGGCTCCAGGGGACCCTCTGTTGCCATCTCCTAGGTCTGTCATTATTTCCTTTAAAAAACCAGTGTCTGCCCTGGCTGGTTTGGCTCAGCGGTTGGAGCATCGGCCCGCGGACCAGAGAGTCCCGGGTTTGGTTCCCGCTAAGGGCATGTACCTTGGTTGCAGTTTGTCCCCGGCCCCGGTTGGGGTTGTGTGGGTGGCAGCTACTCGATGTGTCTCTCTCATGTCGATGTTTCTCTCTCTCTCTTCTTCCCTCTCTCCCTCCCACTCTATCTGAGGATAAATGCAAAAAAAATATCCTCGGGTGAGGATAAAAAAAAAAAAAAAAGACCAATTTCTTGCTCTTCCTAGCCCCAGTTTCTTCACCAGGCTCTGGAAGGCGGGGTCCTAATGCCCTGGCCTATGTCCTCAACCCCATCTCAACCAAAATGATTACCTTCCATGTTACTGCCTGACTTCTAAAATGCACGAATAGAAAACTTTAAATAGGGTTGCTTCAAAGTATTTCAGGGGGAAGAAAGTACTTTTCAGAGGCTCAAAATGCCTTATTGCAGGGGTATAGGTACACAGCCAGTCACTTGAGAATACTTGACACCTGCCGAAAGCAAAATAACTGAATCCATCTGTAGCTCATCTTACAGGTGTCATTTAGGCCTGTCTTCCAACCTCAGCCACCCCAGGTTCCACGCTGCTAAGTATACGAGAGGGAACCTTGGATTTTATAGGTCCTGACAAAGCATTCAGATGAGGCGGCAAAGGATTAAAATTATGAAGAACTTCCCAGGTGTTATTAATAGTACATGTCCAAGTAATAAGTGAATCAAGTATTGTGCTTAAAATTTCCATTCCCAGAACTCCCATGATCATCCTTTAGCCACATCACAGGCTAGAAGACCCCAAAAGGTCTCAGTGATCCTATTGTCTGGAATTCTCTGAGTATTTTGTTTTTCTGGTTTTGGTGGTTACTGAACGAAGAAAGGGTTGGAAAAGCAGCGTGGTCCCCTATTTTCTGAAACTTTGTGTAGTGACCTTACACCCTACTTAATAAATAGCCTACACAGCATTAAGGAAATGCATCGGTATGTTCAGCATATAAGGATGTTCGTTAGTACTTTCATTCATTAAATGTCCACTTTTTCTTCTTTTGCTTTATTTTCCCTCTTTGTTTCCATCACTCCAGAAAATTCCCCTGTGCTTCCCCGTTAAACCACTCTTCTCACCAAGGTAACCGCTGTTTTGATTCCTATCACCATAGATTAGTTGTGCCTTTTCTAGAATTATATACAAATGAATGAAAACAGCGAGAACTCATGTTTTCAGCATCTATAAAGAAAACCTATCTTAGTTTCCTTATCTGTAAATTGAGGGGACCGTCCTACAAGAACGGTGCGCAGGTTTTCTGAGGGGTAGTAGGTTTCCCGGGAGGGGTGAGGGGCCTGACAAGTCACCTAGACCAGGGGTGGGTGGAGAGGAGGCTGAAGAGTGGGGTCTCTCTTCTCATCTCCATACAAAACAGCTGTACTTTTCCATGTCTTACAAATTGGGGTTCACTGAAAGACTTCATTTGGGAAAAGGATTCTTTGTAAAAAAAAAAAAATGAAGTTAGAGAACCACAGGTCTAGACAATCCTTGCTGATCCCTTCCCCTGAACGTTCTATAAATTACAAATAGTGTTTTCTGGTAGGAGAGCTGTGACTGGTCCCCTGGAGAGAAGGCTGGGAGACAGAGGCAGCCAGACTGGGTGCCCCCAGGGAGGGCCTGGGCACTGAGCACTGTAATATTAGTACTGGTTGCCATCAGATAGTGCCACCCCTAACTGAGGCACCCAGACAATAGGCCAGAGGCCGTGGGCCAGGGGAGGCACAAAGACAGCATTCAGAAGCCCCGACTCCCACAGCCCGCGAGCATTTCTATAGACTCCGCCAGACGCGGGCCCAGCCGGAATGTCACCTTACAGCCAGAAAGCCACTTTTTTCCATGGGTAGCTTTTAAACTGCTAAAAATAATAAACACAGAAAGGAAAGTGCTGACACGTCCTTAACTGCAGAGACAAACTGAAACTGTTGTTATAATAATGTAAGCAAACCGGGCTCCGAGTTTTAACCTAGCCTTGGAGACGGGGCCGCTTGCTGTTGCCAAACATCTGGGGAGGACAAGGAGCATTCAGAGGGCTTGTCAGTCAAGACAGGGGATCCTCACCGCACAGGTGCTTACACCCTATTCGACCTGCTCCAACCAAAAGCTGATATAATTCTTGGGTCTTTTAACATGCAAGAGAGAGACTGTTAGGTCTTGTCAGGCAGAATTTTCCCACATAACAATTGAAAAATGGACTTCTTTTATTCCTCTTCTTCCCCCAGGTGAATCTGTAGTATTCCTTTACTCCAATTATGGTTTGTTTGTTTGTTTGTTTTTTTAGCCCATTTACTGTTTTATATTTCCTGAATACCTACAGAATTCAAAGCTATGTTAAAGAACAATGGCAGCGACGCTACAAATGAGAAGATAATTGCCATAATGCTGAAAAGTGACAATTCATCAGAGAGATCACAAGTCTGCCAACACCCAAGTCAGGCCCGATATCTGACCTTCTGATCCATGAAATCACGTGTGGAACTTGGCACCCACGAAGGACGGCCAACGGGAGGGAAACTGCAGATCTGGAAGAAAGGAAACACAAGAAAATAAATATAAGTGCTTTTTGTTTTTTTTTAAAGTTCCCCCAACATTTGCTTAATCTGCTCTTCTTTCTATGTTTAAAAAGGGTCTGGTTTCAGAGTGTCTCTGATTTTGAATAAATGCAAATGGACTTAGATAAAATCTCATTCCAAAGGGGAGATGGTTCCAGATGGTTTCAGAGAAACCTTTAACACAAGGATTATAGTAACACATTCTAGGCATGGGACAACGCTGGTGGATCCCAAAGACCTACTTTTTTGCAGACAGGACTCAGGAGTTTTGGATTCTCAGCCCGGGAAAATGACTAAAAGACAAATGTGCATCTGAAACAATTTAGATAATTTGTGCTAAATAGGATCAGCTGGGTCTCAGAGGACGTTTTCCAGGATAGATCTTAACAGATAAAAGCTTCAGCCATGCCCTCTGGTGAAACCACAGGGTATGCACCCGAGCATGACGCTATGGCACTGTCTAGACTGTGTTAAGTGCGATTATGTTGGGGACACTTTGCACAGGTCTAAACAGATGAAAGAGACGGTCAAACAAACCGTGGCATCTGCCTGAGCTTCAGACAATGTCTTCAAGGGTCTGGACAAAGGAGAAGCTGCTTTTTAACTAACTGTGGTTCCCCAATTTTTGTTGTTGTACGAAACTTAGCAATCAGAAAAACAGGAGTTAGTAGAACCAATGTCTGGGTTCCCGCTACCAGAATGGACTGCTGATGAAATTTTTTCATATTTGCTCTATCTTTTTATAATTAAAAAGATAGAGCAAATCTCCTTGACAACCCCACTCTAAGGCCAGAACAGAAATTTGTTTGCAGCTTTCTAGTCCACTTTTTAAAACACTGACACATAATCTGTGCAACCAGGACGAGCCACAATGTGTTTTTAACTTACCTGTATGATATGAATCTGTATCTGTGTCTAGCCCTCTGCATTTCTGACCGAACGTTAGGTGTGTGAGAGCTAACCAAGTGGATCCCTAGCTCATCCTTCTAGCTGCCACACTGAATAGAAATATGCTCAGTCCCATTGAATAAATATATGCTCCATCATTGTCTTTTCACTCACCACCCAACATTTATGGCACCATAAAAACACTTGTTATATCATTCAAGTGGCTGTCGGTTATGTGTGGGTGTGCAAATGCATGTGTGTAGGTGTGAGTTTTCTCTGCCACTGGACTCTGAGCTTCTCAGGATATTGCCTTGTCTTGTTTGAACAGCGGCTCTTCTGCAGAATGACTCCATGCAGAACAACGTTCAGTGTGTTAAGAGGCAAAATATATTTGTTAAAAATGGGTCTGCTCATTATTAATTTTCTTGCCTTTTAAAGCAGCATGAAGGAAGAGTTTCGGGCTGTTTTTATTTATTTTCTTCAAATCTCTCTCCACTGCTCTTGTCCTAAATCTTCAAATCCCAAGCCACCAATATCACCTCGCTGTTTGCTAGACAATCAGAAAGTCTGAGAGTATGAGGCCAAAGCAAAGACATTTAAGACACACATTCTAAACGCATTCTCAAAGACTGACTTGACAAGGCCAGGAAGAAGCTTGTGTTTGTAACCGTTGTGTTTTTATGGTGAATATGAATGAATATACAGCGCTACCCCTGACATTAATATTTAAAAACAAACAGTGCCTTTCGTGTGAAAACAATATTGGACTTCGATTTATTATTTGAGGGTATAATTCTGATTTAGATGTTGAAGAATATATGTCAACCTGACTCAGGATAAACAACCTAAAAATTCTCATATCATAATTAATAATAATAAGCATTTTTGCACATAACATTCACTCAACACGTTTTGTGGGCTGGGTTATGCAACATTCTGTCACCTAATTTCACTTAATTTAATCCTCCGAATGGTCAAATGAGGTAGGTATTATTAATAACCCTATTTTTCAGATGAGGAAAGGAGAGGCAGAGACAGGTTTAAAATTTTTCCCGGAGTCACACAGTGAGGAAGAGGCTGGCCAGGAATCTCACCCAGGCTGTAGGCTGTCACAGGCCTTGTTCTGAATGACAGAACCAACTCTGGTTCTAAAGACTGCAGAGAAGGAAACAGAAACAGTGTCACTGAGGTGGCTTCCAGATTTTGCTACAATACAAACAGACAGCATCTCTTTTATGCTGTGCCTCAAACCAAGAACAAACCAAGGTAGGGTATTCCACGTAGACATTTTCAAAGTGATTTCTCAGCGATGAAGGAAATCAGAAGTAGCAAGATCAGGCCCCAGACCCTTCCAACCTAAACATACCCATTTGTAATTCTTCTCTTTAGAAAACAGGTAGCTGTGCATGTGTTCATGGATCAAAGGAGGTGGCCCAGTTTGCACACACAAGATTCAAAGCAAGAATGACAATCACTTCCTGGGACAACTTTAGCCCAGAATGTGTGTTCTTTACACATTTTTAATCGGGGCACAAATATATTAACAGCGTGGTTATTTTGTACTTTCAAAAGAATCTGTTTTGTAACTGATTCATATTTATATTTGGAATACATTTATTTCTGTGCATGAAACAGTTCATTTTGTTAAGCCATCTGACCTGAGCTGAGGTTGGCACAATTTCCCAGGACTGCTCCCAATTAATGCAAATTGAAGGTTAAAGGATAAATAAAGTCCTTTTAACTTAGTTTACTAATATGTTATTTATAAATGTCTGTTTACTTGGTCTATTTTTTTTTTTTCATTCAGTAGCTATGTACAAATGAACAGTACGGAACAAATTAGTAAATATCTAATGTGTATTTTATGGCAAAGTTTTAATTTTAAAAGGGTTACTATTCTGGCAAAAAATTAATGTCATCTATCTATCTATCTATCTATCTATCTATCTATCTATCTATCTATCTATCTATCTATCTCTGTTGTCTCAGGTCTCTTTAAATCTTATAGGGCCTGAGACTAATTGATTGCATTGCATTAACAGCCTACATTCTTCACCCCTCCTTGTACCTACCCTTTTGTCATGCAACTCTGCAGTTCTTCTCCCTAAAGAAGTTGAGTCTATTTTCCTGCCTCTTTGATTCTGATTTTGGCCACGTGACTTGCTTTGGCCAATGGACTGTCAGCAGGTATGCTGCATGCAGATGTTTGAAAAAGTTCTTGTTATGATTAAGTGTTTTCTTTTGCTTCTCTGTGATCGCCATGAGAACATGCCTGGCCAGCCTGTCACGGTTGGGAAACATGGAGCAGAGTTAACTCCTGTCAGTTGTCTCTGCCAAAGGCCATCCTAGATCAGCCTTCACCAGCCAAGCCTCATACATTTGAGAGAGCATGGGCACGATGAACAGAGCTACCCAGCTGACCTACAGCTGACCACAGATGCATGAGTGGGCTGTCTGAAGTGGAAGAACCACCCAGCCAACCCTCAGACTTGTGAACTTATAAATACTAATTGTTTCAAACTATTGAATTTTGAGGTAATTTGTTACTATGCCAGGTAATCCCACGTAATGCTCCTGTGCACTAGATGACTGATATAGGACGTACACTTGGCTCACTCAAAAAAGAGACAGCCACATAGAAGGTGGTTTAAAATTGGGTAATGAATTCAGCAAATATCCACCAAATACCAGCTGTATCAGTCAAGGTTCAACCAGGGAAATATAAACTGGTATAATTAATTAAATAGAAGAACTATAATGCAAGGCATCGATTACATAGAGGAAGAAAAAGATGTAAAGGCAAATGGAAAAATGAGGCATCCAGGAACTCAGTAGTTGCAAGAAATCCCTGAGCTATAGGGACAAAGAATGGAAATGCTGGTCGTGGAGCCCGGGAACTGGAGTCAACCAGCAGAAGCTGAACTCTCAAAGGTCCTCTCTAGTAGGAACTGAAGTGCTAGAGGAGACACAGTTGCCATCAGAGATACTGTCTGAGGCAGAGAGTGTGAGGAAGGAGTACCCTGGCTTCTCCCTTTCTTGTATTCCATTTTCCCTCCAGGGTTTTCCAATGATTGAACCCAGATGGAGGCCAACTGACTCAAGAACTTGGACAGCACAACCCTCAGTGAGCAGCCTCTCAGTAATACAAGGGAAGGGCAAGAAAAGGACCTGAAGGCCAACAGACAAATACACCACCACGATGTGCAAGATATTATACAAGTATGACTCAGTGCTGAGAGCTGCATCCACAAACATAATGAGCATCAGAATGGACACTGGGCTTGAAGGTTAGAAAGTGGCAGCAACTGTGGGAGCAAAGTGAAGGAGATGTTGGGGAAATAGCAGTATTCAAGCTTGGCTTAGAAGGTTGTGTATTTGGGAGGAGGGAGCAATGAAGCTACAAAGGCTAGAGCTTGAAAGAGTTTGGATTTTAATGCAAGTAGATTGGACTTCTGTTCTGAAGACAATGGGAAATGAAATGGTTTTGAGCAGAGAGTAATATGATCCAAACTGGATGTTAGGAATATTGCCCTGATAGAAATTTGAGGGGTAGATTAGAGGGAGACAACTAGTCGAGGGGTTTTTAATCAATGGTAGACCTCAGGGAATTCCCAATGCTCCTGGACAAACTGGCAGGAGTTTGCATAAGCACTCTGTTTTCTGAGAGATGGTACATTGCTTTCACGTGATTTTCAATGGAGTCCATGACCCTTGATCCCATCAAAATTGTCAGCACCAGAAGCAGGGAAGTGATCTAGAAAGCTTCTGCAATAATTCTTTTAATGAGGACCAACAATGTAACAGTGGCAATGGGAAAGGAAAGGGCTAAGCCGATATAAATATTTATAAGGCACTATCTAAACAAATAGTCTAGACGAATGTGAACAGAAATAAACAAGAGCAAGAGATTACTAAAAGGTTTACCTTTGGGCTACATCCACCTACTATTCCTTCCCTTCCTCCTACAAAATGGAGGAAGCAACTCATGTTTCCAACATACTGTAAACATTTACAAAATTCAAAAGTTCCAAGATATATATCACCACTGTCCCCCTCCCATGTTCATCGCAGAGATTACTAATCAAACACAACCTTTTCTGATGACTGCTGAGTCCAAACACAATCTCCACATCCTTCTCAAATAGCACCCTAGGCAGCTACTATCGTTTTCTAGAACGACTGTTTTTATTTATTGCATTGACTGTTCTTTAGTTTCGTAAAGATGAAGTACCAGTAAATGCATATATTTGGTGGAATGTATCACATGACAATATGATCTTTATATACATATTCATGTATACATTTGTCACTTATGAAAATCTTACTAATACTATACAATTGGGCCATGACCTAGATCTTACCCAAGTCCACATGTCCACTTAATGTTAACTCAAAGCAATCAACACAATTTGAATAAAACTGAATCAGGGAGGAAAATATTACACAGTAACTTGTGCTGTACTAATTTATATATCACGAAACACTTCTCACCACGTTGTATGTTAATACTTGTATTTAAGCTCTGTTTTTAAATTGCTTAGTAAAATCCTGCCTAGAAAATGCAAAATCAAAAAAAAAAAAAAAAAAAAAAAAAAGGAAAATATTACAAACATAAAAACTTATTCCATTACTGAATGATCACAGGAACGTTATAAAATCAGCACATGTCTTCACAATCAACTACTAGTGTCTTCGTTGTTTGGTAAATTCTTAAATTCAATTGCAGGCAAGTAGGTATGCAATATTACCGTGACATCCTCTTGTCTTGGGTTCATGTTTGAATACCACTATGGTGGTTTTCTAACCTTGGGGTATTTCCATCTGACATTTTTTTTTTTTTTATATATTTTTTTTATCCTCACCTGAGGACATTTTTGCATTTATCTTCAGATAGAGGGGGAAGGAGAGAGGAAGAGAGAGAGAGAAACATCGATGTGAGAGAGACACACCGAGTGGTTGCCACCCACACGACGCCATCCGGGGCCGGGGACAAACTGCAACCGAGGTACATGCCCTTAGCGGGAACCGAACCCGGGACCCTCTGGTCCACAGGCTGACACTCTAACCGCTGAGCCAAACCGGCCAGGGCTCCATCTGACATTTGAAAAGAGGTGTCATTATCAGAGTTGCTTTCTATATAGGACCACAATAAAGACAGACTCAGATAAGCCAATCTTTTTTCTACTTAGAGTTTTGATCATCAAAAAGATAATGACTGTCCATATCAATGTGAAGGCTCCCTGTTCACCTCAACCCCAAACTCCAAAGTTTGATCTATTCAATTCCAAACAAAAAAACTTTTGGAAAATTGTCTATACACAAAAATATTCCCAGAAAAAAAAATCTCAAGTGAAAAAACTCCCAACAGTAACTTTTTTACCATGACCCACAATAAAAAGCATGTTTTAATCTGTAACACATGCATGTATTTATAGGTGTGTGTAGGTATATCTAACTAAAACACAAGTTTCATAAAATAATATTCTGATTTATGTGAGGCACTTTGATATGTTCTATTCCATTCTATATTCGATTATATTCTATTTTAAATACTATTTCATTAAAGAAAAGTTAGTAATGACCAGCTAAATTGATTTCATTACCCACTAATAAGGCCCAACCCACAGTCTGAAAAACACTACTGTGGCAAAATGATTAAGTACTCTGACTTTATTCACCAATGTAAACATATCCACAAAAGACCAATCCAGAGCAACTTAGCAGGGACAAAAAAACCTCTTGGCTCTCTCCCTAGTATCCTGGATAAAGCCAAGGTTTGCTGAGCCAACTTTTGTACTTGGTGGTTGACAATGACTGAAAACTGAAAGGCAGAGATCAAATCCTCACTCTCCTTCTCAACACATCTCTTCCGCTGGGTAATTTATACCGTGCAAGTATCAAGCTATTCAATTTTGCTGTCATTTACTGTTCTTTTTCCAACAGCAATGGAAACACAGGATCGACTTACTGTCTTCTCTCTTTGGTAGAATTAGATTATTCTCCCTCCTGCCCCTTTAAACAAAGATGGCATTCATCACTCCGGAGAGCCACCCCCGGAGGATCTCCAAACAAAGCATGGCAGAATCTGGGCGTTGAGGTTGTCAGTCCAGATTATATACCAGAACGAACTTGGTAATGATTCTTTTAACCAAGTGAACACAATTGGAATTGGAGCAACATAATTAACAGTAAAAACAAACAAACAAGTAAACAATAAAAGGCTCTATAGCTCCAAATCCAGTGGTATTTACCTAAAGAAAGCTACTTATTAAAAAGATGAAAATCCATTTCCTCTTTCTAAAAGGAAAAAATAAACAGACACTACAGAGTCATTATATCAGAGATCCCTTGGTGGCTTTCTTGCCAGTACTCTGGTACTGAAACATTCTTTCTTCCATGTGACTACTTTGACATTCATCTGCTTACTGTGTACCCTCCCTCCCCACCCCTACCCCCCAACTAATACAATCTGAGTGAGTGCAGCAAAGGGCTGACATTTACCGTGTCCTTTATTCAGTATTTCTACTTCTCAGAATAAATGATTATGGCTATATACAAAACTTTAGTGACAAAGATGTTTGTGTGATGTTATCTATAATGGCATAAGACTCAAAGGAAATACAATTAAATCCTAAAAGTGGTAAACTTTGGGTGCTTGGGTTATTGGTGATTTACATTTTATTCTGTACACTTACCCATATTTTTCAAATTTTCTAAAGTGAAAATAAGGAATTGAAAAGAACACATTTGTGCCTGATACTGAGACACCAAGTGGACCTACAGGGAGATTTTCACCAGGCCAAAGGATGCATGTGTTCGATTATGCCCTGAGACACACTTTTAGGGACCTCTAGTGCCCACCTCAGGTTTGTCAATGGCAAAATGGGGACAATAATAATACCTAATTCACAGAGTTGTGATGAGGATTAAATTAAATAAATCAAGTTTTAAAATGTGTCAAGTGCTTTGAACAGTGCTTGGCACGTGTAAGCATGATATAAGTGTTAGTTGTATTGTTAGTATTATGCTGGCTCAGGAATTTAGAAGATACTTATCTAGTTCCCTGCTGAACTCAATGCAAAGGCACTGAAAAATAGGGTTTTCTTTTAAGTGCCCCTAAAGTTATTCTCTGCGTTTGGAGAATCAAAATGGGGCATAAGAAAAGTGTGGGGTTAATGGATTTGTTCATTATGTTGACTGTGGTGATGGTTTTTAAATATATATATATTTTTAGCTCTGGCTGTTTTGGCTCAGTGGTTAGAGCATCGGCCCTCGGACCAGAGAGACCCAGGTATGGTTCCCACTAAGGGCATGTACCTCAGTTGCAGTTTGCCTCCTGCCCCGTGTGGGTGGCAACCGGTCGATGTGACTCTCTCACATTGATGTTTCTCTCTCTCTCTTCCTCCCTCTCTCCCCCCTCTCTATCTGAAGATAAATGCACAAATGTCCTTGGGTGAGGATAAAAAAAATATGTTTTTATTGATTTTTTAGAGAGAGGAAGGAACAGGGAGAGAGAGAAATGTCAACTGGCCGCCTCCTGTACTCTACTGGGGATGCAGCCTGCAACCTGGGCTTGTGCCCTGCCTAGGAATTGAACCAACGACCTCTTGGTCCATGGGTCAACACTCAACCACTCAGCCATACCAGCTGGGCATTTGTGTTGATGTTTTAACAGTGTATACATATGTCAAAACTTACCAAACTGTATATTTTAAATTTACACTCAGTTTATTTTAAACCAATTAGACCTCAATAAGGCTGATTGAAAATAAAGATGACGTACAGACTTTTTGAGACTAGCAATCCTAAGAGAATCTTCCATCAGCAGACCCACATTAAAAGAATATTTAAGAACGTACTTTAGTCAGAAGGAAAAAGGTCCAGATGGGAGCATGGAGAGACAGAAAGAGATAACGAGCAACAAAAATGCTAAATACGCAGCGAATTTAAATGAATATTAACTTTTAAACAATAACTGCAATGTCTTCGTTTTAAAATGTCTGTAAAATTAAAATGTAAGCAATCATAAGAGGATATAAGAACACTGCATGGCAATATTTGAAAATGTCGATGAAATGGATAAACCACTAAAATTTCTTTTTACCAATACAGGAAAAAATATAATACAAATATGAACAGTCCTATTTCCATGAAAGATATTGACTTTGTACTTAAAAATTTCCCCACAAAATATTCTCCAGTCTTAAACTGCTTTATTGGTGTTTTTTTCCAAATGGTTAAGGGAAAACCACACCAATCTTACACAGTTCACTCAGAATATAGAATAAGATAGATCATGTCTCATTATATGAAACTCATTTAATGAGGCCAGTACAGCCTTGAGGCCATAACTGAACAAGAATATTACAAGAAAAGAAAATTACAAACTAATATCTCTTACGAATTTAGGAGAAAAATACCAAAAAAGATATTAGCAAACTGAATCCTGAGATATTTTCAAAAGGATAACATTACGAGCAAGAGGGATTTATTCTAGAAATAGAAGATTGGTTTAATATTGGAAAATCAATCAATGTAAAACTTCCTATTAACAAGAAAATGGGAAAAAAGCTTATGATTGTTTCAGTGGATGCATGGAAAACACTTATACAAAAGCATTTATATCATTCAAATTCATTCATAATAAAACCCCCAGAAAACTGGGATTGAAAGGAACATTCTTAATCTGATAAAACACTATACCAAAAACATCTTAGTTAATGATGAACATTGAATTCTTTGCTTTTGGACTAGGAAAAACTCAAGGTTACCTTCCATTACCAAAATTTGTGCTTACCTGTAGGTCAGTGGTTCACAAGTTTTCTCTTACTGTGGCCACAGTAAGAAATACACTTTATACCATGACTCAATACACAAACACACACATAACTTTGAAACATACATTTTAGTAAATACTGCCCATACTTTGTGCAATGCTCTCTAATATTTTCTATTCTAGCCTTCACATATCCTATTCTATTAAAAATGGTGCTCACTTGACCTGACCAGTTTGGTTTAGTGGTGAGAGTGTCGGCCCATGGACCAAAGAGTCGTGGGTTCAATTCCGGTCAAAGGCACACACCTCGGTTGTGGTTTGGTCCCTGGTCCTGGTCGGGGTCGTGCGGGAGGCAACCAGTCTATGTGTCTCTCTCACATCAGTGTTTCTCTCTCTTTCTCCCTCCCACACTCTATCTGAAGATAAATGGAAAAATATCCTCGGGTGAGGATTAAAAAAAAAAAAATGGTGGTCACTCCCTAAGATGGTTTCATGTCTCATTAATGTGTTGCAAGTAAGCTCGAAAAAGGTGTTCTAACACCAGGTTCCTGGTAAATATTAGGCACTCAATAAAAAGTTATTGAATGAATAATGGTATACATTTTGCATATTAACCTAATCTCCAGCTCCTTATGAGTGTCTATCCTTGTTTTCCCTTGCCCTCTTGCTTTTTTCCTTTTTAAATTTATGTTAACTCATTATCATCTATGTATCTTTATAAGTTGTCACAGTCCTTCCCAGAATAAGTCCTTAAAAAACAGCTTTCAAAGTCCCATAGTAATGAGAGAAAAGGTCCTTCCAAGGAACGGGGTGACACTTCCCTAGGAACAAGAAGCTTCACACCTGCAAGAGAGACACTTCCTGTCTCACACTGCAGCCATGTCTGCAGCACCTGGACACAGGAGAGCAGATGGCCACTGTGACTCAGGGACGCGAGCTCACCTCTAGCCTTACAGGGAACCATATATTGTCTTGCTTTCCATGAAGTTCTCTTGCATTTCCGACAGCTGGGAGAGAGTGAGCCAGCTCGTTCTGAGAAACACAAAGCCACTTTTTGAAAGAGGAACAAAAGGGTCCTGCAACGGACAATGAAGAATGGTGTGAGCATCTACGCGCATCACTGTGATAAAGGACTTCACGGTCTTGAGTTTCCTTTATCTCTCTTTTCAGGGTGTAAAGTCTTTCTCAGGTCATTGAAATTGTGTGTCTACCGAAGAGCTAGCAGACATGTGGGAAGGAACCGGTCCAGGCACGTGAGAATAAACCTTATCTTTCTAACACAGGAACAAATTTCACCTCAATAAAACTTTTATTTTAAAACATTCTGTCGGGTCCTATGGAACAAAACTGGCCCTACAAAAGGGTCTGGAAGCACTGTGGGCAAGCTGCCATCCTGGCTTATCTTCCACACCCAAGGAAAGGAAAACCTGTTTTGGGCCAAGCACGGTGGTCCAGTTTGGCAAAGCTGTCCTTGTGAGGACAAGGCTGTGGGCTAAAGAGGGATGTGAAATGTGACCGGTCATTCCTTTAGCAAAAAAGGCTCATGAGTGATGAGACATTTTACAGGGCTGAAATGAATCACTTCTTCCCTAGGAAATGAATCCTAAACTTTGATTCCACCTTAGCTCCAAGAGAGCTGAATGCTCCCAAGGAAGTCACCAAAAATGCAAACTAAGATTTACATGCACAGATGTCTACAGAAGTATTTGCTTTAGTAGGAAATCAGAAGCAGCCTGTAAGTTCCACACTGGGAGGAATGCTTAAGAAATGTAATGGTACAGCCATTAAAACGAATAGAAATTCACAATGTGAGAAATAACTACAATCAAATGTTAAATGTAAAAAGTAAGATGAAAAACTGTACATGCAAAATATGAATTTAATCATTTTTTAAAAAATATATGTATATATTACATATGCACAGAAAAGGATTTGGAAGAAATACTCCAAAATGTTAGGAGAAGCTACAATCACTGGCTAGAGAAATTAAGAGTAAATATTAAATACCATCCCCCTGCCCCAAAATTTCTCTTATAGGTATCAATTTGTTCTTACAACCAGACAAATAAAAGTTATTGTAAAAATTATAATAATGCATATCTTTATAAGTTCTAGTTTGTTCATTAATTGATTCATAAATATCTGGAATCTTTCTTCATTTTCTCTTCAGTGACAACTTCAGGAGTTAAATTTCTAATTTAACCCAGAGAACGGGAACACTGGAGGCATCAGTAAGTCTCATGCAACGTAAAAGCCAAACATGAGTTCTTATCCTCTGGACATATTTGCATGAAAGAAGACCAACTTAAAATGAAAACTTTTTCTTTTTTTTTTTCATGCAGGTTGTAAGGACTAAGTTAAAATTGTACTTTATAAAGAACATTAAAGGTTTAGATGGCCTAGCTGAAAGTCCACACAGTTAATATAAATGTCACACACACGCATAAATTCCCTCAACAGAATTCCCTAGTCCTACAGCAACTAATGTCGCCCAGCTGGCTACGGGCCCAAGTGAGCAATACAGTCATCTCTACAGCTATTTGAAAAGGAAATGAAGGCAGTTCAAAGAAATGAGGCTGCCACATTTCAGCCAGGACCATAGGATAGTCATAATTAGTTTAGCAGGTACACCAGCACACAGGCTAATGTAGCTTTATTTTTCATGTGGGTTCTAGTTACTTTGTCACGTTCCTGAACGGTGCTGGCCGGTAGTATGGTGCACCGCCAAAGGCTCACTGCTTACTGGAAAATGCAGGGAGGAAAAAGACAAATTAAATTGTTCTATCATCTAGTTCTCTGACTTTATATAGTTGACAGATAATTCCATACGGTAAAAAAGAAATGAAAAGAAAAACTCCTATAAAACTTTGTTACTAGCAAGACACTTAAGTCAATTAAGAAGTTTGTTTTTTATCTCTTAATTTAAATAAAACAAAGTCTTTTTAAAAATACGTTTTTACTGACTTTTAGACAGAGAGGGAGGGAGAGAGAGAAACATTGATAGTAGGGGGCATGTGCATGACCGGGAATCAAACCAGTGACTTCTGGGTGCGTGGGATAATGCTCAACCAACTAAGCCACACCGGCCAGGGCTAAATACAACAAAATCAAATAAAGCAAGTCCATGTGGCAAATTGTAAATACTGAGACTTTGACAACAAAGCACTAACCTCTATCTCTTGCTAAATTCTGTTAAACTTTGTAAACAGTTTCTCAGTAATGTGGATGGGTATACCATCTACAATATGGTAGTCTTATGCCCTGCTCCCAATGAAGGTTTCTAAATAAAGAGTTCTAGAGGAACTTCCGATGCTCTCACAAATTGGATACAAATGTATTTACTTTGGAAACACACATGAGGTATAAAAAGTCACTAAGACCTACTCATTGGGCTTTTGGGTCTATAAAGGAAAGGTAAACTTTTTCAACATCTTAGAACGTCTTCCAGTCCTCAGGCTAAGACATTACTACTGACTTCAGAACTGAAGGTGGGTCATTGAGAGTACACACTGGAGGGGAGAGAAGGGAGCCTGGATGGAAGGGAAGTTGGGATGGGATGAAGGTTGTGTTCTGTTTGGGTTTCTGCTCTCAAAGGAAGAATTCCAATGCCACCCTCCAATGTGAGTAAAAGCGAGGAAAGCCAAACTTCCAGGTTGAATAAAGACCTTGGTTTGGAAACAAGATTTTAAGTCCCTATGGCTGTGAAGACTTTCCTAGCATCCGCCCTCCCTAGCGCTGATTTATCCTCTTAGAAATGTTCCTACACACACATGCAAATATATCTGTATGTCCTTTTTATTCAATGAAGAAAATTCCCATTATAAATCTATGATGCTCATTTTATGTGGCTCTTAATT
Source organism: Tadarida brasiliensis (assembly GCA_030848825.1). Lineage (NCBI taxonomy): Eukaryota > Metazoa > Chordata > Mammalia > Chiroptera > Molossidae > Tadarida > Tadarida brasiliensis. Next base: position 44,875,925 of record CM061274.1, read on the forward strand.
TGAACTCTTGATATATTTAAATGTACTTCCTTCTTTTAAATGAGTTTCGTATTATTCCCTTGTAGAGTTGACCCTTGAACAGTGCAGGTGTTAGGGGCATCAATGCCCTGCACAGTTGAAAATTGTGTATAACTTTTGTCTCCTCAAAACTTAACCACTAATAGCCTATGACTGACTGGAAGTCTTACTGACAACATATCAATTAACAGATATTTTGTATATGTATTATATACTATATTCTTACAATAAAGTAAGCTAGAGAACAGAAAATAATAATAATGTTATTAAGAAAATAATAAGAAAGGGAAAGTACATATACAGTACTGTGCATATATATTGAAAAAAATTTGCATATAAGTGAACCCGTGCAGTTCAAACCCATATTGTTCAAGGGTCAACTGTACTAATTCCATTTACAATTTATGAAACCACTCCCCTAATGACGTACTTTCAGGTTGTTTGCTGTTCTTTGGTAGCACAAACAATGCTTTGCTATTTGAATATATTTTAACTCTATGCATTTTTTTCATATACTTCTCTCCCTTGTTTCTGCCTCCATTAGCCACCACTCGCCCTCATTCTTTATCCCCTTGCCTTGTTTAGTTTCCTTTGCAGCATTTATCACTCCCTGAAATCAAGGATGCATTTGCCTCTTCCTCTTTGTCATATGCATCTGCCTACCAGAACGGGAGCTCCAAGGGATCAGGAACTTAGGTTATTTCCTGCTGTATCCTTAGCACAAAGAACAGTGACTGGCTCCTGGCAAAATCTCAATAAATACTTGAAGAATAAGTAAATGAATGCTTTGCACATTTCACTATTGGATTATTGGTCTTTTTCTTATTGATTCATAAGAGTTCTGTATATAGTCATTAAATGAGCCTTCATTTCACATTTGTGTTAATAGTGTATTTTTTCAGTGTGGTGTTTGTTACTTGACTTTGTTGATATTATATTTTTTGTCATAAAGAAATGTTTAATTATTATGTACTCAAACAGAAATAATTGTTCTTTTTAGCTCTTGAGTTTTGTGTCTTACTTAGAAAGGCCTTATGCACTCTAGAGTTATTTTTAAAAACTTGTCTGGTACTTTCATGGTTTGTTTTTAATGTCGGAATCTTTGATTCATTTGGAATTTACTTTGGCATAAGTAGTGGCTATGTACTCAGCTTTGCTATTTTTCCCCCAAATAGCTAGCCAGTTGACCCAACATTAAAGAATAATCCATCTTTTTCTCATTGTTCTGAATGCCATCTTTATCATATACCAAATTCCCATAAATATTTACATGATATCTGATCTCTCTTCTGTTCTGCTAATTTGCCTGTCTATTCCTGTGTTGGCACTGGTTTATCTTAATTTCCTTTGCTTTATAGTGGATTTTAACATCCGAGTTAGACTGGGACCTCCTCTTTATCCTTGTTCTACCTCAATTTTCCCTTCAATTCTCACGTGGCTGTTTTTTCTTAAGAAGATCAGAAGCCACAGAACCAGTCAACCTTCCTGCAAAAATTTATCTTCCTATTTTACTGAGATCAGATGATCTTATAGATTGATTTAGGAGGAAACAACATCAATACAAGAACCCAGATCTCCTGACTCTTGAATGTTCTTTATGCTCTCCGGACTTCCTTAACATACGCAAATAAAATTTAATATTCTTCAATGGGATGAATTAAGATGACTCTTATAAACATAACTTTTAAACTTTCTTTTTCCAGTCATCTATTACTGGGAAAAAAACCACCCCAAAATTGAATGGCTTGAAACAACAATAATTGTATTACCTCTCTCGAGTTTGTGGGCTGGGAATTCAAACAGGGCTCTGTTGGATGGTTCTTCTGCTTTCATGTAGTGTTAACAAAGATACTCAGTGATACTCAGCTGGTGGCTGGGCTGGTCTAGAGGTAGTCACATACATGAAACCTAGGCAGGGATGACAGGAAGGCTGAGCTCAGCTGGGATTATTTCCAAGAGGACATAGATGTGGCCTCTCTAGAATGGTGGGATCAGGGTAGTTGGAATTAGTGGATGGTGGCTCAGGACCCAAGAGCAGGTGTTCCAGAGAACAAAAGGGAAGCTGCGTGGATTTTTATGACCCAGCCTCAGAAGTCATATAGTGTCTCTTCCACCATCCACTACTGGTCAAAGTGGTCACAAACCCACTCAAATTCAAGGGGAGGGGACATACACTCCTCATCTCTTGCTGAGAGAGGATCAAAGAATTTGACCATGTTTTAAAACCACCATACCTTCTGTTAGCAGATACCTAGACAATTTTCTTATTACTTTAATTACTCATGGACTTTTCACAATCTTCCACTTCTCTCATTTCTGCCTTTGGAAATACTGACGTGATATGGAATTGGGAAGTATTTAAATTTTGAAATGAAATTTTCAGTTGAATTGCCTTTTTTGCCCATATAACAGGCCACAGCCACACCCTCAGCAGGACCTTGGCTTTCTCTGTCAATTCTTTTCTTTGTCTTATTTTTTCTTCTAAAGATTTTTTTTATTGATTTTTTTTTTTAGAGAGAGAGGAATGGAGAGAGAGAGAGAGAGAGAAACATTGATGTGAAAGCAAAACATCAATCTGCTACCTCCTGCCGGGGATTGAGCCTGCAACCTGGGCATTTGCCCTGATTGGGAACTGAACCAGTGACCTGTTGGTGCATGGCACGATGCCTAACCAACCGAGCCACACTGGCCAGGGTTCTTGGTCCATTCTTTCTGCTACCTCCTTCTGGCCACTTTACAGCTTGCTGATTTCTCTACCCCGAGGGTGGCAGGAGCAGAGAAAATCAAGTTTTTAAAAATTTACCCATTTTTAAAAACTTGTCATTTGGTAGCAATTCTACATAAAGATAGAAAGGGAATTAAAATGAAAAGTAAATGTTTTGAGGATTACTTTTGAAAATCAACCACTCATTACAAAGAACGCCAGATCTAGTTATTCTTTCTACTCAAATAAGGGGCCTTATTTCAAAGACACCTAAAGACATGACCCTGTGCACCTTCCTAAATCATCCTCATCTCTCCTCAATTCCAGTGATAAAAACATTTATTGAATACGTACTGTACTAGGTACTTTATACATGTGAATTATTGCATTTAATCCTAATAGCACTTCAATGGGGGTGGTGGTGGGGGTTGTTACGCCCATTTTATAGCCCAAAACCACTATTGTTCAGAGTGATAAACAGAATAGGCCAAGCATCACAGAGCTAACATGTAGCACAGCGTATTCCCCTTGCAACACAAAAAGTAGCCCCCTGGCCAACAGCATGAGCATTACCTGGGAACCTGTTAGACATGCAGAGCCTCAGGCTCCAACCCAGACCTGCTGCATCCAGAGCAGAGTTTTCACAAGACCCCCAGGTGATGTACATTCATCTTCAAGTTTGAGAAAAGTGCTGCTCTTTCTCCTCGGTTTTGCAATGTTCCTGTGCACTGGAATCCCAGCTTAAAAATACTCTGATGTCTGAGTTCCTTTTTTCATTTTCAGTTTCTATTTAATTGGTCTAGGGTGCAACCTGGGCATCAGGATTTTCCAAAGCCCCCCAGGTAGTTTGAATAGGCAGCAAAGTTAGAACCACTGCTTTATATACCTTACTTGGTACTAAGCTTATCTTATATCTTGTGTGGTTGTTTATCATCGTTCTTATACATGTTCTTTGTCCCCAACATGAATATATTTTACATGTCAGCTGTCTTCCCAGGGTACTTTCTTGCACAGAAAGCACTCAGTAAGCATTTGCTGCTACTGCTGTTGTTGAAAATGGTGGTTTAATCGGTTTGCTGTGGGGCTCAGGCATTGGTATTTTTTTTAAAAAAGCGCTTCATGTAATTTTATTGTGCTCTCAAGGTTGAACACCACTGGGTTGGCTCCTACAGCTCCAGCTGATGGTTGCTATGGAGAAATTGGGGTGGAGGAGTGCCAAATGTTCTGATTTTTTGAAGAAGAAACTTAAAACCCAGATTTTTATAATACGTTGTCAACAAATTTAGATTTTTGAAAAAATTCTGTGCCAGTAAAATAAACCACAGCTGCAGGGTGCGTGTGTGTACATGTGCGCGTGCGTGCGTGCATGCATGCGTGTGTGTGTGTGTGTGTGTGTATGTGTGTACCTGTGAAGGAATACAGAAAGCTCAACAGATTTAAGGTCATGCACTTGGGGGTCCATGACTCCTCCAAGTCAGATTATTATAAATGCCACCACTACTGCTGTTTTGGAAAAAACACACCACAATCAATGCATAACCATCCCAGCTTTCAAAAGAGTCACTGTATAGTTTCTGTCAACATTCATAACACACAGCTCAAACTAATGCTGGTCAAGGCCTGGATAATAATAATCTGTGCCTAATGTGCTCAGTGCAATACCTAGAAGTACCAACAGAACCAGGGAACGAGAGGGGGTAGGAGGCATTTTGATGTTCTGGAAAGAAAAGCACTGTGTAGGAACAAGGTGCTATTGTCATGATTTTCACCCACTGCTTGAGCACCGTTTAGTGATGAAGCAAAACCAAAGAAAGCAGACTCCCCAAAAAAGCTAGGACCAGAAATAAAGGTGTGCCAAAAAAACATCATGGCCAGAAGAAACATTTCCCATCTGGTTTCTGCACCACTGGTAGCTCCTTACATTTAGACTTGTTTGCCTGAACTAATAAGCATGAGAGTTTCTACTGAAGCTAAGGCAGGGTGGGTGAAGTACTGGGGGCCTGAGCCACACACCTGATGACGTTTTGAGCAAAATGCCCCAGTTGTTGAATTTGCTGGTACCAACACCTCTTGATGATTTAACTTGAAGTTACAAGATGACAGATGGCCCCAAATCTAATACTAACAGCCCATATCCTTGCATTTATTCATGATGATTAAGGAGCCAGAGGCAGTATCAACATCAAAATAAATGATCATGATGATAAGATTAACAATAATAGAGATCATTACCAAATGCGTATGATGAACCATGCACTGTGCTAAATGTCTTAATGTCTTACATGTCCTATCTCACTGATTCTCAACACAATGGTCACTCTGATTTTTTAAAAAGAGATCTTGCTGTCTTCTCCTTAAAACCTTTTTGTGGGTCCCATTTTAAGAGGCAAAGTTCATTGCAAAGCACAACATCCATCCACTGCCTACTTCCCTTCTCTACTCATTATCTGTCTGACCTCACTTCCTACTCTTCCCCTCCCCCATCCATCCCTTCTAGTCTCCAAAATTTCTGCTATTCCTCAAACAGGAAGCCGCTGCACTGTGTCCCCCAGGCAGGAAACTCTCTTCTCCCAGATGTCACAAGCATCCCTGTCACCTTCTCAATGATGCCTTCTCAGACCAATGTGTTTCAAATTGCATGCCCACATTCCCTTTTTCTTTTCTTCTCTCCAAAGCACTTATCACCTTCTAACATCCAATATTTTATTTCTTTCTTTTACTGCTTCTCATCCATGAAAGCAGAGGTTTTCTTCTATTTTGGTCACTGTTGTATCTCCAGTGTCTAGAAAAATGCCAAGCACATAGATGGCACTCAATAAATATCTTTAGAATGAATAATTAATGAATTTAATTCTCACAATGATGAGTGCCATAATCCTGCTTTAACAGATGTTGAGTGTAAAGTTTAAAGAGGCTGCATTTCCCCAGATCACAATGAGAAACTGGTAGGAGCCATGAACTAGGACCATCTGACATCAAAGACTATAACAATTCATAACCCACTCTGTTGTTATTGTAACACTTCTGGACCTTCCTTGGGAAATGATAAATAGAACAGTTACAATCTAAAAGTGGAGCTACTTTGGGTGCAGTTGGGACTAGGGAAACCAGTGAAAAAAGGAAGGAAAAACTCCCAACTATTTTTGTTTCTTAGGGTTAAGGTACTTAATTTTTAGAGCAGTTGATACTATTTTTGAGTGATTATTTATTGAGTAGATGGACCTTCTGAAGTATGATGATGGGAAATAAATCAAGGTTTAGCAAACCATAAACCTTGCTAAACCTTGGGGTGAGTAAGTCAAGGGCCACTTTGGACCTTAAACTGCTTAAGAATTTCATCCAGCGATGCCCTGGCCGGTGTGGCTCAGTTGGTTGAGCATCGTCCTATGTACCAAAGGGGTCACTGGTTTGATTCCCAGTCAGGGCACATACCCAGGTTGTGGGTTTGATCCCTGGTCGGGGTGGGTGTGGGAGGCAACCAATGGATGTTTCTCTCTCTCTAAAAATATCAATACAAACATTAAAAAATCTGCATAAAAAAGAATTTCATCCAGTGAGAGAGCCAGCTGCTGGAATTTATGAGTCCAAAGACATTGTAGGACCTTACCACATGTAAGGCAAACATTCCCAGGACTCTTGAAGGCTTCTTACTCAGTTTTTAAGACCACTTCAACATTCCCTCACTCAAGAATACACTGGGTAGAATTCAACTCATGCCACACACAGGATGCCTGAGCTGGCTGGATGTGCCTAGAGCCTTCGAGCACTTGGTGAATATTAAGCAATCTATTTGAGCCTGAGTTTTCAGTGGGTCAAGGTGCTTAGTCCATAAGGCATTCATTTGTACTATGTCTGGCCAAACCAAAGTGAAGTTCAAGGAAGAAAAGATTAAAACATTTTCTCCGGAAGAAAAAAAAAATAGAGGAAGGAAAAAGAAAAAATAAAGGAAAGTTTTCAAACATCTAAAAATTGTCTGAAAAAAAGATATACAAACAGAAAACATGTTTTGACAACTAAGTGATGAACTTGCTGGATGAGATGTGTTTTAAGTCCTTAATACAATTTAAACACAAGACATAAATTGGTGCCTTGACATATTAGGCTCTCTAATTTCAAGTAATACATTTTAGAATTTCTAGAAAAATCATGTATATGCATTTTGCTAGTGGAAAAGTCTGAATGTCTATGCTAAGAATAACGAAATTGGGAAAACGTGGCACCATTCTGCCTTCTAATCTACATAAATACCCTTAAACAATTTGAAATTACTTTCCATTCTTTATATAAATCCCTAATTGTCTACTTTGTTACTAAAAATGGATGGAGTCCGGGAAGCAACACAAAGTTCAATCCATGTATCTGGAATAACTACTTGAACTGCAAACAGGAATATTCCACGTAAGCCTCATGGAAACAAAATAGATGCTGGGTTCCCTTGTAAAGACCTTGTGTTCAGTGCAAATGGTTACTTATTTAGGGCTACTCGGCAAACCAATATTTGAAAAGCATAGAAAATAACCCAGGGAGACAGAAGAAGTTCTGGAAATGATGACAGAGGAGCATGAATAAAATGTGAAAAGACATATATCAGAGGTCATCTACAGTGAAGTGCTCCCACCGGCATCCTGATATATCACAACCATCTGAGTTACTATTGGAGTGATGACTTGATCGTGCCAACCAAAGCAAGATAATGTAGTGCTTCAGGATGGAAGGAAATCACCTTTTCTAAAAAAAAATGTCTCCTATGTGTCAGGCACTTCATATTTTAATAATAATAGCTACTACTCAATAAGAGCCTTCAAGATAGAACTTCCCACAGATTATCTAACCCTTCCAATGATCATATGAAGTAGATGCTGTTACCCCCATTTTACAGATGAACAAACTGAGATTTGAAAAGGCGAAATAACTTGTTCCACATTACCTATCTAGTAAGCAAATCAGAATTCAAATTTAGTCCTGATTCTAAAGTCCAAATCTTTCTGCTCTGTCACCTGCCTGAAAACAAGACATAATAATTGGATGTCACTTACACTGTTCCCAGGGAAAGGGCTACTGCTAGTGTTCACAGGACAAATTACAAAGATGAAAATAAGCAAATAAGCAGCCACTGCAGGGTTTACCTTTTATAACAAACAATTAAGAAGTGGGCTTTGAAAAACTCTCTCTATGAAGATACTATAAATATTTACAAAAAATTAGTGGTGTTGGTTCAGAGAAATAACAAATAAATTATATCACTTTGTAGTGAGATAAGAGCTCATATATACATACATATACATATCGATAGGGTGTCCCAAAAAACATATACACAACTTTGAATAATTATAAAGCCAGTGTTTATTAAAATACATTTCATTTTCAAAGTGTAATAGAATCTACAGACGCCCTGTATACATTTTTTTGGGATCCCCTGTATATGCAGATTTTCCATATCAAAATACCCATTTTTCCTAATTTTAGTCACTCTAATATCTTATTTCCACATGTGTATAGAATATGCCAGAAGTGAAGAATTCTCCATTTCTAGCGAATTCAAGGTAAACTTCATTTTAAAACATATTTCTAAGTCCTGTGTTTATAAAAAAAAAAATTTCCCTGCCACATTTATTAGCCTGAGCAGTTTTTATCCAGGAGCATTATTTCCTGCCTTCATCAAGTTACTTGAAAGAGTGCACCAGGCCCTCCAAGCGCCCTTGCATCAAGTTTATTCCCCGTGAACTTGGATGTGCTCAGACTCGAGTGTTCAGGAACAGGAGGAGGGCAGAACGGGCACTCTCTCTGCCCATGTTTGGAAGCTGACACACAGCAGAGTGGAAATGATGAATGCCATGGAGTTTCCAGCCAACTTTGTGTCAATGGACTTTATAAAAACAAACTAAGGCTTTTCAACCGACTAGAGCTGCTTAAACAACGTTAATAACGAGCTGGCTTTATAAGGTCCCTGGGAGCTTACTCCTTGGACTGCAGATAAGATACTTTGTAAAGAGCAAATCCATTACTACTTATATGCATTTAGGCACAATCAATCGACACAGACACTAGGCTAAAAAAAAAAAAATAGTCATTATTATAAATGGATTGCTACTTTGGGAATCACCAAGAAATGTGGCAATTGCCCACAAGATGATCAATTATCACATAGATGGTCTTTATCACCTAGAAAAATCAATCTGATTTTCTTAAAAATATTAATTTTGTTTTTAAGAGTCTGAACTTTAAAAGCTTAACTATTATACAGTACAATTACTTTATAGAAGGCTCATCTAACAACACACCTTATACACCATATGCCTTATATTTTCTCTTTAGTGGCGACTTACTTTTATATGGCACCTGCGTTCATCGAGGCAGGATTCACACAACATTTAGACCTGGACTGTAGTTCAGAAGTTAACTCATTCAACCTTTGCATTTTCAAGTGGAGCTGGAAGGTTCAGAGGGGACAGATCAGATTATAAACAGTGACTATGTGTTCATTGTTGAGTATATCAGGCACTGTAAATACGATGTAGAGATTACTCCACTGATCAGAGTCCTATAAAGACGAGAGCACTGGCAGACACAGACAAATGCCAAGGCAGGAAGGAGAAGGAGAACAGCGGAGAGGGAGGAGAAACTAACATCCTATCACCATGTGAGACACAGCGGCAGACACTCTGCATGCTACATCTGATTTCATTATCATGGCTCTGTCACGGGTTTGATTCTCATTTTGCAAAAGAGGAAATGGAGATGAAGCAACACCTCCCAGGCCTGCTAGCTGGAGAGTGGGAGAGCTGAGGTTTGAATTCAGGTCTCTAGTGACTTCAGAGTGCCTTTTATCACACATGGCTTCTGCAGCAGGGAGATCTGCATTTTGGGAACAAATTCAGAAAGGAAGGATGCAAAGAGAATAGTGAAATCAACATCCCTTGTAAGAGGTTGAAAGCTAGAAGTCTATGGTTTGAGCCCAATGGTGGAGCAGTATTTTACCTCCAGTCGGGGTCATTTTTTAACACTCCCTTCCTCTGAACAACATTTCTTCAACAATCACAGAATGAAACGAACATATTCTGAGTTTAACTACAATTTGCACTTACCGAACAAAAATAGTTCACCTCACAGTGCACTCTGTTTCACTGTTTTAAATCGAAAACACAAATACAAATTCCAGGTCCCATAGTATGACAGAACGGAAGGAATTCAAGCTCTGTTTCTCTGACTGCAATCATTAGCTATCTTTGTTTGTTTTGACTCTGTTTAAGTGCTACCTATGTAGTGCCCTGAGGGTTGGAGACGCAAACTATACCCAAAACATGCAACATCATTCAAACCTTTAGGGACTAACTCTGCAAAGTAACATGGAAACTGGTTCGGTCAGCTGGGTCCTAAGTGCTGGACAACTGGGACTTCTTCAAATTAAGTTCCGTGTGAATTTATGTTGATTAGAAAATAAGTAATAAAATGTGCTAAATTGAAGTTGAAATAAATGATTAAAACTCAACAGTTATTGCAGCAACTGTTTAGAACATAGGTCAACAGAATCTATCTTTCGGGGGGAGTGTTTTATTCCTGAGATGGTTTAGAACAGGGCAGGATGATAAGAGCCAAGTTACTTTTTGTAGGTTTTATTATCGTTTTTACATTCTCTACAGAAAATGTGCCCCCTTTGTCTGCGGTGTCTGAGGCAGACCATTCCCACCATCTTACCCTCGGGAAGCCTCTGCCCTGGAATCTTTATTTTGGGGGGGGAAGCATGGATGACTCTTCTTTCTGGCATGCTCCATTACTTCACAATGCCCTGGGCTCCTACTTGAGCTCCATTCCCACTGGCTGTCCTGTGGCACAGTGTCAAGACGATCAGGGCAGGGTGTGTGTGATGTGTGCGTGTGAGTGTGAACAGAGGAGCGGAAGAAGATTCTCCAACATGGCATGCATATCATAGCTGGCAACCCACAGAGTGACTACCTGGGAGGAACAATGCTCTCCTATTCCAGAATATTCTTTAGTGGCCCCACTGGTCTGGGAAAAGCTCCCCCGAACCAAAATGAATCATGACAAGGCGTGCTAGGGAATCTCCCCAGGCACAATGCCACGCTTACGGCACCCTATCACTGCATCTCCTCAATGACAGTTTTACGTCTGACAAATTCAGACTGGCTCCAAGGGCTCCCCGCGGTGGGAGATGGCTGGATTTCAGCTTCGGCCACTCAGGCTCTGGCTTCACTGCATGCCATTGCTGTTCAAGATCTTACATGAAGTCATCACTTGAATTTAGGCCATGTTACCATTTGACTCATTCTTTGAAGAGCCTAATGACTTTACATTAACTGAGCTCTGTTTGCATATAATTTTCAAAAGAGCCCCAGGAAAGAAAGACTATTATTAGCCCCATTTGATGGATGAAGAAAGAGAGGCTTAAGGAGGATTAAAAAAAAAAAAAAAAACTTGCACAAGGTCAAGGAAACAGAGGGTGATAGAGCTGGAAATTCAAGACAGTTCTAATTTTTAACTCTATTCTCTTAACTTCTACAGTATATTTCTGAGCAATAGGTTAAAAATTCTATGAAAGACAGATACAATTCCAGAGTGATCAATTTAGCTTAAGATTAAAGTACAAAATAAAAGGCACAGTTTTGTCTCTTCCCACAGCTCATGAAAATATTTTTACCCAAGAACCCTAGAGAGCCCCAGTGTAACATCATCCAGAGACTTGGGCCACACAGACGAGAAAGGCTATAAATGAATGTACAACTACCGAGCCTAAGAGAATGCTTAAAATGTGATTCCTATCATGTCTTCAATTGAAAGTTAAAGCTCAGATTCTTTGACGTATACTCAGTAGAGATTTTATGCTATTATCTGAATAATTATCACTTGTCTGTAACCTGCTTTATTTGTGGATTTTCTTTTAGGTTGAATGTGAAAGCCCCTGTAGACGTTGCCAGCAGTGCTAGGATTATCCATGCCCACCCTGCATCCAGACCTAATGCTCACGGGTGAGCGTTGCCCACGAAGTCAGAGACTGTCTAGCTTCTCGCACCTTCCTGAAGGAGAAAGTGATTCCCAGCTCCTTTCTCGTGCTGTGTCACAGCAACACCAGCAGAAGCATCCTCGGGCTGGAATCAGGGAGGCTGATGCCTACAGAAACCCTTCAGCACTCAGTGGGTTCAGACCTTGGAAGTGCTGATGGCATTTGTCCTTTGTTAGTCTATGGTTCCATTTTAAAGAATGGCTTTAAATACATTTCAAGGTATTTGGTATTTATAATTCATACATACTGTTGCATTTATAAGATCTTGCATGAATGACGCTCATTCTATCTGTTTATTGAAAGAAAAAATAGTTTTCGTTCATGCTCGTCACATCCTTTCTCTGTCTGCCCGGTGACCAACCGAAACGACAGTGCTGCCACCTCGTTGGCACCATTCTTGTTTTTGAAGTTCTTTCACATACCTTTGGACATCGCAAAATGTCTGGGAGACAGAGCAGGTATCGCTTTCCGTATTTAACAGATGAGAGAGTTGAGGCTTCAGATGTTTAGTAGGAGTTTTGGGTCTGTAATGCAAACACTTCCACTCCATGGTGGGCTGGTAAAACAGCTCTCAAAAGAGAAGCCCCAATTTATAGCATTTGCTGGTTTTCAGGTGTAAATAATCCCCCCACAGCCATTTCAAACTACCACCATAATGCTACTTCATGCAGACGTGGGGAGACCTATGCAAAGTTGGCTCTCTCGAGGCGGTGCAAGCTAGCTAGCTCCCGCACAGCACGGGATCCTTGAACTCCTAATGCAGTGTTCTTTATATGCTATCAGATTAAGTATTTATGGTGTTCAATTAAAACAACTATCGAGCCCACTGAGCTGGAGAGGAAGCCTCAGACTGTAAGGGCATGTGATGCAGAGTTCCCAGAGGGGAAATTCACCACAGGCATTTCTTCTGCATTCACGGATGTGCTCCTGTTCTGAGGACCCCACCCTGGCTATGGCCAAATGGACAGAGAAGCTGTCCCTGAAGTGATCCAGGAATCGCCACGTCTACTGGAATGAGTCAGAGATCCGCAGTTCCTTTCAGTCCAATCTCATTGACACAATATATTTTAGCCAAAGATCTCGGCCTTTTCCCCATTTTACATGTCGGACCATCCCCATTTTACAGACTGGGAGGCCAAAGTTGCAAATCAAATGACACGCTCGAAGTCACACAGTTTGACAGAGTCACTACCAGGGGGCTTCACAACTGTACCCGAATGCCTTATCCATTGCTGTGAAACACAAAGATTTCTGAAAAAATGTAACAGGAAGTGCAAGGCACCCGAAAGCAATACAGGATTTCAGAAGTGGTGATGTGTGGGCCAACAGACATCCCAGGTCTGTTTTTGCTGTGCTTCTCAGATTATGCTCCAAGGAGCCTCAAGGGGCCCAGGGGCCTCCTCAGGGACATGAAAGGAGATAAAGACTTTGGACCCTCCCATCCAAATGTGAATTAAAGCATTCACCTGTTTTGTATATTGGGTGTCAGATTAATATTTCTTTAAAGAAAGGATTCCATGACTTAAAAAAAAGTTGGAAAACCCCAACAAAGATCAAAGTCTAGACTGTTAATTTTCAAACAAGTCTCCTTGGTGTGAGATACTGGCTCTCATAAAACAAAGGGAGACCTCTGGCTGCTCTTTTCCCATGATCTGGCGAGATAACATATGTGCAAACACACTGAAAAGAAGGAAGGCGTGTGTAAACCGGAGGCCACACAGATCCTTCACCCCGGTCCGATCCATTCCGAAAGCAAGTGGATATCCTGAATGGCAACCTCCCTGGTGATTTTTCTAACATATGACCTCCCAAACAGCCCGGGCGCTCCAGGTCCTCAGCTGACACCTTGGAGGCCAGCCATGACTCCCGGCTGCCTGAATGAGCACACAAAGGTATCTGCTCTTCTCACACTTGCTGGGGTGGCTGCAGCATAGGCCACCCAGACCTCTGATAAGCTCTCTGTGAACACAGACAAGGCAGCTGGAAATACTAATAAACAAACACCAGGCTTGCAGAGCTACAAACATGCAGTCACCTTATCAAGCATTTCAGATGGAAAACCAAAGAAACAAAGAAAAAACGTCTTCTTAATTAGCCAAAGTAATTTAACTATTTCAAGTAGAAAAAAGAGACACAGGGGGAACACCCAATCAAATGATATAGATTTAATTTTCTCTGCACCGTATTAACTCAGGATCTACTCAGAACAAATATTAAATACCATATATTTTCTGAGACAACATTATAAGAAAATAGGTAAAGACAGACCTAAACAGAAGCACATGTTTTTAAAAACAAATATTCGCCCTGCCGGTGTGGCTCAGTGGTTGAGCATGGACCCATGCACCAAGAGGTCGCTGGTTTGATTCCTGGTCAGGGCACATGCCCAGGTTGTGGGCCAAATCCCCAGTGGGGGGCATGCAGGAGGCGGCCAATTGATGTTCTCTTTCATCGATGTTTCTATCTCTCCCCCTCCCTTCCTCTCTCTCTAAAATCAATAAAGATAAAAAACAACAAAAAACAAATATTCACCTGGAAGCTACAATGAAAAAGTACATAGGAATTGAATACACATATATTGTGTGTTCCTGTTATGCTTCAAAGTATTTAAATATACGTATGTGTAAATATGTTTATGTGTATATATACATATATTTTTGATTTTTCAATTGCAGTTTATATTCAATATTATTTTTATTGTTCGCAGATGTACAGCATCGTGGTTAGACATTCATATAATTTATGAAGTGATTCCCCCAACACGTCTAGTACCACACACAGTTATTACAAGATTATTGACATATTCCCTATGCTGTAAAGTAAACTTACAACATCCTTTTTAAGACCAATGTAGCATACCTTCTAGCTTGAATAAAATCTTTAAGTCTGACACTATTATTTAAAATCAATTAAATAATTATGAAATTTTCAAATTATATAAAATAACTATGAATTAAAGCATGTGTGGAATCCAGCTCAGAATGCTATATGTATATTAGGATGAAGATTCTTAAATAGTTTATATTTCTCTAGATTTTAATGAGAATATGAATGAACACAAACAAATGAGGCTAAAATTAAGTTTTTGTGTATCAAGACCTACCTATTTCACTTTCTTCTAAGAGAACAGGGTGGGGCAAACGGAGATTTATAGTTGCTTGTGTGGCAAATAATACAATAATTAATACATAATAATACAAGATTAAACTCTGTTTCCCATACTCACAACTGTAAACCTACATTTGCCCCACCCTGTATATGCTCTAAGATAAAATGCTTGAATCACATTGATGACAAATGGATGCAACACACTGAGGATAGGTGTTACGGTCTTACAAAAATTCAAAGCACAGGCAGAGATGGAAAATATTTCTCTCTCTGACCCTTAAAGCTTAAATTTCACCACACTTACCAGGCATGTAAAAAATTAATCTTTAGCAAAGCTAATGTGCTTAAAATAGTTAGTCTATTGTTCTCAACACGTTATAAACCTGTGTTATGAAACTGTTAAACAGCCGAGATACAAAACTCAAACACACGAAGTCTTTGGCACACATTACCCCCTGTTTTACTTTTCTCTTATAAAGGCTCAGATTTTATGACTCAAGAGATTAACAGAAAAGTAATGCAAACTTCTATAAGGCAAAGCCAAGTGCTAACAGACGTATTTTAAAGTGGCACACACTTTCTTTTCAATTATAACTTTAGATGTGGTTGCTTTGTTGTATTGAAACACTTCATGTTCAAAGGTTTTATTAATAGTATACTTAGTTATACAAAAAAGAAAAAAGCTACTTCAAACAACATGCTTAAATGTCACCTTCTTCTAAATTTGCCTAGTCCCCTGTACTATTGCTGATAGAAAATAATGAGCCTGAAAAATATTTTCAACATTATCCTAACAACCCTGAAAAATTGGTATTTTTACTCCACTTTATACACAATCTTAAGCCCAGGAATTTGAGCTCTGCTGGAATCTGAACCCAGATCTTCTCAATTCAAGTCTATTTCTCTTTACCTTATTCCAAAACTGTTTCAACATGACCATATCCTCATGTAAAAGAAAATAAGGAGATACATAAATATGAGAAATTACAGAGATATAGATAAATTAGGAAAGGATTATTAGTTTTCACAAAGAATTCGTCCCCCAGTTCACATAACTCATTTAGAGAGAGGCCTGAACTGTCCTCTGTATTTTGGGGAAATTTTCTGTGAACATGAAGTAGCCCTGCACAGAGAGCCAAGCTTGGGGACTGATCAAATCTCTTTGTGTTTCAGTTGCAGTATCACAGAAACTGTTTTACAAAGGGCTCTAATAGATAAATGGGCATAAGCAACTATAAAACCTGGACAACATTTTGAAGCAACAGTTCCTGGCACTGGACAACCGACACTACATGACTGTGATCCTTGAGAGGAGGGAAACAGAGGAGATACGCTGCACATTTACCTTGGCTTTCTGCCTAGGGACACTTTTCAAACTGCAGCTCAGGGAAGAGGAGTCCAAACAGAGCAGCTGGGTGGAGGAAGCTGAGATCTTGGGGGGCAGATATGGCAGGAATTTGTGCAGCAGGGTATTGAAGAAGAAGCTGCACAAAGAAAGAACTCCAGAAGTGTGCATGGGGTTCCCTTGTATCTCTAGTCGAATATTAAACACAGCCTACACTAAGCCTAGCCAAAGCAGTGTTCTGTGAGCAGAAGAGTTTCAGAAGGTTGCACACTGCCAGGAGATGTTGGAATTCAAATCAGCCAGAGAAAAGAGATCTTGTTGAACACTCCCAAGATTCAGTTCAGACCCCCAAAAGTAACGCTTTAGAAGGACTACTGTAGTCCTAGAGTAGGGACCACTCTAGATTTGTCCTAACAAAGCCTAAAGCCAAGCCTTGACTAGAGCTCATCTGCCAGAAAGTTAAGTGCCTGCTAGATCAAGATTCATCTCCCTCTAAAGCAGCGGTTCTCAACCTGTGGATCTCGACCCCTTTGGGGGTCGAACGACCCTTTCACAGGGGTCGCCTAAGACATAACAGTAGCAAAATTACAGTTATGAAGTAGCAACGAAAATAATTTTATGGTTGGGGGTCACCACAACATGAGGAACTGTATTAAACGGTCGCGGCATTAGGAAGGTTGAGAATCACTGCATCTAAAGGAAGACAAAGATATCCAAAGTTTTAACATTGTCACATCCACAATGTCCATCATCAAATAAAAAATTACTATACCTGTAGTCTGGTCGATGTCTGAAGTGGATTGTTGCTTCTGTCTGCCCGATATGTCTTTCTCCTACTTCTAGTATTACGGATGGAGAGCAAGAGAATCTTTCTTTCCTATGGGGAACAGATTCCATTTGGTTTAGTGACTAGTAGCCGAATGACTAGGAGGAATAGAATGTCCAACTTCTTGAGCACAGGGACGGGCACATGACCCAAGATGGGTCAATGACAGTCCTCTTTGGCACATGTTCCCTAAAATATGGTCATTCAAACTAGTGTGACTTGAAAGCAGGGGTGCTGATGATGTCACAGCTAGGACATGAAGTGAGCCTGTTCAAAGGACGAGCAAGCAGAGATGCAGCCGTGATGACATCATTTGTGCCTTAGGATTTAGTCAAAAGGACTTTGCAAACCTGGCAGAGTGGGATTCAGAAATGTCCAAGTTCTAGATTATTAAGCAATCACAGTTCTGACAGGGCCTTAGAGGCATGTATACTGGACTGTGTGGACTGTGATTCAGAATGTTACTTCCCAGTGAGAGAATTAACATGATAGCTGAAAATGGATAGTCCTGGCTCCTTGTTAAAGAGCTGTATTATCTTGGGCAAATCTCTTACCTCGACTGCCCCTCCCGCTTCCTCATCCCCTGTAAACTGAGAAGGGAGACCTTCTAGAGCTCTTTCTAGCTACAAAGTTCATGAGCCTATGAAATAAGCAACTTTCCAAAGTCAGCTAGATAACAGATTAATGTTAATTTATAAAAATGACTTGCTCAAGCCAATAAGGGAAGGGTGTAAGATGATAGATACAGGAATCCATTGACCAAGCTGAAGAAAAAGCTCATATGGCCGCCCAATGCCCCAATTTGCAGATTCTTTTTTCTTTTTTAATTTAAAAGAATGTTTTTATTGATTTTTAGAGAGAGAGGAAGGGAGAAGGAGAGATAGATAGAAACATCAATGAGAGAGAAACATTGATTGGCCACCTCCTGCATGCCCCCTTACTGGGGATGGAGCCCGCAACCTGGGCATGTGCCCTTACCGGGAATCAAACCAGTAACCTCTCAGTGCATGGGTCAATGCTCAACCACTGAACCATGCAGGCCAGGCAATTTTTTTATTCTGAGACCAATTTTTCTCCTCTGTTTACAAGGTTGAATTAAACCAATTCTATCATCTAGTAATATAGGCTCAAGAGAAACTCTGTGAATGAGGTACAGACTGAATTGGGCAAGGGGATCAGCCCTATTGTCTCCTGAAGATTTTGAACAAATGCCCTAATATCTCCTCTGCTTTGTAATATGTAAAATTACACACAGTAATTTAGGACTGATGTTATGAATAAACAGGAGAAAAGGTTGTGCAAATATTTGGATAAATGTAGTAAAACTATATTTGTTTCCCATCTACATTTGTTAGGATCACGTGTAAGTCCCACAGTGAATATGAACTTGCTTTCAATCCAAAGGTAGCTCTTGATTTGTTTAAATGAAAATATATGTTAGTGGAACATTCCAATTATAACTGAAAGGAGACAATGCTACTCATATGGTAGCCTTGTGACCAGGGCAAAGCTAGTTCTTGGAAGACACAAGAAGACAAAATTGTGAATGGAGAAAAAGCCAAAGCGATCTATGAAAATGCTGAGTATATATTTTCCAACCTGATGGCCTCTCAGTTCTTCAAGGCTGAGGGACAAAGTCCTAGGATAATGTGCCATTAAGCCTTTCCTCTTTAAAAGGGGAGAAGTTGAGAAAGACCTTCAAGGAGACATAAGGAAATACATGGACTGAGAATTTTGAACTCAAAAACTTAATCAACATGTATGATTTCCTCCCCTACATTTTATTAATACATATTTTACTATATCAATTTAATTTTAATTTGTCTTTTTAAAAGGATAACAGAGAAAACCTGGGAAAAAGGATATAAGCATAAAGAAGATAACAAAAGTTTCCAAGATCCTGCAACCAAAATACAATTGTTTTACAAATTGGGTATATACTTTTTCAGTCTTTTTTTTCCTGTTTGTTTTAATGCCAGAATCATTTGAAAGCATTTTATACTCATCATTTCATTTCACCTTTGTAACAACTCTATGAGGCAGGTATTATTCCCATTTTATAGATAAAAGGTGCACAGCCTGCCTAATTTCAAAGCCTGTGCATTTAAGCACTGCATTGCCTTAGATGCGTGTTTGTATACATATACATTTATATATGCACTTATGTGTTCATTTCTACACTCACAAAAGCACAAATTTTTATAATTGCACACTAAATGTTATAACTTACATAGTACTTTGTGATTTATATTTCTCACTTAGAACATAGCCAGCAAAGTTTCCCAATTAAGTCACAGAAAGCCACAAGCTGAGAGATAAGAAAGGTCAACTGCTATTTGTCAGGTGTTGAGCTCCAAGAAGCGTGAGCCAAGGGCACAAAAATCTTGAGAATGTTTTCTGACATGAGAAGGAGCCCGTGCCTAAAGCCAAGAGAAACAGTCGACTCAGAATCCTTGAAGTGGAAAGGTTTTTGAGCTATACTAGAATGTATTTGGATATTTGCTTATTATTTGTTTTGTCTGAGCTACCCTCCCCACTCCAGCGGTGGAGAGTACCATAAGGTAATTCCTATTCAGCGTGAGGATCATGTGACAAGTCTCCATAATTCAGAAAGGTGATTCAGCAGGTACACCTGACATCTCTACTCTGCTCCACAATACTGAGCACAATCATTTTTTTTATGAATGTGATGTATAACTCCTAAATTTCATCATACAACTTTATGAGTGATAAATCAATTTAGGTCTTCATTGACTCCTGCAACTCAACAGTCCACAAAAAAACAATTCTTGTTTCCCTTAAACCATGTTATTTCCAGTGGCCCCCGACATCTCCTTTTAAAAAATCACTATTACCACCATTATCCCAGTTTCTATTGCAGAAAATCTGGACCCACCTTTTACTCTCCCCTCTTCACTCCTCTCTCCTACCCTAATGCATCAAATTCTATTCATTCTTCCTTTTTTGATATCTTGACATTGGCCTCTTCATTTACTGGTTCATTGTTTCAACCTTGGTCAAGGTCCTTAAGATGATCACCATCATTTATTTCATCATAAGAAGCATAGATACAGAAAACAGACTGATAGGTGAGGGGAGGAGGCTTGGGGGGCTGGGTGAAAAAAGTCAAGGGATTAAGCAAAAAATAAAAATAAAACCTCATAGACACGGACAATAGTATGCTAATTACAAGAGGGAAAGGGGGTGGGGTAGGTAGAAGAGGGGAAAGGGGGGAATAAATTTTGACGGAAAGAGACTTGACTTTAGATGGTGAACACACAATACAATATACAGATGATATACTGTAAAATTGTACAATTGAAACCTATATAATTTTATCAACCAATGTCACCCCAATAAATTCAATAAAAAAATTTAAAAAGTGTGCAGAGTTTAGTGTTTAAAAAAAGAAAAGAAAAAAGCATGAGAGGGAAAGGATCCACTATTAGTAATTACTCTGGTACAAGTTTAAATCTGACTGTCCTAGGCACACAAGATATATGTTCACCTACTCCTCATTCACTTCTTCCTCATCTTCATTTTTCCTGCATACCTTTGCCACCTAATCATCCCTAAACATAAAGTATAAATTTCCTGCTAAGGTTTTTAAAATCAAATCCAGGCTGCGTACTGCATCCATAATACCCTCCAGATTCCTTAGACAGATCTGTATAATTTGACGCCTTCTGACTCTCTTTAGTTAGTGTGCTCTCATTCTTTTATGTCAAAGAAAGTGTGATAAAACAGTGGTCTCTAAAATTACCAGGTATACTCCATCTACCACTTTTGTTTGTATCCTCCCCACTGCTCCCCATCACAGAATACCTATTCCTTTTAAGTTCAGTTCACTTTACATATCAGCCCTAATTCTTAGCAAATCTTCTTCATATGAAGGTATTCTATCATTTTAGTGCTCAAAATATATCATCCTATTCTTTACTTTTGTCTCTGTGTGTCCCATCTAGACAAATAATAGTAAGAAATTTATACCTTTAAACAACTTTACAGCTCATAAAACACCTTCTATTGTTATTTTTCTAGCTTTGTTGAGATATAATTGACATACAACATTGTATAATTTAAGTGTTCAATGTGATTTCATATGTGTATATATTGTGAAATGATGACCACAATAAGTTTAGTTAACATATTCATCACTTCACATAGTTGCCTTTTTTGTGTAAGTGGTGAGAACTTTAAAAATCTACTCTCTTAGCAACTTTCAAGTGTGTAATACAGTATTGTTAACTATGTTCACCATGCTGTACAAGAGATACCCAGAACTTATTCATCTTATACCTGGAAGTTTGTACCCTTGATAATCTTCACCACTGCCTACAACTCCTGCCCGTGGTAACTACCAACTTACTCTTTGTTTCCATGAGTTCAGTTTTTTATAGATTCCATATGTAAGTGAGATTATACAGCATTTGTCTTTAACTAATTTCACTTAGCACAGTGCCCTCAAGTTTCAGCCATGTTGTTCGTCATATATGGCTAGATTTCCTTCTTTCTCATGGCTGAATAATATTCCACGGTATGTGTGTATATATGTGTGTGTGCATGTGTGTGTATAACCACATTTTCTTTATCCATCATCCAATAGATAGTTAAGTTGTTTTCATGTCTTGGCTATTGTAAATAATGCTGCAGTGAGCATGAGGGTGTAGATAATTTTTCAAGATAGTGACTTCATTTCCTTCATATATATACCCAGAGGTGGGATTGCTGAATCATAAGGTAGTTCTAATTTTTAATTTTTTGAGGAACCTCTATTCTGTATTCCACAGTGTCTGTACCAATTTAAATTCCCACCAACAGTGCACCAGGTTCCTTTATGCCTGTTTTTATGCCAATACAATACTGCGCTGATTGTATCTTTGTAGTATAGTTTGAAATCAGGAAGTGTGATGCCTCCAGCCTTTTTCTTAAGACTGCTTTCAACATTTGTGTTGTTGTTGTTGTTATTTTGTTTGTAGTTCTACATAGTTTAGATTTTTTAAAATTTCTGTGAAACTTGTCATTGAACTTTTGATAGGAATAGCATTGAATCTATAGATTACTTTGTGTAGTATATGCATTTTAACAATATTAATTCTTCTAAACCATGAACACACGATACCTCTACATTTATTTGTGTCTTCTAAAGTTTCTTTCACCAATGTCTTACAGTTTCCAGTGTATAGATCTTTTACCTCCTTGGTCAAATTTATTTCTAAATATTTCATTATTTTAATGCTATTGCAAATGGGATTGTTTTCTTTATTTCTTCTTCAGATAGTTTGTTGATAGTACATAGAAAAGCAAATGATTTTTGTTGTTGATTCTGTATCCTGCAGCTGAATTTATTAATTCTAAGTTATTTTTTTTTTTTTGTAGTCTTTAGGGTTTTTTATATATAAGGTTATGTTACCTGCAAACAGAGACAATTTTCCTTTTTTATTTGGATGTTTTTTATTTCTTTATTATTATTATTATTTTGCCTAATTACTCTGGCTAGAACTTCCAGTATTATTTTGAATAGAAATGATGAGAGTGGATATCCTTGTTTTATTCCTGACTTTAGAAAAGCTCTCAACCTTTCATCATTGACTATTATGTTAGCTGTGGACCTGTCATCTATGATCTTTATTATGTTGATGTACATTCCATCTATACCCAATTTTTTAGAGTTTATATCAAGAAAGATGGTTGGATTTTGTCAAATGCTTTTTCTGCACCTATTGAGATGATCATATGATCTTTATATTTCATTCTATTAATATGATATAGCACATTTGTTGATTTGCTTATGCTGAACCATCCTTGCATTACAGGGAGAAATCCCAGTTATTATGGCATATGATCCTTTTAATGTGCCATTGAACTTGCTTTACTAGTATTTTGTTGAGAATTTTTGCATCTATTTTCATCAGGGATATTGGGTGGCAGTTTTCTTGTATTGCCCTTTTCTGGCTTTGGTAATGCAGGGTAACACAGGCCTTGTAAAATGAATTTGAGAGTGTTCCTTCCCTTCCATTTTTTGCAAAAGTATGCAAAGGATTGGCATTAATTCTTTTGTAAATGCATGAAAGAACTCACCAATGAAGCTATCTGGTCCTCAGCTTTTCTTTGTTGGGAGGATTTTGATTACTGATTCGATCTCCTTACTCATTATTGGTCTGTTCAGATTTTCTGTTTATTCATAACTCAGTCTTGGTAGTTTGCTAACAATTTGTCCATTTCTTCTAGGTGTCCAATTTGTTGATGTATAATTAAGCATAGTAGTCTCTTATGATTCTTTGTATTTGTGTGATATCTGTTGTAATGTCTCCTCTTTCATTTATAATTTTATTTATTTGAGTCCTCTTTTTTTCGTGTTTAGTCTAGTTAAAAGTGTGTCAGTTTTGTTTATCATTCAAAGAACCACTTCTTAGTTTTGTTAATATTTTCCCATTTCATTTATTTCTGCCCTAATCTTCACTATTTCCTACCCTTTGTTAACTTTGGGCTTAGTTTGTTCTCTGGGGGGGGGGTGCTTTTAAAATGATTGTATTATTTTTAGTCTGAGGACATGGAGGACTTTGCTGGGAAACACACTGGTCCCTTATAAACCAGCACTTATTTGGGGCACGAGAAGGGCATGGAACTTGCCAGGGAAAAACCCCCATGGGGAAAGGATGCCACTGGGACAGGAAAACAGTCTTTCCACTCTAATGTCACTGTCATAGAACAACCCACCCAGTGCAAAGTATTATTCACTAGTGACCGATAAATGACAACATAAAGTCAATATATACACAATTAACCCATTTTGACACATGCATTCTTTTTTCAATGAAATTCATTTTAAATTATACCGAAAGGGAACACAGAGCTTCCTTCCTTTACACATCCACTTGATGTGTGTTCTCTGAGGTCCAGCAGAAGGAACCAGAATGACTGTGTCACACGTCTTATTGTCAAAACCCAACAGACTCACTCAAAGCGTTCATGTGCACCCAGACACGGGAAAGTGCTGTTTGTTTACTTGAAGACTTCTGAAAATCATTACTGCCCTGAAACTGAAAACCCCATGGCCTCTCCTTCAGAATCGCTGTGAATGGGCTTAGTTTGTTCTTCTTTATCTAGTTCCTTGAGGTATAATATTAGGTTGGACTTTCTAATACATTATTTAATCTGATCCTAAAAAGCAGATAGGGTAGCAATTATTTATTCCCATTTTTTGGGAAGATAAGAACATTTGATCCAAAAAGACTAAAAGATGTAGTGAAAGTTACATAGCCAAAATTCCCTTCTTCAAAATGTGTAAGATGAATACAAATTTCAAATATTAACAACATTCAAACAAAGATCGAGATACAATCTAGTAAAACAATATTTGAAAGATTGTGATCAGAGAAAGAGAGTGACAACAGTGTACAGAACCAAGAGCAATTACTCTCTATCTCCAGAGTGATTCTAGGAGGGAAAAGCAGTTCTGGGAGAGTTGAACAAATTTGAGGGGAATCACAAATGCCATGTAATGCAGAGGTAGCTCGCAGAGGGGGCAGTAGGCAAAGTAGGCTGCAAAAGATTTTACAGAATGAGCTTTTAGAGTAGGAATCTTGACCCGTCACCATGATACCAACTCACCTAAGGTGAGAATAACTTTTTGGAAGGGGGAGCTGAAGCTAGGGAAGCAAATGTATAGAGTAGTCTTTGTCAAAAGCAAATGCTCCAAAAATGCTCTCTGACTTATGGCATAATTTGTACCCTAGGGTTCCCACTGATAGGTCTAGAATATGTCCCTTCCTAAAAAAAAAAAAAAAAAAAAAAAATGTCATAATGAAATGTTAAATAAAACCACAGATCGAAGCATAGAGCCTGAATTCATCAACTATTATTGTCCATGTCTCCCAGCAATACCCAGTCCTCAAATTTAAATTCTAAGAGAAAATAAACACATCTCAGAGCAGATGGGATGACACGTATGGTTCATGGATACAATATTTGGGAAAAGAGATGATCTAGCTAGCACTTTCCACATTACATATGAGAAGGATGAAAACAAATGGCATAGCAATTATGCAAAAAGAAGAAAAAAACATAGGAAAGAAAGGGGAGAACAAAAAGAGAGGGAGAGAGAAGATATCAAAGACTCATGAAGAATATATTTTAAAAAATGCCTCAAGAAACCAAAAAAATTTTACAATATTTTGCATCATAAAAGACATTAAAAACAAATTTTTAATGAAAGAATAAAGCAAAATGAGATAAAAATAATAGAATGAATAGGAAAATGACACAGTAGAGCTCAGGATACTAAACTAGGACCAGAACACCACTTCTGGAGAACTAACAAATAAATTAACAGAAAAATTGTTGATAAATTTTATTTAATGCAATTTTGGTATCTATGGCATTGATGGAAATAATTATATATTTTTATCCTTTTGCTAGAAAATGAACTGCTACCCTTAATAAACAAAAATCTTTTACAAATTAAAAAAACATCATTAGACAAATGGATGAATATTATGAAGAAGCTAGTCACACAAAAATAAGTACTAATGGCCAATAAACACACATTCAACCTTATTTTAAAGGAAGCCAAATCATAAAAAGATTTAGTACCTATCAGGGTGGCAAAAATTAAAAACTTTGTTAGTTATTGATGGAATGAGAAACCAAGCAATCTCATAAATTTTTAGATTGGTGTAAAATACTGTAAACTTGTTTAAGGGCAATTTGAAAATATCAAATATTAAGGGTACCAATTAAAAACTTTTTTTCCTTTATTGATTTTAGAGAGAGAGGAAGTGAGAGGGAGAGAGAGATAGAAACATTGATGAGAGAGAACACTGATTGGCCACCTCCTGCATGCCACCCACTGGGGATTGGGCCCACAACCTGGGCATGTGTCCTGATCAGGAATTGAACTGGCGACCTGTTGGTGCATGGGTTGACGCTCAACCACTGAGCCACACCAGTCGGACAAGTGTACCAATTTTTTAACCAAGCAATTACACTGGTTGGACTTTATAACATCAGAGTAGCCCAAATCTGCAAATGCAAATGTACAAATAAGTATGTTATTTTTATTTATTTATTTATTTAATCCTCATTCGAGGACATTTTTGCATTCATCTTCAGATATAGCGGGAGGGAGAGGAGGAGGAAGAGAGAGAAACGTTGATGTGAGAGAGACACATCGACTGGCTGCCACCTACACAACCCCAACCAGAGCCGGGGACAAACTGCAACTGAGGTACGTGCCCTTAGCGGGAACCGAACCCAGGTCTCTCTGGACCGCAGGCCGATGCTCTAACCACTGAGCCAAACTGGCCAGGGCGAGTATGTTATTTTAAATTGTACTATTGTTTGAAATACCATCCCTCCAAATGAAAGCAAAACAAAACAAACAGAAGGAATCGCTATATGCCCATCAACGAGGTAATGGTGAAATAAATTATGACACATTTGTATCATGAAAGACAGCCAATTTAATAAAAAGACATTATTAAAAAGGAGGGTCTCTAAAACATATTAAGGGAAAAAATGCAAGGTCAATACAATCAGTGTAGGATAATTCCATATATATATAAAAAACAAATAGGATATCTGTTTCCTTCTTCCTTACCATATACATACAATCCGTTACTATTTTTTTCAAACATATGCTAGTCTAAGTTGCCTTCATTCTTTCCCTTCCACTTCTGCAATAGCCTCAGAACTGGATTCTAAGTAGGCACTTCTTCCCACTTTTGCTCAGTCTACACTCTAGCCACTCTGGGCATCTTCAGTGTCTTGAACAAACTGTGGTCCTCTTGGCACACAGGCTTTGCACATACTCGTGTCGCTGTCTGGAACATTCCCCTCTAGTCCAACTTAGCTGTTCATTCTTCCTTCAGATTTCAGCACAATGGCCGCTTTCTCAGAGAAACTCTCACGTTCCTTTTTGTTGCATTTAATTTATAATTATACATCTACCTGTGTGTGATTGGTTTCCATTTCCCTCTGCCAGACTATCTCTAGGAAAGTTGGTGATGTATCTATTCTTTCTCATCATTGAATCTTCACGATGATGACTGACTTAGAAATGAGATAAATAAATATTTATTTATATCTATCTATCTATCTATCTATCTATCTATCAATCCATCCATCTATTTATCATCTATCCATGCATCCATCCATCCATCCATCCATCCATCCATCCATCCATCCACCCACCCACCCATCCATGCATCCATCTGTAGCTGCATTGAAAATATCTGACAGAAACGATGAACCATGTTTATATAAGGATTGGGGCTAAGGACAGGGATAGGAGAGAAAAGTAAAAAGACTCACTTTTTATTTTAAATATTCACAGTTGCATACTTTTTACTAAGTGCATTGAATAATGAAAAATAATTTATCATAACAAAATTATTACTTTCTTGCTGATGACGTGAGATCAAGTGTATCTTAAAATTTTCTTCTTCTTACCTACAAAGGTAATTAAATAGTTTCTTAATATCCTGTCACTAGGACTATAATTGTAATGCTGCAAAACCTGTATATTAACACAATTCTCTTTTCTTGCCAACTCAATTCAGTTCTATTTCAGGTGTAGAGTAAATAGATCTCACAAGAATTCTTATGGGTGTTGTATACTCATTCATGCAAACACATTTTCCCCCCTCATTAACAGTGCTTGAAAATTCCTTCTGGAAATTCAGTTACAATGGCATAGTCTTTTCATAGAAAGGAACAATGTGCATGAAACAAGATTCTCTTAATTTTGATTAATGAACAAAGGAATAGCTTTATCCCGTCACCTTAGATCACCTTCCCTTGACAGAACTACCAATTTCTACAACAAATTGAGAGGGAAAATTCTCAACAATTGGGGAAGGATTGTTTAGATTAATAGTCTAAGAGATTTTTCTTGGTTTCTATTTCCACATAACCTACTGCTAGCCTTCCTTGGATGTTTTTTGAGTCTGGAGAATTATCTCAGCAGCAAGTGGTAGCAGCTACAGCAGCACCAGCAACAATCTGGACCACACCAAGTCTTGTCACCTTTATCTGTGATCACTGACATCTTTTCATTCATTAGATTGGGTTAAAGAAATGAGCCTCAGACTTCCTAATGTGGGTTTCCAAGTGGGGGCAAGTTTGGGCTTAGAATACAATCATAGATCAACCCTGTAGAAGAAGTCCTATAGGTCAGAAAGAAAGCCAGGCTATATGGTGGTGTTTTCAGGTTTCCCGAATTGTTAAATAAGAGGTATGATTTTTTTCTAGTTATTTATCAAATTCTGAATTCTTATGTGTTAGAAACTGTCACAACTCCAGAATTTCTGGAGTTGGAGATATAAAGAAATCTCATTCAGATAACACTCACTAGAACACGTGGTGATGGGGGAATGGTGAAAAAGGGGGACATTTTCATAGAGCTTCAATTATGTGAAAATGGTGAAAACCTATGACCTCCTTTAGAGGATGAAAATCATAAAAATCATTCACCCTTAGTATAATTTCCACCCTTGGTATAATTCATCCTTGGTATAATTAGAGTGTGCCACTTCTGATTGCAAAAGCCCAAGGATTAGTCACTTGAATAGGAAAAGTTCCTCTTATACAAGCAACCTGTGGAAAGAAGTCAAGAGCACTTTCTAGTACTCTAGCACACTCCAAAAAAACACGCTTCAGAATTTATTAATATAGAAGCATTATGCATCCCTGCCTGGCTGGTGTGGCTCAGTGGTTGAGCACCATCCAATGCACCAAGAGGTTGCCGGTTTGATTCCTGGTAAGGGCACATGCCCAGGTTGTGGGTCAAATCCCCAGTGGAGGGGCATGCAGGAGGCTGCCAATTGATATTCTCTCTCATTGATGTTTCTATCTCTCTCTCCCTCTCCCTTCCTCTCTCTCTAAAATCAATAAAGAAAACAACAACAACAACAACAAAACCTATGCATCCCTGACCAATGTCATAGCATTCAGAATGGAGGTTATCATTGGGAAATGATGTTGACAGTGAGGAGGCATGAGGGAGGGAGCCTTCTGGGTGCTAGAAATAGTCTAGAACTTGATCTGGCTGGTGGCTCCACAGGTACATACATATGTAAAAATCCACTGAGCATACATTTATGATTTTCACACTGCATGAATGTAATACCTCAATTAAAACAAAATTTAAGTAAAGGTACAATTGTTTTCTGGAAGGCTAGGGGACTGACTCTTCATTGGGGAGAGAAATCTTTAACCAAAAGAAGTATTGCAACCTGACTGTCATTTCTAAGGTCTAATGAAAATTTTACGATAGAACAAGAATTCTGTTATAAATGATGTTCTGCAGATGTCCTAAAGATGGAGCTCCATTAATAAATTCTGGAGCATGAGAATATAATTTGAAATGGTGAATTTTTATTAATAATCAGAAAAAGGCAACTGGCCACAAGCCTGCTACTTGGGAGGATAAACCATGTTGAAAATTTCTGCAACAGAAATTTCTTTCCATTCTAGTTTTTGGCATTCACACTTATATCTATGGGAACACCCAAATTATTAAATAATTCCCAGGAAAAAATGAAATACACTACAATTTACACACACATGCATGCACGCAGGCAGGCACATTTCTTTGTATTGGAGGAGAAGGGAGTGGCTGGATGCACTGTTACATTTTTTTTTTAATCCTGACCTCAGGATATTTTTCCATTGATTTTTGGATAGAGTGGAAAGGAGAGAGGTGTGTGGGGGGGGAGATAGAGAGTGAGTGAGTGAGAGAAACATCGATGTGAGAGAGACACATTGATTGGTTGCCTCCTGCATGGCATGATGGGGTCAGAGATCAAACCTGCAACCCAGGTACATGCCCTTGACCAGAATCAAACCTGTGACCCTTCAGTCTGCTGGCCAATGCTCTAACTGCTGAGCCAAACCAGCCAGGGCTGTCACACTTTTAAAATATTGGGTAATTGACCCGGCCGGTGTGGCTCAGTGGTTGAGTGTCCACCCATGCATCAAGAGGTTGCCAGTTCGATTCCTGGTCAGGCCACATGCCCAAGTCTGGGCCAAATCCCCAGTGGGAGCATGCAGGAGGCAGCCAATCGATGTTCCTTCTTAATGATGTTTCTATCTCTCTCTCCCTCTCCCTTCTTCTCTCTCTAAAATCAATACAGAAAAAATAAATATTGGGGAATCACTCCCTCCTTTTAAATTCAGCATAATCTGCTTTTTAAATCCTTGGGATTTTAAAACATATATGACAGAAATGGATCCTGCAATTATATGGTCATTAGAATGAAAGTATTATCTACACTTAATCTAAACAAGTCAGATCTAAAGAGCATTATATCGCCCGGCCGATGTGGCTCGGTGGATTGAGCATTGTCCCATGGACTGACAGGTCCTGGTTCCATTCTGGGTCAGGGCACATGCCCGGGTTGCAGGCTCGATCCCCAGTAGAGGGTGTGTGGAAGGCAACGATTGATGTTTCTCTCTCACACTGATGTTTCTATATCTCTCTCCCTTCTTCTCCTTCTAAAAAAAATCAATAAAAACATATTAAAGATATTTTTTAAAAAAGAACATGATATGATGGTGTAACAAAAATGTATGTACTGTGTAGTTAACAAACGATTGAGACACTTGGAACCACCTGAGCTCATCACCCTTCATGGAAAGTCAGGGCTGTGTTCCCATGTGGAACTGGCCTACTAGGCTTCTAGAAAAAATTGAGATAAATCGTCATGTGTTTCTCCTTAAATATTAACTCTTACCCCTATAACTAAAAGTTCACATACTACTTTCCCAGCCTGTGGCCACAGTAGCAGCTCATTTCCTATTGAATAATATGATGTACAATATAACTTTTAAACATCAGCTTCCTTTACCTTCTCTTTAAATGCACATCTTCAGTCTACTCAGCCTAGATGCCTCTTCTTCAATAACCTTGACCCCACCCATCCCAAATTCACCTTAAAGTGGAGTTTCCCAAGTCTTCTAGACAGTGTCTCTCTCCCGAGGCCCAGAACCTCCATGTCACAATCTAAAACTAAACTCATTTTCCCTCTGCACCCCAAAACTTTATCTTCATCCTGTGTTCCCAATGTCACATAGTGAAAACATGAGCTAATGCAATGACCAGATCTTTTCTTTCCCACCTTCAGTAAGTCACTTTCTTTCATTTCCATCTACCTTCACTGTCCTTGTCCTGCTCACAAAAGGCCTTGCCAATATTCAGGGGCCTCCTCCTCTATATCGACCCACTCCGCTATCTTCATTTATCTATCCACAGTTCAGAGTCAGAGTTACTGTTTCAAAAGGCAGATCTTTCCACTTCCTCGTTCACCACATTCTTTGTTTCCCCATCACGTGGACTATAACCCCAGCTCCTCAGCTTGATTATTTAAAGCCATCTTCGAGAAGACTAGAGTCTAATTTTCCAAACTTAACTTTCAAATCATGCTCCTATGTCTTTCATACCTTACCTTTGGTCCCACTTAAATGGCATGCACACACTCCACTGTGTCACAGTCCTCACCAGTGCCCTTCATTCATTTCTTTTACCTGCCAACCCTGAGGACATTTGAGTTTGATGGGTCATGATTGATTCCAGTATCTAAACTCATGGCAGGCTACTTTCTCGGTCAGCTTGCTCCCTCCATCACTTATACTTCTCATCTGACTTCTCCTACAAAATGTAAGCCTCTCTCCAGGCTGGGTCTGTGTAGTAGTCATCTTGGTAGCTCTGCCTAGCAGATGCCCTAGGTTGGTGAACACAGCAGGTGTTCAAAGCATGCTTACTAAACGAAGAGAATTAAATAGAAGACCCCCTTTCACCACTTTGTGATAACTGTGAGCCGTGTCTACCCTTCTAGAACATTCTGAGGGAGAGTCTGTGACTTTTTGGATGCATGAAAATGTTTTCCTGACAACATAAAGAAGCTGTGCTCTCCTTGTCAGAAACCATGGCCATTAGTGTGTTTCCAAGGCTTAAGGAAGAATACAGGTTATTGGAGGGGTTTAAAAACCAGAGTCCATATCACAGGACTCATCTGCTGGGCAGAAGTCACCCAGAGCAAACACCGGAGAACTCAGCAATGCAGAACAGGTCCCGGCCATGCTGCCCAAGTGCAGGTAAATGGCTCAAGTAATAGCCGTCCATGGGCAGTCAGTCAAAACACAGACTCAAAATTATAAAAGGGCAAGTGCTCCCACGGAGGAACAATGATCAACTATTGTTAGATAGAATAATACGTGACTGCTGACATTTCACCTTGTATTATTATCGCAATATTTTAAGAAAGAAGTGTAGTTAAGGTTGTCAGAATTTCATTTTAACCCCCTCTTTGAGGCTGTTAAAAATTCACTCATGCTGAAACTTGCCTTTCAGGTTCTCAGCCAGATTTGTGCTTTGTTTTTCATCGGCTGCTCTCTAATGGAGTTCAAAATGGAACGCAGGGGAAAGGTTTCTCCAAGGATCCTTCTACAACCTGCTTCCTACCTCAATTCCCCTTTCCTTGCTGGCTCCACTTTGCATCAAAGGTTAGTTTTAACAACAAAAACAACCCAAAAGATACACTCAACTTGGAGAGGATTAAAGGCTTTTGGCAGTATTAAAAAAAATAGCCCCAGCAATAAGCAATACTAGCAAGTAGGAATCTGTTCAGCAGCGTTCACTACAGGGAAATACAATCTTGGAATACTGTCCATGTCTGTAAGAAACAGGGTTGAATCAACAGGTATTTTTATTGCACTCACTGAATAAAAGGTAATCAATGAGGGTTTTAAAATGTCTTCATTGGCATGGCATAGAGGTCACAATCTGATAGAAGGAGGAACTAGAGGTACTGTCCCAAGGCTACATCTGTAGAGCAAACCCACTGATTTGGTTTAGCCTGTGTGCTCTTGGCACTACAAGCTCCCAAGCCCCTTTCCCCCAAGCCATCTCCCACAGGTGACAGAACGCTGGGAGAATGGGAAAGAACTGACGATTTAGTGGTCAGTTACTATGTGCCAGGAATAACGCTGGGCACTTTATAATCATAAGGTACCATGAAGACACTAAGAGGCATGAGACATCCCTCATCTCTTCTCTCCAGCTGAAACCTACTTTAGGTATATCTACTTGTGCATAAATGGCTTTAACACACTCCCTTGCTTGCTTTGCTTATCTTAAACTCCAGCGGCTGTCCAGCTAGACTTATTAATGTTGATCCGCATATGAGATATCACCATATATAATAGAGTATTTACTTTAGTAGACGTCCTGCCAGCTCTTTAACAGACGTGTTAGGTCTTGCATGTGCCATCCTTCCCATTACAGTGGTCCCAGAACCTGGGAAAGTGCTATAATTAGCCGTTTATTATTATAAGCATTTCTGCAATACTTTCCATTTGCTAATGGCTTGGCAATCAACTCTACTCTTTATGTCTCACAAGAAATCAGATAGCTCAACACTTGTTAGCTATGTTTTATGGCCCTGAATCCTCAGGCCCAGAGTTAAAAGAAATCAAGGGTTATGCAGCCAGCTCAGGCTTAAGGCCAACACAGATGCTCTGTTTGTATCCAGCCTCTCAGCCTGGCTGCCCAGCTGCTTCTCAGTCCTTTTCCCAAATATATGTATTTACTTATTTTTAAGCTCTTGGAATTAAGGAAATTATAGTAAGAATACTGGCCCCGATTCTCCATTTTTAGCATGAAGAACTCACAGCCTGGGCTTCTGCCAAGTATTGCTGGAATAATTGTGGCAGACTTGAGACAGCCCAGCAGACAATTCCCTCAGCTGGTGGACAAGCAAAGCCAACTCTCTCTCTCTTTTCTAAAAATGTTTTTATTGATTTTTTAGAGAAAGAAAAAGGCAAAGAGAGATAGAAACATCAGTGTGAGAGAGAAACATCAATCACTGCCTCCTGCACGCCCCCTACTGGGGATTGAGCCCGCAACCCAGGCATGTGCCTTGACCAGGAATGGAACTGGGACCTGTCAGTCCATGGAATGATGCTCTCAGTCCACTGAGCCACACTGGCCGGGCCAAAGCTGAGTCTCTTTAGGGGCGGTTTAGCCCAGCCTGTGTCAGTGGCAGCCGGGAAGGACAGGGCATCACAGGCAGAGTTCCCGTGCACTGCCCAGCTGGGTCAAGCAGCAGTGGAGCAAGAGGGGCAGGTGAGTGGGCAGAGATGGTTGGCCTCCGGGAGCTTCTCTGGACAGCAAGGGGGCTGCTCAGGTATATGCATCATGGCCACAAGACGGTGGCCCAGGTGGCTCTGGCTTTCCAGCATGGGATATTTAGCCATCATCTTAGAAAATGAGTGACAAAATATGGTCACAAGTATAAAGAACAACTCTAGTCCCGCTTTGGGAAAGGTCTTGTGGAGAGTGGTCCCTCTCTCCTTGGAGTCATGCTGCTCTGTCTGCCATTCCTGAATTATGCTGTTGTCTCATATTTGTGGCAATAAAATCGTTTATGATCTCCATCATCATTTTATAATCTCTATGATACTTGCTATTAAATCCCGAGACAGTAGTGATTCCTTGTTAAATTTTATTTTTAAACTGCATCCTCATGGCTCCATAGTATTTGTGCAATAATTTGCTCAAAATATTTTATTTTTAAACTGTGTTAAGTGCTGATAATAATATTTCTACCAGTATCAAGAAAGATAACTGTCTCAACTTAGGATCTATTCATGAACTTGGTGTCCCTTCCCGTTCTCATTCGGAACTTAATTTGTTTCTAATATTCTGTTGACTCCTCTTTAAACAGATTGGGTCAACTGGTCCATTGCCCATTTTTAAAAACACATACTTTTTCCCCTTGTACTCTCATCTTCCCCAAATACACTATCATCATCAACAACAACAACATTAGTTGAGCCCTTCCATGCCAGGCACAACCCTGAGAATTTTACAAGTGCTAACTGATTAATTCTTCATTGTAGTAACAGGAACTATTGTAATCCTTATTTTACAGATGTAGATACTGGGACATGCAGAGGTTAAATAAACCACACGAGAGCAGTCAGATTGGAACTGGAACACATGTACTCTGGCTCCACAGCCAGGCTCCTCCCCAGTATGCTCTGCAGCCCCTCCTGGTGTCCTGGTGAAATATTGCCATTCCAAAGCACTTTATGTGCATCTTTCCATTGGAGTCTTACAACCACACATAAGGTTTTGTTTAAACTGGAAACTCCATTTTATTTCTTCCAAGTCTGGAGAAAATATGTAATATTTTATTGTGTTGAACGATTGAGGGTTTGCTTTTTTTTTTCTCCCCAGAAGAAAATTCTAGATTTAACGGAGAATTAATTCTAGATTTAATCTAAAGTAACACTATGGACTTCTCTACCATAAAAAGTTAAAGTTATAGTCAACTGTAAATCATACTCAAATTACTCTCCATGCTTCTGTTTTTCCTATTATAAAGCAAAGTCCTACATTTTTCAAGGGGATGTGCTGAACTCCAGCAGAGACAGGGAGTATATTTAAATTGCCTCAAAAGATAGCTGCATTTCAAAATCAAATAGTTTAGGTTTTATATATTTATAGTTATATGAGTAACATTTGTACTTATGTGTCTAGATTTATATATTCCAGGCCAAATTCCAGAAAAGATTTTCAGAGGTTTGGAACAGATACTGTTTGAAATTTATATATACTTCTATTCTCCCTTCTTGATATGAAGAAAAAGAGTTTATTCTACTTTTTAATATCTCTACTTACATCAATCAAGTTTACAAAAGGACATATATAATCAAAATAATTGCTAAATTCATCACTGAATTAATATTTCTTTCCATGATTCCTCATTTACAGTTCTCAGATTCATTGTTCCCAAATTTTGACACATTATCATTAAAAAAAAAAACAACTTAGTTTTTTTTGTAGAAAACAACTGAACTGAATTCCAAGAGAATACAAATGCCACTATTTGAATATATACTGCATTGCTCTTTGAGTGAAATCCTTCCATGACTGTTACCATTCTGATGATCTTTAGGACCTCACAGACAGGCCCATGGAAGAAAAGATCAGTATTTCCATATCATGCAGAGGGAATGGAAGTGCTTGGAACACCCAAGGTCACTGGAAGAAGCAAATCAGATCCCATGCCTCCTTATAGGAACTTTCTCTGGGCAAGGAGGGCCTCCCACACTTGCCATGGTAAATATTCCCTCCTACTGACAGTCAAACAAATATTCCTGCTGAACAATTAATCCCTCCAACAAGCATGTTAGGAAAACTTGGGTTTAGTTTCAGTTTCCTGATCAATAAATATGTGCATAAACAAGTTGTAGGGGCACCTGGCTGAGGTTAGTGCACAGACCAAGGTCATAATGCATTCCAGTGCTGAACGTAACCAAATGACATAGACCAAGAAAGCGCTTCCAAAAGCAGGCAGCTGCATTTCATCTTTGCGTATTCAGACCAAAGAAAATAAATACCTGCTGTTTCAAACAGCTGGGTAGTTTGCTGGAATGCTGATGGATCACCAAAATCATGGACAGTAGTAATGTTTTTCTTAGGGTGGCAGGAAGACCTCATGAGGTGAGATCCTATATCCTGCCAAGAAATCAGAGCTTTAGGGCCACTGAACAGAATGATATATAGGAGGGATCTTATGCATCCAATTGTAAATCTAACTTCCATTTGTAAAAACAGTTCTTTTAATTCTTTGGATTTAAGGTCCCCCAAAATGAATTTTGAAGTTGGGGTCTACCATATCTTTGGTATTGAAAGGAACAGAGAAATAAAATATATTAACTGCCAACTTGGGCCAGGGAGTTTACATTTATTATTCAGGTTTATCCAACAATGATCATTAATAAAATTTTTATATTTCCATAATACAGAAGAGGAAAATGAGGCTCAAAGAAGTTAAATGCATCACTACAAATTACCCGGTACACCATGACTTGAACCAAGATCTATGTTATTCTGTGCTTATTTTTCTTGATGCCTTCTTGAGATAAAGTGGCATTTGCCTGGAGGATTTATAGGAGGTGATGGAAGTTTCAATATAGGTCACCAAAGCATACATTAATGTGTCCTCCTTAAGCTCAGCAGTATGGAAAGACACTTGCCATGCATGTTCCCTTCCTGGACAAGCACACAGGGACTGTGGAAGATCAAACTTCATGTATAAGAATCAGCATTTTTATTTATTTATTTTTATTATTTTATTCTTTAATTGAATTTATTGGGATAACATCGGTTCACAAACCATACAGGTTTCAAGTGTACAACTCAACAAAACATCATCTGCACACTGCATCATGCACCCATCATCCCAAGCAAAGTCTTCATCCCTCCAGAAGACCCTTGAGTGAGATGTATCCAAAGTCCTGTGGCTTTCAGGGGTGGCCAGTAGGATTAGAAACAATTCCACCAGCAAGTAGGGAATCCCATCAGACTGAAAGCCTTGGGCTACATTTCACTCAAGAACCTTCTGGAGGGATGGTTTATCTGCTCCTTTCTTAAGCAGTTTTAGATAAGACATGTTCATTACCTTCCCAGAAGTAATTTCTGGCTCACAGTTTTCAGGAAGGGTCCTTCTTTCATTTAAACAGGAAAGAGCACAAAGCAATGAAATATCAAATAGCAACATAGCATTAAGCAAGGCATTTCCTGACTTACAGGCCACATACTATAGTTTAAGTGTGTTTGTGTGGATCAGTGCAGGAAAGCGAACTCAGCTCCTTCAGAAGCTTTTAGTGACTGATATTATTCTTCAATTTATTACTAAGTGTCCCCTCTCTTCCCAGTAGGGAGACCTCAGACTAGAGGCTGTGTAAATGTATTCTTTGGTAGTTCCAGGTGTTTAGACTTTCAATCAGTGTATGAGTTTCCTGGGGGAGAGCAGAAATAAGCTGAAATTCTCTGGCAATTCACTTCTCGTATAAATGCCCCATCTGCCAAGCCTCATGAAGTTTATCACACAGAAATTTTCAGCAAGATGTTCACTAACCATTATAAGGAGGCCATTTCAAAACTAGGATATTCAAAAGAATGAAGTTAGACCCCTTCCTCACACTGTACAGAAAAATGAACTCAAAGTGGATTATAGACCTAAATGTAAGAGCTAAAACTATAAAACTCTTAGAAGAAAATACAGGAGAAAATTTGCATTACCTTGGGTTATGCAAAGCCTTTTTGGATAGAACACCAAAGCAGAAGCAACAAAGAAAAAATACATTGGACTTCATCAAAATTAAAAACTTTTGTGTTTCAGAGGATACCTTCAAGAAAGTGAAAAGACAACCCACAGAATAAAATATTTGCAAAGCACATTTCTTATACAGAATATCTAGAATATATGAAGAACTTTTTAAACTCAAAAATGAAAAAAAAGCAAATAAAAATTAGAAAATGGGCAAAGGTTCTAAATAGATATTTCTCTAAAGATGATATATAAATGGACAATACGCACATGAAAAAGGTGCTCAACATCATTTTCCACAAGGGAAATGCAAATCAAAACCATGAAGGGTTGCTATTTCACACACACTAAAATGGCTATCATCCAAAAGATAGATAAAAACAAGTGTTGGCAATGATGTGGAGAAACTGGGACCCTGTATGAGGGAATGGCGGGAATGGAAAATGGTACAGCTGCTTTGGAAAATAGTTTGATAGCTCCTTAAAAGTTAAACATAAAGTTACCATATAACCCAGTAATTCTACTCCTAGGTATATACCGAAGAGATATGAAAACATATGTGTATGCCAAAACTTGTACACAAATGTTTGTAGCAGCATTACTCATAACAACCAAAATGTAGATGAAACCAAGTATCTACCAACGAGTGAACGATGAACAAAATGTGGTATATCCATGCAATGGAATATGATTTAGCAATAAAAAAGGAATTAAGGACTGATATATGTGATAACATGTATGAGTCCTAAGAACATAGCTAAGTGAAAGAAGTCAGTCACATATTGTGTGATTCCATTTACATTAAATGTTCAGCATAGGCAAATCTATAGAGGCAGAAAGCAGATTAGTGGTTGCCTGGGGCTGGGGGAGGGACTGTTAATGGATTTTTTGGGAGGTGATGGAAATCTAAAATTGATTGCAGTGATAGTGGCACAACCCTGTGAATATAATACAAACCATTGAATAGTAAAAAAAAAACAACCCCAAACCTTCACTCTAGGCCTTGCTTCTCAGCCCTGGCTGCCCCATAAAGTCACCTGAGGGTACTTCTCAAATCCCAATGCCCAGGCCATACCCACCTAGACAATTACATCAGAATTTCTCCAGGCAGGACTCATACATCAGTATTTTTTGCTTTCTTTGCTCAGGTAATTCCAAGGTGCAGCCAAAGATACAAACACTGAGTTCCTTGTTGAGGGCAAACGCCTCAGTAACCATCAATCACCCTACAGGTGCTTCTGTCATCTCATGTCCCATTGGATGGCATCTGTGAGATGAGGAGTCATCTTGGACACTTGCCAAGAGTTATCATTGTGTGGCACCTTTAAAGTCATTCCATGGGAGAGACCAACACCAAATGAGAAAAAGCTGAGTGGGAGGTCACCAAGGAGGGACATTATCCTCCACTGGGTGGAGACTTGAATTCTGATTTCTTCTCTCTTCACAGGTAACTACAAGGTTTAGGCTTCTATGGCTCTTACTTTGCAATCTTTGTAAAGTTATGCTCAAAAGGTTTGTTTATTCTGAAATAATGTGCATGGAAACAAACTATTTTCCTAATTACTTGAGGAGCTTCACTTTGGTTCTTTTCATTTAAAATCCCACAGTTTAAAACTATTAATTGACTGCGGGAATAATTGAATGCATCTGCCACAGGGAACCCCTAAATGGAAGCTGGGACTACTGCTTTGCTGAGTATCCATTCCAGACATGAAATGTTGTTGAATGATCAACTGCATTCCCTTTAAAAATTGACCAATTCTTTCTTGCCTGTTTTGAAGCACAACTGTGAATCATAACACCCGTTTATGTGATTGAAAAAATAAAAATGACATGTTTCTCAATGTAGAAGTCAGGTGTCAGGGCAGCAATGACAACTCAATGTAGAGACACTTCAATTCAGTTTTATGAAGGAAAAAAAAACCTAAATCTTTTAAAACATTCAGATATTTAATTAAAAGTAAGCTACTATCAAGGGTTAAGTAAAGAGGATAAAACTTTATGAACTGAAGGCAGAAAGACAGCATTTTGGAAGATTATGAAAAAAAAAGTGTTTGAGGATGGCTTGGCATTTTCAGTGCTTTGGAAATGGACACTAGACTGGCCCATCAAAGCAATTCATTATCATGGGTGTGATATGTAAATTGGCCAGTTCATTGTGTAGAGATTTTCTCCAAGTTTCTGAAAGCAGACTCATCA
Source organism: Tadarida brasiliensis (assembly GCA_030848825.1). Lineage (NCBI taxonomy): Eukaryota > Metazoa > Chordata > Mammalia > Chiroptera > Molossidae > Tadarida > Tadarida brasiliensis. The sequence continues at coordinate 44,916,266 of CM061274.1, forward strand.
TGTAAAACCACATCCCGTCATCAGTGGGGGCACAGAAACACTTTCCTCTGTCTCTTTTGGTCTTTCATCCTTTGGCATGCGATAATGAATAAACCAGGAAAGCATATGCTCCTTGCAAACCCAGAATGATTTTTATCAGTGTTCACATGCATGGCCCTCTGCATGGATACACATTTTAGCACAATCAGCAAGTCCCTCTTTTACACAGAAGCGACCTCTCACAGTCCTGGGTGGCTACTCTATTCTCAAAGGGGAAGAGGAGCTCATTTGGTCCGAATACACCAGGTGCTAGTGGAAAAGAAGTCGCCTCTTTGGTCTGTCAACCTGTTGTAATTGTAGCTTCTCCAGAAAAACAGAAATGCACAACAAAGTGATAATTCAAAGCCAAAGGCATCCTCAGTTTGTACCATAACTGATTACATGGCGATGGCGAGAATGATGTTGGGTTGAGATACTGAAAATGCTTAGTGGAAAATACCAGTAATTAACTCTCATTCTTTAAAAAGTGGGACTGAGGTGGGGCAAGGAGGTACAGATGAAAGAAAATGTAGACAATCAAAAACTCAAATCATTGAAAATAACCCCAAACATCCACATATATTTCTGTCAACTCTTTGCTCGCTTCAGTCTACCCAAAAGATATAATGGCAGCAAAAGTGAGCAATGTGAGGATATGACTCCTTTATTCAGTGGTAAACACACTGGCAAGAAACATATTACCAAAAGGCAGGACTGGCTACATAATTTGTCTGGTCCAGAGCAAACTGAAAATATACGGCCCTTGTTAAAAAAGAATTATTAAGCCCGGCTGGTGTAGTTCAGTGGTTGAGCATTGACCCATGCACCAAGAGGTCGCCGGTTCAATTCCCAGTCAGGGCACATGCCCAAGTTGTGGGCCCAATCCCCTGTGGGGGGCATGCAGGAGGCAGCCAATCGATGTTCTCTCTCATCAAGGTTTCTCTCTCTCTCTCCCTCTCCCTTCCTCTCTCTGTAAAAGCAATAAAGAAAAAAAGTTTAAAAAAACAACACAAAAACAATTATTGAGAATTTCAAAATGGGACCAGCAGAGCTCTAACCCAAGCACAGAGCCCCGTAGAGTGTGGTGCCCTGTGGGCTGCACAGCTTGCAGCCCACGAAGCCACCAGCTCCACCAAAAGGTGAGAAACAAGGCAGGCAAGGGTCTATCTGACCCACACGTGCATCTGCTGTCTCCCAGTGGTTTCACATCTCTTGGCAGAATGCACACATTTACAGGCTGTACGGCTTACGAATGACCTGTATCACTTTCTCATTTATTGAAACCAACACCCAGAGCAACTCAGTGACTTGTCTAAGGTCATGAGATGAATGACAGAGCCAGAACTACCCCCCAGGTGTCCTGGCTTTCTTTCCCCTACACCACAGTACGGGGGTCTCCAGTTCAAATGTAAATAACCAGGAACCAGTAACTACAAAACAGGGGGAAGTGCGTGAGGAAGGATGTTACTGATTGGAATTTCTTTTTCAACTCTTCCGTGCAAAGACTGAATGCAGTTTTCAAAATCAGGTTTCAAATTCTTTTCTGAGTCAACACATCCAAATCTCGAGTAAAGACATCATATGACAGCTTCAAACACTAAAGCAAGTTACCTTCGCAGAGAGCTCACTTGAGCCCTTGGAGTTAATGATCATGACCAAGGTGGTTATTAGTGGATGGTTATGAGGCAACACGTTAGTAAATTAATCAGTGTTCCTGTGCAAATATTTAAAATACTTCCGAGATAATTTGAACGTTAACACTGAGCTAGCCAAACACATTTGTAATCTGAACTCAAGGATCTAATAAGTTTCTGCCTTTTGGATGTCCTTCAATGTGTGGGACATTTTTAGAAAGATTAGCACTTGAGTGGAAACAGACTGACATTTTCAATGTAAACATGAGACCTGAACTTTTTTATACAAAACAAAATGCATGTATCTTCCTCGCTCAGGTCTATGTGTAAATTCAGTTGATCAAAATATCTGGTGCAAGGACACTATCGCTTGAAGAAGATCCTGTACAAATCACATGTAAACAAAGCTTTAAAAGCTTATGAAAAACATTCAACCAGGTGATGAAAGAGTTCAAGGTAGGCTGGCAATTGCATATGCAAAGAACACAGACCAAAACAAAAGAAAGCATAAAAAACAACTGCACTGTTCAAAGAGGCAAAAGACAGCTGCTAACACCCCTTGACAAGGAACAGGCTTTAGGGTCAGTTCGAATCCCAGCTTCATATATATTTTATTTTTTGAGCCTTGGCTAATTCATCTGAAAAATGGAGTTGCTACTAAAGCCAAACAGCCAGATCAGATGCTTTCTAAATGTCTCAGTGACCTCTCAAGTCTATGAGTCACACACCTTTAATTATATCTTTTTGAGTTGCCCCTCACATTTTTCATGAGGGGCGGGGAGTAAAATGAGTTTTGCACGTCCAGTGCTTTCCATAACTTTATGGTCTGTAGGTAGCAACAAGGAAAAACAAAATATTCTCTGGCTTGGACAAATATTGGCATAATTATAGGTCTGCCGTTTGGAAAATGAGGGCCGGATGGAAATGGTACAGAGACATGAGTAACCCAACGTGTCTGAGGCTACAGCACTTACATCTCATTAACCACCAATTACTGTATTCATAATTTAACACAAAAAGGAAAAACAAAAAACAAATGAGGTTTTTAAAAAAATCCCTTTTATCTAGACTTCAGTTTATACTTGGTTTCTAAAGGCAGGATTAATGCAATAGGTTGAGAAAGGGAGTAGTTAGATTGGGCAATAAAAACACTTTTTGATAACACGTGAGGCTATAAAAATGGTTTGGCTGAACCTATTAGCCAAAGACAAATACTACCCTGTAGGAGAAAAAGAAACAACTCTTTCTGGATCACCAGGTCTGGTATGTTTTCAAAGATCTTGCTTTCACTGAAAATGTAACATCCATTTCAAGAGACATTTTTGAAATTTGTGATTTCATAACATTTTCACATCTGGAATCTTTTCTCTGTTGTGGCAAGATCACGGTCAAGACTTTTGTCAAAACATGGAATGAAAAATGATCCTTAGTTATTTATTTTTGTTTTTGCACTATGAATCTTACTATTATTATTATTTCTATTGTTACTATTGCTGTTCTTGTTACCACTACCACTAGTAACGCTGTTACAACGACTGCATCCGTATCTGCATTTCTAAATGGCTGTCTGACCAGAGTTCTAGTGAATATCATTGTATTGCTCTGCTCCTTGACTCTGGCTGGCTCTCTCTGGTGAGTCTATTGGTTCTATCTCAGTACAGTCCACGGGCCAGCAGCTTCAACATCATTCGGAAGCTTATTTCAAATGCAAATTCCAGGCTTCACTGCAGACCTACAAAACCTGAAGCTCTAGGGTGGGAGGCCAGGAATATGTGTTTCCACAAGCTCACCCCAACATTCTGATGCTTTAATTTGTGAAGCTCTGCTCAACAGAGGAAGTGACCAAGGTGTCAAGGAACAGAGGAAGGAGGGATGCGAGAGAACTGAGCACAAACACCTGGAGCCACCACCTGCAGGCTTGACCTTGTCTGCTTCAGGGCAGGCTGCCAAAGCCAAGGAGAAGAGAGCACAGTCTGGGGCAGGTCTTCAGGCAAGAGAGCTCCTTCCCACCCCAGGATGTGGTCCTAGGCACCTGCCACCAGCTTCAGGCCTTCACAGGGACAGGCACCACCAGAACTCCCCCAGCCATTGCATGCCTCTTTTGCCTGAGGAGTATTGAACATGACAGGACTCCTTATTTTTTTCATCAGTGCAGGCATGTCAGATCAAATTAGCTACCGTTTCTAAATTAGTATTTCTTAAAGTGTGAGGTCTATGCATTTCAGGGTCTTGTTGATTCCCTGTCCCCACCAAACCAAAATCTCTCAGCTTGCAATAAGCTCTGAAATGACTTCTATGCTGTGTCAAATTTGGAAACTGTGGTTCTATTTGTTTGGCCTAACCTGACAGTTTGTGATGAGGTTTCAAAATATATCCTCTAACTCACTGTCTGCCCTCCCTTCCTCCCTCTTTTCTTTCCTTCCTTCTTTCTTTCTTTTCTCCTTTCTTTCTTTCTTTCTTTCTTTCTTTCTTTCTTTCTTTCTTTCTTTCTTTCTTTCTTTCTTTCTTTCTTTCTTTCTTTCTTTCTCTCTCACTCTTGCTCCCTGCTTCCCTGTAATAACATGTTTCTGCAAAAACACAAGAAAATGGAAATAAAAAACACAAAGAAAAAAGAAAAATTACCTGTACTCCTATTATCCATTTTGATAAATATAATTATATAAAATAACATGTTGATCAGATTAAATTGGGACATAAAATGACTATATAATAGTCCATGAAAAGATACCACAATATATTTTACTAATTATCTGTTATTAAACACCTAGAAGCTGTGGTCCAGATTTTCTGTTTTATAAATAATAATACAATAAGCAATTTTGTAAAAAAAAAAAAAAGTTTGTCAATCTGGAATACAGTTCTCAAAGTGTGTCTAAGGACCTCTGGGGGACCCCAGGTCTCCTTCAGGATGTCCATAAGGTCAAAATAATTTTCAAAATAACACTAAGATATTATTTGTCTTCTCCACTGTGTTGACATTAGCCCTGGTGGTACAAAATCAATGGAGGGTAAAACCGTGTTCACTTAGCACAAATCAAGGCGGTGGAACCAACTGTATGAGTCCCCACTGTATTCTTCACACCAAGCACCGGCAGTAAAACACATCAAAACAAAACAAGCCAGTTTGACTCAAGAATGTGCTCCACGAAGCAATAAAAATATTTTAATTTAATCTCAACACCTGAGCACTTAAAAAAAAATATTCTGAGTGACAAAATAGCAGAGTGTTACAAGCTGAATAATGATGTGTCTTAAGGAAAAGCATGTGCATGATTGAATTGTGAACTGAACTACCTGCTTGCTTCATATAACAGCTTTCTTGAAAGAACGAGTAAAAGACAAATTATGCTTCGTCAGACTTGAGCATTTGGCCAACTTCTTCTCAAAAGTGAAGGGTCTGTCATTTCAAAGAAAACAACCAACGGTATGTGTGTCAGGCCACTGTAGGCTTGACAGATTCTTAATAGTTAAGGACCTTTCTGAGATCAATGGAGTGTGGTAAGTAGAATCTTGACTATTGTATAATGAAATGTATCTACATCTGGAAGATCTGCATTACTCAGTGAACCAATTATTTTCCCAATGGTCAATGCATGAGGTTACAAAATCATGCATGCATAAAAGGTCCACTCAAAGTGCAAGATAAATGAATAGATGTTAATGTAATGGAGTATGAAAAGTTTAGTGATATGGTTATAAATTCTACATTGCAATCACTCATTTGGAAACCACTGCTTGTTGAATTTTGGTGTAGATCAAAGCAGAATTTTCAGTTATCAGAAAGGCTAATAAAATATTATTTTTCCCCCCACTACATACTCTTTGACTATTTTTTTTTTCTTTATTGATTTTAGAGCGACAGGAAGGGGGAGAGAGAGAGAGAGATAGAAACATCGATGAGCAAGAACATCGATTGGCCACCTCCTGCATGCCCCCCAATAGGGATTTGGCCCGCATGTGCCCTGACAGGGAATCGAACTGGCAACCTCTTGGTGCATGGGTTGACGCTCAACCACTGAGCCACACCGGCCAGGCAACTCTTTGACTATTGACTTTCTTTGTATACTTCAACAAATAAACATACCACAAGAGAATGAATTCAAATGCAACTATGAGAATCCAACTGACTTCCTTCAGGGCAGACATTACAGAGATTTGCAAAAATGTAAAACAATGTCACTCTTCTCAATGTCCCCCCACCCTCTTTGGAAAATGTAGTTATTGTCATAAAAATATTATATTGACATGTAAAGTTTATTATTATTTTAAATGAATTATCAAGTCTTTTAGATATTTCTGTTTTAATTTTTAATGTGATAAATACTACAAACATTAATTAATAGAAGTTCTTTGGGGTTCTCAATAATGTTTAAGAATGAGCCCAAATAATTTGAGAACTGCTGACCTAGGGAGAGGCTATCCAGATCCTCTTATATAATTTTTTACACTTCCATCTATAGCTAAAGATAAAAGAGTGGAAAACCTACTAGCAGCATATGAGGACATGTATGAGCTTATATCCTTACCAAACCTAAGAATGATCATTAAACACACCAACAAACAAATAAACAAACCTTGTGAATCTGAGAGAAAGAATATATGTCATGATTTTAATTTGTCTCTCATTATGTGAGTTTCAACTATTTTAAATTATGTAGATTTTAATTATTATTTTGTGAGTTGTCCTCTTTCTATTCATTTAATTACTTATTCATACAACGTAAAATTGTTGAGCATCTTGTACATACCATGCTTGCTTCTAGGTATATCTGGAATACAGTAGTGAATGTCATAGAAGGTCTGTTGAAGAAGTTGACATACTATGGTCTGTGGGCCAACTCTGTCCCACTTCTTATTTTTGTAAATAAAGTTTTATTGAAACACAGTTGTGCCTATTTGGTTGAGCACTGTCTATGGCAGCGGTTCTCAACCTGTGGGTCGTGATGCCTTTGGGGGTTGAACGACCCTTTCACAGGGGTCGTCTAAGATCATTGGAAAACACATATTTCCAATGGTGATTCATAACAGTAGCAAAATTACAGTTATGAAGTAGCAACAAAAATAATTTTATGGTTGGGGGTCACCACAACATGAGGAAATGTATTAAAGGGTTGCGGCATTAGGAAGGTTGAGAACCACTGGCTATGGCTGCTTTTGTGCTACAAAGGCAGAGTTGAGTAGTTGCAATAGAGATGGTGTCACCTGCAAAGCCAAAATCTATCGTTTACAGGAAAAGTTTGCTTGCCCTTGATCTTGTGGATTCCATAGGAATGCTTGTCTGTTTCCTTCATATTTGTAAGACTGCTCTATATATTAAAGAAAACTTACCTTGCAGATAGATGTTTTCTCATCACATTTACAGTATTTCAATTTTATTTGTGATTTTTTTCATTGTATAGAATTTTACATTTTATGTAGAAACCTGATTAAATATTTTCTATTAATGTAATCATTCTTAACCTTTTGGAGCAGATTTTTTTTTTCATTAAATTTATTGGGGTGACATTGGTTAATAAAGTTATTCAGGTTTCAAGTGTACAATCACATGATACGTCATCTGTATATCTGCAATATATAATAATGAAACCTATATAATTTCATTAACCAATGTCACCCCAATAAATTTAATGAAAAGAATTACCCAAAATAAAATTTTCTTCCGTTACTATGTATTTGACCCTTTTATACTTTACTACCTCCCCTAACCCTCTTCTCTCTGGTAACCACCATAATGAAGTGTTTTTCTATAGACGACTGGACAAAGATGCGATATATATATATAATGGAATACTACTCAGCCATTAAAAAGATGAAATACTGCTATTTGCAACAACATGGATGGATCTTGAGAATATCATGCTAAGTGAAATGACAGACAGAAAAAGTCAAGAACCATATGATTTCACTCATATGTGGGATATAAAACTGAAAGTAACAAATGAGCAAACAAGACAAACAAAAACTCATAGGGAGTACTGATTTTAAAAATAACTTATTAGCTAGTTTTTATTTTTAATTTATTTCACATGAATTTTTAAGTTATTCTGTCACATTACTGAGAGAATCCCTCAGTGATTCTGATTTTAGTTGCATTAAATTGTTGGATTACTTTGAGAAGAATTCAATGTTTAAAATATTGATTTGTTTTGTCAAGGAGTAGAGAATGTTTCCCTGTTAAATCCCATCTTCTTCCAAATTATTTATGCTTTTGTCAAGGTCATCTTATAAATTTTTTTATATTTATTTTTAGTAATTTTCTATTTTAGAGTTGTTATTGTGATATGTGTTTTTTCCTGTTTATTTTGTAATTCATTATAGCTAATAACCACACTTTATATGTGTATATTTATCTTTGTAATTAGACACTACACTAAACTCCTAACAGTTCTAATAGTTTTTTTTTTTTTTCAGTTGATTCTCTTAAATTTTCTTTCTTTTTTTTAAAAAAGTTTTTTTTTTCTTTATTAATTTTAGATAAGAAGGGAGAGGGAGAGAGAGATAGAAACATCGATGAGAGAGAACATCAGTTGGCCCCCTCCTGCATGTCCCCCACTGAGGATTCGGCCCACAACCTGGGCACGTGCTCTGACCAGGAATCGAACCAGTGACCTCTTGGTGCATGGGTCGATGCTCAACCACTAAGCTACACCAACCGAGCGATTCTCTTAAATTTTCAATATAGACAAATGGGGATGTGTTTGACTTCCCATTTCTTGATCACCTATCTTTTCCCCTTATTACTATATTTGCTAGACTTTTGAGAAAAGTAATAAATACATTTGCAATATTTTTCTTGTTTTTCAACTGAATGGAAATTCATATAGAATTTGACAACTAAGTAAAATATTTAATCTGTGTTTCAAATAAATAATCATTATTTTAAGTAATCTTTTTGTCTGTTTTATTAGAATTTTCATCAGCAATGTATATTAAATCAAGTACTTTTTGGGGCATCTATAGAGATGTTAAAATTTTTCTTATAAGATGAATTATAACAACAGATTTCTCTAATAGTAACATTTCTTATGTTCTTAAGAACCAACTCTTGTGGTTTTGATTTGTTTTTGCTTTTGTTTGCTGGATTTAATTTTTTTTTTAAATCCTCACCTGAGGATACTTCTCCATTTATGTTCAGATAGAGTGGGAAGGATGGAGGGAGGGGGAGAAAGAGTGAGGGAGAGAGAAACATCAATGTGAGAGAGACATATTGATTGGTTGCCTCCCGCACAACCCCAACCAGGGCTGGGGATCGAACTGCAACCGAGGTACGTGCCCTCGACCGGAATCAAACCCATGACTCTGGTCTGCAGGCCGATGCTCTAACCGCTGAGCCAAACTGGCCAGGGCTAGATTGAATTTGATGCTCTTTTACTTGAGATTTTTCAACCTATGGCGTTGATTTATAAAGTTTGAATGTCATCTTTTTTTTTAGGATTGCCCTGTACTGTGAAAGAAAAAGAAATGGGAATAGTCACATTGTTTTTTCTATTCCTAGAATAGTTTATAGCTGTTAAGGTTATAAATTTATACAAGTCATAAGTCACAAAAGGAGGTACATAAAATTAAGATTGTGAGTATGAGATACAGTACAAATTCACTTCACTAAATAATCTAGAGAAATATCATAATCATGCAGTTAAAAACAGCTACAACAACTAGAGTCAGATTTAAATTTTAGTTTTTTTGTTAAATGGAGCAATTTGAGGATCCTCCATCCCTTCAAAAAACAACTTGTAGATAAAGGAATAAGGTTCTTCTATACACATTGAATTAAGTTAACTCTTCTCCTAGGTCTATGGGAACAGCCACTGGATTGAGACCAACTATGGAGCTTAATCCATGATATTAACACATCCAAAGAAAGAAAAGGTCAACTCCTGGAGTTTGGCCACTTTAGATAAACTGAGCTCAGAGAAAACAAACTTTGGCAGTGGGTGTCAGACACTGTTTTCAGGAAGGAGACATAGAATCCAAGAGCTCTAAGCAACTAGTTATGAAAACTGTGTTGTCTAGGGGTGGCGTGGCATTTCCTCAGGCCTCACCATGCCCTGGAGAAATGTCCCTCAACACTATGACCCTTTGCTGATTCCAGGCACACTATCAACTTTCTGCTAATGAATTCAGCGATCTCTGCTGATCTTGGAAAAGTTTTCAGGAGGTGCCTAGATCTTCAGATTACAAACCTTTTCTGCTAGGAAACATCAGTCCTATGTTTTCATGCAAGATTCATTCCCATGGGTATCACCAAAGGATATGTATGTAACACTAGACTCACTAGTGGAAACTGTACTTCTTTCTTTCTAATGTGAAATGCTATTGAATTAGTGTGGCACTTTTAGAAGGATAATTTTAAATGTATTCTAATTTATGTAAGAATAAAATAATTTGCTAACTTCAGTACTTTGAACATTAGAAACAAATCACATACAACATACCTCACTGCTCACGGCAACTTATCTATGTGGGTCCTGACCCTCTTACTGGATAGTTGAGAATTGCTGGCCTAGAAAATCCCAATGGCATTTCCATTCCATGAATCTATAGGCTATTTCATCTAGCCATAATTTTCTAACATGATATAGGAGGATTTCTTCAAGGAGTTATCATTTGGTCCCCATTTACTTTTCCTGGTCATTACCTTTTGCCCATTGGCCAAAGGCATCAAAGGATTCTGAAAGAATTCTAATTCTCATTCTTGGTAAAATTCGACAGTTATGGACAACTATTGTATCCTTGGCTCTCATAAGGGAATTCATGAATAATAATATATTGAAAATATTTGAACTATACACAAATTATTTGTATTGGTAAGGTCTATCTTTAAAGTTATGCCTTTTTACGTGATTAAAATGTCATCTTTAAAGATAGGAAGAAGTCCAGCCAGTGTGGCTTAGTGGTTGAGCATCGACCCATGCACCAAGAGGTTGCTGGTTCGATTCCCAGTCAGGACACATGCCCAGGTTGTGGGCCTGATCCCCAGTGGGGGGCATGCGGGAGGCAGCCAATCGATGTTCTCTCTCATCGATGTTTCTATCTCTCTCTCCCTCTCACTTCCTCTCTTTGCAAAATCAATAAAGGAAAAAGAAAAAAAAATTTAAAGATAGGAAGAAATTATTTAAATGAATACAGTAAATATTGTTCTGTTAGGTTGAACTATATAAATTTTCTGATGTTATTTTTTTAATGAGTGATAGATAGATTTTGACTTATAGAACAGAAACATCAAACTTCAGCAAGTTTATCATATATCAACCATTAAAGGTTCATTAGTCTATTTTCTCTTACAGAACAGAAATGTATCTATCAATTTACCAATGACAAGTAAGTCACACTGAAACATATTGGTTTTATTTTTCCCTTAGTTATTCGAACATAAGGCTTCTGAGAAGGGAATGACATTTGTTTTATGATTTCCTGTCATTTGGCTTCTCTTCCTGCATCAGACTGAATGACACAATATTGTGCCATTCTGCTGCTGTGATGACACCAAATTTCAACATATGCTGAATGTTCGGCCTTAAGTACCACTGTGTTACCAGGTCCACACTTGGATACAAACTTGAGTGCATGTGTGAGCACACACATGAGCATGTGTGTGAGCTTGTATGCAACCACCTTTGGACATTTGTTTTTTGCTAACAGAAACCCAAGCATATGTTTGAAACCAAGTTTCTCTTTTCTTTTGACACATTTTCTGTGGTTAGATTCATTAAGAAATACAACAACAGCATTAAAAATCAGGAGGGGTGTATTTGTAAACATCACCTATGGTTATGACAAAGACCTTATAGCAACTAAAATGTATCTTCTGGAGCCATAATCCAACCTAGAAGACACATTTTTATCTATTTTATAGCACAGTTCAAATCATTAAAGAAGAAAAAAACCTTTTCTATAAAGAAAATAAAGATGGTGAATAACACGGCTTATTTGAACACTAAACTATCCTCTATAAAAATGTCAACCTAACTGGATTACTTCCATCAATGCAGCAAAAATAGAATCAGCAAATGAGACTTTGAAGCTGGCAGTTGAAAAAAAAATTTTTTTTTTGTATTTCATTCTTGTGGTTTATGAGGTTACTAAAACCCTCGATGTAATTATGGTTTGAAACTTTCTACCATTTTTTTAATTTATAGTCTTCTAAAGGAAGTGGTGCAAATTGCGTTCTTTAAAACATCATTGAACATATTTTAAATACCCAGAATGTCACAGGGAGTGAACTATGATTACTCAAAACATGGACAAGTCTCTAGCTACAAATTTCATACCCACGAAAAACAGAGGGATGAAAGTTCAACTCTAAGTTAAATTTGCACAGACAGGATACATTCTGTAGGAATTCAGGTTTGGATGATAGAAAAGGTATTCGAGTATCACTTTAATTTATTTGTTTTAAATCAAGTGTGATAGAAATAAAATCATAGTTATTCTTAGAAATAAAAAAAGAATACAAACCTGTGTGATGATGACTTCTGGAAGGCAGTATAGTGTAGCAGGTTAGCAAATGGGCTCTGGATTCATACAGGCCAAATTTAGGTTCTGGCTTTGTCCTACGTTAGTGTGAGCTGTATGATCCTGGGCCACTGACTAACAGTTACCCCGAAGTTCCTGGAGCTGTACAATGAGGGCAATAATAATATCTAGTGTATAACACAGGCCATTCATTTTATAAAATTAAATGAAAGAATCCATGAAAGCACTTTGCACAGTGCCTGACAATAAAGTATTAAAAATCTTAGAAAAGAATCTTGGAGAAGAATATCATGCATTTTGAAATAAGAGATTCTGAATACAGCACTAATGGTAACAGAAAGGCAGTTGAGAGAATGTGGTACCCATGCAGCTGCAACTGTAGAAATCAATTAAAAAAACACACATATACTCCTGATTTCGTTGGTTAAAATGCAATCCACGGAAACATCTACAGATATTCTTGTACTCAAGGCTCAATTTGTTTGGCTTGTCCACTGTTATTCATCTGAGGCTCAATATGTTTAGCAAACCTTTGATAAGGTAAAATAAATATCAATTTCTAAAAGCTATTTTCTCCATAAGCTACTAAAAATAGACTGCATTTTGATGAATGCATTTTAAATGAAGAGCCTGAAAATGAATATTTGTTCATCACCAGAATATCTGCCCATATTGTTGAAAATTCCCATGGATCTCTTGATAAGCCAGAAGAAAAATTTAGGCAGCAACGAGAAAGGAAAATCATTAAATAAATGATCTTAAGCTCTATAAGCTCCCCATTGGGAAAATGTGTCTTGGGATTGGATGAGTATGATAAGAATTCAAAGACCAGAAGAAATGAAAAGAAATAAACATATCTTCATGCTGGAACTGAGACTATAAACCTAATCGGCCAAGCTTCGCCTGCTTCTATTACTATGTAGGCAGTTTAGTAGGAACAATGCAAATATTACAAAAGAAGAATTGAATCCAGTCTTTGGAATAAAGGGCAGATGCAGAGCACTGTGCTTCTATGAAGGTTATGTTTTATATAATACACAAATTGATATTAGGGAAACTGGTACTAGGGATCCTTGTTAATACCCCTTTGCCAATACAAAGTCTTATTAAATGAAAGTAAAATTCAATCTCCATTTCAATACTTATAAAAATCTTCCCATTCTAATAAAAAAAGTGCCCGAGTTAGCCATTATATTTACTTATGGGCAGGCAAATTTATGTTTATAATGACCACCCTTCTAAAATAATTTCATGAGTGGATAAAATGTACTTACTTGAAATATATGGTCAAAATTGAGAATTGAAAAACAGAAATAGAAATTGTTTAAATACCTCTGAAAACTGCAGCTTTGTTTTTTTGTTAATTCCAAAAAATTGGGGTAAGAAAGTCTTTGCCTCAAAGATCTACATTGGCTCTAAAGGCAGCTCTGATTTAGAAAGCTCTTCATTTTGTGTTTTTGCAGTGAACTGGTAGAGGAATATAACATGGTGGGTCCCTCACCATCAATGAGATGTGACCTTTGCTTGTCCATGCTAAATGGCCCTGGGAGTGCTGAGTCGGCAACATTCTCTGTTCTCATCTTCCTTTGGCCATTGGGTGAGAGTGGTGGCAGGGGTTAGCAGTTCAATCTGCTGCTGCTGTGAAGCTGGGTGTTTCTTCTGTGAAGCTAATTGAAACTGCAACATTGGCCTCATTATCATGTGTAAAACCCCTCTGAACTAATTAGCTAAGACAGCCTTGGATTTATGCTAAAATCAAAGGCAGATGATTCAAAGACTTATGGACATAGAGGTTGGGTTATTTTGCAAATATCAAAGAACATAAGAGTAAAACTCAGGGCATAATTCACTCACAGATACCAATTTGGTTATCAAACTGATGACTTTTCAAATTTACCATCAACATTGGCTAACTGGGGAGAAATGAGCCAAAAGAGATCTCTGAGATGTTTTACTTTGAGCAATCATAATGTCATTCTCCTTACTATAGTCATGTTTAAGTCACATGGCCAAGCAAAATGCTCGGGGGTTGATTTTTTTCAAGCCTAATGACAGTGAACCATTGTGCAATTAATTGGACTTCTCTTGGTTCAACCTGATTGTATTGTGAAGATTATAAATAATAATAATAATAATAATAATAATAATAATAATAATAAATGAATAAAAGTTAAATACATTTATTATACTGCATGCCATCTGCCTACTTTAAATCAGTAGTTCTCAAAGGGGGTGATTTTATCCTGGAGAAGACATTTGGCAATACCTGGAGGTATTTTTGATGGTCACAACTGGATGGGGGAGGGGAATGGTGCTACTGGCAACTAGTGGGGGAATGACTGTAAATATCCTACAGTGTATAGGACACAACAGAAAAAAAATTAACCCAAAATGTCAATAGTGCTAAGGTTGAGAAACCCTGATCTAAGAACCAAATCAGAATGTGGGGATCTGGGATCTGCTCAGCTGAGTAGCATGTGGTCATTACTGTGGCTGAAAGACTATTTGTCAAATAGTTTAAAAGTTTCAAGGACACTTGTAAATATAGTATATCATCTGGCAATGAGTGTGGTGATAGGATAGAAGCAGGAGAAGAAACAATGTCAACATTACACACACACACACACACACACACACACACACACACGGTGGGGCAAAAGTAGATTGATACAGTTGTTAGTACAGTTGTTAGTAGTTTATTCTTTTATTGTTATTTATTAATTACTGTATTATTTTCCATAATAACATATATAGTACCTTATCAGGAGTAAAAAAGAAAAGATTAGTGTTGATTTATAGTTGTAAAGACAGATATAAATTATTGGTTAGATAATTTGTGTGCCAGCCAGTTTGCTTTTATGACATGCAATGACAGCCCTGTATTTACATAAAAGATGCCTCTGATTAGAGACAAATGATAACTTCATGGCATGATTTATCTGTATATTAAAAATATATCTTAAAACTTCAATATAAATCTCTCTTACTGGCCAAAAATAGAAAAATGAAATAAATAAGTGTCCTCTAAACAGATTCTAGTTTATATGAGAACCTTAAAAAATGATAAAGAACCCATCACAAATTAACAAAATGATTTTGAGATAATTGTTTCATTATTTAGGAGTTTGGAAAAGCTCAGTTATAATCTCAACTTCTCTCCATATATTCAAATAAAACTATGTATGGATTAAAGAATTACCAGAAAAACTAGGAGGAAATGAGATGAATAGTTATCTCCTCTCTGAACATGGGACAATCTTCTCCAATTCTACTGCCTCAGCAGGAGAAACATAAAGGGAAATCTCAATAGAATGTTCCTATATAAAATAATTTTACACTCTGTTTGCTAAAACCCAGAATTATCAAACTTGTCAAAATCCAAAAGCAAACCACAGATTCAGAAAAACATTTACAGCACACCATTTAAAGCGTCACTATTTTTTACTATACAGACAATCATTTCATGTAAAGCATTATCCAATCGATAATTGGGTAGAGGACACAGAATTCATTTTAAAAGAGAAAATACTCCAATTAAAATATATAGGAAAGCATTTCATTAGAAATACAAATTAAAATAAGATACCATTTTCTACTTATCAATTTGCAAAAATATTTTGCTGTAAATAGGAAGGAGCAGTTAAAAAGGAGGCTTTCTTATTTTACAGATAGAATGTAAACTAGTACTTCACTTCTGGGAGATATGCAAATAATTTCATATTCATAGCTTTTGGCCCACTGAACTCACTTATGAAAATTAAGGGGGGATTTCAAAATATGGAAAGAGCTTCACACACAAAGATATTTATTATAGTAGTACTTTAAATAAAATATTTTTCCTGAATCTTTAATGTTCAATAGTTGAAGTGATGGTTCATTGTGCGACAGCCAATTATGTGGCAATATTTTTTGACAATTTGAAAAGGTATTTACAAGGAATTTTAATAGAACAGGAACATTCTTGTATTGTAATATGAGGTTAAAAAGTTGCTGATGGTAGGCGTCATACGCTCAATGGTGGCCACCCAAAAGCTATGTCCGTGTCCTCACCCCAGAACCTGTGAATATTATCATATTTTGCAAAAGAGTGAATGTCACTTTCTATGGCAAAAGATGTGTTTAGGCTCCGGAGGAAGAGCTTATCCTGGGTTAAGCAGGTGGACCTCAAATATAATCACGTTTCTCTATAAGAAGAGACAGAGTTTAGACAGAGACGCCCAGAAGAGAAGGTGATAGGAAGATGGAATGGTGCAGCCTCAAGCCAAGGAATGCTGGCAACCACCAGAAGCTGGCAGAGGCAAAGAACAGCATCTTCACTTGAGCCTCTGGAGGCTGCAGGGCCCTGCTCACACTTTGATTTTGAATTTCTAGAACTTAAAAAAGTATTCTGTTGTTTTAATCCGAGTCTATAGTAATTTGTTAGGGCAGCCATAGGAAACTTATATAGTAGGTTTATGTTTAACTTTTACAGAATCTACCAGTTTTCTAAAGTGACTGTATCATGTTACATTCCCACCAGCAGAGCACGAGAGACTCAGACCCGCCGGGTGCTTACCCTGGTATGATCATTCTGTTTCATTTCAGCCATTCTGATCAGAGTAGTGGTATCTTACTTTGGTTTTAATTCATATTTCTCTAATGATTAACAATGTCGAGCATCTTTTTATGTGCTTATTTGCCACCTGTATATCTTCTTTGGTGAAGTTCCAATCTTTGGCCTATGTTTATTTTGGGTTGCTTGCTTGCTTGTGACTGAGTTTTGACTCTTCTTTATGTATTCTGAATACACCTGCCATGTGACCCAGCCATTCCATTTCTAGGTATTTACCCAAGAAAAATGAAGGCATATATCCATACAAGATTTGTAAATTATACTCACAGATGTTTTATTTGTAAAGGTGAAAAACTGGAAACAATCCAATGCTTATCAACAGGTAAGTGGATAAACAAATTGTGATATCCATACAATGGAATACTACTTGGCCATAAAAATTAATGAACTATTAGTACATGCCACAATAGGGATTAATCTCAAATAATTATGTTTAGTGAAAGAAGCCAAACAACAAACATAATACATATTGTCTGAGTCCACAATTCTAGAAAAGGCAAACTAGTCTACAGTGACAGAAAGCAGATATGTGGTTGCCTAGGGACGGCGGCTGTGGGGAAACAGGAAAACAAAGGGACGAGAGAAAACTTTGGGGGTGACAATAAGTTTACCGTATTGAATATTGTGTAAATTTCCAGGAATACACATATGTCATAAGTTATCAAATTGTATACTTTAAATATGTGCAGTTCACTGTATGTCAATTATATCTCAATCAAGTTGTCAAAAAAGTTTCTTAATCTTTCTATGCCTCAGTTTCCCCACCTACAAAAGGGAATAATAATAGCTCCTACCTCATAGTGTTGTTTTGAGGATTAACAGGGTAATATTTGTGATGCACTCTGTTCAGAGTCTCACTCACAATAAACACCCAAAAATGTTAACAATATTTTTGTAAAAATGGCATATAACCTTTTCATACTAGTGAGTTCCCAATGTGTTACAAATATACTTAGGAAAATAAGCTGAAAAGAAATATTCCCAAATTAGAAAAAACTCTTTGATTTGAATTGTGGAATTTGGGGTGATTTTGTTCTTCTTCTTTTTTTTTTTTTTTAATTTTTTTCCCCTTTATTGGTTTCAGAGAGAGAAGAAGTGAGAGGGAGAGATAGAAACATCGATGAGAGAGAACATCGATTGGCCGCCTCCTGCATGACCCCTACTGGGGATCAGGCCCACAACCTGGGCATGTGTCCCGACTGGGAATCAAACCGGCGACCTCTTGGTACATGGGTTGATGCTCAACCACTGAGCCACACCGGCCGGACTGATTTTGTTCTTCTAAGTTTCCTTTATTTTCCAGAGGTCCTAAAATGACTATGTATTGTTTTTATCCAGTAAAAAATATTTTGAGAAATAATAATAATCCCCTAACAAAACAAAGCTCTGCTAAACAAATCAAATGGCATGAAGTATATTTTAATATATTTTATATACTGCCTACTTTTCCACCCTAGCACCCCTGTTATCGTCCACATGGTGAGTCCAACCAGGAGGGAGCAATAGCACGTGACTTCTGGGATGATGAGACAGACCTGGCTGTGCTCACCTGCAAAGGTGACTGCATGCAAGGGTGACACCCTGGTTGGTCCTGAGTTGGAGTCGAGGTCTAAGAGAGTCATAGTGGGAAGAGTCAAAGAAGAAGAGGAGGAGCAGGAAGATTTCTGGCAGCAACCCTGCCAGGAAGCAGCTGGGGGTAGCTTGTCTTGTCTGAATGCTTCGGAATAAAGCCACCTCGTTATGGGTGGAAAGCACCACCCTAAATGACTACCACTGCAGTTCTTGCCACCATTATTTCTGTGAATGATTTGGGTAGCATCTTAACTGTTCTTCCTCTTTCCCATCACATCCCCTTCCATTCTGCAGTCAGTGGTCATACACACAGAATGCACGCACTTGTCTCTTGCCCTTCAATGACTCTCCACAACCCTTTAGAAAACGTTCCTGTTCTCAACAAGGCCCACGTGGCCTAGGGTTAGCTTTCTCCTGCTTACCTTTCAGGCATCATCTTGCACCACTTTTTCCCTTTCTCTAGGCTCCTGCCCCACTGGCATTTCAGAACTTCTGAGTTCCTTTGGTCTCTCTCATCTTAGTAACATTGTATCTTCTTTGCTTCATACCATTAAATCTCCCCTCACTCACTGCTTCTTACTGACCAATTTCCTTTTCACTTAAGGCTCAGTTGAAATGGGAAGCCTTCCTTGACATCCCTTGGCTATACTCTTCCACAATACTTTTTTGTTAAAATACAGTTAATTGATCAATGGGTCATCCTAGTTAGTGAGCAATCTGAGCAGTATTGTGTCTGTGTTGTTCAAAGCAGTATTCCCTAAAAGAGGGCTATTCCAGATTCCCTGACAGAAGTATCATGGGGGAACAGAAAGAATATCAGATCACTAGGACACCCACCTGCTAGTGTATAGCATTGGGCAAGTAATATCTTTCTGGTTTAACAATAAATATTTATAAAATGGGCCTGAATGATCTCCTAGTTCTCCTCTAGATCTAAAAGGTAAGTGGGTGAGATTGAGGTCATGTCCCAAATGAGTTAGAGTTACTTCTTGAACAAATTAGTGACCCCTAGTGTTCTGATCGCAGTGAGCAAATAATAATTTGCCAGTAAAGAAAACTAGAATAAGATCACCAAAAATTTGTCACTTACTACTTAGAAGCTAAAAAGTCAAAATGATGGGCTTCAGTTAATAGCTCCTCCCAAAGTTTTGTTCTTCCTACAAATACCCTAATGTCGGCCAACATCATTCTTCTACAGACAGTAAACAAAAGGAAACACAAAAAGCATGGATGTCCTTGGTTTTGGTCACTCTTGAATTGAACATGCACACTCACTCAGCAGACAGTGAACTGGGGAGAAAAAAAGATGGAAAAGGGATGTTTGGAGCCATCTCTGAACCAAATCAAGAACAGAGAGATATTACCAAATGCTTTTTAAAAATCTCTGCTTCACAGCTACATATGACTTCCCTAACTGGGGACTCAGAATGACCTCAAGTGGAAGAAACACATGAGGCCACGCTTGCCCTGGACCCCTGTGGTGTATTTGCATTCTCAGGTACCCCTCTAATGATAGGGAGTAGTGATGCACTTGTATAAGCAAATGAAAACACTGAATTCAACCAACTCCACCCTGAGAACAATGGCATTGGTGCTGAGAGAAAATTCAAGGAAGATATTATATACATAAAGCCAAATATGCATGAAAATGCAACTGTATAAACAGAAGATCTATGTTTCTAATAACAAAGAGCTGACTATTGACTGCAAATCCTTTATTTTAATTCAAAAGACAGTAAATAATCACTGCAGTATAAGAATGTCAAGTCTACTTCAACAAAGTCAATTCGGACAGGAAGCCCAAAGTTAATGGTGAGAACCTATTGGGTGTCCTTCTTCTTCTCTTTCCAAGCATGCTAAATAACAGCAGGTATCTGTTCCTTAGAAGCTCCACAACACAATCAAGGGGAAATAGGCTAGTACAGTTCTGTGAAAATTTGGACCAAGAAACAGTTAAATAAATAAAACCTTTTCCTTAGCCTTATAAACAAAACCACATTACATTATATTAAATAAATAAATAAATACACAAACAAAAACATTGCTGCTTCACAGTATGTTTCAATGTTCCCAGAGAATTCAGTTTTGAATTTTGTCTTTGAGAATAGCTACTTGTATAATAGTTACATAATCCCTGATACTCAAGTATCACTTAAAGAGGGCAAATGTGGAACAGCCAGCCCTTGTATTCTGGGTACAGATATATTTTATTAGGAAATAAATAAATAAAAACAAAGGTTTCCATGAGTATTATATTATCAGTAATCTTTATAAATGGCATTTATTTTGGTAAAAACAATGCTTTCCCATAAACTGTGTTAGCCTATAAACATGTCTAAAATAAAATGGCATCTGATGAAGCCCATCCCTAAAAGGCCTAAATAAATGTGTGCAAGAGCAAAGTCTTTTTCATGTTACTTTTGGGGGGCATTTCTACATGAGTCTTTCAAGTTTCTGTAGAGATACTGACTGCCTTTGTTCCAGACTAGCTTCTCAAGTGTGCAGTAAACAGACTAGGAGGACAGAGACATTCTCTTGTTTCATTAGAGACCAGACATGCTTACGGCCTATTATAAAAGATTTGGGTTCCCTAAACTCAGGATTCTTTCTAGTAAAGCTCCCGGACCTCTTTGTAGCACCTTGTGGGAACTGGGACTGAGGGAGCAGACACAAGAAAATGCTGGCTACTGCTACTGCTAGTGAGTATAAACTTTCCTTCATCTCTGATCCAGAATATAGTGTTTTCTGCCCTCATTTATGAAACTGTGGCAGGCTAACTTCTCAGGTTGCCAATAGGGTAAAAATATCAGACCTTTCACAGTTCTTGTTAGGCAAAAGACTCATAAGGGATCTAACCCCTTCTGATTTCGAAGGATTGATCCTTAACATTAATTTAGTGCTCTCTAATCAAGTTAACTATTTCTATCTAGTTTTGGATAAATATTTGTTTGTTTATATCAATTAACCTATGATAAAATTGGTTTCATTATATGTCATTTCACTTAAAGACAGTTTCCAAGAACCTATCAATAATATTCAGTGAAGACTTACTGTAGTTGAGAGAAAAAAAGAATCAGTCCAAGAAATCCAAACTATAAGGTATTAAGAAACTGTCATCCTTATATCACAAAATTAAGATTTGTTTCAAATAAGTGATTCCAGAAGCCTAGAACAATGGATGCAGCATTATAAAATGCAAACATTTTTCATGCACTCTTGCCTTTGCTAAAGAAATGTTGAATGAATAAGATGATTTTAAATATAATTCTACCTTACTTAATAATAAGTGAGCTCTATTGGATTTTGTGTAAAATAGTTGATACTTAATGACTCTAGTTTCTGAACCAATGATCTAGAATCATGTTCCAAGAAGTATATATTTATAGTGGTTATAGAATGGAATACTTGAAAGCAAAATTGTTTCAGAAAAATATGTTATGTAATTATGCTAGATATTCCAGAGAGCACAATTTCAAAATTCCAGGTCAATTATCTTGAGGCATATGAAAAGTTCATTAACAATACTGTCTTACATAATTTTTTCCCTCATGGGCTTTCATATGGATTAAAGATCTTCAAGGAGTAGCTACAACAAAGGAGATAAGGATACAAGTTTAGAAGACACAAGATACTTGAACCCAGGGAAGCCAGAGTCCACTAGGAAGTCACATAGAATAGAATACAGCAGCCAGAGGAAACCTTCCCCAGAATGACAGGTGTAAATGGATTGCTGATGAGATGAAGATGTCTTCAAGACCTCCAAATCTCACTGGGAGTTGCCTTTGGGGGCTGTACTTGCAGGATAAATTGCTAATGAGCAGTGAAAAGGATGAGCAGTAAAAGACTCTGTTCGCCTTACTTGGGGCCTGTCTCATGTATAAAGTGCTCTGTGTATAACAGATGAATCCAGCTGTTTAATGGGTGGTTCCTTAGCCTCATATAGATCTCTCCTTTCAGAATAGTCTGCTGCTTTGTTTTAATTCCATATTAATCAAGCAACCTATTCACCTCCTCTGACCTCTAAGGGAACTTTGCAGGCAGGAAGGAATAAAGTGGAGTTTTAAAAATTCTGATATTTAGACCACTTGGATAAAAGTCACTGGGTTATTAAAAAAATGCGGATTCCTGCCCAGACCTACTGAATCCATCTTCTTAGATGAGCCAGGGAATGTGCATTCTAATGAGCTACCTAACTGAACTGGATAACTGGCTGAATTTTCAGACTCAGTGGGCTAAGTAGAATTTATTTCTATAGAGAAGTTTACATTAGACACTACTTTGGTCTGAATTTTATGCTTTTGAACATGACTCATTTTGACCAACAATGCCTTTTAAATAAGAATAACATTTCTTTTGTTTTGGAAAGGAAAAGTAGTTTCACAAGGTCAGAGGAAACTTTTAAAATCTCTTTTTATTTGTGCATATTAATCCTTCATTGATTGATTTTGTAAGTCAAACACACACACACACACACACACACACACACACACACACACACACACACACAGTTATGACTGATTTATCTGATTGGATAACCCCCCAAATTGAAGTGGCCTATAAATAAAGCACATTTTCTATAGCTATTTAAGAGTGAATTAATTAAATAGGTGCCATTGTGTGTTTATGCAGGTAGGCTTGAGGGAACATAATGATATAAAATAAATAAAAAAGAACAGAATGTCAATGTCACGATGCATTGTCCCTAACTGTCTCTAATTCTGGAACTCTGAGAAATAGTAATTAAGTTTTTTGACTTCTCTACTTTAAAAGGCAGTTGACGATATGACGCTTAGGGGAAGGTTTCTCATTGCTGTGTTGGGTTGAGTTTGCAAAGTACAGCACCAGGAATTTAGCCATTTCCCCCTCTGAGGCCAAGCTATTCTCGCATCCCCTACGTCAGTCTGCCATAATGAAACTAAAATCCTTAAGTCCTGGCTGGCAAAGTACCAAGGACCAAATTGCTCATTGTCCATATACATGGTGAACAACAAGAAGGCAAATTCACCTACTTATTCTTACTTACCCCTTGGTTGCTTGTAGTCTATCCAAGGCAAAACACTCTTCCCTTTGCCTGACATGGCTTTCCTACTTGGAACCTGTCTGGAAAACTTGAATTCATCCTTCAAAACCAAATTCCAGTATCTTCTCAGCAGCAAAGTTCCCTCACCCTGCATCTGGAGACATAGTTAGCTGGTACTTTCGTTCTGTTCCTTTGGGATCTGGTTGTGGCCCACAAGCCTGTGAGCAACTGGAGGTCAAGGACCATGGGCTGATGCATAAGGACAGGCTCAGACTCAAAACATTTGTGTTGAATTCAATTAACTGATTCATTAAGGCATACATTGGGATCATCTAACTTTAGGGCAACAAAAAAATGGCTCCTCCTCAGGGAGGATCTCTAGACTCCAAGCTAAGTCTAGAAGCTGGTCAGGCTAGTTAGCGAATTCTCATGTATGAGAAAATGAGTCTCGGTGAAACTAACACATGCCCTCACAGAAAAATGATTCTACGTTAAAATGACAATATTGATTAGCTACACTTCAAAAAGGAAATCATCTTAGCTTCGGCACCTGTCCTTTGGATGCCAGGGACTACTTATTACGTGCCAGCTCTTCATACTTGTTTTCCTTGTTAAGTTTTACTGCCACTGGGGCCACTGGTTGTATTGGTTTTATCATTATCCAGTTTCACAAATGAGGAAACAGGAATCTAGAGGAATTAAGTAACTTACCACAGGACTGGTTATGTGGCAGAGTCAGATTCAAATTCTGGTTACCCATGTCCTTTCTACCATAATGTTCTACTGTCATGTGACTGTCTGAGTTGGAGTACTTTTGCTAAAAACCTTCTAAAAATGTGTACTATTCTTTCATTTTTTTTCCTGTTCTTACCCATCAACTTATTGTTATGTAATTTTCTCCAAAAGTTGGCCATTGCTTAGACTCCACCCTTCAATTATTGTTGTAGTCTTCTGCAATCCTCCCTATTCCCCTTGTAGAGTTTGCACATTGATGTGTACACGCACACACATCAAAGGGATAAGATAAAATATGCATATATGTGTGACCTCATTGAGCGTTATTTGGTTGAGTGAGCTACAACTATGAGACTTTTAAAAAATAGTTTCTTTGCTCTTAAGTTTTATTTATCTAGATCTTCTACACCTAATATTGAAAAATTTAGTTAATCAAACTGTGTATATATAACTCTCTACTGAATTCCAGCACCATTTGCAAAGTAGTTTCTTAGTTGAGATTATGATGTACTAAATAAAAACATTTCCAGTTTTAAAAATATATTTTTTCCCACTCAATTTTATAAGACAGTGATTCTCCAACTTCAACACACACACACACACACACACACACACACACACACACACACACACCACTGAGGACACTCATGAAAATGTTGATTCCTGCATCTTAGCCTCCAAATATTTTGATTTAATAAGTCCAGGATGGACTTATTAGCAGACTCAATAGCAAATCCACGTTTTTCACTTAGATAGGTCAATGCCCTAAATTTTCTAGACTCTTACACAACTTCTGGGACTACAGTTTCCTCATAGTTACAAGAAAGGTAACACTGACTGAAATGGCTGTTTAGTCATTTATTTCTGGAAAGTCTCCATTGAGCTAGGATGGTAAATATCTAATAGATGTGATATGAGCCCCATCTATCATCCCCTATACGTCCAGTACCCGTGGCAAGCATCATTTATCAGTCATGGCATTCTTGTCAGTTGAGTCTGGACCTATAACTGTGAAACCACATACAATCAATTCAAGAGCAATCGTTGGGACAGGGCTATCGGTCCTTGCCCACAGGAGAATGAAATAGAAAGAAAGAAAAAGACTTAAATCATTATTGAAAATACTAGGCAAATGCACAGCTCCTCCCTTTTCCTCCTCAACAAGCATCATGCATGACCTCTCGCAGCTTGCTGGAAGGCTTACTGCTATCCCAGGCAAGCAACCCTGGCTACGAGAGGCAGACAGATAGGGTGAGGAAGCCAGTCCACTCAAGGAAACTTCAATGCACTGGGATACAAGGTCCTTCCTTTCTTCTCTTTCCTCCCCTCCCTCTTGCCTAAAGAACTCCCCTCTCAATGTAAAGCCAATTTGGGCTTCCTTCCCTGGGCATAAAAAAAAAAAAATTCTACTTAGTGTTATAATTGTTATGAAACTTTTTTTGTTTTGTTTTTAAAAACCATAGCTGTAGGATCCTATTTTTTTCAATTCATAGTTGAGACTCAGAGAAGTCAAATGACTTACCCAAGGTTATTTAAAGTCAAATGTAGAATTCAGGTCTCTGGACTCCTTGTTTATTGCTGCGCATAGATTTAAGAACCTTGATGCAATTAGCTTATAAAAATAGCAGGGCACAGTCCAGTAATTCTGATATCATATCTTGATCATATTTACAAAGCTTCTATCTTTGAGAACCTTTCACTAGGTCAAGCTTAATCGAGAATAAATGAATAAGCTTTGTAGACAGCGAATCTACATTATTGTAAACTATATACCTTAAATCATAATTTAATCTATTTCTTCAGATGTAGAAAAATCACCTCATAATAATGCACCCATGAAGAATAGGTATTTTTTATCTTGACCATAGCGCAGCCTGGAGGGGTTGAAAGAATAAAAGCATTGAAGTCAGACACACTTGGCCTTAAATCCCAGCTCCACCTCATGCTAGCTGTGGAACGTTATGCAAATCACTTAACCGCTCCAAGAATCTGTTTCCTTATCTATGAAATGATGAACTTATTTACCTCACACAGTTCTGAAGCGAAATTAATTAATGGGTATAAATATGACATGGGTACATACCTGGCTTATAACAGGTACCCAGCTAATGTTAGCTGCCTCTCCCCTTTTCCTCTGCTTTACTTACACATGACCTTGTAGAAGTCAGGTGGGCTATTCTCTGTCATCCTTTCTCTCACCTTAGGTCTTCCTGGCTATATTTGTGAGGTCCATCGGAAAATGACAATGAGAGCCACTTGCTCAAAAGTCATTAGGAATTTTGAGATGGCACCAGGAGAGCAGTAAATCAAGCGTGGGCCCTTTTGAGCATGGAGCCCTGCATGACTGCCCAGGTCACATGCCCGAGCAGCCAGCCTGGCTGTCAGACTCTCTCTGTGTCGAACCTTCTCTCATCTTCTCTGGGCCTTGGTTAGCCAGTGCTGAGGTTCATGGTGAGCAAGGGAAGCAACAGCACTGGCTCAGGAGTTTGTTGGATGCAAATCCTGGCTTTACTTTTTATTCTCTAGTGAACTTTTGGCAAATCTCTAAGGTGTGTTCCTGTCCTATGAATGGGCCTGATAATAGCAAGATCCTCTAAGGCCCAGGTGCAGAATGATGAGATGAAAGCCAGGAAAGGTCTAGCCCTGAGGACTCTAACGTTGTTATAATATCTTTCTTTTGCACAGCTCCCGAATCTTCAGGCTTTACTAATAGAGTCATTTTATGACAATTGCCACCAGAAGTGCCACATGGAGCCCTGCCACAGCACCAATACCACAGAACAAAGAAGCTGCAAAATGCACAGAATCTGCATTCTCAATCATTTTAATGGACAATTCAGAATGAGGCGTAGTGGATTGCCCTGATTACAACATAAAGTGATGATGATGCTACTAATAAAATTAATAAAAGTAAAATATCTAAAGTCTGTAGGGGTGATTTGTTTTCCATCATTATTTCATTTGATGCCTCTCTTCCCTACATACTGTCTACAGACCACATGTTACCATCTATGTTGTACAGGTTATCGGAACTAAGATCGCAAGACATTTAGTGATTCCTGAAGACTTGTGCTTAGCTGATTATCAGAAGATTCATGCTTACTTGATTCCTAGTCAGGTGCTCCTACGCCATCAACAAAAATATGGCTAAAGTAGCATTTGTGTGTCTGTCTCTTCTATCCTGAGTATAATTGTTTCACTACTTCAACTGACAATAAAAATAATGTGGTTTTCATAAAAAAGGGAAATGGAACGAGGTAGTAAACAACCCATTGTATATTTAAGTAGCTTGGGAGAGCTAGGCAAGTTGTAGAAAGCTTGAAATTCTTGCTATCTATAATTATTCATGAAGACTGCTATAATCATTTCCATGAAGAGTGGACATTTGGGAAACTTAGAGGCATGGATGGATAACTGCCCAGAGTGAAAGCCCCATGAATTGGGATAATCTAAACTTGGGGTAGGATATGGATTTGATCTGTGCAATAATTATGGAATAATGGCCACTTTCCAGTCCCTTTCTGGACGTGGAGTAGTGAGCTGGAAGAAGCCAGGCCAGCCCTATACTGCCTGCTAGTGAACTTTACAGGAGAAACAAATAGACTTCTTACTTCACTGTCATTTTGGGTTTCTGATACTCACAGCTGAAACCAATCCTGATCTAGCCATTCTCCTCAATTTCCTCCCCAGATACAAACTTAGATTTATGACATTCTTTAAAATGATGAAATAAGGGCAAAAAGAGGGATATGCATGAATTCCCCATTCTTTTAGCTACTGCTGAAGACTATTCACATCTCTGGTGTCCACTGAACTTACTTTTAGGACGTGATCATATTAGTAGGTCCTACTTTGAAGAGTGAGGGCCTCACATCTCAACCTTCTCCACAATCTAACAATGAAGAGGTCATGTAGAAGATAGTGTCCAATGGTGGCCCCCATCAGCTTCTCCCTTCCCTGTGAGCACATGCCACCCCTCCTCCCCTTCAAAGAGGTAGAATCCATTTCTCCTCCCTTTTACATTTGGGGTAGCCTTGTACTTGCTTTGACCAATAGGATGTGGAAGAAGTGATGTGCTGGGTCCTGGCACTTGTTAGCCCAAGACTTAAAAGGATTGGTAGCGTTTCCTTCTTTCCCCTTGGAAACCAGCTTCCATGTGAGAAGTCTGACTACCCTCCAACCACCGCATTGTGAGAAAGCCAAAACTAACTACATTGCGAGGCCACGTGAGAAACACTAGGTTATCTGATCATTGAATGAAACGGTCTTGAAGGTTCCAGCCCAGCCACAGATGAATCAGGCTGAATGAGTGACCTCCAACCAATGCCAAATGGAGCAAAAGAACTGCCCAGCCAACCCTACCTGAAGTCCTCACCCATAGAATTGTGAGAAATAGTAAATTGTTGTTATTAAAAGCCACTACGTTGCAGGGGAGTTTGTTATACAACAAGAAATAACTGAAATATCTCGGGAAGAGGGCAATCTACAGTAGAAAGGAGAACATGTATGAGGTAAAGAAAGAGGACCAATGAGAACAGCCTGCTCTGCCACCTGTTTCACCTGGCTCCTGCTGCCTCATCTTCTGAATTTTTTAACAAAGGGGTCTAACAACGACTATTTCCATAGGCAAGTGGATTCTGCATCCCCTGAGAATTAATCTACAGTGTACATTTGGAACATGACTTATTTAGAGGTTGGCCACTTATTCCATGCACTTCGGCACTCATTCCTGACCTTCACATGACATAAGTATCAATGTTCATTTCTGTGTCAGACTATTGCTTTGTATGTAAAGCAGACCTGTAATACCAGGTTAGTCCTATGCATTTCTAAGGAGGTGAGTCATAGTACTTTATACTTGTCTGTGACTGTCTGGTATGGTGGTGTATCAGGTATGATGACGAGGGCTTTTATATTAATCACTGCTTCCTATGGCAATCTGTTTATTAAATATGGTTTCATGGAAAAGAAAAAAAATGAATACCCAGGTATATTATTTACTCAAAGAAAGCCTTTATTCACTTTAAAACAAAATTTCTCAGAAGAAAATTCTCTGTGCCTTTGTTTCCTATCCAGAAAGCAGAAACAACAAAAATGACCGCTCTCTCCTGCGGTTCCTGTGAGAACCGGTACGCACAGTGGTGAAGCCACAGATTTCTCTGTGGATCGGAACCCCCGCCTTACCACTGAATAGCTCTGGGATTTGGGCAAGTTCTTAATCCCTCTGGGCTTCAGCTTCCTTGTCTATAAAAATGAGGATAATAACAGCATGTGTCTTTCAGCATGGTTGTAAGGATGAAACGAGTAAAGATATCTATAGCGTTTAGAGCAGCTCCTGGCAGGGCATAAACACTATGTATTAACACAATCATCCTTATAATTAAATAGAGGAACTTGCATGTTATGTGGTCTCTAAACCAGATGTCACACAAATGTCAGCGGTGGGGCCTATAACTGCTACAGAAGTCACCCGTCTGGGAGTTGTTCAGAGCTGGGCTGAATCTCTCCCAACCCAGGAAGTACTCTGGAAATGAGTTTCTAAATCAGGCTCTGGCATCAACTTACTTTTTGGTGATTCACCTTTTTCTATTAAATGTGGAGTGCAGGAAAACCAATCTGTTTTTCGATAGCTGAATTATCCCTGTCAAAGCTGACCCAGTGAGTCAACCAGGAACTCACTTTCAGCAGACAGACGAACCAAAAAAGTGCCGTAGCCAAGATGCTCTCAGACGGGTCTGCACCTAGTGAGTTTCCCCTCACAAAGCAGGGAGCTGCACTGATTTTTAGATTCGTTGTCTGTAGTTGGGTTAACTCAATTCTGTGTCCTCTGATTCATGCTCTGTACCAGCTAACAAGGAAATTTTTGGTCTGAACACTTCATTTGAATCATAATTAATACAGAAGATAATTAAAAGAAACTCTCAGCATTTTGGTCATTTGATCAGATAAAACTGCCGCTTTTGTCCCCATGATTTACACTGTGTAAAAGAAAATATACCCATATGGAATACGCTTGTGAATCAAAAACAAAGCCAATGCCCAAAATACAAATCAAAAACACTGCCTAGAACAACAGGCCTCAACTAATGAATTAAAATGATTGCTGGTTTCTTTAAAATATTAAGCCCATCGATGCTTGCCAAAAAACCCTTGGCTAGCTGAGGGATTCAAACTGCATTGTTCAGCTTGAGATTGAAATCTTTCCATTCATCATTGACATGTGAGAGACAAGACAAGGTTTTTGACAAAAAGGGGATGAGGCGCCAGATGGTTTCCATCTGTATCTCATTGATTGTACAATGAAAACCCACCTTCTCTAATCAGAAGGCTATGTGATACATGGAAAATGAATACCCAGTGTTTTTAAAGAAGCACAATCGCCCCTTCCCAACCATGGGTGTATAAATATTAATGAACACAATCTGGTTCTCAGCAAATTTAGCATGAACTTTTAGCAACCCTCCCTTGACAACTTCCTCCCTTTTTAACGAAATTAAGTTTCTTAGTTCGGGGATTAAAAATAGCAAAGCCTGCACTGAAGTTGGATCTGTGACCGAGGAAAACCTCTCCCTTCCAGCCAGTAGCCAGTTAACACAGCTCATATCACTGCATACGTTTTATAACCAAAAAGGGTCTCCATTTGAAGGAATGTTTAGCAAGTGAATGGTGACATGGAGAAACAACACAAATAAGTAGGAAATAGATTATTAATCTATAATTTATACCATGCTTATTTCTAAAAGGACTTCAGCAAATTTAGAGATTATTACCTGTAATACCAGGAGTTGTTAAACAACTTAATTTCTGCAATGCCTTGTACTACTTCATATATTGAACCACTGAACCTTAGGAAATGAAAAATTATCCTCCCCCCCCACCCCGCTCCACACATACACACATAATTTTAACTATTCTGCAAATTTAGAGAGTGTTAATTGAGAATATTAAATTTTAAATGCCTTTCTGGGATGTTTGAACATGTATCATTAGTATTACAATAGCTCTAACCAAGAAAACTTGGTTAGTCTTCTTCCTTCTTCATCCATTTCCAGAGACTTTTATCAAAATTATCAGAAAGAGACTAAGGTTTGGAAAATTTCCATTAATTTCTTCCTTCCCTTTCAGTTCAAACAAGGAAGATTTGCATATTTGCTCTAGCTTATGTGTCTTTAATCTGTTAAGGCAATACGTTTCCCAAGCAGCATATTTCATATTTCACCACTAACGTTTCCCTGTGAATCAAGTGGTCAGAATCTTAAAACAAGAATGTAAAATCAGCCCAGCCAGTGTGGCTCAGTGGATTGAGCATTGTCCCATGGACTGAGAGGTGCTGGTTCGATTCCAGGTCAGGGCACATGCCCAGGTTGCAGGCTCTATTTCCAGTGGGGGGCATGTAGGAGGCAGCCGATCGATGATTCTCTCTCACATTAATGTTTCTATCTCTCTCTCTTTAAAAAAATCAATAAAAACATATTTAAAAAAATGTCAAATCAGTTCAAAGATAATATGAAAAATTAAATCCATATTCTCAACTTTAGTCCTTTATGTGACTAGAAGGAAATATTATTTTTCCTCTCTCTCAATACGTATTGTTCTCATTCTTAATAAATAAATTTTTATCGAGTACCTGCTATGTGCCTGTCACTGGGTTACTGAAGATATTGCTATTCTTAGGTGCAGACATTATTTCAGAACCATACTTCAGATACCATAATGAATGTTCCTTGTCATATGGTAGCAGCTTCATGTACAGAGTTCCTAGGTGCCTCCCTCTCAGGTGATCAAACCTATCTCTTAGCCCCCAGTTCCCTTTTGGGAGTAAGTTCTCAGCAGGATTACTTGCCAGTGTCACCAGCAATATCGGTGCTTGTTTAAGGTTCACCTTTACCAGGTCTTGACAAGTTTTTCTTTACCTGTCCTAACCCAACTTGGTTGTCCACAGCATGCTCAGATATCAGGATAACATCAATAAAGCTGGAGTCAAGGATCAGCTGAAGCTTGCAAAGAAAATGCTGAGTATGTCAAAATGCATTTTTGGTGCTATTCAAGGCAAGAAGAACAGGAAGAGCTAGATCCATGGCTTGAGCCAAGTGGTGCAATGCTAGCATAAGACAATGAACATGTGACAAACAGGAAGGAAAACAATCCTTCTCCTTGTTGCTTTTATAATTTTCATCAAGAAGAATGATCTTCAAATTGTAAAGAAGAGACCTTAAGTGGTTAACTTTAGTAGTAAACTGAAACAGTAAGGTTGAAAGTAAGCACCTAATTCTGTTTAAGTCTCTAGGGTCAGGGGAATTAGATCTTCAGATGTAATGTAGAGAAACACATGAGCAAGCAAAAATCAGCTTTTTAAATACACTTATGAGAAAAATAAATGTTGTACTCACTGTCAAAAGAGGGGGCTGAGGGCAGTGAGGAAGAAAGGTAAGTACGGGAGACAATATCAAACCCATAATAACCATGATTCTAGAAGTCATATTTAAATACTTGATCTATGAATACTATTAAATGACAGTGATAAGGAAGCATGAGGTTGGGGAGAGACGTAAACAAATATATATGTAATATGTGACATGATATAACATATATGTTACATTATATTGTATATATATTGTGTGTATATATGTATGTATACACACATACACACACACATACATATTAAGGTATACCAATGACATTATATGCTTATTTCAGTAAGGTGCTTGATAAAGTCTTGCAAGATACCCTGGAGTAAGATGGTAGAATAGATAAGGAGAACAATTGTTAATTAATTAATCAATGTCAGTTGAGAAGATGGTATGTCAAACTATGCTATTGAACTCTATCCTGTCAAAATTTTTACTGATTTGGATGAAGATAGAGAGGATTATCACCACAGTTGAAAGGCTGTGGACAGTTGAGATAATGTAATCATATATCAAAACTACTATGAACAATGGGTCAAAATGAATCAGATAAAATTTAGAGAACAAAATGTAAAATATTGCATTTAATATAAAAAATTAATTAGGAAGTGCAGGGTGCAGAGTTGGGGGAGACCTGAATGATAGCAGTTTAGAAGATGGATGTTGAGTCAACAGAGTGATACAGTGGCAAATATGAAAAAAAATATTAGTGAGAACTTAGAGAAAGAGTAACAGAAGATATTCTTTGTCCCCTTCATTCCCATCACCCATGGTGATCCTGGTGGTGATGGGAACTTGATGACATACTGGCATGTGCTCTGAGAGGAAATCATCATAGATTGTCCCTAAAAATATAGCTGACTTTGGACGTAAAGTGAATTATGGAATGAAAGATCCAGAATCCTTAAAGGAAGGCAGAATAATGGAAAATGAAAGAGGGAAGGGAAAGAAAACACGAGGGATTGACACAGAAACAGACAAATTGTCCAATAGCATAGAATAGAAAGACCAAACACAATTTCACATAAAAAATTTAATTTATGAAAGCCTTGGCATTGATGACCCAAAGGAAAATCATGGACTACTCAAGGAATTATGCTAGTGTGTAATTATGCTAGAGAGAAATGGGGAAAAATACGACCAGTATTTCACAAAAAGCAAGTATCAAGGGTAAATAAACATACAAAAAAATTATTTAACCTTGTCAGAAATGAAGGCAATACTTCTTCAGACCACAGTAAGGTACATTTTTAGGTGGGTGAAACTGAAGAGCCTGGCATTATCCAATGTCAAGGATGTGAACAAGAAGAACTCGAATACATGGCTGAAGGAAGTGTCAATGCGTTCAACCAATGAGTTACCTGGTAAAGAATGTGTTTATCCTCTGACCCAGCAGCTCCACTCCCAGGGCACTCTTATTCACGTGCACAAAGAGACACGTGCAAGAAAATTCAGAGCAGCATTGCTGGTAATAGCAAATCACTGGAAACAAACTCCCTAAACAGGAAATAACCCACAAGTCCATCCATAGAAGAGCAAATAAATAAAGTGACATGTTCACATAACAAAATATTATATAGCTGGGGTAAATGAACAAACTCTAGCATTATATACTGGATTGATAGATTTTAGAAATACTACTGTGAATAAAAAAGCAAGTTGCAAGAAAGTATATATGGCATGCTACTATTTTTATAAAGCCCACAGCTTTATAAAATATATATATATAATAAATATATAATATATATAATAAAACTAAAATAATTGCAATAATGAATAAAATTCATAGCAGTGTATCACAGTGGACGAAGGTGGGAGATAGGATCAGCAAGGAATGCTGTATATTCAATACCATCAGCAATTGTAATGTCCTACTTCTTAAATTGGGCATTGGTTTAATGGAAGATCTAATTCATTGTTAAGTTTCAAAGCCTACATATATGCTATAACAAGTAAATTTATTTATAAATAAAATAAATTAAGGAAAGGAGGGAGGGAGAGAGGGAGAGAACCCCTAAGGAAGGCAGGCCTTGTTAACCCCATTAAGGATGCCTGTGTAGCACCGCCAGGTGATCAAAGGAAAGTTTTGCTTCTCTCTCTGGACCTCAAGTGGATTATCAGTGAAGATACAGTTTAAAAAAATTTTTTTTTCTGGAAATGGGTTGATCTGTCCAACTTTCTATTAATTCCACGTTAATAGGACAAGATTACAGAGATACACTTTCCAATTAAGGAGGGGAAACATCTCAACCATATTCGGTATTATTTAACTGTAACTGTAACATCATGTTCAATCCTTGAAACCATATTTTATGAGACATATTTGACAAACGAGAGCATTCCTAGGGGAAGTTAATACAGACACTAGGATGCCAAAAATCCATTTCATATAAATGGCTAACAAATTGAATGAGATGTTCAACTGAGAGAAGAGAGAGGTTAGGAGAAATGTGACAGCCAACTTCAAAAATTAAAAAGAAATTCTGTCAAGTTTGAAAAATGTTAGCTTTATTCTGCATATAGAGTGGCCACCCACTATCAAGGGATAGACATGTATTGAAGCCGATTTAAGCTTTGAAAACTAAAATATCAGCTCACAGCAGCCAACAGGATGACTAACTCAGGGTGGTGGCCTATTATAGTCCAAGGATTACCTTTTTAATTCTTTTAATTATGTTGAAGAATGTTATCCTTTTTTAAAAAAAATGATGTAGAACCTCCTTTTTCCTTATGATGGATTATATTTTATAATTCGCACCACAGGCTTAGTATATTTTTGGTCACAAACATCTAATAATACTATATCATAATTACCTTGAGATTGCTTATATCATTTATTTTTTATTCCCTCTAACTCAGTTCCAGAGATAGTGCTCAAGAATGAATGACTCTGATCTCTGATGACTATCTAACTTTATGGAAGTTACTTAATTTCTTTGAGCTTGAGTTTACCGCCCCCCCCTTCCCCCAATATGTCCATGTCCCTAGTCCCTGGAACAGGTGAATATATTACCCTGTCTGATAAAAGGGACTCTGCAAATGTGATATAGTTAAGAATTTCAAGATGAGAAGATCATTCTGGATTACTCGGTGGGGCCAGTATAATCACAAAGGTCCTTAAAAGAGGGGTGAGCAGCAATCAGAGGCAGAGAAGTTTAGGTGATGGTGGAAAGAGTTTAGAGTGGTGAGCTTGGAAGACGGAGGAAGAAGCCATAAGCCAAGGAAGCTGGTGGCCACTAGAAACTGAGTGAGGAGAGGAAACGGGCCCTCCCTTCAGAGGCTCCAGGAGGAACCAGGCATATAGACGCCTCAACTGTGGTCCTGTCAAACGCATTTCTGAGTTCTGACCTCCAGAACTGTAAGGTCATAAATGTGTCTTGTTTTAAGCCACTAGCTTGTGGTAATTTGTTACAGCAGCAATAGAAAATGGATACAGCATTTCATAGCGTTTTTGTGAGGATCAGTTGAGATAACGCAGTAAAAAGTTCTGGGCTTCTTTTACTGTTATCATCCACCTAATTTACCCAAAACGAAGGCTCAGACTCACAGTTAACTGTATTAGTGTGCCCTCGGTTATTTTCCCTCATAAGCCATTTTTAATACTTTCATGTATATTAATGAGGCTGGGAAAGGATTCTCGACAGGAGTTAGGAGTTCATGGCCATTACTGGTGAGGGTCTTGATGGGTGCTTGACTTTTCCAGGCCTTATTCCTCAGCTATAATTAGAGGCTAAATCCTTTCAAGCTCTAAAATCCAATGATTATATGTTTACTTGAGTAGTCCAGCGAATGCTTTCTGAGTCCACCCTTTATCCCTCTCCTCTGGTTTAACCTGTAGCTAGTGTCCGAATTACCTAGTGCCAACTGCCCCTAGGTTATCTTTGCTTTGGGCACTGATTAACCAGGCAGGCCTAACTCCACGATTAAAATGAAACGGAAGCTGAAAAGAGGTCAAACACTTCTTAGCTTAAGTTCATGTTTAAAAAAGGTATTCAATGTTTTACAAAGAATGTTTTTAGCAAAAAAAAAAAAATCCTAGCTTTAAGAGTTCATATAGATTTCCCCTGGGTCCTTCTGTCTTTAATTCAAGGCTACTGCTTTCAAGAACAGGGTTGGCTGGCCGTCCTCACCAAGTGTTCTGCCCGGGTTCTTATCCCCCTAAGTGGCAGGACGTTTGACACACTTTCCTTGTTACCAAAGTACAGGGGGATCAAAAATGACCAGAATAGAACAGACACCGAAGTGCTGTTGAACACGACCTCCCCCTCATATCTCTGCTTTTTCCAACTCACCATGGAGAGAAGGTCTGTGAAAAAGCTTTGCTGTCTATAAATTATTCTGCAAATGTAAAGCATTCTTTTCTTTTTTTAAAAACTCGATGTGGGGTCAAATGTCATGATAGAGACTCGGGACTTGGACAACACTCAGCGGAAACACAGAGGAACAATTTCTTCAACATGAAAAAAATCCAGAGAACTTTACAAGATAGTTTTGCAAACAGAATAGATTTTTGCCAGCCACAGAAAATAAAATTTGGGGGAGAAAAACATACACAGGCCGAAAAGCGTCCTCTAAAACTACTAAGACATGAGTGTGACTGGCGTGTAGTTGGGGGATAGACAACTGTAGGGGAGGAGGCCAAGGTCACATGCTGCGGGCTGTGTGTATGCCATGCTGGGCATCTGAATTTTACTGTGTAGCATTCAGCAAACAAAGAGACACCTATCATCTGGGAAATGGCATATTCAGATTTGTTTTAAAAAATAAAATACTGGTAGACGTTTCCAGGATCTTGGCATAGCCTAGGCCTCGGATAGGGGCATGGGAAGGCATGGCAATGAGGTGCTGGCTAGGAGCAACCTTTCACTGAGAGCCAAGTGGATGTTGGGGAGAAGAGAGCTACAATGACCTGGCAGTTTCCAGCTTGGCTGATTAAGTGCCTGGTGACATCACTGGCTATGCCACTGAAAACCACGGGGGAGGGAGAGAGAACAAGGTTTGGAACCAGAGACACTAAACTTGGAACACTGGGTAAGTGGAAGGTGAAGAAAAAAATAAGAACATTGGAGAACAGAGCCACCTAGGCAAAGTGAGACAAAGGAGACAGGAAGTGTGTGGGCAGAGGGACACAGGAGGAGATTTAAAAAATGGTCAAAGGAAGCAAATGTAGAGATGAGCAGGGAAGGGGTTCTGGTCAGCTGTGCCGAGTACAGCAATGAGTCCAACAGCTCAA
Source organism: Tadarida brasiliensis (assembly GCA_030848825.1). Taxonomy (NCBI): domain Eukaryota; kingdom Metazoa; phylum Chordata; class Mammalia; order Chiroptera; family Molossidae; genus Tadarida; species Tadarida brasiliensis. Next base: position 44,953,974 of record CM061274.1, read on the forward strand.
GGACAGAAATAGGTAGCACAGAGCTGCACCAGTATCCCAAGACCTCAGAGCATGCCCACGTGGAGACGGACAATTTCTTCTGTCCCTACCTTGCTAACTCTCACAACACTTACCATACATCTTGGTCTTGCACAGGACATGAACTTGGTGTGTTTGCTACAAGGGGTCAAGGGGAACAAGGCTTTCCCATATTTTCATGATACCAGAAGGCAGAGCCCTGCGCTAGCCACAACAACTCAAAAACTAAAAACTCAATCCGTCCAGTAAGTATTGAAAAAGCAAGATTGGAGATAAGTCCCGTGGGCCCAGGAACAAAACCAAAGCACGTAGCAATGTGCACAACGCAGATGCTCCGCTGGCCTCCTCAGCACCCCAAAACTGTTCAGCAAGAATAGATGATTAGGCCTCAGTATAATTAATTCTCTTTCACAGAAGTAGAAATTAATTGCAGCTTAAGTGACTAGAGAAATCAAAGAATTCCTTAAATGCTTAGACACACAATAATCGTTAAATGTGCCCTTAAGAGCAGTGGTGGGAGAAAGCGAGGATTAGAAGAGAATTAAAAATGACACTTACGTACTGAGAAGGGGATAAGATAGACCCCAGGGTGAGTCAGGAAACAATAGAATCCCTGTTTGAGGAAAAAGAAGAGAAAGAAATAAGATTGGAATAACATGGTAGTATGTACCTGAGAGTAAGTTCAGGAGATTGTGCTGTTCTTATAATAAGGAATATGTGAAGGGGATCAAAAGAACTACACAGCTTTTCTAAGAAAAAAAGAAAAGACAAAGAAAGAATAATAGCAGGAGATGGAATCACAGAGAGGAAAGCCCAACACTGGGAGGGAATGTAAGAACTGCTGGCACCATTCTGGGTTCTTTGTCTGGGCCTTCAGGACAAGATGGCATCATTTATAAACACATAGCAGTCAACAATGCAAGCTCTGACCCATGACTCAACCACACAAGACAGAGTCAGAACTCAAAAGTCAGGTTGCTTAAAAAAAAAAAAAAATATATATATATATATATATATGTACACATATATTCATTTCTATTTAAAAAAATTTTTTTTTCCTTTATTGATTTTAGAGAGAGAAGAAGAGAAAGGGAGAGAGAGATAGAAACATCGATGAGAGAGAACATCGATTGGCTGCCTCCTGCATGCCCCCCACTGGGGATCAGGCCCACAACCTGGGCATGTGCCCTGACCGGGAATCGAACCGGCGACCTCTTGGTGCATGGGTCAACGCTCAACCACTGAGCCACACCGGCTGGACTCATTTCTATTTTTTTAGTTATAAAAAGTATATCTGCTTGAGTTAATTAGAAGATGAATGATAGGGGGCACGCAGGAGTCAGCCGATCAATGTTTTACTCTCACATCAATGTATCTCTCCTTCTCCCTTCCCCTCTCCAAAAATCAATTTAAAAATCTTTAAAAAAAGAATAAAGAAGATGAATGAGAGTCATTGGTGTTTTTTAGCTTCACTCAGAGCCTTGTTGTCAAAAATAATAATTCAAATAATCAGGAAGGCATTCTACATGTCAGGTATTGTGGCATTGCCCTTGATCCTGACTGAGGCTGCAGTTCTGTGCTTAGCACACCCATTATTCGCAGGTTGAGTGGCCTGGAAGATCACATACATCTAGCTATCTCTATCCAGCTTCTTTGAGCTGCTCTGGGCATTTTAAGTATAATCATAATAATGTGAACCTGCTGACATGATTAAAGAATCAATTAATCAATGCTAAAAGTGGATACATATAGAAACATTTCCAGTTGTCAGATCTGGTTGGTGTAGTTACACCCATTGGAAAATGGACAACCTTACATCTTACTGCAAAGGGTTGATTCTAAAGAGATGAATCAGTCCCTGCATCATTCCTATGTATATGGACTAGGCCCTTTTCTCCATTAAGCATAAAAGGAGTATCAGATTTTTGTTATTTCTCTGGGTTTATAGGAGGGTCCTGCTGTCTACATGCTCAAACCAGAAAGAAAAAACAGAGAGAAGATGAACGTACTTTTGTGCTCAAAAAACAAATGTTCCCAGCAGGAATTGGGTTTACCATCCTCCGAACTCCTAAGATTCTATCGCCCTAATGACCCAAATCATCTCCACCTTAAATACTTTCTATCTGTGCTCAGACCTCAGCTCTCCTACTGTTTTGCAAGCTCTTCGGGAGCAGGACTGTAATTGAATACAGTATCTGAATAACATCTCATATTTGTCAGGGGCTTTCACGTTTCATGAGATGCCTTCAGATTTCATGAGATGCCTTCAGATGCTCTATCTCACTTGGTCTTTGTGAGCCCCTCAGTTAACACATTCTATTCATTTCCTACATGAGGAAATGGGAATTAAGAAAGGTTAAATGACCTGAAGTTCACATGGCTGTCCAGCTTAAACCTTGAGTCAGGAATTAAGCACATCAATCTACTCCCAAACCAGGCTGTCTTTTTCTCCACAGCAAGCTTTCGCTACTCCTCCTCCCCCACATGCCACCTTATACAGCTGGTGATCAGCCAGGTGCCCATGATGAGAAGGATGTCTGGAGAGAAGAACAAAGGAGCAGAAACATAAGGCCATTAAAAAGAGAAAAGGAGTTGGATGCCAATTGATCTTCATGTTTCTCTAATCTGACAAGCCCTGGAACACTGTTGCTAGATCTGCAAAGCCTCCGATCTTTTCATCACCACAGAAGAGTCAGGTAGCATTGCCACGGTCAGAGAGGGAACAAAAAGAAGTGTGTGAGTGTGTGCATGTGGGTATGTGTGTATACGTACATTGTACACTTGAAGAGATCATGTGGCATTATAAGAACTATGGAATCCTTGATGTTAGGATGGGGAGAACTCTGGGAGGGCACCTCTTCTGGTGTTGCTGGAGAGGTCCTCAGAAAGGCAGAATGCCTGAGCCTGCTGGGGATGACCTTCTCTTTACCCAGTCCCAGAATATAAACACAGAGTGATATTTTGGTCTAGTTATTAGCACTGCACAAGAGGGTAGGTGAAAAGGCAGGAGCTCTTGTACTCAGAGAGGCAGGAGGCTATAAATCCCCAAAAGACAGGAAAAGGTGGTGGTGTCTTAGATAAGGATCTTTAGAAGCAAAGCCTAAGATAACAATCCCTGTGCAAGTTGGGGCTCCTCAGGGAACATATGTGGGAGTGAGGGAAGCATGACAGTGCAGGGGAAAGGCAACGAGAATGTGTCAGAAGTCTAGCTTGATCCACCAGGAGTTCTGGTGTTCAAATGACATCACAGAGGTTGTCCTGAAGGTGACTGAGCTATTGGGGACTGAGCTGGCATATCTCTGCTTCAGCCAGTCATTAGTCAAGGGCTTCCCCAAGGGTTGGGGGCTGTAGCCTCCCAGGCTTCTTTGGATGAGGGAAATGTCATCAGGCAAGTGCAGTTCTACAGGGGAGGGTGTAGATGTGAGAAGCTGGCAGCTGATACCCACTGCAGCTGGAGGGTGGGTGTACCAGCCCAGGGAAGTGGATCTGAGTGGGGCACTAACAGTACCTACTACAGGCAGCTTCTCACACCTAGGGAAGTCTGCATTCACATAGGTGGCCTAATTTAGGGGTAGATGCCCCGTCTTGGGAAACTTTGGGCAACAAGGGGGAGCCAATCCTCTGCCTGGGGTCATGCTGTGTTGCCTTCTATTTTATGAAACCATATACGTAAGTTTCCGCAGCCTTTACCTTCAATAAAACTTTCTAGTCTCTAACTATGTGTGTTGGTGTCTTTTGATCCATCACTGTCTCATTGTGACAACGTGTGCAAAAGACTTCTTCACAAATCTACTTTCTTCTACCCAGACCTCTATTTGTATGTCTCAGGGACATGGGCTAAATAACTCCCAGAGGCAGCCAGCTCTATTTTGCTATTAAGTATGAGTTAGTAATTATTTCTTTAATATAAGCAAAAATCTATTTGCCTGTAATTTCCATTCACCAAAGTCATGGAAAGGAAGTCTGATCCTTAGATAGCTTTTCTTCCATAGGCAAAATATCCACAATTCAGATTATTCCACAATATTGCACGTGATCTCGAATATGCTCACCCATCCGGTCCCTGCCCAGTGGAGAAATTCCAGTTTGTCTATGACCCGGTTAATGGAGGTACCCAACCCGCCAAGAGTGGTGTGACTCACATGGAGCAGAGTAGAACTATTTTTGTTCTAGACACAACAGTTCAATTAATGGTGTCTAAAATAAACTTCATGATTCAAAAAAACTCTACTACAAGCCCTAACATACCACTGATTTATAATAACTTATACACAACAAATCTAAACATTTTTGTATATGCTGTCTGTTTCACCCATCCTTAGATGGATTTCTAGATTGATTTTTTGTTTACTTAACCATAGTTCTTTTACACCTGTTCAATGACTATTCATCTTGTTAGAGTTGGCCCATAATTCCAACCTGAAATGATCTCTTTGGATCCTAATTCTGCATCTCAAAGTATATGCTACGCTTTCAGGCTTCACGTCAACCACAGCTTTGATAAATGCACAATATATATCCTTACTAAAATTACTGATAAAAAAACAATACCTTGATAAGGCCAAGGGTGGGTCCTCAGCCTACCATTACAGACCACCCTCCCAGGTACCACTGTAGTTCTCACACAGCTTAATTCATGCTTGTTCCAAGACCCAGCCTAAATCTGACAATGAATTCCCTCTTTCAGATATGTATTCTGATACATATTCTGAGTTTTGAAGAATGCAAAATAATTAATTTATAAAATATCTGCAGTTACATTTGTTCAACAGAATATAAAGCTGGTAATAGTTTAATGAAAAAAAAAATCCCCTGGAGAAAAAGGTCAAATTTAGAGTATGATTTAAGAATAGAAAATCATTTTCTTTCCTGTAGAACAGGATGACAAGTCTGGGGACACCAAGGGGATGATAATCTGGTTAGGGGCACACAGAAATAAACTGTACTGAGGGAAACAGGTGATCAGGGTAAGAGAATACAAGAAGACTGACAGCATTATGTCTCTATTGCTGCATAACAAATTACAACTGTAGCAGTTTAAAACAATAAAATGTATGATCTAACAGTTCCATGGGTCAGTCTCCTGGGTCAGATTAGCTCAGCTCTTTGCTTAGGATCTCACCAGGCTAAAATCAAAGTATTGGCTGGGGCTGCAAATTCATCTGAGGCTTGAGGTCCTCTTCCAAGGCTCCCTGGTTGTTGGTGTAACTTAGTTCTCTGCATGGCAGCACTGAGGCCCCCACTTTCCTGCTGGCTGACAGCTGGGGGCTGCTGTCAGCTCCTAAAGGCTCCCTGCCACCCCCTGTCATGGGGCCCTCTCCACAATATGGCAGTTTGCTTTTTCAAGAACAGAAGGAGAATCTCTCTATCTTTATTCTGCTGAGACAGAGTCTTAGGTAGAGCAGTGAAGAGAATGACAATCCCATTATATTCACAGGTCCTGTCCACAGCAAAGAGAGGGGATTATACAGGGTGTGCATAGCAGGGGTGGGACCTGGGGAGCCATCGCAGACTTCCGCCTGACACAGTGATTAACAAGGCACAGCGAGGACCAGCGGCAGGACAGGGACCTGGGGAGGCCCTCCGTGCCCTGCTGCGGAGTTTGAACTTTATCCTGAAAGCAAGGGAGGCATACTGACATTGACGGATGCCTCTCCCTTTGGGGAGGTACAGGAAACTGTTACAAGTAGCAGAGGTTAAGAGGTTATTCTAGGAAGCATAGCACCCCAAGAGACTATGACTGAATAAACTGAGGAAATTAACATAAAGCACAGTCTAATCCACAGCTACACTTGAATCACCTGTTTATCATTGATCACCTGACCTGCATCCATGACAACTGTGAGAAAGCCAAACGACACCTTATCTGCTGCCTTTATGATCAGGTGTGTCCTCCACATCCCAGACAGAAAAACAGCAAAAAGACTCTGCATCTTTAGAGAACTGTCTCCAAACAGAAACATCCTATCTAACACTAATTCCCCAATAAAAAAAGAAAGTCTTGAGCCCCATTCCTGTAAGTTGCTGGCTTCCTCCAGAAAACACCTTTATCTCTGACTTTTGGAATGCAGACACCAGCAGGTATGTGAGGACCCACACAGATGGGACAGCGTGTAAGGAAATGCTGTTTTTCCTCCAATGACAATTTTGAACAGATTAACTATAACGTCATGGTCCTTTTTTCCTTCCCTTTAAATACCTGCTGTATCTTTCATTTCAAGTGTCTGGTTTTTCTAAAGGCTATTAGATACCCTTCCAAACATTACAAATAAAAATACTCTAACGATGTCTATACACACACTGTACCCATGAAAACAACCATAAGGTTTATTCTTAAATATAATAATGACAATCGCTAAAAAAGTTGCTTTCTACATGCAAGGCACTGTTCTCAGAGCTTCATATCCTCACACTCAGATGAGGAAACTATGGCATAGAAAGTTTAAGTACCTTGTTGGGGATTACAGGGTGGGGCTGGGATGTGAACCCAGGCAGAAGAGTCTGCAATATGTCACAGCCTCAGAATACAAACAGACACCATCACTCTTTTCAGGGTGGCCTTTGAGGCATTCAATAAATGACTGATGGCCACCAATGATTACTTTTGAGGTGGCAGAGTCAAAAGTATAAAAAGCTAAGATCTGAACACTAGGAGATTATGTTACAGAAGCCAGCGGCACCAAAACATAGGATAAATAAATCCAAGAAGTAGTTCTTAAAAACCAGTCAAATAAACTCAGAATTATAAAACAAACCAAGAAAAAGAGAGAGAAGCACAGATCCAAAAATCTTAGAAACTGTCCAAGAGAATACTGTGTTCACCTCTATGCTTAGTATTTTTAAAATATTAACAAAATGACAATTTTTAGATATACATGAATTATCAAAATAGACACAATGAGTAGACCAATTAAAGAAAACAAACAGAGAAAAATCTTGAAAAGTTGTAAAAGCATTATCTGGTTCAAAAAATATTCTAAGCATAGAAAATTCCACAGGAAACTTCTTTCAAAACCTCAGAGAAAATATATAGTTGCCATAGGGTTCAAAGCACAGAAAGATAAAAACTTTCCAATCATTACATGAAGGAAACATCGTTTTGATGTCAAAACTAACAAGACAGCATGCAAATTCAAGCAAAGGCCAAAACATTATGAAAACTGATGCAATAATCTGAAACAAATATTGAAGACAGCAGTGAGTTAAGAAAACATTTCATTATGACCAAGTAGGCTTTACTCCAAGAATAAAAAGATGATTAAATATTAGGAAATCTGTGATTATAGTACACCATTTTAATAGATCAAAGGCAAAAATTACACAAGAATTAAAAAAATATGATACTCTGTTTTAAGTCTGGTGAACTGCAAACAATTCTCATTGGATACTCACAAAATCTTTACAATATATTTATGTTATTATCCTCATATTACAGCATAAGAAACTGAAACTGGAAGATGACATATAACGCTCTCAATATTGTACATTTCTAAGAGGAAGAGGGGTCATTCTGGCTGTAAGTCTTATACTCTGGCTTCCATTTTATGTTCTCCTCATAGATGGTAATTTATCAAAATAATAATTTTATAACATTTCAAAACCCTTATTTGATTAAAAAATACTCTTGGCATATTAGGAATGCAATAAAATTTCTTTAACATCATTGGAAATACCTATCACAGCTGTTAAAATCATAAACAAGATAAGACTAGAATACCACTAAGTAAGTATAACATTGCTATAGGAATTCTGGCTAATGCTATAAGATATAACTCTGAAATAAGAGGTGTGTTCTTTCGACAAGTAATGGAATAATTATTTGTTATAATAGGATTGTTCACTAAGAAAATTGAGGAGAACCAGGTGAAAAGGAGTAATCATTAATAAACAGAGTCAGAAACAAAATATAAAAATAGCTTTCATATAACAGCAACCACCAATTAGAAAATAGAAAAATATCCCAAATATAATAAAATAAAAAGTATATAATATCTAGGAATAACCTTAAAATATGCAGGAGTTGTATGAAGAAATAATTGTTTCTGTCACATTGAATAAGGCTTGAAAAAACAGAGGCATATTATGAAATGATTAAAAATTGTAAAGATGCAAACTGTTCCAAAATAATTCATAGTTTATATATAATTCCATGCAGAATACATCAGGATTTTTTTAATTTAAAAATTAATTCCAACATTCACCTTGAAGTATGCTCAGAAGATAATTGCTAAAATACATTTAAGATACAGAATAATGAAGGGCTTGCCATAATAGAAATGAAAATGTGCTATACAAAATATAATATAGTTTCACTACAATAATCAATAGATGGTTAAATAAATGGCATATAGAGCCTAGATACAGAAACATATATACCAATATAATTAAAGATAGATTTAATAGAAACTAAATGAAGGAAAAAGGGATTATTCAAGAAGTGGTATTGGAGTAACTATATGAATAATTAAAAATTATATCTCTATCTCATACCCTATGTCAAACTAAATTACAGATGGATTAGATATTAAATTTTAAAGGATTATGAAAAATATAGGTGATTATTTATTAGGTATTGGGTCAAGCAAAGAATTTCCAAACACAGAAGTAGTGAAATACATTGGAAATAATAGATGTGACTACAGTAAAAACCATGAAAAAAAATCATATCAGATAGCATAATGCTCAAAATCAAAAGGCAAACATCAAACTAGGAAAACAATTTCTAGAGATATGATATACAAAACATCTTTAATAGATAGTTCATAAGCAAAATAGTAACATCATGGACAAAAAGGCAAAGAACATGGATCAACAACTTACAGAAGAATTGTTGTAAATGTCCAAAAACATTAAAAAAGAATTGTAAATGATTGTAAATGATTAATGCTTAATGCTGCTGAATGTGAGGAGAGACACTGCCAGTAAGAGTGTAAATTAATACCTTTGCCATTTAAGAAGATCTATAAAAATGTTCATGCCCTTTGATCTTATCTACCGTTTGGTAGAAGCAATTAAGAAGATGACAAAAGATGAAATGCAAGCCTATTCAAGGCTGCATCATTCATTCTAGGAGGAAGCATGGACACTCAACTACAGCTCTATATCCCAAAATGCAATATTAGTCATTGAACAATCATGTTTTGAAGAATACTTAATGCTATAAGGAAATGCTCCTAGTCGAGAGAGCATAAGTAAGATATAAAACTATATCTAGACCATGGTCCTGATTCTGTAACGTAACAATATATACGGGAAAAAACATTGAAAGAAAATATACCAAAATGTGAGAGTGGCCACCTCTGAGTATTAGATCAGGGAATTTTTATTTTCTATAATAAATATAAAAATAAAATTTATTTTATAAAGAATAAAAAAGATAAAGATTGATAAGAACAAGAAGCTGGACAAACTGTACATGACCTTCTAAGGAGATGGAGAAGTCTGCCTTTTGTGTCTAATTTTATCACACGATCCCAGGGAGATGGTGGAGTGGATGTCTCATAAGCCACTTCAGCTTCTAAAAGGAATCATCCCAGAAAGCCATCTCTCCACCAGATACGGCGCTCATTCCTTCTCTGCTCCTTCCACTCCAGCCTCTTCCTGCTCAGCTCTGCCAGCCCCCACTTTCCTCCCACTCAAAGTCTGGCCACAACAAAACAATTTCAACGCAGGAGCAGGTCTGGAGGGAGGTCAGCATGCTGAGTGATTACTGAGGGAATGGGGTGTCTTTCTTCAGAAATGCCTTCTGCCTCTGCTAAATTATCATTTCATAACACTATCTACATTGGAAAGACCTTTCTCAAAAAACATAGGCTCTTGAAGATTCCTGCAAAGCCCTGTTGTAATGATAATACCAACATTCCATTTCTCCTTCACCAGCACAATTCAGGGACCTTGACTAAAACCATCAATTCAATCTCTCAGTGATATTCAGAAAATATTTACTGGGTGCCCTCTCGGGTTCTGGGAAATATAATGTGGATGCAGGAGGCTGAATAAAATGGTCCCTAGAGATGTCTACATTCTAATCCTGGGACCTATGAATATGTAACATTAACATGGTAAAAGGGAATTCAGAGATGTGATTAAGGTAAGGATCTTGAGATGGAGAGCTTGCCCTGCATTATCTGGGTGGGTCCAGTATAATCTCAGGGGTCCTTATAAGGAAAAGATTCGGGAGAATCAAGAGAAGGAGGTGTGATAATAGGAGCAAAGGTCAGAGTGATTCAGGGCCACAAGCCAAGGAATGGGGGTAACAGCCTCTAGGAGCTGGAAAAGACAAGGGAACAGATTCTCCCCCAGTCTCCAGAAGGAACAAAACCTGGCCAACCTATTTTGAACTTCTGATTTCCAGAACTATAAGATAATAAATGTGTGTTGTTTTAAGCTACTAAATTGGTAATTTGTTACGGTAGCAATAGTAAATAAATACAGTATGACTCAATGAACTCTAGAGCCTCCCTGCATGTAGCCTTACTAAACATTTGTCACTATTAAAACATTTCTTGTTTTTGCCAGAATTTCCCAGTGTGTCACACTGAATGCAAGCCCTGAGTTATTCCACAACTTTAAAGAGTTCTCTCATCGAATATCTTCCAAGACCCTCTTGGAAACTCACAATGTATGTTAGTGTATTAAAGACTGAGTAGTCTCTTTTTTTACTTTGTTTAATTAAGAATTTTCCAAAAGCATTTGTCCATAGAAGCTTTCAAACATCCATTTACAACATCATTAACAGCAACAACCATTTATTGCTTTGCATACTTGCTATGTGTCTGGCCCTAAGCTGGGCCCTGAGATGAACCCATTCTAATATATTTATTGATGTTAGAGAGAGGAAGGGAGAGGAAGAGAAGGAGCGATAGAGACAGACAGAGAGAGAGAGAGAGAGAGAGAGAGAGGGAGAGAGAGAGATTTGTTATTCCACTTATTCATGCATTTATTAATTGATTCTTGTATGTGCCCTGACTGGGGATTGAACCCGCAACCTTGGAGTAACAGAATGATTCTCTAACCAACTGAGCTACCTGGCCAGGGCTAACCCATTCTTTAAATTACTTCTTAAACAAGTTTAAAGAAACCCTGATGAACTCTATCAATCTCCACGACACTTAAAACATATTGGGTTTTTAGTTATCTTCATGGTTGGTTTTTTATTTACGCAACAGGAAGTTAAGTTCCCAGAGGACAGGCATAGTTCTTTACAAGCCCACCCTCCATAGCATCTTTCCTCAGGGAGCTAACATTCTAGCTGATGACACATGCACACAGTCCGAAGAAAAACGATATTTTGGGAAGGAAGATGGGGGATTTTTGCTATCTAAATTGACAAATAGATAAATGTTGAGAGAATAAACAGGTTGTCCCAGACTGTTTTAGTGAAGGATCCCTTGATTAGATAATCTAAAAGAGCTTCCTGAATAACATGAACTTTTAAAGCCACGAAGAAACAGTCATGCTCAGGTAAGGCAGTGTGCACAGCTAGGGTCTTCCTCTTCATTACCATGGTCTCTTCCTCCCCTCCACCATTTCCCTCTCCTTCTGATCTTAATGAAAGTCTCAGGCCTTGATGGCAGCATTTCTTTAACTTATAAAATAGTGTAGTGGTACAGTTGGATCTTTTGGGTCATCATTGCATCCAGTAATAAAATTTTAGCGTATTAATTACACAGCTATTTTCCCAAAGGGAATAAGTAACAGTACATCACATTTTAGCTCAGCTGCAAATGGCTGATACTATTGTTCTCCTTGCAAAGTATTTTTAACTTTCCAGTCTCCCATGATCACAGGAGACACAATTATGCAAATATTGCCTCTGTTTTTTAATAAGAAATCAAATAATTTTGAAACAAAGGTAGATGAAAACTTTTTAGTAATAGATTTTACTTATAAAATTGACAAGCATAGCTTCCCCTTCCCAGTAGCTTTTCAACTCAAATCAATGGAATTTCAAAAAACACACACAACTACCTATTTATTTTTAATTCAATTAGGAAAAAATCTGAAGCATTTAATGAATGTTATAAATTATAATACATTACCATGAGAAAAACCCATCAACTCATTTTATGTGTTATTGAATATTCTACACAATTCACCATTCTGTAACAATTAACTAGGGTTAGTCATAAAAATTCAACTTCTTAACTTAAAACAATCTCAACAATTCAGACAGGTCTGAGTGAGCCTGCAGTAGAGTTAGGCAGAGACCTTTCTCATGCCACACCCTTTTTTTGCAAGTGGGAGGGTGTGATTCCAGAGGGAAGGCATTTTGTTTTATCTTGTCCTGCTAACGTATTAAATCTAAGTTCAATTACAAGATGTCAGTTTCAATTATATGACCATTATGACACAGGGATGTCTTTACTCTTTCTACTTCTACTTATCCTGTGTCTAATCAGTAACACTAGAACCCTTTTCTTTAGAATGAATGATTGTGGTCACCTTTAATGTAAATTTAAAGTACTATACACCAAAAAAAGTCTAAGGAATGTGTCCTGGAGGGGAAGGGATAGGTATGGATTGGATAATAAATCACCAATGAAAACTAAGAGAACTCGAGAGAGTCTGATCATTCCTGTGCTTAGAATTTGCCAATGATCGGTGCTCTGCAAATGGGAGGCTGTGTGGAAAGAAGGATTCATATTTCAGTGGTCACCTAAATGGCATCACAGGATTTTGAACTATAAAGAGACAAGGAGTTGCTTCTTGCTGCCCAGCAAGATTGCTTCAGGTTTCAAGGAGATGTTATTTGTCATCAAAACTAATTCATTCAGTAAGCGTTTATGAAGAACCTATTAGGTCCCAGTGAGAGAGCCACAGGGGAAACTACACCTGCCTGCTTGTTGGGTGAAGTTTCACTGAAGAGTAGTAGTATCAGCTTGAAGAGTATCAAGCTAGTAAATCATTCAGACAGCCCAAACAGGACAGAAATAGGTCAAAGGCAAGGTGGATCAGTCAGGCATCTTTCAGTGACAAGAAACAGAACCCCAATTTTCAAAAGCGAATCAGAAAAGGAGCTTTTGGAAGGATTCTGAGGCATCCTTGGACTCTGAGGAAAAGCTGTAAGAGCCGGGGAGCTCAACTCTGCCAAAATGCCTACAGGGTCTCCATCTTTCATCTCTGCTTGTCCCTGTTTCCATCTCTCTTCCAGAGGCAGATCTGTTTTCCATAAATATGGTCAATTACAGCATGGTTTCTACCAGCTCTGGTAAAGTCACTGGGGAATGCCCACTGTCCAGCCATTTGTCCCCAATCATGCAGACGAGCAGAACCGTGATGTCAAAACACGCATTAATGGTTAATCGTTTTTTCTCACAGTGCTTCCTAAGGTGCTTTTGAGTTCAATCAAACAAGTGGTCATATTCTTTGTGAAGCTGCCTTGACTTCTATGGGACAGCTTTTCTGTTTCAGACTATTGAAGGCATTTATAATATACCATGATTAGAACCATGTACTAAAAATATGTGTAAGCAAAAAAGACGAGAGGGAAAGATACGAAAATCATAAGTTATATTTGGGAAATGCAGTTATAAATTATTTTTCTAGTGATCATGCTCCAAATGTTTTGTAATATAAATATTTTAATAATGAACATTTTTATTTATATATTTAAAAATTACATTTAATTTTTGTAAATTCCTAAAAGGTGTCTCATTCTGAGAAGTGACTAATGTAACCTGTATTTTGGTGATGAAAATAGCAATTCTTAGACAAAATATTTTCTTTCCCTCATATAAGAAAATATATATCATTTATTGCCCTGGCTAGTGTGGCTTAGTTGGTTGGAGTGTCATTCCATATAACAAAAGGTGGCAGCAGGTTCGATTCCTGGTCAGGGCACATACCCAGGTTGCAGGTTTGATCCCTGGTCAGGGCCATTTGGAAGGCAACCGATGGATGTTTCTCTGTCACGTCGATGTTTCTCTCTCTCTCTCTTTTTCTCCCTTCCTCTCTGAAAAATCAATAATAAAAAAGAAAAAAGAATACCTATTTAAAATATGAATATATATATAATTTATTATATATAATAAAAATATGAAACTGCTATTAACTGTGAATGCCTTAGGACCCTAAGAATTTAAGGAAAATAAAATAAATACTATCATAATCTGATTTCAATAACTATCAACAAAAATACGGGTTAATCCTAACAACCATAAAAATAGACTTACATATATGAAATAATCAATCAGTATAATCACATATAAACACAAGTCAGGGGTCAAAAGGCAGTTGCAAAATTCTTTACAAATTGTGCATTAGTTGAATATTATTCAGCCTTAAAATGGAAGGAAAGTCTGACACGTGCAACAACATGGATGAACCTTGAGGACATCATGCTAAGTGAAACAAGCCAGTCACAAAAAAAAACAAATCCTGTATGATCCCACTTACAAGAAGTACTTAGAGTAGTCAAATCGCAGAGACAGAAAGCGGAATGTTGGTTTTCAGGGGTCTGCAGGAGGGGAAAAGGGCAGTTACTGTTTAATGGGTATAGAGTTTCAGTTTTGCAAGAAGAGTCTGGATGGATGCAGAGCCCGTTGCACAACAATGTGAATGTACTCGATGCCTCTGAACTGCACACTCAGACATGGTTAAGACAGAAAAAATGAAGTCTTCATTAGAAAAGCTGTTATAGCTTAACTCTGAGAAAGGCAACACTGCCAAAAGAGATTAAATAATGAAATGTATAATGTTGACACTCTGATCACCTCAGGTAACTATATAAACAATTTTTCAGAGATAATTGCTATCAATTAAGAAAGCTAAAATACAGACATAAGCAAGCCTTTCCCTGGTTTGTTCCATCAGGTGGAGCAGCAGCCTTAATATATGGGGGTGGGGGGATTTAATTAAAACAGACTTGTTTACCTCTCATCTTGCCAGGGCCCCAACCTGAAAGTTTATTTCCTGAACGGAGACACACCCCATTAAGTACCTGTCATGAGATTATAAACATATACAAAATAAAAATCTTAGTCTTTGAAAGTTTACAACAAATTCAGGTTGCTTGACTAAATGTTATATTAAAATGATCAAGAGTTGTTCTGGGTACGAAAATCTAATACTCAGCTATAGGAAGTTGCCTTCAGAGAAGAAAAGACAGGCAGCTGGCTTTGCAGGGGAGGAAGAATGCAAGCAGGTGGATGACAAAGAAGGACAATGTGCCATCAGTTAAAAATAAATGACAGAGGAGCCCACACACAGACAGGCCAGCGAGGTGTGAATGGAGAGAATGTCAAACAAACCAGCCCAAACCAGGTCAAGGACAAAGGTAAGACAGAAGGACCTGAAAGCCGGAATGGCTGGAGTTTGAGGGCAAAGGCAGAACTCTGCGCTTGGGCGACGGGAGCGATGGGAAGGCACTGGCTGCCAGAGGAGTAACAAGCAGTGGTTGCAAAGTCAGTCAATGAAAAGCACAGGAAGGACACGGGGAACCAAAGTTCTTTAGAAACAATGATTCCAAATTCTTGCATGCAAGCCACTTAGAGACTTATTTCATTAGAAGCCTGGTGAACAGTCCATATCAGCATAATGAATGTTCTTGACTTTAAACCTGCTTCCAACTGTTTTCAAGGGTTCATGTATACATAACCCAGTTCTGAAATCAGCGCAAGTGGCTGTCACATTGAAATTCAGTATGCCACACCACTGCTACACTAACCATTCCCAGGAGCAGGCGATGGCTGATGGACAGAAATGGGCTTTTCGACAGGAAATCCCCAGGACCAAGAAAACACCCCCGGAGAAAAGACAGCAGTACAATACTTTAGGTTAGCGGGGAAAGTTGCTAAATTGGTCTCCCTTAATAACAGGCCAATGTTTAGTCCAACAGCTCTGATTTGCAGTGGAATTTTTGACTTTTCTCTCCTGAAAATTGAAAATGGGTTTCTGCATAATGCTTGTCTACAAATGCAGTGACAATTTACATTGGGCTTAAAGAGGTAGGTGAAGATTTTTCAAAATAGGGTAGCCAGTTTAAAGAACATTAGCCTTATCTTTCAGTGATATATATAT
This sequence comes from Tadarida brasiliensis, assembly GCA_030848825.1. Taxonomy (NCBI): domain Eukaryota; kingdom Metazoa; phylum Chordata; class Mammalia; order Chiroptera; family Molossidae; genus Tadarida; species Tadarida brasiliensis. The sequence goes on from CM061274.1 coordinate 44,970,012, forward strand.
GATTATATATCTATTATTTAATTATTATATTATTTAATTACTATAGAAATGTATTATTTAATTATTATATTATTTAATTAATATATTATTTAATTAATATATTATTTATATAATTTAGCTATATATATATATGAATATCTTAACTCAAAGGAGGCAATATACTGGTGAGACTTTCTGCATAAATGTTAGTTTTAGTAACTAAGTAATAATGGGGAAAAGAAGATTAAGTTTGGATAAATAATAGGAGCTTAAAGAAAGATACTAACTTGGCCTTTAGTTTCCTAATGGGACTACTTTGATTAAAACTAATAATTATAGAAGTAGAAATAAGATAATCTAAGCCCTCAAATGTAAATCAAGAATGAATGAGCAAAGAAAGGAAGGGAAGAGAAGAGAAGGAGGGAAGAAGGAAGGAAGGAAGAAAGGAAGGAAGGAAAGAATGGAGAAAAGAAACTAGGCCCTTTTGAACAAAATATCACAGCTTAATTATTTAATATTCTTACTTATCCAATAGAAAATCTTGTTAATTCTTTAAGAAATAAAACTTCCACAGGTATGCCTTATCTCAGGGTCTATGCAATATTTATTCATAGTTTGAAAGTCTTGGTATTAATTCTTGAGAAATAAAGACTGAATACTCACTAAGTGATTCCTGCAGAGGGTTAGGTGACTGGACAGCGAGACCCTAGTAGACCCCACACTTACACATTATCAGCCCTCACAGAAGCTGATTGGTCCCAACACTTATTCTGTTTCTGAACTTTTAGTTATAAGTGTCAAAGTCTGAAAGATACTTTATTACAAAAGATGGCATTTTTCTTTCCTGCTGTGCCTTTGTGTACATAGTCTACAATTTTTCTGAAGCATTCTTTACTTTTATTGTTTAAAGTGTACCGTCTGATTTATCTGTGAGGTCGTCTGGTCTCAATTCATGACAACCCTTGCACTTATTTTTCCTAAAAACTCAAATATGGGTTTCTGAGTTACACATTGAACTTCATCCTTTTGTACAAGTTAAACCAGGCGTTATAAAGTAGTAAGTAAATGAAAAACTGGGTTTAAAAACAAGACCAACAACTGACCAATCTATAGCAGGCTCAGCTTTTTTTTTTGAGAGAGAGAGAGATTAAGGTGCATACAGTCTAGTGGAATGAAGGTCACCAAACAAAATGTTGCAATCTTAAAGTGCCATTGACATGTAGACCGTGTTCAGCTGCAGCTTCGGAGTAATTTATGGGACTCCCTATTCAGTATCATTTCACCCCAAATCATTCATAAATGCATATTACATTTACATTTGCAGTAAAAGGTTTTAAAAATTAGGAGAATTTTTTCTTTAAATAAAAATAAACATACTTAATATAACTTTTTAAAAATCTGGCTCCTCATTCCCAGCTTTTGTGAGAGGAAAAGTGACCCAAAAGCTTAAAATTCCACAGCTGGTTTCTACATGATAGATATGAGCTCTGACAAATCTGTCCTTTAATTACTCATTATCCACCTGCTGACAATGTTTAAATTACCAAAGGGGTTCAGCTGGAAATTTTCTGATTTTCCTGGGAAAGAGCAGAAAGCCACAAGCCACACATGGACCACACGGACCTGGAGCTTTCTAAGTCAAACCCGGGAGGAAGCGCTCCTTGTACGGGGACCTCCCTGCATCTTCCACCCACTCCTGACCTGCTGTTTTCCTGTTGGCAATGACAGCTCCTTGCAAAGCAAACAGCTCCCAGTTCTGAATGGAAATGATCATGTTCTCAGTCCATAATGCAAGTACAAAACTCCCGGAGTCATTAGGGAGTGAATCAGACGTGCGGCCGATAAACACAAAGCTGACCTTTAAACCCCAGTCTTTAATAGAGCATTGGGTTATTTCACTGTGTGTTTGCTCAACAGTTCCAGGGTCACAGGGTCTGCGTTCACTGAGATGGGGTGAACCTGAAAATCTTGCTCCAACTCCCACACTGCAATTGATAGAAGAGGGTTGGGGGCTGGGCTAGGAGAGGCCCCAAGCCCCCGTCTTAAGTGTACTCTGTATCCCAGCCTGTTAGAACAAGTCCTTTAGCATCTAGAGATTACTGGAGTACACAAGTCTGTGGACTGGCTCTTAGCTACCAGCTCTGGAAGGAATGAGAGTCTTGGGGACCCAGGAGCGGAAGCATTTTTTCTTTCTTTTCACCTTGTCACAGTGCCATACTGAGTGCTAGAACATGAGGCAAAAGGTGAAATCAGAATCAGTAATATTCATCCTTTCTTTATTAAAAATATACTATTGTATTTATCATGGATTTTTTTGCATTGATTTTGATATTTCAAAACATTGCATTAAAATGACGTTTATCTTGATTCTTAGTTTTGGGTGCCTAAGGTGAGTGCCTCACTTGCCTCCCCCTAGTCCTGGCCTGCTCTGTCACCTCACTGTCCCCACCCTACATCTTAACCTAAAAATGGAAGAAGATCTAAGCAGGGTGGTGGAGATGCAGTGGGGGTAAGAGGGTGAGAAGAGCCAAGAGCACACAGGAAAATCATTATTGAGCATCTACCATATGCCTAGGTACGTGTTATGTACATTCTTTCTGATCCTCCCCTATGAGGAAGGTATACTAATCTCCAGCAGAGGAAGTCGAAGTTTTGAGAAATGTGTTCTTCCCACATTCCTCCATCCTAGGAACTGCCCTACAAACTATCCGGCACTCAAGACAGAAACTGGGAGTTGTCCATGATTCCTCTTCTCCCACCCGTTGAATCTATGAACTGTCAATGAACACCTGTAACTGTTCATGGACACCTCAATAGTAAATGGGGAGTAAAGCTCAAAAGATGGTCTGATAACAATTTCCACACTCTTTATGCCACATCTACCACCTCTGCAAGGAAGATCAGTCACTCAATTGTTTTGATATCTCACTGGCCAGTCACAGAGTTGAATTATTGCAAGTGCTGACTGCTTTGCAAACTTATCCAGTACATTTTAGTGTCATCTTGAATGCAAGCTCAATTCTTGACCCAGGACACTACTGTAGCACCAGATTCCACTGCCTGACATCTCACTTGGATATCTCACGCACATCTGAAACTAACATGCCCTCGGCCCCCCAAATTCTCGATCATCTCAAATGCTGCCTCTCTCCAGTTTCCTCCATCTCAGGACCTGGCACCATCAATCACCTGGTATTCAAGCCAGAAACCTGGCAGTGGTCTTTGATACCTCACTCCTCTTTCCCATCCAAATATCACCAACACCAGTCCATTTAAGTAGTAAAAACAATACCAACACCACCACTTATTAAAGTATTCACTATGTGCCAGGTGCTGTTATGATGCATATAGGGCATTATTAACTCATTTCATTTTCATAACTCTATGAGAGGATTCCTATTATTATTTACACTTTACTACTAAGAAAATGGTAGCATAGAGAGCTAATTTGTCCATGCTCATACAGCTAGTAAGAGAAGGAACTAGTGTTCTAACCTAGAACACACACTCTTAACCATTACATCGTATCTCCAAAATTATCTGAAATCCATTTATCTTATTGGTTTTCCACTGACCCATGTTAGTCCAAGGCTACCATCATTGCTCACTCAGGCAACTGCAAAAGCCTCCTGAATGGTCATTTTGGTTCTATTTCTACCTTACATCCTCACACCAATTTTCATGAAGCAGCCAAGGTGATTTTTTTTTAAGTTTATATCAGATCATGTAATTTCCTCTGCTAAAATCCTCAAAATCATTCAATTTCTGAATAAAAGTCAAACTCCTTAATAGGACCTACAACCTGTGTGAACTGGCTCCTGCTCTCTTCTTACAATGTGTCTCCTACCCTTCTCCACCTCATATACTACATTTCTAGCCCACTGGCCTTCTTGCCCTTTCTTCGACTTCAAACTCCTGCCTCATGCCTTTGCACATGCTGTTCCCTTTGCTGGTGTGCTCTCTTCCCCCTCTGGCTAGCTCCACCTAATCCTCTATTTGTCTTAGGGTACTTCTCTGACCCCTCAGCCTAAATAGATCTCCCTGGTATTCTCTCTTAGCATCCTCTTCTTCCCTTCATAGCAATTTTAAAAAATTATAACTCTACATTTATTTATATTTTTAAATATGTTTTTATTGATCTTTTAGAGAGAAAGGAAGGGAGAGAGAGATAGAAACATCAATGTGAGAGAGAAACGTTAATCAGCTGCCTCCTGCACGCCCCTTACTGGGGGTTGAGCACGCAACCTAGGCAAGCGCCCTAACCAGGACCTCTCAGTCCATGGAAAAATGCCCAATCCACTTAGCCATACAGGCCGGGCCTTTTATTCGTATTTTTACTTGTTTATGGCCTGTAAGCTGCATGTGGCACAATCAAAGCCTGTTTCATCTACCACCTTACTCCAGCCCTTAAACCAGAACTTGGAATATAGACAGTGCAGTCCAGTGAATGAATTAACCCTGGAATAGCTGTTTTAAAAACTTCTGCAGGTTAACTGAAGAAGGCATTTATATAATCAACATCATTGATTTTAGGAAGAGAGATCCTTGAAAAGAAAAAATATACATACATACATATACATACCATATATGTATATATATATGTATTCTACTTCTTTATTTCCAACATGTGAACAAAAACTATTAAACCAAATACTCAATATTTTGAAACTATATAGAAGGAAACAATAAAAAAAATCTGTAAATAATTTTTAAAAGATTTTTATTGATTTTGAGAGAGAGAGAAACATCAATGTGAAAGTGAAACATTGATCAGCTGCCCTCTGCACACACCACACTGGGGACCGAGCCTGCAACCTGGGCATGTGCCCTAACCAGGAGTGGAACTGGCAACCCCTTGGTGTATGGAACAATGCTCAACCAACTGAGCCACACCAGCCAGGGCTCTAAAGAATAATTTTTAAAAACCTTACAGTATGTCTAGCTTTTAAAAAAGTTCTTTTGTTGTTATGACTATAAATCCCAATAAGATGAGAATCAACCTCTCAACTGTTTTTATTTAATCCCAATACATAGTAGTGTTCCATAAAAATCTATTAATAATAAACTATGGACAATTTCAATCACCTATCTTATGACTATTTCTCTTCATTACTTAGAGATTGATTTTTTTTATTATTGCCAAATCTCTCATTAGAGAACAGTTGAACAACCTATTGTACATGATTTTCTATGGTCCTGCTGTGTCCTAGATGTTTTAGGAATAAAGACAGATTCTCTATGTCTCTGTATAATAGACAATTATTTGGCTTGAGATGAAGGTGCCTGTTGTTTAGAATTTCAATATTTTAAAATAAAGAAAATAAATGCATTCAAGAATGGAAGAAATGGGAGAAAAATTTTGCAAATCATATATATCTGATAAGAAACTTGTACATAGAATATATAAAGAATTCAATAATAAAAGTGCAACACAATTTAAAAATTAGCCAAGTATATGAGAGAACATTTCTCCAAAACTGGCCATAAGAGATATGCAAATCAAAACTACAAGATACCACTTTATGGCCCCTAAAATAGTAATAATTAAAAAAAGAAAAAATACATATTTTTTAAAATATGTTTTTATTGTTTTTTTTTAGAGAGAGAGGAAAGGAGAGAGATAGAAACATTGACGTGAAAGAGAAACATCGATCCACTGCCTCCTGCACGCCCCCTACTAGAGATCGAGCCTGCAACCTGGGCATGTGCCCTGACCGAAAATCGAACTGGGACCTCTCAGTCCCTGGGACAATGCTCAATCCACTGAGCCACACTGGCCAGACAAAAAAAGAAAATATTGTTGGTGAGGATGTGGAAAAATTGGAACCCTTATACTCTGCGGATAGAAATGTACAATGGTATAGCACTTTGGAAGACAGCATGGCAATTCCTCAAAAACAGCCTGGTAAATATAAAGTTACCATATGACCCAGCAAAAGATAAATGAAAGCATATGTCACCTAAAAACATGCACACAAATGTTCATAGCAGCATTACGCAAAATAGCCAAATGGTGGAATGACTCAAATATCCATCAACGGATGGATGGAAAATAACATATGGTATACCCATATAATGGAATATTATTTAGCAATAAAAAGAAATAAAATACTGATACACGTTACAACATGAATAAACCTTGAAAATGTTGTTAAGTGAAAAAAGACCAGCCACAAAAGTCCATGTATTGTATGATTCCACACATATGAAATGCCCAGAACAGGCAAATTCATAGAGAAGGAAAGTAGATTAGTGGTTGCCTAGGGCTCGGATGGAGCAGGGGAGGAGGAGGAGTGACTGGTAACAAGAACCAGTTTCTTTTGGGGCTGATACAAATAATATAAAATTACATAGTGGTGATGGTTGCACAACTTTGTGAATATAATTTTTTAAAACCCACTGAACTATACACACTTTAAATGAGTAAATTGTATGGCACGTGAATTGTATCTCAATAAAGCTGCTATAAAAAAGTAATAAAATCTAGTTTTTACTACAACTTAAAATTAGATGTATGCTTGGCATTTACAAGAATAGGTATGGCTTAACCAAAGAGTATTTATAATTTGCTTTCATCACAGAAGATGAGTTTTGGATGAAACTTTCTCAGAAAGAATTTATGATATTTATGATCTCCCTCTGTTCTTATAATTCCTGGTCTCTTCTCTCTGTCATTGTTTAGAAGCAAGCTTGAAATCCTAGGGCCAGATTTATAGAATTGTAAGAGATCATGATTTTAGAGTAAGGAAACTAAGACCCGGAGAGAATAACCTCTTCCCACCGCCCCCCCACCCCCACCCCACCCCAGCCCGAGATCATAAAAGTAATGAGAATCAGAGCTTTCCAGACCAAAGTTTTATTTTCAATTTTTCAACAGCACCATAAAAAATGTAGTGAATGGCATTTTTTTTTTCAAAACAGCCCCAGGCCAGAGTTCTAACAATTAAGTTTCATGTATAGAAAAGGAATTCCACTCAAAGTATGGAGACAGCAAGGATGAAGTCCACACAGTGATTGTTCTTCTTGAAACCATTCCTTCAATAAGCCTTGCCTGAGCACTTGGCCACGTGCTAGTGACTGTGGGAATAAAGATTTATTTTCTTAAAGACAGCAGAAACTAGGAAGTTTAAATTTGGGTCTCTAACATCACGAGTTAGCTCTTCGTGGGTGCTGGACACTCGAACTGGTTGCCTCTGTTATTCAGTTCCTGAGCAGTATGGAAGGCATTGCAAATGGGATGCTCATTTTGATTCTGAATTCTCTTCAACCTTCCCAGCAAAACCTTTCTTTACCTAACTTCCCTTCTTTATCTTTCCAACTTGGTCTTGAGACCCTGAGAGATCTCACCCAATTTGGGCACTTCAATTATCCCATGTGTTCTGTGGACATCAGTGAGAAATGTGAATTAAAAGGTGATTTTGTTTGTTAGTGTTGCTGGGAATTGAGGATGCAGTATAACTTCGTTACTCATGGCTCAATTTAAAACACTGGTATTGAGACAATATTCAATAAAATAATCGGACTAGTCAATCTGTTCAGATAAGAATTTTGACCCCAAAGTTCATTTTTACTTCTATATTCCTTTGCTACCTCCCCTTTCTTATTTTCCTCTTTTTCAGAAAGTCTGAACTGCCTAAGAGAATTCTGGCTTCCTTCCAAGGGGATATTTTATTAACAGGCAGAGAAGAGAACTGTATTATAAAATTCAATGAAATACGGGATTAATTTTTACTAGTCCATTTGTCTGGCTGAGGAGGAGACACGAGTGTGCCAGGTCCAGGGCTGCTGTAAGTGGGATGGAGAATGTGAGGCTATGGTTTTGACATCTCCAGTACTGCTTTACTCTCTGAAATATATTTTTAAAGCATTTTATCAGCCGCTTCACTGAATTTCTCTGCAAACGATGATTTTCTCACAGAAGTCAGTAAAAAAGGAGGCATACGGTCTTTTTAGATTCTCAGAGCAAGGCATTTAAAATTAAGATGATGAAAGTGTTTATGAAGCTTATAGGAATGCATTCATTCAATCTGTTTTGGTTGTCACCAGATAGAAATGACCTTAAAAGGAAACCAGATTCCTCCCGTTTTATGGGATGATGAAATAGAGTTTTATACATGATAGTGATAAGGGTGTTTGTCTTCTTCTCATTCAGTAACCTGTTTGTGCTCTATCCAGGTTGATTAATAATACTTCCTAGGAGTTTTTATTCATTTGGTCATTAGTATCCATTCCAGATAGGGAGTAAAGGGGCAAAGGTGGTGAATTGTGAATTCATCTAATACCTGATTTGTTTGTCATTCCAGAAATAGTTTTTCGAGAAAGATGATGAAACTAGCACAAATTGTGATGTTTGGAGTTTTTGGTGTCACAAATTTGCAAATCCCACCTAACTGTGTTACTAGTTAGGCTTTATTGGACTATACCCTATTTGGAAGAAAGCAAAGGAGGGAGGAAGGAAATCTCAGTAGGAAGGAGGTGAAAATACTTTCTAGTCCTATACTTCTCTAAAATAGCAGGTCAGTTTCCCAGTGAGGATATTTGCTTTTAGAGAGAGGTTGGGCACATGTGGAAGCTACATGAACTCTTTAGGGTCACAATGGTGGCATTCAGTCAATGCTTCAGTGTTTTAAAGCATGGCTTTTCAGACATTGAAGAATCACCTGGGCATCTTGAAAAATGCAGATTCTGGTCCAGCAGGTCTGAGACTCTGCATTTCCAACAACTCCCAGGGACTGTCTATAGGATTGGCCCAGAACCCACATCAGAGTAGGAAGGTTCTAAAGAAATGTGGCGAGGTGAAAGAAAAGGAAAACATTTGAGGTTAGATGACAGTAATTGTGGGCTGATAACAGCTGCCAGATAAATTATTTCAGCATCATTTTTCATTCCTAAAAGATGAAGCAGCTGAATTTGGTTGACTGTTCGCAAGCTCTCTTCAAGCATGCCTAGGAGGCTCAAATCCCTGTAACTTCTGCAGAAGATGGAAATTATGGTCTATAGTTTATATTCAATTGCCTTTGTGTACTAAAAAAAGGAGCTTTCTTCTCCCCAATTGCAATCTCATTGCCTCTCAGGGTGTTAAACATTTCCAACCCTTTTAGGCCACACAGTAGGGTGCTAGTTAATGCATCGACTGCTAATAATTTAGCTATTAGTTTCAATTTCCTCCACCAAATCTTTTATAAATGGTAAAATTGACTGAGTCAAGCATCCCCTCCTACCCCCACAGTGCAGTAAATGTTGTATCAGTAGGCTGAAAGAATGAGTGTTACATTATGAACACCCAACTCACTACTGGGAGAATTAGACTCATATTATTCCAAATGAAAGATCAAACTCCAAACCAGTAGAGCCTCAGATGTCCAATACCCATGTAGTACGGCTTTTAATCATCAAATGTGTTATAAATATTCTAAAAGGAAAACAAATCAGTGTGCCTAGTTTAAGTACTACATACATGGTTATCACATAAATATTAATTGAGAATGTTCTACTCTGTATTTTGGGGGGCACAAAGCCACATATTTACTTTCAAAATACATTAACAAAAGAGTTAAATTTTGGCCATTCAATTCTAATAAATCATTTAAACCACACAGATCAGACAGCGTCTAGCATCTTATCCACTATCCCCATTACTTTGCTGCCACTCCCCTTAAAAAGAGTATTATTCTTTGTACGTTAAGGAAGTTTCACTTAGTACATTATCTTAATGGCATTTTAGAATGCATTATCTGGTGAACTCTCATTTGAACAGCAAAATAGAAAAGTTAAAATATAGCCTTATCTATGTGATTTATCTATTTAAAATTAAGCAGAAATTATTTCCTTTCTTGTTTTATATCACACTGGAAAAATGAATCCAATGGTTTAAATCATAAAATTAATATCAGCAGGGGCATCATAGAGTCCAGAGACTATCAAAAACAATTAACTCTCAATTCTATGCATTAATGATGGGTGTCATGACGTAGAAAAATTTTAAACCACTGTGTTAGTTTTGTAATGTTCATGGCTTTTTTTTGCAGCAGCAGATTTTTAACATGTTGTACTAATATTTATTTATTTATATATTTATTTATATATTTATTTATTTATTTATTTATTTATTTATTTAATCCTCACCCGAGGATATTTTTGCATTTATCTTCAGATAGAGCGGGAGGGAGAGAGGGAGGAAGAGAGAGAGAGAAACATCGACGTGAGAGATACACATCAATTGGCTGCCACCCGCACAACCCCAACCAGAGCTGGGGACGAACTGCACCCGAGGTACGTGCCCTTAGCAGGAATCGAACCCAGGACTCCCCGGTCTGCAGGCTGACGCTCTAACCACTGAGCCAAACCGGCCAGGGCAACATGTTGTATTAATATTTAAATACTTAAAGAATGATCTTTTGTTCCTTTAACTTACCCTAATCTAAGTGGGGAGAATATAAAAGTTTTACTTCATATTTCACTAAGTAATTGTTGAATACCTTGAAAGTTAATTATTTGGCTAGGAGAGCATATCTTGGGAATTCTTCTTCAATCATGATTCAATGTCAACACTGAAATTTTTAGGGGTCCCATCCAGAACTGTCTAGTTACAGAAAAAATGACGAACAGGTACAACATGTGACAAGGGCTCCCTGCTATGTTTGCTTCCATTTACTAAGAGTCTACCCCCATAAAAAAGTCACAATTTTTGTTGATAAGCACTCCATTTGTTCTGCTTACAGGCTTATTTATATTTTAGCAAAAAGTTCCAGAATATTGAAAATTTGTAAAGACCCAAGTGCAGGGGTTTTCAGGCTACCGATTCTACTAAAATTTGATTTTAAGTTGTGTACATTTTTTCAAATATAACATTTTCTAGGCAACACTACAGATTCACAAATAGTTCTACAATCCCACAAAGGTTAAGAACTACTGCTAATAAAAGCATTTAAATGAGCAAGAAATAAAATTAATTCACCAGAATTCCTTTGGAGAGGCGGGCCCCAGTCTTGGGGTTTGGAGTGAAGCAGGCCTGGGTTCAAGTCTGCATTCTGCCACCCATTCACTGTGCCACCTCAGGCAAGTTACTTAACCTCTCTGAGCTACAGTTTCTTTCTCTATAAAGTGGAGATAAAACTAGTGCCTACCTCAATGGGCTGTTGTGAAGATTAAGCATTTTTGCCAAGACACTGGCACATAGCTGGCACAGTGTATACTCTCAATAAATAGTAGCTGCTACTATTATCACTATTATTATTATTTGCAATATAAAATACACCATGAACACAGAGGCTTTATCTACCAACTAATAACACAGATTATTCTAATACTTCTTCCAGTTGTCTAATAAAACAGAGATGTGGCCTGGCTGGTGTGGCTCAGTGGTTGAGTGTGGATCCATGCACCAAGAGGATGCTGGTTCAATTCCTGGTCAGGGCACATGCCCAGGTTGTGGACCCAATCCCCAGTGGGTGGCATGCAGGAGGTGGCCAATCGATGTTCTCTCTCATCGATGTTTCTCTCTCTCTAAAAAATCAATAAAGAAAAGAAAACAAAAATTTAAAAAACAAACAAAACAGAGACGTGGCTAATTAACAATGATTAAGTCATCTTTCACCAAGTCAGAGCTATAAAGATTTGTTCTCTAAAATGATCTAATTTTATCTGCTATAACTATAGGATATCTAATCTAATGACATGAAATAACTTTGAGTTTTAAAGATTCACTACCCTTCCAAGAGTTTTCTAAATTGTAGAACAACTGTGATTTCTATGTGCAGGGTCTTCATATAGCATGTGGAATATACAAGGATTTATATTCAGGACATCTTCGTGTTGAAAAAGTGATGCCTTCTCAAATGGCCATTAATAGGACTTACTAGATATTATAGTACATCTACTACACAGACTGCTATACAACTGTTAAAAATAATTTTAAGGAATTGTGTGCAATGCCATGGAATAATGTTTATCATACATTAAGCAAAAAAGGGCAGTGTACAAAATTATGTGAGGTTTGATCCCATGTTTGTACATTGATGGCACAGAAAAATGCCTGGAAGGAAATACATCAACATTTCAAAGGTAGGTGACAAAGGGTAGGTGGACAATTGATGGGTGAGTTTCTATAATGAAGATTCTGTGATCATCATAATAAAAAGGTATTAAAAATGAATGGTTAACAATTAAAAACTTGTCAGCAGTCCTAGAAGCCAAGGACTTGAGTTTCAAGGCCAAGACACAGGCACACTGAAATGATAACCTCAGACAAGTTACCTCCCTCTTTTAAACCAAATATTGCTCCTTGGAATCTACAAGGCTTGAACAGATGATGTCTATGTTTCTTTCCAGCCTGACACTCTAAAATTCCAGATGTGTGGCCCCATGTTGCAGAAACCCTTTTTGTTTTTCAAGCTGGCCCACAGACGGTAAGTGGTACCACGAGAGTGACGTTGGAATGGCATCCTTTTATTTTTAATATTTCCTGTCTCAATTTCTTTTGGAATGATAAGGATGTTATTAATTTGATAATTTAAAAATAAAAGGAAAAATCATTTGAAATGGGTCAGGGGTTCAACATAAATACGGGCACACAAACAAATTTGAATGGTTTGGCACATATTGTACCTTTAAGATGGGTTAATATTTTATTTGCCCTAAACAGAATTAACCAAAAAAAGTCACACAGTGGACAGCCATAATTCCGGAATAAACAGCTCACGTCAAATAGAACTGACTCCTGTTATGAGAAGTAGATGGTTTTCTTAAGAAAATTCTCAGATGTGAAATCCTTTGAATTGAATGGAACTATCACTCACACAGCATTTCCGGAGCAAGGTATTGCTAAGATCGTACCCCGGTCTAAACTACTAAATACCAGGAAAATATCTATGTGATTAAAATTGTTTAACGGTAATAAGTAGCAAGGAAATCAGGTTGCTTAAAGCCTTAAATGCAAAAGGAAAAACACACACCATGTTTTCAACTGCTACCTTTTAGCTCTGCGTCTAAAACAAATGCACGAAACTCACTTTCCACGAGCTCTGCAAAAGAGAGAGGGGAGTAAATTCTTCTTTACTGCCCAGATTCTTCCCTTGGAACCAGTGGACTCTTGGGCTGCCAACGAGAAGTTTCCTCGAGGTGCTTTTTAAAGGGCATTGAAAAGCTGCAGCAGTGACCCAGAAGCCTGGGAAAAATACCCAGTTTCTCAAGCTACCAGCCCCACCCCTTTCTGGGCAAAGCACCCAGCTGAGCGAAGCTAGTACCTAAAGCTGATCTGCTTCTGCACATGAGCAGGAACAAATTTCCACCAACACCATGTAACCCCGCTCCTGCCACGGCTGTAGGGTTACACAACTTGGCTTCCCTCCTGGACAGAGGGGACACTCATTCCACAGTATCTATTTAGGTCCTGCTATTGACAAAGAGATTGCTTTGGCCTGATTAGTAAGAACACGGGCTGTTTTCTGTAGCAAGGGCCAGTTAAGAGTGGAGGAAGGAGTATCTGAACCATTAACAGAATGTTAAATGGACTAAGATTTCTACATAAAACTGTGTTAGTAGAAAACATGTTTGAAGGTGGGGAGAGGGCTCCCTTCACACCATCTCATTTCTAAGTGTGATAATAATCTTTAAGGATCCTGTGATATTATACTTTGAAAGACACTGGTAATTAAGTTGCTGCTACGTGAAGCAAGTTTAGAATATATGCTGCTTAGGCAATTTTCACTGTGATTAGAAATTGCTTCAAAAGTATACTTAATTTGGGCCTGAAGTCTCACTGTAGCCAGACTGCTTCCCAAGCATTAGAAGCTGTCAGCAAGTATAGGCAACTATTGTCTAAGTATTAATGGACAAAACTACTCATTTGGGTCACATTACTAGCACTTAGGACACCGATAGTAATGTGTTAAATGCTATCCTTCATGAAAGAGTTGACACTTCAGAAATGCCTAAGAAATCCCTGAAGAAATAGTTACATTAACTTGGTAAATATGATGCATCGCAACACAAATGTCCAGATAAAGATAAATTTACGTCATTAAATGTTGACCCAAATAATCAATGACGAGGACGTGGTCTTTTATAAAGTGTTGCCTTGATGCCTTACTTAACCTGAGTATTGTTACTGTAGCTTTAATTTCTATTTACCTGATATATCTCTTTCCATCCCATTACGTTAAAATATTTCGAGTCACTATGTTTTAGGTATGTTGTTTGTAAAGAATCTAGAGCTGGAGCTCGTATTTTTATGTAATCTGGCAATCTTTGTCTTCAAACTGAATAGTTCAGTTTTTTTTTTTTCCCTTTCTTCCTGCTATCAATTAGATTGAATTTGCTTCATTCCCTTCCACTGGCTTGGAAGTCATTCCATTTCTAAGGAAGTTATCCCTAAATTCGTATACCAACCAAAATCTAAAGAAAATCACTATCTCTATTCTTTTCTAGAATAATACAAAGACTGTGAAGACTATCACTTCCATCTCTTCCTCAGCCCACACTATTATGGTACAGTGGTTAAAGTCTGTATTATTTCTAACACACACTCATCAAAAGCAGTACCATTACTGCTGTTGTTGATTTTACCAACAGCATTTTTTTTTAATTGTTGTAAATATTACAGATGTCCCCCTATTTCCCCCACTGACTCCCTCCTCCCCGCTCCCACCCCCCTCCTGCTTTCCCCAACCTAATGTCTGTGTCCATTGGTTATGCATATATGCATATAAGTTCTTTGGTTTATCTCTTCCCAACAGCGCTTATTTAAATTTCCCATTATACTAATTTCCTCACTCACAATTTTTCCCTGTAACCTACACCATTTTTCTTGGTTCAGTTCTCTTCTCATTCTAGTACATCCTTTAGTACTTCTTTCAGCAAAGTTAATTAACCCAGTCTTACTTAGCTGAATACAATTTTAATTTATCCTCAGTTTTTAATTATATTTTAGCCAGTATAAATTTTTGAGTTCACAATTTTGCTTAGCATTTTCAAAATCACATTCTGCTGGTATCTGGCATCTACTGTTACTGATGAGAAGGTAGTTGGCTGTTGGTCTGTGATTTCTTTGCAAGTAATGTTATCCCACCCCCTTTATATTAGATTGGCTGCATTCACAATAGGATGAGTCTAAGTGTGTATTTGATTTCAGTTATCTTGTCTAGGACTTAGAGTTTTCCTTTAGTTTGAATCTCCATGTCCTAGCTGTATGTTAGGTAATTTCATCAGCACTATCTCCAAGTTCAGCCATATTTTTCCTCATCTATATCTAGTCTGCTCTTTCTCTAGATGTAAAAAATTTTTCGTTTTTATTTTTGTCAAATTTATACTTGCACATCGTTTAAAGTATCAAAGAGTTTTTTTAACATAAGATTTGCTATGAAAAACTACTCTCCCATTTCCCTCTCCCATTTCTTTCTCCCTAGAGATTTGCACTCTAAGCCCTTTCATTTATTTATGGGAAAGAAGACTACCTCCATGTTGACAATGACATGACTGCATTACATGGCCTTTCAGGTTTAAGCAGTATCTGTTTACTCCCCACTACAAAGGATGAGAATCAGCTCATTTCTCTCCCTGCCCACCAGACATGTACACCCTTCTGAACTAGCTTGCTGAAGGGTTCCTTCTGTTCATTTCCTGTTCTCTCTTCCTGATATTTCTCTTATTAAGATATTGGGCTGACTAAACCGATTTTTTACTTATCTCGTTTTTTTCTTTCCCCCTTTTCCTATTTACCATCATCATCTTTTTCTCCTTTCTGGGAGATTTTCTTAACTTTACCGTTGACTTTATAGATTGACATGGTTGGACATAACTCAGGGTACCCTCTAACAAATATGTTTTGGTCCTTCTTCTTGGGCTGTTCAGATTTCCCAGAAAGGGCTTTTTCAAACTATTGCCTTGCAGAGTAAAAGGTCTGGATGTTAGGGTTCTGGAAATTCAGTGGGGGAGGAAGTCTTGGAGTTCCGAGTCCTGTATGCGCACATGTACTTAATTCACACACACATGACTATGTCAGGCTGACTACTACTATTCTTCAAGACAGATCAGGCGTCACCTCCTCTGGGAATTTCTCCATGATCTCCCCAGTAGACACCCTACTGAACCATCTCAAAGAACCCAGGGCTGCCCTCTCTCTTAGCAGATATCCCCCTCTCTCTGTAATTGCTAGTTAGACATCTATCCTCATTCAGAACCAGTTCTATGCATTTT
This sequence comes from Tadarida brasiliensis, assembly GCA_030848825.1. NCBI lineage: Eukaryota > Metazoa > Chordata > Mammalia > Chiroptera > Molossidae > Tadarida > Tadarida brasiliensis. The sequence continues at coordinate 44,986,185 of CM061274.1, forward strand.
GGATTTCTAGGCTCTTGGCACAGTTATCAGCATGTAATAAGCTCAATAGATTCATGAGTTATTAACTCCCGAGGCAGCCCAGGTAAGGGAGCTGCTTGTACATGCAGAAGCCACAGAAGAGCTGGGAAGACACTTCAAATAAACCACAATAGCATGGGTCTGTGGCATCAACATTAGTCCTACCCCTGACTGTGAAACTCCACCCTAAACCAGGGCACCCCAGACAAGTTAGATGTCTGGTTTTTCTTATCATATTTCTATGGATACATCAAGGAAAGCATTCAATCTACTTCTTAGCAGTATCATGAAATATCTCTGTGAATAATTACTATTGTTTTAAAATATGAAGTTTTCAGATGGATGCAAAAATCAAAATACATTATCACTAAGGAAAACTGAGGTATAAGGAAACCAGATGAGAAATAGCTACTGGATATAAGAAGGTACTTTATTAACTTATTTAGAGGCAAGTGTCAAAGAACAACAAACTATTGACCAGGTGCCTGTGCTGGTGAAGAGTGAGGTACCAGTAAGGAACAGAAAACAGTTTGGGTAACTTATTTTCATAACTACCTTATCTGTGATAGGCACAATCTTTTAGAATCTGTATAAAGCTTCAAGGGGGCAACAACCAAACAACCTGATGCAGACTGACATTTCAATGAATGAAATCAAAATTTTACACAGTCATAAAATTTTAAAGTCAGAATATCTGTAAGTCCAGCCTCCTCCTCAAGGTGTGGACGCTGTCCATGTCCTTATAGAGGCCATGAAACACTCCCAAAGCTGAAGCCCTGGCACTGTTCCTGGACCACAACACTGACAGGTAGGTTTTATAATCTTGAATCAGTGTGACCCACGCTGATTTTACCCACTGCTCCTAGTTTTGAGTATCACAGAAGTCTACACACCAGATACAAGCTAGATGTTTTACAAATACCCTCTGTTTTGACTCTTCAGAACAACCCTTTAAGAAAAGGATTGTCTCTATTTAAAGGTGAAGGAACAAGTCATAGAGAATTGGCAATGTCATAAAGGACTCACAGCCAATAACTGGAGAGGTACCAACAGGGAAGAGGACACGTATTATAGTATTTATGGACATGGACTGCCTAGATTCCAATTCCATTTACATCACTTACTAGCTATGTGACTTTAGGGAAGTTGCTCAACCTCTCTGAACTTACTATATAAGACTGTTTGTTATAAGGATTAAATAAATTAACATGAGCAAAGCATTTGAACAGTGCCTGGAACTTAATAAGTACCACAGAAGTATTTGTTAAGTATATAAAAGGATGACAGAATATGAATCAAATCTAGGTTTATCTGGTTCCAATGCATGCAGTCTTAACAAAGACTCTTCAACGTGTTGATTTCTCAAGTGTTTGAAGGCAGCTACTACATCTTTGAAGTGTTTCTCTTCTCCATAATCTCCTCTTTCCACAATGGTCCTTAATATTACCCAGTTGCCAGAATTCTTCCCATCCTTCTGGCTTCCATGTAACGGAAAGAGTGGGACCCAAAATTGCTTCAATACTTCAGGAGATTACGGTAATCTCTTCAGATGTGATCAAAACGTGTTCTAATACAGTAGTTTCCATGCAGGGTGCCCAGATCCGGGGCATCAGTATCACTTTGGAACTTGCTCGAGATGTAAATTCTCTAGCTCCAGCTCAAACCTGCTGAACCAGAAATTCTAGAGTTGGGGTCCAGCAACCTGTATTTTAACAAGCCTTCCATGTGATTATGATACAACTCGTTTGAGAACCCTTATTTTAATGGAACTTATGGCCACAGTAAGGGTTGAGGCACCACATTGCTTATTAAGCTCATACTAAATTGATGATGGGTGGTCTCCCAGAATTTGGGCCTCTGTCATGTATCTAATGTAATGTTGTGGTTTTAAATCCTCTTTTAGGTTTCCCTGATTTGAAGCCACTGTTCTAGCCCCTCAAAAGCTCTCTAAATCCACACTCTTTGTTTGGTATAATGGCTCTCCCTTCCCGCCTTTGTGACCCCTGAACATCTGATAAGCATGCCATTCATGTCTTCTTGGTGGCACCCACAACATTCACACAGAGCTGGGGCAGAAGGCCGGAGGTCCTTGACAGATCCTCCTCCTCCAGCCTGATATTAATTAATGAAAACATCCTGTGCATATGTTTGTTCAACATGTGAAATTTTCTATTATCAGCCTGCAAATTTCCATCTTATCCAGGAGGACACCATGAGAGACTTGCATTGCTCTAAAACCCTGAATGAACGTAAAAAAAAAAAAAAAAAAAAAAAAAAAAAATTCCTTATGAGTAGAGGAACTATAGTAGTCTTCTTGAGTTTTACTTTCTTCCTACCTTCTTCCAACTCCTCCTTCTCCGCCAACCAGGAGAAAAAGGTCTGGAAGCTAGGCATACCTTCAAAATTTTCAGACAAAAGGCATAGCCCGGCTTAGATCAGTTCCTTTAAATTTTACACTATTAACTTCTTATTCCCACTCTTCATCATAGGCAATTTTTAAATACTTTTTACAGAATTGGAAGTTAAAAGTCAGAGAAATAAAGTAATTTTTTCTGACTGTTATATCAGCCAGTTAGTGGGGACAGCCGTATTTATATTCAGGTCTGCTACCGAGGTTCATTCTTCACTGCTATGTTTTTATTAATACTATTGTTGCTGTATGTCGTAGGACAAATCAAGAAGATGATTTTTGAGACCCTGACCCTCTTAACTCACCCTTCATTCCAGAGAATACTAAACTCAGTTACTGATGGTCAAAACAACCTATATTCCAGCTACAAGAATGATAACATCTTGAAACATCTACAGGGATCTAGCACTTGGTACCCTTCTAGAAGTATCCCCTAAGGTATGTAGACACATCTGGCCACAACTCATTTTGTCCTGAAGACTAACAGTCCCTACAAAGGAAAATCAACTGTGCAAGAGGCTAGAACACAAAGCCAATTGTCTCCTACTGCTCTCTCTGCCAGTCTTCACAAAGTCAAGTCCTGGACTTGTTTAGGAGTGATTCATCTGTCTATAGAAAGAGTGCCAAAACCAACCATACAAAAGATTTTTTTCCTCACGTCTTTAATTCCTGAGGACCTTGTAGTCAATTAATATAATGTAAGCAATTATGAGCTTCCAGATTTGGCAGACAGTTGAGTAATAGTGGAAGGGAACACTACTCAGGTCTTCTCACAGACAGATTTCAAAAGAGTCCAACCAAATTGATTGACAGAAGACTCAGTTTTACCTGTTGAAATAAGTAATACAGTCTCTGCTGAAGTTCAAATGGCAGTTTTGCACTTTTGTGGCCTGTTTGCAAAAATTTTCTTTTAAAAAAAAATTTTTTTTTCCCTTTATTGATTTTAGAGAGAGAGGAAGTGAGAAGGAGAAAGAGATAGAAACATCAATGAGAGAGAACATTGATTGGCCGCCTCCTGCATGCTCCCCACTGGGGATTTGGCCCACAACCTGGGCATGTGTCCTGACTGGGAATTGAACCGGCGACCTCTTGGTGCATGGGTCGATGCTCAACCACTGAGCCACACCAGCCGGACAGTTTGCAAAACTTTTCTATCTTTCTAGCTTTGCAGACACAATATGAGCTTGCCTATGGTTCCCTCATCTGCCTTATCTTCTCATATACAATCTATTTCCTTCCTGTTCTGAATGTCAAGAGGCTGGCCAAAGCTTTCTGAGAGGATGAGTATCGTAATTGAGAAATAAAGTAGACCATAAAGTCCAAATGATAAAGTACACAAATAAACACAATTTTGCCACTTTAAAATATAATAGGAGCCCTGGCTGGTTTGGCTCCATGGTTAGAGCGTTGGCCTGCGGACCAGAGAGACCCGGGTTCGGTTCCCGCTAAGGACATGTACCTCGGTTGCAGTTTGTCCCCGGCCCTGGTTGGGGTCGTGTGGGTGGCAACCAGTCGATATGTCTCTCTCACATTGATGTTTCTCTCTCTTTCTTCCTCCCTCTCTCCCTTCCGCTCTATCTAAAGATAAATGCAAAAATGTCCTCGGGTGAGGATAAAAAAAATAATAAAAATAAAATATAATAGGAAATATTATCATCAATTTTATTTTAAGAACTTAGCATTTTCTTGAAAGAGTCCCACCTGTTTTGATATTTCAATTTTTAAAGTACTACTAATGATATATTTATACATAGAGTCTCAGGACTCAGAAACCAGAGATAATAAAAAAGTTTACTGTGTGCTTTTTTCATGTGATATTATACTAAAGTTGCCAATCAGAAAATACTCTTACAGCCCTGGCCGGTTTGGCTCAGCGGTTAGAGCGTCGGCCTGTGAACTGAAGAGTCGTGGGTTCAATTCCGATCAAGGGCATGTACCTCAGTTGTGGTTCAATCCCTAGCCCTGGTTGAGGCCCGGCGGTAGGCAACCTTCGACATGTCTCTCTTACATAGATGCTTCTCTCTCTCTCCCTCTCTCCCTCACTCCCACTCTATTTGAAAAAAAAAAAAATCAATGGAAAAATATTCTCAGGTGAGGATTAAAAAAAAAGAAAAGAAAGGAAGAAAATACTCCTACATAGTCTTTTGATTTACAAATGAATGTTCTGATTTACTATTGAGTAGAAAATGAACAAGTCTTCAGAATACATATAGTACCCCTTCAAAAGCACAAAACTAAAGCCAAAAACAACATAATGAAACAATAACTTGAAGATTTAATCATCCATGAGTGTGGACACTGGATAAGACAAGACATGACACTCAGGCTGTCACTATTGGTTATTCCATAGCAGAAAATACTAATCACAAAGCTCTTTACTGCTAAGTCCTACATCTGGCCTCACAATACTTCTCAAGTACATCAGCTGCCAACACCTATTTGAGTTGGCACAAGACTATCTGCCATCCTAGTCTGTGATAGATCTACCAGAATCTGTAGGATTAATACCTACTGTCAGGGTTAGGTTTCTTATGTGAGGGGAAAAAACCTACCATAATCCAAATACACAAAACTTCCAGCAAGGATTCTATCTTTGATACTTCATTTAAAAAAAAAATCTTCAATTTTTTGATTCGTCAGAAGACTGTTGCACACAATGCATGCTATGCATAGGTAACTGTGGAACTGGAAGTATAGGGAAATGTTCAAGCCCCAAACATTTACAGATGGGTACAGTTGATTAGACTGTGTGGACTTGTATCAGATCGGTGCATGTTAAAACATTTACTTTTCTTACTAATTGTAAAAGTGTACATGTGAAATCTGTCCAAGATGCTGCAGATAGAAGAATGACTTCATACCATGAACTGCACTTTTTAATTGAAAGAACATAACATCTATGATAAATCACAAAGGAAAGCTACGGCACTAACATGTGGTTTTCTATAGCTAATGTTCTGAAAACAAAATGTTCTATTTGGCATGGACCTCAAAATTTGTCATGTTCTCATTAGTCTGGAGGGTAACAGTGCTACTTTATACAACTGTAACCATCATGCAACAGGAAGCGAGAGCCCAAAATATAAAGTTAGGATTTTTTTTTCCAATAAGCAAAAACAAAACAAAACAAAAAAGAGAAAGAATTAGCTAAAATATATTAAGGCAAATACGAATAACTACAACTTGATATTATTGAAATTAATGTTTTATTTGGTAAAATAAAAAACAATTTATAAAAATTTAAGGCACAATATTGAGGAATTGTAATTTATTCCATTTAGAAATAAATGTAAGAAATTGTTATAAACTGCTACCATTTATAATAGCTCTAATATCCTTTCTCATATTGATCTCAAATTACATATATATTTAATATATAGTCAACACATATTCAAATTATGTATTCATATACACTCAAATTATGTAATTTGAACATTTTATATATATATCCTTAAAGGGCTGTGTACTAGCAAACAGATTAGTTTTGGAACAAAGAAACAGGATAGTTAAAACAAAATGAGCAAAACCACATACTTGAACACTTACACCTGAGAGGGAACACTAGTTTTTTCACTTTTCATAGCATGTGAAATTATTTTTAAAATTCTCCCAAAACACAGCATTCTTAAAGAAAATGGACACCATCATTTTTTAGAATTTTAATAAAACTAAAATTCTATATAGTTGACATACTTATCAGAAGAAAATAAACATGTTCACGGGTCCTTAAAAACATATTTGGAATCATGTTTCATAAAATATTGCTTTAAATAACTCACAGGCATCCAAGTAAACACGCCAGTAGGCAATCATTTCATCAGAATCAGAGGCCTGGCAGATCTGGGGGAAATTCAGAAGGAGCCTGAAAGAACAGTCGGGAAGCTCCAAAAGGGCCCTGAGGTTCGCCCAGCTGCTGCTAGCCGGGCAAAGGCACTTTCAAAGACAAGTCATTGTCTGGCACAGATCCTGCCTGCGAGATTGAAAGCACTTCCCTGTAACCGTGTCTCATCCTGGCATTAGCACCCTCCTTCACAAAGCGCCTGGGTTTCACCCCCGCGGACTAGTTCTTTCCCACACGTGGTGAAATCTGACTCTGCGAGGTCTCCGAGCCTCAGCTTCACACAGACCCGCGCTTGAAGAGTGACATGGTTTCCTTTCCTTCTACAGGGTGTTTAGTATCTTCGGGAGGATTAATGCCACACACTTAGACAAGAACACCTTTGAAAGTTCCATTATCTGCATTTCTTCAACACTCATTCAGCTTTCCGGATTTGGAAAAGTAAAGGCTTCATATTAATGTGCTGTTTTAATGGTTGCCACTTTCCATCAGAGACAAAATATTGAAACGAACATTTTACTTTTCAAAATCTGCAAAGCTAAATGAGTGTTGCAGAAATGTAAATGGTTAAGCTTCCAAATAATTTTTAGTAAGTGTTTAGCACTTATGCTTGTGAAAATATAAAAACTCAAAACTGTAGCGCCACTTTTTGGAACACCCTGTGTCCCATAGCCTGGGGATTTTCTTTTCAAGGACGTCAAGCATGTCCTTTGGTCAGCCTACAGTTGTTTCTTTCCTGGTTTAAGATGAGCCTTTGGTTAAAGGTGTCTTTTTGAAGACTGAGATATTCTCTGACAGAGCATTGTTTTATGAAATTGAGTTAAAAAAATTAAAATTCTTAATTGTCATTAACTTGCAATTGAAATAATTTAACATTCATATGTGGTATTTAGACATTTTATTTGTTCAGGAATCTGGGAGAATATAATAATCTCATGATTGTGGGTTAGAGTCAGGTGGCCACACTAGCAAATGCATATGTTCAATCTTTAAAAAAGAAACATTGGTCTATGTGCATATGTATATATGTATATATATATATATATATATATATATATATATATATATATATATGTGCGTGCGTGTATAAAGTGTTTATGAAAGTGGTTTTCAAGGTTTTTTTTAAGTTACCCCAGAATTATATTTTGTAATCATGACCTAAGACATACATATAAAGGTGTGTGTCTTTGCATTTTTTAAGAAAATGAATGTTTCAAAAATATGTAATTTACTCTAATAATTTCTATTCTAGTCTTTTTCACTTAAAACTTATGTTGATTATGACTCATTATGTTGATTCCAGGCCCACGAATGTATTGGCAACCAAGTTTGAAAAACTCTGAACTAGGTATAACGGGGTTCGTGAAGACACACCAGGGTTGCCCCCATTAACTCTTTGATACATTTGGATTCTACATATTTTCACGTAAGGAGAAGCAGGCAGGTGGAAGTGGAACTAAAGAGCATCTCCAACTGCAATAAGCACAGGAATGCCCTGGGGATCTTGTTAAAATGCAGATTCTGGTTGGGCAGGTCTGGGGCGGGGCTGAGATTCCATCTTTCTACCCAGCTCCCAGTGGTGTGGAGGGGCTGGTTGGGGGCAGCACACCCTGAGAAGCAGGGGGGTGCAGAGTCAGTCTGGGGGAAGGGAGAGGAAGAGATGTAACTGCCTGGGACACACTAGTGCCTTACAGCTAATTCTGCCCAAATCAGGGCCTAACCTCTCCACTGCCACTGAGGTCCCCTCAAGCATTTCCTGCACACAGCACACTCTGTGGCTAAAGATGACCATGTCCTTCAGCAGATCTCCTGGTGACATCAGCGCCTTCAGAATCCTCTCCTCCGTCATCCTTCTACCCTTTCCTTTCTCCTTTACCAACTCCCAGCCAAAACACAGCAGAGGCCAAGCAAGGCAGCTTCTGAGGGTTTGGGAGCCCCCGCGGAGTGACTACCCGGCAATGTGGACAACTGCTAGATGAGGAAGAGCACAGGACAATGCGGCAAACCAGTGGGCGAAGGATTTGCTAACATTTCATTGCAGGAACTTACTAAACCGTGAAACCTGCTCGTCAAGGTGAACCGTGCTCATAAAATACTTCTGAATGTGACAGAAGTAAATCCTACACTTCAAAGCCTGATTTCACAATTCTAAGCCCCAGAGGTGGAATCCCAAAACTAGGAAATACCAAGCCATAATTGTATCTGTTTCTCATAAAATGTTGGCTTTGTGGACTGCTGGCCTCCAGAATCTGAGGTATACGTGTGTTGATAAAATAAAAATGCTCTTCATTGTGATAAGGCTGTCTTCTTCCCAATCATTTTGGGAACCTCTCTGGACAAGGGAGAGTGCTGCTCACCGCTGTACCTAAGCATGTAGCTGGCATATATTTGGATAGCTGTTTGATAAAAGAATGAGTGGATGAACATAATTTTTAAAATGTTACATTTTACTATGTGCTTTATTAGCTGATTTGCCATTACAGTATTTGCTTTATTAAATTGGGCAGGAGCCTTTAAGGGGGAGGGGGCAGAGATTTAAAGTGGCATCTGTCAAATTGCAGTTGTCCACAATGCAGGTGGAGAGAAGAGAAAGGAAGGGAGGAAAAAGACAGATCAGGACAGTGATTCCTGGTTGAAGCAGGACCTAGCAGGTGGAGCGGCAGGTGTATCAGCATCAACGGGGGGAAATGTTCACAGTTTGGAATGCCTCCCCCACCCCGCATGAGGACCAGGATCATAATGAATAGGTAACTATAACTGTTGAGGAGCTTGGGGGAGCGAGGGATTAGAATTCGGAAAGAAGATCTAAAGCAGTGGTTTTTCATGGGGACAGTTATGCCCCCCAGGGGACACTTGGCAATGTCTGGAGACACTTTTGATTGCCACACCTTGGGAGTGCTGTGCAAATGGCATCTTGTGGGCAGAGGTCTGGGATGCTGCTACACATTCTACAATGTACAGGGCAGCCCCCCACAACACATAATTATCTGCCCCAAAATATCAACAGTGCTCAGGTTGAGAAACCCTGCACCCTGCTTCAGGGAGGTCAAAATGGCACAGTAGAGGCAAAATCAGAATCTATTAAGAGAGAGAATGCAGTCACCAGGACCACTAGACAAGCTCAGGTGAAGAGTAACGTCTTGGAGAGAATGAAGGTAGTACAGCAGAGAGATGAGGGGGCTGAGGAAGGAGTAGATGATCTGGCCACGCCTCCTATTTCAATGGCTCTCTCTAGTTGATCCTATACCAATCGCTGATGGGGTCAGCTCTGCTGCTCCAGCTAAAGGCAGTGTGTACCTCATGAGAACCAAGCATAAGTGCAAAGAAGACCAGTGATCCTCAGGGGTAAATGGGGTTAGAGTCTGACCTGCATGGTCATATGCCATGGACAAGAACGGCTAACATATAGTAAGGAGGTGCTGCTGGTGCCCTGACCCTATCCCCGTGGGCTCCACTCCAGTGCCCACCAGCTTGTCTTTCAACTGCCAAAAACTGCATTCCTTTGCCTGGAGGCATGCTCTTGGCTGCCCAAGTGGTAGTTCTGAAATGCCAGGAAATCAATGGTCCCTGGAGGCAGTTCTCACCTAATTCCTGACAGGTTTTGGTGAATAAATATGCACTCCCTTACCTCTTGGGTGGAGTAACTATGAGGCAGGTGTTCCTCCTTGTCTCGCAGAGTTCCCCAATGTGACTAAGCTCCAGGTGCCCACAGTGGTGACTGGTTTGATAACACTCCCTTTTTGGCTGCTGTTCCTGCCCTGGCTCCCTTCCCCACTCTTCTATTGGTGTTTTCTTCACTTCCCTCCTAAAATAACTCGCATTTGAATTTTCATCTCAGGGTCTGCTTCTGGGGAACCCAAAGTCTAAGTCTTTAGAAGGAATACTGGGCTGGTAGCCACTGGATCTTCAGGTTCCTCTGATGTAAGCGCTCTCTGGGTTCACAAGGTCCCTCTCAGAAGGGCTGATGTTTTCATCTCCAAGGGTGAGCACAGAATCACTGGGTTCCTTCTGAGTCCCACTTCTCTGAGACCATCAGAAACACAAATTCTGGCACATTCCTCTCTCTTCCACTGAGAGAAGAAGCAAAACCACATCCTTTGCTCAAGAATGGCAGGAAATGCAACATAATACCTACTAGTCTCAAATGTTCCTAAAGCCAAACTTTTGCCAGAACTGATATAAGTAACAACCTTGACTCCAAGAAGGGGGTATCTCACTCTAGTGCTGGAAAGAGGCAAAGACGAAGAGGAATGGCCCCCTTAGTTCAAATGAAAGGGGGATTTGAAACCAGAAAATAGCAAAAATAAAAGTTGTTTCAAAACACTGCTTAGATAAAGAAGAGAAATAAATTGTAAACACCCTCAGGGGGATGTTAAATCACTCATCTTCCATGTAATGGAAATTCTGAGACACTAAAAATCTTTTTTTTTTTAAAAAAAAGTCCACAAAAAAGCTATGAGTTGTGAAAGAGGCCACACCAGCAAATGTCCAAGAGGCTCCCCACATGAGCAAAAGGGACATTTAAAAAGCGATGTGGTTTGACACTTTCCAAACCGTCTCAGAATGTTGTCCCTGCAGAAACTTGAACCCATCACCTAAGGAAGTCCATGTGGTCACACAAGTTGAGAAATCAGACCGCAGACCTTGGGGTCTATTTACACTAAGCCATTTTAAGGACCTTTCTTTACAAATCCTCAGAAACCACCGTTCTCGGATCTTAGATTTTTGTTGGGTTTCATCTTTGCAGAGCACATCCACTCTAGGGCCCTGATTTCTTGCCAACTTAGTTGAGGAGACAGGACGGGAAGATCTATCTCAGTTCTTATGGGTGGATAGCTTTTTTTATTTTTATTTTTTTAAAGGGAAAAAGAACAGTGTTGCTTTTCTGCTGGTCAACCTATTCCCTTATTTATAATGCAGGACAGCAGGGCCTTGTAAGTGTATATTCTGGTTCACCTGAGGACACACGGTTGTTCATTTTAAAATTAGATTCATCCTAATTATATGAAGACGGCCTACGTGTGGTTGGTCAAAACAGCATGAAAGCATTACTCAGCACCTACTGCTGGGCCTGCACTTCTGGACTCCACTAAACTTGTTTAACACACAGTCCCTGCCCTCTTGGAACTTCAAGTCTAGCAAAGGAATATCCATCTCATTGGCAAATATGAAGCATGGACAGTGAAGAGTGAAGAATATATATAGTAAGTGACTAACCATGTAACCTTCAGACAAGGGGGTGAGGGGAACTGTCATGGACGTGGCATGTTTCAGCTGAGCAGAAGTAGAGAGAATTGGATCTCAATCCTAATTAATTACAGAAACACTTTGGGAGGTCCTTGAATACGGTTATGGGGAAGCTGGGTTGAAACAGAAGCAAGGGAAAGTATCTACGTATTGGGCTTTGAAGGACAGACGTTTGCATTGGGATGGCTGAAGAACATCAGAACAAGGGAGCGGAGTAGCTGCTATATAAAAAGAAATAAGGGAGTCAGTTTAAGCCCCACATTCAATACATGTGAGAGAGCCAAATTTGCATTCCAGAGGCCAGAACTCTGGGCAGGTAACTGAATATCTATTATTCTCATTTTTCTCAAACCCTGAGGGTTCACTAACTTCCATGATTGACCTTGGAACATATCTCCTGAGGCTGAAAATGCTAGGTCATCTCTAAAAGGGGATAAGTTGATAACCATTATCTCTTTTAATCGCCTCTACAATGCTGTGAAATAAATATTAATATTATTTCCATTACACAGATGGGGTGATTGGTGTTCAAAGTGGTTAAGTAACTTGCCTGGGAGACCACAGGCAGAAGATGGCAAAGCCAGGCATCTGCCTCAACCCCTGTGTAGATGTCCACCACTCCATCCTTACCCCTAATCTCTCCCCTCAATGCCCCAGCTTTCAGCCAATCCAGGACCCAGGATCCCCAGCTTCTATCCTCCCTACAACACACTTGGCCAATCCCTGCTCTGTGATAGGACTTTAAAACAGGATATCACTGGCACTTACACTGTGGGTTACCCTGGGCCCCAGAGATCCTCGGGATGAGCAACAAGTTGGGGATTATCGAGAGAATTATTTCTCCCCTATGATAGAACAAAAAGAATTGGCTAAATTCGGTACCTGAGAGGCATCTGTCAGGATTAACTCCTTAATATTGCAAATTTTACTTTTCAAAAATATTGCAAAATATTTTACAAAAACAGATGTGTGGTGTTCAAGACAGCCTTACTTCAGCTAATAAAATGGCATACGATCACTTCTTTTTTTTTTTATGTGTCCTCAGAATACTTCTTATCATTGGTTAGTCCATTTCCTGATAATCCAAAAGGCATGTGCCCTTTGCACTTCCTTCTCAGAATAAGACATTTTAATAATAAATGGTAATGTTTTCATAATTAAATATGCATAGTTAGAAGGAAAAGGTTCCTTTGTTCTTTTGACTTACCTCACTTTTATTATTCATGCCCTTCTTAAATTTCCTTCATGGGAGGTATTTCTATAGACCTGGTTGAATATTTGATAAAGCATGTTGATAACTTGGGAAGGGAAGGAAAAACAAAAACATCCTTTTTGACTAAAAAAGGGAGGCTTCTCCATTGTAGTAAGCAATGATAAGTAGGATAAATATGAGAAAAATTGGTATTTTTAGTCAAGACATTATGTAATGAGTCATTTATTTAAACAGTCTAAAGCTCTGTAAAATGATTCCAGGAAAATGGTTTCAATACCTCTCTGTCAACACACCAAGAATCAGCTCTGGCCTCTGCTCCCTAATAACTCTACTTTAAATTTTATGTCCCTTCAAATCAAATGAGCACATTGATGATATGACAGTAATACTGGGATTGATCACAAGCTCCCAATACTATGTGCATATCAGGACCAACAGTGATCTACCAAAAAAAATCAAAATGATGGTCAAAGGAAAAAGCAGGGCTAGCAAGCAGGCCCCATAAGAGTGAGGAGGAAGTCAGGAAACAGAATTAGGTCAGATAGGAGGGTGGTACCGCACCAAAAAATAGAACTGGGTTACCTCATTACTATGAAGATGTTTCCACCCCTTGCCTTCAAAAACAAGAAGACAGAGATGTAATGAAATACACATAAGAATGATAAAAAGAGTAGTACCGTGGCCAAGACGGTCCACCAAACAATTCTTGCTCCCAATTCTATAGTATAGAGTCAACACTAGATAGCAACTTCTCAGTAGGGACTGTCTTTCTCACCCAGCTTCATTTTTGTGGGGACATGTGGTTCCTTCAAAATGATTTTGTGTCACTTCCAAGCCAAGGCAGCTAGGAAGCCAGTGAGCTTCTCCACTCTCACTCCCCTCTCAGTGGTCTGATGCAATGAACACATGACCTTGGAAGCCCTGAGCTGAAGACAGAGGAGCCCAAGACCAAAGGTGTGGAGACTCACCCTGAACCACTGCGGAGCATAGCCACCAATCAATCAGAAACAGCAATTTTCAACTTCACAAGTAAAAAAGAAACTTTGAGTTTTGAGCCACTGTGCATTTTTTATTTTATTTCAAAGTATAGTGTTTTCCTAACCAATATATGTGGCAAGAAAAAGAAAGTGTCTCAATCACTTGAGATAACGCACATACGTTATTTTTGCATGAATCTGATAGAATTATAGATTTTTAAGGTTAAAGTTGGGTTGTCACAATTACCAGTAGCTACAAATGGCGACTGAACACTTGAAATGTGGCTAGTTGAAGTAAAGATATGCTGCAAGGGTAAAATACACACCAGATACTAAAGATTTAATACCCCATTAATACCTTTCTATTGATTACATGTTAATAATATTTTGAATATACTGGGTGGGACAAAATATTTTATTGAAATTAAACCCACTGGTTGCTTTTTATTTATTTTTAATGTGGCTACTAGAAAATTTGAAACTACATATGTGATTCGTGGTGTATTTCTATTCACCTCCTGCTGGGCTAGCAGGGGATAGTAAACGACAACACACCATCTGTTTTTGTAATTAAAGTTTTATTGGTACACAGCCATGCCGGTCTGCTTACATATCATCTATGGCTGCTTTTGCACTACAAGAGAAGAGTTGAGTAGCCTCAACAGAGACTGTATATTCTGAAAAGCTGAAAATATTATATAACCTATCAAAGAAAATGTTTGCCAATCCCAGGGCTAAGGATTACTTTCAGATGATCTAATTTATCTGCTCCTACCATTTAATGACTAAGGAAATTAAAGCTCAGATAAGTCAAGAGACTTGCCCAAAATATTTTTATTCTTAATTAGGTGGTATTTACATAATATCATTCTCATTCATTCATTTCCTTATATTCTCCACCATCTCTAATTTTGATCATTAGTGAAATAAAATCCCTATCAGTTAGAAAATCAACACTTAATACTAAATAATGAATCTCAACACCACAATGTTAATTCAATGTAGTCATGTAGAAGTATATTTCCATCTGACACAGGAACTGTAGGCATGTATAGACAATAGCAGAGAACCCCGGAGTAATATTCAACTACAAATAGGCTGTGAAATGGTCTTTAAGCTTCATTTGAAAACATTTTAAAGAGAATCTATCATGTAATCTTCTTTCAAATTAAACTTGAAATCTCCCTAATTGCAGATCTAGCTTGCGGAGAGATTCATTATTAGAATTAAATAAGGAAAACTTGGCCACATCCTGGAGAAAGTCAAATGTTCCCAAAGACTTCGCAGCAACATATAACTGCCTCAGTTCCAGTAGCCGTCATCTCTCAGTGGATTATTCTGAGTGTCTCTAACTGGGCTCATCATTTCCAGTCTCTCTCCCACTCAAGATCTATCCCAAAGAACTCTTCTGAAATAAAAATGGGATTTCCTGAGCACTCAGTCTTCATGCTATCAAGACAAAGTCAATCTTCCTTATTATGGTCAGGAAAGTCTTCACCCTGTGACTCCTACCAGGTCCATTAGCTTCATTTATTATCTTTTTCATATCAGTCAGATGATTGGGCTCCTTGCAATTCTTGGGGTTCTTGCAATTCCCCAGATACTTCATACTTTGACCCCACTTTGTATGTTTGTATATGGTGTTCTCACTGCCTAGATCTCTCCCCATTCTCAACTATGGGTTCTTACTGTACAATGTACTTACATTGTACAAATGCCAATATTTCAGAGGCTGAGAAATAGTCCTACACTAAATCAATTCCTGTAGATTGTCCCAGGATACCAGGGCACCTTCCATAGAGCCTAGCATCCAGTAGATGCCTGGTACACATGCAATGCACGGATGGATAGATGAATGGAAGGATGGTGGAGGGATAAAGGGAGGGATAGATGGATAGAGAAGCACCAGAAGAAAAAAGAGTTTATAAATTTTAAGTTTGGGTTTTGTGGCAACTTCAATAAAGATAAATCTGAGCACATATTCTTAATTAACAATAAATGAGTACATGTAGAGTACATTCCAGAGAATGCTTCACCTTAGCAACATTTTGCATTTATAAACCTATGGAATAGGAGATCAAATTAAAAAGCCAAAAGCCTTGTATTTTTTTCCCAGGAGGTCTCAGAGGGACAAGATATTTTTCAAAGGCCTTATAGTATAAATTGATATGTTCATCATCTGCAGAGACCATTACTTAAATTGTTTTTTAAAAAGTTTGTGTGTGTGTGTGTGTAAGGTTCTCCCGTTTCCTTTTAAAAAAATAAAAGACAAATAATACAAGAATATATACAACCTGTTATTTCCCCCTATTGTAGCTACCATTCACATATAAGTACATTATTCTAGATCTCTGGAAGTGGGAAGTGGAGTAGAAATTACAGTGAAGCAAGGGTGACATTCAAAGAAGTAAACAAAAACACATGTAACAGAAATAAACCATTCTCTGGCCTATGTAAATTGGTACATCTAAACATCAGAAATAAAGTCAAGAAAATATATATGACTATTTTAACAGTAACAGCAATTTAGCATCATTTTTTACATCATTGCAAAACATTTCAACAATGGCAGCATTAATCAGTGTTATATACAAACTGATAGATTTTTTGTGAAAAAGCAAAAAAAGCGTCTGCTCTGAAACTATTCCTTTGAGTTATCACTTTTTATGAAATGTAGTCAGAAGTTAAAACAAGTGAGACTCGTTTTTTAAAGTGTAGCACTATGGCCTGTTCCTCACAACCTCTTGCATTAACTTGAGCCATTTGAAGCTTCCCAGACACACACACACAGACCAACATGTGTGCACACGCACATACACACACAAATAATTTCTTTTAACTTTTAAAATTTTTATTTGTTTTTAAAATTTTTTTAATCCTCACCTAAGGATATGTTTTCATTGATTTGAGAGAGAGTAAGAGGGAAGGGGTAGGGAGGGGGAGAGAGAGAGAGAGAGAAAGAAACATCAATGTGAAAGAGAAACATTGATTGGTTGTATCCCTTAAGTGCCCTGTCTGGGGATTGAACCCTCAACCTAGGTATGTGCCCTGACCAGAAATCAAACCTGCAACATTTTAGTGTATAGGATGATGTTCCAACCAACTGAGCCACCTGGCCAGGGCCACAAATACATGTTTTGCTACCTACTTTCCCTCTTGGATACTCATAATGCACACTAGTACAAAAATAGGCTCTGAAAACTCCTGCACTAGGTTGTTAAACTCAGGAATTCCCAAACATAACTGGCCATAAACTAACATAAGTAAACAGTGAAATAAGTGAGAAGTAAAATAAGATGAGTATCTGCCAAAATATTCGGGATTATGGAGGGCTAACAGAGATGACAAGATTTGTGGCATGGGACACCAGCGTGGCTATGGAATTCTCCCTGTGATTTGGAAGCTGGGCATGGACACCACAGCCGAAGCCACAGACAAACAGTACCTTTTCCACTCTCTGGGAGAACATGGCACACACCTGTCATAGAGGCAGATTCTGCATGTATGGATGTGCAAGCAGGTGAGACATTTATGCTTATGGAAGAGAAATATGAAAAACTGACCCAAACCCAGGAATGTCATGACTGTTATCAATAATTATTTCTTGAGCACCCATTCTGTGCCACCATTGTTGCAACCTGGGAAAACAGTCTTCTAAGAGAAACAAAAAGAGAGGAAACATACATCTGAACCATCCTAAGAACTACAGAACAACCTGTGTCACAAGAGCCAGAATACTCAGTGGGCTCTGATGGTCACAATCATACATTAGGTCACTAACACCATGACCATCTTCTTCACGTTCTTCATCTCAAACACCCCTGACCCACCCGGGGAGTCACACAAGGATGTTTCCCAAATTAAGAAGACATTCCTTTGTCCAAGCTTTTGCTGTAATCAGCTTATCATTTATGACTTTCTGAATAAATTCGTAAATTCTTGATCACAGAAGAGGAGCCATCATTCTTGAAGGCTCTTTTTTGAAACCAGGAAGTTGAATGAATAACTTAGCTCAGTTCAATGCTTTCCTAATTGCTATATGTGCCCCATCTCAGCATGTACACACATCTGTACATGATGTTATTATAAATGTTATTATATTGTGTTCGGCTGGCATGGCTCAGTGAATTGTATGCATATATGTGTCTGACTGTCACAATGTGAAGGCTATAATAGGCTTCCTGGGACAGAGAGTCAAGGTTCCAGTTCGTAATTCCAGGCTCTCCTGACTTGCCATTTGGAAAAGTTACCTAAGTTCACAATGGAGCTCGTTTCTCGCTCAATAAAAATAGTGCTGCACAAGAGCTGCCAGTCCATAAAGTCTCCAACGTTCCTTGAAATTAGAACAGTATGGACAAAACAACACTAGCATTGAATATAGATCATTATTCTAGCTGTCTGTTGGCCAGATTCTGAGAGGAGGATATGGAAATACATTACTTGTGACTCAGTGATTTGGATATTCAGCCCCTTCCCCCCATACTTACGTCAATGTCACTTGACTAATAAGTTAGGGAACTTAAAGTGTAGAGTGAATGTCCCTAATCAGGGACTCACTGGCCTAAACATATTCAATCTCACACCATGTGGATACCAAGAGAATCTCAGGTGAATCCCACTGCAATTTACACTAATACACATGGGCTACAGAAACCCAAACAATCACTTCCTCAGATAAAAATAACTTTATTTCATCTAGGGAGCCATATAAGAGACCGCAGTAGGCAGGTCCATTTTATCACAGTGTAGACCATTTCAGAATCCCTTTGTATTGATATATGCATATTGTCTCAAAGGTCACTGGGCTACATGCAGAGCTGCAAAATGACTAGCAAGGCCAGGCACACAGTAGGTACACAGAATTGTGTAGACTGAATGAGGAAACAAATCAAGTAATCAAAATAACTTTAAATAAAGCGAAGAGTTCATTTGCCACCCATTACTCAACCAGCTCAGACACTAGACTAAGCCCTTCAAGCAAAATACTCAACTGTGATATGATGCAATCCAGGCAGCAAACATTCACTTTGGGAAAAATCAAGTCAGAAGATGACACTTCATACCAACATCAGATGACAAAGAGAAGCACCACCCCTTCTCACCCTAGATTCATTCTTTCAACAAGCATTTCCCTGTGCTCAAGTGTGAAACGCTTTGCTAGGTGCTGGCAGTCAAGGATGAATAAACCCATAGACCCTCATCACAATTTATGTGGGGAGACAGAAATGGACATTAAACACAAACATCCGTACAGGAAGATAAGAGCTATGTAGACTACAGCACAAAGCACCAAGGCCACCTGTTCAGAGGTTTATGGCCATAGTGTCATTTTCAAGTACCTGGCTGTCCTGTCCTCTCAGATTGCTTTAGTGAAAAGCTTGGCCATGACACTGGATATTTGAGAAAGTCAGCCTAAAGAACATGTCAACCACTCATTCCTCTAGGTTTTCTGAGCTCTATTTCTGCCTTGGGGACAGTCACCAGAATCTCCAACACTAGACCATGGTAGTTTAGGCTCCAAAGATAAACTCCCACTGGGTTACTTGTCATCATTATGCTTTCTGCATATTTTTTCCCCTCTAGTGTTGGTGAAAGACATGATCATACAAAGACTTTCCTTCATTTTCTGGAGAACTGAAGTTCAAGTATTGGCCATTATATGATGTGATATTTCATAGGAGTATATACTAGTTGTCAGGCACTATAGTAAGCACTCTGCCAATGTTATCTGATATATCCTTATAACTTTAATATGCCACCACCCCCACTTTTTTTCCCCTATTAATGTAACTTAGCCACTGAGAAGTTCAGAGCTAAATTAAATACTCAAAAGCAATGAGCACTTAGTATTTCAGTTTAATTATCTTTCCTCCACTACCATTTTTACCAGTCTCATTATTTTGTGGAATTTTTACTATGCATTTACTCAGACACATTTCCAAAAGTCGATACTCTAAAAACATAAACAAATCCCCATAATCATCCATTGTAACTTCCTTTTAGTCTCAATTGTCAAAAGAGTTTCCCTGACTAGCTAATTTGAAGATAACCCTGTGGGTATCACAGCTCAGTCAACTTGAAAACTCAGATAATACAATGTTTCCCATAGTCATCTGGTTCCAAATCTATTTATAGAAGTGGGAGAAGGGGGACAAGGGGAAGACTAACTGACAACTTATAACACAGGGTAACCACCAGGTGATTTCCAATCTACCTCCAAGGGCTATTTCTATCTTGTGTGGGCTCCTGACAGTCCCGTTTGCCCTTCCCCAACCACCACTTCTGTAGATCAGCTAGAGACACTGCTAGAACTTGCTGAGTGAGAAGACACTGCTATCACCCAGTGATGTCTGTTTCCTGGAATTTCACTCTTAGCCCTGACAATACCTCTGAAACTCATAAAAATTCTGCTGAAACCCAGCATGCTGAAGGGCAAAGTCTTCAGGGGATCAGGTAAGACAAACTGCTGCTGAGAAATTCCATGTGCTCAAGGCAAATGCCTCCAGGAAAAACACATAGAAATAATTCTGCTTCATCACTACACAACATGGGGCTAGCTTTCATCTCACGAGAAAGAGAGAGATAAACAGAGATTGACCCATACATATATGAAACACACATACACAGGCACAGATCTTGGCATACCCAATTGGTACCCATTCAGGATGCTTAGTCAGGTATTTAGGGGAATACTACGTTTGGGCACAACCATTCCTTTATTCAACAAAAATTTATTCAGCATCTACTGTGTGCCAAGCACGGTTTCTCATGGACTCTACTATATTCTAGGCACAGGAGACAGGTAATAAGTGCCAACTGAAATGAACAATTCAGACTGCAAATAAGACCAAGGAAGAGGGAGAAGAACAAACAAAAAAGCAGTGTCTCAGAGGAAATGAGGGACTGCCTTTGCTCAAGTGGTCAGGGAAAGGCTTTCAAAGAAGGTGACACATAATCTCACACTAGGATGACAAAAAGGAGCTAAAGAAACCAGCCACCTTTCCTCTGATTTCCATCAAAAAGATGAGCTTACTAAAAAAAGAAATGTGCAATCCCATTTGTGGCCCCACACCCCCTGTGCTTCAAATAATTGTAAAACCCCAGAAAAAGGAAAATAACCCACAATTTTTAAAGGAAATTTTAAAGAAATAACCTTTTCTCAAAGATGCAGATTAAAAGGAAGTTGTCTTAACTCATCTCTCTAGCAGAATTTATGACAAGAATCTGTACGGGAGAAACTGAATGTTTATTGCTCTTGGAAAGTCAGTTATTTTATAAAACAATATTCCAATGTCAATAAAATTATGCCTTTGAATTGTAATGCCAACAGGAATTGCTTCATAAAAAATAGTTCTGTGGCTATATTCAGTATCATTAACTTCCACTTGCTGGAAAATAAAAGCAAATCATATTTACTAGCAGATGGTCCCTCTTCCAATATATAACAAAACTTTGAAATTCATTAAAATAAAATTCTGACACTATCTGTTTAATAATCACAAATAATAAATGGCCATTTACCAATGCCTTCCCATAGAATACCCCCAAATAAATAACTTACTATTGAATTTCTGTTCAAGTCAATTAAAACACTTAGCCAAGTGGCATGAAAACTCCTAAAAAATCCATTGCTCAAAACACTTTTCATCAAAACACCTTTTTTTAAAAGAAAAATGTTTCCTAGTCCCTGACTTGTTTCCGAATAAGAGAGGTAAACAGAAGTGAATGAGGGAGCAGTCACGGTGAATATTCAGAATGAATCATGGAATGTTTTGACTAAAATGCAGTTTTTACTTTGAAATCCAACACACACTATATATTATTACAATATAAATAAGCATAGCAAACTAAAATAAGGCAAAATAATGTAAAGATATTGCCTCACAGGTCTACATTACCCAATACCTGTGTCACTGCTGTGCTCTGATATTAACACACTATCAAAGGAATGCTTTATGTTTTTGAACTTCAAAACAGATCTTTAAAACAATCTCACCAGCACCTGAGACCAGAACATGTTAAGAGGAAGACTTGGTTTCCAATTTATTTACTGATTAGGGGTGGTGTTTGAATCTTCACAAATCTGCACGGAGAGGGGAGGATGGAGAGTCTGAACTCGTCTCCTCAGGTACATTCTTTTCTTTGACTCGCTTTACAAATGGTTATGCTTCTAGACCCTTTAAAATTTCCCATTTGGGGGAAAATTATGCATTTAAAATGAATAAATAAAAACTCACCCCATGCTCCCTCTCCCCCAACAAATCGGAAGGCTTAAGATTTAGCACTAATAATAACCCTACAATGGTCATTGGGAAATCCTTCTCCAAAGTGACAACAGCAGCTAAGGACAAAATACACTAGGAGTAAAAAAAAACTCCCCAAAATTAGTCCTTCTCAGAGGGGTGGCGCGGGGGTGGGGAAGCACACGGCTGGCACAACTCCTGGTATCAGAACCAACTTCAGGCCACTCAGAGGAAGATGCTGCGTCAAGAGAAGCAAGGCAAAGAAGTGCGACTCCGGAGGTTGGCGAAATCGCCACCGACTCCCAGAGGAGGCGGGGAGAAGACAAGTCTCCAGGCACCGGCAACAGCGCACGCCAATATTCAGGATTATTCTCCTTCCCAAACCCGGGAGTTCCGGGGCAGCAAAAGGGGGGATGGGGGACCCACAGTCCCTTTAAACCGCACCCCCGATCTCTGCCAACCTTTTCCGAATTCCCGTGTCACAGAACTTCCTCATCATGGAAACTTCCACTCGGTTCGGCGCTGAGGATGCCAAACTCCATTTCACAAGGAGCCTGTCAACAGCCGGGTTGGGGTTTGAGACACAGAGCCGCTGCGATTGGAGCGGGCCCCCGGCCACCCTGCGCTGCCACTGCCCACGCTGTGGCTCCTGGAGTGCCGCCGCGCGGTGCCCCGGCACCAGAGGCACCTCCTCCCAGACCCCGGGCGCAGAACCCCCGCGGAGGCAGGTAACAGGGCGGATGACTGACACCCCCCACCCACCCACGCCCGCCCGCCTGCGCGCGCTCAGGTTGCCGCCCGCACCCCTTCAGTTTCCCGCGACACCCCCGTCACCATTCTGCCCACCCTTCTGGACATTTGGAACTGTCGCCCCTTCCCCCCGCCCCCCGAAACCCCCTCACCCCTGCCTCCGCGCAGTGCTCTCCCCAAATTACCAGTGCCCTGGAGCCGGTTGGGTTGGGCGCCCCTGCCCGGGGAAGGCAGCCGGCGGGCACTTGCCCGGAGCCCGGGGAGCAGAAGGTCTCCTTTCCAAGCGCACTCACATTATTCATGCAAAGTTAATCCCCGCCGCGTCACGGCCGCCCGCCCGAGGATGTGCGCCTTCCTTGGCCAAGCCCCGCAGTCTCCACCCTCCTCCGCCCCCTCCTCCCGGCGGCGGGGTCCCGGGGAGCGCCGGCGACGGGACGTCGCGCGAGTCCTGCAAAATGTCAACTCCTTGGGCGAAGAGAGGCGGCCGCCGCCAGGGCCGCGCCGGCCCTCCCCTGCCACTCCACTTTTATAGGCGTAGGAAACGAGTGTGGCCCGGGCACCGAGTCCCCGCCTCTCCCGGCCCCCCGCGCGCCCGGCCCGCCCCGGCCCGCTCCCCGGGCGCTGCCTTACTCCGAGCCCCGGGCGCACGCTCCGCGACGCGTCTGCGAACCGGTGACCTGGTTTCCCCTCCAGCCCTCCCGGCGGTCGACTCGCGCGGCGGTGACAGCCAAGAGCAGGCAAACCGGGCTCCGCCAGGGGCGTAGCGAGGAAATGGCCTCCCGGCCGCAGGTCCCGCCGCCGCCTCCCGCCTGGCTCCCGCCTGGCACTTGCTTGCTGTCGGATGTGCCGGCCACTCCGGGCCCGCGCAGTACCCCTGCCCAGTTCCCTACGTGCACACCACCCGGCTGGCCGCCTCCACACCTGCCTCCCCAGGTTCGGCCGCTCCCTCTCCTCCCGGTCCCGGCCGTGCCTCCCACCGAGGGTGCCCTTGCCCGGGTGGCGATGTCGCGGTGGTTTTGGTGGCCGCGAGTCCACCCACCGGCTATGTGAGCACAGAGGTTCGGTTTGGGCGTCATTCCTCTAACAGGCAAAGTGGAAGGAATGGGGAATGAGTGACAGGGGGGCGGGGAGAAGGTGACTTCCAGAAGTATGTGCTTTATTTTGCCTGGCCGGGCCGCGCTCCTCCCTTTTTCTCCAAACCACTTGTGGCGCGTGTCGGGCCGACACAGCTTACTGGCTCCTCTCGGGGCCTCCCACCCGCCTTGGTGACTGGTGTTCTCTTACCATCACCACCTAGGGAATGGAAGTTTGGAAAATACCTGGCTTGTCCTTGAGGGAGGCACCCCTTCACACCATTATGCATGTCCAGGGAGATGTGTGCTGGGGTTGAGACACTCCACAGGTTCCCGAAGGGCCGCCCCGTTAATTTTTCTTTGCTCTTGATATGTACAAATAAAACCGGAAGACAAAAATAATTTATACTTTTGAAAAATTCTGCCCAGGCAAATATGAATTTCTAAAGTGCCCCCACCCCTCTCCCCATAAATCCTGAAGGCCAAGGATTCAGATTGGGAGAAAATGAAGTAGGCAGCTGCATTCTGCGATAGAAGAATGCTTGTAAAAATACCGAGTACCCCCAAAGCTAAAATGTAGTCGTTAAGAAGTTAGTGTTGCAACAAAACTATTTTGACGACAGGGTACAATTATTTTCTTGTAGATAATGTTAAAATAATTCCGACTTCATTAGTCAGTGTACATTTGTGTAACAAACACTGAGAGAGCCATGTCGATTTGTATATATCCCCAACTGCCTGAACAATGTCGAGATCACTTATTGGAGAGTTTTCTAGATTGCCAGCCTGTGGCGTGGTTTATTCCAGCTCCTGGAGAGCACCCCACGGAAAGGGGCGAGACGCCACCACCCCTGCAGACAGCATTAACTACCACAGCTGTCAGAAAATTAGAAACTGTTCCAGGCTCTTGAGACAGAGTTTCGGGGCTTCCACAGAGAATGTCAAAGACCCCAAGGATCCCTGGAGAGAGCGAGAGGGGCCTCTCCCTTGAAACTCCACGGATCCTATTTCCCCTCGGTCCTTGACGATACACCTATGTTTTCTTATTTACTCCTATTAAGGCTGCACCACGGGACTTGCAGGTTTGTAGCTGGTGAGTTATTCTTTGCAGTGAAGTTCCCTAGCTTTGCACCAAGGCTGTCCCTAGATGTTTTGGTTGGTTTGGAGGAAAGCTGTTGGAGTCTCACCATTTGTTCCAAACAGGGGGCCCCCTGGTGGCTAACTGTGAGTGAATACTTTGGCCACTAAGAAAAAAGCCTGGCTCTGATAGGCCACAACAGTTGACAGATGGGTCAGGGCAGGGGCCTAGGAGTGGGTAAACAACTTTGTAATAAGGGGAGGTGGTGGTAGTGGTGGTGGTGTGTGTGTGATGTCAATCTTCCTTCAAAAACGTAGATGATAGGCCTTAAAGACTGCTGGGACTTTATATTTTTTTCTCTTCTCGAGTATAACTTGGAGCTAAATTCCTTCTTAAGTAGGAAATAGGGTACAGAGAATGAAGTGTAACAAACCCTGTTGCATCTCTTTGTTCAAATGGCGTTGCCTTTCTGATCTCATTTGGCCTGGGAACTTCTGAAGGACAGAGTAAATTAAAACATTAAATAAATAATGTGGCATTACTCAAACAATTCAAGAGCCTATGATTGTAATAATGCTTTATAACAATGGGGAGGACAATTTTAATGCAACGTTACTGAAACAACATGAACTACTAGGATTCCATTGGAACCGGCCCTCTAAGGGCAGCCTTACAGGCTGCGTGATGGTAAAGAATGATTACCAACAGAACATGCGATTTTTTTTTTCCTGAGTTTACACTAGTGGGGACGATGAAGGATAATTTTATGGGGACCTGATTAAAGGTAGTCCCAGCCCTACTGATTTCAGAAGACACAACCAAGCTGTTTTCATGACACATGATCACATTCCACCATAGCCATCCATTTTCATTGACAGGATCTATACATTTCAAGCTGATGAATCAGTTTAAGGAAGCATTTTATTCATATATTTATTCATTCAGTGACAATGAATGGGGTTAGAAGACAAATAAAACATAGGATCCAACAAGGCTGGGATTAGACTGAAGTGAATGAGACCAGTGGTACCAGTACAGGGTCTGCACCTGTTTTTATTTAAAAATTTGATATATTGTTTATCGTGGATAAATGTTGAATTAATTTTGATTTTTAAAATATTGCATTAAGATATAATTTCTGTTGATTACCAAGGCTTTTGACTTCCCCTTACATTTTACATCCAAGGCAAATGCCTCACTCACCTCACCCTGGTTCCCACTCTGCTGTGCCCTCATGTTACCAGAGTCTAACAAGAGAAGTAAAATTCAATTAGAAATTTCTTAGTGTCAAAGATAATTAATATATGTTAAGGAACTTGAGGTCAGGAAGTTAAAGATGTGAGTGTGAGGTGAGGGTAAAAATCAGGAAGATTTCACAGAACTAGGTAGCACTTGAAAGAATTCAAGAATAGACCAGATTTTACCAGAGAGCATTGGAACCAAAGGAATGACCTTTCCAGGGACTGGAACACTTCCCATTCTTTCATTTATTCAACAACTGCTTCCCAAGCTAGCTATGCAGTCAAATGACCCAGCTCTAGAGATTCTGATTCTTTCTGTTCATTGTTGGTTCCTGGAATTTATTTTGACTATAAGGGCCCTAGTGATTCTGGTCCATGGCCAGACAGATAAGAATGTCAAGTCTGTTCCTGCTCTTCAGAAAAGACAGACAATTAGGGGAGATAGCTTGTTCAAAATTAATTTCAGAGTGAAGGTGTAATGAGAAATATATAAACATAAATTGCTAGGTGATTGCTGGCTTGGAGACCATGATAGCTCATGAAGAATAAGGGGGTGGGGTAGGGATCAGGTAAGATTTCCTGCAAAATGTGGCTGAGTGGAACTTTTGGGAGAAGTCAGAGAGAGGAAAAGACATTTTTAGGGCCCATTGCAAAATAAAAATGTAGGGCCCTCATTGAAAAAAGCAGGGGACAAATGTCACTAAAGCTATAAAATATAAAGCTATCTCCTTTCTTCCATATTGTCTCTTTGGAATTGCCATGGTATATTTTTTATTTTCTATTTGATATCATTCTAGGTAAAGAAAAATAAACAATTAAAATTATTAGCATAAATTTTACTGTTCATCTTTACATCATGCAATGCTAGTTTTTAATGCAAATAGAAGAGCATTTAGCTCCTATGTGAAATCAACAAAATTACACAATTTGTGTTTTGTAGCTAGTCTGTGCATATGTATTTTGTAGTTCGTATATGCATGTCTGGTTTGGTCTTATTAGAACTGTGGAATCAGCACAAAACTGACAGTTGTTTTTATTTTACTTCTTATTATGTGCTCATTCTACCAGCACTCCGTCTTTGACTTACTGTACTGATGAGAAAGGAAGAACTGAAAGGAAAAGGAACTATGGGTTGTCCTCTCCTTCGGTGTCATCATTTTCAGAGTAACTGGTTAGCTAATTCAGGGAAGTAACACAAGGAAGAGAGGACATGATCAAGTTCCTTGGTTGTTGCCTCCTTTTTGCATTCAGAGCAAGTTGTGGTTGGAACGGAAAGCATAGAACATGCTTACATTTTTCTCAGTTTGAGTGTTGCTGACCCACCACACATCATGGGGCCATTGGAATTCTGTGCTCGTGGGGCATCAAGCACGCTGTGTATGAATGCAGCAGCAAAGAACAGCCATGGGCAGGTGCATCGAGTGCATCTCCTCTGCTCCGACACATGCTCCATTGTCCCAACAGATGTCACTTACAGAAACACAAGTTCAAAGATAAAATTACTAGGAATCTCAATATGGTGAAAACAGAGCATTAAACTAGGTGTCAGGCCCAGAGCACAGAGTCTGTCTGAGCATGGGCCCTGTGCAGCTGCCCAGGAAGCTGGCCCTGGTGGAAGAACTCCATCCTTTGCCGTGATGAAAGCCTCGGCATGTTGGAGATGCAGTGGGCACTCTGTCATGGCTGGTTATAACAAGGAGTATATAATACAGCTAACATTTATTAAACATGTGTTATGTATCAGGCGTTATCCTAAATACTTCATACATTTTTAAAAGTTTGCCCAAGAACTCTGTAAAGCAGTATTAGTACGCACTCCATTTTCCAGATGGGGAAGCTAAGTCACAGGGTTATCAAATGATTTGCTCAAGCTCAGGCCCAAACACTGGTGGCAGAGGCTGCATGTCCTCTCTCTCTCTCTCTTTTTTTTTTTTTTTTATCCTCACTTGAGGACACTTTTGCACTTATCTTCAGATAGAGCAGGAGGGAGAGAGGCGGGAAGAGAGAGAGAGAGAAACATCGATGTGAAAGAGACACATCAACTAGCTGCCACCTACACAACCCCAACCAGGCCGGGGACAAACTGCAACTGAGTTACGTGCCCTTAGCAGGAACCGAACCCGGGTCTCTCTGGTCCGCAGGCTGACGCTCTAACAGCTGAGCCAAACTGGCCAGGGCTGCATGTCCTCTTAAGCAGCCCATCATGCTATCTGTAAGCAGGAGAGGGAGTCATGGGGCTGGGAAATGTGACCCTGTTCTGGGAGTCATAAGACATCTCCCTAGCTCCTTGCTTAAGGGGCTATGTGCACTGAACAACCAGAAGAGGCCTAAACAAAACATGCATGTCACCAGCTGGAAACCTAGGAAATTCTCTAATTACATTCTTTCTCTCTTCTTGTCTTCTATCTGGAGGTAGAAGATCCTGAGGCCCCTGGGCAGGAATTGGTAAGCCCCAAGCTAGAGGGAAGCTGGGTCCCTTAATCACCGTACAGAGGAGAATGAGAAGACTCACATTGGACTGTTCAGTCATTGCGTAATCAACTTCTTCTGTGGTAAGCCACTGAAATATGAAAGCTTATTTGTTGCAGTAGTTAGTGTTATGCCAACACACCCATCAGCCAAGCCAAACTCCAGCAGAACATAAATCATCTTTTCTTTAAATAGATACTGTTAAAGTAATGAACTAGGCCTAGGTGCATTAAGGCGGATATAGCTGCAGAACAAAATGTTGTGTTTAAGAAAAAGTTCAGAGTGATCATTTTTATTGAGGTATACTTTGTGTACAGTAAAATAAACAATGCTAAGTGTTCAGTGTGACACATTTTTAGATTTTTATACCCTTGTGTAACCACCACACAGAATAAGACAGAAAAAATTCCAGCAATCTAGAAAATTTCTCTGTACCTGTTCTCTGTTGATCACCATTCACCTTCTGGAAACAAACGCTATGTTGACTCCTATAATTGTTTATTAGCTTTGCTAATATCATTAATTTTATTGGTCTTCATATAAGTGGAATCACACAATGTATTCTCCCTTATAGCTGGTTTCTCACCCTCTGTAATGTTTTTTTTTTTTTTTAGATAAATCCACATTATTGTGTGGATTAGATAGTTGTTCTATTTTTAATTTCAGATATTCAGTCATGTAAATATCTACTGCCACAGTTTATTTATTCATTCTCCAATTGATGGCTGTTTCAGTTGTTTCCAGTTTGGGACTATTACAAATAAAGCAAATTGTTCAAGAAAGTTCTTGAACAATTCTTTTTGATACGTGTACTCATATATCTTGGGCACATGCTTAGGAGTGGAATTGCTGGTCATATATTATCTCTTAATCATTCTATTAAAGCTCTCTGATGTACTAGCCCAATTATGAGCTACTGGAAGATGGCAATTAGCACGTACTTCTGTTCATTCTTACAGGTATTGCAAATAAAATATCAAAGTCTAACTTGAGTGAATAAATATTAGTCAGTATCACAAGTATGAAAATCCTAAAAATATTTAATACTCAAGACAACTGTTGCCTTATATAGCACTTTTAAGTTCTGCTTGCAGCCACAAATCATTTCGATGTACTAAGCCACATACTAAAAGCTTATGCAAAAAATGATGTTGATGAATTACAGTGCATTGAAGAAAAGATGAATGGAGGAAAGAAAGATAAGAATACCAAAACATTTTTAAATTAAATATTAATTTTCAGCCATCTGAAAGATAGATTCAAGATGAGCTGAGTAATTGTTAATTGGGCTGTAGTAACCCATGTTCATTGTGAGCACACAAAACTATAGTACATTGTTAAATTCTTTGTCAGTCACAGAAGAAATTTAGTGGTTCAAGACACATTTTCCCAAAACATGTCAATTAAGTGTGCTTTTTTTTTTTTTTTTTTAGTTATGTTTATATGTATCAAAAGTGTAAATTTAATTTCAAAAATTCTGTGAAAATGTCCTCTCTGTTTAGGAAGGGAATCAAGTGCGTCTTAGTCGTTTTCGTGGAATAAATTCTAATTCGTCTAGATGCAATAACACATAGAATATAATACTTATGATTACTTAGTATTATAAGTTTTCAGATCCTGAAATTCCTGAATGAGTCTTATCTGGAGTGACAGTTATAACTGAATTTACTTGCTTTTGTTAGTTAAATGAGATTCTCAATTTGAGGGCAATATAGGTCGTATTGACACCTCCTATTGTCATGCTTTCTTTTACAATAAACTTACCTCATCCCAAGTTTACAAAGTATTGCATAAAATATTAGTCACAGAGCTCCTACAGGCACAACTGCAGGACATATTTTGAGCATCCATAATGATACATTTGGGGCAAACAACCAAATCTCGAACTGGCAGAGAAAACAAGGGAGTCTTGAGTCTCCATGTATGCAAGTTAGAGCAAAGCCCCCTGCTCTGGTTCGTGACAATGATGGGCTGGCTAAGGATTTGAGCTCTAGCTTTGCACCTTTTCTGATCATTTTGGGCATGTTATTTAGCTTCTCCATGCCTCATTTAAATGGAGAAAACAGTCGTGCCTGCTTGCTAGGGATGGTGTGAGGAAAAACTAATAATAGATGAATAATGCTGTACACAGTGTTTGATACATAGCAAGTGGCAACGAATATGACCTGTTGTTATTTTATTTTTAAAAATTAATTTATGCTATTTGAAAACTTAGAAATAAGGTAAAGGCTAAAATCTTATCTTGAAAGATACTTTTAAAATAAATTGACTCAGAGTAATCATTTTTGATTGAAGTACAGTTTTTTCTAAATTAATTGACTCAACACATATTTTTAAATATTTGTAACAATATTTACCAGCTGCCTAGTCCTGGGCTGGCACTGTCTGTTGTAGGCTCCAGAGAGAGAAAAGCGAGCAGGACAGTCAAAATCCCTCCCCTTGTGGGGCATACATGTTGTTGAACAGGATGTACATTCTCTGAAAGTAGAGGAACACTCCTGTCTTAGGCAAAGATTGAGCACAAACCCAGATACATGACTGAATTTAGATGTGCAGAACTATTATCTTATGGAGACAGACTCCTTTGCTGATCTCTGAGTTCTAGCCTTTACCGATGGTCTTTTGGAGGAAGTGACTCTGTTCTTAGAAAAATCTTTTTATGAATTTTTTTTTTTTCTGTAGTACTTTCTGCTACTAAACTCTTCAGTTAGAATGCCTTTCTCTAATATCCAGTTTCTAGAATGCCGGCCTGGAAATATTTTTTTTTCCAATACAGTTGAGAGTGAAGTTATCTAGACATCCCTGAATGCTGGATTTGGAGCTGGGCTGATCAGATCGGAGTCATGAAATAACTTGTATTCTCTTGGCCTAATTATTAATTTCTTGGTCCTCCCATTCACGTGAATAAATGTGAATTGGGCTATGTAATTCCCAGCTTTTACATTTTGAAAGTAGGTGCAATTTAATCCCCACTCAATGACCAGAGAGAGACATTTATTTGATGGACAGCTCCTTATTTTTTCAACAATATTTTTTCATTCATTTACTAAACACCCGAGAAATTTAATTTTTTAAAAGTGGACTTTGGTATTTTTCTCCACTTTATGGGGTAAAAATGAAATGGGCTCAAGTTCCACGCATGATGGCAGCTTCTTTGGGGAAGACAGGAAAGCAGCTTCTTTGTTTTTCTGACCATGTTAATTGCATTTTCATTAGCTATGTAAGTCAAATGACAGAAAGCTTTTACTAATTAGTTTGGATTAACTGCAGGTTGAATTTGCCATAACTTTTGGACTTAATTAATTAATGACAAGAGACTCTACAAATTCAAGTCATCAAATGTTCTTTTCTGATATTTTCCTTCAGTAATTCTTACTCCTTTTTCCTGTACTCATTCATGATACTGTAAAATAATGGTGATGAACAAAATTAAAGAAGAACTAAATAAATGGAGATACACTTCAATTTCATGGATAAAAACATTCAATATTGTCAACATGTCATTTCTTTCCAAGTTGATCTATAGTTTCAATGTAATCCCAATCAAAACCCCAGCAAGTTATTCTGGGGATACTGACAAACTGACTCTAAAGTTTATATGGATAGGCAAAAGACCTAGAATAGCCAATACAATATTGAAGACGAACAAAATTTGAGAACTGACACTGCCCAATGTCAAGACTTATTATAAAGCTACAGTAATCAAGACAGTGTGATATTGGCAAAAGAATAGACAAATAGATAAATCAAATAGAATAGAGAGCCCAGAAACAGGTCCCCATTAATATAGTCAACTGACATTTGACAAAGAAGGACAGGTAACACAATAGAGTAAAAATAGTCTTTCCACAAATGGTGCTGGAACAGCTGGACATCCACCTGCAAGAAAAAAAAATGAACCTAGGCCTTACACTCTTCTCAAAAATTAACTTGAAATGGACCACAGACCTAAATGTAGAATGTAAAACTATAAAACTCCTAAAAGATAACATAGGAGAAACTCTAAATGACTTGGGAATAGCCATAACTTTTTAAATATAACACCAAAAGGACAATTCATGAGGGAAAGAATTGATAGGATGAAATTCATTAAAACTGAAAACTTCTGATTTTCCAAAGACAATACCAAGAGAATGGAAAGACAAGCCACAGGCTGGCAGAAATATTTGCAAAAGACATATCTGATAAAAGATTGTTATCTAAAATGCACAAAGAACTCTTAAAAACAACAATAAGACAACAAAAAACCTGATTAAGAAATGGTCCAAAGACCTTAATAGACACCTCACCAAAGAAGATATACAGAGGGCAAATAAGCATATGAAAAGATGCTCCACTTCCTATGTCATCGGGGAAATGAAAATTTAAACAACGAGACATCTACACACCTGTTAGAATGGCCAACATTCGGAACATTTACAATACTAAACGCTGGCAAGGATGGGAAGCAACAAGAACTTTCATTCATTACTGATGGGAATGCAAAATGATACAGCCCCTTTGGAAGACAGTTTGGCAGATTTTTACAAAACAAAACATACTCTCACCCTACAATCCAGCAATTGCATTCCTTGGCATTTAATCAAAGACTCTGAAAACATATGTCCACACAAAAACCTGCACACAGCTGTATATAGCAGCTTTATTCATAATTACCCAAACTTGGAAGCATCCGGGATGTTCTTCAGTAGGTAAATGAATAAATAAACTGTGGTACATCCACACAATAGAATATCGCTCAGTGCTAAAAAGAAAACAGCTATCAAGTCATGAAAGAAACATACAGGCAAATTCTTTTTTCTTTTTTTAATATTTTTAAAATTGATTTTTGAAAGAGAGAGGAAGGGAGAAGGGAGAGAGAAACATTGATGTGAGAGAGAAACATCCATTTGCTGCCTCATGTGCGCCCCCTGCTGAGGACTAAGCCTAAAACCTGAGCATGTGCCCTGACCTGGAATTGAACCAGTAGCCTCTTGTTCCATGGGTCAACACTCAACCACTGAATCACACTGGCTAGGGAAAGGCATATTCTTATATGAAAAAAACCCAGTCTGAAAAGGCTACATACTTGTATGATTTCAAGTATGTGAAATTCTGCAAAACTATGGAGACAATAAAAAGATCACTTGCCACGGGTTGGGTGGGGGAGGGATGAATAGATGGAGCACAGAGGATTTTTAGGGCAGCAAAAATCTCTGTATGATACAATAAGATGGATGCACATCATTGTACATTTGCCCAAACCACAGAATGTACACTAAGAATGAATTGTAGGGTAAACTATGGACTTGGGATGATAATGATGTGTCAGTGAAGGTTCCCCAGTTGAACAAATGTACCACTCTTGTGGGGGATGTTGATAATAGGAGAGGCTATGTAGGTGTGGGAGGCAGGAGATACATGGGAAATCTCTGTACCTTCCCTCAATTTTGCTATGAGCTTAAAATTGCTCTGAAAATAATAGTCTTAATAAACAAATAATTATGATGGAATGTAGTCCTTCATATGAGGACATCTGAGTTTTTCTTTAAAGGTAATGATGGACATTTCCTCTAGGTTAATTTTTTTTAACCCTTTCATCTCTCAGCATAAAAAAATGTCACTGGTTCAAACTTTTGGATTGACTGACATGAAACTGTCCCTAGTAGGAAGTGTCTCCTTCCTATCATGTGTTTACTTCAATGTAGTGTTTAAAGAAGGCTTTGTCACCAATCAGAAAGAATACATGTACCCCCATGTTCATAGCAGCGCTATTTACAATAGCTAAGATCTGGAAACAGCCCAAGTGTCCATCAGTAGACGAATGGATAAAAAAGCTATGGTACATATACACAATGGAGTACTATGCAGCTGTAAGAAAGAAAGATCTCTTATCCTTTGAGACGACATGGGAGGACCTGGAAACTATTATCCTAAGTGAAACAAGCCAAGCAGAGAAAGACAAATATCATATGATCTCACTTATTTCTGGAATATAATGAACATAACAGTGTGAGGAACAGGGTAGTCCCAGAGATGTGGAAGTAGGGTACAGACTGACATTTGCCAGAAGAGGGGGGTGGGGGAGGGGAGCGATGAACACAGAACTTGTACGCATGTACTCATAACCAATGGACATGGACAACAAAACTGGGGACGGGGCAGGGAGGGAGGGGGAGGAGGGTGTCAATGGGGGAGAAAGGGAGAAACATCTGTAACAAAAGTAAATTAATAAAAAATAATAATAAAAAATAAGAAGTCAAAATAAAAAAAAATAAAATAATAAAGAAGGCTTTGTGACTACTGAGGTTAGAGGAAACACCAGAAGTGAGAAGTGATGTTGAGTCACTCACATTTTTGCCTTCAGATCCATTAGTTTCTCTGAGCCCCGATTTTGTGTGTGTGTGTGTGTGTGTGTGTGTGTTTTGTTTTGTTTTGTTTTACCTACAAAGTGGAGAAAATTCTCCTTGCCAGCAAGATTAACTAAAGCCACATTTTAGAAATATTGAACCAAGTGCCTGGATCGTGGGTACTCAGTAGAGTTTCATGTTCCTTTTCTTCTTGCAAATGATCTGCCTTCTGAGTTGAGGCCACACCATTTTCATGATAGATGGCAATGAGGACGTTCACACGAGTGGACTGGTAGGCAGAGACCCAGGACCAAATGTTCTCATGAGAGGCCGTGGCGGGCAGATTATGGGCTTGGTCTTCGGTGCTCTGCTCCAGTTCTGCTGTGTTCTCGTCACAGCTTTGGACAGTTTGCCTATCAAAGAAAAGACCATATGAAGAGCAAAGAAAGAAATGGTTCTGAGCGTTAGCTTCTCTGAGCCTCAGTTTTCTCATCCGTAGCATGGAGATAATGGTTTCTGCCTTTTCTGCATTGTGAAATTAAATTGTGAGGATCTAATGAGATAAGGAATGTCAAAAACATTTTCCAAGTGTAGACTATTCTAAAAAACATAACTTGTTATTGCCTAGGGAAAACCCATAAATGTAAAAGGAGCCATGTTGAAATGATTTGCCTTGACCTGAGAAATCACAGACCCTTCTGCAAACCATAGGCAAGGACTTGGGGACTGTGAATTTAAGGAACACCCAGTTCTGGTATCAGAACCTCAACGAGTGGACCTCTGCAAGTGAAATATGCCAGATGAGCAGTTTCCTCTTCTTGTCTTGGCATATAACTTAATCCGAACTCCTCAACTCCTACAGTTGTATTTTTTCCTATTAACTATTTCTAAATGTGAGTCTTATCAGGAAATAGTTTGGTGGGGAGTTCAACCCTGCAGGTCCTGACCTGAGAATATTGCCACACATAATTCATACCATTTAGGTAACAAGGACACTGGTTTGCTAACCATATCAATGCCTATTAGGAAAATAAGTCCTTGTCTTTCCTCCAGTACAACAAGCTCAATTCTGCCTCAGGGCCTTTGCACATGCTGTGCTGTGCCCTCTACCTAAAGTTCTCTTCCTAGGTCTCCCCATGGCTTACTCCCTCACTTCAGGGGTGTCTCTGATGTCAGAGAGACCTCTTCTGACCACCTCCTCTAACAGAACAACTTCCTGTGACTCTATCCCACTGGTTTGGAAAACATGATGCTTCTACCACCGGCAGCAGCATCACTTGGGAATTTGTTAAAAATGAAAATTCTCAATTACCATTTGAGACTCACTGAAACAGACGCTCTAGGGCAGCGGTTCTCAACCTGTGGGTTGCGACCCCTTTGGGGGTCGAACGACCCTTTCACGGGGGTTGCCTAAGACATAACAGTAGCAAAATTACAGTTATGAAGTAGCAACAATAATAATGTTATGGTTGGGGGTCACCACAACGTGAGGAACTGTATTAAAGGGTCGCGGCATTAGGAAGGTTGAGAACCACTGCTCTAGGGGATGGGCCTAGAAATGTGGATTTTAACAAATCCACCAGGTGATTCTGGTGCAAGTTGACGTTTAAGAACCACTACTCTAGCCCTTTAGTCTGTTTTGCTTCCCAGCCCTTATTACTGTCTGCATTATGTTAGCTATTTCTTTGCAGATTTATAGTCTACCTCCTCCATTAGAATACAAGCTGCCATAGAGACTTGTTCACTAATATCCCCAGCACTGAGAATAGTACCTGACTTACAGCAGGCTCTCGGAAAAGATTTTGAGATGAATGAATGATTTGCCACTTCAGAGTTGTCACGACTCATCAAAAACAGAATATAGTACAGAAAACAAAGTGTCATGCCTCATTTAAATTTCCATTCACGGTGACATGAATAGGTTGATGATGACCTAGAAAGGCAGGAATTATGTGTCTCATTTTATCTAATTTTACCAAATTAGATTTATGAAAGGCTCTACAGTTTGTAAATGCTACATCTTGAACTAAAACCAAGATCTCACAGTTCTTCTCCAGTCCCCTTACCATTACATTCAGAATAGGGTTTCAGCAATGATGATAATGCCAAGACTGTGATGCTAAGAGGTCATAAAATTTTGAAAGGGGAGGGTGTCTTTAGCATTTTTTTTTTTAGTAGGTTTATTTTCTTATACTGTATGGCTCCTCAGAATTTTTAATACACAGTTTGTTTACTGAATCTCAAAGTGGAAAATGCTTTAGAATGTAGTAATTCCCAAACTTTGGATCAGGAAGTCCCTTTTTATACCTTGGACAATTTTAGGGTACTAGTGCCAGACTTACAATTTGTAACCTTTGGGCCAGTCACACAGTAACATGCTATCTGTGACTGTATCAGTTAGCTTCAACTGCCTAACAGACCACTCCCCAATTTAGTGGCTTAAAGCAGAAATCATTTACTTTTATTCATGATTGTGTGGGGTAGCTGGGCAGTTCCTTAATTTGAGGTTGCATAACCTATGATCATTTCACTCATATGTTTGGTGGTTGTCATCCTGGTCAGCCTGAGAGGTCCTCAGCTGTGATGGGTCAGCTTTGCTCCTCATTAGCTTCTTCACATGGTGGTCTCAGGGCCCAAAGACGATCAAGAGAGCAAGCCCCAAAGCACAAGGACTCTCAAGTCTCTGCTTATGTCACATGCTAAAATTCTATTGGTCAAAGCAAGTCACATGTTCAATCCAGGTTGGATGGAAGGAAAAATAGGCTCCACTTGTTGGGGGGGAAATGGGCAATGTCATGTTGCTAGGATGTGACTGAGGCAAATGGCTGAGGTTTAGAGGCAAACATGAACATCCAGCTTGAAAAGTTCTAAATGAGAACAATCCCAGGTCCTTTCCCCTCTCCTCTTGTAATTGAGGAACATCCTCCAAGAAGGCTTACCTATCCCTGATTCTTTACTTGGCCTAGAGGGATTCATCCCTATACCAAGAATTTTTCATTTTATGCCACTTACACAGGGAAAATAGACTGAGGCCAAATAATGCAAGGTGTTTGCACACAGAACAACAGGGCAGTGTGTATTCATCTTATCAGGAAAACTAAAGGAAGCATGCTTTGATTATCTCAGGGCACTTGGCAGTCAGTATACCCTGAATGAGTAGATTTTATCTTATCCATAAACATTCACTAAGGGCAACGTAGGAGTCAGGTGCGAGGTTTTGGAAAATCATGGTGGACAATGTAAAATGATCTCACGCTTTGTAGAATTTTGAATCAAGTCAGGTAAGATGGGCATCTAAAAATATATCCAGATAGCCCAGCTGGTGTGGCTCAGTGGTTAAGCGTCGACCCATGCACCAAGAGGTCACTGGTTTGATTCCCGGTCAGGGCACATGCCCAGGTTGTGGGCCAAATCCCCAGTGGGGACATGTAGGAAGCAGCCAATCGATGTTCTCTCTCATTGGTGTTTCTCTCTCTCTCTCCCTCTCTCTCTCTAAAAAAAAATCAATAATTAAAAAAAAAAAACTTCTTAAATATATCCAGATAGAGAGACAGAAAAGAAAGGATGAATAAGGGAGGGTGCTGGGGGAAGTCATCTAATTTAGATGGGGTAGTCAGGGAAGGTCTCTCTCAAGGGACATTTCAGCTAAGTGCTGAGGGATGAGCAGGAGCCATCCAGGTGAAGAGAGGCAGGGGGATTATTTCAGGCAAAGGGACAGCAAAGCTCTGAGACAGAAAAAGAATTCCTACTGAAAACTCATGGAAGGCTCATGTGTCCTGTAATGAGTTTTTATTCCCCTTTCATGTATATTTTAGCAATTGTGTTGCCCTGTCATTCACGTGGTCTGTTTGCAATCTATGAATTGTTTATTTTCATCTTCAAGAGCAATAAATACATCTTCTGTGGATATATTTCTCCTTCCATGGTCTTGCCAGCTATTAAAATAGTACCTAAAAAGCCGATTTCCTCCTTCCCCATGGTTTGGTACCTATTGCCATTACGTGTGACTTTTTTCTTAAGAGAGATCGTCTTCACATTTAAAAATAGATATATACCTTTATTTTCCTTAAACCCTCAAAGAAATAGTATTTGAAAGAAAAGTGTTCCTTCAGAATTCTGTAACTGTCTTTGACCATGCCATTTTGGCCAACTGGAGGAGGAGAGCTTACTCTCGTTTACTTTCTAAACGAAGTAAGGGGAGAACTGCAGGATGTTTATATTATCATCGTGTGTGAGCATGTGTTTTTACCTGTGTGTGTGTGCCAGTTCCATGGAAGTAGGGTTTGTTTGTGTTTGTCTGCTTTGTTTTCTGAAGTAGCCCAAGCACCTAGAATAGTACCAAATATATAGAAGGTGCTTAATAAATGTTTGGTGAGTATATGGTTTCGAAACCCTGCTCTGATTTTTTTTCAAAAGGAAATAACAGCTTTATTTAATGAGCATCTACTATGTGCCAGACACCTTCTGAACTTCCACTTTCCCCCTTATACACAACAATCCACTCAGAGAGATAGTAGAAGTATTCCATTTGCAGATAAGGAAACCGAGACTTGTAAGAAATTAAGTGAATTAGCCAAGATAATTTGCTTAAACTCTAAGCTATAAGAAAGGCTTTTATAATATATGGCAGTGGTTAGTGGGAAAAAGTGTTCAGGAAAGATATATATATATATATATACACACACACACACACATACCAGGATCAAGTCAGGATTAAAGCAGTTGGGTAAATAAGACAGAATGAAAGAATGAAGTGGCGAGGGAACACACCAGAATGTATCCTGAAAAAGAAGGAACTGACATTCAAATAATTGTGAAATATATGATTTATATTTATCCTGAAGCCCCATCAAGGTTTTTCAGTGTTTTCTTTTGTCACATTGCTAGGTTTGAACACAAAAAATGTTTAGAAGAACATCTGCTTTAAATTATCACCCTGTTTTATTGTGCTCTATGAGCAGAATAAAAAGCAGAAGGATAGCATATACTTTAATAAGTTAAAGGCCACATTTCAACCATCAGCTTATGCACTATTAGAAACGGGAAGCACAAATTTCGTGGTGTGTGGTGATACCATACCCTAATTTACAGCATATTAAAGTTAGGAATAACAAATAAGACAATTTGTAGGAACTAAAGAACATGTGGTCATGAATCATTGTAATGGAATGGTTCATGCGTGTGGATTTCTTAATGAGACTTGGAACACAAAGGAACAAAGGTTTCCTTTCTTCTCGTATCCGAGGTTGAGTTCTTCTTTTAGGGTTGCTACATTCTCACCTTTGAAGAGGGCAATGGTCCAGCATGTAAAGTTCGGCCTACCTCAATGGTTTTCATTTTCATTTGTATTTAAAACAAGATTCTAGACCAGGGTTTCTCTATCTCAGAGCCACAGACATTCTGGGCTGGGTAAATCTTTGTTGTGTTTGTATTGTAGGGAGTTGAGCAGCATCCCTGACCTCTACCCACCAGATTCCAGTAGCATATACATCCACTTCCTCTTCCTCCTCCTCCTTCCCCTCCTATTCCTCCTCCACTTCCTCCTCCTCTCCTCCCTCCTCCTGACCTCCTCCCCATCAAAAATGTCTCCAAGACTTTGCCAAATGTCCCCTAGGGGGCAAGCTCATCCCCAGTTGAGAACCACTTTTTCTACCTTCCATTGTCAGAAAACTTGAACTTTGCTGCTGAAATGATTTTCTAGATTAAGAAATTCCTTACTGGCATGTTTCAGCAGCTTATAGAGAATAAGAAAATATGGAGCTTATTAATAACGTGTTACTTAATCTATTGAACCCACTTCTATTCTAAAACAATTTAATGTAATTAAAACTTAATGTCCTCATTAAAATACAGGAAAAGAAAAAAAAATTCTGCAAGAATGACATTTCAAGTAATATACTTCTCACAAACTGCCCCATGGATAGAAATGATTGAACCAAGAAATCAGATGATTTTTACAAAAGTTGCTGCAAATAAATAAAAAAGCATATTCAGTAATTACGAATTATCTACAATTCTTTTGTTTGGCAGTAGTCCTAAAAATGTAGCTGAGGAAATTGATAACCTAGGAAATACACAGCACCGCTGGAATGTATCTGAATATCTTATACTATCACCTCATTCCCTTTTATAAAGGTCTCTGAATACAGAGCCAGTGTATTTAAATTTGTAATTTCATACTTTTCTCCTGACTTACCCACATGATACTCTATTACTCAGTGGAAAAAGTGCAAATAAAACAATCCATCTTTTCAGAATACATCAGCAGTTATATAACCTAATCAGGTTGAAAGGACTCTACAAAGCAGGTTCATTCTCTCAGGTTGTGGATGGGAGAAAGGAAGACATAGTTACTGCTTCTACCAATGCCATGGAATCACGAGAGAAGGGAGGACCTGGCTTACCCAGTGAAGGTCAACTGACCAATGATGATAAATCAGCAGGGAGTTGTTACTATGCTTGCATGACCCGTGACTAGTTAGCAAAATGTTTATCTCAAAAATAAAAGCCTAAGTTAGTGGAATATTGACAGATCATTACAAATGAAAAAGCTGTCTGACCCCAACCTAGCCTTGACTTAAGAACCCATTGACTATGGGAGATAAGTGTGAATTAGACATTCTGTCCAATAAAATTGATATACTGTTAAAAGAGTCCTCACTAATATGGTGCCACTCAGGGAAATATGTCAAACAAAGCGGTGAAGTAAAATGAGAATTAAAGTTTCCTCTGAACTCTTTTCTATTTAAAACATTTCGTCTTGCACTGCGTGATATCTGCATTCAGCAGCTTACTCCTGCTGGGGTGTTCAAAGGACAGTGTGATATAAATTCAGAATCTGGCATAATGTTGGTTTTCTTGGTTTCGTGCATGTTAAACCTGGTATTTTTATTGATACAATATTAAAAAACCAATTTTTTCCCATCTGTCATTAGGAATTGTCCCCTTGGCAATAACAAATGAGAGATCTGTGATTGTAGGTTATGTATACATAGATGTATACAGTTGGCTTAACATTAAGCTTGTAACCCGATTTAATTGAACAACAAATATATTCAAGAAGAACATGTAGCATCATACTATTTCACCCTCTATTCACTTATAGCAACCTTTTTGTGAGTCAATTTTTAATAAAATGAACAGTTTACTCTGAAATGGGAATGATAACTGAATAGAGGTTGAGTTTCATTATAGTTAACATCCAACAGCTCTGGAGGCCAAAGGTTGGGTAATTCCATTTCTCTGGAACATACATGTAAGCAAAAACACCCTCTGTTACCCTAACGCCAAACCCCACAAAGGGTGGCTCGTGTTCTTCACTGATCTGCCTACTTTTGTTGCAGTTATATTTCTTATCACGTTTGGTTATCTGGTTTCACATATCTTTGTAGACTTGAAAGAGCAATCGAAGAACAGGTTGAAGGAAGAAAACATGTGAAGGGTTAACTTGGGAGGGCAGCAATGAGTGTGTTGGGAGTTAGATTTAATTTGCTGTCATCCTGGCGACAAGGACTCTGAGGCAGTTGCCTACCTACGTTGGCTATTATGCCACAGACCATAAGAAGTGACCGTAACTATCAGAGAATCACAGTTCTGCATTGGGTGGGAGGGGCTCAAAGTCTACCTTGGCCTCCCTTACAAGCTTCCAAACTCTTTCTCCCTCATTCCTGTCAAGTGGTCTTCTTGTCTGTGTTTTAACACCCATGAGGGATGGTAATGTGTTATATATTCTGGCTCAGTTTGCCACCTATGTTTACATCCAAATTGAGGAAGAGTGAGACAAGACTGAGGATAGAATCCACTGGCACACTAAGAATTCTACCCAGGATGACACTCTTCCAACTCAACACACATTCACATTGCCTCATACTCCTGGCTAGTCCAATATGTGTGCATCATTTCTCTAATTTAGCAATCTAGCAATTGTAACAATAAAAAAAATAAAATTAGCCTGAGATACTTATTCTCAGGGAACTCATACCGATGCCTAAGTTTCACCACTATCTCTTTTATGGACCTATGACTGTCCCTTTAGAAATACATTCTAGAAATATTTGGGTTGATCTTAAGTTCCTGTATCATAAGCCACACTTGATCATCTTTTCTGGAATCAAAATGAACTACTTGGTGATTTCAGTCCAAAAGTAAATTTAAGTATATAACAGCACCTGCTCATAGAGACAAAAATAAAAATGATACATTTTAGAAAAGTTTTCATTAAAATGGGTTGAAATACGTAAGTGTCCCACCTGAGGTTATATGGAACATTCATTTGCTAGAGATTCCTCACCCCTTAATCATGCTAGTTATAGGAATTAATTTTGCAGATTTGTGGTTTGCAAAGTGTGGTCTCCAGATCCCGTGGAATCTTGGGCCCCACCCAAGACCTCTTTACTGCATCAGTTTCTGGGAGGCGGGGGTCCAGCAATCCAGTTGATTCCTGCACACATTGACGTTTAAGAACCATGGTACTTAGGCTGGCAGCATCAGCCTCACTCTGGAAGCTTGTTAGAAGTTCGAAATCTTGAGCCTCCCACCCCTACTCCCAGATCTGCTGAATCAAAGTCTGCATTTTAACAAGATCCTCAGGTGAGTCTATGCACGTTAATATGTAAGAAGCACTAGTTTATTTATACCTATCCCCTCATTTTACCTGAGGAAATTGAGCCCCAAGGAAATTGAATGACCTATTCCAGGTCACAAATATGGTTAAACTGGAACTGATCTCTAGCTGAATATGGTTTTGGTTTTCTTTGTATCCCTGCAGCCTTCAACTATTTGCCATAAAATGCTGCTGCTGTTTCCTATGTCTGGACTTGTGCTGTGCACTTTATATGGATTATCTCAATTACTCATTTACCACATTGTATAAGCTCAGTACTATTATTATCTCCACTTTTTTTTCTGATAGGGAACCTGGAATCTAGAGAGGTTTAAGTACTTGCCCCAAATCATG
Source organism: Tadarida brasiliensis (assembly GCA_030848825.1). Classification (NCBI taxonomy): domain Eukaryota; kingdom Metazoa; phylum Chordata; class Mammalia; order Chiroptera; family Molossidae; genus Tadarida; species Tadarida brasiliensis. The sequence goes on from CM061274.1 coordinate 45,030,027, forward strand.
CAACTGCCAAGTAGCAAATCAGAGATCAAATTCCATGTAGCCTGACTTTGTGTTTAGGCTTGTAGCTACTGGACGTACACTGCATGTGTACCCTTATCTTTTCCTATGACTCTAGAGCTTCTATCTGTCTGTCTGTCCATCCATCCATTTATCATCTATCTATCTATCTATCTATCTATCTATCTATCTATCTATCTATCTATCTATTTATCTATCTATCTATCTAGTTAGCTAGCTAAAGAGTATATAAATGAAGTCATTCTATTCTATTTGATGTTTCTTTTCCTTTCATTAATCTCAGTGATAGAGGTTTGTTTCTATAGCTGCTTAGAAAAGAAAGCAAAAGGTCCCTTATTGTTTATTCCACCTTCTCATCCCTCACAGCTCAGTTGTTCTGTCCTGCAGGCCTGCCTTCCCAGTTACCTCTCCCATCACCTCAGGAGCTCTGGCTTAGCCATCACTGTGACTTACAGGTTGAGAAGGTTCTCCCTACTGAGGTGGAAGAAGAAGAAGGCGATTGCCCTCCCTCTTTTGAAACACTCAAAAGTTAAAGAAAAAAAGGTGTTGAAGAAAAATTACTACAGAGCCTTACCTTAGATAAACGAATTGCTTTTGTGTGCTTTCTTGAAGACCCAGCATGTAAGAGGTTGTTTCCAGTAGAAACTTTTGCATTCCAATCAACTTAACATCTGAAATGCAACCCAGGAGTAAATTGGAAACAGCCTTGCTTATGCTCCAATATAATTATAAAAGTTTCACTTCTCTATAGCACCTTTAAAAACGTGTTTGAATGTTTCAGAATAAAATTTTTCTTGCAGTAAGCCAGTACATTTTCCTCATCCCATGCACACACATATTTGATAAGCAAAAATAATATGAGAAAAGCTCAGCTTTTTAAAAACTAAATTAGAATGTGATTTTTATAAAAATTGAATTAATCATTAAGTATTATTAAAATAGTGTTCCATTTACACAAAAACAAATTTTTTATGCAACTTTTCAGAATCTGGCTATTACATATAGTGCGATGAATGACACATACTTTTGCTAGGGTCACTGTGGATCTAGACAATAATGAAATAGTTTAGAAAGTGTTGCTATGTGAATCACAAGTTATATGGATCGCACTAATCTGGACTATCCCCAAAAGAAAATTTTATTAATATCTGGAAACAAACTTGCTTTGTTGGTGTCTCCATAAAGAATATTACTTACACACACACATACACTGTTTGATTCCAAATATCTTCTGTTAGACTCCAAGATCCTCAGGGTAAGAGGCCTGCCTTACTCATGCTTTAATTTATCTTGTTATGATAACATGGTGGTTTTTTTTTTTATTGCCTGAATAAATGTTTGCTGAGCTGAACACCACACCTTAACTACATATATCTGGCATTTCTGTTGTAAACTTTATTTAATGGAGAAAGGAAAAGATTGGTGTTGTGTGTGTGTGTGTGCGTGTGTGTGTGTGTGTGACTGTAATTTTCAATCTCCTGATTTTTGTGATTTTTAAAAGCTGTCCATAATGCTATATAGTTCTCTGATTTTATTTCTTCGATACAAAAAAAGCAGAATGAATGAATTGTGATTGAGTCACGGAGCCCAGTTGCTTGCACATGTAATAGGGGTTCTAAATTACCACATAAACACAGCTGCAGTTTTTCAGCCTGAAGTTTTGAGAGCCATGCCGACTGGTAAGTGGGGGTATTTGGAGCTCTAAATTTAAGAGCATTATTATGAGCTGTGATAGACAATCATTCCGCCTTATTTGAATCTCTGAGCAACTGTAAAATGAGAGTGTCTTGCTTAAATATTCAGGTTTCTTATCTATGCCCAAATCTGAACAAGCAAGTTTAGCTCATATCTTAAAAGCTGACGATTTGTGTTTTATGGTAAGTCATTGGCGGCTGCATTTATGAAGTTACCAGAAGATTAATAGTTTTAAAATTGCTTATATTTAAGTTATCTCACTGTAAAAATTATTTCAGAAGCCATACAAATGGACATAAATCATGCTTCATTTTTCAGGGCAAATAGCCCCACGCAGGAAAATAGATGAAAATATTTGCATCTGTATCTATTTACAGATATACGCACATAAACACACACACATATTCATACTAAAAGCTTTGTGCTTTAATTTCAGGTTGAAAAGCAATGAGGAAAGGTACATTTTAAAATGCATTTTCTCACTAATTTTCAAATCATCCTGATTTGAAGAGAAAATATACTTCTAAAAAACAGGAACCTCGTTTGCTAAATTTGTTATTTAAATTAATTTAACAAGAAATATGTTTCATGATTTGAACAGTGCTTTCATAAAATTTGTATATTCAATGCCTTCTTTTTAATATTCCTTAAGAGGTCTTACACAGAATTAGCTCCTAATTGATGGAAAACAGGTAGAATCCTATTTCACGCTAGCGGTTCTTTGAAATACTCAATTACAGTAAATCAAATCAAAGAAGTTTTGCATACTAAATGAAGTGGGAAATATCGCTGTGCTCTAATACTAATTCAATAGTAAATTGGAGTCAGAGTCAAAGTTATCATTTGGCTATTCTTCTATGGCTAGCTAGACTTAGGAAGTGTCTAGAGACAAAAGTCAAAATGAATAACCTGCATTATAAATGGCCTACATTGTGGTGTAAATTATAAATCCAAGTTCTTTTCCTGTGGGTAGCCAATACTTTCATGGGCTACCTTCCACCGGCACTTTGGGAAATTCAGTCTAACCACTGGAGGTAACCCAAACAACGCTGGACAATAAACATGATCAAACAGACAAAACCAGAATAGGTGACCTGCCAATTTACCCCTGCTGCCTAAGAGCAGATACATTTGGAGAAGGGCTGATAATAAGGTTGACTAATTTCTGATTGTTCTATTCACCATTAAAAAAAATAAGAATTGCCCTGGCCAGTTTGGCTCAGAGGTTAGAGCGTCCGCCCGCCGACCAGAGAGTCCTGGGTTCAGTTCCTGCTAAGGGCATGCACCTCGGTTGCATTTCGTCCCTGGCCCCGGTTGGGGTCGTGTGGGTGGCAACCAGTCAATGTGCCTCTCTCACATCGATGTTTCTCTCTGTCTTTCTCCCTCCCTTTCTCCCTCTCTATCTGAAGATAAATGCAAAAATGTCCTTGGGTGAGGATAAAAAAATAAATAAATAAGAATTATTTTTAATTGAAGAAGCATTAGTTTATGTTTCCTTAAAAAAAGCGATACGTATTTCTAACATTTTTCAGATCACATTGTTAACTTGAGCAACCATAAAAATTCACATTTTTCCATTGTTTGAATATTTTATTTTCCACGAAATAAATACATCAAATACATAAAGAGTCAGCAAAACATCACATTTGACTGGTTGCGGTTAATCCAACTTTAGCAAAAAGAATCATTGCAGGAAAGATCATATGTGTCTTCAGCAAAATGTACTTGTTTGTAACAAATCAAATATAAGTAATGCTTTTGACAAATGAATCATTGTACAGGCCCTCCTTGTAAGGGAAGTGTATATGGGATCATAGTGCTCTCGGGCTGGAAGAAATGATAAAGTCACCTGGTAAGAACCCTCTTGTTTGACAGATGAGAAACACTGAGATTAGAAAGATGGAAACCATTGACCTTGAATTGTTCGAAGCCCTTAAACATGCAAAACTTCTGTCTAATTCTATTTTTGTGGAAAATGTGCACTGTCCCTCAGTATTCTCCCCTTATTCCAAGTAATAGAATTTCCAGTTGCACACACAGCTGTCCTGAGTGACGACTGTGTTTCCTAGCATCTCTTGCAGCTTCTCTGGGTTACTTGAATAAATCTAGGCAATGGAAGAAATCAGAAGTGTTGTATGGTTGCTTTGGGAAATATTTTTATATATTTTGTGCCTTGTTTTTTATTCTTGTCCTCTTCCTGATGGCTGCAAGTATAATGCCACTATAGTGTAATGGCCAGAGCCGGAGGGGACCTTGGGAATGAAAGCCCTGCTGGGAGTAGCTATAAGATGAAATGATTTTGAATCCTGAGGATTTCTTGGCAGAGACTCCTGAGCCTCAGATGTCTAGACTTTTCAATGAAAGAAGATTAAAAAAACAAAACAAAACAAACGTCTGTCTTTAGTTTTTATTTTTCTATTAACTCTAGTCAAGTGCACTCCTACTACCTATTCTGCTGTGATATGAAAGCCTGGTACAGTGTCTGGCGTGCACGAGGTGTTCAACAGATGTTTGCAGCAATGTGGAAGGCAGCCCTGACACCTGCTTCTCCTTCCCCCAGGTCAGACCCAGCACTGGGTCCCTTCAGTTTCACCTCTCAACAACCCTCAAATTCCTGTGCTTGTCCTCCTCTTCCCCATCCATGTGAGCTGAAGCTCTTGCCTCATCTTGTGTAGACCGCTCTAAATTCTTCTGCACAGTCTCACCCACATCACATGCCTTTTCACTTAAAACTTGGCTTTTTGTTTGTTTTAGGAGGAAGACCCAAATTGTTGACATGACCTATGGGCCTCATTTCACACACTTTCAGCCTTGCTGTCTGAGCTCCCCATTCCCATCCCATTTCTACCCCTGCTCCCCCAGCCAACACGTCCCCAGGAAAGACTTCCCTGACTCTGTAGGAAATCTCCCCGGATACTCTCTGGCACCATCTATTTCTCTCTCTTTGTACTTAGCACAGCCTGTGTCTTCCACTAAGTTGTAGGCCCCATGAAGGCAGTGACTTGAATGTTTTGCATGCCATTATGTTTCCAGTGTCTAGCATGGTGCCTGGTACATAATAGATGTTTAATAAATATTTGCTGAATTGATACATGGTATCACAAAATCCATTGTTGGGATTTGGAAAATCAGTGGGCTGGCAGTGATTGAGGTTTAAAAGAGAGGGGAGAATATATCAAATGCCACAACATTTGATCATTTTTTTGTTGTTAATCCTCATCTGAGGATATTTGTCCATTGATTTTTAGAGAGAGTGAAAGGGAGAGAGGAAGAGAGAGAGAGAAACATGGACATGAGAGAGACACATCGATTGGTTGCCTCCCGCATGACCCCGACCAGGGCTGGCTGGGGATTGAACCTGCAACCTAGGTACACACTCTTGACCGGAATCAAATCTGAGACCTTTTGATCCGCAGGCCGACCCTCCAACTGCTGAGCCAAACCGGCCAGGGCACCACTGCTATTTTTATTTAACTTTCTTTCTCTTAAGTTTCTTATTTTTTTTCCTTTTTACTGAATTTATTGGGGTGACACTGGTTAACAAAATTATAAATCAATTAGTTTTTTAAAATCTTGAACATTTCCATTTCAAATTTAATAGTATAAATATTCATAGACATAATCCACAGAACCAAAGCTTTTGGGGAACCTCACTATTTTGTAGAGTGTTAAGAGATCCTGAGACCAAAACATTTATGAACTGCTGCATTAAAGAATCATTTCCTTGGTTTAAGACTCGATCTTCTCTCAAAGTGCTCATAGGTGTCCCTTTCTCTGGACAAATGGCAAGGACTGGCTGACTGTGGGTACAAGAGTTTCACCATTGCTTCAAAGAGACTAACTGAGATGCAATTCATATTCCCCGTGGAACAGACTAAAGCCAGTCTCCAGTTGAGACACACTCTTGCCCAGTTTTCCCACCTGCTCTATCTATCCTGCTTCTGTCCTCCTTTCCTAGAAGCACTTAGCACAAAAATTGCTTCAACAAGAGCCTTCCTCATAGGCTGTGCTTCCTTCCAGGGAACCAGACCTGAGACACTGGATTTCAAAGTCAGGTATTTCTGGGTTCCTATCTAGATCCCCCTAATTAACTTTGTGACTTTGGGTGAATTAGGTAAATTCCTCAGTGCCTGGAGGGTGATGTGAACTGGCCTTAGCTGCCTTTGATCTATTCTTGACTTACCTTTTGGCCTAAGGCATGTTAATGTTTTCATGCTGTCTGCTTCCTTTGTGGGAACTTTGTGTGTGTCTAACACGAGGTTGCCTCATCAATGACTGGAAGTCAGAAATATTTTTTCAAGTGGTAAAGTACTTGGCAAAATGTGGGGTGCAGGCATAAAGCATAATGAGCACTAATTATACAATGGAGGGTGGAAATACCCTGGGAGAGAAGTGTCTGGGAGTTCAGAGGCCGGGAGAGATGGGTGGTCCAGTCAGGTGCTTTCCTGAGACTTTCCTACCCAGGCAGCAGCACTGTGAAAGTGAAGACCTTGGAAACTAAAGCCTGGTCTCCCCAAGTCGGGGAGCTCAGTAAACTGGGAGGGTAGGAGATGGGAGCTCCTACATACTGTGGCCTTTTTATCTCTGAGGTTTGGACTCAGTTGTCATCTCCTAAGAGGCCATCTCGGAGCAGCTCTTTTTAAGTGTCCCCCCCCCACCCCCACCCCCATCTCATAGCCCAGTTTTATTGTTTTCCCAGCACTTACCACTACCAGGCATTAGACTGGGCATTTGTCAATAAGCATCCTGTCTATCTCTCTGCTAGAACTCCTTGAGTATAAGGGCTCAGTGCATTCTGTTCACTGCACAATTAGGTCCTCAATAAATCCTGGTCTTGAAGCCGGGAATTCTCTTACTTTGCTGGTCAGAAGCAAATGGGTACAGTACTTTGGTAATCTCTTTGACCAAGTTTACTGAAACTGAACATATCCCTCCCTATGACCCAGCAATGCCATTCCTAGGTATTTATCCACAGAAATAGTCACAGAGCTGGAAGCTACCCAAATTTCCATGACATTATACAAATAAACAATTTCTGGTATATTCCATACAAGAAAATAAAATACAGAAATGAAAACCTTCAACCAGAGGCAAAATCATGGATGAATCTCACTAATGTGACATGATGTTGAGTGAAAAGAAACCAGATACAAAAGAGCACATTCTCCAGCATGACATTTCTATAAAGTATAAAAACAGGCAAAACTAATCTGGTGTTGGGATCAGGAACATGGTTGGCCTGGGCAGGTGGAAAGGCACAGTGGCTGGAAGGAGCTGGGGGGGGGCGGGGCGGGTAGGGGAGGAGGTAGGGCATCAAGGGTGTAGGTCACGTTCTATTTCTTGCTCCGGCTGCTGGTTACACAGGTGTGTGCAGTGTGCGCACACTCATGCAGCTGAGCAGGTGCACGTTTTATACATGCTTTACACTGCAAGAACACTTACGTTAAAACCACTGCATGGAGTTTTACCCAGGAGAGAATGGGAGCTCTCAGTCACATTTACCAAGTACTTGGGGCTTAGTGCCCTGGAGTTGGGTGTCCACTCCTGGGGAAATGGGTGGCGCCCTGCGAGTTTGCCGGGCGCACAGCCTGACGCTCAGCGCGGGATGGTCGAGTGCAAGACCCGGGAGGGGTTGGCCCGCGCTTGTCCGGGCCGCGGGGCCGGGCTCCGGAAGGTTGGGGGGGGGGGCACCCAGTGCAAAGCCCGAACGACCCGCGGGACTCTCTGTCCCCGAGCCTCAGCACGCTCTGTGCCGTCCGCGCATAGCGGCCGTCCGCCTCCGCCCGGGTCCCCTGCATAACGGCGGGCGAAGTCACCGCGCCGCCTCCCCGCGGCGGTCGCAGCCGCCCAGGTCCGCTCTCCTCGGGGCGGGGGACCGGGACAGGGTTCCAATGTCGCGCGGGAATTCTAGGCTCCTCACTGGCCCTGGCTTCGCTGCGGCCGCCGCCCGAGGCTTGGACTCCCGCCGGGAGGGCGGGGGAGGCGCCTGTCCCCGAGTGACCCCGGGCGGAGGAAGGGCGGGCCGCGGGCGGCAGCCCTGGGGACCGCAAGGAGGAGGGACAGGAGGAGGGTGCGACAGGCTAGAGAGTGGGGGCCCCACGAGTCAGTCCGGCGCCTCCTAGGGGAAGAGGGTGGGAGATTCCCTCACGAGTACAGAATGGGGCCAGGGAAAGAGAGGGGGGTCCCCTGAGAGCCCGAGCCTAGAAGACGGATGGAGAGTAGGTAGATCTAGAGCCCAAAACCTCGGGAGAGCTGGAGGAGAAGTGAGCTCTCCTCCTCGCCACCCTAGAAGTAAGGGAGGTGAGGGAAGCGGGGACCCTGAGAGCTCAGGACCTGGGGGAGGGGAGGGAGAGGTGGCTCTGAGATCTGCACCCCAGAGTCGGGCGGAGGTGGAGTGGGGGAGAGGGAAGCAGCAGGAGTCGGGAAGTGGGGGATGGGCAGCAGAAAAGAGTCTGCGACAGTCACGCGGAGATTTTCTGGGTCGCCAGGTTTTGCTCTAATGCTCCTGGGCTTTAAAAACCAGCGGCTGCTTGCGCGTGAGTGGCATCTATACTAGCGCAGGCGATTTGATACTTTCCACAGGCCTGACTTCACCCGTGTGCAGCTGGGCCCCGCGGGCTGGCAACTCCCACCCGGGAACCGCCCGGTGCCTACCTTTACCTGGGCGCCAGGCCTTTGCCCCGACCAGCGCGGGAGGGGGCGCCGGGACAAGGTGGCAAGAACCTTGCCGTCTCCTTAGAGGGAGGACCCTTATCTCCCGCTGGATCCCCATCTCTGCCAGGCTGGGGACTGAGGTCTTGGGTCAGGGCGTGGGGAGGTAGGATCAGGGAGGGAGCTACCTGAGCGAGTGGCTGGAAAGCTAGCATATCCAAAGTTTCTTTATGAAAACATGAAAGTTTATGGTCTCTTGGGCGACTCCACCGCACTGCCCTCCAAAACTCCCCTCTCTCCTGGGGTCGGCCTGAGGGGAGACTACAAAGGCCGCACTCTTCACCCGGGTAGCCGATTCTGCTCTGCACGTCAATTAGGAAGGCACGTCAGATGGCCACTTCATTTCCCAGTCATCACAAAGGAGGGAATCCTGTGTTGAGTTTTTCAGAATGATCTTAATTTTCACCGGGACAGAGAGAGATAACTCCTGAAAACACCAAGGACTAAAAACAAAGGAGACTGCAGAAACTGGAGGACCTATCTCAGCTCGTTTTCCAACACCAGTAACCTGTATGCACTATTTGGTCTGGGGAAAAAAAATATTTTACCACTACATCTCTCCTGTATTTTTACCCATTTCCTTTACTGGGCTCTGTTTTCACCTCACCAAAGAAAGTAATCATCTGCCTGTATTATACACTCCGATTTTCTCCTTAATTACAAGTTTAAAAAAAAAACACAAAAAACAAAATGGAAACTGTTGCAGCATTGTCTAGAAATTAGAAACTATTATAATAATAGTATAAAAGAAGGATACTGGACTGACTTTGGGAGATCTGGGATCTTTCTCTGCCACTCATTTGCAAGTCAGGTGACCCCAAGTTTCTGCCTCCCTTTCTTCGGTGAAATGTGGGTTATTGTCTCAAAGTCTGCCATTCAAAGTTTCTTTGGGGAGAGATTAAACAATTTGATTAAACTAAATTTCCATTAGGTGTATATATTTAATTCCCTTCCAGCTTTAAGCCGAGGAGTAGATGACTGAACATACATTTCCTCATTCTAAATCCCTTTTATTTTCTCGTAATGCTCCAAGGACGCTGTGATGTCTGGCAGGCTTTGTGTTCAGTTTGCAGCATTTGCAAACAGAGTGAGGATTACCATGGAATGGAAGAGTAGCTGCAGGATTTCTTGGATTTGAGAACCTCACACTTCTCTTTCCATCTTCACTCTAATTAGCACACAACTTTAAAAAAGTTGGCTTGGGCACAGCAACACGTTCACACATCATACCAAAATCCATGCTAATCTTTCCCATGGGATGTAATTCAATTGAGTTGACATTCTAATAAAATATTGGCAAGACACAATCACAGTTTGCCTGCAATGCATAATTAAAATAGCACGATGCAGAGGCTTAAACCTTAGAGAATGGCTTCCTACATATTGTTGGTTATGAGATTTCAGGGTTTTCATTCCTGAATGTTAATAGAATATTGGTAGGTTACTCGTTTTTAGCAAAGTTGGTTGTGATCTTCGTTGGCCAATCCTAGGGATGCTTTAAGTCTGTTTTCAGATTTGTCTTGGGCAGTTACATAATGCATCTTACCTGCCTTCAGATTTGTATTTTCTGGTGATAGCTGAGTCCCCTCTAAGTCCCTTTGCTGTCTTCAAATCATTGATTCATATAGACATTGGCATTTTGAATATACCACCCATGGCATTTGGGAAATCTTAACTATTTTCTAAAAGACTAAAGACAGGAGGACTTGCCTTGGGTAATGAAACTCAGATTTTGCTATTGTTTTTGTTCCAAAGTGTATTATACTGATAGAGCAACCCCGCTCAAGCATTGTCATTGCTAGCACACTACAGAAATACCATACAGTTTGGGTTCCTACATTTCATTTAAATCTTGTAATTGCTGAATGACTGATACTCTTTAGGTTATTAATTACTCTGTATTCAAACTGAACAGTTGCATTACTGATAGTTTTGATTTTGTGGCTAAGAGATTCTAACATTTTGATAAGGAGCTGGAGAAAAACAGTAGGCCTCTTCGTGGATTCCTACATGTTTTAGGCGATGCGTGGGTAGTTGTGCAGTTAATATTTGTGATATTAACAATCTCTGACTTCAAGGATAGAACACCTCAGAAAATAGGTGACCTTTGTATTTGGAGCTGGGAATGGCCATATCATGTATTGGGGCTCAAGGCATTTCTTTAATCACTATTGACTCTCACATGAACTCCAACTAGGTGTATCCCCTAAAGTGGAGACAGATCCTGGGTACCCAGACCAGTGAGGTGGGAGAGGACTGAAACCGGAAGTGTGGTCCAGGAAACCGGAAGCTGGTGTTTGTCTGTGAGCAGAGCAGCATATTTAGGGAGCCTGCTTTCAGGCAGATCAAACAAGATGGTGCTCACCACCCAAGACCAGGAACCAAACAGGATAGGATCCAAGTTCAGTATCTTTAGGGCTTTCGTGCTTCATAAAATCCATACGTACTTTTATTGGGATTCTTAAGATTAGAAAACCATATTCCTTATTTTGGTTCCATTTTCCCTTGGGCTTTCAGTAAAGCACGGAAAATGGCACCCTGTTTTGGCCATGTTAAGGGAAATTGGTGCAGCAGACAAACAGCACATCTCTCTGGGAGCTGTGCTGAGCGAACAGCACTGGAAAACAGTTCAGCTCAAGAGAGAAATTACGTGGAGATGTGAAGGTGCACGGCTAAGGGAAACCTTTAATTAACTGAAAATTTTTTTCTCATTTGTTTTATAGTAAGAACTTCTGACCTACCAGACCAAGACTATTTTAAATTTGAATCCTGGCTCCCTACCAGCTGTTTTAATTAGTCAAGGTAGGTTGCAGTAACCAATAGACCCCTAAATAAATCATGGCACAAAGAGTAGTCCGGGGCAGTTGCTCTTGGCTGGGGTATAGCGGTGGCCGCGTTCCTTCATGCTCTTACCCTGGGACCATGGCTTCTCCCATCCGTGGCTCCTCCATCTGCTAGAAGCTTGTAATCCTTTGCATATAGATGGAAGGGGCAAATAGGGTGGAGGGGGCACTAACTTCTTAAAAGCTTTGAGCCCAAAGTGGCACACATACCTTTTGTTCATATTCTGTTGGCTAGAACTCAGCCATGTGACCCCACCTTCCTTGGAGAATCCTGAGGTACACAGCCTAGCTTTGGGCAGGTAAAGAAGTAGATCTGTGGTGGACACTAGCAGCCTGGCCCACGCCATCCTGTTGTTCGAAATGTTCTAGTCATAATAGCTAATTTTTATGAGTGCTTTGAATGTGCCCAGGGTTTTGTATACTTGCACTTAACCCTTACAACAACCCTGTGAGGTAAGAAAATTCATTCCCATTTTACAGATGATGAAACTGAACAGAACATGGAAAGCTGGGATTCACATTTTAAATGCTGTTTATCTGGAGGGTCCGGATTCTTCACCAAGCTAGAGAATTGGCACGGACAGGGAAGCAGAGGCAGCAGCTCCCAAGCCCCTTCACCAGTTTTGCAAAGAGTTGCTACCTCTTCTTCCTTCGCCAAGTCTCTCCTTGGAGATGCTGAGAGGAGAGAGATCTGTGGAAGAATGGGAGGAGAGAGGTGATTAAATCATCTGAAATCTCTTTTTAAAATCTCCATTTTCAAATGCTTTCTGTTTCTAACAATGCTTGACTCTGTGAGAGACACTAGCCCCTTTTCGGAGCCAGCAGAGTAACAGAATGCAACTTGTAACAGACTGGCTGGCCTGCTAAAGTAGCAATTATATTTAAATTTCAGTATCAGTAACAGGAGCTGGAACCACCTAAAGCAAAAGGAAGGAAGGGGTATCAGGGCACATTTTCACTCCTTCAACTGCCCCGGGGGCTAGAAATGGAAAGTTTTAGGTGACAGTTTTCTGGGTTTTTTTTCCAACTTGAAATTTTCCTCTCTTTTGAAAATTAAGACAGCCTGACAGAGCCTTATACGTTGGCCAATAGAGCAGTAAATTTATGAAGTGAAAAGGTGGAGGTTTTCATGGTGTCATAAGCTCACCCACATTGAACTTAAATTTATTACCTAGACAACTCCAGATTTAAGGTGGTTTTTTTTTTTTTAATAGAACAAGTGTGCTATGAACAAATTCACTTTAGATTTTCGAGTTTTTGAAATTAAAAAGCAGCTCATAGCATCGTGTAATTTATTTCCCTTTTATAGCAATAGTATAATCCTGAAAACAAAAATATGGGCTGAAAATCAGCTTCAAGTTTGGGATATACCTGGATGTAGAAAGTTGGAAAACACCCATCTTTAATGAGGCCAACATTTTGAAATTTAGAAATCCTTTTCAACATAGCCAGTATTTTGGATTATTATTTTTAATATATAACGATGCCTATGTATCCATAAACCATGACATTCAATTGGTAAAGATAAAGAAATAGGACCCCAAGTATTCTTTAACAAGATTTTCTAAACTTCCCCACGGAGCTCTGTTTATCCTGACCCCGCAAGGCTGCTGCATTTCAATTCTGGGCTTCTTTTGCATACAGAAAAGTACAGACTTGCTGAGCTGAGCCAAATCTGTCGATCCAATTACTGGGTAAGAGAGCTGACTGTCGCTTTAGGCAAAACCCGTAATCTGTAAAACTCCATAGTATCAGTGACAGCCTAGTGAAAGGGAAGGGCCAATAGAGTGTATATGTTACTTGAGTGATACACAGATACATAGTTCTCTCTACAAATAACCTGCTTTGAATCTAACATCAAAGAACGATGAAGTATACAGCCTTGAAAATATATCATTCGATATGTCTGCAATAATTTTTAGATGGAATGGTTTACCAATGGAAACAGAGTTTCAGCAGTGGATTGCAGATCACTTAGCTGAGCACTAATTTGAATGTCTTTAATATCCGTAATGTAATTTATTTTAGCTATTCTTGTTTTCAGTATCTAACTATTTTAGCAACTCTGTAATGGTTGGTAAATTTTTATTTTGCTAAAATTTGTCATTTGTAAAGAGAATGAATTCAAGGATAATATTTGATTACATTTTATCATGCAAAATTCAATAATGATTTCCATTTAAGATAAAAAGTTAATCTCCATAAAAAAAATAACGTTAAGTGAAAGAGACCAGATACCAAAAATGTACATACTGTATCATGACATTTATATAAAATACAAAGGCAGGTAAAAATGTATCTATCATCTTTGAGGTCAGGAGAGGACATATCTTTGGGGAGAAAAGAAGGCTTAGTGGTTGGGAGGGCAAAAAGATGTTTTTTTGGGGGTGCCAATAATGATCTATTTCTTGACCTGGGTTCTGGTTACATAGCTGTGTTCATTGTTCATTTTGAGCTGTAAGAGCTGTACACTTAGAGCTTGTGTACTTTTCAGTATGTGTGTGATAAGCCTGTTTAAAAAGTCAAAAAAGTTAATCTCTACAAAGTTACATTAGTGTTTTAAAAAAGAAGGGACTAATAAATGAGTGTGGTAACTTTGAGCCAAATATTAGCATTATAGTCACAAAATGCAGAGCTAGTCAAAAATTTTTTAAAGAAATTGATATTACTTCCCACTTTAAAAAATAATTCAAGATCGGGAGGAGGGTGTCAATGGGGGGAAAAGGAGAAACATCTGTAACAAATAAATTAATTAATATAAAAAATTCAATTTCCTATGCAAAAAGAAAATTGGTTTAATGTATATTGGATTGCAGTGGGAAAGTGAATTCCTTTTTCTCATGCACGGAAGTACAGGCAAGAATAAAATCAGGGCAGGGTATACTTAAGAAGATATTTTAATTCATGTTATCAGTATATCTTATAAGAAACCTAAAACCTCTGTAAGCAAGGTTTTGCTGGGCCCAGCATTTTTAGTGGTAATGAAGTTTCATGGCCATTATCATGACCATCTGGTAATCAATACCTGGGATATCTATTCCAGTAGAAATAAAAACCTTGGTAAAATGTTTCCATTTATAGACTTTTTTTTTTTTTTTGTAGAGGTGAGAACAGATAATAGATAACTCAGTAAATGTATGTCTTCATGATCCAGCAGCCATCCAGTTTTTAATAGGTAATGGCTTAATTATTTACTTGTTTTAATTTCTTTTAAAATAACTGCAAGAAATTCCATGTGAATCTGGCCTCATTCCACACTGACAATGCAAATGACTTAATTCTTTTATTCATTCCACCATTGTTTATTGAGGGCTTTCTGTATGTCAGGCTATGGGGAATCAGTGATGCAGGGCGTATGGGCTTGTCCTCAAGCCGACAGTCTAAAGAAGTATTTAATTATTCATTCAACAAACATTTAAAATGGTTACTATATGCCAATCTCTGTTCTAGGTTCTGAGGATCTTGAAAAAGAAAGAAGAACCTTACAAAACTCCCTGTTTTTGTGAGGTTTTCATTCTCTTGGGAGAAGACAATGAACATAAAATCTGAAGTTTTCTTTTTTTTTAAAAATATGTTTTTATTGATTTTTTGAGAAAGAGAGAGAGAGAGAGAGAGAGAGAGAGAGAGAGAGAAACATCTATGTGAGAGAAACATTGATGGGCTGCCTCCTGAACACCCCCTACTGGGGATCAAGCCTGAAATTGGGCATGTGCCCTAACTGGGAATTGAACTGGGACCTCTCAGTCCATGAGACTACGCTTAATCCACTGAGCACACCGACTGGGCTGAAGAAGTTCTCTATATTTAAAGTGTGTCTCTGGCACACAGGATATAGTAAGCTCTTCAGTCTCTGCGTTTTGACTCGAGTGTTCAGTCTAATTACACTTCCCACTAGTGCACATTTCCTACAAACCAGCATATTCTTCACACTCACAATACCACTGTCAAAAATCAGGAAATGAACATTGATTTATTACTGCCACCTCATCTCCAAACCTCAATCAAGTTTTGCTAGTAGTCCCAATAACATCCTTTATAGAGAGCAGAAGGTCCACTTCAGTATTACCTGTTACATATAGTTGTTATGTCTCTTCAGCCTGAAACAGTTCTTTTTTTTTTTTTTTTTTTTTGGATTTCTGTGACCTTGACACTTTTGAAGATTAAAGGTCTTTATTATGTAGAGTTGTTCTGTGATATTTCCCCCTGATATTTTCTTACATGCACCTTTGGTGACTATTACAGAGGTCATGCTGTGTTCTTATTGTCTTATATCAGGTGGCACATAATTTCCATTTGTCCCGCTACTGATAATGTTTACATTGGTTACTTGATCAAGAGGGTGTCTACCAGGCTATTGTTTTGTCCCTCATAATTAATAAGTATTTTATGGGGATGTACTTTGGAACTAAGCAAATACCAATTTTTCATGATGTTTGCATTTGTTCTTTCATTTATTTATATCAGTATGGACTCATGGTTTCCCATTCGAATCAATAGTTTATCATCAATGATTGTCATTACTCATTTTGCTGCTCAAAATTATTTTGCTGGCTTTCATGTTGTCTTCTGAGTCCTCTTGACATGTTCCCATCTTTCTCTGACCATTTGCTTGCTTTCTGTACAACAAAAGTTCCACGTTCACTTATTACTTTCTCTGGTCCAGTTCTGCAATCAGTTCTTTCTTTCTTTTCTTATAGTGGATGGCTTCTTTACTACTCTCAGCCTCAGCCTTCACATGCTGGGCCCTTCTTCTCTATGGGCCCCTCCTCACCCCACTTGTATAGTTACACATTTCCCATTTCCACTGTTCCTTATTCCTCTATGAATTTCCATACAGTATCATTTTCCTACAGCCTGAAAATCTTATTTTAAATCTGCTGGTGGTTAAGTTTTCACATTTGTTCATCTTGAAATATTTTTTTGCCTGCTTTCATTTTTTTAAAGGCTATTTTTGCTAGATATATAATTCCTGGGTGACAGCTTTTCCTTCCAGCACTTTATAGATGTAGCATTGTCTTCTGGCTTACACTGTTTCTGGTGAGAATTCACCAGTGATTCTTATCATTGTTCCCCTGGAATGTGTCTTTTTTACCTTCTGACTTATTTTAGATTTTTCTTTTTGCATTGGTTTTAACATTGGATTAAAATGTGCCTAGATCTAGTCTTTCTTCTTCTTTATTTCTTATTATTTAAAAATATTGCTTAGGGTTAATTGAACTTTTTGGATCAGTGTTTTTCAGACATTATTTTTTAAAAAACCTTATTTTCCTGTCCCTGTCCCTTCCCTCTTTCTGTAACACTATTTGTAGGTAGACTAGCCTGCTTAATATTTTCCCATAAGTCACTGTCTGGTCAGAATTCAATGACTCCCAGCCACTTGAGAATCTGTATTCAGCTCCTTGCTCTCTGATTCTCGTTTTCTTCCAGGTTTTGTGGAGTCTTGTCCTCATATGCATAGCTTGGTATTCAGTGAATGACTATTAGGAACCCCTGGGGACACTTCTGGAGCCCCTTCTCTGTGGAACTCCCTTCTCTCCAGCACTCTGTCCGGAGAACTCCAGCCACTTCAGCAGCCCTGGAGGTCATCTCTCTCCTCAGTTCAGCAAAGCACCAAGCTCTGCTGGCGCTGTACCTCCCTCACTGTGGTCCAGAAAGTGCCTTCAGGCAGAAAGTCATGGCTCTTGCGGAGCTCACCTTGACATTTCCATTCTCTCAGGGACAATAACCCTGTGCTGCCTGATGTCTAATATCTGAAAATATTTGTTTCCCCCCCACCAATTTTATAGGTGTTTATAGTCAGTAGTACTGATTTTATACCAGTTACTCTGTTCTGGCTAGGAGTGAACACTCAGTAAATTCTATGGTATGTTAAAAAGTGATAAATGTAATGAAAAAACAATAGAACAGTGTAAGGAGGATGGATAATGCTGGGTGAGGGAAACAGGCATACAATGTAGCATGGTAATTGCAAGTAGAGTAAGTTAGGCATCTGAAGAAGAAGGGACATCTAAATGATCTAGGGGTGTCTGGAAAGACTGAGCAGAGGAAGTCATATCTAGTCTAAGACCTGAAGGATTAGTAAGAACTAACCAGGCAGCAAGACAGATATGAGAGTGTTGGCATGTTTTCCAAGAGATTGTAAACAGCATTTTAAAGACTCAGGGAAAGGTGTCAGAACACAATGAGTATGGCAAAATATAAGTGGTTTTCAACGGATGGAGTACTATGGCGTGATAAAGCAGAGACCAAGTCATAAAGGGCCTTGCAAGCCATATTGAGAGGTTTTCACCTTGTCCTATGAACCTTGGAAAACCATTAAAGGATTTTAAGTGAATGACACTTGACCATAACCTCTGAATCTCCATATCTTCTTCTATAGAATAGAAATAATGGCATCAATTATTTCTTTTATAAATGGGTCTCCTTTTCACATGGAGGGGTCAAGTTTTGTAACCATATCAAAAATCAATATCAAATGCCTACTCTAAGAGGCCCTTGAAACGATAATGTTTTTCAAACAAATTTGTGGATCACATATTTCCTGAGAGATAAAGTGATCTCAACATAAAGGAAACTGATGGTGAAACTCTGAAATCAGAACGTAAAACCTTTGATTTCTCAATTATCACCATTAAAAGATGGAAAAGATTGAATTATAGTAGAGGGTAGTAAATTGAATTATGATATTTGTTAGTACATAAAACAATCTAGACAGAGTAAATAAAATGTTTATACTGAAGGGTTAGTAGTATCACAAAAGAGAGAAGAGGAATAGAATAAAAAGAAAACCAGCAAAAAGAAATCAGTCTCTTTATTTCCACGCCAGATGGGTGACATAGAAAAAACGTTGATTATTATGTTTTGTGTGATTATACTTGATTCAACTCCATTCCACAAACATTTACCACATTTCAGGCTAGGTACTAGAGGAATGAAAAATGATGACGAAGACTCTGTTTTCACACCAGAGGCATTTAGAAACCGTTGAGGAAACAGATGTTTCTAATTATTTGTTTCAAACATCTGATGAAATGAATGGCCTCCACCTTGTGAACATTTAACTATGTTAAAAAGCACACAAAATCAGTGCTATAAGAGAGGTGCTGAGAAACTCCCAAGGGAGACAGGAGACAGGAACTTTCACAGATGGGAAAGGGTTTGGGTTACATCAAAGGTTGAGTAGGGCTTAGAGAGCTGGACCAGGTAGAAAGGTTATTCCAAGAAAGGCATGGAATAATGGATGTGCTGGGCATATTTAGGAAACATCAAGTGTTCTTGAGTGGTTGAAGCTGGGGGCCACAAGGTACTTTGTAAATGATAGTCAACTGGAATTTCTTTTCTTGTTCCTGATACCAAGGGACATTTTTCTCATTTTTTACTAGAAGCATAAGGCTGAGATGAATATTAATATCATGCCAAGAAAGTGTCATTCACTCCTATTTTTGTTTAGAGTTCTTTTTAGGTAGAAATGTAATTTGAATTGTATCAAAGGTCTTCTTTAGCGTTATTTGAAGCAACGATTAGAATGTCTTCTTGTCCTATTAATGTGCTATTTTTAATCAATGAAGTTCTTAATGTTAAATCATTCTTTCACTTTTTGGCCATTTTTATTTTCTACTATGTTATACTTGCTCCTATTTTATTTAGTATTTTTGCAGTTTCCACAAGTGAAATTGATGTATTGTTTTTCTTTTTGGGGGGGGGGTGTGATATCCATGTCAGGTTTTTAATCAGAATTTTGGCTTCACAAAAAGGCATTTGAAAGGTTTCTTCTTTATGTTTTGGAACAGTTTAAATAGACAGGCTTTATCTGATTTTTGAAGTTTGATTATGTTCACTCCCCCTACCTTGCCCTGGTCTGACTCCTTTTTTAAAAACCTATACCTGGAAAAACTGGCAGAAAGCCCACTAAGAGTGAAGTGCTTGACATTGGCTATGGGCTTATCAGAGATTCTTCTCTTCTTTCTAGTTTTCTAAAGTTAGGGAAGCTTGGTAGCCCATTTTATGTTAAATATAAGAGAAGTAAAGGAAAGGAGTGAAGGAGGAGGGAAGATGCTTTCCATAGCATGAATTGTAGTCAGTAAAACTGTTAGCAGGAAGATTATTTAGGAAGCTATTATGAAAGTCCAGAAAAGAAATGATACGGATATATATAATCAGTGGCCCAAAGGGGGGGGTGAATAGAGTTGATTATTAAAGCCTCGAGGCTGGATGAAATAGCAGAGGGAGAAATTGTAGAGATAAGAGAGAAAGTTGAGCTGAAGTCAGAACAGGAGGACAGTGCCAAGCACTTAAAGGGCACTAAACAGTTATGTGTGGAATGTATGAGGAAACAACCCTAAGCAACAGGTGCCTAGAAGCCCAGGTGTGAGCAAATGCACTCGGGGACATCATCAGAGAAGTTGGAAGAAAAGTGAGAGGAACACTGACCTAAGCCAAGAATGAGGACGCTTCCAGAAAGGGGAGATGGTCATTAGGTTAAAATGCTGCATGGAGATATTTTAGAATTGGTAGATTATTGGGATTTTTTTTTTTTTTTTTGAGAGAGGAGATTTAAGAGAATGGTGGGGACCCAAGCCATGAGTTGATGAAAGAGGGAGAAATGTTTTGAAAATAAATTAAGTGAAGGGAACAAGGGCTTTTCATGGTAACTTAAGTAGTACTAGAATGGAGGGAAGGTTTTTCACAAACAGAAGGAATTATAGGATAGGGAAACAATGACCTACGTTTTTGGCTAGGTAGACTAGTTTTTTATTGCTTTGGATTTTTTTTGGCCACCGTAATTTCTTATCACAAAGTAATTTATTTCACTATTACACTGGATCCAACTGAATCAGTAAGCTGACCAGAATAACCCAGGAATACTTTCTTTTCACGATCTAAGAAAAGGTCTCCATGTTGGTCTGAAACATCAGGGAAATGGTTTTGTGTCTGGGCTTTATAGAATTCTTATTGTAGGCAATCTATTTACTGGTGAATTCTTTATTTCTGTTTCTTCTTAGTAGTACCAACCATAGAAAGTTTACATTAAGTCCTCTAAACAAATAGAGTGTTATCTGCATAGCTTGAAGTTGAACGTTCACTTTATTGAGAAGGGAAACAAAAAGAGGCATGGCTGTTTTGTTCCTGGAGAGCCCAGTTCCCCGGCAACTGTGCCAAGGTTCATTTTGCCAATTTCTTGTAAAGTGGCAGGCCTTATCTTGGCCTCTCATTCTGAATGCACCCTGTCTTGGGAAGTGGCATGAATGTCACTTGGGAAAGTGCAGCTTTGATCACTAACCTTGTGTGTGTGTGTGTGTGTGTGTGTGTGTGTGTGTATATATATATATATATATATATATATATATATATATATATATATATATTTATCATCACTTGAGGATATGTTTATTGATTTTAGAGAGAGAGAGAGAGGGAGAGAGAGAGAAACATCATCCACACATCAATGTGAGAGAGAAACATCCATCCGTTGCCTCCTGTAGGCGTCTTGACTGGGATCAAACCTGCAACCTTTTGGTATATTGACAATGTTCCAATCAGCTGAACCACCTGGCCAGGGCTAACCTTGTATTTTTTTAGAAATGTTTTCCAGATTCCTCAAATAAAAAAATGCTACAAGTCTCATATATTTTTCATGTCTGAGGCTTCCTGGAAAGAAGATACATAGTACAAGCATTACATGTTCATAAAGATTATACAGGGCTACAGGATAACATTATTTCTTTGGGAAAACAGTAATTTAAAGCTAGTGTTTGTGGCCCAGCCAGTGTGGCTCAGTGGATTGAGCATGATCCCATGGACTGAGAGGTGCCGGTTCGATTCCTGGTCAGGGCACATGCCCGGGTTGCAGGCTTGATCCCCAGTAGGGGGCGTACAGGAGATGGCCGATCTGTCTCACATCGATGTTTCTCTCTCTCTCTCCCTTCCGCTTTCTCGAGAAAGTCAATTAAAAACAAACATATTTAAAGCTAGTGAATGTCTAAAAATATTCCATTGCAGGGTCATCCTTTTCCAAGTTGTCAAAACAAGCAAAGGGCTTCCTGGAAGAGAGTTTGGAGTTTGGAGGGTTCTAACAAAACTACACATGCTCTTACCATATAATCCAGCAATCATACTCCTTCGTAGTTACCCAAAGGAACTGAGAACTTATATTCACACAAAAACCTGCACACAGATGTTTATAGCAACTTTATTTATAATTGCCCGAACTTGAAGTAACCAAACATCCTTTAGTAGGTGAGTGTATAAATTATGGTACATTTAGACAATGAACTATTATTCAGCGCTAAAAGGTAATGAGCTATCAAGCCATGAAAATACACAGGGAAACTTAAATGCACATTCTTACATGAAAGCAGTCAACCTGAAAAGACTACATACTGTATGATTACAATTATATGCCATTCTGGAAAAGGCAAAACTATGGAGATAGTTAAAAGATCAGTGTTTGCCAGGGATTGGAGGAGCAGTGAAGGGTTGAGTAGGCAGAGCACAGAGGAATTTTAGGACAGAAAATACCTGTATAATACCCTAATCATGGATATATGTCATTAGACATTTGTCCAAAGCCATAGAATATATTATATGAAGAGTGAGCCATAATACGAAGTATGGACTCTGAGTGATAATGATGTTTCAGTGTAGGTTCATCAATTGTAACAAACGTACCACTGTGGTGGGGGATGCTGGTAATGGGGAGGCTATGCATGTGTGCAACAGGAGGTATATGAGAAAACCCTGTCCTTTCTCCTCAATTTTGCTGTGACCTTAAACTGCTCTTAAAAATAAAGTATCAGTAATAAAACAACAAACTAATATTTTACCCGTGATCTCAATCTGCGGAATAAATACAGCATCACTCTTTCCCCTCACACAATGTCCTGTGCTGTGTCAAGACCCTTGAATACATGTTCTGATGTGCTGATAGTAGATGTGTTGGAGAGTAAGGGATGAGAGTGTTTGGTGTCTACTCCATTAAGAAAAGTGGCTGAGGGGATGTATCCGTGATGTGTGCAAAGCTGACGCTCTTTGGCACTTGGCCTCTCCAGACTCTTCACATTGAAGAGACTATGGCCTCTTCTCAAAGTGTGGATGTTCCCTTTTCTGACAGGCAACAGTACATTGGGGTTTCCCAAAGATCAATAAATATTGTAGAATAATGGAAAAGGTAAAGTACAAATGCCATTTTGTTTTCTGTTTATATGCTCCCTCTCTCTTGTGGGACAATGGGACCCTCTACATAGATTTTGAGGAATAGAAACTATTTATTCCATTATACATCCCTGTCATAGAGAGCAAGCTGTGAAGAAATTTGTTGTCTCTGGGAAAAAGAGCATCGATTAGAGGACATGATACTAAACTCATGATTGCTATAAAACATTTTGTTTCCTCAAATATATAATGGATAGTCGTTAGATTTTATGCCTGTGGGATAATCAGCATTTAAAAAATAATATGAAAAGCAGAATTCTGTTTCTTACAGAAATTACAGATTGGAGAGAGAAGACAAATAACATTCATATATATTTTTGGAAATCATATATTTTGAAAATGTGAGAGCGTTTAATTTTCTTGTCCCTTGGAAACTGAGAATGTTAGAATATCTATAAATAATGGTTTAGGTACATGTACTGGATGGAAAATGTCCTTCAAAATTTCATGTCCTTCCAGGAACCTCAGAATATGACATTATCTGGAACTAGGGTTGCTGTAGATGGAATTAGTTAAGTTGGAGTTTATAATGAAGTAGAGTGGGTCCTTTGTCCATGTAATTGGTGTCCTCATAAAAGGAGGAGAAGAGACACAGAAGGATGTGAAAAAAAATCGAGTTGGAGATTGGATTGAAGCTGCTTGAAGTCAAGGAATACCTGGGGGATACCAGAAGCTGCAAAAAACCAGGACAATGACTTGATTTCAGACTTCTGGTCTCCAGACTGTGAGAGCATGAATTTCTGTTGTCTCAGGCCATCACCATTTGTGGCATTTTGTTATGGCAGCCCTGAAAAACCACTACACAGACATAATCACAATGTATACAGTTTGGAAGTCATGATAAATGTCCAAATATTGGGAACTGAGTTAGTTAATTGTGATATATCAATAACATATTTTATTTTCTATAAATCTGACTGATATGCGGACGTGAGAAACACAGAAAATTTTTTGCTAAATTATAAATAGCAACCATGTGATATGCACACGATGATTACAATCAATCATATAATTACCATATAGGTATAACCATGGGGGTTTAGAAAAATATCTTTATTCTTACATAATTGGTGGAATATGGCCAATTATTTCCTGTTTACTGTTTCCTTTAATACAAGGAATAGATATTTGAGCTAAAAATTTTAAACAAAAATGAATCACTGAAATAGTTTGATATAAAAGTCACAATTAACTGACTTGAGATTTGAACCAAATTTGGCTCATGCATATGACCTAATGAATTTTTCCCCTTTGTTGTTGCTTTTAAGCCTGAACTAGTAGCATATATTGAAAAATGAGGCAAATGGCTGTTTAAGGAATTAGGAGTGGTGGAAAACTTCAAGATCTATGGATTATATTGACTCTCTAAAATGCTGAACTTCCTGCTAACTGGGGCTAAAACAGAGCAAAAAACAAATAGTCATGGCCAAGAAATTTAGGAACCAACAGACATAGAAACGTACAGTTCTTACATGTTTTTTGTAGAATCTAAACTATAATTAATACTTCAAGCCCACAAAATGAGCGGGATTGGAGGGCTTGGCTTCTGGAGAAATATTTGCAGTGAAAGTTAAGAAGCTGGTGAAACAGCTTATTAAACTAGCCCATCCCATATAAATGCCGTAGTCTGGGCAGTGATGAAATCTTGCTGGCTGCCTCCAAGTGACCTTCCAGAGCCGGGGTCCGTTTTCATTACACAACTGGAGTTGGCTCTTTTTCAGGCCAGCTGACCTCTTACTTTGTGCAGGACTGTGGCCCTCTGACTTCTCTTAAAAAAAAATTGCTTCTCTACAAGGCGTTTTTTGGGAAATCACTTTGTCTTATTAGTGAGTCTCAGAAGTATCGAGTGGCAAGTGTAGAAGAATGAAAATATGATCCAGTGCGAGAAGGAATCCTTGCATTATTGACCATACCCACGTGAAATGCAATTGCCATCTATTGGAAGAGCAAAACAGGAAATCATTCTCTTAGTGAACCATCCATTAAGAGTCAGCTTACATGCTGATTTATAACCCTTCACAAACCCACTCGTATTTAAGGCAACAAAACGCCTCCTGAGTTTTCTAATCAGATTGTTCTTCTGGGCAACTAAAAGAATGTGGATGTTTGGTACATTCACATTACAAATAGTCAAATCATCTACTTAATTATTTTTCAAGAAAAATGCTATGAATAAGAGAAGTAATGCAAGCAAAGGGTGTTGTTGTTGTAGACTTGGTCCCCTTTTCCTAATTGGGAGGGACTTGCAAATGGCAGTGTTTTATAATCATCAGTGCGACCATATCATGGATTGATCTTGGTAAAATCTCTCTTACAGACTGTTTTAGGAAATGAAAGCACAGAAAGAATAAATAAAGCACCATAGGAATAGAAAGGGAAAATATTCATACCTATTTGAAAACAATGTTCCTATATTTTCTAACCTGTGGGTGCAAACAGTGGTTCTTGAACATCCCGTATGAAGCTCCTAACTGGGTATTAGTTGTACTTTGGACAATTTAGACTCTGGACAGTTCTTGGTAGGCATATGTCTCCGGGAACACTTGCAGAAATGGTTTTGCCTCACAGGCACGGAAGTCCGTGAATGGGAAGTTTTGGATCGAAATGTTAATAAGCCTCCTGTACAAAGATGAATCTGAGTCACCAAAGAGACATTTTCTAGGTAGAAATGCAATCTCAAAATTAGGGTTCTTGATGTGAGAATGTACAACTGCAATTTTCATTCAAATAGCTCTGAAAAGGAATAGTTTCCGGCCTTTTACCTAAAGTTAAGATGCTTGTTATATTCCTGGTGTTGTTACTTTTTCTAAATAGGCTGGATGCTCTTAAGAATACAAAGGTAAAGAAGAAAACTGCCTACACTTGCCCAGATGCTTTTGCAAAATGGTTTCACTTCACCAATTACTTTTTCCCATTTGAAGATGCAACTGCTAAAGTGGTGCCACCTTCTGCAAATGACACTAACTGAGACTTTAAGAATATGTCTTTTTATGGGGGATGATTGTACTTGATTGGCAGTAGAGATTACTTGGAACAGACACTTTCTAGATTGTGCATATTCTCCTAGGTCATAGCTGGAGAATGAAAAGTAGGCCAAATCCTGTTAGTTTTTTTGTAACCTGAGGAATTGTATTCTTTTCCTTCACTGGCAATTTCTGGGAAAGTTGAATCTAAAACACATTTTATTGATTATCAAAAAATGGTTAATTTTAGGTCTGAAAATTCCAAATGAAATGTCTCGACAGCTAAGACACATGTGATTTCCAGGCTCTTTCTGAGATTTATGGAGCTTTACTGATGTCTGCCTTGTCTGACAGCCCATGAGAGGATAAAAAGCAATACATACACTTCTGACAAAGAAGTAAATTTAAAGGAGACGACACTTCTGATGGCACCTGTGCCTACCTCCGAGAATTTAATTCTCACCTCCAGAGTTCAAATAGATAAAAACTACCCAGGGAAGGGCATCTTGCCATTTAAGTCAAACTTAAAAATCTTTTGGTTATTAGTCTAAATACTTCTTGAATGCTACGTTCACAGTTTTTGGCTAGGTCTACAAAGCAAAATATTGTAAGTAATGAATGAGGATGGACCAGATGATTCTGGCTCAAAACTCTACATATCTTTGGTACAAATGAACACTACTGATAGTCTACAAATAGAATATACCAAAAAACAAGCAACTGTCAAATCCCAAGTAACTCTTCTAAGTGAACTTTTGAGGTGAGGGGCCACAGAGCCATTCCAGACTGAACTTCTCATACTGTATGTGAGGAATCTGGACTTTATTATTAACTAGTCCTACCTTGAATTATAATGACAAGGGTGACGATGATGTCAGTTAACATTTATTGAGGTTCTGTACCAAACAATGTGCTTTCCAGGCATTATTTTATTTAATCCCATCTCTAGCCTTGAAAAGTCTGAATAATCTGCAGCAGAAGTAGACATTATAGATTTAATTGATATTTATTTTACTTTAAAATTGAAATTTTACTGAATTAGGGAATCCTGAAAATAAAACTAGATTATAGTTTAACAAAATAGATAAACAATGATCACCCACATAGCCATTCTTCTAGTTTGTTCTATGATTTTCCGCACAAATGCTATTAAGTATCCAGGATTCTGTGGCAAATTTGAACTTGTACCAAATACTGAGGAAATGTGAGCAAGCAACTTCTGAGCTAATTTTTATACGTAGGGACACATTGTAGAAGTGAATAACCACTATATCATACTAATTTTAATTTACATCCTTTCCCCTTGTTCCACCCTTCTCCGGTGCATTGTTTGCTGTTTAGGTTTGGATACTAATTTCACTAGTTCGATAGTTTCTTTAATTTAATGCTGCCAAGGGCATATATTCTTATTTGACTCAATATAACAAGTAACAATAGAAGGAGTTTCAACTAGAGTGACTGCTTTATTCTACTAATTAACACATTGTGGCAGTCACTCTCCTAATTTCTTTCCAAGAATTTTCTGGTTTATTATTCATAGCAACCCACAAAGTAGATGCTATTAATATTATTGCTGCTTTTTAGATGAGGAAACAATAGTTTCAAAGGACTTAATAGCTTAAGGTCACAAAGCTGGGAAAATGTGATCCACTATGTTTTTAAAATTAGTTTTGCTTAACTTTTGAGGAGTAACATCCTGTTGTTTTTTGTTTTTATTTTTGTTTTTTTTATGGTCTCAATATCTTCTCTGATGTCTTTGGTAATATCAGTAATAATTTCTTTAGAATTGTTATTTCCATGCAGTTTCTTTTAGCTTACTCTTTTCTGGTTGCCTTTATCTCTAGTTTTATGTTACAGCAAAGGTTCTCACCTCTGGATATAATCAGTTTCACCTAGGGGATGTTAAAGAAATACTGATGCTCAGGACCACCACAGACCAATCAAATGCAAACTTCTGTTGATGGGGCATATTTCTTCAAAGCTTACTGGTTGATTCTATGTTCAGATCAGGGGCAATCCTCTGATTGTATGTATGTCTACTTGTAAGAGTGGAAGACTGAAGAGCTGATTGGAAAACTCAGACCCAGGTGGTTCAGTGATGAATTCTAACGAACATGTAATAAAGAAATAATACCAATATTACACAAAATCTTGAAAAAAAATAGAGGGTAATGACTCTATTCAACTCACTTTATGAGTTCAATATCACCCTGATACCAAAGCATTAAAAATACATACATACACCTGGCTGGGTGGCTCAGTTGGTTGGAGCATCATCCTGTGCATCAAAAAGGTTGTGGGTTTGATTCCCAGTAGGGTGAATGCCTCAGTTGTGGGTTACATCCCCATCGGGGAACATATGGGAGGCAACCGATAGATGTCTCCCTCACATCAGTGTTTCTCTGTTTCTCTCTCTTTCTCTCCCTTGCTCTCTCTCTAAAATAAAAAAATAATATCCTTAGGCAAGGATAAAAAAATACATACATACGTACATACATACATAAAATAAACATACATATATACATACATACAATGGACTTACATACATACAGAAAGAAAAAAATAAATAGAAAATACAGAAAGAAAATATACATACATACATACAGAAAGTAAGAAAGAAAATACACACACATATATACATATATACATACATATACACCAACACGACTCATGAACATAGACACAAAGATTCTTAACAAAACATTAACAAACAAACCCAGGAATGCAAAGTTGATTTAACATTTGAAAATCCATATCATTCACTTAACAAAGGAAGAAAAACATTGTTTCAATCGATGCAGGAAAATGTTTGAAAAAAAATTCAGTATTCATTTATGATAAAACATGTATTTAATCAAATTAGGAACAAAGAGGAAATTCCTCAATCTGATAAAGGGCATATATTAAAAACCTATTGCTAACATCATACTTAATATTGAAAGATTAAACACTTGCTCCCGGAGATGAGGAACAAGGCAGGGATGCTGACTCTCAGTCCTTACATTCAACGTGGTACTGGAAAGCCTCCCTTCACAATTAGGCAACAAGGGAAATAAAAGGCAGAAAGATCTGAAAAGCAGTAGACCTGTCTCTGTTCACAGATGACATAGTTGACTATGTAGGATATTCTAAAGAATCTATAAACAAATATCATTTATAACTATTCAACTAATTTAGGGAGGTTACAGGATAAAAGGTCAATATACGAAAATCAATTGCATTTTTATATCCTAAAAGCAACGATAAGCTCTTAACTTGACAGTGGGGCTGGTTGACATTTAGCTTAAAGGGTGGTCTGCTGGATTGTTTATGGGGATATCCCAATGTAAATTTTTTTTATATCTTTAATATTTTTAATGGTGGGCTGGTTGGATTCCCAAGAGAAGAGTTTTCCAATGTTGATGGAGGGTAGTGGTCTGGCTGCCAGTGCTCTGAAGGTTGGGAATTTCAGCATTCAGGAGGCATATTTCACTTAAACCGAATTTCTGGTTCAATACTCTCAGCTATGCCTGGCATCCACGGTACAAAGGCCTTCCATTTACCCTCTCTTGAGAATAACTTTATAGTCTTCTGCTAGAGCCAGGGACGAGCTTTCATTTTGGGGCATGGAGTGATGGAGTCTCTGGGAGAGTAACTATTTCTTAGAGCGCTTTCCAATCATTTTCCTTGTAAGCCTCTCCGTCACTCTATTGGGGAAGTGCCTGTCGCTGCCACTTTCTGAGTCCTTTGAGAGTCCTGTGGTGTAGGTGAGGTTGGTTCTCAGTGCTCCCTGCCGCTAACTCAGGCTTGGGTCCTGCTGAATTGGTTACTGCTCATCGATCTGCTTTTCAGCGTGCAATATTTTTTATTGCTCTTCTTTCTTCTGCTCTTTCTATCTTTTTATATCTTTTTAAGAAGTCCCTTTACCATCTTGACCATAAACTATGCCGTGAATACTTCTTGCGAAATTGCAATATCAAGATCACGGCTCGATTTAAAGGAATGACTTATTTTATAAAAAAATTATGGTGTACATTACTTTTTAGCAATACTTTATACCTTGAGCATCTTATTGTAGAAAAATTAAAAGTAATAAGTGTTTTACATGGAAAATTCCATATTGAACCAGACAGTTTTATCTTCATTAAAAACAAACAAACAAAAAACAAAGAGTATCTGGTTTGCCTAAAATCAGTGAGGGACTTTTATTTCATGCTGCCTCTCACATAAACCATGCATATGTACCTTACATTTTCATGGTAGTTTGGAAGAAATTTGGTATAATTGTAGCCGCGGCCCTGAGGGAGAGAAAAACTACATTTTATAGGCAGTACTAATTAATTCAACAAGCCTTAATTAAGTATTAACTGTGAGGCAGGCATTGTTCCTGCTGCTGGAGTTAGAGAAATAAACAAAATGGACCAAAAACAATGGTTCTCTGAGGATTTCATTCTAGTCAGTAGATTGTTGGTATTAAAATGGGCATAAAGGGCACCGAAATATCTCTTTCAGCAAATTCTGTGAACTAGGGTATATGTGTTTATATCTGTGGGTATTTCTTATTGTACTGCTACCTATGTGTTTGACTTCTGCAGTGGAGATGATTGACACATTGGATTCTGACTGAACTAGGTTCTTTTGTTGTTATTGTTTGTTCATTATAACATCCCCTTCTAAAGATGACATGGAACTGGAAACCAACTTCCAAAATATAGACAGTGTGATAAAACAAGTTAAAGCAAGTCACAGAATTAGAGCAGAGGGAAAATGGAATAAAGCTAAGAGTGACAACAAAGTACAAAACGCATGTAGAAAAGTCCCTTTCCTTCCTAGGGCGCAGGCCACACATTTCCCTCTATTTAAAAAAAAATTTATCTTAAAGATAAAAACATTATCAATTTTCATAAGTCAAAGCATAAATCAGTGATCAGGTGATATAAAAATATAGGCATTTCTTTGTGAAGAGAACTTCATTGGGAACTGGAGCAAAAACATTCTTCTGAAAACATGTAACAATGAATTCTTCTGCACTATTTCTTTTATGTCTTAGCTATAGTCCAACAATATTAGAGCAAAACATAATTTCATAAGAGTTGTTATACTAGTAGTCTAAATTAAGAAAATTCTAGAAAACTTTTATACATTGTTTATTTGAAAATATGTGCATTTTGCATTCTTCATGAAGTCACAATAAATCTACTGACATTTGCAGTTTACATAATACTTTCATATGCCTTCTCTACCCAGGCAACTTTCAGGCACTTATTTTCATCACCTTCACTTTACACTGAGAGAATCAAGCATATTAAATAACTTATACAAGATCACTAGCCAGGGGTTGAGGAACCAATGTTGGAATAAAAGATTTTCAACTGTAAATCTTTCCCCTTGTCTTCTTAACAACATACCAACCTACTGTTTAGCTACATCTAGTTGACCAAGAAAGTGTCAACATATACAGTTTATTAAAATTTCTTTCAACTTTTTACAAACTGTGAAGAACATAAAGTACACTAACATTAAGCGTAGAGATTGATGAAATATTTTTAATTATATGCTTATATAGCAATGATCCAAAACAAGACAGAGGACATTTCCAGCAGCCTAGAAGGTTCTCTTGTGCCATTTCTTGGTCAAGATTTATTCTCCCATAGGTAATCAATATTCTGGCTTATATTATTATTGATTAGTTTTATCAGTTCTTGAATTTCATGTAAATGGATTCATACTGTATAGTATATACTCTTCTTGTGTCTGGCTTCTTTTGCTCACTGCAATGTCTGTGAGATTCATTTGAGATGTGTATGTTAGCGTTGGGCCTTGGTTTTTAAAAATCAAACAGCTTTATTGACATCTATCTATTTCATGTGGAATAAATTTCACCTATTCAGTGGTTTCTAGTATATTCAAAGAGTAATACAACTATTACCAAAATCTAATACTAAAACATTTTAACACCCTAAATAGAAATCCCATACACATTAACAATCATTCCCCATTTCTACCTAACACTCTTCCTCTTCCAAACCTGCACAGCCCCAAGCAACCACTAACTTACTTTCCATCTCTATAGATTTGTCTAATCTGGACATTTCATGTAAATAGATTAATATAATGTAGGATTCTTTGTGACTAGCTTTTTTCACTTAGTATAATGCTTTCAAGGTTCATCCTTGTTGTGGCATATATTAGTATTTCTTTTATATTGCTTAATGATATTCCATTTTATGAATATACCACATTTTGTTTATATATCTATCAATCAGCTGATGGATATTTGGGCTTTTTCTACTTTTTGGCTATTATGAATAATATTACTTTGAACATTCTTGTCCAAGTTTTTATGTGGACATTTGTTCTCATTTCTTAGGGTCTTATACCTAAGAGTGCAATTGTTGGGTCATTATCTATGCTCAACATTTTGAGGAACTGCCAAACTGTTTTCCACAGTGGCTGCACCATTGTACATTCCCACCAGTAATGTATGAAGGTTCTGACTTTTCCATATTCTCACCAATACTAGCTATTATCTATCTTTTTTATGAAAACAGTTATAATGGGTGTGAGGGGTTATCTCATTGTGGCTTTGATTTACATTTTCCTAGTGACTAATGATGCTGAGCATTTTCCATATACTCATTGGCCATTTACATATCTTCTTTGGAGAAATGTTTATTCAGATTATTTACCTATTTAAAACTTTTAGTTATTTGTCTTTTCATCGTTGAATTGTAAGTTTCTTTATGTATTATGGATAAAGTCCTTTATGGATATATGATTGGTAAATATTATCTTCCCTTTTGTGGGTTGTCTTTCTACTTTCTTGATAGTGTCTTTGATGCACAAAAATTTCTAATTTTAATGAAGTCCAGTTCACCTGTTTTTTTCTTTTGTTACTGTGCTTTTGGTATCCTATCTAAGAAATCATTGCTTAATTCAAGGTCACATAGCATATTTTGATATTTTCTTCTAGGAATTTTATAGTTTTAGCTATTACATTTAGCTATATGATCCGTTTTGAGTTCATTTTGGTATAACAATTCTATCAAAAATCAACTGACTATTAATGTGTAGGTTTATTCCTGAACTCTCAATCTGTTCCATTGATTTTAATGTCTTTTTTAATGTCAGTACCATACTGTCTTGATTATTATAATTTGGTAGTGGTTTGAAGTCAGAAAGTGTGATTCCTTCTGCTTTTTTATTCTTTTTCAAGATTCTTTCGGCTATTCTAGGTCCAAATTGTTAATTTTTTCCAAAAAGGCTGCTGGGATTTTGATAGTGTTTACACTGAATCTGTAGATCAATTTTGCGGGGGGAGGTATTTCCATCTTAAAATTTTAATATGGAATGATCCATGAACAGTGCAGTATCTTACCCTTTATTTGTATCTTCTTTCATTACTTTCAACAAATTTTAAAATAGTTTTTAGTGTATGTGTCTTATACTTCTTTTGTTAAATTTTTAATGTATTTTATTCCTTTTTTGTTATTTCAAATGAATTTGCTTCTTAATTTTTGATTGGGTTGTTTACTGTTATAGGTTTTAAAATTGATTTAAAAAATATTTATCTTGTATCTTGCCACATTACTGAACTTGTTTATTATTGACTTTTGTTACTGCAGTATAATTCCACTGTGATCCTTTATCCTGTTGAGATAAATTTGGATTCTTCTCAGTTTTTGGATATTCTGAATAACACTGGTATTCAGTGGTTTTTAACAACTTTTAATGCAACAACAAGATTTCAGATAAGTTGTTAAAAGGCAAAGTAATTTAACTTGAATGTAAAGAAATATGTTTAAGGAAGTAATTTAAAGACAATTTTTCCCACATTGCTCCCCTTCTCTGATGAAAGGGATCAAAACATGTTAAAAAATTGTTTTAACTGGAAAAATTAACTAAAAAATGTGTGGAGAGGTTAACATTTTTATGCTTGAACAAAATCATAGCTTATTTGCGGTAACCTTGAACAGATTATCCCAAATCTTTTTGCATAGGGAGATAATGAAAAAAATCATAAAACTGTCTTTTAAACTTTAACTAAAAATAGGTTAAGCTGTACATTTCAACATTGGCAAGATTTCAGCTCTTAATGAGAAATTAAAAGGAAGCCAAATTTGAAGAAAAATTGTTTAGTATATTTAAAATTTGAGTAAAGTATTTTGTGGTCACTTTATAGAACATTTTGATGTAGTATTTTTGGACACAGATGATAGATTGAAGTTTTTTTTTAATTCAACAGAGTTAGTGATATAAATATCAAATCACTATGATGTGTACTTGAAACTAATAGGACATTATATACCAATTATATATTAATTTAAAAATTTGCTTCTATAAAATAATTTTCTACATTATATGAGGCTTTTCCATCAATAATAGAATCAATTAAAACAAACAAACAAACAAACAAACAAACAAACAAACAAAAAACCCAGGTTGCTTGGGGCCAAATCTGTAAGACTCTACTGTGGGTGTGAATCTCCCCAGGGAGGCCATGGTCTACCTTGAAAACATCAACAGATGCTGCATGGAGACACTTGCCCCAAACATGTGCTTCTATTTCTTCTGAGAGTGTTTAATGGAATGTTTTTAACATATGAAAAACAACAAATTTGTAGTAAAATGGGAAATAATTCTAAATTTTTCCTCTACCACGTAAACTACCAGAGGCAGTTGAAGGCATTACTTGGGATCTCTGAAGTCAGAATTGAATTCTTATTTTCCTGCTTAGAGGAAGAATCATGAAACGTCATAGGGCCAAACCCTGGATAATGTTTTTTATCTTAATGATAAAGAGGAGCTTGCAAGGTTGAATTTTTCTTACCCAGATTTTTTTTTTTTTTAATTTTAGCTCTATCCAGTAACTGTTCTCAATACAAATCAGACTCTGCAGTGGAAATAGAGTTTGTGATGAGGAGTGGCTCTGTGTTTAGACATTTTAAAACAGACTGACAACCCTCAGAAGAAGGAGTGTAGTGGGAAGGAAGAGATAAACCACAGAACTTATATGCATGTACGCATAACTGATGGACATGGACAACAATGCTGGGGATGGGGTGGGGGGATGGGGAGGAGGGTGTCAATGGGGGAAAAAGGAGAAATATCTGTAACAAAAACTAATTAATACAAATAAATAAATAAAACATGCAATGAAGGATGGTTAGTTTTTTAAAAATTAATCATCAACTCATCTTATTTTTTCACTGAAAAGGGCCTTTGAGAGTATCCCCTTAAGGAAATAAAGAGACTCACCAGGGTTTCAAAGACTTTTCTGTCTGTGTTATTACCCAAGTGGCTTGAACTCTCACCAAGAGGTGATACAGTGAAATTTCTAGCAGAAAGCCTGCACATCTACTAACTAATTCTATGAAATACATTTTCTTTTTTTTAATTGGCAATCAATATAACAGCATCTTATTAATTATCCAATGATACAGGCAGGGAAAATTTTTTTAGGCAAGAGGCCTGTTGAGGTCTTGAGAGTAGAAGTGAAGTATTTCAAGAATAGGAGTAAAACTCTAATCCTAAAACTAACACACTGTCAGTATGGGTAGATTTGGACTTTTCCCTGAATATAGAAATTATTTAGTTCACAATATCTTCTAGAAACGGACACATAACTCTTTCTACTCTTTTTAAGGAATTTGTTCAGAAATTAAGACGATCTCTAATGAATGAGAATATCTATTATGAATGCCTTTAAGCTGTATAGAATAGTTATCTAAAGAAGGAATGATAAAATGATAGATGACAACTTCAGCTCTCTCTAAATTACTGAGTTTTAAAAACTCAAAATCAAGAAGATAGAAAAGAGGAAAATAGCTCACGAAATTAAACAGAATTCTTGTTTGACAGTAATTGAAAACCAGTGATCGGAAGCACGTGGTGCAATGTGTTCTGCAAAGGACGTTTTGAATTTTACGTTTTTGATTGCTGTTAAAGCTCTTTACCCTTTCAACGCTGCTTAAGCAATAAGTGTCAAATTGGTGTTGAAGCACTTTCCTAACCACAGGAATAAGTTTTGAAAAGAGGGTTGCATTTTTCATGGACTAAATTATATCTTATTTTCAATTTTAGGAAAGAATTCTCTCGCTGTTTCTCTAGGATCTGAATATTTTATTTCCGACAGTGGAGGACAAGTCTAGAAGAAAGCATGGTTTGTGAGCACAGTTCAAGGAATTTCTGCTTTATTCCCATAGTATATGTTAGTTAACATTTCCTACCTGGTGTTTATAAGTCAGGAAACAAATGTCACCCTCAGAGGATTTAATTGAAAAGTTTAATAAAGAGACTATTTATAGACTTGTAGGCAGGGTTAAGAGAAGCAAAACAGATGTGAAAAATCAAGATATTAGCATCAGCTGGAGCCTAGGCCTGATGGGACCATCAGTGAACGTGGACGCAAGAGCTGTGGAAGTGGGTCCACCTGATAGGAGCTGCAGTCCTGGGTAGATATGCTGTGCTTTCCAGGCTCCTGGGTCGGCTGGCCTACCCCTTGGTTGGGGCAAATGGAAGCAGTGGTGGGAGACTGGATGAAGGGCAAGAGGAAGGGAGAAGCCACAGTGATTTCCTCTCTGTCTCCTTCCCAGCTCAAGTTCCTGTTGGACAGTCCCACTGTGGGTCCATCTACTGCCTGGTAAGCCTAGCCCCTGGGCTCACCTTTTCCCACTTAGCAGTGGCAGTGAGTTCTTTCTGTTGTTGATCTCTGGGTTGGCTCTCTGTCCCATCTGGCTTTTTAGCTCTTTCATCACTTTTGAAACCAATTCACAGCTTTAATTTCCTCCACTGTAAAAACTAATAATGGTTTATGTTTCCCTGTTAGAGCCTGATATATACTTTATATTTTTAATGGCTACTGTGAGCAGCATTTTATTTTATCCCTTATATTATCTATAATCTATATTATCTGCTTGGTTATTGCTAGTATAGAAGATGACTTTATATCTACCAGCCAGGCTGATATTAACTTAAATGTTGATTGATTCTTTTGTGTTTTAAATGGAGATTATTATATCTGGGAAAAATGCTTACATTTTTATTTCTTTTGCTTTGCATATACAATTGGAAAAGACTTTGAGTCCTACATTTAATGGTAGTGATGATTGCAACATTCTTTTCTTGATTGTAATATTAATTGGAATATGTCTATAGTTTTTCCATTTTGGTACAATGTTTGTTACAGTTTTTTAGATACATAGATGTTTATAAATTTAGTAAGTTTCTCTATTTCTGGTTTTGAGTGTTTTAATAAAAAATTGATGGTGAACCTTTACCATTACTTTCTCAGCATCTACTTAAATAACCATACAATTTTCCTTGTTTAATTCCTTAAAATGGTGTTTTGCATGAAACTATCTTGTATTACTGGTATAAATGGTGCTTAATCATGACTTAAAAAACAAAACAACATTGTTGATTTTATTAGCTAGAAGCTTTTGTTCTATGCAGTTATCATTTATTTAATTAACATTGGATTCATGTTCATAAGTGAATGGGGTATTTAATTATCTTTTGTCAGCATTCTATCTCATTAAGGTTTTCATAATTCCAGCTTTTTATTTTACTAATCTTTTATATTATTTCTGTGTATTTTACTTCTTTAATTACTTTACTTCCTTATTATTGCCTTCCTGCTAGTTTCATTGGATTTGCTTTATTGCTATTTTTCCAACCTCCTTCATTGTTCATTTTCCAGCATTTTTTGTTTTCTGTTGTATGCATTTAAAGCTACGAATCTCCTACTGAATATTGCTTTAGCAGTGGCCTAAAATTTTTGGTACAAAGATTACCCAATGTTCCACCTCTTAGTGATTTTAAATTTCTTTGATCATTTTTCCCCCTTGGTAGAGGGTTTATTTAATGTTATTTAGTTTCTAGATGCTTGCAGCTTTTAAATTTATTATTTTGTTATTGATTTCCAAGTTTTCCTAATGGGCAGATAAGATAATGGAGTAGGTATAATAATTGTTTTTTAAAAAATGTATTGAGGTTTTCATTGTGGAACTTACATAATAATTTTTGTGTGTTCTCAATTCCAAGAAATATGTGTTCTCTCTTGGGAGTTAACTCCATATAGATCTATATGTTAGTTTTAATATTTAACATGTTTCTATTTCTGTTAAGCTTAATTTATTTGGTTCTGAGAGGGGCATGTTGAAAACTTCAGTTCCAATTGTTGATGTATCTGTCTTTCACTTTATTTTTCTCTCAGTTGTTGCTCTACTTTCTCTGAGTCTATATTCTTAGGTGCATATGTTTGTAATCTTACAGCTCTTTGACATGCTTTTTCTTTTTCCAGCTCATTATTTTTTATGCCTTGATTTTTTGTTTTGTCTGATATTAACATTGCAGCTGAGGCCTACGTTTGATTTGTTTTCTGGTTTATTACTCTTCATGTCATAAAGATATTCTTCTATATTGGTTCCAAAGGTTTTGAAATTTTGTCCTTTACCTATACTATAAATCATTAATCCATCTGGAATTGTGTACGGTGTGAGATAGGGATCTAATTTTATTTCTCCATAGAGTCAAGATCTATTGTTTTCCCACTGATCTGAAATGTCAGCTCTGCTGTATAACACGTCTCTGCGTACATGTTGTGCTGGTTCTGGGCTCTCTTCTCAGATCTACTTGTCTATCTTTATACCAAATAACCTGGACTGACTTACTAGTTTTATAAATTTTATATCATGTAGAGGGAGTCCTCCTAAGAGTTTTTTTAATTTCCTCCCAAGAGTTCTTTGTGAGGAGCCTGGTCCTTTGCTCTGCCATATACATTTTAGAACAAGCTTGTGGAGCTGTAGGAGATCTTGCTGTCTCTCTTTTTTCTGGAATGCCTCGAATTAACATCTTGACAACATTTGCATCTTGCATTCATGAATGTGGCTGTTCTGCCTATTTATTGTAGTACTCTTTAATGTTATTAAGTTTCCATAATTCTTAACATAAGAGTTATTCACTTAGAGCACTGAGCTGGAGTCTTTTTCTGTCATCATTGCCAAGTTCTTTGCAGGACTAAAGTGATAGACACTTGACAAAAGGCAATCCCCTGTCTTTAGTGTGTCTTTGTCTGCTTGAGCTGCCGTAACAAAATACCATAGACTGGTGGCTTAAACAAAACAAAAAAAAACCCTTTGCTGTGGCTGGTTTGGCTCAGTGGTTAGAGCGTTGGCCTGTGGACTGAAGGGTTGCTGGTTTGATTCCCTATCAAGGGCACGTACCTCGGTTGCAGGTTTGATCCCTGGCCCTGGTCAGGATCATTCAGGAAGCAGCCGATCGATGTGTCTTTCTCACATTGATGTTTCTCTCTCTCTCCCCCTCCCTCCCTTCCACTCTATCTAAAAATCAATGGAAAAATATCTTCGAATGAGGATTAAAAAACACATACCTTATTTTCTTACAGTTCTGGAAGCTGCAAGTCCAAGATCAAGGGAGGGGCCAGCTGATTCAATTTCTGGTGAAAGCTCTCTTTCTGGCTTGCAAACAGCTACCTTTTCACTGTGTCCTCGCATGGTGGTGAGAGAGAGAGAGGAGAGAGAGAGCGAGAGAGCTAGGAGCCAGGGAGCAGGTTCCAGCACACACATGAGCTTTCTGGTGTTTTTTTTCTATAAAGACATTAATCCTATGGGATTTTGGCTTAACTCTTATGATCTTATTTAACCTTAATTACCTCCATAAGGGCCCTGTCTCCAAATATAGTTACATTGGAGGTTAGGGCTTCAATCTCTAATGAATTTTGGGGATATAATTTAGTCCATAGCATAGTGTTACCAGCTCTTCCTCTTGTAGCCCTTTGCTTTGGGAACTCAAAGTAAAAGGCACCACTGCAAAGCTAGCCACACCCTCCACCCTGCTAAACAACTTTCTACTTTGTTATTGTTTATCCTCACCCAAAGATATTATTCCATTGATTTTTAGATAGAGTGGAGGAGAGGGAGGGAGAGAGAGAAACATTG
The DNA here is from genome assembly GCA_030848825.1 of Tadarida brasiliensis. Lineage (NCBI taxonomy): Eukaryota > Metazoa > Chordata > Mammalia > Chiroptera > Molossidae > Tadarida > Tadarida brasiliensis. The sequence continues at coordinate 45,069,408 of CM061274.1, forward strand.
ATGTGAGAGAGACACATTGATTGGTTGCTTCCCTCACAACCCCGACTAGGGCTGGGGATTGAACCTGTAACTGTGGTACGTGCCCTTGACTAGGAATTGGACCCAAGACCCTTCGATCCCTGGGCCAAAGCTCTAACCACTGGCCAGGGCACAACTTCCTACTTTTTATTCTACTATGTTCTAGCAGTTACAGTTTCAATATGATTGCAAAGATGCCTAAGAGGTATTCCTTTTGAAAAGCAGACTCATGCAGAAGAATGTTGCTTATTTTCTTATTGCCCCAGGTCCAGTTGGGGGAAGTGGAAAAGGATGAAGTATTTTCTTCATTCTTCCATTCTTTAAGGCAGGAAGCGATGTTCTACCTCATGGGCAAATCATCAATTAGTTATACTCTGGTTTTTCTCCGTGCGGTTCCAATAGCCTTATAGTTAGAAATGCCTTCCAGATACTGGCCTTAAATCAATTGTATTAATTTCCAGCATTGTTGTAAGCTTTTCTAACTTCAAAGTTATTTTAGTTGGAAGACAAAGAAGCTAGCATAACACCCTTTTAAACAGAAATGCCCCAATTTACCAGTTTTAACATCAAATAAATTTATGGTTTTGGCCACAACAAAATATCCAAATACTGGGTGTTGAAATTGGAATTTTTATGAGCACTTAAATAAGATCAGTATTTTCAGTCATGACTATTTTTCCTTTTTTACGAGCATATAATCAATACTGTGAAAATCCTAGAGGCCAAATAAACAAAGAGAAGCCCTCCAGAATCACATATGATATTGAATTAGGTTTAAATGTTTTTCAAGAGTTTACTGTTTTGTTTCTTAAACTTCATCTGAGGCTATGTTTTTATTGATTTTAGAGAGAGAGGAAGGGAGAGGGAGAGAGAGAAAAACATTGATGTGAGAGAGAAACATCGATTTGTTACCTCCCATATGTGCCTGGACTGGGAATCAAACCCGCAACCTGGGTATGTGCCCTGATAGGGAATTGAACCTGTGACCTTTTGGTGCAAGGGACAATGCTCCAACCAACTGAGCCACACTGGCCAGGGCTGTTTCTCATATATATCCCAAGAGTATAATAGTTAAATGCTGTTCTGAGGGTCAACTCTTTTGTGGTTTCGATCAATAGCAATTCTTTTGCAATTATATATGATATAATATGGTAGTAATCTAATGCCAAAGTAATATTCCCATAGTTTTCCAGGGTTGATAAAAAACAATTCACACAAATTGTTTTATCTCTTATATTTCGAAGATCGAGATGAAGTTCTAAACTGAAAAAAGAATTCATCTTTTAGAGAATACAGTTTATAAACTCTTGCAGCCAGGGCTTGCCTTGTTTAACCACATATAGTGTTTTAAGAACACAGACTCAGGCATCAGTAGCTTCTACTTCACCTTGAACGAACAGTTAAACTTTCTAAGCCTTAGCTTTCTAACACATAACTTGTAAATTATAATAATACCTGCCTTATAGCATTTATGTGACACAGACAAGATTTATTTAGCTTAGTGCTTGCCATAAATGGACATTCCTTAAAAGTTGGCTGTTGTTAAGTATTAATGACTTTATGAATGATACCAAAGACTACATGAAGTTTTGGTCTAGTTATATGCAGTATTTTCCAAACCAAATGATACAATGTAGTACTAATAACCTATCTACACACTGAATCCCATAAGTGAGAAAAAAGTGAAGCTTAACTAGTTTTGCTAAGGGGGTTCTTGGAGAGACTTAGAACATCATAAAATATGCAAGATGGCCAAATCTCACGGTGATAGTGTTATTTGTCCCGTATTGAGAATGGAAGTACTTACAGCTTTTGGAAACATGACAATTAATAGCCTTGGATTAGTATCTTTCATTCTAAACCAATGAGAAAAACACAATAGTTCCCATCTCACTAGAATGGAAGATGTGAAGGCAGGGCTTACCTGTGTTGTGTAGCGTCATAGGCCAGTTTGAATCAGAGCAGGCTTTCAGTAAGTGCTTATTGAGTAAATTTCTGGATTCAGTAATATGAATTCTGTTAACAAATAACCAAATAGCTTCTCAAGAATTTAAGCCCCCTACTTATCTGTATTTTTTAATTTATCTAGACCACTCAACTACAGGTTAGATTGAATGATTTGAGCCTTTCTCTCCAGGTTCATACATTGTAACCCGTATTTACTTACAATAGCATAAAAAGAAGCAGCAGAAGCCCTACTCTGTGGTTCTACAGAGCAAATAAAAGCCTCATTTGTACTTCATTAAGAGATAAAATAAATGGTAGGAGGATATTGAGTATCATTTTTTAGATTATCCCAATTTATTCTGTTAGGCAATGAAACAGCAAATGTAGGTTTACTTTAATTAAAAAGCTACTCAAATTAAACCAACACCATTTAAGGTTACATTATAGCCCTGGCTGGTTTAGCTTGGCAGTTAGAGCATTGGCACACCAGCCAAAGGGTCACGGGTTTGATTCTGGTGAAGGGCATGTGCCTGGGTTACAGGTTCAATCCCTCCTCCGTTGGGGTTATGTGGGAGGCAACCAATCAATGTGTCGCTCTCACACTGATGTTTCTCTCTTTCTCTTCCTCTTTCCCTTCTACTCTATTTTAAAAAAATCTATGGAAAAACTATCCTCAGGTGAGGATTAAATAAATAAATAAATAAAGTTACATTACATTAAATGGACCATCCTATATCATGTAGTAGCTACAACTATACAAATGCAAGGGAAGAGTGGACATTTAAATAGGGTAATATCATTTACAGAGACAAAATCCATAAATTGACATTACAGATTACACCACTTGTCATGTAGCACAGATTAAGTACCAATACTCATTAGCAAAACTCCCACCAGTTTCTCATCAATTTAGATTTGAAGTAAGGATGGTGCTCAATCAGGAGTTATGCCTGGATCCGGTGCGTGACACAGAAGCACAGGTGTTAACTCCATGTACTGCACCTATCACTCAGTATTGAGTATAGGTGAGGACTTTTGACCTGAATCCTTTAGAACAGAATTAGAGATGGTACTAGATACCTGAAAAATCCTCACAGACTAAGCTGCTTTTCAATCTCTTTATGGCTCTATTTAATATTTCTATGACTCATTTATTATATGAAAATATTTAGACTCTATGATGTCATTGCTATTTTCTTCAGGGGTTTATTATCAAAAGGCTTAATTTTAACATAAAACAATGTTTTCTTAGTGATAGGTCATATAGACAATAAATAAATGTTAAATGACTCAATATGATTTGTATGACTTTTTAAATAAAGGGGGAGAAAGTGAATACTAACTTTGTTCTTGATGTCTTGTTCTAAAATTTAGCTGGAAGAGTACTCATTACAGTTCTGTGGATTTGTTTGGTGTTCAGGTAAAAAATGTTCATTGATTCACGTGCAGCAGTATGAAATAATAGAATGATCCTGTACACCCTTTACCCAGTTTCCCCTAATGGAAATAATTTGCAAAACCATAGTCTATAATATCATAACCAGGATATTGACCTTGACACACTCCAGCTGTCTTATTCCTATTCCCCAATTGTACTTCTATCCTTTGTGTGTTTAGTTCTATAAATTTTACCCCATACATAAAGTCACTTCTGCTCTTTTGTTATTTTTAAAAATTGATGCTTGCCTGATATATCTTTTTCCATTTTAAAACTTTCAACCTACCTGCATTGAATTTGGAGTGAGGACTTATAAGCAGCATATAGTTGGGTTATTTTAAAATATATTCTTCAGTCTGTTTTTTGATTGATGTATTTAAATCTTTTATATTTCAGGTAATTATTGATATTATAGAATTGTCTGCCATTTTATTTGTTTACTTTTATTTTTGTTCCCTCTGGTTCCCATTCCCATGTCTGCATCTCTCTCTCTCTCTGTCTTGCTGTGTGTTACTTGAACATTTTTTAAGTTTTTTTTTATTTTTATTTTTTATTGATTTTTTAGAGAGATAGAAACATTGATGTGAGAGAGAAACATTGATGTGAGAGAGAAACACCAATCGGCCACCTCCTGCACGCCCCCTACTGGGGATCGAGCCTGCAACCCAGGTGTGTGTCCTGACCAGGAATCTAACCCGAACCTCTCAGTCCATAGGATGACACTCAATCCACTGAGCCACACTGGCTGGGCTACTTGAACATTTTCAGAGTTTCATTTTGATTTATTTCTAGCATTTTTGAATGCGTCTCTTTGAGAAGCCACTCTTGGTATTACAAGATAATATATACCTGTTTCTGATCACAGACTACTTACTGGTATCAGCATTTCACCACTTGGAGTGAAATATGGAAACCTCACTTCCATTCAGATTACTTTACCTTCCTCACTTTTAAATATCATTACATTGACTATCAGAGATGGTTTATACATTTTGTTTCAGTTATCACATATGATTCATAAAACTCATGAGGAAAATGATAGTTTGTTGTATGTACCTTCTGATTTTTCCACGGTTCTTTCGTCCTGATACTTTGCATTTCTTTTATTTTTTCATTTTATTTTTGTCTGAAGAACTTCCTTCACCCAGTCTTTAAGGGTAGATCTGCTAGTAACAAAATCTTTTCATTTTCCTTCAGCTGAAAATGTCTTCATTTCTCCTTCATTCATCTGAAGGATAGTTTTGCCCTGTGGTGGATTGAATGGTAGTCCCTAAAAGATATGTCCACATCCTAACACCCAAAACCTGTGAATGTGACCTAATTTGGAAAAGGGTTTTACAGATGTAATTGCACTGAGCATCTTGAGATGACATTATTCTGGATTATTTAGGTAGGCCCTAAATTCAATGATAAGTATCCTTATAAGAGGCAGAATGCGGGGAGGGAGAAGAGAAGAGGGGGAGAACAGGAGAGAGGAGATGAGAGAAGACCATATGAATATGGAGGAAGAAATTGGAATTTTGCAGCTCCAACCAAGGAATGAATGTCTGGTGCCACCAGAAATTGGAAGAAACAAAGAATGAATTCTCCTTTAGAGCCCAGAAGGAGTATGGCCCTACAGACATCTTGATCTTCTGCCCTCCAGAATTGTGAGAGAATAAATTTCTGTTGTAAGCCATTCAGTTTTGTGGTAATTCATTGCAGCTGCCCTAGGAAATGAATATAACTAAATACATAACATTTGTGGTTGACAGTTCTTTTCCTCTCCCCCCCAATATTTGAAAATTGTTGTGGCGCTCCCTTCTGGCTTCCACGGATTCAGATGCAAAATCTGTTTTAAATTCAAGTGGGCATTTCCCTTATGGATAATATATTGATTCCCGCTGATTGTTTTAAAATTTATTTTCTTTGTCTTTAGTTTTTAGAAGTTCAAGTGTGATGAGTCTTGGCATAGATTTTTTTTAGGTTTATCTTGTTTGGAATTCACTCAGCTTCTGGAATCTACATGTTTGTGTCTTTCACCAAAGTAGGAAAGATTTGAGCCATTATTTCTTTTATATTCTTATAGCCTCACTCTCTTTCTCTTTTTTTCTTCCAGAACTCTTGTGATGCAATGTTGGATCTTTAGTTATTGCCCCACAGATTCCTAGGTTTTCTTCTTTTTTTTCTCCCTCCCACTTTTCTTCTGTTGTCAGATTGTAAGAATTCCATTTTTATTTCCTCAAATACGTTGATTCTATCCTATGTCATCGCCACTCTACTATTAAGCCCAGGCAGCAATTTTATTAACTTCTGTGACTGTATTTTTCAGTTCTATAATTTCCACTTGGTATTTTTAAGATAACGTCCCTTTCTTTGCTGAAATAATTTATTTTTTTCATTTATGTCAAGGAAATTTGTACTTGATTGTGGAAGTATTTTTATGACAGCTGCTTTAAAATCCTCATCAGATAATTCCGACATCCGATTCATCTCAGTATTAGCATCGGTTGATTGTCTTTTCTTATTCAAGTTGTAATTTTCTTAGTTCTTGGTATGACAGCTGATTGTTTTTGGTATGTATCCTGGCCCTGCTGTCTGTTATGTTAACAGCCTCTGTGTTCTATTTAAATCCTTTCGTTTAGCATGCAGTCACCTGGAGGTTTAGCTTGCATGCTCTGGCTTGCATCTGTGGGCTGTGGTCCCAAGGACAGATTAAGTTTTGAAGTATCTGTGCTGTTACTTTGGTCTGCTTGGTTCACCTGTTGTCACTGGGATCGCACTGGTTCCTACTGATGCTGCTAAGGGGTTGGAAGGATTTCTCCGCCAGGCTTCTCTCTGTAGGGGAAGGGAGTCTCAGGTCAGGCTCATTTAGTGATGGTATTATTCCTTCCTGGGAGATGGAGAACTTTTCTCAGGCCAGGAGCTTATTGTGATAGGATCTCCCTTAAAGGTACCCACTGGTCATCCCTGTGTCTCTGGGTGAGGGAGAGGAGTCTCTCATTCCTGGGAGACCATGACACTTATGGCCAGGCTTGTGGTGGTTTGATCCCTCTTGGTGCTGCTGGGCCCCATGAGTATCTGCTGGTGGGGGAGGGGAGACTCAGCTCCAGCCAGGAAGGAAGAGCTCTTCTGCTCATTATTGTTAGTGATACTCCCAGCCAATCCCCTTTCCAGTGATGCTGGATATTTACCTGGTCTTGTCAGTGGGTGGATTTTACCTGCAGGGGAATGAGCCTTCCTAGACTGTCTTCCTTTGCTATATTGGGGTCAGAAAATGTTGAGTCCGAGTTATTTGTGTTGGGTAGAGGGATGTAAGGCATCCTGCTCTGTGTTTTTCCTCCAGTTCTGGGGACCCAAACCAGTTTGCTGCCTTCTTACAGCCTTTTGGATTGTCCTTTGGTTGCCTCTTTTGTTATTTCCAGGGTGTTTAGTTTGCTAGGCAGGAAAGAGCAGGGAGAAATGGGTTTGTGGCATCTTGTTTTGGACCCAAAGTCTTGGGTAAACTTTTTGTTCAAATAGAACACATGTCTGGAGGAGAAACACCCTAAATTATGGTTGAATTGTATCCCCCCAAAGATATGTAGAAATCCTAGCCCTCTATCTCAGAATATGACCTTATTTGGAAATAGGACTGTTGCTGTTGTAATTATTTATGATGAAGTCCCACTGGAACAGGGTGATCCCTTGGTCCAATATGGCCGGTGTCATTATGAGAAGAGGGGGAGATGCACAAAGATGGACACAGGAGGGGAGAAGGTCATGTGATGATAGAGGCGGATTGAAGTGTTTCAGCTGAAAGTCAAAGCATACGAAGGATTTCCAGTACACTATCAAAGATAGAGGCAGGGAAAGATTCTCCTCTATAGGTTTCAGAGGGAACATGGTCCTGCAGGCACCTTGATTTCAGACTTCTGGCCGCCAATACTGTGAAACAATACATTTCTGTTGTTTTAAGCCACTCAGTCTGTGGTACCTGTTACAGTAGCCCTAGGAAATAATACAGCCTTTATTTTGAAAGTCTCTTCCAGCTGGAGGAACATGGTCTGATTATGATATTGAACAACTGGTGGACCACATAAGTGTCACATTTTTCTAGTCTTTAACCAAATTGAGAGCTGCTAGACATTATGAATTATTTCTAGAGGAGGGAACACAGGACAGCAAGGCTCCTACATGTTTCTTTTTATAACATTTTCTCTTTGAACACCTACTTACTGCAATGCTGGTTAGAGGACAAAGCCTTCCCTGCCACTTGGAAAACTTTTATTCATCTCTTGTTGATTTCCTGTCCACCTCCCACCCCCCCACCCAATCTCTCCCATACTCTGCAGATTATTAGTTTCTTCTTTTCTAAGCAAACTATCTCAAGATGACCTGCCTCCTACTCATTTTATGAAATAATAGTTTTATAAAATGAATCACCCCAACTCCTCTCCCTTCATCTCCAAAGGAGTGCTCAAATCTGCATTGTATCTGCTCCTCCACATTTGTGCAAAATTTGTTATTGAAGATAAAACTCTGCATTAGGTCAACTGGGCCCATCTGGAGGAAAAGTGTTGGGTAGTGGAAAAAACAGAATTTAGTGCACTTACTTGCATTTCTAGACCTCTGGATTTTTTCATCCATAAGTGAAGGGCATAGGGTTACATTTTCTTGAGGGTTCCTTCCAACCCTGATCGTCTGGACCTAATTTCAAGAGATCACTTATGATGGCAGACAAAACAAGGGACAGGCTGTGCTACTGGAAGTGGGAAGAAGATCTGTCCAAGAGAATTCAGTAAGTCATAGACCATCTTCTTCCATTACTCACACTACTTTCCGGTGGTAAGCAAAAAAGAGAAGCAAGAAGGAACGAGAAATCTTTGGAAAGCCAGTCCAAGTGACATAGGAGATATGTATGCATCTAAAATAAGATGCAGAAATCAAGGGACTCAGTAATAGTCTGTTTCATAGTCATGCTTTATTCCAGCACAGTTGAGTAGAAACATAATGAGAGGCACAAATGCGAGCCACCTGCATGAAAAGCACCAGGTGAAATCAATGTTAATAATATGTCAACAATAGTATGTTACATGTTTTTGTATTAAGTCTTTGGACTCTTGTGTGCATTTTTCAGTTACATCTCAGTTTGATGAATGACATTTCATGTACTCAATAGCCACCTATGGCTAGGTGCTACCATGCTGAATAGTGTAGGATTATGCTACATACTATTAGTGACTGATGGTCGTGTACATGTTACCTTTTCAATCAGCACTAGAACAACCATTTACTTTGTCCCCATCTTCTAGGGTTTTTTTTCCTGCCTTTATCACTGGTTTTTCAGTTTCAAGTCTGCTGTTACACTCCAGAACAGGGTTTTACAAGGACAATAATTATGCTTGTTAATCATTTCTTACCTTACTAAAGTCAGAATATAAAAGAAATCACAGAGGAAAATAGCCAAGTTGTTAAAAATTATATATAAAATTTATATATAAATATAGTGATTTACCACGTCTTTCTGCTACAATGTCTTATTTAATTTTTACAACGATGCTGTGAAGTTTTCCAGCCAGTGTTTCCATTTGCTTCCAAGCACATCTGAGGTGTCAACCTGTTCAAAGTTAAAATGATAATTCTTCCTTTCTGTACTTGTATTTCTTTCTGTATTCTTGAGCTTGAAGAGGGATGTATCACCATTTGCCACATCAGCCTGCCTGGGAGACAACCTAGATAAACCTTACCTTCTCCCCTTTCTCCTCTCCCGAACTTATATTGAATTAATCGAGAAATCCTGCTGATTCTACCTTTCAAACATGTCTTGAATTTGAATCCCCACCCCCATATCATCCTGATAGTTGAACCCACATCATTTAGCACCTAAACTATTGTAATATCCTTATCACTGTTCACTTCCTCTTCTCCAGTCCTCTGATCCATCCTCTGGAATCCCCTTTCTAAAACACAAATGAGTTTATGATGTTCCCTCTTATGAAATTTTACTGACTCCACATTTCTTAAACTAGTGCTTCTCAAAGTTTAATGGGAATTCAAATAATTGGAACATCTTGTCAAAGAGCAGATTCTGACTTAACAGGTGTTGGGCCCCAGGTTCTGTGTTTTGTTTTTGTTTTTTTTTATCCTCACCCGAGGACATTTTTCCATTTTTTGTTCAGATAGAGTGAGAAGGAGAGAGAGGAAGAGAGAGAGAGAGAGAGAGAAACATCGATGTGAAAGGGACACATCGAGTGGCTGCCACCCGCACCACCCAACCAGGGCCGGGGACAAACTGCAACCGAGGTATGTGCCCTTAGTGGGAACTGAATCCGGGTCTCTCCGGACCACAGGCTGGCACTCTAACTGCTGAGCCAAACCGGCCAGGGCCAGATTCTGTGTTTTGAAAGGTAATGATGATAATACTTGCCCATGGCCCACATTTTGAGTAGTAGTGACCTAGAAGATAAAGTACACATTCCCTAGAATGGCATTCACTAAGCTCTTTAGATCTAGCCTCTAACTCTCAGCCTTGAGATATATTTTCCCACCCTGGTCAGTGTGGCTCAATTGGTTGGAGTGTTGTCCCATACACTGAAAGTTCGCGGGGTCGATTCCTGGTCAGGGTATACCCAGGTTGCAGGTTTGATCCCTGGTCAGAGTGCTATACAGAGGCAACCGATCTCTGTCTTCCTCTCCCTTCCTCTATTTCTAAAATCAATGAAAAAACATATCCTTGGTGAGGATTAAATAAAATATATATATATATATATTTTCCCCTCATCTCCAGTCAACCTAAGGTGCTTATCTACTCTACTATCCAATCTAAGTCCTTCATTTCGGCATGTGAAAAAAATACTCTTAAGCTGAAACCTCAAATTTAAAATTTCAGCAACTTTCTGTCCAACCTCACAACCCCATCACTAATAGTCAACTGGGACAGAATAGTTAACAGATTCCAACCTCAGCATCCATTCTGCCCTCTTGTGGCTTTTGCTTTCAAATGAACACAGAGGAAACATTTAGTAAAGTCGTCACCATTCTGTCCATTCCCTGGTCTAGTTCTGCCTGTGGTGTGTTGGAGTTGGCAGTTGAGGGAAGAAATGCTCCAGTAACCAAAGGCTAGCACTGGGGGATTTATGGACACAATGTGATGGTCAGGATCCTTCTGGGGCTGTTCCAGACAGCATTATGAAGTAGGTGATATCTGAACAATGCTTTTATCTCTCATTGGACACCACTGTCCTTTGGTCTCATGCAGCTAATATTGTCATGTTATCTGAGATTTCCCTCAGTTTTGCTCAATGCACTGGTCTTCTTCCTTCCCCTTTCCCATTATGGTACCTGGGTCAAGTCCTTATCCAGGTCCAACTCCTTCCCTGTGCACATACCTCACTTTCATACTTCTGTTTGTTCATGAGTTCACTAGTTTTCATTCTAGAGATATTTACGGAGCAACAGCTATGTACCCAAATTTGTGCAAGTTATTGGGGGAAATAGTGATGAAGGAGGTAGACACAACCCCTATACTTAACATTGCTTAAAGGCTATGAGTGTGACAGACAGTTAAATTAGGGCAAAGTGTTATTTAAAAAAAAGAGAGAAAGAAAGACAAGGTGCCTTGGGAGTCTGTAGCTTATCCCACTAACCTGGAGTACTGAGAACTTAATTTACCCCAAGATTTAGTATCAGGTGTTACTGTGTCTCAGCTCTCTCTGGCATTGCCATTTTAAAAATAACTCTTATTACTATTATTGTTGGTTATTATTACTTTTTATTTTCAGAGGTCAAATATTTCAACCACATTTGATTAAATAAGTTCATTGTATGCATTAATCATCTGGGTTGTAAAAAACAACAACCAGACTGAACTACTTAAGCCGAGAGAAGAAACCATGTAGGAGCTGTGGGCAAGGCTGAACAACCAGCCCAAGGGAAAGGCAGAGGTGTAGGTGGAGTCACAGACAGCAGAACTTAGTGCTTGAAAACCCTCCTCTTTCCGCTTCTCTCCATGTTTCTCATCTATGTTTCTCTGTCCTGTTTACATCTCATAGCTTCTGCCATCAGGCAGAAACAGCTCATTTTCCCCAGTTCCAACATGAAAAAGCTCAGAGGAAAACTCAGTCATCATTTCTGGACTAATCATGTGTGTCCATGGGAAAGAGCAGGCAGCCTCCGCTGTAGCCGTGTGATGGGGAAGGGGAGGGGAAAAGGACACAGTTCCCAGCAGAAGGCAGGGGTGATGGGCATATTATATATAAATGTCTGTTTGCTGTATATGGCCAACAGATCACTTGTGTTTCCAAGTTCCAGACATATATTAATATTTGGCTTCAGGAATAAGATATCAGAATTCTTGGAAATTTTCAAAATTTTAAGTCATTCTTTAAATACATACAACGTGCTTTATACACTTAAAACTCATTATTATGGATATCTAGAAATAATGAATAAATAAGAAATACTGTTTGGAAGTTATTTATTAAGAACCGTAGTCTATAGTGAATATTTAAACACTGGAAAATGCTACCAAACGTAATTAGTATTCAAATAATGTAACATTTAGATCTTCCAGCAAGACTGGCAGCACCACACCAAATCACAGGTCTAAATTGCCAATTTAAGGCCTTATTTTGTTTCTTGAACTTGTTCATTGCAACACCTTCCACAGGATTTGTATAAAGTATACTATACGTATAGGCTATGAACACACAACATGGCAACAGTTACAAGGGACTCATTAGACTGATCATTTCTCTGAAATAGTCCTGTCCAGTTTCCTGGAAAAGTTGACCTTGACCTTCAACTTCAAGTGTCAGCTTTTACTTCTCTTGCTTTTGACTTGACATTTGGGTTTCTTAGAATCAGTAAGGTCTCTGAGTTGACTGTTGAAGTTTAATTCTTGCAGGAGAATTATGATTTTCCCCCCCTTGATTTCTCAACTGATTGGTCTTGAAATTTGGGATTTAGAGAACCATTTCTTGTGAAGTTCTGGGAAGGAATTCCCACCTAAAGGCACTGTTGTTTAAACATAATTTTAATAGAGAAATGTGTTTTAAGATGCAAAGGACTGTTTTATCATCGTGAAAACACCCTTTATGGGCAAAGGATTTAGTAATATGGTCCATGTGATGATTCTTCCTTTCCCTGGAGCAAAATGAAATTGTTATTACCCAGCAAATTGCTAACAGCCTCTGAATGCCCCTTATAAAAATAATTTTATACATAATTCAGCAAAGTGAGGGAGCTGCTATACTTTGTGTGTTTCATAGTTAAGCTTTGTCCAAATGTTACGCTTGAACATTGGTATTAGAGAATAAGGGATAAAAGAAACCTTCTTCAAATAAGTTAAGGAAGTTTGACTCAATGTTAGACCATCCCAGCTATGCACCAGGGGAAGTTGTGAACAAGGTCAAATGATCCCCTTCTTTTGAGACATTCACCCCCTGTCTCGCCAGGGTTTGGATGAGGACAGTGGACAGATTCATCTGGGGCTGACCATTGATACCGGGCATCCAAAGGTGCTGTGATCATTGAAAAAAGAAAACAGTTATCTTTCTAGTAGAGGACTGACAAACAGTCAGTTTGAACTTGGGGACATTTTCATGAGAACTGCAAATAGAAGAGAAACAAAGTGACAAGTCACTGACACCACAGGATGGTTCTAGTAGTTCACTTGTGTGTCTGCCAAACACATGTACTGAATGATCCCTGAGGGATTAAACAGTGTAAGGTGGGAAGGCAGAAAAAGAATGAAGTCAGGTGTCGGGCACGCAGGCAGGCAGTAGATATTTGGTGAATTGAATTAAAGTCAGGGCCTTAGGATTTAACCTGATCAATAAGGCAAAGCAAAATTGAAAAAGTTAAAATTGCATGCGAAGAAATTAATAAGCAAGGACAAATGAACATAGCAAAACCTCAATTATTCATAACCTTACTTAATCACATAGACTTTTAAAGAAAGAATAAAACATCAGAAAATAAACTGACATCAGTGTCTACTGAGAATCTAACATTCTACTTCCTTCTCTAATTTGCATAAAAAATAGTTTATGGTGAAAAGTATGTTCAGAATGATCCATTTTAAACATTGAAATGACTCAAATAACAAATAAAATGTGTCTGTTCTTTAGATTTTTTATTAAGTTATGCAAATGAGAAAAATAAATAAAATACTTGAAATAAAAAGAAGGCTTTGTAACCAGAAAACTTAAAGGAAGCAGAATAACCAAATTCCTACACACTCTTCTTAATTGAGGCTGCTTTCTTTATACCTGGGTACCAGGGTACTTTGGATTTATAACATCATAGCAACTTTTAAAACTTCTGGATTTCTAGGCAGTTATGGGGACTACATACTAAGATCTGATTTTCGTGAAATGGCTAACCATCCCTCTAAAATCCCACCCTTCAATGAATGATAGGCTCTCTACCAAGCCCCTCAGTATCTTGGGGAATTTCCATTTGAACCAAGCAGTTAGTGATAAATGGAGCCCTTTGGGAAATTTCCACTTAGGGGGATCTGATATTTGATTTTTCCCCCCTCCAGTGCATCCTCTTGGGGTACTCTCAAGTGTGGCCTGGGGTTATTTGAGCTGTCTCCTCGGATTTATCTCCCTGTTCTATCTGTCTCAGCCCCAAACTGCCTTGGCAGGTGGTTTGGTAACCGAGAGAGGCTGCAGAGTAGCCGACCTTCCTCCCCCCAGGGCCTTACACACACCTATTGGAAATGAGTAATACTATTACAGCAGTCAGGCCACTCAGCTGCACCAGTGAAAAGCCTTTGGAAAAGGCTGGAAGCCTGGAATAATCTCCATTCCAAGCCTAGGTTGAAACCAGAAACCCAGAGAAACTCAAGGATGATTTTCAATTCGCCAACTCATTCAGCCTAAGAGCAAGTAAAAACAAATAAAATAAATAAAGGAAAGGAGGAAGAAGCTGAAATAATTTATTCCCAAGCTACAGTGATAAAGCTAATTATGGAAGAAACAAAATCTAAACAATCTAAACATGATTAAGTAGGCAGCTCTTATGGGAGGAAGCAATGCCTCTCCACTAGGAAAGCACCCAGAGGACATCTTAGCTATTTTTAAATATGTGCTATTAAATAATGGTTTAATTTGTTATTAAATATTACTGTTATCCACTTATTTTTAAAATGATGTGGTAGTGAAGGAGGTATGTTAATCAAACAATAAAAGAATGTGGCTTCTATTTTCTGCTATGGCAGTGATGAAATTCATATATAATATGATATTATGTTTTATACTATATTAAAATTATATAGCTGACTACAGGGTTTTTCCACAGGGAGAATCATGGGGGCAGACTTACCACAGAAAGCATATTTCTAAATAGAAAAAAAAAATGAATTGAATTCAAACACCTTGTCTCAACAGAAGACATTCTTTGATCCTTTACATGTGAACAGAGCATCCTGTTGGGATATCCTCACCTTGACTCCCTTATAACCCATCCTGTGTTTCCTACTGTACCAGTTACTATCAGTGCCTCCCCCATATCACCTCAGCTTTCACATTTCTGGGCACCTCATCCTCTAAGCTCCTGTGACCCTTTCCCTGAGTATTTCCTCCGGTCACAGGGTTCACCTGTTCCATGCATGAGGCAGACCAGAAATGCCTAGGAGGCAATGCTTTCTGGGAGCCACCCTCAACAAGGCGCTGAGAAAAGTTGGTGGGAGAAGAACACAGCTGTCTCACCCTTCCATTGGGACAATTCTGAAGTGTATTCTACTCAGTCAGAATTCCCCTTGCTACAATATGTTTTTGGGGAACCCAACCTACTGTATCTACCAAAGGCCCAGTTTCTTGTTTTCTATCACCCTTTTCCCTAAAACTCCCACTTTCAATCCCCTAGGGAGCAACAAGTCTCAGAAAAACTTCAGTCTAAGGTGGAAATGGGAGCATTCACCCCTTCCCTCTTCTGGCTGCCACTCACTACAGCCCACCTGTCACCTCATTCCCACTTCCAGTCCCTCCCTCACCCGACGCAACTCCTAACCTCCCACCTGTAAGCTACCATTCCTCCGGGAAATAATACCCTTTGCTAATTCTGTTCTAAAATATGGAGCTGCGTTGATAAACTAGCAGATGGAAAAGATAGGTACATATCAACTTCCTGCATACACCCTTTCTCAGTCCACTAAGACCAGAGTTTCCTAGGAACATCCGGAAATCCAGACATTTCCTTTGATTGTCGCAGCTGTGATCAAAGTAAGCAGGGCAAATCTCTGACTCTACACCCACCATCCTTCTTCCCCTACTCCAAGATAATAAATTGTTTAAAATGCTTTGCTTTAACTCTTATGATATATTGCTTCTGTTATTGCTTTCTATTTATACCTCTAGTCCAACAGTTCCTGGAACTGTTGATGCTTAAACCAACTGCTACAATTCTGGACAAAACTGACAGCTCTTTCTCTGGGCTCTTTAATTAGGAAAGTCCTGAAGGCAAAGAAGTGGGTAAAAAGAGTGTATTATTTATTTCTAAGCAGGTACTTTAAAAATCTAAATCAGCACTATTTCCCCCTTGGTTGATCCCATATGATGTTTTTATTCTTAGGTGGTCATTTTTAAACTTCTTGTTCAGTGGGATTTACAGCTTTGCCAAGAGCTGCATTTACTCTCTTCCTGAGTCATCTGTGTCTCCAACACATGTAATTTTGGACAGACCAGTGATTTTACAAGAGTCTTCCAAAGTAAGGTCCTGGGCCACCTGCACCATAACCATATGGGGTGATGGTTAAAGAAGTAGATTCATCAGGCTGCACTCAACTGACACAGTGCAATTTGGGGAGAAGCCCAGTGACTCTTATGTATGCATACGTTTGAGAACAACAGGTTTGGGTGTTCAAATTTGACAAGAGGATTTAGACTATGAAGCTTAAATCTGTTTTCCTTGCCATTCTCGGGACTGAATTCATGACATTGATCTCACTAGTTGGCTATAGTTAACTAAAATAATAAGCTTTTACACTAACTCTTATTTCTAGGAGTGACAAAGACTCATGCTAATCTTTTCTGCTGGAAAATGAAGAAAAGAAAACAATGAAAAAATTGTTTCCAAAGAGTAAAATGTACCCATGTTTTCTAATGGAAAAAATGTGACAGATGTAAGCATAACACTTTAGGGGCAGGGGCAGGGAATGGCTCATGTTTTCATCATTTCAATAGACTATTCCTCTGGGAACAGATCAAGAAGTTCTAGTTTCCAAACTTAGATGATGGAGAAAAATCAAGGATATGTGTTTGCATTTGTACTGGGAAAGACATTTTCTTTCTTTCTTTCTTTCTTTCTTTCTTTCTTTCTTTCTTTCTTTCTTTCTTTCTTTCTTTCTTTCTTTCTTTCTTTCTTTATTTCTTTCTAAAATCAGTGTTGGTGATATCTACAGTTCAAATCTCATGTGGTCTTATGTAAATGCTCTTGGTTTTTCCATCTGTTAAGACACTGTTAAGTAAATTTGGTCTCTTTAGAAATAATCATGATTTCACTTATATATGGAGTCTAATGAAGGAAATAAACTAACAAAAAAAATAAAATAAAAACAGACTCCTAAAGACAGAATGGACAACTGTCAAAGGGGAGGGAGGCTAGGATCTGGTAAAAAAGGTGAAGGGATTAACAACAACAAAATACTCTAACACAAGTAACAGTATGGTGATTACCAGAAGGAAAGGGGGATGGGGGAGGTGGAAGAGGGTAAAGGGGCTATAAACGGTGATGGAAGGAGACTTAACTTGGGGTGGTGAACACACAATACAATACACAGATGATGTATTATAGCATTGTACACCTGAAACATATACAATTATATTAACCAATGTCACCCCAATAAATTCAATAAAATAAAACAATAGTAATAATCATTGTTTCCTGGCTCTAGGTTTGGAAGGATTTCCAGATAAGATGATAGAAGTGTGGATCAGAACCGCACTTGGCATTGTCCAACAGGGTTCATGATGGGTGTGTAGAGTATGGCTCAGCTCAAGGAAGAGGGGAAATCTTACTTTGGAATTCAATAATGAACATGTTTGTGGTTGTCAACAAACCACTGTGAGAAAGCATACATGTGTCTGGTGAATAAGCAAATGCCTCCTTCCTGGAGTTGAGGACCGGTTGTGATATTGGTGGATCTGTGTCAGAACGGAACAACAGTAATATCTTTTGGAAACTCTCAGCTTTCAGAGCAAAGTGCAAAGTACACATTGCCAGCAATGGAGTTCACATTTGTTAGTGATGGCAGATGGCAGCTTGTGACATTTTCCCATAAAATTCTTCTTTGGATAGTACAGTCTGTCCTTACATTTATGTAACGACTTCAAAAAATGATATTGTTTGTAGCTTGGTATTATGAATAAAAGTCTTTTGTCAGCACTGGTTCTTCATGAGAGATGTTTATACTACAGGCAACTATCCATAGAAATGTGGCTGATGAAAGGAATATGGGTTCCTACACTCAAATTGGTTTATTAACTCCATGGTCTTCCCAGCCTGGTAAAGTCATACACTCCCTATCCTCCAGCTCGCTATCTCTTTATACCTAGCCAAGAATGTCCCAAGACAGAAGATCTGGAAATGCTTCGTTATCACTTGACTGCTTGGCAACATGAATGAATAACATTTTCCACTGCTTTTTTGTTTATGAGTCACTGACTGGAAGAGCATAACCAATTTTTCAGTTTCTAAGTTATTTGAACCTTTTGTTACTCTCCTCCTAATTAGTGTCCATTATGTTTCAAACCCATTTTATGTCTTTGTTAATAGCAAAAGTATTCAATGAAACCATAGAAACCTCTGGAGGAGGAGCGATTCTATTTCTTTTTAAAAAGCAAGTAATTCACTTAACTTCTCTTCTAGTCAAATCAAAAGCTTAAACTTTAACAGTTGGAAATTATCATTTAGTAACTTATTTTTTTTTCAGCTTTTTAGTAGCTTTGAATTTCCACTTCTACGCATAATCTGCCAGCTCCTTGAAAACAATTATTTTAATTAACCAATCAAAAGTGCTTTTTAACAAGCGTATAGGTCATATACATGCTTAAATTTTTCTGCCTTATTCAATATTTGGGCTTCTGAAATGTTACCTTAAAATACCATTTTTGGAAAGCACTCCCCATTCCTCCATCGTGGATATCTTAATTGAACTGATTTCTTTTTTTTTTTTTTTTGGCTTGGATTTTTAAAACATTGACTTTTGGGTTTTCTGCTTCAATTTTTCCTTCACCCAGCCTTCAGATCCCATCTGAATTTGATCATCTGCCCATCCTTGTCACTCCAGATGCAGCAGCCTTGCCTGGGAGTTTGTTAGAAATGCAGAATCTCAGGCCCCACCCCAGACCCACTGAGTCAGAATTGGAATTTTAGCAGAAGTTCACTGGTGATTTTTGTGCACATTAAATTTAAGAAGCTCTGTTCTGACCTAATCATTCTACTTTATGGTAGCATTTTCAAATTAAAGGATCTTAGCAGGTCAGTTTTTATAAATTATGGTATCCAAAGGTACCCTAATGACCTGAAGATGGTGACTCTTCAAGGCAAAGGCACCCGATGATGACATTGATTTACTGCTGAGCATCAGCTGGTAGCTCAGCCTGTGCTCAAGGCTTTAAGTGCGAAAGTGTTGATGTTGACATGGAGACCCCTGGCACTGGTGGAAATGGAGAAAAGGTTAGAGGAAGCTCACAGTCAAGAGGAGACACACACTGTGACACACTATTGACAATAGAGATATGGAGGTAGGACTTCCGTGGGTGGAAGCTGGGTCAGAGGACAGAAAAAGATGACTTGCTTTTTAAGCATTTCACCCCAAGCACAGGTTGGACGCTGTTCCAAGCACCGGCATGAAGACGGCGAGACAGATAAGCATCTCTAAGGAAGTTCACATGGTTTGGTTTTGGTAAATACATGGTGGGTGTAAGTGTGTGAGAGGACAGTAGGTTGGAGGGAACCCATGGAAGGATGGGAAGTGAGGCTGCGTAACAGCCACGGATGCCCTTGGATGCTAAGGAGCTTGGCTTTTGTTGAAAGGGGCCTGAAGAATTTTAAACAGAGGCAGAGCATAGCCATCTGGATGTTTTTCAAAGGTCAGTCTGGATGCGGTGTGGGGAAGGGACTGGAGGCAGATAGGGCAGGAGTGGGTCCAAGGAGACCAGTATGGATGCGGCTGTATTGGCCTCAGTGAGAGACGATGATTGCCTGGCATGAGGTGGTAGCAGTGTGGATGGACAGCTCGTGCTAGAATCCAAAAATAAAGAGAAGGAATTCATTTCCTCTCTGCCACCAGCTTCTCCTTCGAAACTTTGAGGGCAACAGTTCTTTGCTGGGTCTCTCCTTGTTCAGAGCAAACATCTCCAGGTCTTTGAATCGCTGCTCTTCTGCATGGTTTTACACCCCTCTAAAAATGCTTCGGTGTATTTATATCTCACGTGCATTGTAGTGCATGAGTTGAAGAAAAGGTA
The DNA here is from genome assembly GCA_030848825.1 of Tadarida brasiliensis. Taxonomy (NCBI): domain Eukaryota; kingdom Metazoa; phylum Chordata; class Mammalia; order Chiroptera; family Molossidae; genus Tadarida; species Tadarida brasiliensis. Next base: position 45,089,247 of record CM061274.1, read on the forward strand.
AAGTTGAGCAGGGAAAGGAAACTAAAATTACTGGGTCCGTCGCCATGCCAGGTGCACCACAAACATCAGCTCATTTCATTCCCACAACACTGCAAAGTAAATATTATTACCTCGATTTTAAAGGTGAAAAGAACAAGGCCCTTGAGGCTAAGGATCTCCCCTGTGATTATTAGCTACTAGTAGGAAAATCTGAATTTGCACCTAGAGAACTGAGTTTCACATATTAAACTAGCTACACTGCAAGGATGCTTAGAACTGTTTAAATGGCCACTTCTCCCAAGGTTTTCTGAATGTACAAGGTTATAATCAATTGCTTTCTCTGGGTACCTACCATGCCTATTGAACAATTCACTAGAACCAGAAGATAAGCAGAGAAGACCCCTGAGTGACCAGGTAGGAGACACAAAGTCTAAATCTCTATTATAAGAAAAGACCTCATAGGCAGTTTCTTTACTTAGTTTGTACATAATTCTCTCAAGTTGGGCTATATGTGCTTGCAGCCCATAGGGGATTAGAAATAGCAAATTAAGAATGATTGAGAGGCAAGTGATATCTAATAACTGGGAACAGATGGAAAAATGTTGATATCAAGGGAACAGATGGAAAAATGTAAAGAGCCATAGATGTAAAAAGTCAAGAAGCCTAGGTGATAGTTTAGTCACTAATATAGAGGCAGACAGTCCCACAGACTTTACTGATCTTTGAGGGCATGACTGTATTGCAGCATAGACCCTAAGAGTCAATATATACTTGATCTTCAACCCAAAGGAGAAAGTCCCAATGTATTATCCAGGGCTAGAAGGTCTTTTTTTTCTTTTTGGCCTGAGTCATTCCAGGAGTATGATAATGTGCATCTCTTTTCTGGTTAGATGTTGTTAGCAATTATAGAAGATTATTACAGCCTGCTAGGCAAAATCTCTCTCTTAGTAATGTCTACCGATTGGCTAGTGTTCAGTGCTTTTGTACATGACAATCAATCAAGGATTAGGAGACAAGTGTTACTAGTGTGAAATGGTAACCAGAAACTGCAGGACTCGAAGTCTTCAAAGAGTTGCTTCTTCATTGTCTCTCACTTTCTTTCAAGTCTGCTCTGAAGTGATGCTCCTCTCCTGCCAGGGAAGACCCATGACACTTCTGGTCAACCTCAGGAAATACAATTCTATGTTCACTTTATGTTATATACACAGACACAATCCTGTGATTTAAAGTGTTCAATCAAATATATCAATTGATTCTTTAGTGTTCATTGGAAGTATGTCTTCTCCATGTCCTCCCCCTCCCCACTCTTGCCTTTGAGTAGCAGGCTTTCCCATTCTCTTCATTGCTCACCTCCCCAATTCTATAACTGCTGTTTCCAAATATAGAGATCTAAGCATGGAAGGGAAGGAAAGTTAAGGGGGGACAAGAAAGTTCTTACTTGACTAGTATCTCCCAACACTGGCTCCCAAGTCTCAAAATTTAATGTGCAGATGAATTATGTGTAAATCTCATTAAAGTGAAAATTCTGATTCAAGGCCTGAGTGATAGCTGAGATTCTGCATTTCTAATAAACTCCCAGGTGATACAGATGCTGCTAGGCCATGGGTCCTGCTTTGAGTAACAACAGTTTGGAGATTCCCCATTCACTGCAGTTCCTTTAATGCAGCCAATTAATGCAATTCTTTTAGTTCAGCTACCCTCTTTCAACTATAGCCCCTGGTGGTACACATCATTACCTTTTATTACTGGGGACCCTCACCCCGATAAGCCACCCCCTTGGTCAGAATATCTTTCAATATAACTTCAGGTTCGGTTTCCACAGGTAATTAATTCATCTATTCATCTGGTCCCTGGGTCTCACATACCATTGACCGTAATTTTGACATAAATACAGTTACTTCCTAGACAGCCAGTTGCTGGGCAGCCACAGAGCACTCTGATTTTCCAAATGACAAGTCAGGCACCAGCCCCTCTGTCCTCCACCTGTAGGGAATGAATGTAGAGCTGTCCCACAGAGCTGTGAAGACTACATACTAGGCTGGTAGGGGGAGATTTCAACTGATAGTATAACTCCCTCCAAAGAAATCACTTCACAATTCCTCTCTCCTTATCCAACATTTTAGCTCTTTTAAATCCCCAGTCTGGCCCTGGCTGGTTTGGCTCAGTGGTTAGAGCGTTGGCCCTTGACCAGAGTCATGGGTTTGATTCCAGTCAAAGACAAGTACCTGGGCTGCAAGTTCGATCCCCAGCCCTGGTCAGGGTCGTGCGGGAGGCAACCAATTGAGATGTGTCTCTCTCACATTGGTGTTTCTCTCTCTCTCTCTCTCCCTCCCTCTCTCCTACTCTATCTGAAGATAAATGGAAAAATAGCCTTGGGTGAGAATTTAAAAAACAAATGAATAAGTAAATCCCCAGTCTGGGTAAAGGGTCATGTATCCTGTAACCAGTTCTGGATACTTCTTTTGAAAATTTGCACCTTGGTGATTGGTCTCACAGTTAAATTTGGTATCTCACAAACCACAGTGTACCCCTATGTTTTCTATTCTCTGTGACCACCATCTTGTCTCCACCTAATACAGTTTTTTAATATGCACCATTTTCTAGATGCCTTTTTATATGTCAATATTCCACCTAAAATCAAGTACCTAGAAAGGTACCTAGAATCAGACTCTACATAGAGTCTGGCCAGCCCAGAGTTCATTAGGGTGGTGTGTTTCTGTAATTCATTAGCACTCTTTAACACTCTTGGCATTTGAATGTATATGGAAGAAAAAGGGGGGAAAGGGAGGAATCAGTGATCATCTTGAGCTTAACTACCTGAAAAATTGAGATACCACTGGCAGCAAAAAAAGAAAGATAAGGAGATAAGGTTGGGGCAAGTAGTTCCACTTTAGACACACTGAGATTGAGGTACCAGTAGGACACATGTGGATATGCTCAATAAGTAGTAAGAAATTGGAGACTGGCGCATACTAGAAGTTAAATCTAGAGATAGGGATTCAGGGATCATCCTTATAAAGATAATATCTAAAGTCTAGAGAATAGAGGATATAGGCAGATTGAGCTTGGAAGAAAGTAGCCAGTTGAAGTCTAAAAGTGAGGAAGGCTCATACAGATTCCAAGAGAAGGCAACATAATCTTCAGAACTGCATATCTACCTATATGACCCACTGGCCCGCCACATTGTCTGAAAGTTACACCAGCTTCATTTCTTAGAATTCTCTCAACAGAGAAGTGTGCATGATACCACTTAGGAGGGAGTCACATGTTAGTTGGCTGATACATCATAAAGAACACAATGACCTGGTTAATAACCATTGCTACATACTGCCTCCCAGGCCAGAGTCTTATGAGAATGGTACATGGAATTGTGATGCCTATGAGGAATAGGTCAGGTCTAGATCACATGGGGGGAAAAAATAGGCTCGGACAACTAGGAGTTGAGTAGCCCAAGGGGTAGGAGGGTGTTTGCAAATGTGACAGACTCCAGAATTTATTGCTTCATGGAAGTATCATATATTCAAAATGAGGTTTTTTTTTAAAGACTAGTTTATTGATTTTTAGAGAGAGAGGGAGAGACAGAGAAAACAAACAAAAAACATCAGTGTGAGAGCATAACATTGATTGCCTGCCTCCCACTGGGGATAGAGCACTGCAACCTGGGCATGTGCCCTTAACCCAGAATCTAACTGGCAACCTCCTGCTGCACAGGACTACGCCCAACCAACTGAGCCACACCAGCCAGAGCCAAAATGAGGTTTTTGGGTTTTTTTTTTTTTTTTTTTTTTTGCTGAGTAACTACCCAATTATTTATGTATTCCAGTTAAAAATCCCTTTAAGGTTACTTTTTATCTTTCACTTTTAAAAATTGAATGAAATATTATTTCTTATTATATGTTTGTTATCTATTGTCAAAGGAGTGGAATGGCTGTTTTATAGTAAAGCATGAGGAAATGGCACAGTAGAAACCTGTTTTAAAGGACATCCACAAATATTTATGCATTTTCCTATTTCTTTAAAAAAAATTTTTTTTCTTTGTTGATTTTAGAGAGAGAGAAAGGAAGAAGGAGAGAGAGCTAGAAACATTGATGAGAGAGAACATTGATTGGCCACCTCCTGCATGCCCCCCACTGGGGATTTTGTCTACAACCTGGGCATGTGCCCTGACTGGGAATCGAACCAGCGACCTCTCGGTGCATGAATCGACACTCAATCACTGAGCCACACCGGCTGGGCTGCATTTTCCTGTTTCAAAATGTATTTTTTTACTTCAATCTGGTATTAGACATCTAAACTTCAAAACACCCAATATAAGTTTTGATTATTTTAATTTCTATGAATAAAATACATGGCAGAATCATAATTTAAAATTTAATAATTGCATAGCTAAAGTGATATACTGTTAAGTATATATGTAAAGGGTATGTTATTACTCATTTCATTTACACTCTTATAAGCTGTCATCTTGACTAAGCAGATTAATGATATATATATACACACACATGAACTTTACATTAGATATAGCAATATGTTCTGAAAAATCTTTGTTCAGACCTGTTACATCTTTTAAGAAGAACATGTTCAGTAGCGTAATTTCTGATGGAAACTTTTTTAGCATTACACAAGCTCCATAAATTGGCAATGTTTGGTAGCTTTTGACATTGACTGAAAATGCAAAGATGAAAATTAGAATTCTAAGAATTCTTTAGGAGGGTGTGGGGATGTACCAGAACTCACAAGAATGTATCTCAAATTTTGCTTTAAACAGCTTGGTTTCTAATTTCCCAAAGTTAGTCAATCCCAAATAACACGGTCAGGGTTAAAAACACCTACGGTAAATGCTGGCTGAGTCAGCATTTGATAAACTGGAACTCTCAGCCAACCTGGAAAATTATAACATAATGATTACTATTCCCAATGACGACTCTCAGTATGAAAGTCTTTACTACTATTTCTTTTATACCCACTATATGGCACAGCTTTAATAAATTTTCTAATGTAATATGTAATTTTATTTAAGTAACAGAAGAATTCTATGAAATGAGTTATATTATCATGTTACAGATGAAACAAATAATGTTTGGAAAGGTTAAAAGTAGTTTTTCCAAGGTCACATTTTGAGAAATAGGTATCGTTGTTTCTCCTATATCCTAGGATCATTAACTTTCAAAAATTTGTCATGTGTTTATTTTTTGGAAAGCTGGTAATCCATATTTAATAAAATGGAGTACTTGATAAAATAGAGTACTTCAGTTTCAATTATGTTAGATAAGATTATTTATTTGTATTTACCTATACTGGTTGTTTCTTCTGTACAAATGTAATGCCACTATGGTCAATAGAGTTGATGCTGTAGGTTATTTTTTTCCAGTGTTAAAGATGGGATTCAGTGTAATTCAGTGTAATCCATCCAGTGTCTAGCCATCTCCCCATCAGAGTCCTCTAGTGACCAATAGGCTTCTTAAGATGGGAGTCTAGCCCAGCTGGTGTGGTCAGTGGATTGAGTATTGTCTCATGGACTGAGAGGTGCCAGTTCAATTCCTAGTCAGGACACACGCCTGGATTTCAGGCTCATCCCTAGTAGGGGTGTGCAGAAAGCAGCTGATGGATGTTTCTCTCTCACATTGATGTTTCTATTTCTCTCTCTAAAAAATCAATAAAAACATATTTTTAAAAAAAGAAAAAGATGGGAGTCTAGAGATGATATTGGAGCTTGTGGCATGATTACAGCAAAGTTAAATAATTACCTCATTGACTCATTCTCTCTCTCTCTCAAACACACACACACACACACACACACACACACACACACAAGATAATTTAGGGTTTATATATAATATAGATTTGGGATATATTTAGGAAGTGAGATTAGTAGAATCAAACATTTGCCCTTTGCTTCTAGTGATTTCATTTCCCAAATACATTCTGAATCCTATTTCTCTCTGTTTCCACAGTTACCAACCTAGTCTAAATCATCATCATCTTCTTCCTGGACTTCGGTAGCATCTTAACTGGTTTCATTGTTTCCACTCATACCTCTGCACCCCCCCCCACCCCCACCTCAGTCCATACTCCCTAGTGCAACTGAAGTGTTCCTAAAATGCAACATTTATCATCTTTTTTCTCTGCCTAAAATCCTGCATTGGCTGCCCACTTAGGAGCTATCTGATTTGACCCCTTCCTGTCTTTACAGTGTGCCTTATCTTGAGCTTTCTTTACTCAAGATACTCTGGCTTTCTTGTGATCTCTCTTACTAAGCTCTACCCAGCCTCAGGACCTTAGGACTTGCTATATCCTTACTTTGTAACACTTCTTTTTGTTCCTTTTTACTTTGCCAGCCATCCTTCAGGACTAAGTTTTAATGTCAATTTCTTTGAACAAATTTCTGTGACACCCCTAGTAAGTTAGGCCCTCTATTTGTACATTCTCACAGCAGTCTGTCACCTTCATAGCATTCCCTTTAACTGTATGATTTAATTAGACAGTATGTTATTTCTTACTAAACTCTGTCTCCTACACTTAGTTGTTAACTTCATGAGAGTAGGGTCTGGCTCTTTCTTATTCAACACTGTTTCCCCACCCTCTAGCACAGTGCCTGGTCTTTGAAAGCACACAATATGTTTTCTTTAAAATTTTTACTTATGCTAACAGATATTAAGATGTTCACCCTTTAATCATACAAGGTACTATTGGCTTATGGCTTAGAAATGGATGAAAGCTGTTGTGGTATTGAATATTTTAATATCAAGAATGTGGCCATATGAACTCAGGAATATGTCACTAAGGCAGATAAACCATTGTCAACTGGAACTTGACTTTATGTTTGATCACCTATGAATTATGACACTTATTGATAGTTAAGTTATGAGGCTAAGATTATAAAGATGAAAGGTATTTTCTGAAAAGAAGTACATTGAATAGACTAAAGGTTAGAGATAAAGTGATGTTTAGATTGGAAGAGGTTAGTGAGAAAGTTTAGCTATTTTTCCTTCCTGTCTTCCTCCTGTCCCCTCCTTCCTTCCCTCCCTTCCTCCTTTCCTCTCTTCCTTTAGCAATTAATATCCTGCTCACGAGAGTGGAATCATTTCACAAGCAATGGGGTAAAGGTCAAGACATGAACACTGTTTATAGAGAAACAGGAATTTCAACTAGGTAATTTGTGGTGACATGTTCAGTAAATAAATGGGAGAATAACACAGAGTGTTTGTCATAGCAGTGAGTTTTTAATCACATCCATTCCCTAAGAAAGCTATAAAATAATTTGCAAAGAACTTTAAGATGAACAACTATACAGACATAGTCTTATACTGGCAACTGAAATTATAAAGCTATTTGTTTCAGAGAATTCAAACTCTGGCATTTTATTTCCCCTGAATAGTGACAATAGATTGATTTATGAAACTGAATGTTTCTTCAGTTGAATTACATTATTGTATATGTATTTATACTGATTAGCTGTTCATTGAAGATGAATACTGCTAGTGATAACTTCATTTTTGCTTTTGAAAGAAATCTAAAAAATTTCAAGACAAAAAATTAGCATTTTGTGAATCACATCTGGTGTGCAGGACATGGTGAGCTTTAATTAAGCCTGTGCTTTGCACTTGGAATCAAGCGTGTGCAGTAACTGGACATTCCTGAAACAGTGACTGTGTTTGCCTCCCTCCAAGAGTGTTAAAAAAGAGCTGTTAGCTTGGTAAAAATGAGAGATAGAGAATACAAACGAAAGCCTCAGAAACATCTAAAACCTGGTCATCTCATGCATGTTCTATTACTAGGTAGAAGTGAACAGAGATTTCTAACAGGTTGGATATAATTTTCATTTCTTTCTGTAATCAGAGGAAGAACATCTTCCTCCAGACTCACAGTTCAGTTCCCTTTTGTATAATTTATTTACTAGGGGCACCTTGCTGAACTGGAGAGCCCCAAAGTTCAGGGAAATCATCAACCCAGACTAGGATTCTGCAGGTGAGTTATTATGCCAAAGTCCCATGGATAAGCCACCTCAGGTCCGTGATGAGTTTATCTGCTGGCTTGCAGTGTGCCCAAGACTAACTGTGAAAGGGGAAGACAGCATCAAACTTTTATTTGATGTCTAATTTGGGGGCTCCAACTATTTTCAGCATAGTCCACAGAATCAGAAATCCACCCATGCTCACGCTAAATGAAGTTTTAAACTGACCATCATAGTGTATGGAAAGGACCCCACATTTAGTAAAGCAATATGCCCGTGACCTCAATGGAAATGAAGCATCTGTAGAGGTTTAATCTCATCTATTGTCTTTTAATCAGAATGTGTCATAATGTCTCAATTTTCTGATGTTATTTTAGGGGAATTAAACTAAAACAGCCAGAAATTACATCATTAATATATTCAGTGTCCAACTGACATTACTACTTGACACAATCCTGCTCACAGAACATGCATATGGGGTAAGATCCTCACAGCTTCATTGGTTGGTAGGGTCTAGTAGTCAACTTCCTCACTGTAGGTTAGCCAATCAGAAAACACTCAACATACACGTGTGCGTGCACACACACACACACACACACACACACACATTTTTTCTTCCTAAGAGTCTCAAGTTAACAGTGATTTAAAGACTGGGCCTTGATCTTGCTCTGTACTGAGTGCTTACAGATTCTAAAACCTGAAGCGTTTAAAAAAAAAAAGCTCGTGCCCAGGTCCCACTCTCACAGCTGGGTGAGAACAGAGCCTAGGCATTCTTATATTTCAAAAGGTTACCAGGTGATTGTAAGGTAAACTTAAGACTGAGAACCACAGCGAAATGCTATTTTATTCCAGCTTCCTGATCCCCTTGGTAAGTAGGCTTTACCATTCTAATTTTGCATATCAAGAATCCACATTTCTTCAGACTTCCAGTGAGATTAAAGAATTTTCATGGAAAGATGCTCATAGCTATTGAAAGAGAAAGGAAAAAGAAAATTTAATTATAGTGTCTGGGCTAAAAATAGAAGGTTTATTTAAGGCTTAGCAGATCCTCTGAAGTTCTACAGGTTTACTAGGATGGAGAGCTCAGTGCCTCTTCCTCAGTTACATAATGTTACCTTGAAAAAGCTGGACCTATGGAGCGCATCTCTCTCTTCTTCCACCTCTGCCCAATATGTGAACTTTAAAGCAGGGCACAAAAAGGTGGCATTTCAGAGTTTCCTCCACATGCATTTTAACTTTACAGAAAACGAAAAGCTCAAGCCATCTTTCCGACACTCACTCTCTTCCATATAAATGGACAATATACACTGTTATGCGTCTACCATTTCTATGATTGAGTATTTCCTTCGAATTTCTCTGCTCCTCATTTATATTTGGAGGGATAAGGGGAGGATGTTAAACAGGCAAAATATTCAATGGACATCTTATCCCTGCTATCACCAGAACACAAATAATTACCCAAACATAAAAGTCTAAATCTGAGAGGTAGGTAGGTCAGCTGTGCCTAGGATGTGGCCCTACGCTGTCTCCTCCTCCTCCCATTTCCATTTGCTCTCTTGGCTCAGTCTTCTGTAGAAGGTGAAGTAAGAATGTGTAGAGTCGCTGGCTGGCTAATCAAGTCCTTGTGATTGTTGTGGTTGTCACCTCAAGTTTCAGATTCAGAAACACAACTTTGTCAACTCGTCCACAGATGTGATGGTTCTTGAGGGAAAGAATAATTTGTTATTGGCAAATCCTCACAAATAAATAATTTATACATCATGACACCAATTAGTTAAATTATTTATGACCCAAGAAGAGTTTTGCTCACTGGATCTTGTTCTTTTTTGTTGTTTATTTATTTATTTATTTTTAAAATCACAACTAATGAAATGCTTCTTTCTTATAAAGTACTCTTCCCATTAGGCTGGTCTTCCTAAAGTAACAGATTATAAACCAGATATGGTTTTGGTTGTTTATGGGTTACAAAGAACAGATACCCACCTAGGCTTGTTTGAGTTAAAAGGAGGTTTATAGAAAAGTAATGGACACATTCAAAACAACGTGTAGGAAGTGAGGAAAGTGGGCAGTTATTAAGTATCTTTCTCTTGTGCTCTCAGACCAAATGTTCTCTGGCGTCTGCAGCTCTCTACACATCCACCCACTTCTAGTCAGGCTTCCTTTGCTGGCACACAGCCCAACATGGCTGCACCCCCAATGCCATCAGCAGTTCAGAATGTACAAGACCTCACAGCCGGAGGCAGTGCCCATCCCTGTTCAATCTGCTCAGTCTCTAGGCTTCTTAGCTTTTATCTGTCAGAAAGGAGTCTGATTAGCTCAACGTACTCTGGATATTTCCCCAGGCCAAGTGTCTAAGTTTGGCCCAATCACAATTTCCATATCTGACCTAGCCCTGCTAGGGCTGGGGATTCAATTTCAATGGAGGGAGTGTGGGTGGGAGACAATGAGAGAGCATCTAGTATATCGGGGAGTATGAGACATTCTCCTGGTGGGTATAGGAGCATGTTGAATGAGGACTGTAGGAATGGGACCAAGCTGAGAGGGCAATGGAAGGGGGTGTACTTTCTACATGCCACTGTGCCATGGAAGCAAGGCTAAGGCAGGCAGGAGGGGAGTTGAAAAGGGGCAGCACCACACAGATTTCCATGTTTACAGGGTACACAGCTAAAGTGAAACACTGTTGTTCAGAGAGTTCTTTTAGCTAGCTCCTTTTTCCCTACCCCAGGAAACAAGCTTTGTACAATCCCTTTAATGTGTTTGAAGGATAGGCACGACAATGACACCCATGGGGGTAGGGGGCACTGAGAATTTCTGGAAAGGATGCTAGACACTGGGTATAGTGGGTTGAATAGTGGCCCTAAAAAGAAATGTCCAAAGCCTGCACTCTGGTACCTGTGAATGTGATCATGTTTGGAAATAGGATCCTTGCCAATGTAAGTAAGGTAAGGAACTCAAAATATGATCATCTTGGATTAGGGTAGGTCCTTAATCTAATGCCAACAGATGTCCTTTAAGAACTAGAAAAGGAGAAGACACAGAGAGACACTGGGAAGAAAGCCATATGAAGATGGAGGCAGAGATTGGGTTATGTTTCCACAAGCCAAGGAACGCCAGGAGCCATGGGAGCTGGAAGAGGCAAGGGAAGATTCTCCTGTGGAGCCTTCAGGAGGTGCGTGACCCTTGATTTTGGCCTTTAGGTCATTAGAACTGTGAGAGAATAAATTGCTGTTGTTTTAAGCCAAGGAGTTTATGGTAATTTGCTATGGCAGCCCAAAGAAACTGATTTATGACAGGCAGAGCTCTTCTGGGAAATCCAGTTTGAGCCAAGGGAGATAAGCATCAGGCACCTCAGAGCATGCCTCAACTTTCTTCATTAGTAGCTCCCAGACCATGAACATAAGGGTGTGAGGCACTGGGGAGAAAGTGGTGGTAGGGGCCTCATTCTCAGTAAGAATCAGACTCTGTGCCAGAGTGGACGGAGGGGTCTTTGCTCTCTCTTGAGGTGGAAATACTTGACTGTGAAAAGATGACCCAGGTTCACCCTTGCTTTGCCGCTAACTCCCTGCACAGCACACCCTTGCACAAGTTCCTCAGCAACAGCAGCCATGTATAAAAAGAGTTCACAAGATGGCCTCTGAGGGTCCTTGTGGTTGAGGTCCTCTGGTTCATGGGCCTGTGTGGTTAGGGTAAGTGGAGAGTCCAGCCTGAGCTTATAAGATGTTGCGTGTAGACTGGTTCCCTCGGATACACCAGCTTGATGGAGGTATTCCGTCATCCTATAACCCTCCTGGGATATATCCTTACACCTGATCCTCTCCATGTCTCAACTACTACCTGGGAGGATTTGGCCCTTGAGATCCCACTCATAGCCAGTGCAGTGCCCCCGCCTGTCTTGGGCTTCTGGGGACAGTTTGAATGCTCCAGCCATAGAACCCAATAGAGACATTGCTAGATGTCCCATAAGGTATATCCTCTTCTAGGCTCAGGGCAATGCTGGAATGCTCCAAGTGACTTTGAGCCTTATGGAAGTGAACTACAAGTATTCACCAGTGATTCTTTTCTGAGGGCACAGTCCAGAGCTGTGCTCTTCAATATGGTAGCCACCAGCCACATGTGGTTTTATAAACTTAATTAATTTAAATGATTAAATTTAAAAATTGAGCCTCTGAGTTGTACAAGTCACAATTCAATTGCTCAACTGTCACATGTGGCTAGTAGCTACCATATTGGACGTTGCAGGGAGAGAACATTTCCATCACTGCAGAAAGTTCTGTTGGATAGCACTGCTCTAGATCAGTGTAGCAAGTCATCTGAGGATCTTGTTAAAATATAGATTCTGATTCAGTTGGTCTGGGTTGAGGCCTGAGATTCTGCAGTTCTAGCAAGTGCCTAGATGATGTTGATGTTGCTGGTTCATGGAACATACTTTGAGAGGCAAGGATCTAGGGAACATCACTGTGAATTAATTAGGACAACTGTTCTAGTTATATGCATGGAAGGGGAGAAGGGGAAAACTTTTTACCTGCAAGAAGTAGAAAATGGACTGGACTACCTTGGTTGGAGGCTTTATGGAAGAGAAAAATGGGAAGTCACTTGGGGCCAAATGAGTCAGGCCCGAAATGTCTGCCCAAGGTCCATAGTTGCCTCTGTAGGGCAAGGCTTTCCAACTAAGGTGAGAGATACATTTGGGCAGGGGTTGACAAACTTTTTTTCTAAAGGGCCAGATAGTAAATATTTTAGGCTTTATGGGTCATTATGGTCTCTGTCTCAATTACTCAAGTTTGCTGATATAGCATGAGTGCTGTAATAAATGATATGTAAAGAAATGAGTGTGGCAGTTTCCAATAAAACTTTATTTACAAAACAAGTGGCATAATAGACTTGACCCGTGGAGATAGTTTACTGACTCTTACACTAGTGTCTCACATAGGGGAGGGAGTTTAGAGTGAATTTGCAACTCGTCAATTAGAACTTTTACATAATACAGAATCTGTTTTTAACTATCCTCATTATTACTCATTACTGATAAAATAGGAGTGAACGTCAGTTATTAGTGTAATTAGTTCAATTTCAGTTACAAAGCAACAGTTCCCTAACATGTATACATAATGACTTTTCAGTGATATTGAAGTCTATGTGTTTTGTGCTGGTCTCAACCAATCAATAACTGATGTTGTGGCTGGACTAGCCCTTGTGGTTCTTATTATGATTGCAAGATGCCCTTCAACAAAGACCATCCAGAAACTTTGAAGAAAAAAGTAAGGTTTATTTCTTACAGGATCTGGAAATTACACAGCATACCTGAAGCCACTCAGCTAAGTCATGGGGAGAGACAGAGAGCATGTAGGGGCCTGAGAGTCTGCTCTTATTGGAGTGGGGGCCTAGAGTTTCTGAGACTCATTCTTTATTGGTGAGTTTAAAACATAAGAGTGGGAATTTAAGGCACGCAAAGAGGAAAAGTAAACAAGTAGTTCAAATGGTCAGTTATTGAAATTAACCAAGATCTCTAAAGCAAAGGTGCCTCAGGGAGGGGCAGTAGCCTGGCCCTTCATCCAGTACTATGATGGGCCATGTGCTCATTGGGGACAGCAGTCTTGGAAGTGGATGACTTGGCAATCGAAACTTAGGTCAGGCACTTGCATTACAAAAAAGGAGAAAAACAACTGTTAGAGCTTACACTACACCGTGATACGTAAAAATTATAAGCTGCCCAGAAACACCAAGTGACATGACATCTAGACAATCAATTAAAAAGCAAAACTCCACTAGCTTGCACCTTTATTATCATGTTATAACAGAAAATAATAATCTAAATCCTAGGTGGTAGAACTGCCTTATTTACCAGGAGAGTTAAACAAAGACCTAGGCAGAGTCACTGGCCCAATGTCCACAGTAATGGTTGACCAATTTAGGATAAAACCAGGGCTCCTATTTCTTAAACAGTATTTAACCCTTCCCTGACATTAACTCTAGAGAGTGGACACAGCTCTATTCAAATTCTATAACTACAAGGTGCCCCTAGTTTAGAGAGTGTTCACTGAGCCCAGGAAAATGGTACTAAATTGTGGTTGTAAACACAACCATTGATATTGCAGACATTTGTTGAATATTTCATAAATCACTTCCTTGTTTTCTTACTTTTTGGAGAAGGATTAGAATAATAATCATCTCTCTAAAGAGCTATCCAATAAATTTGAAGTGAAGTCTTTAGTCATTCTGCAAGGATTTCTGTGTGACAAGGAAAAAAAAAATCAAGATAATTTCAAATTAATTTTTTTAAGGATAAACAATTCCATGCAACATTTTTGTTGGAAGAAGCACTAGACCTAGATATGAAGAGTTCTTAGGTCCCAGGAAGGTCTGTTGAGGCTTCTGTTGATTTAACTTTCTAAGACCTGAATTCCAGATCATCCTTATCACCTCTGCCCCATTCTCCTGGATCTCTTAATTATAAGCACATTATTCTCTCAAAGACTTGGCTATCTTCATACAGTCTCGTTGGCAGTCATTCAGCCAGTCCTAGATCACCATGAGCTTCAGAAGGGGTCGCTTTAATGGGATTAAACACCATGATTCCATGACACCTCTGTGAGCCATGCAGGACAAATGGTACCAATCCTATTTTATAGATAAGATAATCAAGGTGCAGAGAGTTGTATCAACATGCCAAGATCATCTGGAAGGTACAAGACCAGCCTCCACCCACAGCTTCAGTCTCTAAGTTTGGCCCTCCTTTCCCACACTTAATTACATCACTTGTAGCCTTGTAGCTTCCCAGATGTCTGGTGGGACCTTGGACAACGCCCAATCATGATAGAAACAGAATGTCCCAACAGCCTCATGTGATGGAAGAACTCAGAGTCTAAATAACTTTGATTTGAAAGAAAGTAATATTTCTTGAATGTTAGCTATAGACTGATATTTACCTTCTATATAATTAAGAATTTATGATGTGAAAATATTTTATTGTCAATGAAAATGTCTTTATCTCAATGAATGGCATAACATAGTCAATCAATTGGCTTAAATCTTTATTTGTCCTAATTCATCACAATAGTCAATCACCCATTTACTTTTAAGGTAGTGCTTTATTGTCAGATTTGCTACACAGTTTTTTTATTTTGATGTACATTGGTCAATGTCTTCTTTTTGATGTCTAATTTTGGTGTTACATAAGATGTTTTTCATCCACCTTAAATTATGCAGGTAGTCTCCTACACTTCATTCTTATATTTTATATTAAAAATATTTTATCTTTGTATGTTATTTTTGTTTCCATATGGTGTGAGGAGGGGGTCTACTCTTATTTCTTCCAGATGCATGGGGAGTTGGGCCAACTGAATTAACTAGAACATGCATTCTTTCCCAGTGAATTGGAATGGTGGCTTTATCACTTATTTAATCCCCATTTATTATAAAATATATTTGTGAACTCTTCATGTTCCCCTTATCAATTTATTGGCTCATTGGGTCACTGCCTTCCCTTAAAAGCATCCAGAGCAAAGCTTCTACCAAGCTCCCAACTCCTATTTCATGGATGACCTTTTTAGGTAACAGATGTTCTCATGTCTGTCTGGAGCCTGAAGGAATATATATATAATATATATATTATATTATATATATATATAATATATATATATAATATATATATATATATATTATATATATATATTTTTGGGAACATAAAAGGGGAGTTCCAATGTTTTAAACAAAGCCTCTACTTCTCTGTGACTTCCAATAAACACTGACATTTTCCATCTCAATGTTTTGAAAAGAGGAAAAGGAGAGATTCTCCCTTAGGAAAATGAGCAGCAAGGGACCATATATTCTTTCAAAAAAATTGGGTGGATGTTAACCTCTAGACTCCAGTTTCTAGATAAAAAAGTAATAATTGTAGTGATGATAGTAATAATATACCCCCCAAAAGTGGGGAAAATTGCTTAAAATTGTTTTAAGTGAGGAAAAAATCCCAGGAGCGTTCTTTCTCTTTTAACTGCAACTCCCCTCTCCCCTCACTCCCACCAGGTATGTTCAGTTTCTATCCAAAAATAGATCCTAAATGTGCAGAGATGATGTCTTCTGGGGCTGAAGGTCCTAGTGTAGAAAGTACATGTCTCAAAATTGATAATTAGAATAGAAAAAAAAGGAGCCTGACTTTCACAGTCTTAAATCCCTCCAGAAATTCTTTCAAGATAGCTTCAAAATGCAGCAGCTTGTGAGGGAGTAGCATGATCAATAGCCTTGAAGTTGGCATCCAATTCAGCCTGTGACTATTCTCCACTAGCCCTCACCTTGAGGCTCCGGGATTTTAGAATCACCTAAAGGTGAATAATTACCATTGCAAGGGTCTTGTATGCCAATCACTTCCCTCAAAAGTGTTGAATTGGACATTTCTGGTTACTCAACCTCTTCTAGTGATATGAACATGGATGTAAAATATGCATGCATTCTCAGATCTAAGGTGCCACCTCTGACTCCGCTGAAGCATGGGGACTTTGTGAAATGTATTGCCCACAAGGGACAAAAGAGCAAAACAGATGGTGAAATTTCATGTGTTTTTTTTTCCTGGAGAGTTAAAAATATCATCAATCATGTACTTAGAATTTGGCAGTAGCTGAATTTTTGTTGTTCCATAAGTTAGAGCAGATAGAAAGTTTTTTAAGCAAAAGGGCATGGATGCCTACCCTGAGGTAGACATTGTTTATGATATCTGGCTGCCTAGAGCATTGGGAGAACCCAGAGCATTCATTCCTGGCTTCCCTTATAGCTCGTGTACTGTGTGACTTCGGTTCCACCAGTCAGACACATCGAATGTGAGACCCCAGTTTGAAAGTGAGCTACTAGAAGGAAGTGTCAGGTGGACTCCACTGTGGGACAGCAGAGGCCTCCCACTTTTGACGTGACGATGACTATAAGCCTGAGTTTCTGTCCTCGGCGTGGCATTGATAGATGGCATGGTCCTTGATTACTCACCACGCCAACTCCACTGCAGGGTTTTGGACATTGTTCCTGGAAGATTAGTTTGGGTATGCCCTTCCATTCCTCCCAATGATTGTATGAGACCCTCAATATTGTTTTCATAAACTCCTTTTCTGGTTTATAAACCAGAGGCATCTTCTGTTGCTTGCAGTTGAGAATCCTAAGTAAGATAGCATCTATGGCTTTTACTTATGTATATTGGAAGTGAAAAATATTTTGGCTTATCCTTTCTGGTCGAAGTCATCACTAAATTTAACCTGACAGAAGACATCTAAGATGCCAGAATTACCTCTGGGGGAGGCAGATCTCTGAATTTCTGGAGATCTTCCCTGGGCCGTTGAAGAAATCCAAAGAAGCTATGCAATAGAGTAAATTATTTATCTGAGTCCAGAGCCCTAACAACCTCTTCTCTGAGAGGGAGCAATCTTTCTCAAAATATCTTGTGTGCTCCAAATCTGAAAAACTTATGGGTTGAAGAGAGAATTTGGGGGGTGGAATTTGAGCCCCTTCCTATTGTCTTTCTTTAAACCATACATGCACTACCCAAAGATTTATGCATTGATTATTTTTGGTGATGTTTCTTCTTCTATATTAGATTGAAAAGTCTGACTCCATGTGTGAAGAAGAAGGTGGACAGAACAGATGCCTTGCATCTGATGAGATGCTTGGAATGACTGTGGTGGGCTGGGTACTTATATTTTCTCAGTAAAAAATGCAAAATATAACACATATAGGAAAGTATATAAAATGTGTATGACTTTTAAAGTATAATAATAAAGTGAACATACATATTGCCATTGCACACAATAAGAATAAAGAATATTGCCAATAATCTATCAGCCCCATGGCTGTCCTTGAATGCATTCCTCCTTACTCCCTTTTGAGGGTAACAATTTTCCAAGCTTTTATGATAATTATTCTTTTGCTTTTATTTATAGCTTATCATCTATATAGGTACCACTGAAAATGCTACTTAGTTTTTCCTGTTTATAAACTTTATACAAAATTTTCTCATGTATTCCTTTGTGTCGTTTCTTTTATACAACGCTATGGTAGTAAAATTTGTCCATATTGTTGGATATGGTTATAGTTCATTCATTTTCATTGCTGAGTAGTGTTCTATTGTGTGACTATAGTACTATTTACTTATCCATTCTAGCGTCGATGAACACATGGATGGTTTCCAAACGTGCTATTGCAAATAACGCTGCTGTGGACGTTTGAGTGCATCTCCTGATGTACACGCGCCAGTGTTTCGTCTGCATATGCCAAACAGTGAGATTGCAGGTTTATGGACAGTATTCACTTTTCTGAGCAATCCTTAGCTGTTTTCTCATGTACTTGTATCAGTTTACAGTACTAATGGCAATGTAAGAGCCCCCCGCTTTTACCCATACTCGTTGGTGTTTGTCATTTGGTGATACTATAATGATATCCCAGGATAGCTTAGGTTGCATTTCCCTGATAATACTAGTCAAGCATAATATGTATTTTTGTTTATTGAGCTATTGGTAACTAATTGGCTTATTGGTGATTTGAGGCTCTTTACTGTGAAATGCCCTTTTAAGTTCTTTACTCTTTTCCCTGCTGGGTTTTTATTGTCTTAGTCTGGGATGCTCACAAAGCAGAGCTGGCAGCCAGTGAACGTGGCCCAGTGCTTTGCCATGGAGAACACTCAGAGCAGCGGGATGACGGAGAAGAGAGAGGCTGCAAGGCAGGAGGGCACACTGGACACAGAAGGCCATTGGCCATGACAGTTTACTTTCTCTGCTTAAGCAATAGATGCATTATATAGTTATGATGGTTTTTAATAACCGTTCATAATATTTAAGTAGAAATATTGCTTAGGAAAACTCAATATTATAAAGATGTCAATTTCCCACAAAATTTATCAAAATATGAGTTTACTTTTAAGACATATCAGTGGAGTTTGCTTTTGGTTTTGCGTGAAGGCCACTTAGAGAAAACAAAACTTATGAAACAATTAAAAAGCAGAGTAATGAAGAAAGACTTGTCTATCATATAATAACGTGTTAGCTGGCACAGTATTTAGACACATTTAATGGTAGAGAACGGGCCATTTGGAATCGGTGAGGAAAAACAAAGTATTCCACAAATGATACAGAGACAAGTGACAATCATAAAGACAAAGAAAGAAAAACAAAGCAAAACAAAGCCAAGACAAACAAAAATAGAAACTTAAAGACATTCTTAACCCTATGTTTCGCACCCTCCCAAAGAAATACACAGGTAGAGGTTGGGGGAGGACAGGAACACTATTCATTACACAAAAGCTAGAAACTATAAAGGAAATGATTGGTAGATCTAGCTATAAAAAATTTAACCTCTATTCAGAAAAACACACCTTATAAAGTTTAAAAATAATTTTTAAAAGTATTTGTCTGTAAAAGACAAAGAAGTCTTACAAATTAAAAAATAAAACACCATCACAGCACGATTCTAAAAAGTCACAAAATGCAAATGGTAATAAACATAGAAACTATGCACATGCACACTAGCAATTAAATAACTTGTTTTTCACCTAATAGATTTGCGAAGATTTAAAAGACTGATGAAACTCAGAGTAGGAGAGGATGTTGGGAAGGGGGAAATTTCACACAAGTAGATGGGTCTGAATATTGTTAAAACTACACTGTATATTGTTACAGCTACACTATATATTGTTATAATTATACCAGGCATTATTAAAACTAGGCTGTATATTGTTACAAGTCTACTTAAAAATGAGCATACTTTTGAATGAGTAGTTTCACTTTAGAAATTTCTCATAGAGAAACAGTGAGACATGATGTAAAGGCATATGGACAGGATACTTGTCAAAATGTTGTTCATAATAGTGAAAAAAGAGAACATCAGGTATATTTACCAGTGAGAGATTTCTTAAATTTAATGCACTCATATAATGGAATTCTATTTTGCCATTAAAGTTGATGGGGGATATCATGAAATAAACACAGACTAATGGCCTCTCAGAAATAAGTAGACACATATGAGAAAAGTCTGGTATGAAAAAAGAGATCAATTTACCTCTGTTAGCTATAAGATATGATGACAAGTACACTTGTAGTTTTTTTTGCAAAATTTTGGTCCCAGAAGTATGTATGGTTGATGCACATTTGGAAGAAAACCACCTGATACTTAGGGTTATCTCTGAGGAAGCACAGCACAGAGACCAAGGAAGGTATCCTAGGACCTCAGACCTTCTTACAAGGAGGTGGGTCTTTATACCCCACTGGAGCTCAGAAAACGATAGAACAAGTGGGTGGCACAGAGGGTAAAGATTGGGTGGCATCCTAAGTGGCGTCCAAAGGGGGTAGATGAAGAAAGAGCTTTCTAGATTCAGCTATGTTTGTGAATGCAGCATCTATGTGTGAGAATATCTCAGAGTTTGCAGCCTGTCAGTCGTCCCAGGGATTCAGGTCCTTGTCAGTGTAAGTAAACATGTGCTAGAAGATTTTGAAGGCTTTGTTGCCTTCACCTATTAGTATTCTTCCCAGGTTTGCTCTTTGGCTTGAAGAAAAAGGGATTATTGACATTATTTGTGAGATGGATTGGGATTATAGGGGTCCTGACTGTTTGCTACTGTAACTGAAATATTCCTCTAATGCCTTATACCTGCAAAGAGGGAGAGACCTTGGGGGAACAGGGCAAGGTTCTCAACCTTGGCACTATTGACATTCTGAGTAACTTTGTGTTGCAGGATAGGGAGCTTTGCCCTGTAGGATGTTTAGCAACATCCCTGGCCTCTTATCTGCTACAGGCCCCTCCTTGTGACAACCAAAAACATCTCCAAATATTGACAAATGTTCCCTGGGGCAAAATTACCACTAGAACAGGGATGGATAATGTTTTGTAAAGTGAGATGATATCTTTAAATGAGAAAAGTAGGTTACAAAGCAGAGTGATCTTACAAAGCATTGTGATCCTATTTTCATTTGAGAAAATGTGTATCTATAACAGCTACCCATTAAGTGTTTGATTATGAGTGTTGTCTATTTTATTCTATATGTGTTTTGGTATTTTATCATTTTTTGACAGTGAATATATAATTGTTACATTGAAAGAAGAACATGGATATTTTAAATCTTCATATTTGCATGTATGCATAGAAAAAATCTTGATATACAACACAGTGGTAGTGATAGTTACTTCTTAGTATTTTTTATTGTTTTTGTTTGTATTTTCTGAACTTTTGACAGTGAACACATATTAATTTTGTAATCATAAACAAAGTAAACAGTAATTATTTCAAACATAAATCCAAGATTTCAACTAGCTACTAGGTGGTTGCAGATAATTAGGTCCATTGAAATGCATGCTTCTAACTTCAGTTGCTCAAGCCATGCTAACTCTTAGACAGTGTTTAATAACCTCTCCTAGTTGAAAATAGATAGTAAGTCTTGCAAATGTTCTCTACTCACCTCTTCACATTTCCACCCCAGCTGAAGAATCACTTCTTATTTTGATGTGAAAATGGGTCCCATCCAGTATCAGCATCTTCACTTGTTCTCCCCTCAACATTTCTCTGCATGTTAACTTTTCTCTTTTTTAGCCTCTCTTTGCTGTAAAGAATGATCTATGTATTTTCTTTTTTAATTCACAAGTTTTCCCTCTTGCTTTTCCTACTAAAATTAAGGAGGGAATACAGTAAGGAAATAAAGAGGAAAGTTTTTCTTTCTAAGGACAGTAGATCACAAGTAAGATTCAGGATCCAAGATGGGCTGGGAGGGTTCTCTACAAGGCATGCTTGCTTCTTCTCCCATGTTTTGTTAAATAGAGAATCTGAGCATGGGAAGTGGGCATGTGCAGCTTGACAAAATGTGACCACCTCTCCCTTCCTACCCTGATTCTAGTTACTGCACCCCCCACACACACCCACACCATGTGATTCTGGTGGGGCTGCCTTTCACAGTCCTCCACCCCTCTCACCACAGTAGTGATCATGTGATTCCTGCTAGGTCAATCACATTCCCTCTGCCTGGAATTTGAATGATGATATGTGAGTGGAGACACACAAAGACAGCAAGTAGTTGGAGATGGATAATCTATCTGGTGCAGGAACTCCCTAGAGATGCTATGGTTCTTGAGGAGTAATCAGCTATAAATACCTGACTATTTACTCCTTCCCAACCCATTCCACCCCCAAGAGAAACTTCTCAAGTTCTAGTATACGATATCTAGGCAAAACCTCACATTAAGCCCAGGCTTAGTTTCATAGCAACAGAGAGTAGTAGATTGTAGTTATTCCCAGTCTTTATAAATGCTTGGAAATGTCTCATTACTACCAGGTGAAAACATGGTTGGCTGTGCCTTCAAATAAGTTTTAACCAGAAACAAAGAGGTAGTAATTACGTTATTGAGGCCAAAAATGTGTCAGTGGTGAAAATGTGAGACATGAGCAGACCCAATAAGATTTTCATTGAGTGAAAAGTCCCCAAATATACCACGGTCTCTATTAAATTGAAGAAGAATAAACCAGAAATAATTGAGTATGGAGTAGATGGACACCAACACAGTATTTTTCCTTTCTATCTAGACGAGATTCTCAAACCAGAATATTTTGTCCAAGTTGATACTATAATTTCATTAATGTAGGAACAATTTTGAAGTCAAGTCAATTAACTAGATTTTGGAAAAATCTATCAAATATTACCAGATTACTTTGCTTTATTTCTAAAAGACTAGTATTTCTATATTTCTAAAACATAGGCTTAAAATAATCTTAAATTTTATTGCTTTGAATCATTATAAGGTTTGATAATTTCCTGATGTTTATACTATTCTTATCATATATACTTGCCTCCAGCTTATATTATAATATCCAATCATAAAAGCAAAGTTTAATCTCACCAATTTATATATGATAGGCTGAAAACCATAGAGATGAAATGACTTGCCAATGTCAACTAGCCAAATGACCTGCAAAATTAGAATAACAACTCATTTTCTGAATTAAGGGTTATTCCCATCATGACAGTTGTCAGTTATCATGCCATGTTGAAATCAGATGACTCATTAAATTAGCATAATTGAAGCAGTAATTCACTAAAAATATATTGGCATAGTGCTATGAGGAAATGGAGTTTGTGAGAAAATTACCCACTCTCAGGATCTCCTCCAGCTAGTCACAAAACTATGTAATGATTCCACCACTGATTTTAAAGGGTTGAATACAGTCTGAAGATTATGAATAATTAGAAATTGAATACAGCAAGTTATTTATATGGTTAGAGTATGGGAAAGAAATATACATATATACTCACTGTTGGAAACTACCTGAAGTAGAAATAAATAGCTACCACGTGCCAAGACAAAACCTATGAATGGACATTTGACCACATGGCCACCCCCACCCATGGGAACTGGGGATGCTACCAATGAGGTCAATGTTTGGGGATCTGCTTACTAGTGCTTCAATTAAGAAATAGAAGCTTTAAGCAGTCCGTCCAGGAAGAGCCAGCTCCAAGTACCATTTCCACTTCTGAGAGCTGTAGTCCTCCAACCTGCCTCTCCTGACAATAAACTCATCTGACAGGTGCGACCAGGCTGCTGCTGGGACATCCCGCAGGCGGCCAAGGTGTTAGTGTCTCTTTCTCCCTGGAAATTACTTTTTGACTTTTGACTGGGATCAAAGATTATGAGCAAAGTGACTAGTTACAGAACCAGTCTTTAGTCACAGTGTTTGAAATTTTGATTCCACCTTGTCTAGTCTAAAGTCTACTAGACGAAGGGACAAACAAACCCACTTAGCCAATTGGACTTTTAAAAAAAAAATCAGAAGAGAACTTTTAAATGCAGAGCTTAAAATTGTGCTACTCAGCAATCAAACATACTGGTAGGGTGACCACCATCCTGAGACTCAGAATTTTCAAAACAAATATGGGGAAAATCAGGGTAAACCAGATGGTCGGTCACCCTGATATCTGTATGTTGTGATAGAAAGGGCTTGTTTTTTTAAATGACTGCTGAAAGTAGTCAGAATAAAGTCATTTTGCCATTACAAACCTAAACATGATTTTGTTATATTTAGGTTTATGTATTGATGCTAAAAGAATCAATGTTAAACTGCTCTTAATTTTAATTCAATCTAGAACCTTTAAAGACCTCCCTTAGAAATGGGAGTCCTTTAGAAAAATTGATATAAATTTGGTATAAACTCAGAATCAAATCAAATTTCTTCAACAACAAGGTGACATTTGACCAACTGGTGCACATTGGGTGACCAACCATTGCCCCAGGTTGCCTGGGACTCAGGGGTTCTTTGGATGGGGGACTTTCAGTGTTAAAACCAGGAAATCCTAGGAGGCTAGGCTATTTTGTCACCTTTACCCATGATATACTTACGAAGGAACAGTTAAATTAAACCTGTGAAGAAAATATTTTTTAAACAATGCAATTTGTGAAAAATTGAAACTTCATTTTACAGATAAGGAAGTGGAGGCCATGATGGGTTAAGCCAGTGGGGTCCTCCCATTTCATGGAGTCAGATTCACACTTTGGGTCTGTCCAGAGTACCTGGCTGCTAGTCCAGATGAGTCTTTTCTGTACCCCATTGTTTCTCTTTTCCATGGCTCAAAACATTGATTAAATCACACTGTGCTAGAAAAAGAATCTTCCCCCAAATTAATGCTAAATTTGTGGAAGGCTTGGGAGAACTGTAAATAGTCTCTTGTCAACACATCTCTGTTCTTGATTTATGAATCCTGCAACTTTGAGAGGTGGATGGCAACAGCCTGTGAAGCTCATTGTGTTCGAGTTGGTTGCATTCTGAATGGCAATTGCGAAGTCACTTCTGTGAGCCCTGATTAGTCAGAGTTGATAATAATGAGTGATGCCATATTCACTGGTTCTCAACTTCAGTGTATTAGAATCACCTTGCTTGTTAAAAACAAGTCTGCTGGGCTCCACCTCAAAGTTTCTGATTCAGTGGCTTTTTCAGGAGGCTGAGAATCTGCATTCCTACCAAATTCTCAGGTGATTTTGCTGCTGGTGGTCTGGGGCTATACTTTGAAAACTACTGCTCTCTCCCAGTGACTGACACACACACACACACACACACACACACACACACACACACACGGCAGAATACTCATGTTAGGGGAGAAGTATCTAAGTAATATTTAATGTGAAAAATTGCTAAGATTTATAAATTAAAGAAGAAATTTTTGTTTGTATCTTTCTGTTTTCCCCCCACCCCCAGCATCAAGTCTCAGTTTTGGGGTGGGGGTTAGAAATCACCTTATTAAAAATTTTCTACTACAGTAGGATGAGAACTGTAAGATAGCTTTTTTAATGACTTATTTGCAAATAATGTTTTTCTAGCCTTTCAGTAAAACACACCTTTACGAAAAGCTTAGTAAGCTTACTTGTGAATCATTTAGAACAGTTACAGCTTTTAATCCATCATTAATTTTCACAATAGCTGTTGTTTTATGACTCAAGTAATTAAAACAGTGTTTCACAAGCATTGTAAGCAACTAGTTACATCAAGGCCTTTAATGTGTATAACAAGAAAGTCAATTAACAGGTTTAATGCCATTGGGAAATTTCTTACCTGTCCTTGAGTGTCAGGAGTTTAAGAATAGCAAGTTCAGTCAAATCAGACATGTAGCTGCTTTGAGCCTCTCTCTCAGCCTTCAGAATCTAACTACTACATTATTTACTCTTCAGAAATTGGCTTCCATTCTTAATGGGAAAACATATTTATTTTCTAAAGAGGAGCATATAAGGTTTTCTTCTGCATTCTCTCTATTTTAAAGCTTATTTCCACACCATCTTTCCTCAAACGAAATCCCCTATATTGCCTTTAAAGCCTTTTTACCAGCCACTCCTGTTCATTCTTAGCTGGAGCGGCGCCTCCTCAGCGAAGCCTTCAGCAATTCCCCTATTATACTTGCCTAGAGCACAACAAGCTCATTCTTTCGGACAAGTTACATGACAGTAGAAACATAATTATTTGTCTAAGGTCAGTTTTGCTTTCAAAATGAAAGCTCCATGAAAGAAGGATTCGTATCTGTTTTCCTCCTAGCGTCTAGTGCGTTTCTTAGCCAATGGAAGATGCTCGCATGAGCCAACTTGCAAGACGGCCGTGGCTGATCCCTGCCCCCTGGTGTCCCCGCGCTTGGTCGCCCTCTCGTAC
Organism: Tadarida brasiliensis; assembly: GCA_030848825.1. Lineage (NCBI taxonomy): Eukaryota > Metazoa > Chordata > Mammalia > Chiroptera > Molossidae > Tadarida > Tadarida brasiliensis. The sequence continues at coordinate 45,115,319 of CM061274.1, forward strand.
AGGGAGCAGAGTTGATTTGGGTGACCCATAGAGTAGAGCAGATGTGATGGTATTTCGCTTCTGAGGGTAGGTTCTAATGTCCTGCAGCCGCTACCTTGGGCGCTCTCTTGTTCTTTCTCTGTGGAAAGCCAGTTGCCATGTTGTGCAAAGCCCTATGGAGAAGCCAGGTGGAAAAGGAACTGCGCCGGCCCACGACTGAGTGAGCTGAGAGGTGGCTACTCTAGTCTAAGTCGAGCTTGGAGAAGGTTGCAGACCAGGCAGACCGCTTGACTGCAACTTCCTGAGAGACCCTGAGTCAGAAGCACCCGGCTAAGGTGCTGTTGTAGTCTGAACTTCAGAAATCACCTGTGCCAATAAATGCTTGTTGATTTAAATAGCTACATTTTGAGGTAATTCATTATGCAGCAATATGTACCTAATATAGTACTGAAAAAATACAGGAGTGGGCAAATGTAGGTGTACAGTTGTGAGTACATAAAACAGAATTTATTCTTGTATTATTTATTAATTATTGTATCATTTATTTGTATCATAACTGTAAACCTACTTTTGCCCACCCCTGTATGAGATGACTAAATGAATGAAAGATCTAGAGCAACTATGATTCATATAATAACAATCCATTACAAACAATTTATCCTGGCCTCTGTAACATTATCTTGGTTATGTCAGAACAACATCTGATACAGATCTAAAACAGAAGGCTTGGAGGTGTAATAATTTGTGGGAATTATTTTTTAATCTTTTAATTATTTAATGAGTTTAAATGGTTCATTCACTATAGACTTTTTGGTTAGTCCTTTAAAAATACTCAAATACTCACAATAATTTAGCAACGCCACCACTAGCCCAAAAGTACCAAAAAAGTTTGGTACGTTATTTATCAATGATAACTAAAACAAACAATGTTATTATGTATGAGTTACACAGACCAAATGATTAAACACAAGCTTATTCTAAAATGCAAAATTTTAGTCACAATAATTAGGCATTCAGTCTTAGGATTTAGTAGCTTGTTATAAAAGTTACATATCTTGCTTTGATGGTAATAAAGTTCCTTCTGATAGTTTCAAAGTTTACCTGCTCTAATATCAAAAGTCACAGTTACTAGAATTAGCAGCCTTTCTTGTGAAGTTATAGTAAAACTTGCGTAATTTCTAATACATTTTAATTTTGAGAAGCTGCATCCTCTACTGGTGAAGTTAAATATATCCTAAGAGCTATAAAGTAGTCACAAATATGTCATATAACTTCTTTTATTAAAAAATATTTTTTATTGATTTTTAGAGTGAGGAAGGGAGAGGGAGAGAGAGAAAAACATTGATGTGAGAGTAAAACATCCATCAGCTGTCTCCTGCACGTCCCCTACAGGAGGATCGAGCCCCGAAATCGGTCATGTGCCCTGACCTGGAATTGAACCCAAAACCGGTACACTGGACAATGCTTAACCAACTGAGCCACACTGGCCAGAGTGGTATACTGAATTCTTATTCTTGCATCATTTGTGTATAATATTTTGTCATTATGTCAAATTAGTCTTGAGCAAACAAATTTAAGAAGAAATATAGGAGTGTTTTCTAAAGTACACATTTTATAGTCTATACATTTAAAATAGCATCAATTATTTGTAAAAGAGTACTGTTCACTGTCTCTGAAGTTTTAGTGGTAAGACAACATCATTTTCCACTTTCCCATTGTATATTTGGTAAGAGTTTTAAATGTATGTTTGGTAAATATGTTTTAAATCAATATTTTTATGCAATATATCCAATAATACACTGAAGCCCAAACTCTATTGGATAGTTGTTGGAAGCTATAAAAACTGAGTGGTATTGAGATTTCTTTGATTTATTGTTCACTTACCAAGTTTTAAAATATGAAGAAAAAGAATAAAGAATTTTCTATAAGTTCTGGACCTACAAATTACTTTGTCTAAATTTGGTTATGGGAATTATCTACTAGAGTATGTTTGTGTGGTCATGTTTTTCTACTGGGAAAAAAATCCCAAATCGTTCACAAAATGAAACATTTGTATTCTGGAGAAACCATAACTCTATCTGTAATTTTATGTGTTTTGCATTGTTTATGATATATGTTGAGAATGACAGAAATATATATATATATATATATATATATATATATATATATTTACCTTATTTGAAAATATTTCACTCATTGCATATTCTATAATTTTATTTACTTGTTATTTTATTTTGTACGCTCAACTATTATAATATTTTGGTCTCATTGTTGATATTCTGAATTAATTTTCTAATATATAATAATATGTTTACCAACTGAATCAGGCTTAACAGTAACACACCCATATGCTTTTTATCTTTCTTGTTCTGTGTCATTAATAGCTAGATATTTTTTGTTTCAATTTTGAATATTAATATTAATTTTGATGGACATCTGGATTTTATTATTTTACTAAGAATATGTGATAAATGCTGCTGCCAATATTTGAGTCTGTTCTCTCTTTCTCTTTTTTAATCCCCAAAGAGTTTAGCATAGAGAATTCTTAGAAGTAGATTTGTGTTTAATGTGTTTCTGAAACTTACCTATTCTGTCTTTTGGAAAATTAAAATTTCATGCTTGAAGTGGATGAGGGACGGCTGTTTAATTGAACCACAGAGCTGTGTAGTTCTATGAGCAGAAAGAATACTGATTTTAATGGAGACTTTTATTTTATCATCCAGTTTTTCTTGAAATTCATCTATTATGATTGAGCTAGAGTTAGGAAATAAATTCATATTCTGTTCCATTAGTGATATTAATATAAGCTATTAGTTCTAAAAATAGATATATTAGAAATTACCTAACAGAAATTAACTCGAATATTTTTCTTGCCTTCCAGCTATTTTCCCCAAAACTTATTTTAAAATACCAACATTATATTTTATTTTCCTTTTAAATACCATATTATTTTTTGTTTCCTGACTCTGATTTTCTATACAAATTGTCCTATTTTCCATCAGGAAAATATGTTTTATCTTAGAAATTATAACACTTTAACCCACTTAGTTTTAACAGTGATTAATTTTTATACTAGTGGAATTTCCATTAAAAACAATTACTAGCATAAATTAGCATAATTATGTTTATATAATGTTTATTTATAGATTATTAAAGTTAAATATATTCAGTTGCTACATTATATTTAATGATATAATTAAAGTACTTGTAAATTTTATTTTGGTACTCAACAGCTCCATTCAGGTGTATGTATAAATGGCAGAATATATAAATAGCAATCTGAAGTGTCAAATTTAGCCAAGGCCCTAATAGCAACATTGAAGAATAGCAGCTTCTTATGTAGCATCATGGGAAACTTGAGATATTAGATCAACAAGGTATTTTTCTTTTTCCGTTTTTTTATTGTGATAAAATACACACAACATGAAATTTACCACCTGAACCGTTTTTAAGTGTACAGTCCAGTGGTATTAAATACATTCATAATGATATATAACCACCACCATCCATCTGCAGGACTCTTCTTATCTCGTAAAACTTGGACTCTATACCCTTTAAAGAACTTCCTACTCCCCTCCCCTCAGCCCCTGGCAACCACCATTTCCACAGTGTATTTTTATTGTTAAACTGCTTCCTACTTTGTACATTTTCAATATGAAATTTTCAAAAAATGTTAACCCTTTTAGAGTTAATCTCTTTATTTCTATCAACTAGAAAACTGGCAAAATAGATTTGTTTGGATAGGGAAAAAGAGAGTACTGCCATCTATCAGAAATTTTCAAAATTATTGTATAAAGTTGCCTAATTAAAATAAAACTTTTCACAGTAATAGAGATAGTAGTGATATAGACGGTGCCCAGGTAGATGTGGCCCTGTGTACAGGGCACAAGCCGAACAACCTGAGGTGTGTCACCTGGCAAAGAATTTGGAGTGACTCGTGCGAACACATTCTGAGATGTGCGTGATATTTTGTGTATAAAACCTATCCTTAAAGTATAAAATTGGAAATCCTTTCTTCTTTCTGTAGATAAGTTGAAAAAACTTGAGGTTCAAGACTCACAATGATGTCTGTCTTTATATTAAACACTTAAAAACGCTAATAAGTGTTTCCTATGCTTTTTAAAAAAATCCTCACCCGAGGTTATTTTTCCATTTATCTTCAGATAGGGAGGGAGGGAGAAACATCGACATGAGAGAGACACGTCGACTAGTTGCCTCCCACAGGACCCTGAGCAGGGCCGGATAAACCACCACCTAGGTACGTACCCTTGACTGGAATCAAACCCATGACTCTTTGGTCCACAGGCTGACGCTCTAACAGCTAAACCAAACTGGCCAAGGCTGCTTTCTATGCTTTTGAGAGGATAATTTATCTTTAAAGAGAAACATTGTTCAGTTGCCTCCTGCACGTGCCCTGTCCGGGGATTGAACCCACAAACTGGGTATGTGCCCTGACTGGGAATCAAACTCCTCATCCTCTGGTGCAGGGATGACACTCCAACCAACTGAGCTACGTCAGCCAGGGCTCTGAAGATTCTTATAAAGTTTTTATTTGCTATACAGAAGCTATATGCAAATATATGCACATGTACACAGAAATTAGTGTGTTGACTTTAAAGATAAAGGAAAGTGAGAGGAAATAGTGAAACAGTAAATTAAAAATATTTTTAACTTTTAATGTTGAAACTATCAGCTTAATGCCAGAGAGTCTTAACAATCCCTTTATTTTTCTTGTCTTATAAAACCTTCACAAACACCAATCTGATAGTTAACAGATAGTTATATTCCTAGTATTTGGCACATAGTAAGTGTTCCATATATTTTTATTATGTGTGATCAAATGGGGAAGGTACCATCATATATCTTGTATTTCTTCTTTTCACAATTTTCACTCTTGTAATTTTGAGAGAAATCTATAATTTACTTCTCTTCATATCCTGTGGCCTTTTCTGCCGTCAGTTGCCTCCGGAACTTCTGAAATATTTTGGAATTTTAAAATTCCTTAGTACGTATGTGTCCATTCCTTGATGATTGCCTTCAACTTCTTGCCTCCACAAGTAGATAAGTATGCTTTTAGGTTTCCTTAATTATGAATTTCCTGTCTATTGTCCATGTTTAGCTGGAATCCCTGTCTTTTTCTTGTTGGTTTATGAGTTCTTTGTATAGACTAGATATTGATGGTTCTTTCAACCTGCCAATTGTCTGTTACCTTTTTCCATAGTCATTGACTGGAGGTTATAAATTTTGATATAATTAAATTCATCTCTTTTTGCCCTGATGATTCATATTTTTAAAATTTTAATTCTGAAGTTTTTTTTTCCATTAATTCCACTCCAAACCACATACACACAAAAGTTACCCTCCTTTATCTTCTATTAGCTTCAAAGTTTTAACACTCATACTTGGGTTTTTAATATATTGCGACTCTATCTTTATATGATGTTAACCAACTACCCATTTTAATTTTATTCCGTGCATGAGTCAGGTTTTTTTTCCTGCACTACACTGGGTTCTTTTCATATTTGTTTGTGATTTCATCTTAATAATAAAGTTTTCTTATGCACATAATTTTTTCTGAAGTCCTTATTTTGTTTTATTGGTTAATTTTTCTGTTCTTGAACCAATACTGTATTATAGTTTTGGCCTTATATGCTTAATATGTGGTAGGGCAAGTTTACTTTCTCAGTCAAAGTTAACTTAGCTATTAATGTGCCTTTATTCTTTCATTTATATTTTAGTTAATTGAATTTCTAAAAATAAAAAAATCCAAGAAAATTTTATATGGATTCATTTTTTAAAACTTGACATTATTATAGTATGAAGTTATTCAATCCCATAGCATGGAATATATTCCAATTTAAGATAATTTTCTATGTCTTTTATTAGTTTTAATTTTTTTTTCCTCCTTATAGTATTTCTATGTTCTTTGTTATTTCCAGATATTTTACAATTTTTGGACTGGTTTCTTATTTTTACTTAAAATTTTCATTTGGTTATATAGAGGGTAAAAATGTTTTTCTAAGGTTAGATATTGTATCCAACAATTTTACTAAATTCTACCTTAGTAGTGGTAGTTTAAGAAATTCGGTTGGGTTTTCTAGGTGCATTATTACTATCATCTCCAAACAATGATAGCTCTGCAATTCTTAAACTACGTAGTTTTTATTCACCACATTGGTTTGGACTTGAGCAGTGGTGATAAAAATGGGCATCCTTGTCTTGTTCTCCATCATAAAGATAATGCATGCGAAATTTGTCCATTAACTATTATATTTCCTCTAATCTTTTTTTGCAATCATCATTAAATAGATGAGAGTTTTGGGTTTACCAATCATAAATAGATGTTGAACTTTATCAAAATCATTTTTTCTAAATCTTCTGAGATAATCATAGTTTTCTCCTTTAATCTATTAATATGGAAAATCACATTGATAGCTATTCTGAAGGTGAACCATTCTCTTATTTCCAGATAAATATTACGTGATCACAATTAATTATTTTCAATGCACTGTTTAAATTTACTTAGCTTACATTTTATTTAGAACTTTTTGATTCTCACATTGAGAATGTGAATGAATGAGAAGGCTTATACTTTTTCCATTCCATTTAAAAATTTTTAATGCTTTTTAAATAATTTATCTAGGCTTTCATATTTATTCACATATAATTTTTCACAAGCTTTCTTTTACCATTTGAAACATTTCCATTTCATTTGTGTTTATTTCTCATTTTTCTGTTTTTAGTTTATTTTCATTATCTCCCATATTATTGACCAGTTTTGCCATAAGTTTTATTTACCTTTTAAAATAACCACCTTTAAATTTTGTTAATACTATTGATTTTTAAAAATTTTCATGCCATTATTTTCTATCTTTATTTTTATTCTTTCAATCATTTTTCTTTGGATTTCCTTTGTTGCTATTTTTCTAACTTTTCTAGTTGAGTTTTTAGCTTGTGGTTTTTAACTTCTCTTATTTCCTAGGTCAATGTATTTAAAGTTATAAATATCTCTCTGTGTGTTGCTTTAGTCTGTGTCAAATAAATTTGGACATGGGGTGTTTCGTTGCCATTTAGTTTTAAGCACTTCATTATTCCCTTTTTAGTCCAAGAGTTATTTAGCAGTATATAATTTAGTTTCTACACATACAGGAATTCAAAAAATCTGACCTCATATTATTCATTTCTAATTTTATTGCATTATGGCTAGAGAATATAGTCAATATAATGGTGAGTCTGTGGAATTTATTAAAGTTATCCTTGTGGCCTAATCTTCACTCTATTTTTTTTTTTTAATCCTCACCCGAGAATATTTTTCCATTTATCTTCAGATAGAGTGAGAGGGAGGAAGAGAGAGAGAGACAGAGAGAAACATCAGTGTGAGAGAGACACATCAACTGGTTGCCCCCTGCACGACCCTGACCAGGGCCGGGGACCAAACCACAACCAAGGTACATGCCCTTGACTGGAATCGAACCCGTGACTCTTTGGTCCATGGGCCAATGCTCTAACCACTGCTCAGTGGCTGCAGTCAGGGCTGCAGTCAATTTTTATAAATATTTCTCATGTGCTCAAAAATAATGTTGTCCTGGTTTTCATTTGTTTGTTGGTTTATTGGTTTGCTTTTGACTGAGGTGCCATATATATCTAATGTGTGGAACTTAGTAAGTGAATTGCCCTGAATTTTCATCTATCTGCTTACTTTTTGTCTGTTTCAGCTTCAAGTTTCTGAGTCTGGTATATGAGAATCCTCAACTGCAATTATTGATAGACATATTTCTCCCTATATTTCTACAAATATTCTGAAGCTGGTTTGTTTTGAGAATATCGCCTTATGGTAGCTAAAATTCTTGTTCTATTATGTCTTTTACCAGTACGTATTGTTTCCTCTTTATTCATTTTTTGCCTTAAATTTTGCCAGATATTAAGATTTCTATTTTAGCTTTTCTTTGCTTAATATTTTATATCCCTTTCATACTTTTAATTTTAGTTTTCAAAATTTTTTTTTATTTTAAATATGTCTCTTGTAAACAACATGTTGTTAGATATTATGTTTTTAAAAATCCCCTGACTGACTAGCCTTGTCTCCAGTGCCTTCAAAAGCTGCATTTTTTTTTTGACATATTACATAGGTTTTTACAGATGTTCTCAACAGGAAGGTTAGTCTAAATTTAGCTACTGCGCCATATCCGGAAACAAAAGCAATGCATTTTTAAATTTAAAAAATATTCTATTTGTTTCAACTAAATGAGATTGAGACTATTTTTTAAGGAAACTATACTTTGCAAATAAGGATTTGGTAGCAGTTAGATATAAGGAGCATAATACATTAGTTAATTCAGTATTCTTTGAATATAAATGAGTACAATTCACCAATCATTTTATCTCCCCTGTGTTTTTAACCTCAGAATCTTCTTTACCTACTACAAATATCAGATACTATTTCTGAAAATTTATATTATGAAGACAGTATTTAAATCTGTCACATTCCCTAAACTGAATTAGTGTGCTCACGAGCCTTACATAGATGGCATAGGTGACCTTCCTGGATACAAATGTAAAACAGAGGCTTCTTTGTACACAAATATCAAGTCAGTTATTTTACCCATAATGCAAAGACACCCAAGGATTTCAAAACTTGGTTTTACAAATCTTCCATGTTTCTGACCAAGGCTTATGACCAAGGCTGATATATTAACTCTCATGCAAAATATTTAAGCAGATCTCTAGTGACAATGGCTTTGTAAATTCTGTGTCCTATAAACTAATATTGAATGGCCTAGAGCAGTCAGCATATACTAAATGTGTAAACTGACTTAAAAAATCTCATGAAAGCTTTATTTTTTTTTAATTCACTTAAGATACCTTTTTGAATATGCAGAATTGTTATAAGAAATACTGAGAAAACAGGGTCAATATTGATAGTCTGTCGTTGGGTTTATGCCCATATTCTCTTAGGCTCAACTCTGAAGAAGGTGGTGAGGGGGTAGGGAGAGACCTGTAAAGACACCACTATCATCCCCAGCCAATTTTTACAAAAACTCAAGAATAAACCTTGAATTTTTCAGTCTAATTTTTTGCAGTGATAACACGAGATAGAAACATATATTTGAGAGGGCATATTTTATCTGCCCTGGCTGCAACAAAGAAACAAAACTATGGCTAGTATTCAGAACTTCTCTGCACATAGGTCCCGTTTAAGTGCTCTAATGCAAAACCCTAGCCCCACCCCTTATAATCCTGCCCTTTATCTATCGGACAAACTTCTCCCAGTCTCTTGTCTAGTCTTTATCCCCAAGATGGAGTTGACAAAACTACTTGTTTTCTGTGCTTCGTTAACTTTTCATATTATTTACACGAAGCTTTTCTCATTTAATATCATGGCATGCAGAAGGTGCCCCTTTACTAAAGGAAAAGGGATTGAGGTAATCTACTGAAGTGGCTGCTGTGTGCACATTCAGTCTTTGCTGGGACCTCAGCTCTGTTTGGTTGAATTCCAACTGTGCTCTTGACTCATCACACTTAAAATCATGAGTGCTGAATAATACAAAATTAGTCTCTCTCCTATATACCCATTAATTTGGAAAAAATTCTTCAATATTCTACCCAGCAGATGCTATTTTTCATGAACTGAAAATGAAGTCATATAATCTTTGTATATATATGCACACCACACACAGAACTCTAATACTAACAATGTATAATACTTTAATATATTTTCCAAACTGACATTATTCCTTTCCTAGAATGAGAAAATCTGATATAATAAAATTCCCTTCTTCTTTGTACCCTCTCCCATCCTAGATAACTCCTTTGTTCTTTTTGCTTAAAATGGAAAAGATTAAACACCAGTTGCTGAGGTTAAAGATGGAGTTAAAAATATGTATTATTGTTTCACTCAGGCATTACAATGAATAAAGTCATCTCATCCCTGTGGTTTGCACATTAGAGCAAGTTTTTTTTGTTTTTTTTCTTTTCTTTATACCTGTGGTAGAAATGAACCATGGTCCTAGTCAGTTTTTGTAAACTATGAGATACTAGATTCTCCTCTACAATAATGCTAATTTGACCAAGTTGCAGATATTATTCGAACAGATAGGTATTGCCACGGTAGGATTATCATGTTCGAATGTAAAGATAATGCTGAATGTTTTACTCCTCAAATTCAGAAAATATATATGATTGCTGAAATTGAAATGAGTGTCTAAAAATGATGATAACAATTTACCAAGTTCATTCACATATGTTGTACCATTTAGAAAAACAAAGATCAGAAAAGAGTTTATAGGCTGGAAGGCTCTTTCCAAGCCTAGAAGTGGGAGGGCAGTTGCAACCTAATATCAGTTTTCAAATTGAGGGGAATTTCTACAGAAGATGGACATTCACCATAAAACGACAAGAAAAAAACAGGAAAATTCATGTAATTTAGGTTTACCGTAAGGAATTATTTTTCAAGAATACGTCTTACTTAACTATGTGACTGAGATGAGCTAAAAATCTGTGATTGAAAACCTCCTTTCTTAGTTCTGTTTTAGTGAAGGATTAGCTCAAGAATGCTTAACCTCAAATCCCTGCTCTGGGGGCTTTATTTATTATACATATGGGTTTCAGGGTCCTGGACTGTCCTGAAATTCTATGCAAAGTCTATGCAAAGAGGAAAAGTTTCTGTGGAGAGGGCTCATAGCTTACATCACATTTTCAAAAGGGGGCCATGCACGACCCCGTCTCTCCCTGCCAACTTATACACTAGTGGAGAAAATGATTTCATCAACTCTTGTTAACTGCGCTGAGTGAAGATATATTTTATCCTTTAATGCCTTATACAATGACTACAAATAATCCTATAAATTGCAAAGACAAAAAGAAAATAAATGTAAAGAAACTCTCCCCTTTGAGAAACATTTATGCCTAAATAAATTGTCACTTTTTTCATGGTTACCTGACAAGTTTCCCAGATAAGATTGTGATACACATATCAAACGTTTACCCACACAGAGATCATACACTCTCATCTTCTTGCGGATTATTCCTATATTAAATCACTAAGCAAGAGAAAAAAAACAATTTTGATTCAAGTGAATCTAAAGATTTGCACTTGAAATCAAAGTTGGACTTGACATTTAAACTAAATTTTCTTTGTCTTGCCAACGTGATGTCAACACTTCTGATGTCGTACTTCAATAACGTTGTTGAAAGATAAAGGCTCATGGTTAGACTTTATTGTTAGAAAGACTAAAGCTATAGTTATTATTGCTCAGTTTTTATGTTACATATTTTCCTTATAGATAAGTAGGTCATAAACAAACTAGATGATCCACTTATCAAAGTCTGTTTATGACCTTTGCCAAATCCAGAAAACGCTGCTGTCCATTTATTTCTTTGCAGGAAGCCTAAGTCAACATGTCTTTATGTCTCCTGAGTCACCCTTGGCAGGGTGCAGAACACTCGATCATGTTTTATTACTGCAGGATAACAGAAGCTATAGGGTTATCTGAAACTTTTTATCACATTTCAGAAATGTTCCATTCGCCAATCTATGATTCAACAATTCTGTAAATTTTTAGTTAGGCCGTTGCCTGTAATAAAGAATAAAAATAATGACTAGTTCTCCCCTACACCATACGCTGACCCCCTCTCCCCCCAAACACCCCCTCCCCTCTAATTTTCATGTTCAAAATTTTTGCTTCCAGTCTTTACTCTTAAAGGACAGTTTGGCTGGATGTAAACATGCTTGGCTTACACGCTTTTTTCATTGGTATCCTCTAGTTGTTTGGTCTCTATGCTCAGGTAGTAAATGTTGCAGTGGGAAGGTCTAATACTTATCTTTCTTCTCTTTTAGAATTGATCTCATCTTGCTGCCCAAAGGGTTCTTTATTTTTAAATTTTAATAAATTTTAGTAGCATACATTTTAACACCCACTGTCCTGGGTTAATTTTACTTGTGTCATGGTGTTCCTTTTTAATATATAAAATGTGTCTTGTTTTAGATATAAGGAAGGTTCTACTCAATTATATTTTTTCATATCAGTTCTACTCTATTGTTTTAGTTTTCTTTAAAAAATTCCACTTCCAGATGTGTTTTGTGTCTTCTATGGCTTTTTCTTTTTTTAAAAAAATATTTCCTTATCTCTTATGTTATTTTTGTTTCATTTTATTTGTTTGTCTCACTTCCATCCTCTATGTTCTGTGTTTTCTATGGTATCTATGTTTTCTATGTTCTGCGTTTTTCATTTTCTTTTGTCTCCTTGTATTAATTCAGAAATGATTTCATCTCTTCCTTCTCTGAGTTTTAGCAGTTACTGTTTCACCTTCTCCTATTGTCCGGCCCCATTTTCCCTGAGTCCTGTATCTGCTCTGTGGTCTTCACAGCTGGACTTACCTCATTAATTAAAAAAAAAAAGTTTCCCCTATTATTAATATCTTACATTATTGTGACACATTTTCACAATTAATGAACCAATATTGATACACTATAATTAACTAAAGTATATACATTACTCAGATTTTCTTACTTTTTATCTAATGTTCTTTCTGTTCCAGAATCCCATCAAGGATAGCACATTACATTTAGTTGTTATTCTCCTTCGGCCCCTCTAGACTGTGACAGTTTCTCAGAGTCTTTTGGTTTTTGTTACCCTGGATGTTTTGGAAGACTACTGGTCAGATATTTTGTAGAATCTCTCTCAGTTGGGATTTGTCTGATATATATTTTTTTCATGGTTAGACTGGTGTTATGACTTTTGGGGAGGAAGACAAAAGAGGTAAAATCTCATTTCCATCTTATTATATCAAGAGTACATTCCATTACTTATCATTGTTGATGTTGATCATCTGACTAAGATAGTGTTTGCAGGTTTCTCTACTGCTAAGTTATACTTTTTCTTCCTTTCCAATGTACTCTTTGGAAAAAAGTTATGATGTATAGCCCACTTTAAGGTATGGGGAGTTACACTTACCTCCTTGAGGATGGAGTAACTATATGAATTATTTGGGATTTTTTTCTGCATTAGAGACTTGCCTTTTATTTCCCATTCATTTATTTATTCCAACACTTATTTATATGAGTATTGACCCATGGTTATTTATTTTATACTTAAAGTTTAATCCAATACTACTTTATTTATTTTGTTGCTCAAATTATTCCACTTTTGGTCACTGGGTGGTCTTTTGGTTGACTCCTGTGTCTTTTTGGCATATCCCTATCATCTTGGATTATTTATTTATTTATTTGCATGCCATTAATTTCTGGCATTATGAGGTATCCCAGGCTCATCTTGTGTGTTTACTGCCCCACATCTGAGAACCACCATTCCTCCAAGGAATTATGGCTCCTTTTGTTGGAGAACGGTATTAGAAACCAGTATCTCGTCATCAGGTGTGCTTGTTACTGATGGAGCATGGATGACAGATCAAGGATATATATATGTGTGTATATGAACCTGGATTTGTATATATAAATATTTCTATATGTGACCATTGTATGTAATTGAACTAAACATGAGTTTATACTGGTGTCTCAAACTCTAATTCATTACTTCATGGATCATTCTAGTTTCTTCCTCTTGCTTACCTGTAGCCTCCTATACCAACAGTGAAAAACAGATCCAACAGTGGATCTGTGATCTATTTATTGAATTGTGTAATTCCTGTGTACATGTGTAGTAGTATCAGAATTGTTAATCCATACTCCGATTGTTGACAACTTAATCAACTAGAGTACAATGATTATGTACAATTTTGCTTCCTTTAATTTTACAGACTTCCTTCATTTAGAAAGTTTCTCAGGTCAGTAAAATTGTTTTTAGTAAACAATTTAGTAAAGTTGTTTTACAATTTTAGTAAAATTGTTTTACTAAACAATTTAGTAAAGTTGTTTTACATATTTTCAATACAGTTAGATTATTCTTACATTATGCATTCCTTACTAAATGAATTTTTCAAAATTGACATAACATTAAAGTTCACTCTTGGTGATGTAAAGTTATATGGATTTTTATAAATGCAGAGTGCCGTGTTTCCACCATTATAGTATCATGTAGAATACTTTCACTTTCCAAAAAACTAACTTATTTAGCACTTCCCCCCTTTCCCTGAACTGCTGGCAAGCACTAATATTTTTACTATTGCTAGAGTTTTGCCTTTTGCAAAATGTCATATAATTAGAAGCATAGAGTATGTAGACTTTTTAAGACTGATTTCTTTTACTAATCGGTATGTATAAAACATTCATTATGTCTTTTTGTGTTTTGATTGCACCTTTCTTTTTCATTGCTGAATAATATTTCACTGTGTGAATGTGCTATGAGTTCTTTTTTATCCATTGCAATTATGGTTGCTTCCAATTTTTGGTGATTATGAATAAAGATGCTATATTCATGAGCAGATTTTGTGTAGATATATGTTTTCAAATCAATATATTTGCTGGATCATATGGTAAAAGTATGTTTAGCTTGTAACAAACTGCCAAACATATTTCAAAAGTAGCGGTATGATTCTCCTTTCCCAGTAGCAATAAATGAGAATTTATAAGCAATAAATTCTTATTGCTTCATATCCTCAAAAGCAGTTGGTACTTTCTGTTTTTCATAGCTATTCTAATAGTTATGTAGTAGTGTCATATTGTTTCAATTTGCAATTCTGTGATCATAAAGGATTTGAGCATCTTTTTGTATATGTATGTGTCATCTCTATATCTTTTTTGATGAGGTGTCTGCTTAGATCTTTTGCCCTTTTTAAAAGTGAGTTGTTAGCTTTCTTATTATTGAGCTTTAGAGTTCTTGCATATTTTGGCTACAAGTCCTTTATCAGATATGTATTTTGCAAATATTTTCTCCAAGTTGTAGCACTGTCTTTTGCAGAGTAGAATGAAATCCAACTTATCCATATTTTTTTTTCTTTCTTGGATCATGCTTTTGGTGTCTCATTTCAAAAATTATCAGCATACCCAAGGTGACCTGAATTTTCTCCTATGTTTTCTTCTAGGTGTTTTATAGTTTTGCAGTCTACATTAGGTCTATAATTCATTTGGAATTGATTTTTGTAAAAGTGTTAAGATATGAATCTAAGTATTTTGCATATAGACATCACTGTTTATTATAAAGTGTATTTTCCCCCCATTTAGTCGCTTTAGCTTGTTTATAAAAGAGGAGTTGACTATATTTTTGTGGATCTATTGCTAGACTCTAGATTCTGTTCCTTTGATGTATGTGTCTACCCTTTCATTGATATATTACTGACTTGATTACTACAGCTTTGTAATAAGTCTTGAAATTAGTCATTGAGAATCCTCAACTTTCAGTCTTCTTCAGTATAATCTTGGCTCTTTTAGGTCTTTTACATTTCCATATAAACTTTGTATTAGTGTGTCAATATCTACAAAATATCTTGCTGGAATTTTGAATGAAATTGTATTGAATGTATAGATCAAGTTCAGAATAATTGACATCTTAATAATAGTGAGTATGCCATCCATGATCATGGACTATCTATCTCTTTATTTAGACCTTCTTTTACTTCTTTCATCAGTTTTATAGTTTTCAGCACATAGATACTACATATATTTTGTTAGATTTATACCTTATTATTTCATATTTTGGTACAATTTAAGTAGTATTTTCTTAATATCCAATTCCAATTGTTCATTGCTGGTATAGGAAAGCAGATGAATTTCTGTATATTAGCCTTGTATTCCGTGACCTTGTTATATTCACTCATTAGTTGCATGAGGTTTTTGTTGATGTTTTCTGGGGAAATTTTCTATATACACAATCATGTCATCTGCAGACAAGGATGATTTTATTCTTTTCTTCCCAATCTATATATCTTTATTTCCTTTTATTGTCTTATACTAGGTATGAGCTTTAGTGCCAAAGAATAGAAGCTGTGAGAGAGGATATCCTTTCCCTTTACCCAGACATAGGGGGAAACCATCTAGCTTCTCACCATTGAGTAAGATGTTAGCTATAGTTTTGTTGTTGTTGTTTTAATAGATGTTCTTTATCAAGTTGAGGACGTTTCCTTAGTCCTAGTCTGATGACAATGTTTATCATGAATGACTGTTGGATTTTATCAAATATCTTTCAACATCAGTGAATATAATCATATTATTTTTCTCCTTTAGACTGTTATTATTGTCTTTTTAGAGAACTGACCCTTTTAACAGTATGTAATGCTTCTCTTTATCCATGATGATTTTTCTTGTTCTGAAGTTGCTTTGTCTGAAATTAATACAGCTAGCGGGGACAAGCGAGTTCCCAAAGTCTTTCTGCTGTGTTGCTACCATTATGGATTGTTTCTTGTAATAGGACTCTCTATATAGTCTAGCTTCCTCTGGCTCACAGAACCTACCTGGATTCCACATTCCTCTGTCACAAACCCTGAGCTCTCTAGTCCTTCACTGGCTGCTACTACCAGGAGACATAGCCCCTGTCTTCTGAGACATCCCTTTCCTTTTTCAGAAGAAGGCACATTTTTTATTTTTTTATTTATTGATTGATTTTTAGAGAGAGAGGAAGGGAAAGGGAGAGAGACATACAAACATCAATGAGAGAGAACATCGATTGTCCGCCTCCTGCATGTCCCCCACTGGGGATCAGATCCACAACCTGGGCATGTGCCCTGACTGGGAATCAAACCACTGACCTCTTGGTGCATGGGTTAGTGCTCAACCACTGAGCCACACCGGCTGGGCAGAAGGCACTTTTTGAGATTTGCTTTTTCTGGATTCCACTCAGAATTTGCATGTCCTTCACCTCCTTTAGCTATTATGCCCTGGTATATTCAATCTTTGTTCAAAAAGGTTTTACTCGGGGTGAGATATTTGTTGATTTCTAACATTTGATACCAAAAGGCCTCATCTGTGCTCCCTAGTCTTCTCTGCTACATCTGGTGGCTTCCTGCACAAGACCTGGGCTCAGTTTCTTTTGGCCACATTTACACATAATTTGGAGTTTGTGGATTTTCCTCCGTCTCCTACTTTCACCAAAGATGTATCTCATAGCTTTATTTTTGTTCTCCTTGTTGTTCTATTTGGTTTCCAGAAGAAGTGGAAAGATTCAAAACTAAGCAGTCACCATGTTCCTAACCTCTGTACCAAATTTGGAAATAAGAAGAAACATTGAGAAACAACAGGAGAGTGAACAGCAGAGTCACTGTGTTGCCTGTTGCGGAGAGCAGTGTAAATGGTGCCCCCTGCAGTGGCCCTGAGGCAACAGCTCTGATAAATACACACCTTTCTGTCCACGTCCTCTTTCCTGTAACCTAAAAATTGTGTTCTTTTGTTTCCTGATGTTATATGCTCCCAACGGGGATTTTCACACACACAAAAACAGGTAGTGGTGTAAATGCAAAGTCATTTGCTATTACTTGGAAGAGTCAGGTTTGAGAATTTGACTTTGATGAGACAGTACAGGAAAGAAAGGCAATTAAACTGGTACTTACTTTGCTGGAGATTTCTTCCCCCTTCACCTATAAACCATGACTATATACACAAATAATCGTAAATGATTCTAAAGGTCCTTTCATCCACCTAAATGCGCACACATTCACACAGGGGGGTTTGTTTTAGCTATACATAGGCATTCTGATAAAGTTGGGAATAGAGAAATGTTTCTCTGGTAGTTTATGCCAGTTTCCTTCTTCAAGGCAGAAAAGCTTAAAATAAAAATATCTACAGTCTATACAATTATACATGGTTTTTACATTGCCTCTGAGTAATTACTTAGACAGTAATAATAAAATATTTTAAATGCACTTGCATTTAACCATATAATTAACTGTGTCCATGAAATTTGTGTTTAAAAGAAATCTGGCAACTTATTGAGGAAGCTAACAGAAATATCAACATCTGTTCTCAATAGAAGCTATTTTATTGAGTTTTTATAAGAATGTGTGTTGGAGGAGAAATGAAATTGGTGTGGTGTCAGTCATATTTTATTACAATTTTAAGGATAAATGACACAATTTTCAGTGCCTCATTAACTCTCCCATAGAACCTGCTTTCTCTGACCATATTTCACCATAAGCCTTAGCCCTAGAGAGCTAAATTTCTTAAAAAGACTTCCAGAGTCTTTTTAAAGAGAGTTCCAGAGGGCTTAACACAGCCTTTCTAGTCCTTAGAAGTATAGCCCAGCTAGTGATTTTGCAATTGGAAATAAAATGTTTTGGACCACAAACTTTAGGGAAAAAAAACTAGGTTAGGCTAAGTGGCCTTTATCAGTCACTGACCTAGGGAGCAGGTAAGACCAGATATGCCCAGAGGGGACGTGAGAATCCAGAAAACACTGTAAAGATCCTGGGAAGCACTGCTGTGGCCATCCCTGGACTGAGTTGCAATAGGGACAGACACAAGGGCATAAAAAGCCTTCGTGCTGTTTCAGGCCTGTGCAAATGGCCTGAGCTTCAGGGGATTGGAGAAGATCCCAGACATAGACACAACGTTCAGGGAAAAATAAAGGGAAGAGATTTGCTTCTATCTCCCTAACTCGATAAATATCCTTTGGTCTTAGGAAAGTGGAGACAGGAAGTAATGAAGTAGAGGGTCTTTGAGCTCAACATCCTGTACAGAAGCATTAGGGAGGAAGTGAGAGTCAGAGAGGAAATAGCCTCTCAGAAAGACTTGGTTTAACACTCTGAAAACCTTAATGATTGCCTTCTTGAAAACCTTAATGATTTTGTCTTTGGACTTGTGTTTTGTAAGTGAAGACTGATGGAGAAACAGACTGTGTGCATGAGCAGAGGACCATTTTCCAATGCTGCCTGAGCTCAGAATTCCAATGGCCTCAAGGTGCATAAGTGTGTTATATCTGTGATGGAGTAATCAGGGACATTGACAACCTCGAGAGTCTGTGCTTCCCACTGGAACCAGAAGGTGCTTCAAATGTAGAGAGAAAGCAATGGCACCCTAAGATACAGGAATGACCTCAACCAAGGGATTGGACATATCCTTTCTTACCTGTGCACGTCCCTATATTCGTCAACCACCTAGGCTGAAAATGATGATGCAGAAGGAAATGAAATGATGAGACCACCCGCAGTTCCTTTTTGTTTCAGTCCTGCCTTAGTCATCAGCAACCTGAAGGTAGAGCATGTTGGTAGAATGTACACATATCAAGAAGTGAAATAGATACAGTCAGATTAGTTTTGTTGCAGAGTTTCCACTCTTGTGATAAAAACAAAATACATATGTATAGACTAGCTGCAAGTGACGGATTGCGTAATTTAGGGATTGTGCATATGCATTTGATGTTTCTCAATTTGCATTTAAAACTGGCATTGCACACTATGAACAGTGAAATTCATGTTGATTAGTTAATATCTTAATTTTTCTTTATTCAATAAGCATTAAGTAGCAAATAAAATGCCCTCTGACAAGGGGAGAGAGAAATGGCTGAAAAAAGGATAAAGCTTTGTATTTAGGACATTTAATGACATTTCCCTCCTACTTTTCATGCAAATTATGTAGCTTACCCTAGAAATAGTAAAGTAGTTGCCCATATAGATTCTCCCAGATTCACCCCTGAGGCATTAGGGGTAAGGAATCCATGGAGCTAAAGGGACCACAGAATAGGAATGGTGGCAGTCAGCAGTCACCTGTGGATGGATGACTGAAGGCCAGGTGGGCCTGTCTCCCAGCATCCGAGCACTGTGACAGATCTCCAGGATCTTGACAGATGCCTATGGAAGGAGAGGATCCTAAAGACTGAGTTTAAAATACTGTGTAAGTTTCCCATTGCTGTTATAACAAATTATCGCATACTTAACAATTTCAAACAACACAAATCTATTATTGTACAGTTCTGGAGGTCAACGTCTAAAATGGATCAGCAGGCCAGTGTTCCTTTGCAGGCTCTAGAAGAGAATCTCCTTGATTTTTCCTGGACTTTTCCAGATTCTTGTGACCACCTACATTCCTTGGCTTGAAGTTCTTTCCTCTATCATCAAAGCTATTTAGCATCACCTCTTCTGCTTCCATAGTCACAGTGTCTTCTCTCTTGTAAGGATGCTTGTGATTATATTGATCTGCCTGGATAATCCAGGATCATCTCCCCATCCCAAGATCCTTAATTTAATAACATCTACAAAGTCCCTTTCCCCATATAAGGTAATAAGTTACAGAGTGTAAAAGGTGGATATCTTTGAAGGGCCATTATTCAGCCTATCATACCTGCCATCCGGTGGGTTGAGTGTTCAACATAGAAAGTAAGCTTAGTTACAACAAATTAAAACTACTTTGTAAACATGTAGTCTGAGACTCATATGCTCATTAAAGTTCAAACTAGGCAATGGAAGAAAATAAAACAAACAGCCCTGCCGGTGTGGCTCAGTGGTTGAGCGTCGACCCATGCACCAAGAGGTCGCCAATTCGATTCCTGGTCAGGGCACATGCCCAGGTTGTGGGCCTGATCCCCAGTGGGGGGCATGCAGGAGGTGGACAGTCGATGTTCTTTCTCATCGATGTTTCCATCTCTCTCTCCCTCTCCCTTCCTCTCTCTCTAAAATCAATAAAGAAAGAAAAGAAAACAATCATCCTTAAAGCCTCTGTCGGTGCTGGTAGCAAAAGAGAGTTTGCATTTAATAGCAGAGGATTTCCCTCCCAGGTTATTATTGTTAAAAGAACTAGACAGGAGATGCAAAGTATGTTTTTAAAAAAAGCATTGCTTAGAAACACAATCATCTTCCAGTTCATTTATTATGTTGTCAAATGTGCATTACCATCTGGGATAAAAAGGCAGCGATATTAAGGAAAAATCATTAGTATTCTTGGTCCTAAAAGGCTAGAGAGTTTATTAAGTCTATACACCTTAGAAATGTATCTTAGTCAGTTTGGGCTGCTGTCACTCAGCAGCATAGACTCGGTGGCTTATACAACAGGGATTCATTTCTCACAGTTCTGGAGGCTGGAAGTCCACGATCAGGGCGCCAGTATGGTTGGGTCTTGGTTTGTAGATGGCAGTCTTCTCATTGTGTCCGCACGGGGCAGAAAGAGGGCAAGAGAGCTCTCTGGGCCCTTTAATGAGGGCTCTGATTCTATTCAGGAAGGCTCCCCTCTCTTATACTAATTCCTCCCAAAGGCCCCACCTTCTATTACTATCACATCGGTGGTTAGGATTTCCACATATGAAGTTGGAGAGAACACAGACATTCCACCCATTGCAAAATTCCTACCCAGTTAGAAGCACTGTGATGGTAAAGGAATGGTACGGCAGACACGGTGTGGACCTGACCAGTGACTCTTCCCCTCAGCCACTTTCCTGCCACCAGGCCCACTCCTATTGTGTTTGGGTGTCTGCTTTCCACTGTCCTAAGTTAGGGCAGCGCTTCTCAAACTTAAGTGTACATATGACTCACCTGAGGATGTAGCGAAAATGCAGCAGGTCTGGGGAGAAGCCTGGGAACTGCATTTCTCTTTTTTTAATCCTCACCCAAGGCTATTTTCCCATTGATTTTTAGATAGAATGGAAGGGAAGGAGGGAGAGAGAAAGAGAGAGAGAGAGAGAGAGAGAGAGAGAGAGAGAGAGAGAGAGAGAGAAACACCAATGTGAGAGATACACATCAATTGGTCGCCTCCCTGAACCACCCAGACCGGGACCAGGGATCGAACCTACAAGCCAGGCATGTGCCCTTGACTGGGAATCGAACCCATGACCCTTTGGTCCATGGGCCAATGCTCTAACTGCTGAGCCAAACCAACCAGGGCAAGAGAACCTGCATTTCTAACAAGCCACCAGGTGATGTCAGTTCTGCTCCTCTCTGGACCAAGGCCTTTGGGGATGCTGACCTCATTTCCAGCTGCCAGAGGCGGATCCTGAGAATCCAATACCAAGCATATCCCTGGGCCAGTGTCTGGATTAGAAATGGGCCTGTGACCCACTTGCAGCTAATACGATGCAATGGTAATCCTGCAGGGTGGATTTGGAGAACACTTTACTGCTCATAAGTCATCAGTGAAGAGACATTCTCCCCTTCCTCTATGCTGAGTCTGGATGTGAGCCCTGAGCTTCTGTGCTCCTGGGACCAGAAGGTGAGCCAGCCTGAGTGCAAAGCTGCTCCACCAAGGAGCGTGTGTATTGAAGTTCTCCGTGGAGTAAATTTTGGCCATAGCCATCAGGTCTGATAAAAATCAACATGTTTCTGTGAAGGAGATTTACATTCTGGTGACAAATTTATTGCCAACTTCAGAATCTTGTAGCAACTGAAAAGCATTTATGTAATTTTATGCTGTAAGATTTCTTTTAACGCATGTTCAAAAATATACGGCACATGTAAATTCTACTTGAAAATACCCAGATGAGAGAAAAGAATTCCTAAAAGTGACTCATGCCATCAAAACTGTAAAAATGTGATTGCTGTAAGATACAGTGAGAAAAGTATGGTTGATTCTTATTTAAGAGAATGAAACCTCAGTGGGTGAAGGGTGAATTGAGCTGGTAATTTAAGAAGCTGTGCCTGGTAGGGTGGGAGTGAGCATAGCAGATTTCTTTGCTCATCGTCATATGACAAGGCATCGTTCCATTCTACTAACATTAGTGCTTATGGTTGTTTTAAAATAATGTTGTCATTTGTCATCATTTCTGGGGGCAAATCCAGAAGATGCTGGTAGAAAATCAACTTTGAAACAAAAATAACTGACCACCTCTCTCTGAACCTGACCTGCCCAACTGGCTCGCCCCTGTCTCCTGGCCTCCCTATTGTCTACTCTCTCACACATAGTCCTTCCACTGGCCCATTTAGTTCAGTGGT
Source organism: Tadarida brasiliensis (assembly GCA_030848825.1). Taxonomy (NCBI): domain Eukaryota; kingdom Metazoa; phylum Chordata; class Mammalia; order Chiroptera; family Molossidae; genus Tadarida; species Tadarida brasiliensis. The sequence goes on from CM061274.1 coordinate 45,138,035, forward strand.
TCTCAATTCCCGCTCCACGCTGGAATCGCCTGGATGATATGAAAATATCGATGCCTGGGCCCTACCGCTGGAGATTCTGGTTAAAGATTCAGTGGGACCCAGGCATGAGTCTTGTTTGTTTTTTACAATTTTTTATTTTGATATAATTTTGGACTTACAAAAAATTGCAAAAGTACAAAGAATTCCCAGATACCCTTTACCCAAATCGCCCCCATAGATAATTATTCTGAACCTCTTTAAGAGTAAGTTGCGGGTATGATTTTTTCTGTGTCCCTAAATATTTGTGCGTATTTCCCAAATACAAGTAATTCCCACCCGTAACCGCAGAACAGTTATTGAAATTCAGGATGTTAACAATACTACTATTTAATCTACAGCCCAATTGAGATTTTTGTCAGTTGTTCCAATAACATCCTGCACAGCAAAGAAAACCCAACACTAGGAGCGGTTATTTTTTAACAGCTCCAGGCTGACGCCAATGTGCAGCTGAAATTGGAACCCATGCCTGCTTTTAGCTGAAGCTGGAGGCTGGGGGTTACACATTCTGAAGGATTCCTGGAGCCCCAGGAGGAGTGTTTGCAGGGTAGCGCCTGAGAGGCGGTGCCCAGATAATATATCCCAGGAGGGGCAGGCACTGCCTGGGGAGCCCAGCTGGTACCCCCAGAGGATCAGTGGGGAGGCACACTCAGACCCTGAACTTCACCATTGACTCTACCCCCACCTCCCACCAGGAAGGCGTGGAAAACGGGTCTTGCATGTATTGAAATCCTGGGTTTCTCTCCACGAGGCCCCTGCAGCTGCAAGGGTAGAAGCAGGTTGGTTCACACAGCTGAAGCCACTTTTCCCAGCAGTTGTCCAGAATAAAGGTGGCTCAGGCAGGTGCAGGGTGCAGCGGGGGGTCATGGCCAGGGTCCCTCCACCTCTCAGGGGAGACCTGCATCCTGCAGGGGGTGTAGAGAGCTGGGGCACCCAGAAGAGGGCCCCAGCCAGTCCACGCCCACTGCAACTTCCCCAGCCACAGCCTTGACTGTGGGTGCCTGACCAGCCGTCCAGAGCCGCATCCTAAGTGAAATGCTGCAACCCTGGAAGTAGCTGGCGAGTAGGGGAGGGAGAAAACAGAGGTGGTGAGGGGAGAGCCTAGTCTCTGATATCCAACAGCCCGACCTCAGCTTCCCTGTGCCCGGGACAGACACACATGGGAATCTAAGCAGGGAGGGCACACCATGCTGCCACACTGGTAGCATCTGATAGACTGTGGAATAACAGAGAAAGCTGCCGTGGGTGAGGAGTGATAAAAGCAGTACTTGTTCCCCAGCAGGTATTTAGCACAAGACATTAGATGTCTTTCCAATATTTGTTTTGGTTGTGTATTACTACATAACACACCACTCCAGAAGTTTGGGCTTAAAATGGCCATCCTGTTATTTCTCATTTATCTTTTATTTATTGTCATTTCTGGGTTAGAAAATCAGCTTTACTAACTGGTTACCTCTATCTGAACTTGAACTGCCCAACTGGCTCACCCCTCTGCCTTGGCCTCCCTATTGTCTACTCTGCCCTGTGTATTAACAAGGGCTTAGATAAATAGGTTTTTATTTTTTATTTATTTATATTATTTTGCTGGTCTCAGTTGGCATCTCTGGGGCAATTGCAATCAGGTGGTGGTGGTGGCCATCTAAGGTGGTTTCGTTCACTGGTCTGGAGGTGGTGGTGGTGGGGGGGGTGATGGCTGAAAGGCCAGGAAGTGGAATAGCCTCTGTGTCTCCCTACATGTGGTCTCAGGCCTCTCTCTCTCTCTCTCTCTTTGGGTCATCTCTAGTAATCCATCTACGTGGTGTTTGAATTTTCTGCATTGGTGGGTCAGGGTTCCCAAAACTGCAACACTGGAAGCTGTCAGCCCTTTGGGCGTAAGCCCAGATCTGGTACAGCATCGCTTCTGCTACCTCATGATTCAAGTGAGCCTCAGGGTCAGCCCCGTTCATTGCAGAAGGGACCACACAGGGTCTGAATACTAGGAGGCATGGCTCCTGTGGGGACCATCTTTGGAGACTAGTTACCACTTTATGCAGTGGCCTCTAATGATGCCTCAGGCAGGTACCATGAAAATGAGTGTTACTGGCAACAAGTTAGAGAGAATACTCTTTACCACCACTCCAGTATATAGTGAGACTTCAGCAAGTAATGGTCATGTGGTACGTCTAGGGGTTCCACATCCTAACCCCGGATTCTCAGTGTCTGCAAATATTTTTTTGTCTCAAAGACAAAAAAGGAGGGACTGTGTGAACCAGGACAGTTTGTGTCTAGGAGGAAACCTGTGCAAACAGGTTTTATGCTGATGTGGAGATGTTTCCAAAGCCTCTGTGTGCTCCAACACAGCACCAAACATTGGCCCAGCTCTGCAATTGGGTAGGGGTGAGCTGGGGGAACCTTAGAAGGGCTGAAGTTGAATATCTTTACCAGAATGGTAAAGTGATTTAAAGATTATAGGATTAAGATATTTTTCTGCATACTTGATTTTGTGGCTTGAGACTGGCTACATTCTTTTGTTTCCATATAAGAGAAACAAACAAAAAAATCTTAGATTCCTTGAAACTTTCATGGAAACATTGCCATCTTCCACATAGAGCAAGTTTTTCATACAGCTTATTACCTACTCTATTCCTATCATGTATGTTTAGTTTTAAGGAAAATAAATATAAAGTATAATTAAATGTGACTTGAATAGTCCACCGATAATTTGTAGACATCTACCAAGGAAGATAACATCAGTATTGATCTCAGTCATTTCTAGACAGCTAAATATTTTAAACTGACACAGTCAACTAACTTTGTGTCTGGCGTCATCTGTTCTTCTTTCTCTGTCACTAAACCTTCATTTACATATTAAAGCATCAATATGGTCATTCAAAATTTTTGTTATTATCTATCTTTATAAACAATCCCTAAATTGTACTTTTATTAAGTTTAAGATCTACTAAGCCACACTAACATTCAGGATTTTTTTGGGGGGGAGAGGCAACATTAAACCTTTTATCATGTTCCCAAATATGATTTCAATGCCATAATTGTTTAAATTGAGATTCTTTGTGAAACTGCATTGTAAAGATTTAAAAAGGTCACAGCTGTCTGGCCGGTGTGGCTCAGTGGTTGAGCGTCGACCCATGCACCAAGAGGTCACCGGTTCGATTCCCGGTCAGGGCACATGCCCAGGTTGTGGGCCCGATCCCCAGTGGGGGGCATGCAGGAGGCGGCCACTCCATGTTCTCTCTCATGGATGTTTCTATTTCTCTTCCTCTCCCTTCCTCTCTCTCTAAAAATCAATAAAGAAAACAAAATTAAAAGAAAAAAAAAAAGGTCACAGCTTTCCATTTGAGAATTCCGCTTACAGTCATTGAAAGTCCATGTTGATGCCATGTCTAAGCAATTTGGTTCTATTGCGTTAGTTGGTAAGTTATCCTCTAACAGTAACATCCTCTGGCTACTCAAGTAGAGCTGCTAAGGAATGACAGACTCTATTGTGTGGGACATCTCTATGAGTAATAAATGGGGCTCTTTTCTTTCCCCTGGGAAACTAAATTGTACTGGTCTATTCTCAGTAATAAACAGTATTATGAGTTCTACTACATAGGAAGTACAGAAAACCTGCTTTGGATAATGGATTTTATATCTCCAAACAGGGTTAAACATTGTGTTTAAAGCTCTCACCATGCTCCTTGAATTCTATGTTACATGTCAGAGTTTAAAAAATGACATAGTACAAAAATAGAAAAAAAGAGAAGATGATTTCAGTTTCCCAGGGTCAAGGCAGGAATATACGAATCAGAGAGGGAAGGAAAATTGCATTTAAATATAGAATATTCTAAGTGAGAATTTTCACTTCTATTTCAAGCTTTATGTAAGTGGTAATTATAATTCTGCTGGGCAAATAGACATGATTTAATTTTTATGTAAAGAATATATAGTAGTCCCTCCTTATCTATAGTTTTACTTTCTGCGGTTTCAGTTACCTGCGGTCTACCACAGTCTGAAAAAATTAAATGGAAAATACCAGAAATGAACAATTCCCAAGTTTTAAATTGCATGCCATTCTGAGTAGTATGATGAAATCTCGAGCCGTCCTGTTCTAACCCACCTGGGATGTGAATCGCTCCTTTGTCCAGCATCTCCAGGCTGCGTCCACTCCCCATCCGTTAGCCACTTAGTGGCCGTCTTGGTGATCAGATGGACTGCGGTAGTATCACAGCGCCTGTGTTCAAGTGACCCTCACTTTACTTAATTAATTGTCCCAAGTGTAAAAAGGGTGATGCTGGCAATTCGGATATGCCAAAGAGAAGCTGTGAAGTGCTTCCTCTAAGTGAAAAGGTGTGTATGTAAAAGATAAAACATAGTCTTTAGGGTTTGGTACTATCAGCAGTTTCAGGCATCCATTGGGAGTCGTGGGACGTATCCCCTGTAGATAAGGGAGACTATGAGTAACTTGAGAGATTTGTGCAAAACATAATTTGTTGAATAAGGAATATGATTTAGGACTTTTCAAATAGTAATTAGTTTGCAATGTGAATAAAATATGTGGTTTCTCTTAGAAAGTAAGGACTTAATATAATTTGAAAATTACTTGCATAATGAGTTCATTTGCAATGAATATACATTACTACTCTATTTTCCTAATAAATGCATGAATGAGGTTAATGAATCACACTTACATTAATATTCTATAGAAATATAGGACAATAGAGCTAAATTGAAATATTCCATATAGCAGAATTAAACTGAAATATTCTTTATGAGAACTTTTAGGTTTTAGCATGCAGATTAAAAAAATAATTTTTTATTATCTTTAAAAATCTATCCTCCATCAAATTGGTTTGAAGGTTGTTTAACCATCATGTAAAAGTAAACTAATTTCCAGTGAAAAGAGAAAACAATTTGGTGGCGTTAAACACCAAAGAAAAATGGTATATATCTTTAATCCCAGAGCAGGGTCAACAATGCTTTTATAGACTATAGTATTGTTTGGTATCACATTTCTCTTACATTTTATGTAGTGTGATTCATCCATCCATTCCACAAATATTTATTGAGTGTCTGCTATATACCACCTCATATTAAGTTCTGTGCTTACAGAATTACAGGTGAGGAGTTAGAGGTTAAAAATATGCATATACTTTATTTTTTGGTTAACTTTTTTGTCCTTCACATTTTTCCAACATTTTGTTACAAAAATTTCAAACATACAGAGACTTTGAAAGAATTACACAGTACACACCCAGATATTCACCACCTAGATTTCACAATAAATGTTTTAATATACTTGGCTTCACCACATATTCCTCCATGCCTTGTCCATCCGTCAATGTATCATAATTTTTGATACATTTCAAAGTAAGCTGAGTGCATCAATGCACCTCTCTCTAAACACTTCAGCATGCATATCATTAACTAGAACTCAGTATTTGTTTACAATTCAAACATACTTTTTATTAACACTATCTTGTTATGCAACACAAGATGCCTGAAATGTAAACATGAGCTCCATTTTATAGGTCGGCCACCAGTCTCCCTAAGTAACTTGTTCAAGTAAGATCCATAGAAGTCGGACCTCTAAACAGTGATTGCTTTAAGACTTTTCCTTATGAGATACACCCTTGAAGGCACTTGACACTGAATTCCCATTAATAAAAGGATCAGTTGGTAGAGCTGTTATTCATTCTTTCTAAAGGTAAAGTCCCACTCCAAACTGAAGAAACAGTAGGCTCTGAGCATCATCAGTTGGCCAGCTATGTAACTGGCTGAGAGAGGTGGTTTACACATTCAGAAAGCACTGCAGGGCGTGTTCTCTGTGATTGAAAATCCCGCCACACTTGGATTTTGGTAGCCTTTCCAGAACGTTCAAAAGGCCCTCCTAGGATGAGGACAGGAAACTTGGTTCACAAATTTTCCCTATAGTGCAGTTCAGTGACTGGTGCACAATAGACCCTGAATAAATATTCATTGAATGAAGGAATAGTTGAGTGAATATTCTGTGTATAGGTGGTATGCAGTAGGTCATTTGTGAAATTGATCAATAAACCTGAAGGTATGAAGAAAAGGCAGGACAGTGATGACCTTCTTTCGGGCATTAGCATTTACACAGTCTTTTATCCATTTTCACCCCCTTCTAAGACATCAATGTACAGAATATTATGAGTAAATTTTGAAAAAAAATATTTAATTCAATATCTTCATAATAAAGACAAAGCTACAAAGGATCACCATAATTACTTGGGGGAAAATATTGGTTAGCTGTCTACAAAGACCAGAAAAATTATCTCCACTGAATCTAGTATATAAACTTGTCATGTTTTTTAAGTGTGGTACTGATTTAGATTGGAAAGCATCATCATGAAATAATTTTGATATTTTGTGAAAATCATATTAAAATGCTGAAAGGATATTTTGGGTGAACGTAGTATTTACATAAATAAGTACTTTCCATTCTTAAATAGATCAGTAAGAAAAAATAAGTAGCGTGAAAAGAGTGTGGATTTTGAAGTCAGAGAGACGAGTTCCAGCCTCAGCTCCTATCACGTCACATTCCCTAATCTGCTCATGGGGACAGTGCTTCTACATTTGTTTCAGGAAGAAAATGAAGCAAATTGCTTAGCAGATTTTCTGGAGGTAAGCACTCTATATCTGTTAGTTTTCTTTTGTTAAAAAAAGTTTAAATCATATGACAACAGTGAGTAACAATACATTTTTAGCTTGTTTTTAGGGTGCCAATTTGGTTGATCTGTTCTTTTTAATTTTTATCAAACTTGTACATGCAAATAGGTTAAAATTTTAATGGCTTAGAAAGCTTAGTGCTATCACAAATACCTTTTTAAAATTTCATTCTCCATTTGCCGGCATATAAATATAGTTGATATTTATACACAGACATGGTATTAGCAGCTTTGTTAAACTTGCCTGCTACTGTTAATAACTTGTCTTTAGATACTTTTGGATATTCTATTTACATACATTATCAGCAAACCATTTCAGTTTAAGTTCTTTCTTTTCAACTCTTTCATCTTTTGTTTGACTTCATTGCCTCCTGACTTTGGTTAGGACCTCCACTGCAATGTTGAATAGAAGGGGTCAGTCTTGTCATGTTTTCTGTTTCAGAGAAAACCCTTTCAATGTTTTCACTTTATGATTTTAGCTATAGTGTTTTGGGGGAGGAGCAGCTACCTTTTATCGTGTTACAGAATTTTTATTATATTCTTAGATTGCTAAACACATTTGCCTTGAATGGATGTTACATTTTATCAAATTCTTGTTCTGCATCTGTTGAAATAATCATATATTTCTTTTTTTGCATCTGTTAATGTTGTAAATTACATCACTGATATTCTGATGTTAAAAAAAATCTTGTATTCCTGTAATAAAGTCAACTTAGTCATGGTATTTCATCTTTTTTATATATTGCTGGATTCTGTTAGCTAAAATTGAGTCTAGAGTTTTCACATTTATGCTCATGGATGAGATTGCCTGTGATCTTCCTTTCTCATTTTCTGTGTTGGTTTGTGGTACCCAGGTTTTTCTACATCATACATTGAATTGGTGAACATCATTCCCTCTCTTTTTATTCTCTGGATGGATGTTATTTCTACATTAAGTGGTATAGATTATGTTTTCTGGTATAGAAATCATGGGCATGGAGTGGTGTATTTGTGTGTGTGTGTGAATGTGTGTCTGAGAGTCATTGAATTATGGAATCATTTTAATGGTTATAGAATTAATCAGGTTATTTTAATTTCAACTTTTAAATTTTTGATTAAATGTAATTTTCTAGGAGTTTTCCCACTTCATCTAATTTTTCAATGTGTTAGCATGAAAGTTGTTATTATCATTTTGATGTTTGAAAGATCTGTAATTGTCATTACTATTGGCTATTTGTGTTTTCTTTCCTGTTCTTGATTAATCTTGCCCTGGACATAGAAATTATGTTAATCCTTTCAAGAAGAAAATTTTGGCTTTTGTGATTCCCTTTATTCTGTTTGTTTTCTATTTTGTTACTTTTTGCTCTTATAGTTACTGTCTTCTTTTCCCTCCATTCTTATGATTTGATATACTATTCTTCTTCAAACTTCTTGAAGTAGATAAATGAAACTATACTGAGCTGATAATGTTCAGCCTTTTTCAAAATTTTCTTTTCCTCCAGACATCACTTTTGAACAGTGGTTTTCAACCTGGGGTGATTTTGCCCTACCCCAGGGGACATTTGGCAATATCTGCAGACATTTTTGATTGTCACGAGTGGGGGAAAGTGCTATTGGCCTTTAATGAGTAGAAGCCAGGAGTCCTGCTAAGCATCCTACATACAATGCACAGGGTAGCACCACCCCACCAAGAAATAATACCCAGCCATAAATGTCTATTGTGCTGAGATTGAAAAAACCTGCTTCAGAGCATTCTATAAGGTTTGAAATGTAGCATTTTGTTGTAATTCCGTTAAAAATACTTTCTAATTTCCATTTTGATTACTTCTTTAACCATGTGTGATTTATAAACTTTAAGCTTTAATTTATAACCATATGGGAGTTTTCTCTTCTTTTTTGACTGACTGAAGCTTTTAATTTCCTGCTTGAATTGTGATAAGAAAATATTCTCTGTATATTTTCAGCCCTTTGAATTTTCTTGCGACATGATTTGTGGCCCTGTAAATGATTGTGTAAATGTTCAGTTTGTCTTTGAAAAGAAAATGTTTCTGTAGATTTTGGGTGAAATACTCTGTATATATTAGTTTGAATTTTATGATTATATTATTGATAGTTTTGGTACATTTTTGAAAAAAAATTTCAAAAAACTGTTTTAAAATCTTCCACTATAATTGTGGAGTTATTTACCTTCTCACTGTACTTCTCTCAGATCTTGCTTTATATATTTAGATGATGAGTTTAGGTATATAAAAATACAGACTTTCTATTCCTTCCTGGTGAATAATCATTATGAAGAGACCATGAACAGTGAGTGATCTCTGAGTAATGTTCTTTTTTCGGCTTAAAGTTGACTTTGGTATTTAAAAAGCTGTATAATATTTCTTTTGTTAAGTGATTATTATGATATGTCTTTGGCCATTGTTTTACTTTTAACCCTATGAATCCTTATGTTTTAGGTGTCTCATAAATAATCTGTGTATAAATGTGTATCTAAATCTAATGTGACAAGCTTTGTATTCAATTTACATTTAATGTAATTAGTGAAATATTTGGGTTAACAATTACTGTTTTGCCATATGCTTTCTGTTGTCACACCTGTTCTATGTTCTTTTATTTGTCTTTTCTTTTTTCAGATTGGTAAATTTTAATTTTTTTTCTATCTTTTTCTGTATTTACTTGGAAATTAAAAACTTTCTTACTTTTTTAAAGTAGTTACTCAAGAAAATATAACCTGCATCCTTTACTAATCAACACTTAATGTTAATTTGCTCTTATACTTTGTTCCAGACAGGAAAAGGACCTTGAAATACTTTAATTTTATTTTTCTTTCTTCTGACTGTTATTTTTATATATTTTAATTACATTTACTTCTACCTCCTATTTTTAATTTTTTGTATATTTCTACCTACCATGTTTACTTTTTCTTCCTTTCCTATTTTCTTTCGTGTTGTTCTACTAGCAGTAAATTATCTTAGTTTTTGTTTGACTAAATTAAGGAAAGTTGCGTATAGTATGAAAGGATATTTTTGCTGGGTTTAAAATTCTAGTTTGATAGATTTGGTGGAGGCAGGCACATTGGAAATGTTACCCTAGTATGTTCTGGTTTCCATTGTAGCTTTCAATCTAACCACTATTTTTTTTTAAGGTAAATTTTATTTTTTCTTAGCCTATTTTCATGATTTTCTCTTTATCTTCAAACATTCTGGAGTGTTGATAATGACATGTCTCAGAGTAGATTTTTTTTCTTTTGTTTACCCTGACTGTGATCTTTTGGTGTTCTTGAATCAGTATATTCGTGTCCTTCATCAATTTTGAAAAGTTCTCATACATTATCTTGTCGAGTATTGCCTTTGTCTCATTCTCTTTTTCTTTTTCTTCTAGGACTCTAATGAAATGTTTACCTTTTCATGGTAACTTCTATGTTGCTCACCTTCTCCTCCATATTTCTCATTCTTCTGTGTCTCTATACCTCATCCCCAGTCATTTCTTTTGGCCTATTTTCTATTTCACCAATTTATTGTCCACCCTTCCTAATTTCCTACTAAACCCATCCATTGAGTTCCTAAATATTTTTCAGTTGATTTTTAGAGAGAGATGAAGGGAGACAGAGAGCGGGAGAAAGAGAGACATGATGTGAGATGAGATACACCTATCAGTGGCTTTCTATACATACCCCAACCTCGACAAGGGATCGAACCTGCAACCTAAATATGTGTCCTGGGAATCTAACCCACAACCTTTTGGTGTACAAGACAGTGCTCCAACCAACTGAGCCACCCAGTCAAGGCCTTCATCAAGCTTTGTGAACCCTATACATAACTAGTCATTACCATCATCATCATTTCATAATTCAATATTTGTTTAGATTTACCCACATATTTACTGATATTTAAAAATTTTCTTTTTGCATTTTAGAATACTCAGAATAATAATTGTTCTTATGCTTGAATACCATACTTTCAATATTTTACTTTAGTGAGGGTTTACTCTGTAAGTGATAAACAGTTTTTGTGTGCCTAAAAATGTCTTTATTTCATCATCGATCTATAAAGGTAATCATCTTGCTGAGTAGTTAATTCTTAGTTAATAGGTATTTTTATCAGAACCCTGAAGGTATAATTCTACTTTTTTCTGGTTTCTATTGTTAGTGAGAATTTAGCCATCATTGTATTCACTGTTCATTTTTAGGTAACTTGTCCTTCTCTGTTTCTTTTTTTCTTTCTTCTTTTTTTCTTTCTTCTTTCTTTCTTTCTTTCTTTCTTTCTTTCTTTCTTTCTTTCTTTCTTTCTTTCTTTCTCTCTCTCCCTATTTATTTATTATTGTTGAAAGTATTACAGACATCCCCCTTTTTCCCCATTGACCCCCTCCTTCCTTCTCTCTCCCCTCCTGCCTTCCCTGTCTAACATCCCTATGGATTGGTTGTGCATATGTGCATATAAGTTGTTTGGTTTATCTCTTCCCACCCCTCCCACCCCTCCATCTCTTTGAGGTTTGTCAGTCTGTTCCCTACTTCCATGATTCTGTACTCTCCAGGTCCCTCTGTGTCATCTCAAAGGGTAAGAGATCTGTCTTTCTTCTTTCTCAGTCTATTTTTAAGATCTCTTCCTTTTTTTTGCTGTTCTGAGATTTGACTACACTATATCTTTGTACATGCATACTGTTATTTGTCATCTTTGGGATATATTGGGCTTTCTAAATACAAATATTTTTTTGCCTATTAACAAATCTGGAAGGTTCTCAGTCATTATGTTTTCAATAGTGCCTCTTCAACATTGTCTGTAACCTCCTTCCAGAATACTTATTTGACACACTGACCTTCTCAGTACAGTCTCTGTGCCTCACTGTCTTTTTATTTTGTTTCTCTTGGTCTTTCTGTGCTTCAGTTATGGAATTTCTTTAAATATTTCTTCCAGTTCACTGGCAACATCTTCATGTTTATGTTATTTGCTGTTTAGCCTACTATTTAGTTTTAAATTGGATTGTTTTTATTTTTAAAAGTCCCATTTGATTTATTTTCAAATATGTCTTTTTGTTAAAGTTTTATTCTTTGCTCATGTCTTCCTGCCTATGTTGGATGCTTATAAATGTATTCAAGATACTGTTTTTATATTCCATAATTCCAATATTCCATGTTTTTCAGGTTTTATTCTGAAGTCTGTAGTTTTCTTCAGGCACTCACAGTAAAGTAGACATATTTTGAGATAAGATTAAAAAAATTGATCCCTCCACAGGGCATTTCATTGTGCTATCATCACATTATCTGTGGGCACAACCAACTGGGGACCACTGTGAATTAAATTTGCACTTGAGGCTTTTTGCCCTATACATGTAGCAGGAATTCCAGCTTTCAAGAGATGTGAAGGTTGGCTTGAAAAATAAAATTCCTAGGAAAATAATGAAATTTAGCTACAGGCCCCCATGGGAATCCTCACTGGCAAGACACAGGGCCTGGAGAGGATGTAGCAGAGTGCTCACTGGGGCACACGTTTTATCAGTATTGTCAAAGTGGGACATTTAAACAGCTCTTGCTTCAAGCTGCTGTCTCTGTACATTCCAACATCTCCTCTGTCACACTTTCCTTCCCACCTTGTGATGCTAGAGTTGCCTCAGGCTTTTTAGAAATCTGAGTAAGAATTTAGTCGGGAAGGTAATATTTTTACTGCAATTTGGAAGGACATTTTGGAATGCTTTCACGAAATAGGTCATTGATTATAGGCCTTTCTCAGATATATTTTGCCCTCTTAAAATGTATTTCCTAAAGAACTGAGAGAGAATTCAGATTAAAAAATGGAACGAAAGCAATAAAGATTATCAACGATACCAAGAACAATTATCCTGACATCAAAAAGTAAATGATAACAAAAAAATTTATCTATCATACCAAAGCAATATTTCATTAAGAGAAAGAGAAATGTCAAAAAGAAGCAGCAAATAGAATCTTGATTGTTTTACAATCCAGTTGATGAAAGGAGGTGAGATATATAAATATATTGAAAAAAATGTGTTTCCTACTGTTTTGACAAGAGATATTAACATTGAAGATGAAAACATAAAACTCATCATACATCAGCTTAATGAGAACATAGATGACAAATTACTTAATGCATATCATCAATTCAGATATGCTTAAGATTGCTCCCTGCATAAGAAAATGTAAAAACACCCTGAAACTTTTCTGCTCACAAATGAAGAAACAATAGAGGTTTTGCCACACTTAATAATCTTAAATTTTTTCATATTGCCAATAACAAATTGTGAAGCAGAAGGTGTCTTTTTAGAGTATTGATTTAAAAAATTGTTTTTGATCAAACATGGTGGAAAAGATCACATTATCATTTTATCCTCTTCTGTCATGTAAAGAGATGACCAATGAATTGCAGACAAAAAATGTGGGAAAACACTACTGAAGTGCTATGTTAGGCAATTATTTAATAGAACATGTTATGTTCTGCTGGATTTTCTGATCTTTGTCAGCTTTTTCAAATTTATATTTTATTGCAATTTCTATTCTTATTCTAAATAAATGTCTGTAATACTTATCTGTATATTCATAATCTTGTATTCATTTTGTTAAGGAGGACTCCTTCCATAACGTGCTGAAATTTTGGACTCCAGAGATTCTGGGTCCAAACCTGGTTGGCTTTTCATGATTCCTCAGGGAAGAATGATTTTTCTGTACATACGGGGCCAAGATGAGACAGACAAGCACCTTGTTATCTCCCTCTGTGTTATAGATTTATTTTTCACTGAGATGAGCCCTTTTGGGTCCCTGCTTGTGCCTCTATCCCTTGTATCACCATCAAATACCAGAGCTCCAAGGTCACCAGGGTTCTATAGAACTCAAAAGTGGCACTGGGTGCTTACTTATACCCAGATTTCCCACCTAACTAATTAATTAACTCTCTCTCTCTCTTTCTCCCTCACTCCCTCTCTCTCCATCCTTCTTTCCTTCCTTCCCTTTCTTCTTTTTTTGATGTCTGTGGATTCCTTTCTTTCTTGCCAGTACCACAACACATTTAGAAAGATTTTAAAACCTACCCCCCACCCTCGAATTTTAGTTTGTTTTAGTGAAAGGACCTTTTAGATATTTAAACCAATAGCTTTCCAGAAATAAAAATGCCTGTAAATCCTTTGTTTAAAATTATGGAAGGTGTTTACCTGATTTTTACCTGAATTGGCAGGAATTTATTTTCTTGATACTTTGTCATCTCTTTCTCTGTAAGTTATTATAATTACCATGTGCAATATAGATTTTCCTTCCTTCTAAGACAATACTTAACATACTTTGTCATTTATTTCATGGCTCTTACATAATAGTGATCGTCAGTTTTTGTAATATGCCAAAGTTATGGCTTTCTATCAATTCTCAGCCACCAGCAACCGGCTGAAGTTAAATGGGTCAGGCCCTTGATCTAATTTCAGATATGAGTCACTAAAAATATTAAAGTTGATGAATAATAATGCCGCTCATGTCCACACTGGGAAAGCTCCATGTTGAGAAAGCTTTTAGCAAGCTGGTTAGTTCTCCCAGCTATTGGAGAAGGAGACCAAGGCCAGGGAAGCTGCCCTTCTCCTAGCCCCAGCTTCCACCCCAGGGCTGTGGAAGAGGTTGCTGCAATAATTGTGGCATTTAGGAATACACAACACGTACATAGAACATAAAGGTGGATAGAAAGTGAGCCAGATCCAAGGAAGAAGAATTAAGATTCACCTTTCTTACTTCCCAAAGATAGGCTGCAGAAGAAATAGAATCTCCTTAAATCTTCCTACTATTTTGTAGATTGGGACAGGTACTTAGATTGTGTCTAGCATCCAAATCAAAGAATAGAACATTTTCCCTTAAGGGGTTGCTTCAATGATCAGAAAACTCCCTGTGTCTGCTTCCTCATTTTATTTTAATAGTGTCTGGGACATTTAAAGCACCAGCACAAAGGACCACAGGCACCTGCTGTTTGCATCCACTCTTTTGCCTTACTTTCTTTTTTGTTCATAATTTGTGAAGACTGTGTGTACCAGACCACTTTTGAAATTTTTGTAGAGTACAGAAGTACCCTCTTATCCAAGGGGCACACATTCCAAGACCCCCAGTGGATGCCTGAAAGTGCCGATAGTACCCAAACCTGTATGTGCTATGTTTTCTCCTACACATACATAACCTGTGATGAAGTTTAATGTATAAATAAAGCATTGTAATAGATTAACAGCAATAACTAACAATAAAATGGAACAATTATAACAATATGCTGCCATAAAATTTATGTGAATATGGCCTCTCTCTGTCTTTCACAGATCTCATTGTACTGTACTCACCTTTTCATTAAAGGCTGCACTTTATGGCTTCTCTTTGGCACATCTGATTGGCCGGCATCCCTACTTTTACACTTCGGGGCCATTACTTAGTAAAATGAGGGTGACTTGAACACAAGCACTGTGATGCCGTGACAGTCGACCTGATAACCAAGACGGCTACTAAGTGGCTAATAAGCATGTTTAAATTAACTGCCAAACCACTAGATGAAGGCCGTACATACATTTTGTATTATTTTCCAAATTTAATTGATTGGTAGTAGTTGTCTGGAATAGGGAGTTTAAATTTTACTTTATTATTGTTATGTTTTTTCAGAAGGAATCTAAAGCCACGTCTTGCTCAGAGGGAGAAAGTATACAGTAGGGTTAGTCAGATATTTGTCCTCACTAGACTTGGTAAAACTACTAGTTAAAAAAAAAACAATAAATGAATTTTTAGAACTTATTAATTATTTTGAAAGACAAGATTGATCTATATAGGTCTATTTTAAATATCATCAAGAAAGGAAACTATCTAAAGAAAGAATGACATTCCTGAATCTGAAGAAAACGTGGGACTCTCATTAATAAAATCTACCCTTATATTTGAAAAGCCAAATGTTTTAGTCATTAATGATAACGCTGTAACAAAAGAACAATTAAAGCAAATATGTGTCTCTGTATTAGACTTTGATTTTAAAAAAATCATCAATATTGCAAATAATTTTATACTGATAGAAATACTTTAAAATTAAAATACTAAGGTAATAAATTAATAATTGGGTTATTTTCTTACCAATATAGCTTCTCCATGAACTCTCTTTGCATAATAATTATGAATGTGCCTAGCTGCTAAGAACAAAACAATCTAATTTAAAAAATAGAAGTTTATTTGATTTATACAGTGAGAAGCTGGTGGGTAAGGATTACTGGAGTTGGTTCAACTATTAACAAGGGTCTCAAGAACTCAGCTCCTAGCATTCTGCTTTGTCATCTTGAAAGTGTTGGCTTTTACTCTTGTGCTTGTCCCCAAACGGCTGTGACCAAGCAAACCATCATGTCCACATTCCAAAGAAGGATGTAAAAGGCAAAAGGCCTTCTCCCGAGAAGGCTTCGTCTTTATTTGGAATAGAATGCCTCTTCCCAGCTGATTTTTCCTTACATCTCTTTAGCCAGAACTGTGTTACTTGTCCATACTTGGGCCCACCATTGACAAATAGGAATGATCAGAGCTGCTTTTATCCCCTGGGGACGGGAGGTGCTTCCGTTTCCAGCGATGAAGAGATCTTCGCCCACTCCCTCAAAATGAAAGTGGCACAGTGGCTGTGAGCAATAAGCATCGTCATCCACAAAGGGCAAAGATATTTTAGGGGATTCAGAATAATATCATTTGAATCAAAGCATGATTTTCTTGTTGAAATAGCTTAAGATAAATACTTGCCAGATTCTGAAAGTTTGAAACACAGAGTTTGTTCTTCCAAACAAAAATAGGTAAAGGGACATTTAATCAAGCTCTTGTTAGAAAAGATGAATCATCCCATCATTAGCCTGGATCATCCCAGACGTTTTAACTAAGTCTAAATAAAGGTAAGCTAAAGCTAAATTGGTCAGTTTCCATATAAAAAATCTTGACCGAACTGTTATTTTTGATGTTTTATTTTTCTCATAGTGCCAGACAGTTTCAAAATTAAAACTGCATTTTACTGCAGCGCATGACACAACATGGTAGTTGGCAGCGCTGTGTTCCTGGGAGAATGCGTCAGAATGATTCCTAATTCCGTTTTTAAAATTTAAAAAAAAAGTCATTTTCGCCCTGGCTGGTTTTGCTCAGTGGTTAGAGCGTTGGCCCATGGACCAAAGAGTCACGGGTTCAATTCCGGTCAAGGGCACGTACCTCAGTACCTCAGTTGCGGTTTGGTCCCCGACCCTAGTCGGGGTCATGCGGGAGGCAACCAATTGGTGGGTCTCTCTCACATTGATGTTTCTCTCTTCCTCTCTCTCCCTCCCTCCCATTCTATCTGAAGATAAATGGAAAAAATCCTCGGGTGAGGATTTTTTTAAAAAAGTTATTTCCATTGCTCAACCCGCCCTCCCCTTAGACAGTCATCAGTTTGTTCTATGTATCTATGGGCCTGTCTCTGTTTTGTTTCGTTTTGTTTATTCTTTTTTTTTTTGTTAGATTCCACATATAAAGTGAAATCACATGGTATTTGTCTCTATCTGACTCATTTCACTTAGCATAATATCCTCTAGGTCCATCCGTGTTGTCCAAATCAACAAGATTCCATTAGTTTTTTTTATTGCTGAATAATAGTCCACTGTATATATGTATCACATCTTATTTATCCATTCATCTATTGATGGACATCTGAGTTGCTTTCATAACTTGGCTATTACTAGTAATGCTGCAGTGAACATAGGGAATGCATACATATTTTTCATTAGTGTTTTTGTTTTCTTCAGATAAATACCCAGAAGTGAAATTTTTAGATTTTGTGGTGGCTCTATTTTTTATTTTTTAAGGAATCTCTATAGTGGCTACACTAATTTACAACCCCACCAACTGTGAATGAAGGTTCCCTTTTCTCTGCAGCCTCACCAGCATTTGTTATTTGTTGCTTTATTAATGATAGCCATTCTGACAGCTGTGAGGTGATATGTCATTGTGGTTTTAATTTGCATTTCCCTGATGATTAGTGATGTTGAGTATCTTTTCATATGTCTATAGTACATCTGTATGTCTTCATTGGAGAAATATCTATTCAGATCCTCTGCCCATTTTAATTGGATCATTTGTTTTTTTGATATTGTTATGTATTTTGGATATTAACCCCTTATCAGATGCATCATTTGTAAATGTTTCCTCCAATTCAGTAGGTTTTCTTTTCATTTTGTTGATGATTTCCTTTGCCATACAAAACCTTTTTAGTTTGATGTGATCCCATTTGTTTATTTCTTTTGTGTTCCTTGCCTGAGGAAACATATTAAAAAAGATATTGCTAAGAGCAATGTCAATGATTTTATTACCTATGTTTTCTTCTAGGAGTTTATTATTTTAGGGCTTTCATTTAAGGCTTAAATCCATTTTAAGTTTCATTTTGTATCTAGTTAAGAAAGTGGTCCAATTTCATTTCTTTTTTACATGTCTTTCCAGTTTTCCCAACACCACTATTGAAGAAGTTGTCTTTACCTGATTGTGTATCTTTGCCTCCTCTGTTATAGAGTAATTGATCATATAAGCAAGGATTTATTTCTGGGCTCTGTGTTCTATTCCATTGACCTATGTATCTATTTGTATGTCAGTACCATGCTGTTTTTATTATTATAATTTTGTAGTATAATTTGATATCAGGGAGCATGATTCCCGCTCCCTCTCCTTTGTTCTTTCTCAACATTTCTTTGACTCTTCAGGATCTTTTGTGTCTCCATATAAATGTTAGTATTAGTTGTTCTAATTCTGATAAGAATGCCATGGGTATTTTAATAGGGATTGCAGTAAATTTGTATATTGCTTTAGGTAGTAAGGGCATTTTAAGAATATTAATCCTTCCAATTCATGAACAAGGAATATCCATCCATTTATTTGTACCTTCTTGGATTTATTTTTTAAGTATCTTATAGTTTTCATAGTACACACCTTTCATCTCTTTGGTTAAATTTATTCCTAGGTATCTTATGGGTTTTGATACAATTGTAAATGAGATTGTTTTCTTAATTTCTCCTTCTGATAATTTATTATTGGTATATAGAAATGCAAGATTTCTGAATATTGATTCTGTATCCTACAGCTTTACCAAATTCATTTATTAGTTCTAATAGTTTTTTGGTGGAGTTTTTAGGAGTTTCTATATATAGTATCATGTCATCTTCAAGTAATGAGAATTTTTCTTCTACCTTTCCTACTTGGACACCTTTTATTTCTTTTTCTTGTCTGATTGCTGTGATTAGGACTTCTAATACTAGAAGTCCTAGTATTGTTAAATAGAAGTGGTGATAGTGGGACACCTTATCTTGTTCCTGATCTTAGAGGAAAAGCTTTCAGCTTTTCACCATTGAGTGTGATATTTGCTGTATGTTTGTTATATATAGCCTTTATTATATTGTGATATGTTCCTTCTATACCCACTTTGTTAAGAGTTTTTATTATAAAAGGATGTTAAATTTTGTCAAATACATTTTCTGCATATATTGACATAATCATATAGTTTTTATGCTTTATTAATGTGATGCATCATATAAATTGATTTATGGATGTTAAACAATTTTTGCATCCATGGGATAAATCTCATTAGGTCATGGTATATAGTCCTTTAAATGTACTGTTGAATCCAATTTACTAATATTTTGCTGATAATTTTTGCATCTATATTCATCAAAAATATTGGCCTGCAATTTTCTTTCTTTTTTTTTTTTTTTTGTAATGTCTTTGTCTAGTTTTGGTATAAGGATAATGCTGGCTTCACAGAATGAGTTTGGAAACATTACTTCCTCTTCAATTTTTTGAAATGGTTTAAGAAGGATAGGTATTAATTCTTCCTTAAATGTTTGGTAGAATTTACCTATGAAGACATCTGGTCCTAGACTTTTATTTGTTGGGAGTTTTTTTAAATTAGTGCTTCAATTTCATTGCTAGTAATCAGTCTGTTTAGATTTTGTATTTCTTTCTGATTTAGTCTTGGAAGGCTATATATTTCTAGAAACTGATTCATGTTTTCTAGATTATTGAATTTTTTTGCTATACAAATGTAGTATTCTTTAATGATTCCTTGTATTTCTGTGATATTGGTTATAACATTGCCTCTTTTATTTATGCTTTTATTTATTTGAGCTCTCTATTTTTTTCTTAATGAGTTTGGCAAAGGTTTGCCATTTTTGCTTATCTTTTCAAAGAACCAGCTCTTAGTTTTAGCAATGTTTTCTATTTTTTGACTTCTATTTTATTTATTTTCTCTCTGGTCTTAACTTTTTCCTTCATTCTGTTTACTTTGGGTTTTGTTTGTTCTTCTTTTACTAATTCCTTTAGGTGTGGAGTTCAGTTATTTATTTGGTATTTGTTTGTTTGTTGAAGTAGGCCTATCTCTCTATGAACTTTCTTCTTAGAGCTGCTTTTGCTGCATTCCATAAGTTTTGGAATGTTGTGTTTTCATTTTCTTTTGTCTCCAGATAGTTTTTGATTTCTTGTTTGATTTCCTCTTTAACCTTTGGTTGTTTAGTAGCATGTTGTTTAGCCTCCATATATTTGCCTTTTTTCTAGTTTTCTTTCTGTAATTAAAATTATTTTATGTCATTGTGATCAGAAAAGGTGCTTGATATGATTTCAATCTTTTTGAATTTATTAAGGCTTGTTTTGTGGCCTGATATGTGATCTATCCTAAAGAATATTCCATGTGCACTTGAAAAATATGTGTATTTTTTAAATTTTTTGAATGAAATCTTCTATAAATTTTTACTAAGTCAATCTGGTCTAATGTGACATTTAAAGCTAGTATTTTCTTATTAATTTTATGTCTAGATGATCTATCCATTGATGTGAGTGAGGTATTAAAATCTCCTACTATTATTGTCTTACTGTGGAGTCCTCCCTGCATGCCCATTAATAACTGCTTTATATATTTAGGTCATCCTATGTTGGGTGCATAGATATGTACAATTGTATGCTCTTCTTGGATTGAGCACTTTATAAATATGTAATATCCTTCTTTGTCTTTTTTGTACATTTTTTGTTTAAAGTCTATTTTCTTTGATCTGGGTATTGCTACCCCAGCTTTCTTTTTGTTTCTATTTGCATAGAATATCTTTTTCCATCTGTTCACTTTTGATTTGAAGTGAGTCTCTTTTAAGTGGCATATAGATGGGTTATATTTTTTAATCTATTCAGCCACCCTATGATTTTTTATTGGAGCATTTAATCCATTTACAGCTAACGTAATTATTGATAAGTATGTATTTATTGCCATTTTGTTCATTCTTATTTGGTTGTTTTTATAGTTCTGTTCTCCTTTTTTCTTCTCTTGATCTCTTTCTTCTTCTTCTCTCTCTCTTTTTTTTATTAGAAAAAAACTTTTTCCTATATTGATTTTAGAGAGAGAGGAAGTGAGAGGGAGAGAGAGATAGAAACATCAATGAGAGAGAACATCAACTGGCCACCTCCTGCACGCCCCAACTGGGGATCAGGCCCACAACCTGGGCATGTGTCCTGACCGGGAATCAAACTGGTGACCTCTTGTCTTTTCTTAATCTTCCTTTGTTGTTTTCTATTTTTATTTAGTGTTTTGTTGGGGTTCCTTTCTCTTTGTTCTTTGTATATTTTCTGTAGGGTTTTGGTTTGTGGTTGCCATGAGGGTTACATATATTATTCTATATCTATAGCAGTCAATTTTAAGCTAATAGGCATTGAAGTTTGAATATATTTTATAAGGACTACATTTTTACTCCCACCTCCATGTTTTATGTTATTGATATCATATTTTAGATCTTTTTATATTTTGTACCTCTTAACTACTTATTGTAATTTGAGTTGAGTTGATATATTTTTTTACTTTCATAGTAACTTTTTAAATGTCTAATTTTCTGTATTCATTAAATATTTGGTTTACTTGTGAGGTTTTTGTTAATCATATTTTATTATTTCTGGTTATGGCCTTTCTTTTTATGCTTAAAAAGACCTTTTAATATATCTTTTAAAGCTGGTTTAACGGTGATGAAGTCCTTTAGTTTTTGCTTGCCTGGGAAACTCTTTATCTCTTCTTCAATTCTAAATGATAACCCTTCTGGGTAAATTATTCTAGATTGTAGGTGTTCTTTATTCAGCACTTTAAAGATATCCTGCCACTTCCTCTGGCCTGTAAGGTTGCTGCTAAAAAATCAACTGATAGCCTTATGGGCTTTCCTTTGTATGTAACTTATTGTTTTCTTCTTGTTTCCCTCAACATTGGCTCTTTATTTTTAACTTTTGACATTTTATTTATTTTTATAAAATAAAAATTTTATTTATTTATTTATTTATTTATTTATTTATTTATTTATAAATCTTCACCCAATGATATTTTTCCATAAATCTTCAGATAGAGTGGGAAGGAGAGAGAGAAAGCGAAACATAGATATGAGAGACACACATGGATTGGTTGCCTTCCTCATGACCCTGACCAGGGCCGGGGACCAAACTACAACCGATGTATGTGCCCTTGACTGGAATCAAACTCGCAACTCTTGGGTCCACAGGCTGGTGCTCCAACTGCTGAGCCAAACCAGCCAGGGTAACTTTTGACATTTTAATTACAATATCTTGGTATATGTCTCTTTGGGTTTATCTTGCTTAGAACTCTCTGTGATTCCTGTACCTGGATGCCTATTTCCTTTCCCATTTTAGGAAAGTTTTCAGCATTATTTCTTTAAATAAAGTTTCTGTTTTCTGTTCCTTTCTCTCCTTCTTCTCTGTTTGGAATCTCTATAATGTGAATGTTTGAATGCCTGATGTTATACCAGAGGTCCCTTAAACTATGCTCATTTTTAAAAATTAGTTTTGCTTTTCTGATTAGTTGATTTCCATTAGTCTGTCTTAGAGATCGCTGACATGTTCTTCTGTATTATTTAATCTGCTATTAATTCTTTCTGTATTTTTCATTTTTTATTCTATTCTTCAGGTCTGATTAGTTTATTATACTTTCTAAATCTTTGTTGAAGTTGTTACTGGACTAAAAGGGCTTGTTTGCCTGCATGCATCAAAGCCCAATAAAACATGAACAGGAGCATGCAGAAAAAAAGTAAGGCTTTATTTATAAGAAATGGCCCACATTCAGATACAGGTTAGCTAATGCTCAAAGACCTGGCTTCCCAATGGCTTCCAGGGGATGGGTTATATAGGGAAAAAAATCATGGTGACTAAGAGAGTTGGGGTCCAGGTCTCTACTGATTGGTCAGTGCTAAGGTAGAGGGTAGTTGATCAGTGTATCTGGCCCTAATGTCAGCCATGGCATTACTTCATCTGGTTTTGGTACTTTTCTGGGCCTGGAGCTGAAACACAACTGAGGCCTAGATGTTATCTGTAGTTTGACTGAAACTCTGTCACTGGGTTCAGCAGACATGAGGCATTGTTTATAAGATTATTTGATACTGATCAGAACTTCATTGTCCTAAAATCTTAATGATCAAGGGATTGGCCATGCATGGGAGAAAGATGCAGGTGAGTCAGGGTGCTGGGTGAGGCCAATTTGAATCAAAAGGAAAGAAAGGAGTAAAGGTCATATTAAAGAAATGAAGTGTCTATGTGGTTACAAAGTTCTCCCTAAGTTCCTCTATTCCACTCTCAAGTTTGGTTAGCATCTTTATGTCCATTTCTTCGAATTCCTTATTAAGCAAATTACTTAACTCCCTTTCCTCAGCCCCCACCCTCCACCCCTTGGGATTTTACTTGTTCCTTCATTTGAGAGATATTTTTCTGTTTTTAAATTTTGTTTTACTTCCTATGTTTGTTTATAGGAATTAGACAAAATAGCTATTTCTCCCAGTCTTATAATAAGTGGCCTTATGTAGAAGCAGCCTCTGTGTAGGCTGTGTGCGCCGGATGGTTTTGCTAGGCTGGTAGGAACCAGGTGGGCGCCTAAGGTGTCTGGAGCACTGGTCTACCGAGCTGGATCAACTCTAGGTGGGGAAGCCAGGTGTGGGAAGTAATGCCCTATGGATCCTGCTTGTACCCTTTGTTTTGGCCTGAAATGGGCTTGGGTGATGTGTCTGGGAATGTGCTGCAGCTATTCTGAAAGTAGGCCAGAGCACTTGGATAAAGCCTCATCTACCCTATGGAAGTGGAGAGGACTGTAAACCATTGTACTCACCAAGTCCTCTGATCTGGAAAATTCCCGCAGTCCCTGGAGAGCTCCTGCTGCTCCCCAGCCTTTTCTGCGTTATCTCTTGTTTATTGTTCAGAAAGCGGCCTTATGTAAAGTGTGTAGGCTTAATGTGCTGGGTAGTCTGGAGAAGCAGGTTGGAGCAGGGCAGGCACTTAGGATGACTGGGACATTAGTCTGTGGGGCTGGAGTGGCTCCTGGCAGGGAGCACAGATGTGGTGACACCCTGTTGCTCCTGCTTGCTCTCTTTGTTCAGAGTCAAAAGGCTCCAGGCAATGTAGCTGGGAACAAACTGTGATGAGAAACTGTGATGATCTTGCAGACAGGCCAAAGCACAGAGCAGAGCCCCAATCTGCCCATCCAAGTGGAGTGGGGGACATAAACCAGAGATTTTCAACCTTTTTCATCTCACAGCACACACAAACTAATTATGAAAATTCTGTGGCACACCAAAAATATATTATATTTTTTGCCAATCTGACAAAAAAAGAAAAGGTATAATATTGATTCATTCATACCTGATGGCTATTGTGTTGGCTTTGTCATTTTTTTATTTGACAGTCCAAGGGAAAAGAGGTCAGTGCCCTTGACTCAATAGTCAGGTATTGCATGTTTTAGAAATTGTTGCAGCTCACTGGTTGAAAATCACTGACATAAACAGTGGTGCTCACCGGCTCCTCTGGTCCAGAAATCCCTGCAGCTCCTGGAGAGTTCCCACAGCTTCCCAACCTTTCCTATTCAGTCTCTTTCTCTTGCTGGTTGTTCAGAAGCTGGTCAGTCAGCCTCAGTTGTATCGCAGGTGTGATTGCTTTCTGTACACACGTATACCGAGTTTGCTCGTGGGAGGGGCCAAGACCAGCATCCTCCTATGCCACAGCCGTCTTGGACTTTCGCGTGTTAGTTTGCAATTAGGGCAAAATCTCAGAGGTTTCACAATTTCAGACTTAGCACCCAGTTTTCAAAACCCTAAGGAAGTGAATTTATATTCCAGGCAAAATGATGAGGGGATAGCACCTTCTGTGTCTCTTCGGGTCCTTGTTCATTAGTGCTCGTTGAAAAATTAATGAAGAAACTGTTATCCAGAATGAAAGAGTGCAATAAACTTTCATCATATCACTTTTTTATGTAAAATGTATTATTTAGTTTTTTTTTTTTTACCTATATTGAATTATTTTCATTATTTACATTTTTATATTTTACTCTCTGTAAAAATTACTTGGCTATCTTAGGTTGTGATGGAATGTGTCATACTTTCTATTAAAACGGAACAGCTTTTCACTTAATGGCAGGGTTATCAGAAATAAATTAAAACAATTAAGAGGGAAATGGGTTTATCAGCTTATAAAACTAGTTCTAAGAAATCTTCACCACCTCCCTTTCTCCCAGCCAGGTGTGAGAGTCAACAGGTGATTATTCCCACCTGTAGAATTATTATCGGGTTGTTTCCTTAACATTTTCCCCTGATAAAAAATTTTTGTCATCATTGGGCATCATTTTGATGGTTGCACCAACGTAGAATCAGAGACCGTGGACCTAAATTGCAATGAGAACTAGTTTGTTACAGAAAAGACTTTTCTGTTTCATTTTGGGAAAGAAAATACACCACTCACTTATTCAGGCCAAAAAAAAAGCTATATGGGATCTCTGGACAGGCTAATAATTTGGATACCTAATTATCAAAGTAATACTTTTTATTCCTCCAACATTTTTAAAGGCTACAAAAAAGAGAAAAAGAAGGTGGAGAAATAGGCCTCCTAGTGGCTGCCCTCTTCATGTCTTCTATTGGCCCAAGCCTTCCAGCTCTGACCACAAACTTGTATTCTGCTCTGAAACACAGAGGCCCTGCCAAGAAGGCAGTTCAGGTCTCATCCATTCATTGTCAAAGGAGTCTGACCTTACAGGTCTCAGCTCTCACAAGAGCCACTTAACGGAGTGTTTCTTCTAGTCACACACAGTGTTCTCCCTGAGAGGATTCTGGCAAAGGAGATGTTCTCGTTTCTTGTTCTGTTTTGAGCCCCTATAGAGATTGGCTCTCCAGGCAAATGCCAAATTGCCCTGCCTTGTAGTCTGTCACTGCAGTTACCCATTCAACAAATTTTTATAAAGCACCAGCTCTCTGCCATGCATTGTGATAGGTATTGGGGTGTAGCCCTTACCTATCCCTATACAGAGCTAACACCCTCACAAGAGAGGCAGATAGTGGAGCAGGAAGAACCATAAGACGTGTTCATCGCCATGAGGTCATGGGAGCAGCTGACCTGGTGTGAGGAGAGTGGTCCACCTTCCCAGAAAGGGTGACAGCCTGCAGCAGGAAAAGGAGTGTCCAGTTCAAGAGGCCGGCGAGGGAAAGATGGATTCAGGCAGAGGGAACAGCCTGATTAAAGGCAAGAGAGAGCCTGGAGAAAGAGTGTTCAAGGAACTGAAAAGACCAAAGGGACTACGGTGTGGGAAGAAAGGGGAGTGATGGTTATTAGGGCAAGGTCATGAAGGAACTTCCATGCACCACATTAAGGTGTCGGGGTGTCCTTAAGAACAGTGGGGCCTCCCTGCAAGGTTGGAAGCAGAGCAGTGTCATGAACAGACTTGCATTTCTTATATTTTAAAAAATATGTTTTATTGATGTTTTAGAGAGAGAGGAAGGGAGAGAGAGATAGAAACATCGATGTGAGCGAGAAGCATCCACAAGCTGCCTCCTGCACGCCCCCTTCTGGGGATCGAGCCCACCACCCGGGCATGTGCCCTGACCAGGAATCGAACCGGGACCTCTCAGCCCATGGGAGGACGCTCAATCCACTGAGCCACACCGGCTGGGCCAGCCTTGCATTTCTGAAGGGCTACTTGTCATAGGGCGAAGAAGGGAACGTGAAGGTCCGCATTAGAAACATGGAAATCCCTGTCGACTCTTAGGGCTGGCCACCCAGGAGCTGGATGGAAGATGAAGAGTTTGAAATAAATGATTGATAAAGGAAAGGCTGCTTGAAAAAAAAACCAAACCCAGTAAGGAAGTAGAGAAAGCAAGACAGGGAAGGTGAGGAGCCCATGACGGGTACAGTCACAAGCAGAGTCCCAGCCACAGCCTGATACCCAGGGGGGCCCTTGAGAGTAAATTGTGCTTCGGCGTTTGACCAGCCTTAGAGCAGGGCAGCTGGGCCTTCCTGCCCCTGCCAGTCCGTCACTGGCACGGATCCCCCAGGTGGAAACTCCCAGGCAGTGCCAGCTGTCTTCACCTGCGGGTGACGCAGCTCCTGTAGGCCAAAGGCAAGGGCAGTCCTCTGAAGATAGCTCCCAAGTGCAAGCTGGGAGGAGCAGAGCGGGCAGAAGCAGGGGGAGGGGCACACAAAATGGGTAAAAAGGATTCCAGGGGATCTGGGTAGGGCACCCACAGTGTCCCCGCAGGGCAGTTTTAATAACCCAGATTCCAGGAAAGAGCAAAAGAAAGCGAGAGCAAGGGGGAATGAGGACTATGGAGGGAAAGAAAAAGAGACACATTGAAAAGATATAAAAAAAATGTGTGGGAGGCAGAATATAGGGATTGCGTAAATAATTAAATGGTTTATGTATTTTTAACTTTTATTAATAAGTATTACATGCTCTTTTCTGAATGGCAATAGGATGATGTGACAAACACATGGCAATTTATGTTTAAATACTTTGAAATAATATTTATGAAGACAGTTGCGGCAAGCAGAGAGTCTGAGGCTTCTTTATAAAATTCAAAAGAACGCTGGTAGCAGCAGCCAGTTTTTTAAAGCTGATGTTCAGATAGGATGTAAATACTTACAACTTTACAGAAAGGAAGAAAACAGGAGTGTAAGCCTTCAGTGAGAGCAAATCAATGCTAAAGAGGCAAAAGTTCAAAATACTGGTGCTCAGTGATTTCATCAAGTTCTTAATCAGGCTGCTGTTTTTTTGATGAGCCCTCAACAGTGGATATAGTTGGGTTGCCCGGCAGGATTGAAAAGGGAGAGCTGGACATTTCTCTATAATGCTTTTGGCTAATTTCTCAGAGTTGATTTAATAAAAGGAAGACAACATATTAATTTTTCTAAAAGCCTGTTTGGTTGGATGCCCTTGGAAAAAGCAAATAGATGAATCAAGAAATTAGGTTCATTAGCCGATATTAAAAGTCTATCTCATTGACATATTTTACTGGCTTTCAAGTTGATTCCACTAATGGAGAGACTGGCTAGAAAACCATGCAGGAAAACACAGTGCTGATATAATTCAATAATTTTCTCTAATGCTTCTTGGAGAAACGCATATCTGGAAAATGGAATTTTTATTAACATTCTCAAAATAGCCCTCTAATAATTTAGAAAATGAGTTCATCAATGAACTCTTTGTCTAATGTTTATTTTGCAAAAATGGGCAGCACTGGCGATCTGAACGAAGTCCCTGTGTCTTTAGAAACGAGCGACATTTCTTTAGAAAAAGGAAGTCGAGTTCCAGGAAGATCTAGAACAGTATTTAGGTACACAGGAGCAAGTTCACGTTGCCTAGTAAAACAAAACAAAACGAAACATGCAATGTTGAATAAGACTAGATCTTTTATTTATCTATCCATCATACTCAGACATATCATTAATTTATCTTAGTCTTGATTTCATTTTTGGGGCCAAAAGCACTAACAAAATGTAACTATCAGCTCTGGTTAGCCTTCCTTGTAAATGGGAAGATGCTGCCTTCTAGCATATGATATAATTGGGCCGTGGCTTATAGTTGCAGCCTGGCTTCAGGTCTCCATGACGAACAGTGACTCTGGATTTAAAACCTTGTGGCTAGCCATTGTCCTGAGCTGGGAAGTGGAGGGGTAAGTGGGGCTTGAGGGTCTGGGAGCTTGTTGGAGTAAATTCTGGGGTATGGTGGAAAGTGAGGACCAAAGAGGGTAAACAATTATTAAGCTCATATAACAAGCCTTTTTTCCCCTTTCCCAGCCTCTTTCTGGCTCTCTATAATTTATTTAGAGAAAAGCCATAAAATAGCACATTAATTGCTTTAGTTTAGGGAGAAAACATGAGGTGTAACTACACCATCAAAACGACCTGCTCCCAAGGAAAGATTTTAGCTATCCATTACTTTCATCTACTAGACAATGAATACTTAAAATTAAATAGCTGATTGTTAGGATGTCAACTACCATACGTTCAAGGTACTACTAATGTCAAAGACAATTTTAGCTTAAATTTGTATAAAGCAATCCTGTTGAAAAATTCATGGCCATTCATCTTAATGGAAACGTCATTGACACCTGTATATCCCCTTATTTTTTCTAGGTCCGCTACTTGTCCCATTTCCCTTAACTATTCAAATGACACAATTTCCTCATGCCATCTTATCCTAGGGCTTGCTACCAGTCATGAGACATCATGTGTGACCTCCCTTTCTTCCCTGCCCAGGAGCTACACGTTTTTCTATGTACACACTTATCCTTCCTCTCCTTCCTCCAGGCTCGAAGAGCAGGGGTCGGCCCCTCTTCACACTCATCTGTGCGTCACCACCATTTCGCCAAGAGGATTGGAGCACGTGTGGTTAGAAAACCTTGCACATCGATCCTATTAAATATTCTAAACTGGATCAACTGTTCACTTTAGGCAAATCTTTTCACTAAATAAATCAAAACCAGCAGGTCTCTCCTTGGACACAGTACTGCAGACACCCAGAACTGTTTTAATGCTCATTTTTCTACATGACGCTTTTCTCCATCGGTCATTATATGGCCCACTTGTGTCATTTTCCCTCATAATGTATTATCGTTTCTATGTTCACAAGTGAGGTTTCATTTGCAATATTTAATTTAGATGTTCCCTGGGGACGTGGAAGATAGCAGAGGTCTATTAATCTCATTAACTGTTGGATTTCTTCAAGATTTGGGACTAGACTATCTCTTTTTCTCACCTGGACCTGCTCCCTAGGCTGTCTCAGTCACACTCACCAACTCAGTTCCTATCTGAGGGTTGTCCATGGGTATTTTTATTTCTAGCTCAAAGCCCTCTTCTAAACTCTTCCTTCCTTACTTATACATTGGTAACTTATATATACAATGGTTTATTTGATACACTGCTTGTTATCCACAGGGTTTGTTGAATAAATAAATGAACTAATCAGTTACATGTTTCTAAATCCCATTGTCCAGGAAACAGGTAGAGAAACAATGTATTTTAAGCACTTTCCATGTACACAGAACTCCAGGCCCTAGCTCGCTTTCTGTCCGAGGTTGTATACTTTTTCATCTATTTTGAGGTTTGTGACTTCCACACACTTCAGAGTGTTTTGCCCAAAAGATGCCCTTAGTCTCTCACCGTGGATGTTATGTGCCATAGCATTTACTATTGAACTCTTTCTGTCATGGATTGAAACGGAATCTACTTAAGGATTTAGCTTTGCCTTTCCTCCGGCCATACTGCTGGCGTTACTGTCCACGGACGTCCTGACTGCACCCTCGTGAGAGTCCATGATAATCAAAATCAGGAACTTACAGCGAGAAAAGGAAAGCAATGAGCTTATGCTCACAGGAACCAGCAGTTTGATCATGCGCTCTCTTTCCCATACGTATAGGGAATGTACCCTTCATGGAATGGTGACCTGGGTTATTAAAACTCTATTATGGATGCCCAGCCGGTATGGCTCAGTGGATTGAGCATCATCCCGTGGACTGAGAGGTTCTGCTTCGATTCCCAGTCAGGGCACATGCCTGGGTTGTGTGCTCGATCCCCAGCAGGGGGCGTGCAGGAGGCAGCGGATCGATGTATCTCTCTCATATCGATGTTTCTATCTCTCTTTCCCTTCCTCTCTCTAGAAAAAAAAAATCAATAAAAATATATTAAAAATAACAACAAAAAACAACAACAACAAACTATGGCACCAGCCGAGAGACCACACATGAGACTAGGGCGCTATCTTGTAAGATGTATGGGTGACCTATACTGGAAGCAAGGTATTTTTCATAGCCTACATATGGGCTTAAAAACCAGGTGATGAGAGGGAAGGATGTGGCATCACTATTCTTCCTTAAAATCAATTGAAAAAAAAATGTGCTTTCTTTCCCTGTGACACGAAGAGCTATGGGTTTGGCTGCTCGGCACTCTGGAAGTGAAGGCTTCCATGCAAGGTGATTTCCCTGAATTATAAACTGAGACTGCCAGCTACCATCCTGGGCTTCTGTGACCTTCGAGGGAACAAGCCAAAGTGGGATGCTGTATTGGCTTTGAAAACTGATGCTGTCAAGGAGTAATCGGGCTGCTGTCCCACAACGGGGAAAGGAGGACATTCCCTGTGATGTCAGAACCCTTAGGGATGAGGTTCGGCCATCTCACCAGCTGGAGGACACTGGTTAGTGGAGGGCATGATAATTGGAATGAGAACCAGCAAAAGACGTCACAAATAGCCCGAATTGCCTCTAGTTGTAAAAGTGAGAACTGGAACCTTATAGTCACTACCATACTTCCTTCTGTGTGGTGGGTGGCATGTATTTACTTATGCCGGTCTTTAAATTTATACTATCTATGACCTTAATTCTCCAAAGGAGAATTTGGATACCGGGCATCGCCCAGAGGTCCTCCAGGAGAGCTGGGTGCAGCGAGTAATGAGATAGCAAGTTTTCTCCCTTCGGGAAGAGTCCTCTTTTAGAAAGGAAGGGTAACGGCGTGACCCCACCGAGGAGCAAGTCCATCCTTGGGTTTGGAAGCAGGGCGTGGTGCCGCTAAAGGAGTGCACGGTGGAGGACTTCTGTAATTTTGGTTTGCTACTCAGCTTTCCAATCCCTGCTTCTGTGTTTGGGAGGCCCCCTTTGACAAGTTCCACCAGGAGGCAGCAACTATTTCTAATTAGAATGAGAAAAAGGCTTGATGCCCAATTATACAGTTTTCTGGGCAGCCAAGAAGCAAGCACCCAGCTTAGATGTGGCCAATGACACTCGCTCGGTCTGTGTTTGGGTTGGTGTAGGGATGCAGCTACAACCAGCGAAGGGTCAGTTTTGCAGCTGAGCTGCATCCGGTCTTAGGAGGCCACCGTAGCGTCCAGTTTTTAGTGGATCTGTGCCAAGGTGTGGCGTGGCTGCTGTCTGCTTGCCCTTGTTTTCTGAGCCCAGTTCCCTGGCCCTCATGGTAATTCTGAAATCTATTGAATCTCTTTTCAATACATTATTTTTCTGCTTAACATCACCCAGAGCCGCTTTCTGTCTCTCCCAGCTGAGAAGCTTTGGTTATGCACTGAGGACACCCACGTGGAGTGCTGTAAGCTTCCTTCTCGGAGGGCTGAGTATCTAGACCCACGTGGATGTGGGATGCAGACTGTGCCTCCAAAGGGACCCCAGGACCCAACTCAGTCAGAAGCCTCCAGAAAGGCCTGCTTGGTTACATAAAAGCAGCATCTATATACAGCTGTTTATCCTCGGTCCTGGAGGCGTGGGGTTAGTGCTGTGGTCATCCTGACTACATGATTCACAGAGACTGTCTCAGCGTTCTGAGTCATAGGAAACCTCAGGTGGGCTGTGCGGGCCCAAGAAATGTTTGTGGTATTTTCATCCCGATGTTGCAATAGGAATATGATCTATAAATCCTGCCGGCTGGCCTCAAAATGCTGAGAAGGCATGAACGTAAACTTTTAAAAAAACAAATGAATGAAAGAAGGGGCCAGTAGAAGGAACTGGGATCCAAACATATGTGGTTGTCATTTCATTCACAAAGGTAAAGATGATCGAAGGGTGGGTGGTTTTATTTTATTTTTAATACATCGGAGTGGAAATCAACAAGGAGCTTATTATACACAAAGGAAGAAAAGGCAAGTTTCCAAGTTAGCAAAATCTGGATGAATTCTTTTCTGAGCAGCTTATGAGATCGTTAGTTAATAACCAGGCTTGGCTAAAATGAGCATTTTGAATTATCTAGTTGTCTATTGGAAAAAAAAAAAAGTTCAGTAGAGCATGCTTATCTATTTTGTAATGTGAAAAATGTGTGGGTATTCACAATTCTCATCAATAGGGAAAACTATTGAAAAGGTAACCGTGGAAGGCAAATCAGACAATAGAGTTGGAAAATGAAGTATGTTTATACTTTTAGGAAGATAAAAGAAAACAATTTTCGATTGAATTGAACCTGAAGGGTGCAGCAGTTCAAGCCTTGTAAGGAAAATTCAATGCAAGGTCAGAGAGAGAGAGAGAAAAACAACAATAACAGCAAAGCATTTAAAAATATATATAAAGATTTATTGTGAAATACTATATGAAGGTAATTCCACCGAGGTAGGTCTCTTCTTGGCTGTCAAAGTACAGAAAGTAATGATATGAAAAGTGAAAATAAGGACACATAGTGCTTTATGCTCATCCATTATACTAGCTTCTACCAGTCTACAAAATAGTTTATAGTTTCAAGGACTGAGGTTGTGGTGTGACTGAGTGAGCAAAGGCTTGAAGTGACAAGGCTTGGGTCTGAATTCTAGGTCTGTCACTATGTTTCTGGGGTTGCTCGAACGGAGGACCACAGACTGGGTCGTTTAACACAAATTTATTTTCTCGCAGTTCTGGAAGTTAGAAGCCTGAGATCAAGGTGTCAACAGGGTGGATTCCTCTGGAGGGCCATGGGGGAAGCTTCTGCTCCAGGCCTCTTTCCTTGGTTTGCACGTGGCCATCTTTTCCTCGTGTTGTCTTCACATCCCCTTCCCTCCAAATTTCCTTTTCTTCTAAGGACACCAGTCAGATGTATTTCATTTTCATTTAATTACCTCTTTAAAGACCATATATCAAAATATGGTTACATTCTGAGGTACTGTGGGTTAGGAGTTCAACATATAAACTTTGGAGAAGACATAATTCAGCCTGTAATAGTCACCTACTTGGCTTTCTTGGACACGTCACTTAATTCTTCTGAGACATCTTTATTATCTTTAAAGTAAGGATGAAAGAGTGTTGTAAGGTGAGAGGTAAACCACCTATAACCATGGCTGCCACATAGTAAAAACTAAAATATATATATATATTATTGCTATTGTTGTGATAAAGTACAGCATAAATGTTAAAGCGCACAAATGGAAACCCTCAGATATTTTTAAATTGTATTACTCCCGCACCATCGTGATTTCAGAGAAATCCTGTGCCCCACAGAACTTCTCTCTGACCCTCACAACTGGGGGTGTCTTTGAACAGATGTCAACTCTTTTCTTCTCTTTCCTAATCCACCCAAGTCATCGTATATCTCTTACTTTACCAAGAAAATAGACGTCTGGCTAGAAGCAAAAAAAGTCTGATTTCCTTCCTAGATACTCTTTGAGATGGAAAAATAAACTGCAACAACAAAAACAAGTAAAAAGGGAGCGTTAGAGTGTACTGTATTTCGTGGACACCTGTAATCTACTTTTCTAAATAGTTTTAAACCAAAGGTACTGTTACAGCCTTTCAGAGGGCTGAGCCGGTTGGAGAGCTGAAAGCAGCCAGCAGAGGGCAGCAAAGTGCCAGACAGCTGGGCCTGCAGAGGGCGTGGGAGCTATTTTGACAGGTGGGTTTCCCTCTGGGACAGGGGTTCTTCACGTTTGCTGCATGTTAGAACCACCTGAAGGGACTATTGAGGCATATGTAACAGTCCATGAGAAGCCCAAAGGACCAAGTTTGGGATTTGAGGAAAGACTAGGACAGAAATGAGTAAAAACCAGCCAGGTTCAGTACTCAGATTAGCCATCATCCTGGGGAAAGAAGGCTTTGGAAGTTTCTAAACTGGGACCAAATTGCAAGGTATTAGTAGTGCTTTGAATGTAGTCCTTCTAGCACATTGTAGTAACAAATGAGATGACGTTCAATAGGGCTATTTGATGAGCTATGGCAAATGCAAAATGAAAAAAGACCACGCTGGTAAGAGTATAAGACAAATAGGGGTGAAAGTTGCCCACAAAACAGGCAAAAGCATGAAATACCTGCCCAGGAGTCCTACGTGAGAGGCAAGGCAATCCTTCTCACCAACCGGGCCCAGGAACACCTTTGGTATATACCCTCACTCTTAGGAAGGAGAGAGGTGATTTGAAGAAGTTTTGAAAAGTGCTTATGAACCCTGAAAGTCTAAAGAATGAACAGAAACAGGTTTTAAAAGAGCTTTTGTGGAAAGAGAATTTATAGATCATAGAATCAAAAGATTATGGAGGGAGGAGAAAGTATGACTCTAATCCATACATCTTCAGCCCTTGAGAAGTTGGGAGGGTTTAACATATTCATGAGGAAAGACAATTGTGACATTGTATCTGTTTGTTCAAAGCGATTGCAATCTGAGTGGGCAGTTTCAGGTGGAGGTATTAAGAACCTGTTTGTCCACCGTTTAAAGAAAATGAATATTTTTGTGCTGTGACTCAGATAATAAGGGCATTTTCAAGCCCTGTCATCCTAAAATTTTTAACAAACCATCAGTGAGGAAGTCCCGAGAGCTGACAGAACACAGACATGTTTCTTTGAAGTAGTGATTCTCCAAACGTACTGTTCATCAGGTTAGAACACAGAGCTGGGCCCCCAGAATTTCTGATTCAGAGGGTCTCGTACATTTGCTTTTCTCAGAAGTTCCCAAGTGAACTGCGGGTCTGGGATTCCACTTTGAGAACCGTGACTTTAAAGAAAACATCCTAATTCTGTGAAGAGGGTCATAAGTGATGGTGGTGGCGCATGGAGAATGCTTACCTCTGCTTAACTCCGTGATTTCAACTTTGTACACTGGAATCAACTGGGAAGTGTTAAAAATACTGACGCCTGGTCCCTTCCCCACCCCTGCAAGAGCGTCTGTTGTAATTGACCTGGCAAGTGACATGACAGGTGACTCAAACGTGCAGCCGTGGTTGAGAGTCGTTAGCTCGCTAGCCAACCTCCTGGTCCTCGTTGCTCTCTTCTTCCGTCTCTGAGTAGCCTCAGAAGCTCTGCAGTCAAGACCATGAATAAGCCCAGCTGACGGCTGTCACAGGCTTCTTGTGAATCTGCACCGTGTGAAGTGGTTTATGTGCGTTATCTCATTTAAACGTCACAGGAAGAGACGTAGTGCCCAGGACTTCTGCAGGAACAGGGTGGGGGCGGATGGCTCCGCAACGAATGATAAAGCTGGTTAAGACTTGGGAAAATATATTGGCTCCAAAACGTAAAAGGAGACCTGGAACATTGAAATTATTATTAATTATTTTGACAGAAAAATGATCAAGCTCTCATTTAACACATGCTTTCTTACAGTCAATAAAGAGAATAAGTGCTTTTAAAAATATACTTAGGCCCTGGCCGGTTTGGCTCAGCGGTTAGAGCGTCGGACTGCGGTCCAGAGAGACCCGGGTTCGGTTCCCACTTAGGGCACATACCTTGGTTGCAGTTTGTCCCCGGCCCTGGTTGGGTCATGCGGGAGACAGCCACTCGATGTGTCCCTTTCACATCGATGTTTCTCTCTCTTCCTCTCTCTCCTTCCCACTCTATCTGAACAAAAAATGGAAAAATGTCCTCGAGTGAGGATTTAAAATATATATATATACACACATACTTAGTATATTGTAAGGTAAAACTCCCAAAGGGCCTAGTGCCTATGAATGTTTTCAAAGGTCCCTGATCATCATAACTTTCCATGATAGAAATGATTAACTTTACTTTATAGATGAGAAAATTGAGGCACAGAGGATTTAAGTAATTTGCTTTGAGTCTAAGTAAGGAATAAATAAATACTTTCAGCTCAGAGACTTTATGAGTCAATGTCATGTAATGTATCTCCCATCCATACATACAAAGATACATCCATGCCATTTGAAAAATTTCCCCAGGGAAGTTGTAAAGGAATTGCAATTGAGGTCCTTTAAAGCCCTTTCAGAGAATGTATGGATCACTACACTATTTGGCCAGGTTTCAACAGGGCAGGGAGGCTGCGCAGGGCCGCTCAGAAGGCTCCCTGGAGATTGTGTGGGAACGGCACCCCTGGGGCTGGACAGCGAGGCAGCCCTGTACAGGGGCCACTGATTCATGCATCTGGGTTAGCAGCACAGGCCTTGTTAAATATTGCCTACAAAGAAGAAAAAGTGGAAGTATTCAGAAGACGCCCTTGGTTCACTTAAAAATGATAAACTCTTGCTCATTATGTAGGATTTGATCTTGCTTTTAAAAAAGGACACAGAAAATCTGCAGCCCAGAGAGCTGATCATGTGATATGACCCCCATCCTTCCATACTGGATGGGGAAGCACGCCTGGAAGGCAGACCCTGGAGGGGTGATGCCTGCTGGTATTTTCCATCAGCCAAACTCCAGTTCAGAGATGTGTCATGTTTCCTTAAAACTGTTACCCTGTGGCGTGGAAAAGCTGAGAATTTCTTCAAGTATGGAATTCTCTCTCCTCTCCTGCCATCTGGTGGTGCGTCTTAGACACACTTTCATTCAACTGTCCCTGGTGCCAACAGTCATTTCTACACTTGTTTCGTTTTCAGGGTCATTACTGCTCAAATCATCAAGTCATATTCTTAGGAGATTCAGACAATGTTATTTGATGTTCAGGACAGAATGGCAGTTTATGATTCTTTTTATACGCCAGAGCATTTCATTCCTGCTAAATATTTTGCTTCTCAAATTTGAACTATGGGATACTGTTTAATAATGTCACTGTGAATCTATACACATTTACACTTCACATAGAATGGAAAATCAAGACATGCACTTGTACTTAATTGCATATTTATTTAAACATATGAATCACTAGTTGGTGTGATATCAGGTATGGAAAGAAAAAAATGCAGTTTAAAAACTTTCCTTTTGAAATGACCTTGGCTAATGTGGCTGATTTTCCAGGTCTGTGTCATTAGGAGCTGCCCTATTACACTTGGAGGTCATGAAAATTAATTCCGTTTCATCCACATTGTTAATAATGATCTATGAAATCCATCTCTGGGATAATCCGAGAGTTTTCTGCTGTTCTACTAGCTGTAGAAGTAAAGTCCCAGTTCTGTAACTTCTCTGAAGAAATGAGGAAATCTGGCAAACACTGGCCCAGCCCCACAGCTGCCAGCTGCTCTGTAACATGTTGGGTCTGTGGGGTCTCCACCTGAGGGATGGGTCATCTGTCTTTCTCCTTAAACTTCAATCTGGCAAATATACTTCCCCCTGGAACCCAGGTCAAGTCTACCAAGCAGTAGAGAAAGACTTTATCATGTAAAAATCAAACACAAAATTATAAACAATGAATAAAAGGCTGAAAGAGACTCATAGCCTCATCTTCAAGTGAAACCAACTATTTGAAAAATGGAGAACAACAAAAAAAAATGCACACTTTGGGAGAGTTAACTGAATATTTTACTTTACCAAATGTCAACAAGTAATTAACTCATGGGCTTTTCTTTCCTCAACACACAATGGCAATCAGTACACTAAAGAAGCCTGAACATGATTTGTTGATTAAAGGATACAATGAGTACTAAATGCTTGAAAGTTATTAGTTTTTGCCTAACACATACAATTTTTTGTATCTTGAATTTTATCTTGAATTGAAAATACTATGAATACATACTATTTTTTTTTAATTTCCAGCTCAATTTTCTTGTCCTAGTTATATAGATGGGATGAAAAATAAATAAATAAGCATCCTGGAGTCTTTTGTGAAATTGGCATAATTAATTGGTCGCGGTATGCTCATTGTGCTAATGTACAATTTATTTTTGTAGTACTTTATGCCACAGCTTCTAGCTTCTTTTTTTTAAAATCTTCACCCGAGGATATTTTTCTATTTATCTTCAGACAGAATGGGAGGGGGAGAGAGGGAGAGAAAGGGAGAGAGAGAGAAACATCGATGTGAGAGGGACACATTGACTGGTTGCCTCCCGTACCACCCCAACCAGGGCTGAGGACGAACAGCAACTGAGGTACATGCCCTTGGCCAGAATCAAACCTGAGACTCATTGGTCCATGGGCCAACGCTCTATCACTGAGCCAAACCAGCCAGGGCGCTTCTAGCTTCTTAAGCAAAAAATGTTTCTTCATATTGACAGCCAGGCTAGTGTTGTTCTCCTTCTCACTGTAGGATAATTTTGGAACAAAAACCACAAACAAACAAAAAATTCTTTTACCCTATGACGAGAATCAGGCACAGAGAAGGGTCTTGATTTGCCTAGGGTTAGAGCTAGGGAAAGAGATTCAATGAAGCCCCAGGTTTCTGGCCTCTGCATCCTGTGCGCTGCCCTTTACAATTTCAAAGAAGCCCAGGCATAACCAACAAGGTACATGTCATCATTTGTATTAAAATAAAATCAACACTCCTGAAAAATCCTTGTACATTTGGTCAGTGTTCTCA
This sequence comes from Tadarida brasiliensis, assembly GCA_030848825.1. NCBI lineage: Eukaryota > Metazoa > Chordata > Mammalia > Chiroptera > Molossidae > Tadarida > Tadarida brasiliensis. The sequence goes on from CM061274.1 coordinate 45,177,107, forward strand.
GGAAGCTCTTCGGGTGGGCACATTTTGCTGTGATCTGTAACCTGGTTCAATGATACAGCAGCATTGGCAGATTAAGAAGACGGCAGAACACCACTCCGCTTGCATTCTCCTCTCTGAGAGTGATTCCAGGATTGCACACCTTTGATGTTTTTGGCAATGCACTGCCAGATCCAGAAATCCCGACTCCTACCTGATGCATTCCCAAGGTGTCATAGCCTCCTGGATCACGGGAGAGGGCAGCAGCCTGCAGGCACAGGGTGAGAGGACCATCCTGGAGACCATCAAAGGAACATGATAGGGCTCTGAGATCCCCGGGGTGGCCAGTGGTTCTGCGGGTAAAGGATGATATTGTATAGAGATTATTTTTATATGTTTTGAACTTTTTATTTTAAAATTGCCTTATTCATCTTGTGGCTAGAATACTTTCAAGTGAGGATTCTCCAAGTTTCTGGGGTGTGGATGAGATCCGGGACAGTGTGGGACTGTAAGTCATTCTTTTATCAAAGCTGACTATGCCCTTGGCTTCTGCCAGTGTTGTTGACACCATGTGCAGAAACGATATTTTTAAAAATAAGCATTAAATCTCTTGCCTACTTTCTGATCAACTTACTGTTTTTCAACGGATAACTCTAGCTTTCAGATGTGAATTCAAGGTACTTGAAAGGATAAAGTAATCCTTTAGAAAATACAGTTCAGGCAACTACATGTGCTCATAAAAACTTCTGGCTGTTCAGTAAGCTCTGAACCAGAGATAGTTCTATTCTCAGTACCTGTCACTGAAAACACTCATAGCAAATCCCCTCGAGCTATTCAAGTTTAGGCCTATGTGCAATACAGCTTTTGTTCAGCAGTTTTATTTTAATCTGAATGTGCAAAGACTTTCGGCAAGTGTTCTTTATGGGCCTCCATGCCACATCATGTTGACAAACTAGCACTTTATTGATGTGTAAAAGCCTTTCTAGTCAAACAAGTAGGCCTAGCTGTCTATTTTTCCTCTTAATACGAATATGAATCTTGTGCTTCCTGGTCGAGCTATTTGGAAACCTCACAGAGGGTAGGTTGTCTTGTGCTTTCTAGAAAATGCACTCCGTTGAACTCACTCTGAGGCTCCTCTGCGGAGCTCTGAACTGGATGCACAATTTCGTTCATTCTTATTCCGTGCTCCCAGGACCCTCCCCCAATTTTCTTTTTTAAATCAGTGATATCTGCCTTCTCCTGGTTACGGACAATTGGGTTTTATTGCCCTAGATCTAGAAACTCAGAGGACTCTTGAGGGAGCACCTGCCATAGAGGAGAAGTAACTGCACTGGAGAGGACAGGTGCGGGCAGTCTGGTTGACAGCCCAGCTCAGTCCCCGCCTCCAGCCAACATAACTGCCCACCATGGGAGTGTGCCATCTTGGACTGAGCCCTGGGATGACTGCAGCCCCGGCAGCCAGCTGACTGCAGGCTCAGGAGAGATCTCAGCATTTTGCCCAGAGAGAATTTTGTAGGGCAGTTGGGCAGAATACTAGTTTAAGTATTGGTGAAGGATCCATGGAGAGCTCGTGTTAGTGGTAGGAATAGTTATATCTTATAAACCCATGATCATCTCAAACTTAACTCTTACCTGTCTACTTTTCAAGGCAAAAGCAATGAGATGCTCTTTTCCTTCCATCTCCTTTTCCTTGGCACACAGCCTCTCTCCAAGCATCTGTTGCCGTTTTGTGACTTTGGAATTGTCACACACACGTTTGTGAGAGTGTGGTTTCCTGCTTCTGTCCGTGCACAACCTTGGGGCTGACACCATTGTTCTCTCTGTATTTCTCTTTCATTTGCCTCTCACTTCTTGAGTTTGAATCCACCCCAGTTCTCTTTGTTGTTTAGTGACCCACCCCCCTTTTTTTGACAAATGTACTTCTCTTTTCTATAAACACTATGAATCCCACCCCCTTTAAATTGCATTACAATAAAGTGTGAACATTTTCTTTAGAACAAATTTATAGAATGGTAATTGTAGAGAAAGGGAACTTGCAATTATTTAGCCTTCAGAAAGTATTGTGTAAAGAATTTCATATACATGAAACAGAAAAGTAATGTACTTTAGTTATAGAATACAATGGATACAGCTAAATGAGAGGTAGGATGTGAGGGATGGTTCACCTCCTTAGCAAAACTTCTCCAGGCTCTTTACAGTTGGCTGAGGAAACTCTTTCCTCTGTGTTCTTCACAGAGGAAAGATTTATACACATCTCTAAGATCTTCCTTTCAGGTCATTCTGTCTAAAGTAGGCCTTCAGTTATCTATTTTACTCACAGCACTGATTGCATTTATTTTTTTCTTTATTGATTTTAGAGCGAGGAAGGGAGAGGGAGAGAGAGAGAGACACATCGATGAGAGAGAACATTGATTGGCCACCTCCTGCATGCCCCCCACTGGGGATTTGGCCTACACTGACTGGGAATCGAACCAGCAACCTCTTGGTGCATGGATCGATGCTCAACCACTGAGCAACACTGGCCGGGCAGCACTGATTTCATTTAAAATACTATATTATAAAAATTTATGTGATTTTGTAATTAGTTTTGTAATTACTATTGTTTTTTCAGTCACTTAATGGCTCTCCCCCTCACTAGAATGTAAGCTCTTTGTTGAGGGGAGGTGCAGCTCTGCTGTTCTTGTTAGCTGTTGATTCACAAGCATGAAGCATTGCTTCAGGCCGACATTGTGGGTGCTCAATAAAATCTTCTCAACTCAATGCTGGTAATGCAGTGTCAAGATCATCATAAGGGAAGTAATGGTACATGTTATTGCTGTAGAAATGGAAGGTATAATGTGGGCACTGGGCCACCACTATAATATCACTGGTATTTAGATAAACAGGGAAAAACATGGCCATGTGCAAGTTTATCAAGGGGACAAAGCTTGGCTATCATGATTTTTTTCTTGTCATATTTCTTCTTTCTCATTTCTAGACACACCAGGAATACTTGAATTTTAATAAGGATAATTCTTAAGCCCCTTATTCCCAAGTACCTTTAAGATTCCAAGAAATTGATTAGTTTTACAAGTTGCCTTGAGGATGTGGTGGCAGGTAGAACATGGCAAGGGGCTGGGATGAGCTAAACTTTCCAGACTTCCTCAAATTGCTTAACATTGGATACTGTCTTCTCTGCTAATTCATAATATCTTGAACAAGTGCTTTTTTTTCCTTCAAAAAGAGAAAGGTTGAGGGGTAGGTTAGGCAAATGTGTCTGACCTCAATTTTTTGACATTTGGAAGCACCCCCATTTTATCGGAAGTGGAATCAGTGGCATCCCAGTGAAGTCTAGCAAAGAAGAACTATGGAGGGGAGAGAACAAATGACTGGGAGACAGTTAGTCTGAGGTTGAATGTCCCTTGTGACACTTACCAAAACACTGACCTCATTCAACCATTGTAAGGGTCATATCTTTTTTTTTTTTACCTAAAAATTAGAGATGATAATTATGGAGTTACAAGTAAATTGAAATTGTGAAATGCTACCACAATGTGGGAAGTCAACATATGCTGACTGCCTGATGAATAATCCAGATAACCTGACATTTTAATATTCTGTGATTGTTATGAACCAACTATAAGCATTTACTCTAAATTTTTACATAAAGCTTATCATTTCCTTTAAATTAGAAAACTATAGATAGCCTAATATTCAAGAATAGATTAAACATATTTTTATTTTATTCACTTTTTACTTCCTTTTAAGGTATACAATATAGCATACAATAAAAGTACACAAATCTAAAGTTTATAGCTTAATGAGTATTTTTCTAGTGTATACACTCATGTAACCACCATCATCATGGATATATAGGACATTTCCTGCACCACTGATGGCTCCTTCATGCCTCCTCTCAGTCAATACTCCCCTAATTTATTCTCTATTTCTATTGAATAATTTTATCAGATTTTAATTTCACATAAATTGAATAATACTGTATGTTCTATTTTTTATTTAATAACATATCCATAAAATTTTCTGTTTTTATGTGAATAATAACATTATTATTTTCATTTTTATCCTCACCCAAAAATATGTTTTCATCAATTTTAGAGAGAGAGGAAGGGAAAGAGAAGCATTGATGTGAGAGACAAACATCGATATGCTGCCTCCCACATGCACCCCAGTTGGGGATCAAATCCACAACTCTGGTATGTGCCCTGACAGAGATTCCAACCACAACCTTGTGGTGTATGGGACAATGCTCCAAACAACTGATCCACCCAGCCAAGGCAGTAATAACACTATTTTAAAGAGCATTCTTAAACCTGATAAAGAAAAGTTATTTTCAGAAATAAAAGTATCTCCTTCAGCCCTGGTCAGTGTGTCTCAGTTGGTTGGAACATTGTTCAGTGCACCAAAAGGTTGTGGGTTTGATTCTCAGTCAGGGCATATACCTAGGTTGCATATGGGGGACAACCGATCAATGTTTCTCTCTCACATTGATATTTCTCTCTCTCAAAATTATATATATATATATCCTTCAATTTTCTTTATCCATTTTCCCCCTAAACATACTCTACATGAATTCACTGTTCTTCATGTCCTTCCTGAATAATCTTATTGTTTGCTGCATCCATGATTCATCCTTCTTCATTTCTGCCATTTGGAGGGCCTGGTCATCATATCTAATTACATAATCAAATTCTGATTCTATTTTGTAGCGCTATCAGATAAATAGTGATGCTTCAGATTTTAACAGTCCAGCATAAAAGAGTTGAATGAACTGAAATTCTCACAAGTCCAGTGGCAAGGGCTTCCTGATATCCTAAGTGTGAAAGTGATCCATTTATTTCTGCATTGCTGTTTGCGTCCTTCAGTTTGTTTTCTTTAGGAGAACAGTGTTGAATGTCCTGAAGGGTCAGGTTTTGGAGTATTTTCACTTTAATTACTACAGACAAGGAGGAGGAAGTGAGAAAGCCAAAAATACGGAAGAAATAATTTAACTGCTCCATAATAGGGCAAACATGACTCTTTTATTGTATTAAAGACTGGCCACAAATCCAACTATTTTATCCTGTGGATATTGGGTTATCAGGGCCCGATGTTATTAAACATTTAAATTATGATTTATTGTTCTTATGTTCTCACATTAAGCAAGAATTTTTGGATTACAGATGGTCAACTCACATGTTTCACCTTGGCAGATATATAGCTTACTGCAAATTAATTAATTTCTATGAAGATTGTGTACATCAGCCTTTGTGAACCTCAAGTCAAGTTGGTGGTCTTGGTCAGAACCACTTTGCTGCCCTGGAGTTAGCAAGTGTGCTAAGCTGCGTGTCTGTCACAAAGATAAGGGTATGCAGTTAGCTGTTCCCAGGTCATGTTCTGTTGAGGAGGTACTGCCCAGATTCTTTCGTCACAACTGAAAGA